>OY728161.1:1235476909-1237914409 GCA_963277665.1 Viscum album | reverse complement strand
ATAATTAACTTGAAAAAGGTTCTTAAGGAATTATAAATTAACTCAAGTTTATTATTCAGGAGATTAAAGAACGATCGAGTCAAGTCGGACCCGAGGTAAGGGATCTTACTCCTCTCTTTCTTTTTAAGTACACTCTTTTATGTCATTACCTATAAAGCTCATCTTTCTTGTTATTGGGATGTTATTTTATATTAAACATACTGTAATTTTTATGTTCATGTGATGAGAGGCCTTATTCTCTCTCATCAATCCATTTTGGATGTTTTTTGTGGCGCCGTTAGGCTGCCGAGTTTTCGTAAGGGATTTTTCATCTCACTTTTATTCCCGTGAGATTTATGCTACATTTGCCACAAATTCCATTGAGTGGTGTATGTACTGCCCGTTATTCTACTCCTTGTGTAATATACTTTCGTTTATGAGTATTTACATCAATGATCTATTGTCCTTCTTTCATGGGGTGTATGTTTTGAAAGATACCCAAGTCGGTAAGGGAACTTTTCACCCTCCTCTTTTTTAAAAGACTTCTTTTGTTGGGTATTTTAATTTACATATTGTTATGTTGGGATATGTTCTAATATATACTTATTGATGTAAATTTAATGTCCAGGTGATGAGATACACTTTTTATCTCTCATCAACTCATTTTGATGTGATGCCGTTAGGCTGTCAAGTGAACTTTTTAACCCAATTTCGATTTCTTTGGGTTCAACTTGTAGTCATTGAATATGTCATCCATTGAATATGTGTGAATGACCTTTTATTGTTTTACACTTAATATCCACTTATATTGGGTTTATATATATTTGTCACACATATTTTTGAGATTTATTTGTCCTTAATTTAAGGATACCTTCTTTATAAGGGATTTCATCACATTTGACATTTCTATTGAGGGTTCATTGTTGTTATGCACCAATTCACTCTTATATGGTGTATATACTGTCCTTTGGAGTATTATATCATGAATCCTTTTATTCTCATGATATTATAAGGTTCTGACTAAATGTTATTCCTCGATTGTTGTATTCAAGTGTCTCTAATTTTGGTAAAACCCCTTTAACCAAAATATCGTTTTAAATGTTTTAATTATTTATTCTTATTAATATCCATGTTTTCAAAATGGTTTTAAGGATTTATTTATATGGATATTAATGGTTTAAAATTTTAAAAGATTCAAGGTGGTATGGGGCACTTTGATTCAAAAATCTCTTTATTAAATGTTTTAAATGGTTTTGGAAATGGTTTCTTTTTGAATGGATTCATTATTTCAATATCCTAAAATGTTATATTGTGATTGAAATGTGGAAATGTTATGTTTCCTTTATTCATGTTTATGTGATACGATTATGTTATGGTTCTTGGGAATTATTATGAAGAAAAGGTGGTTTCGTGATAAACTAAGGGCGGGTGAGCCCGATATAGCTCTCCAATGCATTGGGTAACGCGAAGGAGTGAAACGTTAAAGTTTCTCCGAAGAGATTTAGGGAATATACTGTGATGGGTATTCCAAATGTAACCAAGAGGGTTACTCCATATGTAAGAATGTTATGAATGCCTCAAGTTACCTTTTTGTCTTATGTTTTCTATGATTTATTCATGATTTGATATGCCTATATTTTACGGGTAAAGTATGTTTTCATTCTTATGTATATATGAACTCATGTTTCCTTTCCATATTTTTTATAACCCTTACTAAGCTTTTTATGCTCATCCCAAGCTTTTGAAATGTTTATCACAGGTCAAGGGAAAGGTACATGATGTGATGATAGTGTCGAGGATGTGTCAAGAAAGAATCCATGTTTCATTTTAAATATGGTTCTGTTGATGGGAAGAATGAATACTCTCTTTTATGTAACCACTTTGTTTAAATGTGGAATGTAATTCAAGTTTCATGATCTAATTCTCTAAAACTCTAAACCGGAAAAGATCCTCAATGTGTAATCTTGTAATAACTCAAGATTAAGTAAGGTTTAAGGCTGGGGCCTTATACATTTATACCATTTTTTGACTTTTTATAAGAGGTTTATAAAGGAATCTTTCCGTCGTTTTCAAAACAAGGACCTTTTTAACCTTTTCGACAAAATTAAGGTAAGAATGTTTTTTTAACTTATACGGCGGGTGCGGCTATTTTCCGCCGTTATAAAATTTTCAAAGCCTCCCTTACAAGCTTATAAGAATATTTTCAAAGAAAATGTTTTATTTTATATGGATCTTAAATGATTTGAAATTAAAAGGAGATATTTATATAAAAAGAATTTTAATTTCATCTATGTCAACATCCTTTGATGGATTTTAAGATTATTTGAAGTTGATTTATTATGATACAAAACTTCTATATTGTATTGAAGGTTTTGTGATATGTTTGACTGTGGATGTGCTATTTTTATACCATTCATAGTTTATGGTGAAAGTATTGACATTTCGTATGCTAGTTTTAATACGAATGTTTATGTTATGTTTAAACCTTTTCATATGGGAATGCATTGGACTTAATATGTGACGGGTGGAGCCCGCTATAGCTCCACGATGCATCGGTAGGTCTCATGAGACAAACTAGTGTCTTGGAACAAGGGCTTGACAAAATCCTATTTGTAGTCTTGGCACGAGGCCTTGACTATGTGGTTATGATAGTCTGGCATTATGCATTCCAACATTATGAAAGTGGTTATTGATTTTTGCATGTGATTATTCGATTAGTAGAATATCCATGTGAATAAGTAAATGGCATTATTTCATTTTATTTATGCCATACCATGTTTAAAGTTCATGTTTGAAAGGCTTTTGTTTTAGTTATACATTGCCTTAAATTTTTATTCTTATTTATGAAAGTTTCCGCTATATTGTTATCCTTACTGGGCTTTTGAGCTCACCCCTTTTCTATGTTTTATTTTCCCAGGATGTGAAGAAGTAAATTATGAATGACTTGCAGGGATATTATGTGGGGATATGAGTGTGGATTATGGAGACATTATGTTGTTGTAGTAGGTTTTCATTTTATGATGTAATGTAAAACTTATGAATGTATCTAGTATTTCCAAGGATACTAAACCAATCGGTCATTCGAGATTTGATCTTTTTTGTGATCATGCCAATGTTATGTAATAATGCACCGACTCTGGGTAACTAGGTTCGGGGCGTTACAAATATAATACATTGTCTCTATTATTTTTATTTCTTCTAATGGAATATACTTTATATAATATGATTTTTATAAAACTTATTTCATATTCAATGGTTATATGATTATGAAACAACTTTCTTTACATGGGTACTGTCATAAAACTATGATCATTCACCCATGTTTAGATATTATAAAAATTTTATGATACACATTGCATTTTATGTGTTATGATATGAAGAAATAATTTCTTTTTATGGGTAATGATATGATTAATGTTTTTTTGTGTTTTGGAATCATATTTATGATTACATTATTTTATGGGTAGTACCTATATATATCAAGAAATAGCCTTTTATACATACCATTACAAGATTTTAAGGGTAATTACACATCAAATTATAAACCAATGACCACAAATTCTAGAGTCTTGGAAGAATTAGTATATAAAACTTAAAACGTCTTATCAAGTAAACAATTTCATAATATTTTCATCATAAAGATATCATAACTTCCATTTTTCTCATACATATTCATAGGATAACCTTGGGATAACATGAAAAAAGGTATGAGATAAAATTCCCAATAAGGGAATAATCATAAGAACAATGTATTATCACATTAGTTATATGTCAAGACATAATAATATAAAAATGAGTGGAACATATGGAATCATTATATATAAACATGTGATCATATAAGCCTGGATTTATAGTAATGTGGAAGAAATATAAAATATCACTTTAGAATGAGTCAAGGCTTGTTGCTCGTAGAGGAGCACAAGTCAAGGATACCCACCAAGACCGTTGCACATGGTATAACGAGTCAAGGCCAACCGCCAAGACCATTTCCCATAACATCTCATGAGACTCAAATTTAACCAATGATTTGGAGTGCTACCTAGGTGCACCCATCTAATCATGGTCATGAATATGTGTTCACCTTAACAATCATACATAATCAATAATACACAAATTTAATAGTACACATGAAATGATATGGGTATCATAATCATGTCTTGAAGCATAATGATTGGGCATATCATACATGTGTCGATGAATGAAATGAATTAAAATATACCTGGAAATTCATAAGGTAAAATAATCATATATCATGGTATGTAATGTTAAACATAATTAATATTACGTGAGAGTTGAATTTAAGAAAATTTTAGAATTTAAACATTTTAGTGTCGTTTGATTGAAAATACAAAAGAGAATATAAAATATTAAAATGAAATAATCTTTTATATAAAATCATAAGTGAACCAAGATGGATTTTTTTAATAAAAAGTATAATTTTATAAAATCAATGGTTTCTTAAAATAGATGATATAGTGCACTTGAAATTGGTTAAGAATTGCGATGTTCCCTTAAAATGGGTTTTCTTAATGGTAAGTATTATGGAGGGAATAATTTAAGAAAAAGTACACAACAAAAAGAGAATAATGAATGGATACTAATACATGGTTTTAGATAATATAAATTTAATTTTTAATATCTACATAGAAATAATATATTACTTTATTTGGGTAGATAGAAAGATAGAGCATCTCGAATGAATAATGGATATTCTGGTAGAATCCATTACATTGTGCATGATCGTGTCCTTCACTTGATTATAATTTCCTTGATAAAAAATAACATTAATTAATTAATATTTACATAAATTTTTATATGATTAATTGATTCAGAATAAACTTTTTATATTCATTCATGGCCATTTTTATGGGTTAAGAGGTTCAATTTCATTGTTTGATAGGGTTTGTTTCCTTGTTTTTCATGATTGGTTTAATTATATTCATTTAATAGAAGACATGGAAGATAAGCATGGTTTTACAGAATTGAATTTTTATGTTATTTTTTACAATTTATAATATTAAATGGATATAAAATTCATTTTTTTAGAGTGAAGATGAATCATTATGGAAATATGTAATGAAACCCGTTATGGGTAATTGGCGGTTTAAAATCACAAAGAACATATTGTATAAATTAAAAGAATGTGAAAAAAAGATTCTATAATCCTAAATTATAAAAAATATATAAATTTTACCCTGGTTAAACCACAAAAAGGTTACATGAATAGAATTAATTATGGTAAAAGAAACTTAACCCTCATATTCCTTGAATGTGATAAATTAACACATCTCAAATTTTGTTTTCATTTATTGTATAAAATGAAGGGAAAATAGAGACAGGGATTATTTATTACATTATCATAAAAATTCCATTACATATAATGTACTTGATTTATCATAATATTTTGATGAATGGAGTTAAGGAAAGAAAAATATTTAATGGAACATGAAAAAAATGTAGATGAGAAGTGAAATCTACCTCTCAAATATTTCGCCCTAGAGAACCTCTATAGAGGATATTTTTTGGCCTTTTGATTAGAGAAACATATTTCGGACATGAAGAAATGTATGGGGATATTTCAGTATAATTTATAAAATGAAAATGTTTTTAGAGGAGTGATGTGAAGTGATAAATATTGGATGTATTTATAGTGGAGGAGAGGAGCGGTTTCCCATTATTTTAATCATTAGTTTTTATTTTTTCCCCAAGAATATGAATTTCATCATTTCATGGGACCAATTTCAGTATTGTGTGCTTCTGAGATCAAGAAAATGGCCATTCATATCATCCAGGACTCAATCATGATGCAAAAATTTGTTTATTTATCAATTATCGTAATTTACTATTCATTATAAATTTATGTTATTTTAGAAGAATCTAAAAATCCATCTCATTAATTATTTGAAATTTATAATTCATAAATGAACACAATTTTATAAAAAGAATATTCTAAATATGAGAAATTTAATTTTAATTAAAACCATAAATTACTTGAAGATACAAATTTTAAAAATAAAACGGATTTTCCGACACAATGAAAACGTAATTAAGGTCTCATAAAATTATCTTATGGAAAAATTATATCGAAATAAAAAATTATGAATTCATTTTATGAACATATATTTTCTTTTAATTTATTAAATTAGTCATAAAATTGTAATTAAATATACAATACATACAAAAATACCACTACATTATTTGAAATTTTATTGAAAAATATTTTCTTATATAGTGGAATAATTATATCATATATTCACATATATGATGGATAAGTTTTATTTATACATTTCATAGTTATGTAACTATTCAATTGGCCATTTCCCTATTCATTAGGGTCACATTACTATTCCAACAGTCAATATACTAATTCATTGGTATAAATTTATAAACATATACAAATAAATTTTATTACACTCATTCTTTTTTAAAATATTTTTATTATGTTCTATATGTAATATTATATGATTTTACTATAAGAAATAATTATAATAAGGGAATTTCATTGTAAAATCATTTCATCATCACATTCTAACTACTTATGAAATTTCACCATTTAAATCTCATTTCACTTTCTAAGATGTAAAAAAGAGTGGGTACTTTTCGTTCATTGCCTCCTCGAGTTCCCATATTGCCTCTCTGTACTTTTGGTTCCTCTATAGTAATTTGTCCAGGTGAGTTTCCATGTTGTGTATAAATTTATCCCACTGATCCATGATATTCATTGGATGCTTCTGATAAGAAAGATCCTTCCACATTTGTACCAACAGTAATGAAAATACATGTGAAGGATCTGGTATGAACTTCCTTAATAGGGATACATGGAAGGCATTTTGTACCTTTGACCTGGTAGGTGGATGTGCTAGTTGATATGCCATAGCTATGACAAGTTCATGAATATTGAAGGGGAAGACGTATCCAGAACATAGCCTTCCATTCTTTCAAAACCACATGATCTTCATCCTTGTAGATATACGGAGGAAAACAATGTCTCCAACATTGAAATGAAGGTCTTATCGATAATTTTCATCCAAAGTATTCTATCAACTATTGGCTACCATGATGTGCTTCTAAATGGTTTTAACCTTATCCACTATTTCATAGACCATTTCATGTCACAGAAGCTTAGAATCACCTCCTTTATCCCAATATTCATGTGTTATCTATTTTTTTATAAAGGGATTCATATGCGGCCATTTAGATACTAGGGTAAAAAATATTGTTGTTGGAGAATTCGACCAGTGGAAGATATTGGTCCCATACTTCACTTAAGTCCATAGAAAAATCACTCAATAATTATATAGTTTCTGAATAGTTCACTCAGATTGGCCATCAGTTTGAGGGTGATAGGCCGTACTGAAGATTAGTTTAGTTCTTGGAGCATGTAACAGACATTCCAGATAATTGAGGTGAATCTTGGATCTCTATATTATCCAATATAAATGGTACTCCATATTTCCTTAAATCCTTTTGGATATATATCTATGCAAGTATATCCAATGAGAAGTCCTCTCAAATTGTTATATAGTGAGATGTCTTTGTAAGACAGTCCATTATGAACCATAAAGTGTTTTTTCCTTAGGATATCCATTGATGTACTATGACAAATTCCATGGTGATGTTCTCCCACATCTATGTTGGTATGGGTAGTGGTTTCATCATCCCCTTTGTCATCTTCCTACCATCTGTCACTTGATGACAAGCCATACACATGGATGTATACTCAAAAATATTCATCTTCATATTGTACCACTAAATATTATCATGGGGATCTCGATACATATTTGAACACCATATGTGAATAGAGAAGGATTATCTTTGTGGATTTTTCAAAAGCTTTTTCTTTATCTCTATATTGGATGATTCACATAATCGTGTCCCAAATCTAACAAGTCATTCTGGGTCAATCATAACATCAATTGATTTCTGAATTTTTATAGATTATACAATTTCTAAATTTACACAACTTTTCTTTGAGCATCCTTTATTTCCCCCACAAGGGATGTATAGGCCAAAATTTCTGAAATTATTGATGATGTTCTTACATTAATGATTCCCCTATCCATCCTCTATAAATCTAAGAAGATTAGATCCTTCTCAATTCTCATCAATGATAATGATGCAGGATCATTTCTTCTAAGAGTATATTCCACTTCATTTTCCTTACTAGGATGGTAGTGGATTGAGTTGTCATAATACATGATGATATCAAACTATCTTCATTTGAAAATATTATTCTATTTCTATGTTAACGTACATTTGAGATTATTTTTGACCAGTATATATCTCACACATCTCTATATAGAGAAAATGATTCCATATTTTAAATTCCAAGATCAGAAATGTCAACTCTAGATCATGCGTGGGATTATTTTATCATGGATTTTCAACTATCTTGAATGGTAGGCTATAAATTTATAATTTTTCATCTTCTCAGATCCTATGCATTTTTTATGAAGAATCAGTGAACACCAAAATGAGTTCTCCACTTATCGGGAGTGTGAGTACTGGTGTAGTGATAAACCTCATTTTAATCTCCTTAAATGTATCCACATATTCTTGCTTCTAGATGAAAATCACTCCCTTCAATTTCTTATTGGTAATTATATTTTATAATCATTATATGATCATAAAAAATCCTCAAAAAAACCTAGCTAGACCCAGATAGCTACGAATATCCATTACAGATGTTTTCCTAGGACACTCTTTGTTTCCCTTTTTCTTAGATCAATGCATAGATATTCCTTTTCTAGGGATAACATACCCAATTTTTGATATTTCATCTATCTAGAACTCAAATTAATTATACTCTATATTTTCCCCCCTCCACAATGAATTTAAAATTTTATTCTAATACTCCTCATGTCCCTCCTTTCTTTTCGAGTAAATCAGATTATAATAGCTAATAAACACAAAAATTCTTTGTGGTAATCTCTAAATACTCTATTCATTAATTCTAGGAATGTTTTCTGAGAATTAGTGATTCTGAAGGGGCATATTAATGAACTCATAGTGTCTATACCTCATTCAAAAGGCAGTTTTGGGAATATCATTCTTCCTCAACTTCAATTGGTGATATCCTATCCAAAAGACAAACTTAGAGAAATTAGTTGTCCAATATAGCTGATCAAACAAGTAATCTATCCAAGTTATGATGTAATTGTTATTTATCTATATTTTATTGAGCTCTGGATAATCAATGTAGATTCACATTGATACATTTTTTTATTGACAAAGATGATTGGTGCACCCCATGGTGAAGAACTCAGTCGTATAGAACCGTTCCCCAAATTCTCCTATAATTGTTTATTTAGCACTTCCATTTCAATGGTGTCCATTAAATAATTATTATTTTTACAGGTATTGATCTATGAATAACTTCAATTAAGAACTAAACTCTAGATCATGTCGAAGACTAGGCAATTCTTCAGGAAATGCATTAGTGGTTTCCCCTACAATGGGCATGTCATCAACCATGATTCTCTCCAATGTCTCGATCATTTGAGATAGACATGAGTTATCATCAGTATGTAATATCAACCTTGATAAAATGATTCTATTGTGAATTCATCTTACTACTTAGATTTCTATAGAATTGTAGGATGCTTCAGGTTGGGAAGAGTGATCAGACTATAGAGACTGTAAATGTCTTCATTATATAAAGATAAAAAATACATGCCCAAGATATCATCGGAATACACTAAAGAATGAATTACGAGATATTGTACAGTGTTCATTCCAAAAATATAAACTGAGGAGGAGTTATATACATTGGGTTCATTGATATACCCATTTTATGTTCTTATAGATAACCCATCCTCCAAATTATTTGGTGGTGATTGAATATTTCTACTAAACATACAAGATATGAAATAATGTGTAGAACCTGAATAAAATAGTATGTTCGATAGTCATGAATGAATAACTAGCATATATATCACCACATCATTTTCCAGCTCAACCTCAGTAGTAGTGACAATATACGCATGTCCTTGTTGTCATGGAGGTTTTAATTGATTTCATTTAACAACCATTGTCTAGGGAAATTGTTCTAAAAATTCCCATGTTCCTTGCAGTTGTAACACAACACTACATACAATTTTTGAATCTATAACACCCATTGTTCTTCTATGTTAGTGGGATTATTCAAATCACTTCAATAGTTTTTAGCAACATGCCCCATAATTCCACACTTTAAGAAATTCATTGTTCCTTTTAGACAATTCCCAAGATACATCTGCCCAAAAATTTGACACGTGGGATGTTAGATCTTCTTTACATCATGAGATTTATTTTCCAATCTACCCATATTAGACTCCATATTCCACTTTTTTCAATGGTACCTCAAAACAATTAATTGTATACAATCATCATTTCAATATTGATGGCACAAAAAAGAAGCTTATCATAACTATAGAACTATCAAATTTCCAACATTTTTTGTAGACTCGACATTAGTATTATAATGATGTGATCCACAATGCTTTCAGTGCTCATAAAAAAGCTACAGTCATTACATGAATAAATTGTAATGTTTCTTTCAAACACCCCAATTTTCTAATATCCATTCTACTTAAGTCTAAGGAACACTCTTTTAATCTTGAGGTGGAGGGTTGATGGAAATTATTTATTGAAAAAAAAAATCATGAACTCCACCCAATACATGGAATCAATTTCACCCTATGACTTAATATTCATGATCAGTGTCCAAAATTTATTAGCTTCCCAATAAAAAAGATAGAATACATATAAAACATTCTTTTCTTCTAATCACTGGAGTATAGATAATATCTTTTCAATGTAGTTAATCCAATGTTACATGAGTAGGGGATCAAAATATCTACTAAACATTGGAGGCCTTGTGCACATGAAAGATTCGATGGAAACATTCAATTTTTTTGTAATAGGAGGGAGTTCCACATGAATGATGATATTATTCCTAACTTGAGATAGTTTAAAATGTACTATAATAATGTTTTAAGTTTCAAATACCATCATATTGGGAATACAAATATGTTAATTGTCACATTTCCTATTAGATTGATTGTTGGAACATATTCTTCCATTACCCTCCATTAGATATCAAATAGGATGTACAGTTAAGGGGCTTCAATAAATAGCTATTAATCATAAAAAACATTAAAAATAATAGTATAAACTCTTAATGGAAATGTATATCCTATCTTGTGATTCTGTTGGTTTCAATCTGGGTTATCTATGATCTATTTTCTCTCATTTATTCTTATGTGTATCTTTCTTTATTCCCTTAATAATGGTTCGTTCTAATATTATGAATTTACCAAATCATATCACCAAGGGATGTCAATCCCTAAGTGAAAAAGGAATGATTTCTTTCCCTAGTTATCATTAAATCTATCTCAAAGTGGAGTTTAAATGTTTCAACCCAAGATGCATCTATTATAGAGCCACATCCACTTGTTCATATCCAGACATAGATTTATTTTATTGATATTCCACATACTATATTCTTACAAAAAATTAAGAATGTTTTAATACGTTTTGTATCATACCTAATGTTCTTACTAAAGTCATCAATTCTTAATATCCAGAAATAACTAGATAATCCTCTAATACCAACTATAGTGACCACATACTTTTGAAAATACCATTACATGATTTTAAGAATAATTAATATTCAAATAACAAGAAAAGGATCTTTATGTATAGTATCATTGCAGACTAGTTACATAAAACTATAAACATTGGACTGAATTAAACATTTCATTATTTAATCTTCATAAAGATCCCTTAAAATCTCTATTCTCGTCCAAACTCATAGGATAACCTAGGGATAACATGACCAAGCGATGAGCAAAGAATCCAAATAATGAAATAAACAAATGATAAATGTTTTAGAACATAAGTTAGCAGAAGTTACATAATGATATAAAAAGGCATGGAACATATGAAATCATTACATATATACATGGGATTATATAAATATTGATTCATATTAATGGTTCGTAAACATAAAATATAGCTTTATCATGGTTCAAGACTCATTTCACATAAAGGATCACATGTTAAGATTAACCACCTAGATTGTTGGACATTGTAGCATGAGTCAATGATAACTACCAAGGCCATTACACATAATGTATCATGTGACTCAGCATTAAACAATAAATTAGAGCACTATATAGGTTCACCCATCATAACATGTTCATTAATATGTTTTCCACATTAATAATCATACATAATCAATCATACATAAACATAAGGGTACACATGGAATGAAATGCGTATCATAATCATGTAATAATGAAAATTGAATAGGCATATAGTACAAGTGTCCATAAAAGAAAGGAATTATTACATATAGGGAAATTCATAAGGTAACATAGGAATATATAATGTTATGTAATGTTAAACAAAATTTTCAAAATGTTCAAAAATTATTTCATAAATTTTAGCATTAAAAGATTTTAGTACAGTTTTACGAAAAATACTAAAGATCATTTAATATAAAAAATTGTATAATATTTTATATAAAAAAACTAGTGAACCAAAAATGTTTTCACAATAAAAAATGGATGATTTTATAAAATATATCATTTTATAAAATAGATGATAGAGTTCACTTTATACAATGTTAGGATTTGGGAAGTTCCATTAATATGGGTTTTCTTATCGGGATGTATTGAGGAGGGGATCATTTAAAAACAAATATATCTCCGAAAGAGAAATGTGAATGGGTCTGGATAAATGAGTTTGGAGAATTTAAAATCCTTTTATAAGATATACATAAAAATAAACAACATCTTTATTTTTTTTACAAAGAATGATAGAGAAACACACAATAATAATGGAGGCTCGGGTATAATCCTTGAACATAAGCCTGATGGTTTCGTTCACATGATATTAATGTCCTAGATAACCCAGTTAAATTAGTTGATTAATATATAAAGAACATAATATACATTTAATGGATTAATTTTATCATTTTTATGTTCATTCATAGACTTTTTATGGGATAAGAGGTTCAATTTCATTATTTGGGAGCATTTGATTCCTTGGTTTTCTTGATTGATTTACTTATATACAAGTAAGGTTAATCATATAAGATGAGAATAGTTATCCATAATTGAAGATGAATTTTAGTAGTTACCATAAAAAATTTACATGGTCAGAAACATAAATTGGTTATTTGGAGTGAGGATGAATAATTATATAAAATGTTAAAAAAATTATTTTGGTTAATTAGAGATTTTTAATCACAAAAAACACATTTTATAAATTAATTTAATGTCAAAAAAAGATTATAAAAAATTAAATTATACATAATACATATATTACAGTTTTGTTAAATCATCAAAATGGTTACATGACCAGAATTGAATATGGTAATATAAATTGGGAACCTGTTGTCCTTGAATGTGATAAATTAACACATATTAGATGGTATTTTCATTTTGAGTATAAAAGAAATGTAAAGGAGAGATGATGAAGACTTATTACATTATAATAAAAACATTATAGAACATGTAAGGGAATAGAGTTTTCAAAATATTTGGATGAAAGGATGTAATGAAAGAACAAAAATTAAAGGTACTAGAAAGAAAATAAAATAAATGAAAAGGGAAATTTACCTCTGGAATCTATCTTCCAAGAGAGACTATTTAGGAGAGAGGTTTTGTTCTTTTGAAGATACCATGGAATGATGGACATGGGGAGGATCATGGGGAGATTTATAAGAATTTATACAAGGAAAAAGGTGTGATATGAGTGAAGGGAAGAGGAGTATATGGGAGGTATTTATAGTGGAAGAGAGGAGGGGTTTCCAATTATTTTAATAATTAGTTTCATATTATTGATCCAGACTATGAATATCCATGATTCATGTGACCATAATTTGTAAATAGTGTATCTAATATTGAACCAATTTCCATTTACATCATTTGTGACTCATGAATGATGTAGAAATTCATTTATTTACTATTTTTCACGAATTATATTATATTACTATTAAGAAAAAATCATGAATTTTATACAATTCCCAAATCATTCCTCCAAAATATTTTTACATATATATTTCAAAAATGATCACCTTTTTATATACTTTTTTCTAAATATTATAAATTTGATTTTTAATTGAAATCATAATTAACATGAAAAAAATAATATAAAAACACTATTCTACGAAATTTTAAAATTAATTAAGGTCTCCTAAAATTATCTTATGATCATATCAAATAAATATAATAATTTATGAATTCATTTTATAAAAATGACTCTTCTTTTAATTCAATAAATTATTCATAAAAGTTTTACTAAATATATTGGACTTACTAAAATACCAACACATTATTAATAATTTATTAAAAAATTATTTACTTATATCATGATATATTTATATTATCTTATCTTATATATGATGGATAAATTTAATTTAAACATTCATTAGTGAGTTAACTATACAATAGGATGGTTTAATATTCATAAGGGTCAAATTTCTAATCCAAAGTTCATGTTTCTATTTCATCGGTATATGTTCCTTAACATATAATGATACCTTTAGTTAAACTAATTCATTATTTATTAGTGTTTTATTGTGAAATATATATATATATATATGATTATATAATTATACTATAAGAAATAATTATAATAAGGGAATTACTTTGATAAATATTTTGTTTGTTACAATATCTCCCTCCAATGCATTGGTTAATGATTTATATCTTATGTGATGAAATGAGAAATAGGTCAATGGGATTTATCCTAAATAGGAAACATTTGTCTTATTATCTACAACGTGAGGGTCCTCATATATTATGGTAAATAGGTGGGTCCCAATGAACTATTTTGATGTTCTTGGATGTTAACCATTGCACATGAATTATTTTTCTCTATGTATGATGGTGCCACCATTATAAAAGATGAGCTTATAGTTCCTGATTCATTTGTGGTGATTTATCACCCTTAAAATTCAAGGTTTATGAATTTATTATAATTATTATATAATTCATTTATATTATCATTTATATGTTGGGTGTGATGAATAATTTTATTCTCATGTTCTCTTATACATATGCCCATAAAATTACTACATGTATCCTTAATTTTTACCCTTACTAAGAAAGTAAACTCATATTTTCTTAGGATTACTATACCCATGCTATGAAAAAAGTTATTAGTAGGAGTAATAAAGGGGAAGATTTTTACAGGATATGATAATGATCATTAACCAAATTACAATAACATGTTTCATGTTTCCAATGGACTAAACTATTTCTGTCCATCTGCATGTAATTTTCTAATGTGATAAATATTCACGTAAAATATTAAAATATATGTGTTTTTTAATCATATGATTATATAGACGGTTTCAATTTAATGGTTTAATAAAAAATTTCAAAATAAAATTTGAAACTTTTGTGAGATCCCTGGGGATATTTCAAATGATATACCTTGGAAGGTTTAAAAGAAAAATTATAAACATGAGTTAATGATTAATAAATAGTAAAGGGATGTTGATAAAGGATTGAGTAATGTGTTTCCAAGAAATACATTATAATCATGATTCATCATGGTGATGTGGATCAGGTATATATATACATAGGGGTAAAAACCACGAAAACATTGTATTTAGTAAGACAAAATTAGGAACTGGTGTAAGGAGATGGGCCATTCCAAACAACTAGTTTGAGAATCCTTGTGAATATTCATTCGGATTTCAATTTTTTTTACAAAAAATCATGTAATATTTAAATAAGAAATTACTATGACTTCCCAATGAAAAAATTAAGGTTTTATAATTTAATAATGCACGTTTAATGATATAGACATAATTTAAGTGATTATTTATAATTATGAGGTTCCACACGATAAAAATTGTTGCTGACACTATACTTTTCAGTTTCAGTTAATTGATGGAACATGAAAGAATGGTGTTAATGATGAATGAAAATAACTATGAAATGACATTCCTCCTATGAAACCAAGTGATATGGGAGATGGATTTCAAACTCTTAGTGATATTATGAAAACAAATTTAATATATGAATCATATTAAGCTTCTATATGAGAAAAGAAGGAAACAACACATTATTGAGCCTGTCATGATGGAACAAACACCTACATTTGGTGCTTTTAATGACTCACAAATATAAGTGAAATAGACCAGAACCAATGAAAATTTATTTTCCATTCTTCACTTCTCGGGGCCTGAAGTGGTCATTTCAAATTGTTATCATTTGAAATGTGAATCTAATCCATGATAGAATCTTACTAAAATAAGAGGAAATATAAAAAATCAATATATAGAATGTGAAGGGAGAATATGGATATTCTTCATAATGAAATTCAAACATAGTCAAAAAACATAATTGGATATTTATTTCCTTGAGCTTAATCAAAAGGATGGTGAATCATTTTTTACCCATGAAGCAATTATTATAATAATTAAAGATTGTAATTTTGGACTAATCATCTTACCTGAATAAAAAAATAGATCGATTCTTTGGTGAAATGAAACCAAGTCATCATAAGTCTATGTTTATTAGAGACATTTTTAGCTATGAAGAAGACATTTTATGTGTACTGATGGTTGAAAATAAAATAAACTTTTCCCTCATTTTCTCTAGTTTTGATCGGAAAAGTAAGATCGAGACTTATGAGAACATGAATGGTGGAATGAAATTCTATACAGATGTGCACCAAAAATATGGTAATAAGCCTCAAGGTAATTTCATGAATGGAAATTATAGTTTCATTAAATGTTCATAGGGGGGTCATAAAAAATGTGAATATCAAAATATGATTAATGTGAAAATTTATGAAATTGAGGAGAATAATAATTCAATCTAATTCACCCAACACACTCCAGTGTTTTATGTTCATGTAGTTTATGAATTATGTGAATAATTTCACCAATCTAATGATTATGTTGATGATAAATAATAAAATTCTCTAAGGGAAAATGAAGAAGAAAAATAATATGAAGGACATAGTGAATGAAGTGAATTAGAATTATTAGGGGAATTTTATCCCCCAATGTTCGTTGGAATGTTTATCATTAATATTATATGAATAAGACCTATAAAAATCTTATTGTTTATCCTTTATTGAAATTTCATCTGATTATATCTATCAATGTAACACCCCAGGTAAATAAAGAATATGAAATTTTCATATTTATCCATATTTTGGAATAAGATATTAATAATAATTTAAATGGAATTCTATGCTCATGGGCGTACCCAATACGCTACAACGAGTTTCTTTGAAATTTTACTTTGCACTCTAATAATAAAATAATATTATTTTAAAAGGTAATTAACATCTAGGCATTGTAATGGTGGAAATGAATGTAACTAACTACAAAATGATTATATATGTTTGTCAAATATTGTTACTTTTTTCCAATAAATGTTAGAGGCTTAAAATGAAAATGAATCCAATTTTAAGCATAAATCTTCTTATATTTTTTAAAAGGTCGATTAACCACCTTTTGATGGAGAACCCTTTTTAAATATACTTTTGACAATTTTATATGTTGTATTTGACAAAATAAAATCCTTCTTTAGAATTTGGAGATCAAAATTTACTTTGTGTAAAATTTTGTTATTTTTCCGATAAAGATCATTTTTATTGAAAATGTTGCATTTTAATTCAAAACCTCATTTTAATATGATTTATTTATATGGATAGATTATATTTTTAATTTATATTAGAGTTTATTTAGAATATATTTTTACCATTTAATCTAATGGTGGTTATTGGAATTAATTTCACTTTGATATTAGACTTAAACTAGTGTCAATCTTTTAATAGATATTGTTTCTTAAAAACACGCTATTTGTTTTGACAGCGGGAATTAATTATTAAATTAATTAATGCAACATATATGTTTTGAATTTTTTAAAATAGATATCATTTTTTAATTCAGAAATATCAAATATAGCTTAGGGTGAATTTTTGGTATTTTTCCTGAAAAACTTCAATTTTTGATTAATAGTGAAACCATTAAGTGGTAGTTTAAAAACTGATTTTTCATTTAAATGTAACATTACCACTTCTGTGATTTGAATTTCAAAAATCCGACATACATGGTTGTCATTAGTATGTAAAATTTTGTTCAATGGGATAAAAATAATTTTTTGGTGAATAGTAACTTTTAAGTTTTCAATCGCGATTTGAGGTAATTAGTGTAGTTTTAGGTAAAAATAATGTTTTAATAATATGAAATGACCTACAAACATGTCCTAACCTTATTATATGTGTCATTGCCGACCAAGAAAATACATGGGCCAACTTGGGGACCCCATGGATCCACTTTGGTAGGAAAATGACATTAATAACTTGTTATTTAATGTTAAAATAAAAATTCCACAAACATGAGTTATTTTACTAAAACAATTTTTAAATGGAGTAATACAATTCATATTTGTGACTGTAAATATTCATTAGAAATATAAAAGGATTTCTTACATCATGATATTTTTTTTATAATTTTTAGACATTAAATAAATTAAATTATTTATGACATCATGATGATGCAGTGGTTACCTCATTAATAATGGATTTACATAAAATGAAAAGATAATGTTAAATCTATAACATGCACTTGTAAAAGACCTATTGTATGAGTATATTTCGAACCCTTACCACCTTATCCTCGAAATATATCAATTTGGGAACTTTAAAATCCAAAACTCATTTGAAAATAATGTCACATTTTGCAACGTTCCAAGAGTGCCCCTCCTCTCCTCTTATAGAAGGCCCCCACCTATACCACCTTACCCACACATATAAAGCCTTTGGCTGGGCCAAACCCTGTCCATTTTGTCTCTCCACATCCCTATATTACTCCTTGAAGCCTCACATTGTGAAGAAGTCTTCCCAAGGAAGCCTTTGAGCTCAAATCAAAGAGAGATACCCGATTTTAAGGTAATGTCTTCACTTGTGTTCTTTTGTTTTATTTTTCTTCTCCAGCCCCCTAAACTCTTTTTATTCATTTATTTTGTAACAACTCCAGAATCCTCAATATACTAGGATGTTTTTATAATAAGGATTCTAGCTACAATTACACACACCTACATCTAATGGTTAATGAACATACTATTTCTGTGGTTGGTGAATTTATGCCTCACGAAACGATGATTGTTCAATATTCGTTTAACACCCTCAAAGGTGGCCATTAATATGTCATGATATTTATATATGATATATAATATGATTATGTTTTACTTAATTATCTTTAATTTTCTTTTATGTCCTACCTTTATGGTTTCCATTATGGTTAAACGCGATATCATCATTTTCCGAAGTGCGGAATACCGGCCCCTCAAAGTGATTTGATTTGTTAATACAATATGTGGTACACATAAAGGATATATTTAATGATATTATATATAATACCATACTGGAATTATAATACAATTATATATCATTATGTTTTAATTCCATTAAATAATAAATATAAATGGAAGTAGCGTGCATGCGTACGTACAGCTTACCATCTCCTTGATCGGTGCATTTCATTTCTTACCTATAAATGTTATGTAATATTATAAATGCATTTATATAATGGATATATATGATATATATGATATATATGATATATAAATAATGAATATTATTCTAGAAATAATATATATTTTACAACAAGAACAACTTGTAATTATAAAGAGTTTATTTTTGACTCTAGTAGCAATAATCTACAAAACGACCATTATTAACATTAATTATTACATACTGTTCATAGCATGGTAGTAAGTGATATAAAAGGTATAATTAACATTTAAAAGGTTCTTAAGAACTTATAAATTAACTCATGTTTATTATTCAGGAGGTTAAAGAAAGATCGAGTCAAGTCGGACCCGAGTGAAGGGATCCTACCTCTCTCTTTCGTTTTAAGTACACTCCTTTATGTCATTCCTTTTAAGCTCATCTTTCTTATGATTGGTATGTTCTTTTATATTACTCTTACTGTACATTTTATGTTCATTTGATGAGAGACCCTATTTTTTATCATCAATCCATTTTGGATGTTTTAATTGGCGTCGTTAGGCTGCCGAAATTTCGTAAGGGGCTTTTTATCTCACTTTGTTTTTTCGTGAGATTCATGCTACATTTGCCAATATTTCCTTTTTACTGGTGTATGTACTGTCCATTATTCTACTCTTTGTGTAACATAATTTCATTTATTAGTATTTAAATCAATGTTGTTTAGTCTTTCTTTCATGGGGTTTACGTTTCGAATGTTACCCAAATCAGTAAGGGGACCTTTCACCCTCTTCTTTTTAAAAGTCTTCTTTTTTTTTATGTTTTTTAATTTTCATCTTATTATGTGGGGATATGTTCTTAAATATCCTTATTTCCCTAAATTTTATGTCCAGGAGATGAGATACCCATTATCTCTCCCATCAACTTTTTTTAAAATTTGATGTGACGCCGTTAGGCTGTCAAGGGATCTTCTTAACCCAATTTCGATTTCTTTGGGTTCAACATTTAGTTATTGAATATGTCATCCTTTGAATATGTGTGAATAACCATTGATTATTTTACACATAATATCCAGTAATATTGGGTGTATTTATATTTGTCGCACATAATTATGAGATTGATTTATCCTTAATTTAAGGATACCATCTTTATAATTGATTTCATCTCAATTTACATCTCCATTGAGAATTCATTGTTGTTATGCACCAATTCACTCTTATATGGTGTATATACTGTCCTTTTAAATATTTTATCATGAATCCATTTATTTTCATGATATTATAAAGTTTTGATTAAATGTTACTCCTCAATTATTTTATTCAAGTGTCTCTCATTTTGGTAAAAACCCTTTAACTAAAATATCGTTTTAAATGTTTTAATGATTTAATATTATAAATATTTCTCATTAATATCCAAGTTTTCAAAATGGTTTTAAGGATTTATTTATATGGATATTAATGTTTTAAAATGTTAAAAGCATCAATGTGTTATGGGACACTTTTATTTAAAAATATCTTTATTAAATATTTTAAATGGTTTTGGAAATGGTTTTAGAATGGACTCATTATTTAAATATCTTAAAATGTTATATTGTTATTGCAATGTGTGAATGTTATCTTTCCTTTATGCTTAAGTTGTGTTCTATGATTATGTTATGGTTATTGGTCATTGTTATGAAGACGAGTGGTTCTGTGATAAACTAAGGGTGGGGGAGCCCGATATAGTTCTCTAATGCATTGGGTAAAGTGATGGAGTTAAACATTAAGGTTTCTACGAAGATATTTAGGGAATATACTATGATGGGTATTCCAAACGTAACCAAGAGGGTTACTCTCTATGTATGAATGTTATGAATTCTCAAGTTACCTTTATGTCTTATGATTTCTATGATTTAGTCATGATTTTATGAGGTATGTTAAAGTGCTTATGTGTTATGGGTAAATTATGATTTAATTCTTATGTATATATGTACTCATGTTTCTTTTCCGTACTTTTTATAACCCATATGGAGATTTTTATGCTAATCCCAAGTTTTTGAAATGTTTTTCATAGTTCAAGGGAATGGTACATGATATGATGATAGTGTCAAGGAAGTGTCAAGAAAGAATCCATGTTTTTTAAAAAAAAATTACATTGATGGGAAGAATGAATACTATCTTTTATGTAACCACTTTGTTTAAATGTGGAATGGAATGAATGTTTTATGATCTAATACTCTTAAACTCTAAACCTGAACAGATCCTCAATGTGTAATCTTTTAATAACTCAAGATTAAGTAAGGTTTAAGGCTGGGGCCTTATAGTTGGTATCGCAGGTAGGTTTAGATAACTTTAGAGGTTAGAGTGTTGTTTAAGAAAAAGTGAAAAGTTGTGTATAACGACGATGGATAGTATATTAGATGGAGTCATTGTTTTTTAAAGTTATAATGAGTTTTATATAACTTGGATAAGTATATCTTGGTGTTTATCTTCATCTTTTTTTATTTGATGATTTTACTAATATACTCACACTGACCATTTTGGTTTTAGTAAATGGCTGGATCTAGCAGGCACCAAAGTAACAGTGGATTTGAAGAAAACTGTTACAGTTTTATGAAAGAACAACTGAATGATATGAGAGCTACAATGAGAACTCTTGTGGTTATCCTCAACCAACTATCTGGAGTCATGATTGACCACCTGAACCTTACTTATTTTTATAAGGAATCGTATATGCGAGAAACAAATCCCTACGGATGTTCACATAATAATTATAAAGGTAAGTATGTTCAGAAACCTATGTGTCAAATATGTGGAAAGAAACACATAGGAAAATTTTTCAAAGGGACAGAAAGATTCTATAGATGTGGAAATGATGGTCATAAAGCAAGAACCTTCCATGGAAAAAGGAAGCATCTAGTTGACTCTAGGAAAGGGAAAGAAGTTATTTCTAAAGGATCAATTGAATGATTTAAATGTGGTCTGTGTGGTCATTATGCAAACACATTTCCTACGAAGAAGTTTCAGTAATGGGGTCACCAAGATCGTATAAATATTCATTTACCATTACCTAATGCCATTCCGATTGAGGATGAAGAAACTGACAATGAAGAATGAAAGGTATGGAATATTTCTTAACATATGTTTTCCTATTATTGGAATCTTAGGATATGATTCATGATTTTGTTTTTAGGAAAGAAGTATTTCAGAATAAGTTGAAAAGGAATGGCTAATGGATCATGAAGAATGTTGAATGAGTAAGAAGTCATCATATATGGGATTCAAGAGTTTTGGTAGATTTTAGGATGGTCAAATTCTTAGATGTATTAAGTATCTTTAGATGATGGGGTTACATTAGAAGACTTTTTATAGTAACCCTGATGTTTGAGATAAGACAATTTTATTCATGGAAAAATTATCAATTATTTTGTGGATATAGTTATAAATATCCATTTGGGTTTATATGATCCTTGAATTTGAGGAAATTACTGGTTAATACTTTTTGGGTTGCAAAATGGAAGTTATCAGATATCCTTTGTAGTTAAAATATGTTATGGTTATTTTTGATGAATTTATCTCTTTTTGAGGAATGTTATAAAATTATGTAGTTTTTGAAAAGGGACAACACACAGACCGTGTGACAACCCATCGCATCGGACGAAGCTGCGGGAATCAAACCGATCACCAAATTGCAACTGGTATTTATCACCTACCACTGGACTATCTGACGTCCCTGGTTAGTTTTAATGAATATTTTTAGTTAGATGATATTATGAATTAACAGTAAGTTGGTTTTTTCTGGTTATCAATAGAAATGATTAGCCTATCATGGAGGATATGGGATTAGGTTAATTAATTTTCAGTATTAGACTGTAAGAGTAACTGATGTTATTTTAGAGAAAAATGTTAAAATTTATCTTAGGAGACTATTTGATTAAATCCTTCAGAGAATTGGGTTTCAACCTTAGTTTAGTTTACTTTGTAGAATTATATGGATAGATGTTTATTGAATGGTTTTTGTTGAACTTTGGGTTTTAGTTTTGGTTAAGGTCTAAAGACATGGGAAGTCTATAGTTCTCTTTTGTGGATTAGGTGATTCTCTAGAAGTTGATTATAGCTCTCTTAATTTCAACAAGTCATCCTAAATACTTGTGTTTTGGAAAAAATATGAGTTCGTGTTAGAAATATAGTAAATGTTGAAAGTAAACATGACAATTAAGTATGCTTCCTTATGTTTTAGTTAAGCTCATAAATAAATTCCTCATTGAAAAGTAACATAAAACAAAAATGTTGTCTCTTAATTTTTCATACTGGGGAATCAAATACTGTTTAACACATCACAAGTTTGTGATTTTCTTGTTGTTAACTTTCTCCTAGACATGTTTACTATAACTCTCCATCAGAACATGACCCTTTGTTTTTTCCTCCATATCCATATTTTCATACTTGGAATCCTAGTATGGGTTAACTCGGGTGACATTTGTACTTCTCTCCAATTCTTTTAAAGTGATAGTTTTACTGACTCTTGTTCTGATGTAGGATTTTCAATGAAGCTTCCAAGTCCAATTTTAAATTTGTGAGGACGCAATTACCAAAAGGGGGGAAGGATGTAACACCCCAAGTAAATAATTAATATGACATTTACATATTTATCCATATTTTTGAATAAAATATTAATAATACTTTAAAGGGAATGCTATGCTCGAGGGCGTACTCAATACACAACAACGAGTTTCTTTGAAATCTTAAATTGCACTCTAACAATAAAATAATATTATTTTAAAAGGTAGTTAACGCCTAGCCATTGTAATGGAGGAAATGAATGGAACTAACAAAAAAATGATTATATATGTTTGTCAAATGATTTTACTTTTATCCAATAAATTTTGGAGGCTTAAAATGAAAATGAATCCAATTTTAAGCACAAATATTCTAATATTCATTAAAAGGTCGATTAACCACCTTTTGATGGAGAACCATTTTTAATATACTTTTGACAATTCTATATGTTGTATTTGACATAATAAAATCCTTATTTATAATCTGGACATCAAAATTTTCTTTGTGTAAAATTTTGTTATTTTTCCGATAAAGATCATTTTTATTGAAAATGATGCATTTTAATTCAAAATATCCCTTTAATATGATTTATTTATATGGATAGATTATATTCTTAATTTAGATTAGAGTTTATTTAGAATATATTTTTTAAATTTAATCTAATGGCGGTCATTGGAATTAATTTCACTTTGAAATTGGACTTAAACTAGTGTCAATCTTTTAATAGATATTGTTTCTTAAAAACACGCTATTTGTTTTGACAGTGGAAATTAATTATTAAATTAATTAATGAAACATATATGTTTTTAATTTTGTAAAATAGAAATCATTTTTGAATTCGGAATATCAAATATAGCTTAGGGTGAATTTTTGGTATTTTTCTGAAAAACTTCAATTTTTGATGAATAGTGAAACCACTAAATGGTAGTTTAAAAACTGATTTTTCATTTAAATGAAACTTTACCACTTTTGTGATTTTAACTTAAAAATACGACATACATGGTTTTCATTAGGATGTAAAATGTGGTTCAATGGGATTAAAATAATTTTTTGGTGAATAGTAACTTTTATGTTTTTAATCACGATTAGAGGTAATTAGTGTAATTTATGGTAAAAATAATGTTTTAATAATATGAAATGACCTAGAAACATGTCCTACCCTTATTGGATGTGTCATAGCCGACCAATAAAATTCATGGGTCAACTTGGGGACCCCATGGAGCCACATTGGTAGGAAAATGACATTAATAACTTTTTATTTAATGTTAAAATAAAAATTTCACAAACATTATTTGTTTTACTAAAACAATTATTTAATGGACTTATAAAAGTAATATTTTTAACTATAAATATTCATTAGAAATATAAGAGGATTTCATACATCATGATATATTTTCTATAATTTTTAGACATTATATAAATTAAATTATTTATGACATCATGATGATGCAGTGATTACCTCATTAATAAAGAATTTAAATAAAATGAAAATATAATGTTAAATCTATAACATACACTTGTAAAAGACCTATTTGATGAGTATATTTCGACCCTTACCTCCTTATCCTCTAAATAAATCAATGTGGAACCTTTAAAATCCGAAACTCATTTGAAAATAAAGTAACATTTTGTAACTTTCCAAGAGTGCCCCTCCTCTCATCTTATAAAAGGCCCCCACCTCTACCACCTTTCCCACGCCTCTCAAGCTTTTGGATAGGCTAAACCCTGTATATTTTGTCTCTACACATCCCTCTATTACTCTTTGAAGACTCACTTTGTGCAGAAGTCTTCCCATGTAAGCCTTTGAGCTCAAATCAAAGAGAGATACCCGATTTTAAGGTAATGTCTTCACTTGTGTTCTTTTGTATTATTTTCCTTCTCCAACCCCATAAACTCTTTTTATTCATTTATTTTGAAACAAGTCCAGTATTTTCAATATACTTGTATGTTTTTATAATAATTATTCGAGATACACTTACACACACCTACATCTAATGGTTAATGAACATACTGTTTCTGTGGATGGTGAATTTCTGCCTCACGAAACGATGATTGTTCAATATTCTTTTAACACACTCAAAGGTGGCCATTAAGATGTCACTATATTTATATATGATATATAATATGTTTATGTCTTACTTAATCTTCTGTAATTTTCATTTATGTCATACCATTATGGTTAAACGCGATATCTTCATTTTAGGAAGTGCGGACTACCGCCCCCTCAAAGTGATTTGATTCGTTAATACCATATGTGGTATGTATAAAGGAAATATTTAATGATATTATATATAATAACATACTAGAATTATAATACTATTATGTATAATTATGTTTTAATTCCATTAAATAAGAAATATAAAGGGAAGTAGCGTGCATGCGTACGTACGGCTTACCATCTCCATGAACGGTGCATTTCATTTCTTACCTATAAATGTTATGTAATATTATAAATGCATGTATATAATGGATATATATGATATATATGATATCTACATAATCAATATGATTCTGTAAATAATATATATTTTACCACATGAACAACATGTAACTATAAAGAGTTTATTTTTTACGCAAGTAGCAATGATCTACAAAACGACCATTATTAACTTAAATAATTACATAGTGTTCATAAAATGGTAGTAAGTGATATAAAAGGAATAATGAAAATGAAAAATGTTCTTAAGAAAGTAGAAATTAACCCATGTTTATTATTCAGGAGGGTAAAGTACAATCGAGTCAAGTCAGACCCGAGGTAAGGGATCCTACCTCTCTCTTTCGTTTTAAGTACACTCTTTTATGTCATTCCGTTTAAGCTAATATTTCGTATGATTGGGATGTTATTTAAAATTAATATTACCGTACATTTTATGTTAATTTGATAAGAGACCCTATTTTCTCTCATCAATCCATTTTGGATGTTTTAATTGGCGTTGTTATGCTGCCGATATTTCATAAGGGGCTTTTTATTTTACTTTGTGTTTTTGTGAGATTCATGCTACATTTGCCAACATTTCCTTTTTAGTGGTGTATTTACTGTACATTATTCTACACTTTGTTTAACATAATTTTGTTTATGATTATTTACATAAATGTTGTATAGTCCTTCTTTCATGGGGTTTACGTTTCGAAAGATACCCAAATCGGTAAGGGAACCTTTCACCCTCCTCTTTTTAGAAGACTTATTTTGTTATTTATTTTAATTTCAATCTTATTATGTGGGGATATGTTCTTTTATATCCTTATTACCATAAATTTTATGTCCAAGAGATGATATACCCATTATCTCTCTCATCAACTCTTTTTTTAAAATTTTATGTGACGCCGTTAGGCTGTCAAGGGAACTTCTTAACCCAATTTCGATTTCATTGGGTTCAACATGTAGTTATTGAATATGTCATCCTTTGAATATGTGTGAACGAGATTTGATTATTTTACACTTAATATCCACTTATATTGGGTGTATTTATATTTGTTGGACATAAATATGAGATTGATTTATCCTTAATTTAAGGATACCATCTTTATAATGGATTTCATCTGAATTTACATCTCCATTGAGACTTCATTGTTGTTATGCACCAATTCACTCTTATATGGTGTATATACTATCATTTGGAATATTATATCATTAATCCCTTTATTCTCATGATATTATAATGTTTTTATTAAATGTTATTCCTCAATTATTGAATTCAAGTGTCTCTCATTTTGTTAAAAACCCTTTAACTAAAATATCATTTTAAATGTTTTAATGATTTAATCTTATAAATATATCTCATTAACAACCATGTTCTCAAAATGGTTTGAAGGATTTATTTATATGAATATTAATGGTTTAAAATGTTAAAAGCTTCAATGTGGTATGGGAATCTTTGATTTAAAAATATATTTATTAAATGTTTTAAATGGTTTTGGAAATGGTTTTTAGAAGGGAATCATTATTTCAATATCTTAAAATGTTATATTGTTATTTCAATATGGGAATGTGATCTTTCCTTTATGCTTAAGTTATGTGCTATGATTATGTTATGGTTCTTGGTCATTGTTATGAAGATGGGTGGTTCCGTGATAAACTATGGGCGGGTGAGCCCTATATAGTTCTCCAATGCATTGGGCAATGCGAAGGAGTTAAACGATAAGGTTTCTATGAAGAGATTTAGGGAATATACTATGATGGGTATTCCAAACGTAACCAAGAGGGTTACTCCCTACAAAATAATGTTATGAATGCCTCAAGTTAACTTTATGTCTTATGATTTCTATGATTTATTCATGATTTTATGAGGTATGTTAAAGTGATTATGTTTTATGGGTAATGTATGATTTCATTCTTATGTATATATGTACTCATGTTTCCTTTCCATACTTTTTATTAACATTACAGAAATTTTTATTCTCATCCCAAGTTTTTGAAATGTTTTTCACAGGTCAAGGGGATGGTACATGATATGATGATAGTGTTCAGGAAGTCTCAAGAAAGAATCCATGTTTTTTTAAATATGTTTCAATTGATGGGAAAAATGAAAACTATCATTTATGTAACCAATTTGTTTAAATGTGGAATGTAATGCAAGTTTTATGATGTAATTCTCTAAAACTCTAATCCTGAAAAGATCCTCAAACTGTAATCTTGTAATAACTCAAGATTAAGTAAGGTTTAAGGATGGGGCCTTATAATCAACATTGAATTTGGAATAAAAAAATCACATATGATATTCAATTGGCGCAATGATGAACTTATGATTTCATTGAAAATGTTTTCGGTGTGAGATTTGATCTTATCTAATGAATAAATAATGAATTATATTTTCGGATGGGTAATATGGTTTAATATTTATGGAGTGGTTTCTGTTAAACATTGGATGAGGTTTAAGATATTATTGTATTACATCACCATTTTATGTTGTAGGCATATTTTATATCCAATGATGAATTTTTTTATGATAAAGAAAGAAAAATGGAATAACTTGTACTTCTATTCCTTGACGTTATGATCTTTTAGTTATTCAATAATAACAAATTCACCTCCATTATTATAGTATGATATGAATTTGAAATTATTAAATTAAAAACGAAATGGTGAATTTTTTTGAATTAAATTAAGTAATTATATATCCTTATGAAAATTAATCAACTTTAGGAAAACAATCTTGGAAAAAAATATTAACCTATCAACATTATTCCCATTAGATCAAATAGTCCATTTAATCATAAAATATTTTTGGTTTTGTGATTATAAAATTTCATTGGATCACCAATTTATTTTCATCTATGATCTTTTTCACTATCTATAAATTTTTATTCATTTCATTCATGTCCCAATATTGACATATGTTATCCTTTGAGGAAACTGTGTTATGAGTTACATTGTGCAACCATTATGATTCCAACATCCCCCTTTTATATATGTTTTTGTATAAAATATTTTTATGTGGGTTTCTATGAAATGGAATATAAATTATAAATTCATATATTACCTATGTTAATTTATATGGTGAAATTCATTTAAATGGTGTATAATTTATACCTTGAGTTTTTATTAATTGGTTTTTATAAATAAATTTAATTTAATTGAAGTATTTCATTTCATGCTACAATAAGTAAGATTTTCATTAATGAAAACACCATGTTAATATTTTTCTATATGAAAAACAAATATTATCATTAGGTATAAGAATTAATATGTTTTTATTTTGTTACACACAATTCTATGATACTTTTAAATCTTGAGTTACATGCAAGACTTGGTTTTACCGAACTACAATGTACTATTGATATTATTATGAAAATATTATTATAGTTATCACCTATCCATTAGTGTGGAGAGTATTAATGCTGTTAAATAAATTATGAATTTATTTTTTATTCATAATTAAAAATGCATTTTTTGAAAAAAATTACAATGAATGTGAGTAGGTACTATTTGAAAATAATGAAATTATTTTTCTGAAAACCTATTTTCAATTCCCAAACAAGTTTTATATCAATAATTTAATCAAAATAAGTTTTATTAATTTTATTTATTTAAATTATATATTATATATTCAATAAAATATTTTAAATTTATCTTATATAATGTTACGAAAAGAGATAAGAATAAATCATATTCTACACATAATGGTATATATTTTTCTAAGAGGATTTTTTACCCTAGTTCAATAGAATAAATGTTTTAAATATAGTTTTTACAGATATATAATTTATATTTTATTGTATAAACATAATTTTTTCAATTTTAATATTAAAATAAACTCATGGTAAAAAAGTACTCTTCTCAGAAGTTTCATTTTTTCAATTAATAATGAAAAACATTATATTTTAATTGAAATCTACATATAAAATAAATTTTTTTATATAAAAACTATATTATATTTTAAAGTATATTTATTTTAATTATACATCTATTAAAACAATTTTTTTTATTTTAATCAAATTCACAATGAAATTCGATAAAAATATTTCAAACAATTAAACATTTTTACTTTTAAAACTCGTTGTCTAATTCTATCTACGAGAAAAATTTTAACTCATTTTCTTCCACTTAAGTTTTTCTAATTTTGAAAAATGGATTTATTATTTTGAATATAAATAATTTTTAATGTATTGTAAGGTAAAAATATTTTTTGACAAAAAATATTGGAGGAAAAATGCAAAATTAATGAGAGCGGTGAAGGTAAAAATGAGTTTGCGTAGTGGTTAATCATTAATATTGTGGGAAAAAATGAACTATAAACCTATCCAAAACCCATTATATGGTTTTATTTCTACCATACACTACCTTTTATTGATACTCTATCATTATAATAAGAAAATTAGGTAAGGGATTCCACTTAATAGTTTTCACATTTTTGTATCTAAAATAATGCCATACATCCTCCATTATCAAAAAAGAACTCAAACCTCTCACTAATTCAAATATATCAATCTAATTGAATCCTAAAAACACTTATAAAATAGTATCCAAACATCCCCCATCCTCATACTAGATGAATACATTTTTGTACAGTAGAATCCAAGTTTTACTTTATTGAAAAAAATAATGTCACCTGAATAGAAGTTAACATTCATGTGTGAGCACTTTTGTTTTATTTATTAATTAAACCATTCAATTATTATTATATAAATATTATATATTAAATATAATATAAAAGGTATACTTAGTTATTTATATTAATGGTATAACCAACACCTTCACACACATCCATCAAATGGGATACGCAATTATCTTTCGTATATATGGTGGGCTACTGCCTCATGAACTGATGTCATTTGTTCTTCCATTACCACCTCTAATTGTATCTAATAATGTTGGAAATGATATTCTTATATGATATATATGATATTTATTATGTATTTTTTTCGACGATTATTATATATCACATAACTTCATTCTTTCTATTTTGTTGGAATATGATAACATTTTAAGTGGACATATGGACCACCTCCTCCCCAAAGAGATGTGATTCATTCCAGCATCATATGTAATTTATTATTTATGGGTTTAATAAAAATAATCTTTAAATATTAAATAATAATTATACTATAAATAATATATATATATATCATTTACGTTTATTTTTTATAAAATAATACAGGAAAATTGAAACAATGCTCATGCGTACATATGGAATATTGTCACTATGAATTGTGTATTTAAAGTAATATTTATGATTTTAATATATTATTACAAATTATTATATTTTAAATATATAAATGATAATTATATTATGTTTTATAATCTTGAAATAATTAAATCATGATATTTGTAAGAGGATCAATAATAATAAGTAAAAACATTTTTTAAAAAGTGGTAATTACATGAAACTGGACATTAACATGCCATTGTTAATAAATTAGTAATATAAAGGTATAATAAAATAATATATTGTATTATTTAAAATAATATATTTTTTTATGATTTATAATAAACTTAAATTTATTATATAGAAGTTTTGAACATGTATAAATAATTTCAACACATAAGGTAAGGGGATTTCTAGTGACATTATTATTTCATTTAGACTTATGCCGTAGTCGCAACTAGTTTCTATTTTGTGGTGTACATTAGAACATATTTCATGTTATATCATGAATTTATATTATATAAGTACATTATATGTTTAGATTTATGTTATTGTTTAATTGATCTCAAAACTCAAGTATTACTCAAGTAGAAAGGGGTTTTCCCGTTTCGCTTTTATTTCTACATGACATATTCCATATTCACAAGTCATTTATTTTTTTTGATGTATATACATCCCTATTACATGTTATATAATTAATTTCATCCATTTAACTATATTAAATTATTCAATTGATTTTATTCTTTCATATATCTTATTATTCAATAGAGACTTAAGTAATAATGGTATTTCTAGTCTCACATTTATATTTGTGAGACTCGTGTCATATTAACCATTTGTTTCTTTTGTGTGGTTTATATACTAAAATATTAATTTTTTTTCACCAATTTAATTTATTTTATGATTTAAAATGTTTCTATTGAATTTATTCATTCAAATATATCATGACCCAATAGTAACTCATGAAGGGGGTTTCTAGTCTCATATTTATTTCTGTGAGACTTAAGCCATAGTAATCACTCATTTCTTTTGTGTGGTGTGTATAAATAACAATAAAATAATATTAAAAAATTAATCTGTTTAATTATATTATATGTTTCAATTGATTTTTTTCTTTCATAGATCACATGATTAAAAATTCACTCAATTAGTAATGGGATTTCAAGTCCTACTTTTATTTCTATGGGATTGATATTTTATTAACCAGTTGTTTCTATATTGTGATGTATATATTTCTCATTAATTTTTTAATTTATTATTATCTTAAATTTTTTTAAATATCCATTTCTTTACATCTATTTAATGGGGTCTATGGATCAAAATTTACCAAATCACTTAGGTAATTTGTTCTCAAATTGCCTCCATTGAGAAACATGTTATGTTATGCACCTACATTATTTTACAAGGTGTATATACTATAATTTAGAATTTTGTATCATTAATATAATTATTTTTAAGATATTTTAAGCCCCATTTAATGTTGTTATCTCATCGTAATTTTTTAATATTTTATTAAAGTGGAAAGGGCTTATTTCAACCATCTTATTTTTTATTGAGATTGTTTATCATTATGCTTACATTGATGAAATATTAAGATCCATATATTGAGATATTTCTTGAATTATAAAATCCATTAGTTTCTATTTCTCAATTAATGTAATGATACAATTTTTTTACTCTTTTTTACATAGGATAATCAATCTTGTGTTTTTAGGAAAATCCGACCTCATTTCTCTATTCGTTTAAAATTAATTTTTATTAAAAAATACTTCATTAAGAAAATATGTTTTTAATTAGTAAGACTCATCCTTAAAACGTTTCTTAGTCATGAATTTTTAGTCAATAATATAAATTATGACATATTGAGGATCTTTTCGGGTTTAGTGTTTTAGAGAGTTAGGATACTTACATACATAACATACCACATTCATACAAGCAGATACTACTAAAGACAATATCCATTTATTTCAAAATATAAAACAGTAATTCTTAAAACATGATTTATTTGACAAAACTCTATATCCATCTCCATGACTCCATTATTTCTCTAACCAATCCTTATATCTTGTGAAACAAATTTTAAAAATATTGGATTAGAATAAAACTCATTAAGGGATACAAAGAATGAAATTATTAGTCATGTGATAACATAAAAACCATTAAAATCCATAAACATACAAACACATATTCATTGAAACACCATGTAGTTTCCTTGGTACATATTTACCATATCACTATTTGATTCACCCCTAAACATGGAATAACGTTTTAGTCAACTTCCATCTTCAGAGTACCCAATGCATTAGAGATCTATAAAGGGGGTCACCCGTCATATCTTGAACTATAATGGGATCAACCCAAAGTATCATGAGATATAATGGGACCGACACAACATAAATAATTTCCAAGTAAATTATCATGGTAATAAAGTATCTTTAAAATCATAATAAACCACTCATGTCTTGTACATATAATAAATAATCCTTTTAAAATTTATTAAAGAGAGTTTTAAAATGATTTATAAAAAGAAAGTACCTTAAAATATAATTGGTGTGGAAATTAATATAATTGAATAGATATGGGTATAAAATTTAAATACACATATTTCAACATAATATAAAAAAAATAATCACAGAAATATTCTTAATACAACATAATGAATTAAGAAGAAGGTTTAACGAAATACTGGAAATTGGGATAAGAATTCCTTTACCTTGGGTTCTTCTTGCTTAAAAAGTGTTTAATCCACCTATATAATGGTTAAAATGGTGTTATTAATATCTTAATAAAACATATTAATGTTTACATAACCTTATATGATCATTTTAAAACATCATTTCACACATTTATTAGTAATATTTTGTGATTTACATTGGGGCGGGTTCGTTCTTTACATTACTTCCATGATTGGTTCATGATGGATATTCTTATCGATTGGAAGTGAATCTCTACATCTACAATGGAATAACATTAAAATATTTTTAGAACCAAATTTTATTATATTTATCATTATTAATTCTGAAATAATGATGATTTATAAGTTAAAACATTATTGATATTTGATTAGGTCATGTTGGTGATTTTTCGATGGTAATGAACTCGTTTAGATTTATAATGTAATAACATGAGTAATGAAATGATTCCAAAAACTTATATAAGATAAAATCCATAAATTATTATCTTTTTCTACAATATAAATGGTTTAATTACCATCCTTCAATGAATTAATGGAAATTTAAACACATCATCCACGATTATTTTAAATCGACACATCATGATTGGTGTTTAAATTTCAAGAATAAGTGGAAGAGGAGAAGATGTATAATGGTGAATATTACATAAACATAACTAGATAAAAAAATATGTATGATACTATATAATTAATTCCTATTGGATATGAGGAGGTGTGGAAAGAAAAAGACAGGAATGAAATCTCAAAATAAAATAAATGTTGAGTAATCCCTTACAAAAATTTGGCAGCCTAACAGCATCAATTAAGATTCCATAAAATATTTCGATGAGATAAAAGGGGTATCTCATCATTAATATATAATATGGTAAGTAATGGGGATAAGTAATTACATATCCCAACATAAGATAATGTAAATTAAAAAAATAACATAAAATGAAATAAAATAAACAAAACAAAAGATGATGTTTACCTCTTGATCTCTTCCCTTGAGATCCTTCTTAAGTCCTTTGGTTTTGGACTTTTGGTGAGACCAACAGCTCTATGAAGTTCAGAAGAGTCTGGGAAGTAGTATTGGGAAGAAAATAGGTAAGGATAAAGGAATTAGAGGTGTAGGAGGATGTGGGGAATGGGGGTGGTATTTATAGAGGAGGAGAGGAGGCATTTTTCATTATTTTAATTATTATTATAATATTTTTGCTCAAAAAATAAATAATATTAATTAATTTGACACAAATAGTAAACATGGAATGTGAGTTATAACCATGTGGGTATAGATAACTTATTACGTCATAAATAGTGCATTTAACAGATAATTTTAGTATACGGTATTTTATCGTATTTCACTATTCATAAAAAAACTAAAGAATTTCAGAAAAATCCCAAAAAATCACCCTAAAATTTTTTCAACATGTTGAATTTAAAAATGAACTCCATTTTTTTATAATAATTTTATAAATATTATCAATTTAATTTTTATATATAAAATCATACATACTTCTAAAAATAACAATTTTAATTCTATAACTGCTTTTATATCATATTGAGAAATTTACCAATTTTACATTGTCTTATAGACATAAGAAATTAAAATAATATTACAATTCACTATTTATTGGGGTCATATTACTATTCATATTAATATTCATAACGTTATGTTACTATTTACTCAAAAAACACGTTGGTTCCATCACACTCTAAATAACTTACTGAAAACAATTGTAGATGACTGTTTTTTCGAAAATCAACACATAGAAGTAAATAAATTATGTTTAAAGGATAAATATAAATATCTACACAAAAAAATGTTTTAGGAATTTCATTAATTTTTATTTTTTAAATCATGGGGTTTTCCATTAACTATACCTTCTCGAAATTGCATCCTAGCAATTTTATTTACTCATTAGTCAAGTGAGGGTACCATTCCCTCAAAACATTTTTAGATTCCCATGTTTCTTATTCAACCATGTGGTTTCTCCCCAAAACAATTACCTGGTAGATTATCTTATTCCGATATTCATGTTCCCTTATATCAAGAATCAATACTACATTCTATTTCTACGAAATGTTCTCTTCCAGCTAAACTACTTCTTGGATCAAGACATGTCATAAATCTATCACATACTTTCTCTACATCAAAACATAACAAACATTACGTACCTTATATAAACACGAAGAAAAATCTACTTGGTATAGAACTGGTCTAACTTTCTCCATGATTTCAAAATCCCAAATTAATAGCTTAGATTTCCTTTCTTACCATAACATATCTAATTTTTCTCAGGAGTTATTTTAATGAAAATATGGTCACTTACCAGAAAAGATAAGTAATTCCTTTTGTTATATGCATAAATTTATTCCTACTATGAAATGTCCTCATGTGCTGATATATCATATTTACGTTATCAGCCACTTTCTCAACTAATTATGGTCTCATCAACTCCCTTCCCCCAACATCATCCCAAAAAGATAGATTTTGATGTCTCTTCCCCTACAATTCTTCAATAGGTTCCATTTGTATAATATAATGAAAGCTTATATTTTAAGAAAACTCAACAAAATAAATATGATGATCCCAAATTCCATGGTTTTCCATTGAACATGCTCGAAACATATCCTACAATGTCTTAATCGACCGTTTTTACTACACAACAAATTGAGGATTAAAAGATGTAATACAAATTTTATTATGTGCCCAACAACTTCTGAAGCCCCTTCCAAAATATAGAAGTGAACCTGGGATTATGATTTGACCCAATAAAATAGGAACTCCATGTAACCTAAAACTATCTATGAGGTACAGTTTAGAATGATGATCAAATGATATTGTATCTTGAATAGAAATGAAATGCGCTCATTTTTTCAGCCGATCAACAACAACACAATTCAAATTGTTACATCGAGATGCTTTAGGTAGTCCACCAACAAAGTCCCTTGATATATTTTCGCATTTCCACCCTGGAATAGGAAAAGGATGAAGCATCCCTTTTGGTAAATGTCACTCTAATTTAATTTATTGACATTTCAAACATTTCAAATTAATTTCTATAATATCTCTTTTCATTCAATCCAACCAGTAATAATCCTGATGGTCTCTGTACATCATATTACTTTCAGGATGAACTGAAAATAGAGAAATATGATCTTAAAATAACAAATCATTCATTAAATGGGAATCAAAATGCACACACAACCATTTTACAAATATTAAAAGACAATATTTATCTAGGTTAAATTCTGAAAACATACCAATTTTGACCAATTATACATTTTTCTGTAGCTCAGGGTCTTCCTTCTGTGATTGCTTAATTCTGTCTGATATTGATGACTGAACTGAAACCTGAAGCAAAGTAGATGTATTCCCTACACCACCAACTTCTATGCCCAAATTCATCAAATCATTAATCAATGGATCATGTTCTGAACATAACAAGGAAGATGATCCATGATGTTTTTGACTCAAGGCATCTGCCACTTTGTTTTCCTTTCCTAGATGGTATTTTTCTGTGAAATCATATTCCTTTATCAGTTCAACCCATCTTCTCGGCCTTAGGTTTAATTCCATATAGATGAATATATACATTAGACTTTTATAGTAAATATATATTTCATATTTGGCTCTGTATAAATGTTGCCTCCAAATTTTCAAAGACAAAATGTCATCTTCAAATTCCAAATCATGTGTGAGATAATTTATCTCATGAGGTTTAAGTTTCCTTAAAGAATAAGAAATTACCTGATCATTCTATATCATAACACGAACATGTCCCGTCATTGAAGCATCACTTTAGATGACAAACGCTCCATTTCGGGATGACATGGCCAAAAATAGAGAATTCACTGATCTCTTCTTCAGTTCATGAAAACAAACATCACATTCTTCTGTACAAATGAATTTGAACACTTTTTGTGTTATCTTAGTTATCAGTATAGATAATCATTCAACATTATTAACAAACCATCAGAAATAACCTAATAATCCAAGAAAACAATGAATATCTGAAACATTTGACAGTCTTTACCATTCATTAACCACTTTGGTTTTGGCAGTATCCACAGTTTTACCATTCATATTTAAAATGTGCCCATGAAATGAAATCTGTCACAACTACAAATCATAGTTGTGGAATTTTCCAAATAGTTTCTTTTCTTTTATGGTTCTAATTACAACCCTTATGTGTTTTTCATGATCCACTTTACTTATTGAAAATACCATAATGTAATCAATAAACACAACCAAAACATATCAATGAACTCGTGATATATTCTATTCATAAGATCAATGAATACAAAAAATGCATTAGTGAACCCAAAAGGAATAACTATAAATTCATAATAAATATATCTAGTATAGAATGCAGTCTTCCGGATTTCTTCATCTTTTACATTCAACTGATTGTACACCAACCTCAGGTCAACCTTCAAAAAATACTACTATCCCTAAAGCTAATCAAAAAAATCATCGCTATGAGGCAAGGATACTTTTTTTTAATAGTAATTTTTTTTCAGGGATCTATAATTGATGCAATGTCTAATTGAACAATCATTTTTCTTAATAAAAAATATAGGTGCTTTCCATGGTGATGTTCTAGGTTAGAAGAATCCTTTATTTAATAATTCTTTCGACTACATTTTTAATTCCAATTGATCTATTTGAGAAATTTGATAAGGGGGTTTATAAATTTCCTTAGCACTATGAACTAAGTCAATAGTAATCTCAACATATCGATTAGGAACAAAACAAGGGAAATAATCAGGAAATACATCTACGTATTAATTTAACAATGGTACATCATTAATCTGGATAGTTTCCTTATCTTCAAAAGTACGGGCTAGATAAAATTCAATTTCATACTTTATCAGTTTCATAGCTTCCTGATATGTTATAAACAGTATTGTATTATTATTCTACAAAAAATAAAATTCATTTTGAAATACAACTTTTTTTCATTGAAATCTATCTTAGAATGTTAAAAAGAAAGCTATTCCATACCCAGAATAACATCAAACTCTACTAGAGGAAAAACAACCAGGTTTTTAGGTAAAACATTTCCACTGAAAATGATAAGAAGATTCTTCTAGTTTTTTCCTCAATATTTACTCCAGGTGTTCTTACCAATAGATCTGGTTTCATTTCATGAGGTTGAATAATGAATTTAAAAAAATATAAATGAAGTAATATGTAGACCCTGAATCAAACAACACATTTGTGAAATATGTAAAAATAAGCAGTGTACTTGATACCACATCATTTCATGGATCAATATCTTCAAAAGTGGATTCCAATGATTTTACCAAACCCATCTACTTATAATATTGCTGATTCCCTCCTTGAGTAACTAGCTTCAGAAAAACAGTATAAAAATGACCCAATTCCATATTGTTAATGCATCCCACCATCAACTTATCATTAATTTTCAGATCATTTTCCTTGCACCCATGAGACAGGTTTCAAAACATTCCACATCAGTATAATTTCCTTGAATTTACACGGCATTCACCATGATTCCTATTACCACACTTTTCACAAGAAGGGAAATTCATTTTCTTACTAGAAGACTTATTTGATGAGTTGTTCTCCATTTCCTGCAACCTGACCGCCTATTATTCATGTCATCACAAGGCACATATGTGTCAAAAAACTCCATCTCAGGTTTTTTATCACAATAAACAAGCTTCTCATTTCTTTTTAAGTCTCTTGATGCCAAATCTCTTCACAAAAACAGTATCAAACCAGAGATAATCTATTAATTTTACATTCAAAAATCCGTGAAAAATCTGGTACATACCTGGATATTTTGGAAAAAACAGATTCATATGATTCTACAAAATCATCATCTCTCTAATTTAGTTCCAATAATTTTTAGTCCATTCTGTGTCGAACGGTTTTGGGAAAATATTATTCCGGAATATGACTCTTTAAATCATATCATTATAGTCTTTCAAGATCATCTCTTTCTCTCATATTCTTAACCAGGGACCAACAATGATCTTCTTCAAAATCCTAATGAAAAATGTCTAGTATTATCTTTTGATGTTCTGAATATCACATGACATCAAATAACTTTTCTACAGCATTGATCCATCCTTTAGCTATCTTTGGATATGCGGTTCCACTTAATGATCAAGGATGTTGCCTCATAAAATTCTCTTGAAAAGACATGTTTTTTTTGTGGTTGATAATGTTCCATTATAGCATGGATACCACCCCATTTAATTCTTGATTAAATAGAGACATTGTTTTCCCAAACATCTTGGTTCCAATTCCCACCATTTTAGGCAGCAGATTCAGGCAGACATCAGGCTATTGGGGCATTCCAACTTCAGCTTCCCTATTTAATCTATAGAAAACCATTCTTTACAAACATGACATATATGATTCAACATTGTAATCCTTAAATAATATAACCATTCAAATTAATATAGAGTAAAAATTGGTTATGGAATTTTTTATATATCACCCAAACCCCTAATGTTATCTAAACCATCTTATGATATAACCTATAAGGACCTGAGCATAAAACATTACTTAATCATGATTTTTTTTCAAGAATATAAATTATTATACATTTTGGATCTTTTTGTGTTTATATTTCTATATAATTAGGATACCTTACACAATAACATACCACATTCATACAAACAAATACTACTAAATACAGTCTACATTTTATTAAAATATAAATCATTAATGCTTCAAACATGATTTCTTTGACCTCCCTCTATATAATTCATCATGAATCCTTTATTTCTTTTACAAAACCATATATCATGTAATTTTTTTAAAAAAACATGGGATGAGTATAAAACTCAAAGAGGGAAATAATTAATGAAATCATTATTCAAGTGATAACATAAAAACCATTAAAACCAATAGTCATAAAAAGTCTTATTCATGGAAACATCATGTAGTTTACTTGGGTAATATTTACTATATCACTAATACCTTCACCCTTGCACATGGAATAGTATTTTGGTCAATGTCCTTCTTTCGAGTACCGAATGCATTAGAGAGCTATAATGGGGCTCACCTGTCATATCTTATGTTATAATGGGCTCAACCCAACATATCTTGATCTCTAATGGGCTCAAACCATCATAAATAATTTCAATGGAACATATAATGGAAATAATTTTTCTTTAAAATTAGATGAAACCGCTCATTCCATAATCATATAAAAACAATCCTTTTGAAATTTATTAAAGAGAGTTTTAAAAGGATTATTAAAATGAAAATACATTAAAATATAATTGGATTAAAAATTAAAATAATGGAAAGTATATGTGTATACACTACAAATAAACATTGTGAAACATAATATATACAAAAATATCAACACACCAATATATTTAATACCGCATAATGAATAAAGAATAAGTTCCAAGTAGTTAGTATGGGTTGTATGTACTGATTGAATCCCACAGGTAATGAATTATTCTAAGTCATATGTGCCATTTAATACTTATGCCTACAGGCCTTGTAAGGGTTCCAATTAATCCCTTGAAATGATTATTACAAAAAATCATTAAAAAACTAAGGCCATTGGGCCATTTGAGGAAAAAAGAAAGAGGTTAACCCAATGACATAAAATTGGGTTAAGAATTCACTTACCTTGGGTTCTTTTTATATGAAATGTGTTTAAAGCTAAAATATAATGGTTAAAATAGTGTTATTAATATCTTAATGAAACATATTCATGTTTATAAATCCTTATATGATCATTTTACAACATTATTTGACAGATTTATTAGTAATATTTTGTTATTTACATTGTGTCTGGTGCGTTTTTTACATGGTTTCTATGATCAATTCATTATCAATATTCTTGTTTATTAGAAGTGAATATAAAAATTTGAATAGAATGGTATTTACATATTTACAGGACCATAAATTATACCATTTAGCATTTTTAATTCTGAAATTATGATAATTCATATGTTAAAACATTATTGATATTTCTTTAGGTCATTTTGGCGATTATTAGATCGTAATGAGCTCATTTTGTTTTATAAATTAATAACATTTCTACAAAATAAATCCCTAAAAATATATAAGATATAATTCATAAATTATAATCTAGTTGAATGATAAAAATTGTTTCATGACCAGCCTTTTTTGAAGTAAAATAAATTGAAATCACATCGTCCACGATGTCGGTAAATCAACACATCACAAACGTTGTTTTAATTTCTTGAATAAGTGGAAGAAGTGAAAAACTATGATGGTGAGTATTTAATAAACATAATTAAATCCATAATATTTAATATAATGTATCTTTCATTCATATTTTACATAGAGTGGTGAGGAAATAAAATGAAAATAAAGCAATCTCGAAATAAAACAATTGATGTGAAATCCTTTATGAAAATTTTGCAACCTAACTAAGTCACATAATATTTCATACAATATTTTGATGAGAGAAAAGGGGTATCTCATCATTAATAAATTATATGTGATTTAAGGTGGATATGTAATGACATATCCCAACATAATCTAATGGAGATTAAAAATAATAACATAAACTACAAGAAAAAAAAAAGAAAACAAACGTTGAAGTTTTCCACTTGATCAATTCCCCTGAGATCCATCTTAAGGCCTTTGGTTGGGGCCTTTTGTTGAGACGAGAAGCTTTAGGACGTGGGGAAAGTTTTATGAAGATTATTGGGATGAACATAGGTAATTCCCAAGTCTTGAGAGGTGTTGGAGAAAGAGTGTAATTGTGGTGGTATAAATAATATAGGAGATGATGTATTTTTTATTATTTTAATCATTATTATAATATTTTCTCTCAAGACTATTAACAATCCTAATTCATGTGACCCCAAATTGTAATAATGGAAATTTAGTTCAAAGCAAGTGATATTATCCCATGTCTGATGTCATAAATAGTGTATTTAAGACATAATTTGAATATACAATATTCTACTATATTTCCTTATTCATCAAAAATTCAAGAACTTCTGAAAAGTCCAAGAAATTCACCCAAACCATTTTCTTGACGTGCATAATTCATAAATGAACTCATATTTGGAAAATAATTTTCTAAACAATATTAATTTAAATTTTAAATAAATTCATACTTAATTGAAAAATTATCAATATTAATTTTAACACCACTTTTATTTCACATTGAAAACATTAACATGATTTCATTATCTTAAGGCCTTAAAAAATAAAATAATAATATAATTTACTATTCATCTATTTCCTATTATGATTCATATTACTATTTATAAGGGTATATATGAATTCCAAAAAAAAAACAATTTGGTTCCATTAGACTCCAAAAAACATATGAAACAGAATTGTAGATGACCATTTTTCAAAATTAAAAAAATAGAAGAATCAAAATTATGTTAAATGACTATTTATAAAAACAAATTTAAATCCCAGATTCATTCATTACATTTTTTATTTTTTTAAACCATAGGGTGTTACCATAATTTATGATTCAATATAATTTTAAATTTAAATGAATTAAATGGTTTTTTATGCATAAAATTGTTTTTTAAAATTGTTTTCATAGGTTCCTTTTAATATTTTCAAATTTATTTTCATTAGATGTGGTTTACAAACTGATTTATTATTTATAATGAGCTCCTTAATAAAGAAAATATTTATAACTTAATAAATTTTATATATGATTTTAACATTATTCAATTATATGTTTCTCAAATTGGATTTCAAATACAAGGATTATGAATATTTTTCATGTTTTAAAAATTTATTTCCTATGAATGATTATTTTTTTTGAAAAATGTTCCATGTGATTTTTAAAAATTAATTTCCATATATGATATCTTACATTAATGTATTTTTTTCATTACTGAGGATATGATCTTGTTCATCAATATTATTCTTCATTTAAACATTTTATGTTCACGATCACAAGTTGTTTATAAAATATGTATCCATTACATGGATTATATGATTAAGAAACCCTATTAATATTAACAGTAATTCTATGATAAAATTATTATGAGACATGTATATTTTCAACAAGTTTATATATGATGAAATGATTATGATATCCATTTAATTTCAAGGGTTATGATATAATGATTCTAATCTATATTTATGGATCATGATATAGTGAGTGTTTTATAATCTCAAATCCCACATATGTATGGTTTCATTATATGAAGAGTGAAACCAATATATTCCTCTATTACATTGGTTAATGAATTATATATGATGAGATAATATTTTAATCTTGTCAAATAACTAGATCCGAATGGGAAATAGTTGAGTCATTATATAAAATGGGAAATAGATGTGTCCTTGTCATCAATGGGAAACATGTGTTTCCTAATCCATGATGGGTAATAGGTACATCCTCATATACTATGGGAAACAGGTTTTCCTTGATCCACTATGATAATTATATTAGTAGTTAACTTTGACACATTAAATGGTTTTATTTATTGATGATGATGACACACAAATCTGACATGTAATTATGGTTAATGACTGATTTATGATGATTTATCACCCATATGATTAATTTGCTATTAATTTCTAGTATTTATTCCATTAATCATGTATATAATCATGGATATATAGGGTATTCTCTTCTAATGTCATTATAATATTCACATACCCTTATTATCATGTTATTCTTATATATTACATTTAATGTTACCCTTTCTGGGAATCTCATCTCACCATTTCCTATATGTTTCCACATGTTATAATGAATATTTTAATGTAAGAGTACTAGAGGGGAAGATATTTATGGGATATTTTGAAGATCATTCACAAAATTAGAAGAATTTTTTCAATGTTTCTAAAGGCACTAAACTATTAGGGTCCTGAGGAATTTAATTTTCAAATGTTCTGAATATTCATATAAAATAATGAAATATAGATTTATGTTATGTTGGGGTTGGAATATATTGGACCAAAATCTACAAAACTACTACAATTTTCTTCATGAAAAATATATATGAAAAATGAAATTTTATTTTTATATGAATAACTTCTACTCTTATCATATTACATAAGAAAGAAGAAAAAAAAATTATACAATAAATTTAATGTAATCAATGTGACATTCAGTGACAACTCAAAAGAAAAGGTAATTGATATTGAGAAATATATTTAATTCAGAATATATATTTATCTCTAATGTTTTATATAATAAAGAATTAAAACATTATTTAAAAACTATTTATAAAATAAATTTAGCGATGGAATGGTTTTGATATTTCAATATGAAAAAATAATTATTTTTTAGTAAACAACTTTTTTGGATTTTGTAAATACAAAAACCTTTATTTTATTAAATTTTGTATCCCACAAGAGAAAAATGTTATGTGTTTGAGTTATGTAATATTAAATTATATATTTTCTCATTGGAATAATGGTTTCGATAATTTTAGACCTCTATAAAATCTATTCCCATATGGAATATCTCTACACGGTCCTCAATAAGAAATTGAAAAAACCATGTTTGTGAAACTTTGTTAAAGGGTAAAATCCATAATGAATGTTTTACAACTATTATAGAATTTATAACTGTTATGAATATTGGTCATATTAATCATGAATTTCATGGAATAGTATAAATTTCTATTTTTGGTGAAATTTTTTTTATTGTAGAATAGTTTAATAAATTTATAATAGTCTATATTATTACACAAGAAACGTAATCATTTTAAATATATTTTTCCTTAATGTTATATTATTTCTATATGATAATGGATATATAATATTAATGATTATATGTGATTTATGAGAAGAATTATTAAATATGTAATTTCAATAGTTTTGTTAAATAAATTGTTATTTTAATAACAACTGATTCATTCAAACACTACAACAAAATAATGATGTTCAAATGATAAAATAAGACATTATAAGAAATGGAAATAAATATAATGAATGTATTTAATGAAAAAGATTCCTTGGATGAGGATTTAAATTCCCATTTTTAAATATAAAGATATTTCATTTAATAATGATGTTGATGAAATCCACTTTTGGCCATTTGAATGGAAGGAAATAATTTTTTTGATAATGTAGTGTATTTTCTTGAACAAATATTATTCTTATTGTTAATTATTTATAAGATAAATGTGATATGAAATATGATTAAGGAATTTTTTTTTGATATTTTAATGTTAGTAACCCTTATAGATTATAATATAAGAATCATGAGTGTGGAAGAACCCAGTCATGGTATTTTTCGTGACTAATCATTGAATAAAAAAAAACAAATTCTAAAACATGTTGAAATGGCTTTAAAGATAATAATTTTGGAGAAGGTAGAAATACATAATTGAATTCACATGAAGAGGAAGAGAATATACGTCATGTCTAATCATATAAAACATATAGATAACATCACATAGATATAATAATAGGAGAGGGTAAATTATAATTTCAAATTAGAAATTATTTATGAAAAATGTTTTATTACAATTCTTATAATTATTATATTGGTCTGAAAATCATTTCAACATCATTGAATGACCCAATTAGGGTTTCCAACCTATAAAATTCATTAAACCCATTTCATAAAAATAATATTTGGAATTTCGTAGAACCACCTAGTGATTCTCAAATAATGGGTTATAAATATATATTTAGTTATAAACATACTTAATATTCTAATATTATAAGAAATAAATAAATATAAATATCTCATGGTTTTTTAAAATTAGGCCATTAATTATGAATTTTTTTTTGACCAATTTCTAGATTAGAATCTATAAATATTTTTATTTTCAAATAATATGTTTCACGGATTTAAATAATATTTAATGGAGTTATAGCATTTTAATTATTTTATTATTGAATAATTTTATTGAAAAAAACTGGTGGATTTTGACCATGAGAATAGAAATGATCATTCTTTAATATATTTAATATCCAATTTAGGACAAAAACTATCCACAAGTGTTTGTTATGATATATTTCAAAAAATTTAATTTCAAAAATGGTTTTCTAAATGGAAAAGTATATAAATATTTTTTGTTTCGTGTAACACTGAAGTGATTTTTATTATTCGATTTTTTATTAATGATATTATCTTTGTATGTTATGATAAATTAATTTGTATATAATTTTAAGAATTATTTTATTTTTAATTTTACAATATTCTTTTAGGTGATTTGAAAGTATATCAATGGAAAACAATATATCAAAGTGATGATACATGTTTTCTTAATCAATAAAAAATTCAAATTTTTTGGTTTAATGATTTTGAATTTATTATTTTAATAGTTAAAATACCCATATACAAACATTTGGTAAAACAAGATATTTCTAGTGATAGTAAATTAATGGATAATAATCTCTTTAGTGAAATGGTTAGTATTGTATTATATTTAACTTCTTCTAAACTATATTTGATGTAAAATGATATAAGTTTCCTATTATTCATGATGAATATAAAGAGAATCACATGAATTCTATTAAATGAATATTTAAATCTGTCAAAAGATCATTAATTCATTTTTATGTTATCCTTGTGGAACATCGTGTTAATTAAAACACTATTCTGGAAAAAAATTGTATAATGTAAAATTAATACACCTTGTAATTGATTTATGTAGAACAATTTGAGAAAATTTTAAACTTCATGGATATAGAATAAACTACATTCAGTTTCATTATACATAACTAATTCACAATACATTAATAATATTAGTAAATATAATCATATTTAAGGTATCAATAAAAATTGAACTAGTTAATATATTTATAATGATAAGTTTTCGATATAATATGAAAAATAATATGTTATTACTTTTTCTATAAACAATTTACATCATTTTGAAACATACCCTATTAAATTGACATATATGTATATTATTGATCATATAATGAATATGTACAATCTGATTTTGATTATATTTTATTTATTTTTCAAGTAGTTGATATATCTTAAAAAACTATATAAATATGCATGTATTATAATATATATTATTTAAGTCATATGATGGGTGTTTGAATGGTATTTTTGAATTGAATCTTCATGAATTGATCTATCTGGCCCGTAAGCATGGACTATATTTTTCTCCTATGCATACTGAATTATTATATCACAATTGGTAATTCTTTATTTTGTATGATATTATTAAATGATTTTCTAAATATCTTATTATATTTTTTGTCCCTATGTACATTTTCAAGGATTATACATAAGGAATTATTACTATTTGAGGAGAGATGGAGGTAAAAATATACATGAAATTTTAGGCTTATTTTAATGAAGAAATTAAAGAGGGGTTATAAATGTTTTTATTTTAATTATACATTAGTTATTTTCTTTTTTATGGAATACATAAATATATGCTATCATATATTTATTAAATATATTTTCATATAAACTGTAATAAAATATACTATTATAGGTTTCATAATTAACTTATGTTCTTTATCACATTAGTTCATTCTAATTAGATAAATGTTTAGTATAAGATATAATTAATTCGAATTTTATATGAATTATAATTTTCCCTTTGTTTAATATTATTTAAATAATGGGAGGAAACCTTTATATATTCCAATGTAGTTTCCAAAATGGGGATACATATTATAATTTAAAATATTACATTCTTTAATATTTTTGACAAATTAAAAATGGTGGATACTTATTTTGCATATATTGGGATTTTATTGTTAAAAATATATAGATTTTGGAGTTTCTCCTTCAAAGTTTATTTATTCATGTTTTGAAATTTAAAATACCCCACATTATTTTTCTATAATTCAATTGTTAAAATATCAATATTGTATTTATTTCCAATAAAATGTGTTTTGTAAAATTAATTTTTTGTACAATTTTTACACTTCATATATAGAAAAAGAGTGACCTTCAATTCATTTTTAATTAATATATTTTTCTTTATTATTCCTTGTAATTTAATAATTATTATTATATATATGGCTTCTTACATTATTCAATGAAACTTTTTTATATTACTGTTTTTATAATAATTTATTTGAAGAAATTTAATAATTTCGATAAACTGTTTTACTCATATGCACAATCTAAAGAATCATAAATAGAAAATAAATTACTCATAGAAATAATATTAAATTAAATATTTTTCTTGTTCATAATGACACATACATTCAAATTAATGTATCAATTGATGAATTATGCAATCATAAATTATCAAAAATATATGAAACAATATATGTATGAATTCAATCATAACCTGAATCACACATAAATAAAATTATACATATGTAGTATAAATTATTCATATAGGGAATCAAATCTACATTAAATCCATAAGAATATAACCCACACATTGTCATAAGAACACGGAACATATGCAGTTTAGTGTGAGGGACTCAATTCTGAATTTTAGTTATATTTTAATACAAATTTAACTCATAAATTTCTATTTAAATGAGTCATTTAAAACTGACTGCTACACTGAGAGAAATGAATTGTATACTAAAGAGACATACTATATTTTTGTCATACAATAAATATTAAAATTCTAAATATAATTATGGTTTTTTTGTCTTTATATTGGTATATATATTTGAAATAAAATATTAATGTTTTTTATGAGGAAAATAATTTCACCTATATTATTGGAAAAAATAGGTGATTAAATGATGAATGCTAGGTATTTTTATTAAATTAATTTACTGATTTATTATTATTATAAAAGAAAAAATTATATATTTCTTATGAAAAATCAATTTTTTACAAATACATGAATGAGTTTCAAGGGTTTTTAATGGGTATTATGCTCACATTTAAAGGATAATAATATGTGAAGCATCATCTAGGAATCCCTAATGAATACATAAGAAACCAAAAAGTCATTTTCTATTTTTCTAATTATTCCATTGTTGCTACTTCAAGAATGATGAACTATAAAACAAATAATTTTTGGTGTTTTTGTGCTTGTATATAGTACTTTTTAATATAGAATCTGTGATAAAACAATAAAATAGGGTTCAATATTACCAATGAATTGTGTGGAAACTAATGATACAAAAACATTCCTAAAAAATAAGAATAATGAAAGCTAAATGATTTAGGTTCTCTACCAGATGTAGAATTGTATACATTTTAGATAATTATAGTTTTTATTCATAAAATAGACTTATTCATGTTGATTTTCATTACTTCTGTGATCTAATGATTTCTCTACATTCATGACTTCACATTATAGTACTTTGAGGTTGTATTGTTTCATGTTTTTATTGGTGTGCTATTTTTGGTTTAAAATAGTTCATTCAACATTATGAGTGATTGGATTAGATTAAACATTTAATGGAAGGAAGGGTTTTTTCCTTGAGTAATTTTATTATTTGTGTTATTCTTCTACAAGAAAATATTGGGGCATATATTTGTAAGTATACATAAAATTTATATTTTAATGGGTTTTTTCTCAGAATTGAAGTCAGTTGTCATGGTTGTTCATCCAATATAAATTGGTGTTTTAATTTTATTTTGAATAAACATTAAAAATTAAGTATTTTATTAGGTTCAATTTATCTAACATATAATAAAAACTAATGTCTTGATGTAGGATCACATTCATCGTAACTACTATATAATACCTCCATATGATATTATTTATAATTTTTAATATTAAATATTTTTGTACTGATATAATAATTACAATTTTATTGACTTGTCAATTCACCCCCATAGTAATCATTCCTCTTCCAAATTTTTTTGATAAAAACAAAAAAATCCTCTTCCTTAATATTTTTTGAGTTTATTTCACTCAATTGTTCAAGAATTCATAAATTATATTTCTCATTTATTTCATATTTTGATTAACATTTGAGTCCCTGCATCTACAAAATTTCCCTCTAATTCAACCTTAGAATACTAATAATTTACAATAATATGTAAACCAAAAATATTTTTATTAACATAAAACTAAACACTAAATAAATAGTAAATAATTAAATTTTCTGATTGATATCCATCTATTTGATTAAATATTTTTACATGATTATTTAATACAATATTATTCATCATTTTATTGAATAATTTGTAGGTTTTAATATGAAATGATTAGCCTTGGGAAGACAATATCATCTTTTATATAACAATATTTTATATGGTATCCTTTTTGTTTCATATATATTAGTCTCATAAAAATAAATTCCATGGCAGGTTTTTTTATAATAAATCAAAAATCCTAGTTTCAAGTATAGACTATTACTTTCATGTATTACTTCTAATAATAGATAAAATTATTACTTTCAACATTTACTTATTTTCCATGTTATTGACCATTAGATTCATCAATTAAACAAATTCATTTTTTGAATAGTTTTCACTGATAATACCTCATGCTTAAAACTAATATTATCTATATAATATTCTTCCTCAACTGAAGTATATTTTATTCCAATGTTTTATAATGTCATTTTTACTAATTTTCATGTTTCTTTCCAAGAAAACATCCAAAAACAATTATTTCCTTTTCATAACCCCATTTTTGGTTATATTAACCTAATGAAGCCTATAAGGTGATAACCAATAATAAATATGAAAAAGTACCATTATTTATGATCCTGTTGGTACCAAAATGAGGGAAGAAAAATAAGAGATGAGGCCCCATAAACTTCCTCGTGAATTCCATCCGCGGAGTCCCTGGGGCCCCGTGAGCCCTCCCCGAAGCAAGGTAGTAGACCCCTCCGCGAAGGCACTTGATGTTCACAAGCTAGCCGCGAATCAAGGAGGAAAACCCCTCTGTGATGGCATTTGATGTTCCCAAGCCCGCCGTGAAGCAATGAGGTGGACCCCTCTGGGAATGCATTTGACATTCACGATCCCACCGCTAAGCAAGGAGGCGGACCCTTCTGTGAATGCAGCTGACGTTCACAACCCGCCATGAAGCAACCACCGACCCCTTCATGTCGTGTATGGTCTACTTCGCAATGCCTCTTGGTTATAAATACCAGGGTCCCCCCAAGCCCAATGGATGGAAAATACGACTTTTCAACTTCCTTGATCCGAAATCACGAATCACCCATTGATCTGTGAATCATGAGCTACGCGAGGTACTTTTTCTCTGTGAAGTGCCTCCCCCTTACCTCGTTTTCATCCCCTCTTCCGAGAGGGATGCCATTCACGAAACCCAAGGGCCTTCAGGGAGGAAGGGTATCCCCAAGGGGCCCTGGTAATTGTGGAGCATTTATGCTTCGCAAAACACCATTCATGTACATGTGATCAACATACCAAGGTAGGGTCAATATACTTCGCGAATCACATCACTCCACGACACTTTTTTTCACGAGGCACCTGTGCTTCGTGAGGCTGTGCTCCGTGAATGCCATTCCACTTCACGAAGCACCTCCCATATACACCATTTCCCCATGCAAAGGCTAAGTCACCCAACATCGCGAAGTACACCCCTTCACAAATGATTTCCGAAATGAGGAGAGGCAGAGCTCCACAAGGCCCCTACCAGTGACCCCCCTTTCTATGAAATTCCTCTTCCCATACAACCCTCCAGGTTCGCACGATGTGAATTCAAAGTCCCCCGGATGATACCGCACGCAACATTTGTTTTCCTAATGCTTCTTCGCATAGGCACACTAATGACTATTGCTTCTTCTCATAGCCACGCTATCGTGGACACCTCATTGGTTCACTCCATAACACCCCCAGTCATGACCTTGCCGATGCAATCCCTTCCACAATGGGCATAGGGAACCAGTTATGTATGTCCTAAGGGTGCGGAGCCAACCAACCTCATCTGAGATGCAGGATGTGAAACTGCCAAGCACCACGTCCTCAACATATGACATTGAACTGTGACCTGGCCCCATGCCCCGCAGGTAGGGTCCCCCCTCATTGGACATTATGCATTTCCAATCGTCTCCACGGGGATGGGATCACCCATCACAGGGGATGATATCATCTTTACAGGAGTCGTGTTCATCCTCGGGGAAGGGTATCCACCCTGGCATAAGCCCCTAACCTTTCTTGCAGGAGGCAGCACCCATGTTCCTCCTCACTCCCTCGGCACCAAGGCCAACCAAGGGCATGGTGGGGAATGGTGCTCCCTCCTTTCATCATCGGTCCCCAAGGCCAGCGAAGGACGTGATAGGGAACAGGGACCCTCCTCCCTTCCTGGGTTTTAAATCCCTCTCCCGCTATGATTTGTCACTATCAGGCATCTATCCAGGAGTACGTCCTGACTCCATGGGCCACTCAATGCAGAATACCCTCTTTGCTTCCCACGGACGCACCCTTCATGACGTGATGGTCAGGTCTCTACTGCCTCTTGTTTCTCACACTGAGCATGAATCACATGGGATTAGAGTAATCACTGACCATCACAATCACCTTGGGAATCCTAGAGTGTAAGCCCCACACCATTATATTTTTAACAATGAGGTATTTCATCAATGTTAAGGCATGGTACGTAGGAATCCTCCACAAGGTTTAAGCCCCCCACTCGGTTATTCCCACCACGTCGGCTCACCAAACACCATGGTCATCCTAGCGTGTAGGCCCCACACCATTCTATCATGAACTAGCAGGTCTCTGTTCCATGTTAAGGAATGGTACGTAGGAAGCCTCCGTGATGTTCAAGCCCACCACCCGGTCATTCCGACCACGTTGGTCCACCAAAAACCGTAGTCCGCCTAAGAGTGTTAGCCTCAATCCATCCGGCCGTTCAGACCACGTTGGTTCACCAAACACAATGGGCCGCCTTAGTGTGTAATCACCAATCCATTCAGTCGTTCCAACCATGTTAGTTCACTAACACCTTGGGATGACTCAGAGTGTAAGCCCCATTACATCCCAAACTATGAGGAATTTGATCAATGTCAAGGAATGGTATGTAGGAAGCCTCCACGAGGTTCAAACCTAATCACCATCGGACCCCCAGGTCCACCTTCATGTCTATTCACCGACGCCCACCTAAACTACGTGGACTTTGATTCCCTGTCACGGGGATATGTAGGAGGTGTCTCTGTGGCTCAAGACTATCTTTCATGTCCCATCCTGAACTCTCCCCTCGTGCTTATGCATCTCGGGAAGGTCATGACCCAACCCAGTGGTTCCATTTCCTTCTGGTCCCATCCATGCGTCTATTCTCATGGGCCACCTCCTCAGGTGTCCCATCGCCCCACCGAACTACATGGACTTTGATTCCATGCCACAGGGATACATAGTAAGTCTCTTGGAGGATCAAGCCCATCAATTCCATCACCAACGTCCTCACATCGGTTCCATCTCATCCCCCTCCACTTCATTCAACCCTCTATCACCCATCCCGATTCTCACCCTGGCCACCACATCCTCATAGGATCATTCCAATTCACCTCCCCACTACTTCAGGTAGTGGTCAGGTAATGATTCATTCGTTATAACTGACATCGGTGTTCCCTCAAGAGGTTACACCCATATAATCCACTCAAGTCAGTGTTCCGATCAGTCCGATCCATCCCCGATGTATGTTAAACTCACGGAACACCATGTGTTAAACATGGGAAGCTGAGGATAACCTAAGAGACATGCCTATGGAAAAGGATTCCCCACATTCGACATGGTATGATTTGGGCTTCCGCACCCACGAGAATCCCTATAATAAGGGGAAGAAAATCAGACGTGCAAGTGTTCCAGCACCCAGACACACTAGGGATGCATCAATCTGATTACTCCCCCAATTAAAGGTAGATTCCCTAACCGAACCCCTTGTAATGTCCTAACAGAAGTAGTGTAATTAACTGGTGACCATGAAAACATGGCACTGGGAAGTGTTTCACGAACTATGTCTTAATCTATAAGGGGGTCCCAGACTAGTTGATGAATTTCAAGAAGGAATCCACGGAAGGAAGAACTGACATCTCATCATCCTGTTTCAACCAAGAAGAAAACGCCTCTGAATATGTAGCAGATGCCACCCGACATTGGAAAGCGGGAATGCGGGGCAACAGAAAAGCACCGACGTCCCCCAAACATGAAAGACGCACGTGCCTCGGTGAAAGCGTCAGAAACAGAAATAGTGAACCCGAAGTGAAGTTCTTCTTCTTAATGTGGAGATTAGTAGCGCTCGAGACATCAGTAGATTGACGTGTCACTAGATCCAGATATCTGGAGCCGCTCTCCGCCATGAAAATAGTGGTCTTGGCATGAAACTCACCAGAAGTTGGGGCAGTAATAACTTTGTACATCTCGGTTTGCAACGTTGTCAGCGTGGATTCCTCTTACCGGTCACAGAAGAAGAAATGGCACTGGGGAACTTGGCCTTGATCTCTTTTTTCTGTCAGTACTATTGAGCTGATCTCCCTGCTTTAATGAACCTAGTTGCTTCATCTAGATCCCGATCACCTCCTGCCCATCGACGCATAGGCAGGGGTAATATCAACATGGCTACCCCGTGTGGCTCTACCTCTTCTACAACGTCCTCGACGACCGTGACTACTAGGCACCCATGCCCCCTCTCCCCATAAGATATTTTCCAACAAAGGGTAATCAATGACCGTTTACGTAGGTACAAGGAGGACGGGGTCATCCCTACGAGGGACATGGCCCTCCTAGATTTAGAGGCGTCTACACATTACTATCAATGTCACCCCTGAGGGCCGCACAGGGAGCCGCTTCTCCCCACTCCAACCTTCAATCATTTCAAGAGCCTCTCCCCAGAATTCCTCGACGACTCCATGCCAGGAACCGATGAGGAATGGGATGTTTGGGTCAGCCCCGCCAGAGTTCCGTCCTAGGGATTCCCAGCAAAGGGCCCCCACCAGGCCATCCCTGCGCCGCCACCGAGTTCCCCGAGCTTAAGAGATGGTAGAATACCTACCTACACCACCGGTACCGGCCCGACTGACCCGACGCCAGCATCGGGCATAGGCTGAGGAGGGTTCCCATCAATGGGCATCAATGTCATCGGATACTATGGCCCGAGCCACCGCTGATGTGCATCATCAACACCCTGCATATGCCGAGCCGGGGCAGCTATACGCCCGACCTGGATCGAGGCCCCAACCACCCCACGGGCAGGTTGGGTTGACTCTCCTCGTCACAGGCATAGGCAGTGGCCACCATGGACTAACCCTCAGCAATGAAACCAAGTACAAGGGCCCTCCACATGAAACTACCATGGAGGACGCGGGCCTTTCCCACTTCGAGGCCCGACTCAGAAGTATGCCTCGTACCACATTTGGCCCGAATGAGGGCCATCCCCGTGGTAGCAACACACTATATGGGAGTCTCTTCCGTGCTCATTACACTGGGTACGGATCCATCCCTTCTTCCACGGACCATCAGGATTGGGACGTTGCACATCCAGTCACTCTACGATGTGAGCACCTTCCTCTCATACTCATAGCAGGCAAAGAAGTTCCTCCTAGTCCTAGAAACCAGAGGGGTGGAGACCAACTTCACATCACCAGTACCCAACATAGAGGTCCTACCCATGTTCGGTCTAATCAGTATAGGGACCTGTATAACACTGGAATCACCAAGGGAACTAGGCTTGGAGGTCCTACCCATGCTCCTATCAGTTCCATCGGGAGTCCTACCCACAACAGCACCCAGCACAAAGGTCCTCCTCGTGTCCCCTTTGACATCTGCCCTGGTGCTCCTCGCACCATGGCCCACTCTGGGAGAAGTTTTCCCTTCCCCAAAACTAGTACGGAAGAAGGAAATCCTCATTCCAGGAATTTTCCATTCACCAAAGAGTCATTCCAGGGCAGGAAGGCTGGTCGTTGCTGCCGCAAGAATAACACCGAGAAGCTTCAGACTAAGATCAATTCGGTCTTTTTCTCGGATTCTGAAGAAGAGTACGACATAGCGGTGGAACTGTCCCCTTATTCCACTTTTTCAAGGACCGAGTCAGGAACATGGCATATCAACCACATCCTTCTAGAGTGTGAAGTCCACCGGATTCCCACCTCCCTTCGCAGGTACATCTAGGAGGATGCAATTTTGGGAATACCACATGTTGCAACCACGCAGTCACCACCATCATAACTAGAAGTGCCCTCTACCTCGACCAGAGATCATGGAGAGCTATTTTGGGGACCAATGGAGGTTGAGAAATAGTGTGAACCATTTCCAGAAATAGCAATACCTCGACCAGAAACTATGGCTGTCAGCCCGTCGTATCATGACATTATGGCCTAGTCACCACACTCCTCGGAGGATGGCCCGAAATGCAGCGGCCAGTCAGCTCGTTCACCATATTCTTCACCTCCTAGTATATTGTCTTAGTTTTCCACCTCAGTACCGCTACCGTTTCCTCAGCTGCCTCCGGTTGACGAGTGGGGTAACATGGTGCCAGACCCTGAATCCAAGCCCATGAGCTTATGGGACATCCTTGTGGAGGATAACTTCTTGGAGATGTTCTGGCTGGTGGCAGAGTTGAAATTTTGTATGCCGGAATCCCTCACCCCTGAGGAAGTCGAGTACTTCCGTCAAACCCTATGGGCGATGCACTTCCGACTTCGTTATCATCGGGTGGTGTACCTCAGGATCCAAGCACACTTTGAGAAAATTGGCGAGCAATGAAGTCTGTCTATTTGGTCGTACTCCCCATGTCCTAGCGCCCTAAGTCACATGGTCGTGAGAGGAACCTCCAACGAATATGCATTCAGAGTTTCAAGGTACTCTATATAATTATCTGGGAGGCTACCCCCCACATGCATGTCGATGGATGGGGGAAGTACATTGCCCTCCTCTTTATCCCTATTCGACGACAGGCCGACTCGCTATGCGATATTGAGGACATACCCCCAGGAAGGGTCACAGTCCACATGATTGATGTCCTGAGAAAGTAGGAAGAGCTGGAATTTCTCGACGGAGACTTACCCCTTGAGGGTGTGATTCCACTATTGGACCCACCAGGACGGATTACTCGTCAGCAGAGGAACCTCCTAGGTCTCTATGGACCCCCTGAGACATTGGTACTCATCCAGAATGTTGGTAAGGGCAAGGACCATGTCGGAGATATCAAGAACTCCTACCCATCTACTGTAGTGCAGAAGATAGGGGAAGACCCCGAGAAGACTGTGTTGCGCCAGCAACTTTCTGATCAGAAGAGGCTGGTCGATGAACTCTTGGCCGAACACGCTGTAGAGTGACGACCCGACTATGGTGATCCTAGTCCATTGAAGTAGGTGGAGGAACAACATCCCCCCCAGTGATATGCCTCTATGAATCCCTGATCATACCGCTCTCGTGGATAGGGTTGATGCCAGGACTCACGTAAAGGGGGTGCGATACGTCTAACCAAACCCTCCCGAACGGTGCGGTAATCCGAGGAATCCGGCCCGGTTTCCCCCAGGTGCCCCTCAGGCTGCTCCACCAGTCGTTCCATGAGCCGTTGAAACCATCTACCATGTTGAAGAGCCCGATAATGAACTCGTGGTTAGGGATCCCCATCAGGATAGGGACCCCGACCGGATGATCCAATGGCGACACTCATCACCCACATCAATTCATTGGAAATGCGACTGGTGGTAGTCCCACCAGATGGAAAACCATATCCAGCGTGGGTGGATGATATGCTTGCACCCCTGGGTTTTGGGAATCCCACTTTCTCACACGTTAATGGGACAGGGGTTCCAATGCAACACCTGACCCACTTTTCCTCAAGGTTTGGTCCCATGTTGGGGACTCCAGCACAGTAAGAAGCCGCCATGCTCCGATGTTTTGGGAAGACATTGGAAGGCCCTGCATTTCTCTGGTACATCTAGATCCCCATTGGATCGGTGAATGGTTGGGAGGATATTCTCCAGAAATTCCAATACCAGTTCATCTCCACCACACGGAAGACCCACATCGCAGACCTCTTCATGTGCAAACAAAGGCCTGATGAGAGAGTCGTAGACATTATCTCCTAGTGAAAGCGGCCCACATACTCCTTTGACATGCTAATGACTTATGAAAAACAACTAATGATGGGCATAAGGAATGTCAAAACAGAACTGGATCCTTCCCTGATCACTCAGATCTACCCTGGAGGGTTCTGATACTTCCCAGATAAGGTCCAGTTCCTCGATGAAGCTCTGCAACATGATATTCAGGCACGTTCGCTGCGCCCTATGATCCCAACAAGGAGATCTTCTTGAGCCGAGCCAACCGCGGTGGCCTAAATAGAAGCCCCCGGGTAGCTATAATTACTACCAGTATCACCGGATCTGTAGCCTTGTAGAGGCCCGCCACCATATGCATAGCCTCCGGCTCCGCAACATCATCCTTATCGTCAGGTTCCCCCACACAATGCGCCACCACGACCTAGACAGGATAATCTGGCTCTGCCCCCTCGGCAGGCTTCTCCAGCCCCTCGTCAAAGCCAGGATCCTAGAGCCCCCTTCCCGGACATAAGGAATGAAACCTACACATTCAACAAGGAATAGGTCCCTGTCTACTTCTGCAACGCCTTAGAGTAGAGAATTGTATGACTGGCTGAGTGAAAAAGGCCAGAAGATGATAATCTCACCGATCGCCCCAACTAGTAACTATATAATCGGATTGTAGGGAACACCCACAAATAGTGCTATGTGTTTAATGACTGGCTCTAGGACCAGGTCGATAACAAAATATTCAGGTTGGGCCCTGCCCCGCCACAAGTGGTGGGTGTCTCTGTAGGATCAGGTAGCGGTAGTAACAACGATGGCGAGTGGCAGCAGGTTCCCAGCCACGAATCTCAGAAGTACGATCATTATATGGCTCATAAAATGGTTACTCATGACCGTGGCATCATTTGAGCATGCCTGAATCAGCCAGATCCTTCAGATGCTACAGCCATCACTTCTGCATCATCATCTCAGCTAGCCTCTTCCCAAAAAAGCAAGCATCGGCGGCGCAAGGAGAAGCAACATGCCTCATCAATGCCGTCGTCATCCCACACACATAGCGATCTCATGACTTAGGAAATGGTAATACTTACCAGAATCCATCCAGTGGTGGAAGATTCGTCAAGTGACAGTCAGGGGTACACTTCAGTTAATACTGTGGAGTTGGTAAATGCCTATATGACTCCCGACGAAGGGCAACGCCAGGAGAAACTCCCCAACGTCCCTAGCCGACATCAACTTCGGAAGAGCCGTGACCATATGGGTCATCAAGGAATGTCAGATGGCACTTTCAGCTAGGTCGTGCAGGCCACTGAGACCAGACAGCATGCCCAGCGCAGAGCTCAACACACATAACCTCCTCAGCTGGTGTCCTCAGATCTCCCTCCACCGTAGTTTGTGCTACTAGATCAGGCAGATCGTCCTCGTCCGTACTGTGGGCAATATCTCCCTTCTATAGGACAATCTAATTTATCTGGTCCTCATCCAGCATCTACTCTTAAGGCCTCAACTAGTAAGCAACAAGACATACCTAGCACTAGCCAGTTGCCGGTCAAGCTAGCAGGGCCCGCCATTCCTCCAATCACAGAGCGGCCTCCTCTAAGAAGAAGTTCAAGACTGATGCGGAAATATGATTTCCTCAAGGACCATGCCAAAATACTAGTGAGGATTTATATCCTTGTGTATCTTCGACTTTCATCATACATGCGTGAGGCTCTCGTCGAGGCTTTAAGGATCCCCCTCCATTTTGAGAAAGAGGTAGAAGCTACATAAGCCTTCCACACTGAGGCAATTGAGAACACAAAATGCGAGACATTTATCTCACTACCTGGTGACGATAAAGACCTTCCCATATAGGGGAGCATGCATCCATTGTACATCACTGGCCAGTTCAATGGCATGGATGTCCGCCGGTGTCTTATTGACACGGGCTCTGGGATTAACTTAGTCCTGACTCGGACACTATGGAAGATGGGGTTGTCTGAGGATGATTTAACTCTATCCAACCAAAGAATCAAGTGATATTATAGGAATGAGTAGACCTTGGTCAGAAAGATCTATTTGAAGACATAGTTCGGGGGCGTAGTTTCCAGTACCAAATTCATGGTTGCCTCCCAGGACACTACGTACAACACATTGATGGGAAGGCCATGGGTCCACCTTCATGAATCGGTCCCTTCATCATATCACTAATTCCTCAGATACTCCCTCAATGGTCGAGTATGCGTACTTCAAGGTGATACATCTCCATTTTCCCCTTGCAAATCCCGTTATCTGGATGCTGACTACTACGAGAGAATGAATAAGCAGATTCTGGCAAGTGAGGTTGAACCCGTCATGGTCGAAACTGAACCTTGGGCTGGTTTGGATGATGACTACGTCTTTCCAATCTATTGATTGGGGGACATGACCCCCAACATGGGGTAATGATTTTTTGTCTCTGGTACAACAGGAAGGAATATTCCCAAGTCCAAGAGACGACATAAAATCACCTCGTACTCCTACACAAACTAGGCTCATGTGATCCTGGAACCTCCTACCCCTGTACAGTATTGGTATGTCAACCACATGGAGACAAAAATACGTCGTATGTGTCTATTCTGGTGGGCTAGAATTAATCGACTAAAGCCAACATGCCACTATTTCTTTGATATCATCATGTGCGACCCCTTGGGCCGAAGTCCAAATGGGATTGGATCGACTGCTTTCATCGCCATGTTCTCACCGACGTGTGAATCTCCAGATGCATTGTCCACCGCCGTCCAAGCTGGTACCATCCTCCTGTCAGGTTCCTCTGATCAAGGGGAAGTCTCACCCACTAGAAATACCTCCTCCGTAAGCGAATAATAGGATTTGGAGGATGCTCCCCCAGCCTTTGAAGAAGGAGTCTCTACCACAGTTGATGAACTAGTATAGGTGAACCTTGGTAGCGAGAAAGATCTGATACCCACATTGATCAGTGTCACCATGCCCCTCAAGGAGTAGCAATTGTATGTAGACTTCCTGAAAAAGAATCATAACGTGTTTTCCTGGAGTTACAAGGAGATGCCAGGACTAGATCCTCAGGTAGTCATTCCACCGCCTCGGTCTCTCGACCAACCATCGCGGGTTCCAGAAACCTCCTAGAAAGATTCACCCTTCTCACGATTCCATGGTTGAGGCCAAAGATGAAAATCTCATCAGTGCCAACATCATTAAGCAAATCCAGTACCCCAAATGGATGGCCAACATTGTGCCAGTCAGGATGAAGAACGGGCAAGTCAGAGTCTGTATTGACTTTTGCAATGTCAACTTCCACTGTCTGAAGGATGATTTTCCCCTTCTAGTGACATAATTATTGATTGATGTTATGGCCGGGTTCCAATACCTCTCCTTCATGGATGGGTATTCTGGGTACAACCAGATCTGAGTGGCCCCGAAGACGAGGAGTCCACCACTTTTAGGGCCCCAAAGGTACTTTCTATTACCAGGTTATTCCCTTCGGCCTGAAGAATACAGGTGCCACCTATCAGCGGTCCATTCACCGCATATTCAAGCCAATTCTCAGAACATTGGTGGAATGCTATGTGGACGATCTGGTGGTCAAATATCACCAGCGCCATGACCATCTCAATGTCCTTAAGAAAGTTTTTGGATTCCTCTGTTACTGCCACCTAAAGATGAACCAACTTAAATGTGCCTTCGGGGTGACCTCCGACAAGTTTTTCGGCATTGACGTCAGATACCGAGGAATTGAGATCGACCCAGAGAAGATCAAGGCCATCATCCAGATGTCCCCCATGGGAAATATTTGGGAGCTTCGAGGATTTCAAGGCCACATAGCCCACATATTTTCATTCATCATGAACCTAGCCAGAAAGTGTAATCCCTTTTCTCGTCTCATGATGAAGGGTACCACCAATGATTGAGATGAAGAGTATCAGAATGCATTCTAGGAATTCCAGAGGTATCTGTTATAACCTCCGGTCTTGATTCCATCCATCGTCGGAAAGTCGTTGTTCTTTTATGTGACCGTCCTGGAACGGTCTCTCGGTGCCTTGCTTGCCCAGAAGAATAAGGAGGGGACGAAGAATTGTCTCTACTACCTCATCCTCGTGGTCCTAAATATGGAAAAATGATACTGCCCCATCTAGAAAAGCTTCCTCACACGCATATTTGATGTGGAGAATCAACGGCATTACCTATAGCACCATGAGGTACAGCTGGTCCCTCGTGTAGATCCGAAGAAGTACATCCTGAAGCGCCCCATGTTGAAAGGCCGTCTATCTTTGTGGGTGGTGGTCCTCCAGTATTTTTTAATAAGGTTTCTCCCCCAAAAGGCTATTAAGGGTCAAGCGTTGGCAGACTTCCTCGCTACCCATCTGGCTCTTTCCAACCAATCCCTCGACCTAGATTTCCCCGATGAGGCAATACTCTCAGTGGATCAAGCCACTCCATGTTGGCAGATGCATTTCGATGGTGCTACCCAAATCCCCACTGACCGAAGGCTATATGATCCCAAACTCAACCTGTTGTCGTAAGGCTACACCAATAATGAGGCAGAGTATCATACCCTCATTACTGGCCTCGAGGTAGACTTTGAGATCACCGTGCCCCATTTTCATGTGAAAGGGGACTCCAAGCTAGTCATTAAGCAAGTCAATGATGACTATGTTGTCAGGAATCTAGAACTCGTACCATTGATGGAGTGCACTCAATAGCTAATGGACCAGTTCTCTTCTCACCCGAAAGTGGCTCACGTCCCCCGATCTCAAAATGATCAACCTGACGCCATGGCTGGCCTGGCTACGTCACTTGAAGAGCCCGAGTAGGATGATCTATTTATCCATGTGGCGCATTGGAGAGTCATTACTCTCGTTACCCCATAGGATGATGATGGCCTACAGGTAAACCATCTTACCACCGGTGCCTCCACGTCGGGACCCTGAGGTCCCCAAGATGCAGTGGTTGCAGTGATTCCTTACTGGAGAGCCCCTTTTGTCGAGTACCTCCAAAATGGTTACCTCCCAGCCGATTGGGTTTAGTGCGAGCGAATCTGACACCGCATGTTACAGTTTACCCTCCAGGACGGTCCCAGTCTTGGGAGGATCCTCTACAAGCGTGGGTATGATGGGATTATTTTCCATTTCATTAATGGAGTCGAGATTCCACAGGTCATGTAGAAGGTTCATGGCAGTTCATGAGGTGCCCACCAGGCTGGGCCGAAAATGTCTCACCATATCCAAAGATTGGGTTGTTTTTGGCCCTCTATGATCCATGACTACATTGAGTTTGCTAAAAAGTGTCATGCATGTCTAGTTAATGCCAACATGGTACATCAGCCACCAAATCCCCTTCACACTAACCAGTACTCTTGGCCCTTTGCGGTGAGGGGACTCGATGTCGTGGGACCGTATCCACCTGCGACAACTCGCTAGTACTGGTTCATCCTAACCAGTACATATTTCTTCTCCAAGTGGGAAGAGGCAGTTCCACTCAAGTAAGTCAAGGCTCGATCCGTTGTCAATTTTGTGAGCTCCAAAATCATCTACCAATTTGGAGTCCCTCACACCGTGCTCACCGATAACAGCACAAACATCCAAGCAGTTGAGTTGAAGAAATTGTATGCTAAGTACAATATCTGTTCTAACCACACCTCCATCTATTATGCACATGAAAATGGATAGATCGATGAATTCAACAAGACCCTCTCTAACATTTTGCAGAAAATGGTTGGTCAGAACAAGAAGAGTTGGTCGGACAAGCTCCCCGACCCCCTTATGGGCTTATCGGACAACGACAAGTAATTCTACCCAGGTTACCCCATATTCCCTGGTGTATGGATCTGAGCACGTCCTGCCCATTGAGATTCAGCTTCCCTCATTACGCACAGAAGTCTATGGTCAGCAGGCATAAGATAAGGTAGTCGAAATCCATCTGGCAGAATTAGAAGAACATGACGAGAATAGGCTTTGTTCCCTGCATAATAAAGAGAGGCACCAAACCAAGATCCCGATTTCCTTCAACAAGAAAGTTCTCCTCCACTCCTTCTTACAAGGTGACCTGGTATTGACCCTCATGATTCCAATGATACCCGGCAGGAATCCACCCAAGTTGGAGCCCAAATGGGTAGGACATTACATCATTCACAAGGTTTACTCCAATGGCACGTACTCTATTTTTAATGTTGATAGTGAGTGTATAATTCCACCCAAAAATACCAAGTTCCTCAAGAAATATTTTTCCTGAGCCTCACGGTCCTAAACGTCCTTAAATTGGATTATCCCGCATGACCCTAATCTGAATGACGGTCCAACATGACCTTAAACCATCCTGTCCTACATGACTATAAACTGTGAATCATCCTGCATGAAATTAAACTACATCATCATAACTACATTTTTCGTGATTACCAACCTCATGGGATATGTAGGAACGCTCAGACGCCTCTTCTTTAGCCCAACCCCAAACATTTCTATTTCACAATCCCCCCTGGGTATAGTTCTCTCAGAGGATCCTTGCATGATATGGTGTAGGCTTCCTTATCCCCACTCATACTAGGATTACCACTCCAGTTATTTTATTCTCCAGCATCCTCACCTCAAGATTTTAAACTGCATGGCCTTCATGAACTACATACGGCATGATTCCCAACCTTATGGGATACGTAGGAACGCCTAGACATTTCATCTGTTGGTCCAGCCCAAAAGCCAGAATCCTCCCGTTGGGTGAAGTCGTATGGTAGGTGTGCAAAATTTTTCCCCAATTCACATCGAGATAACCTCGATCCAGCCATATGTCCTGCTCCCTAGAGACGTTCGCCTCTTTCATAGATGGGTACAACAATGCTTCACCCACTCCTTTGATTAATATTCCATCATCTCCACCCTTCAGAAGGGCCCCCAAATGGTATGGATGCTGGCCTAATGGCCCTCTAACCACTTCGGGCCAACTCCCTCGAGGATGTTGAGCAACAAACTGATACATTTCCCGTGTTGTGAATATGGTCAGTGGTTGATTATCATCAGTTGCTCCCATTTTAGGTCACTAAAGGAACGCTGTGTTTCGAACATGGTCAACAGATGTCACGTGTCATTGGAACCACCACAAGATATCCCAAACATTGAGTGTAGTGGCTCATTTAACCTTGTTGTATCACCAAGTGACGAAATCCCTTTGGGAAAGGCCAGGTTTTAGTTCCCCATATGACAGGGAGAGTCGAGACAAACTCCTTGTTTCCCACACCGAGCGTTGCTCATGTGGGATTAGGAGCTGTGATGAGGCGGTAACCATGCAAGATGGTCTGGCCTTCCTGAACGAGGCCCATCCTTAGGCCCCTTAGCCTTTTTGGCCCTCGGACCAGGATCTCTCCTATGGGACTGTACGGTGTGATGTGGGATTATTTCCTCATTCACATCGAGTTACTCTCCATGTCGTACACATCCCCGGATGAGACACCATATCCTCTCTTTCTTCCTCAATGGTAAACGTTAAACTGCAAACTGGTCGGGCCTCCCTGACCGAGGCCCAGCCTCAAGCCCCTTGGCCTTCTCATGCCCTAGCCCATGTTCGTACCTAGAGTGTACGGTGTGTTGTGGGATTATGTCCGCATTCACATAGGGTTATTTGTTGTGTCGTACACCTCCTTTTTGTGGGTATCTTCCTCCTCTCTTTCGTTCTCACTACATGAGGTAAAACTGCAAGCTGGTCGGGCCTTCCTGACTGAGGCCCAGCCTCAGTCCCCTTGGCCTTCTCAGGCCGTAGCCCAAGTTCTTACCCAGCGTGTACAGTGTGATATGGGATTATGTCCTCATTCATGATGGGTTACTAACCCTGCCATACACCCCCCTTGTTAGGGTATCTTACCCCTATGCACCATCAAGAACTATGTGTGGCTTGATTCCCATCCACATGGGATAGTAGGACCTCCCGAATGTCTAGACTTCGGGTCCAGCCCCATATCTCTGAAATCTCTTTTTCACCTTGGCCTCGTGTCCAACCATTTTCCTAGGAGGGGAGTATATGGTGTGGTATGACCACACCACGTACCTCTCCCTCTTGGGATCTCTCTATCCCCAATTCTATACTCATGCCTTCAAATCGGTTACTCTCAAGTTGATCACCCTCATCGACCCTATTCGACAATTCATCAATGTGCCTAAGGGAACTCTGGTTTAGTACCTAGAATGTTGGATTCTACACAGACATGCTTCTACCTGTTACCCAGGATTCTTGTTCCACTTCATTAGGGCTTCTATCACCTTTCACATCCAAAGGGACCCCTCAATGGCTTGGATGCTCGGCCCAAGGGCCCTCCTACCATCACAAGCCAACATCGTTGAGGGTTTCATACAATGACGTGATAGAGGTCCCACATTCCAAATATGGTCAACGGTCGATGCTCATTTATTATTCCCATTTCAGGTAACACAATAGGGATACTGTGTTTCCGCCATGGTCAACAGCTATCCTCAATAGTCACACCAACCTCATTAAACCCAAGATATCGATTACTAGATTCACATCCTTCTCTACCTCATCTTCTCATATAAACCTCCAACACTCTTAACACTATTATTTAGTGCACATCTGCACGTTAGGAGAACAAAGTCATGATAGGGGCATCATTCGGGGCTCCGCACCGATTTTCCTTTGATGGGCGTTCTGGGTATTGCAATAAAGATCTTCCTCCCTTGTTTCCCACACTGAGTTTGACTCACATGGGGTTAGGTATTCGGTTGAGGTATGTGCTTACTTAGAATGTTTCTACCCTCAATGGTCTGAGATCTACGAATCTAAACTAAGATCTCCTCAGAACTATGTACGGCTTGATTCCCATCCTCATGGCATATGTAGAAATGCCCAGACCGCTTTTCATTGGGTCCAAATTGAGTTTTGCTAATTTGTCTTTTCTATCCCGCCTCCTGTACTTTTACTACGGTACCGCGTGGAGTATTATGTATTACCCCCTCATTCACGTCGGGTTTGCAATAGCCGCACCACACGCACCCCATTCAAAGAATTAGCCCTCCTGTTTCCTGCCCTGCACGACATTAAACAGTATGTTGTTCCGCACGACATTAAAAGGCACCCTCTAAATCTACGTGTGGCTTGATTCTCATCCTTATGGGATACGTAGGACCACCCAGACATCTCGTTTTAGAATCCAACTCAGCTGGGAACTAGTTTCTCCGGCCCCTTCCACTCTCAACCCTATTCGGGCCCCTTGTCCCGAGGTTCCCCACCCGGAATTTCATACGGTGTGATGTGGGATAATTTCCCCATTCACATCGGGTATGTTTTATTGCATCATACACATTCCCCACCTAACATCGTCTCTACCATGACAGTGCTTAATGACGTTAAAATGTATGCCTGCTCCTATCACATGACCCTAAACTGTGACATTATCTTCCTGGTCGCACGATGAAAAATGGAACTGCATCATGACATCCTCACTGAAGGGGACACCATGTTTGGTATTGTTCACATGCTATACCATTTTTCAACGCATGCTATGGCTTGATTCTTGTGGAGAATCCAGTTCCTATCTCCATACAAAAGAAAAAACCACTTACCTAAAAGGACAAAGAATATTTATCAAATACTACTTCTTTTGGTGCGAGGACGATGCTCGCACACCCCTTTTTCCTAGAACTGGCACTGGTACCCTACCCCTCAAGAACTACGTGCAACTTGATCTCCATCCTCATGGGGTACATATGAAGACATGGGAACATTTTCTTAGTCCCATCTCAAATATCATTTTCGGTCCCTTGATCTAAAACCTCTCGATGGAACACATGGTGGTCGGAACCCCTGGTTCCCATTCACATCGGGTTTATTGTAGCTACCCCACCATGTGTATCCCATGTTTTCTACCATTTATGGTCTGAGTTATATGACCCTAAACTAAGATATTCCCATGATAAGGGACTCGATTCCATATATTAATTACTTCTCATTAGCGTATTCAGATGCGTTTTGACAAACAACCCGAAGTGTGGGATTTTCATGGGGACATTCCCCTCGTTCCATGACCAAGCTTCAGGAGCCCGATAATTGGATCCTCATCCTCTTCCATACCCGAAGGGACCCCCTAACAGCCTAGTCCCATGCTGCCTTGGCTCACCTACCATCCTGGGCCAATGCCCATAAAGATCTCTGGCGACATTTGCGTCAGGCCTCGTGTCTTGAACATGGTCAACAGTTGACCCTCATTTGTCTGTCCCCATTCCAGGATAATACGATGAGGATGATGCATTTCCACCATGTTCAATAGATATCCTCCATCTTCATGCTATCATCATTGTGGTCTAGATTTCGAGATTCATGATTCACACATTTCAACATCCTCATGTTCAAGTGGAAATCTGACATACTCGACTTTATCTCTTCGTGCATCAAGGTGCGCTACATAGACAAGTTAGTAACATCGGGCCAATATTCACTGAGCTTCCCTTCACCCAAACATATTCCTTCATGTGTCGGGAAAGTCCCACTTTACTTCTTGATTCCAAAATTGAGCGTGAATCACGTGGGCTTAGTTGTTTTGGTTGGATGTGCACCGGCGCTGCCAGGCTTCTCATCGTCCCACAAGAATTAATCTATGATTCAAGAATTACGTATGGATTGATTCCCATTAAAATAAGATTAATAGATACACCCTTGTATTTCACCCAGGGTCCAGCCCCCTGAATCATAAATCCTATTCTTGCTCATTTATGGCCCCCGGGATTGACCCCTTGTGGGGAACCGTTCAACTTTATCTCTGCCCTGAACAAGTTTAGGATGCCCTAAGATGACATTGGGAAGTGATGAATACCTCTCTAGAGAGGACCTATCTGAAAGAAAGAATGATTCATGACAAAACCATTGCGCCATCTAGTGTGCTCCCACCATGATGGCGTAATTTCAACAGTGTTTAATTCTCATAAAAAAAGAGATCACTCCACCCTTCATGCTTTGCATGCCCTTTATTCGGACCCTTTTCCTTTTTCATTTCTATAGGAAACCCCAAACGGTATGGATACTTGGCCTATAGATTCCACACTATCCTGGTTCAACGTTCTGGAAGAAAAATTGAAGAGATTTCGAGTCAGGCCCCATGTTTTGAACATGGTCATCTGTCGACCCTCATGAGTCATCCCGATTTCAGGCTAACATGACAGGGATACTGTGTGTCAAACATGGTCAATATTTATCCTTCATTTTCATTCCACCCCCATTGTGTTTCGGATTTTGTGTATTGTGATTCACACCTTCCACTTCCCTATGTTCGAACTAATCTTAACGCCCCTGGCGTTTCCCTGCTCATGCACTTGAGCACACTAGAAGAACTACTTGTCAATTTCTCTAAGGTCCTAATCCTATGATCGGACCTCTCCCATGTATTTTCAGAAGATCTGAATTTGGTACCTAAACCCTGGATGGCCGAAGCTTGGTCAACACATTATGTTCAGATGGAATAACATGATGATCACCCCTTGTTTCTCACGTCGGGGTTGACCCGCGTGAGCTTAGGGACTGACCACTGGACATTTCATGAATATAACATATGAGTATAATGAAAACCTCGATAATGAATATCATGTATTCTATGGAATCAAATAAATAAAAACATGAATGTATGTTTGAGAATTTTTCATCCTTAAAGAACTCAGGGGTCTATCTCTCCCATGGACAGGTTGACCCATCAAAAGAGAGTTGCAGTTCAGCCACCCTCTGACTTGTGGCATCCAGGAGTTACTTCCGCCAGCTCAACTCTCTCTCCTCCTCAGTAGCGATGGGGTGAAATTCATCAGCATCACATTGGTCCCACTCTACGTCATCTGTAATGACATCCATTTCTTTGGAAGCATGCCTTATATGCCCTTTTTCCTCTACCGACTGGGCCTTCAATCACATGATAAGCTCTGATTGTGCATTATGAGAGGATAGGTGCTCATCTGGCCGGATCTATCGCCTTGGGATATCATTTTCAACCTCCCGGAGCATCTTTATGTTCATCGCCTTCCTCCGCTGCCAACCCATGCTGAAGCCGCGATTATACTCCTAGATCTTCTCTGCTATAAGATCTCGGATGAGCAGGTGAGGTTGATGGGCATCCAATCCCCCTGAACACAGTTCGCACAGCCATGAGTGATGTCTGTCCATCTCATCAAACCATAATGCCTATGGATATTTTTGATAAAGCGCATGATCAACTTCCATGATCGGCGATGGACTATCTCTTTGTCCTCTTCGTCAGAGGTCGTCTCATCCTAGTCTGCATGATTGGCAGGCTCATATACAGGGTACACCCACATGAAATCTTCAGCAGGATCTATGTCTCGTGTTGGATGAGGCATGTCATCTGGCGTCGGGTCAGGCGTGGAAAGACATCAGTTGACCGATCAATCCTCATCGTCGGGCCCCACCTCAATAACCTCGATCATGACCCCGCTGGTGGTCCCACAAATGATAGGGAGAGCTGCAGCTTGGGTGGGTTGGGTATCTATCTCCATGATTAATAGCATGCCCCTGGGAGGGGTGCCACCATAAATCTTGAACAACCTCTCCGCAGCGTCCCATGCCTGTCAAAGAACTGTACGTAACTGAGAAGGGCATGGACGTCAGTTAGCATGATCAACCTGTGGTAGTAATAAGCTCTATAGAGAGGACTTACATAGATCAAACATCATGGTTTGCTCCTGAGTTGATGTCAACGACATCCCAATGTGTGGCCCTCTATATATTGTCGGAAGGTTGGGAGATTCTGGAGGAGCCACCTTGGGTTTCCTAGCCCCACCAGACAAAAAATAGATGCGGCCACAGGTTCAGGCTTTGAGGGTCCTACATCAGCACCCACCGAGGGGCGAGAACGAGGTCTGTGCACAAGGTCCTCCTGCACGGTTCATATGTTGGTACGAAATCCATAATGACCAGAGAGAATACCCTGAGGAAAGAAACTTGGAATGTAACCTCGAGTGTGTCCGTGAAATCTTTGAGACCCGAGTCTTGATCTCCAACTTCACCTTCCTCCAACGGGCTCCCTCCACCGGCCTCGTCCCCCCAAGAGGATTCGTCTGATTCTTCCGATAGGGGGAAGCACTCTCTCAGCTCAGCGGCCGAAAGCATTGGGGGAACCATACGATCCAGCAGTAGCCTCACCCAGTCTATCAATAGACGCTGGGCACCCCTGGAATACCCAACATCCTCCAGATCAGCTAGATATTGCTCCACCTTCGCCGAGGATACTGCAAAACCAGCCCAGACATGCTTTATACCCAGTAAATCAATTCATAGACGGCTCAAGATTTGCCACATCTTGGGCATGCCGAGGAATTACCAGTCAACATCCCAAATGTCCCAGGCCTCCGGGAAAGTATCATTCTCTGGCATGTCGATATGGAACAACCGTTTTCCTAGGGCCTGAGTAGATATCCTGCAGAATCCCCTCGGTGGCCACCCCTCTGGATGGATCTGCTCTCCTAGGACCACCGGATCCACTTCCGCAATTGGATTCGTCGTCGATGTCACACCCTCAACTGGGGATGGTCTCACCTCCATGATAGCCCCGCTACCATGAGAGGCCCTTACCACCTTCCGACCCCGAGATCGAGATAGGGAAGGCCTGCCATCACCAACTCAAACTGTTGGCTGCTTCATCATTTCCCCCGGATAAGCTGCCTCCCAGATTATGGCATACTCATTCACTAGTCCAAATGCAACAGTAGGCAGAGTCAATGCATTCCACATTTTCCCCATATTCTCGTGTGAATATGAGCCACAATTGCCTCATCACACACGGGTACCCCTCGTTGCGCACCTCCCTATAGACCTGCGGATTCAGTCACTGCACACATCGGACATGCCTTTCAAACCGTTGTGGGTTGTACGACTCGCAGAGAGGCTCTCGGTCCACCCTTTTCACTAATACTCCACCTTGAAATTCCAGGACATAGGCCAGGTGCTCTTCCTTCCCCCGACCATCATCAGTTAATTCCCCCATCGACAATGTTAACGGGTGAAAATTAAACTCGTCCACCTTCCATACCTGGTTTAGCACCAACGGTATGGTCAATTTGGCTAGAAAGCTCCCAACAGCGTTCCGAATGGATGGCCAGAAGTTTGACCCTGTAGGAGAGATGGGGTTATGATTCTCATAAATCCCCCTGATGTGTGCCGCAATCCACCCATATAGATGATTGAAGGTCCCACATATCCTCTGCAACCTCTTCCCCTTGTTAACATGCCATAGAATCTTGTACAATTTGGCGAGCATCAAAATTCCTAGATTGACCCGCCCTCCGATTCCCAACATGGATTCCATGATAAATGTGATAGGCTGCACCCCCATGTTGGTATCCCTCACTAGTAGGATCCAACCACAAATAAGGGTTGTGATAAATGATGCAAATCTGACTATCGACAGCTATTTACTATTGACACTAAAACCCCAGGTATTCCACAAGTTTTCCTCCAAGAGCCACCAATACGAGTTCTCCATGCCTCGTTGATCCCCCTTCGGGCAAGTCCGTGGCCTCGCAGGAAACTGTCGATCCACTAGGATGTTCTGGAACTACTTGAACCACTGCCAAAAGTGGATGTCCCTCACTACTTCTTTGTCTTCCCCGGGTACCAGCCCCATCAGTTCCATCGCCATCCATGACATCTACTCCGGATCCTCCCACACACTCATGATGGGGAGGAACTCATCGTACATAACCCCCAATATTTGGACCCTAAAATATGATGGTCATCACACATACTGATGCTGACCTCCCCATGGTGCAGGTGAAACGTGTTGGTCCAAGATGGCCATATGATCATCATCTCTGGCATCCGCTATTTTGGTTGATATATGTGGAATTTAGAGGCCCAGGCAACCTCATACAAACTGAATCTCCCCATCTCGGCTCCAAACTCCTCACACGAGGTGCCTACCCAGTAGGCCCATGCCCAATCGTCTATGATGTTGCTACCCTGGCACATGTCCCACTCCTCGGACCACCCCTTCTTTGGATTCCCCAAGGCTACCTTCATTATTGTATGGTACAGAGGAGGAGACGTCTTCGGATTCAATTCCTACCCATCGATGTTATTCAGGTGATTTTATAGGTATTCAGCAATGATGGGTGTGAATTCCTCCTGTTCATGACCATCAGTCACCCTGAACCGTTGGCGCTGCACGATGTGCTCCTGAACCAGCAAGCTGGTTTGTCCCTGCTTGCCTCAGGAATGAAGACGTCATCCCTCAGAACGATGCCAAACAATGGAAGCCACCTGCACAACGAATAGTTCTTATAGCTCTCCGATAGCAGCTCCATCAATGAATTATGGTTTGAGTGGCTACAGACTAACTCTCTTAGACCCAGAAAATTTGCCATCTCAGCCCTCTTGGTGGCGTAGGCAAGCACCCCCTAGAAAGCTTCTGGAGGGGCCATTTGGTTCTAAGACTCAGAAAATTTTCAGGTTGGGTCATGAAGCCTATTCGTGGAGCACATTCTCAAAGCAGATTCGTGGTGCCATGCCTCAGCCTGTACGCACACACTTGCATAGCACTATCATGGAGCTAATGACTCGCAGTTTTCCACGTAAACCAATTCACAAAGAGCAGTCGTGGTGTACGCGGAGCGTTGCGAATCGAGAGCACTAAAGGACAAATTCGCAGAGAAGGTAAAGGACAGATGGGAGGTCATCCTCCCCTATTTATAGGTGGAGGCCTTCAGAGCTTCGAGGCGCATCTGGAATGTGGAGAGCTTCACGGCGCGCTCGGCCTACGCATCAGTGGTCCGCCTCAAGAGCCTTCTCTACGATCTATCTCCGCGAACGACCGAAGATTTTGGTGATTTACCCTCATACTTTGACCCTTGATTTCTGCGTGACTCCAAGTCTGAGGGGGGAATTTGTTGGTGCAAAAATGAGGGAAGAAAAAGAAGATACGATGCCCCAAAAAATACCTCGCGAGGCCCGTCCTCGGAGTCCCTGGGGCCTCACGTGCCCGCCACGAATCAAGGTGGCAGACCCCTCTGTGAACGCATTTGAGGTTCACGAGCCCACCGCGAAGCAAGGAGGCGGACCCCTCCGTGAAGGCATTTGACCTTCAAGAGCCCACCACAATGCAAGGAGGTGGACCCCTCAATGAACGTATTTGACATTCGGGATCTTGAAACGAAGTAAGGAGGTAGACCCTTTCGCAAATGGTGTTGATGTTCGCGACTTGCCGCAAAGAAACCACCGACACTTTTGCGCCGTGTACACTCTTCTTCGCAGCACCTCTTGCCTATAAATATCGGGCTCCCCCTGAGCCCAATGGAAGGACAATCCGACCATTGACCTTCCTATCTCCTAAATCATGTAGCACCCTTTGCTCTATGAATCATGTGCTATGAAAGGTATATTTTCTCTGTGAAGTGCCTCCCCCTTGCATTGTTTTCATCCCCTCTCTTGAGAGGGATGCCATTCGTGAAGCCCAAGGGAGTTTGCAGAGGAAGGGGATCCCCAAGGGGACCCGGGTCATCAGAGAGCATTTATGCTTTGCAAAACACCCTTAATGTACACATGATCCACATTCCAAGGTAGGGTCACTGGACTTCGCGAAGCACATCACTTCACAACACTTTGCGTCACGAGGTGCCTGTGCTCTGTGAGGCAGTGCTCCGTGAATTCCATTCCACTCTGCGAAGCACCTCCCATATACACCACTACGCCATGCTAATGATGTGGCACCCCACTTCACGAAGAATACCCCTTCGCAAATGATTTCAGCCATGCGGAGTGGCCGATCTTCATAAGTCTCCTGCATATGACTCCCCTTGCATTGCAATTTCTCTTCCTGTGCAACCCTCCAGGTTTGCGCGATGTGACTTCAATGTCTCCTAGATGATACCGCCCATTGCGTTGCTTTGCCTAATGATTTTCTCATAGGCATGCTAACGGCTATTGCTTCATCGCATAGCTAAGCTAACGTGGACCCCTCGATGGTTCACTCCACATCACCCCTCAGTCACGACCATGCTAAAGCATTCCCTTCCACAAGGGGCAGAGGGCACCAATTATGTATGTCCAAGGGGGTGTGGAGCCAACCCACCTCAACCAAGATATAGGACATTAAACTGCCAAGAACCTCATCCTCAACACATATCGTTAAACTATGAAATGGCCTCGTGCCCCGCACGTAGGGTCCCCCCACCTTGGACATTCCCCACGCACAATCATCTCCACGGGGATGGGATCACCCCTTATAGGGGATGATATCCTCCTTACAGGAGTGGTGTTCGTTCGCGGGGAAGGGAATCCACCCTGGTGTAAGACCCTAGTCGTTCTTACAGGAGGGAGAACCCATGATCCTCCTCACTCCCTCAGTGCCATGGCTAGACAAGGGCGTGGTGGGGAATGGTGTTCCCTCCATTCATTTTCGGTCCCCATGGCCAGTGGAAAATGTGATAGGGAACGGGGCCCCTCTACTTCTCCTGGGTGCCAAATCCCTCTCCCGCTGTGCTTTGTTGCCCTCGGTCCTCCATATTGGTGTAAGTCCCGACACCATGGGCCACTCAACGCATAATACCCTCTTCGCTTCCCATGGATGCACCCTTCGCGACGTGATCGTTAGGTGTCTACTGCCTCTTTTTTTCACACCGAGCATGAATCATGTGGGCTTAGAGTAAGCACCAACCATGACATTCACCTTGATCAACCTAGAGTGTAATACCCACACCATTACATCCTGAACTATGAGGTATTTGATCCATGTTAAGACATGGTACGTAGGAATCCTCCACCAGGTTCAAGCCCACCACCCTGTCGTTCCGACCACGTCGGTTCACCAAACACCATGGGCAACATATAGTGTAATCCCCACACCATTCCATCTTGAACTAATGGATCTTTGATCCAAGTTAAGGCATGGTACATAGGAAGCCTCCATGAGGTTTAACCCACCACCCGGTTGTTTTGACCACATCGGTGCACAAAACACCATGGGCCACCTCAGAGTGTAAGCCCCAATCCATCTGGTCGTTCCAACCACGTTGGTTCACCAAACACCATGGGTCGCCTCAGTGTGTAAGCCCCAATCCATCCGGTCATCTGACCACGTCGATTCACCAACACCTTAGACTGCCTAAGAGTTTTAGCCACATTCCATCCCGAACTATGAGGACATTGATCCATGTAAAGGCATGGTACGTTGGAAGCCTCCAATATGTTCAAGACGAATCACCATCGGACCCCCGGGTCCACCTTCATGTCGGTTCACCGGCACCCACCTAAACAACTTGGACATTGATTCCCTTCCACATGGATACGTAGCAGGCCTCTCTGAGGCTCAAGAGCATCTTTCATGTCCCAAAATGACCTCTCCCGATGGTTCGATGTGTCTCGGGAAGTTCATGACCCAACCGAGAGGTTCCATTTCCTTCGGGTCCCATCCATGTGTCCATTGTCACGGGCCACCTCCTTAGGTGTCCCTTCGCCCCACCGAACTACGCGGCCATCGATTCCCTACCACAGGGATGAGTAGGAAGTCTCTTCGAGGCTCAAGCCCATCAATACCATCACGGACGTCCACACATCGGTTCCATCTCATCCCCCCTCCACTTCATTCAACCCCCCATCATCCATCCGCATTCTCACCCGGGCCGCCGCATCCTGATAGTATCGTGCTAATTAACCTCCCCACTACTTCCGGAAGTGGTTGGGAAATGATTCATTCGTTAGACCCGACATCAATGTTCCCTCAAGAGGTTACACCCCATTTGATCCACTCCTGTCAATGTTTCAATCTGTCCCCGCGGGACGTTTAACTCGCGGCACACCCTGTGTTAAACATGGGAAGATGAGGAAAGCCTCAGAGACATGTCAATGGCATAAATTCCCCATATTCGATATGGGATGCCTCAGGCTTCCTCACCATCGAGAAGCACTATAGTAAGTTGAAGCAAATTAGACACGCCAGTGTTCCAGGGCACAGACACGCCAGTAATGCCTCAACGCCACTACTCCCGCAACTGAAGGTCTCTACCCTAACCGGGCCCCTTGGAATGTCCTAATAGAAGAAGTGTAATTAACCGCCATCCATGAAAACATTTCACTGGGAAGAGTTTCATGCACTACATCTTAATCTATAAGGGAGACTCGGACTAGGTGACGAATTTCGAGGAGGAATCCATGGAAGCACGAACCGACATCCCATCATCCTGTTTCGATTAAGAAGAAAACATCACCAAACAGGGAGTGGATGTCGCCCGCCATTGGAAAGTGGGAATGCGGGGCAACAGAACATCGCTGACGTCCCCTGAACGTGACGGGCGCGTGCGCCCTTGTAAAAGCATCGAAAACATATCCTATGCTATTTTTTGGATTTCATACATTGATATAGACAAAATAAAGAAACATTAATGAATATTTATTATTCTAACTCTTGGTATTTTTACTATCATCCCTCGTACAAAATAATTAATTATATTTTATCAATCCGATTCCAAATTATAGAATTTCAATCATTGGTTTAGGAATTGATAACTTCCAAATGATTTTCTATTGAAACTGTTTAAACATATAATGTCACAATTATTTTATATTGTTTACAATGATACAAATGGGAATAAAAATTGTCACATATTCTATTATGGGTGAGAGAATCTATAAAATTATAAATTAAACTATTTTAAATCCTTGCGCAGTTTTTAAAATAAATTATGAGTTTTAGATTTTCACAGTCCTGCTACTTAATTTTTTTTATAATGATTGGAATTATAAAAAAAATTATCAATTAAAATGTTAGATATATTAATTGGATGGTCTTAAAGACCAATCATGAGATAAAGAAAATTTAACCTGGTTACAAATTAAATGTTATAATACATGATCTAATATACATTCAAATTTCTCTCAAAAAATAAAACATTCTCTTTCATATTCAAATAAATTTTCATCAATGAAATAAAAATGAATAATCTAAAACCACCCAGACACTGCATATTTCTATAGAGTATCATTAAATCGTCTTCAATTTTTCTAAAAGTTGTTTATGTATCACATATTTAATAAACGTTATCTTTCAAAACCCAAAATATTTTAATAATTAACAATAATAAATCATGATGAAAACAAACAATTAAATATCAGTCAATAAGAATATTCTACAAACATAATGACAAAAATAAAAGTGTCCTTCATCATATTCAATATTATCATATATATTCATATCCATTTATTCCCTCAAATATACATGATTTGATAAAAATATGTTGTAATTATACACTTTATTAGGTGGCTTTTCCCCCTTCGACTATAACTTACAAAAAACTTCATTGTCGTAACATTATGTCAATTTAATATTTAAATATTACACAGAAAATACAAAAAAATATAATTATTATGTAACAAACCATATTAATTTATTCTATAAGAACAATTCAATAAACATTATCTATTTTAAGTATGATAGACATTGAATTTAAAAATTCATCGAGTCTACAAAGAAACTACCTCATAAAAATAACATGAAAGTTAAATTTGGTCCAAATAATATTGAGAAAATTTTACAAAATATCTATATAATGTAAATTACTTTTAAAAATGTGTAGTTTCTAAATAGAAACCTCTAAAAGTTCAAAAACAAATATTTTTTCCACATTAATTGTTGCATGAGACCCTATATTACTGTGGAAAGAATCATTGTCATGATTTGTAATACAATTGGGAAACTTGGATTTTTATACGATCTTATTCTTGGTAAATATTGTATTATATATTATTCGATGATCTAATTTAATTTGTATGACCACTATATTGGATTCCAAAAAGGTTTCTTACCGTATGATAGGATTTTGGTGAAAATCAATGATGTTTGTATTTTTATAGAATATTTAATATTTATTTAAGAAATTAATATTATATTTACTCATGTTGTTTCAGTAGTATATTTTAAGTAATTTTTTAGAATGATATTTTGACTTTTTCACAGATTCTATAATGGTGATTTTTAATATGCAAGGAATAACCTTCTGTTGGGAACTGGGGTAGGGCCTTATGCCATTTTATTTTTAGTTTTCTTTTAATGATTATTTTACCCCTCTTTTATTTTCATTTTTTCCATTTAGATTAATTCACATTCCCCTCCCATAAAAGTCCTGAAATTATATAGGGTGAGTATATGGTTAAAATAGGAAGGGGATCTCCCAAGGGAGTCGTTGTGGTGGTATATTGAAGCACGATTACAATGTGGTGTAGATTTGGGATAATTAGATATGATATTATTACTTGAAGTTATGAATGTTTTAGTTTTACACCACTAATTATCATATCATATTATTTTATATTTAAATCACATTTTTATTTTTGGGTTCCCATAGTGGTTCATTCTGGGGTTTTTAGGGGAAATCAGATGTTTCAGGATATTTCATGGGCTTTCCTTTCATGGAATCTTATTTAAAATATGTGTGGTTTAGAAAACAATTTTTTTTAATTATTTATATATAAGAATATGGTTTTCGTTTACTAAACACCATGTACTCTAGAGTATAATCCATATAGTGGATTTGGGGTAGTGGTAGAGTACACAGCCAGACACTTTGTGCTGGGGTACACTTCTATTTTGTGTATTTTTATAGTCCCTTGGTGGGTTGAAAAATGTGTTGGAATTCAATTCCTAGAGGTTTAAACTTATAGGTACATCTTTAGGTACCCTATATTGTGTTACGCACCACGTACATGTTTTACTTGCTTTGCACTCGGGCATTTTATAGGCAATGTGGGGGCTGACATGCAAATGAAGGTACCCATGCTACGATACAAAACATTTACAGGGTATATATGATATTTAATCTTTAATATTACACATAGAGTGACCTTATTCACACGTCTATGGGGGAACATTGGGGTTACATTCCATATACCCTTAAATGTAAAACATGTACTTTTCCATCTGGGGTCTATTTTTCCTTTTTCCCAACACGTATTCACAATATGACTTAAGAGTTATATATTCTATGAATATTTTGTAATTGATCATAATGGTGGAATCTATTAAATTTTTAGTGGCCTTATATATTGTAATTTTGGATTATTAAATATTAGTATTACAATTTTCATGAAGATGGGTTCCATAATCCTCTAGTGGTGTAGATTCTGAGTAGAAAGACATGTGTTTTGATTATGAATATGTTAGTTGAAACCTGTTATGGATAAAATATAGTTTTACTTGGGTTTATTATACATGGATCATAGATAAAAGTATTGAGTATACCCTAAGAGGATCATGGATTTCCCTTATTTTTTGGAATTGGTTTCTCTATCTTTGAGTTGTTATGTTTTATCTCTTTTGATTGGGGACTTGAAATGTTTGAGCCTTGGAGATGGGTTGATGCCATTTGATAGAATTTTTTCCATGTTTCATAGATGTAAAACTATGATTGAATAGAAATTATGATGATGCTCTTGTTGGCTAGTTATAGAACAAGAGATTAGTGGATTCAGTAGTTGGTTGTTGAGAATTTATGTGTGGCATTTTTATTCATTCGCTTTCCATGGGAGAAATTTGTTACACATGTATGGATTGTTTTCTAGTAATGTTGGTTGAGGTTTTATTCATGGGATATTCACATATTATTTTCTTTTCTCATGGAGACCATGTTAAATGTTTATTTTTTTCGGTGCCCTTGAAGACCATTTTAATTTCCCCTATTGGAGGGATTATTCTTTTGGATTCCCATTTGTCTTCATTGTTGATTGAGGATTAGTGGGAGGCTATTGAAGGAGGGTTTGGATCATTCAACACTAGTCATGTCCAATGCATTCATAATATCTATAGGAACACCTCATAGGATATTTTACTTTTATTTTGGCCTTCAGTCTGGTGGGGTTTCATTCTACATATAGCGGCCCAAACAAAACATACCTATATATTACATCATTTTAGATGAATATTCTATACATTACAAAAATAAAATTTAATGGACCATACTAATTAAATGTTTTTGGAAAAATGGAAGCAATGTCATATATACTAGTGAAACATCATCAACATCTCCCATAAATATCTCCTCCTATGGAACTCTTACATAAACCCATTATTCATAACTTGGGGAAAGAAAACATAAGAAAGTCGTGAGATAAAAGTTCCAGTAAGGGTGTGAGATCATGATCAATAAAATAAAATGACATACCACACATATCAATGGTCATATATATGATTCGTGGATTAAATAATTGATGTATAAAATACATAGATCATAAGGAAATAAATTCTATAAATATGGGGAGTGAACTAATTACTACTGAGATGGTATGAGGAGTGAACTAATGCGACATAGAATAACCAATGAATGTAATCACCTCAAAACATACATCATATCATTATTGATAAAAAGAGACAACTTCTATAAACCCCAAAACAAGACCAGAAAATTGAGATGGGTTTTTTTAAAATTTAATAACATCATAATATGTGGAAAATAGATTGGATTATTAATCATCTCATCATAGAATAACCAGTTAAAATAATCATGTTTCAAAATATTATAACCCATGGAAAAGAAATTGATTTTATAAACATATAAACCATGAAAGAGAAAGAGATTTCATAATCATATAACCAATGGATGAGAACCATGTTTTATAATGACCATGACATTATCCATGACCCATGCATATAAATTTTATGAATGTAACCTTTATATAATTTTCGTTAAATTAATGACTAACATATATAGATGTTATATTATATGGAAAATAATTTTGAAACAAATTTATAAAACTTTTCATGATCAAAAAATCCTTATGCAAGAAATTATTTTTAATTCATATAAAAAATTAAAAAATAGTTTTTTAGAAATTATCCTGAAATCTTATAAAGAAGATAGAAATAATTTTGGAAACATTTTTTTCCTAAAAAGTCATAAAATTATGTTCAAAACATTTTAAAAATATTTTCCCGAAAAAAACTTTCAAATTTTATAATGAATGTTTGAAAACATTTCAAAAAAAATTTCCTTCAATGTACTTCAAAAAAATATAAATAATACTTGAAAACGTCTTGAAACCAATTAAATTCAATATACTTTCAAAACATGTAAATAAAACATGAATTTTTTTAAAACCATTTTCCTAGAAAACAAATAATAGGAGATTCAAATCATTTTGAAAACCCTTTTTCATGAAAATATATAAAAGTATATTGAAATTTTTTTGAAAACCATTTTATCATGAAAATAATTTTAAAAAACAAATTCCTACAAATTAACCCAATAAACCTAAAATTGAAGATTCATATAAATGATGGCAGGTAAAACCATACATGTCATATGAGGTAAAATGAATATTTATTGTTCATAGTAAAAAGGATAGAAAAATTCCTTTATTGTAAATCGATAAAAATATACCATTGAAAATTGGTAAATGAATTTTTTTAAATTTTTTTAATTGTAAAAATATATTAGTAGAATATTCCAAGAAACCCTTTTTAGAAAATATGGTTTTTCAATAACACATATTTCTAAAATGAGAGATGGTAAAGTTGGGCTTTCTAATAAACACTATCTTATATATATCATGTACGAAAGAGTATAAAATGGTAACACTACATTAATATAGCATGAGTAAATAGAAGATATTAAATTTCATGAATGTATTGAGGGATGTAACATAATAATTTTGAAAATGAAGCATAACCATAAACAATCTCAAAAGGTAATGAGATTGTCCGAAAAGCTATTATAACAAGGTAACATGGGATTATACTCACCATGTAAGGAAATAAAATATCATGATGCATAAAATATTCTGAAAAGATTTATATTCATTATAAACCATATAAAATGTAAGTATATACACAAAAAAAATTAGGTGTATAAAATACATGAGTCTCAATGAAGGAAAATTGAGACAAAATATTTTTAATGATTTTTTATCTACTGAGACATAATTCCAATGAATGTATGTTTATAAAAAGGATATGTTATAACCCATATATTTACAATAAATTTATATACTTACAAAATAGAAAAGGAAAGAGTGGTGATCATATCTTGTATCTCTTAATAATAAAAAGTGTGATGAAATCCCTTTACCATGATTCTTGACTCTCGGTGTATGCGTTTAAACCACTTATATAATAAAAATAAATTTATTAAAGATATTTTAAAGAAAAATATTGTTATATATAATTCCATATATGGTTTTATTATTATCTTATATTAACCTATAGTTAACAATTCTATGTGGGGTATTTATTTCATGTTATATTCACTTTATTTTTCTGATGTGTCATAATTTGTTTTATCTATGGTATTTAAAATTTATTTATGTTTTTACTTAATTTAAATCATGATATAAATATATTTTATATAAAGTATATTAGTATTATAATAATATATTGAATATATGTGTAGAAACAGAATACACCGTTTATGGAGATGGTATGATGTACGTACGCATGAATGTTATTTACTTTTTTACTATATTGTTGATAGTATGGATGTAAAAGACATATATGTATATATATGTATACATATATTGTTATTAATGTAAATTTATTATATAATATATATATTATATATTCACCAATACCAACCTTAATACAATCCATGTGGTTTGTGAATGAGTTATATGACTTTGAGGGGGCCGTAGTCCACACATCATCATACGAAATTATCGTATTAACAAGAAATGGAACGTAAAAAGATATGTGTTTTATAAATAAATAAATAAGAATATTGAAATAATAAATTTTAAATATGAAATATATATGTAGTGTTTCCATCCTAATGGCCACCATGATAGGTGGTAATGTAAAATTGAACTATCATCATTTCGTGAGTTAGTTGTTCACTGTATGCCGAAAGAGTATGTTCCTTACACATTAGATGGAGGATTGTGTGTGTGATTGTGTCAAAAAATTTACATGGAAACACTATAGTATATCAGGGATAATGGTGTTGTTTTTTATGAATAGAATAAAGTGATTTTAGGGGGGTGTAGAAGGAAAATGAGAAAAGGACTTGAAATAATAAGATACCTCATGATAAGGTAACTCCTTTTGGGTTGTGCCAAAAGTCAGAATTGTATTCCCCTATTCCCAAAGTAATTTTTAGAGGAGGATGTAAGGATTTATAGGAAATTTATTGGGTTGGAAATTTAATAACATAATTTGTTTGATTGGTGTTATTAAGAGGGAGAGGTGGGGGCCTTTTATAGGGATAGAAAAGATCTCACACGGAATTTTTAAAATCAACTTTGGGGTGTGCATTTACTAACAAACAAAGTCATAAAAACCCACCCTTAATAAATAATGGATGGTGTTTTTACAATATGTGGATTTCAAATTAGTGTTATACATGTTTCTATGTCATTTGTCTTTAATGTTTTAGTCCATAATAATCTTAATTTGACCATAATCAGTATGTTTAATTTTAATCACATTTACGAATATTTTTGGTCAAATGTTTTGTTAATATTATTAGATATTAAATATTATAATTATTTCAATGGTGTATGTAAATTTTTCTAAATAAAATTTAAAAAATAAGGAGAATTATGATTTATACTAATCCCATAGATGTGATGAAATTTATGGTTTTTTAAAGTAGGAAAATATTCAAAAGTTTTTTTTTCATAATCAATTTCAATGTGAAACTGTTTATAATGATGTAAACTATATTAATAAATTTATAATTTATCAAATGTGACCTTAAATCAAAGTTAATGTATAATTTTACATTACCAAATGTTTAAAAAAATGGAATTGTTTTAACTAAAACATATTATATTTCACTATTCACACAAAATTGATGTTTCATAGAAAATATCCGAATATTTATTCCTAGGATAATTTCAATGTTATGAGTTCAAAAATTAAGACTATTTAATTGATTTAATTTTTAAATGTGTCTAAAATTATTATTTTTTGTTTTTTACATATGAACGTGAAATGTAGTTCATTTGAGAAATCAATATTTTTTAAACATATAAAGGATTTTCTAAAAATTATATTCTTTATTATATATATGTCATATTTATATAAAAATATTATAACAGTACTTGAGAATTATTTATTACTATTCTTATTACTAGGTTTTAACAGCTATATTATAAATAAACCGGTTAAATAATTATCAAAATAAAATTATGTTTCACTGAAACTTATTATTGCATGTCCCCTATGCCAATTAAATGGTTCATGTGAAAGGAATATTTAACATACTATATTTCAGGACATAAATGAAAATTTAAGTTATTTGTGAAAAAATTTATTTCTTACACTATTAATATTTCCTTTCATATTAAATAGTTTTCATATTTAATTTCAATTAAATAGAAAACTATGAATTCACATTATATTGTATAAACCATATATTTTCATAAATCACATAATCTTATTCATATCCTATAATTTAATTTCAAGGTTTTATATTATTATATTAAAAAATTATATTTTAATAAAATTTCATTTTTACTAAACCTCTATCTTATAGGATATACCAGTCCTCACAAAAATTCATTTTTGTGTATAATCCAAGATCACCTCAGCGTTCCATGTAGAGTAGGACAATGTTTATGTTGCATATAGTGCACTATTAACATTGTGTTTTGTATAATGTAGGATAAACATTGTTCATTAATATAAAATGATCTATATCCAGTGTTTCATGTAATGGAAAATATGAAAAATGATAAATGAATTCAAAAAAAGTTTCAAAAAATCTCTGAGTGTTGCATTCTACTTACCTAAAATGAAAATTTCAATATAATTTAATATGTGTTAACAATAGTTTGATTATTTATATTTACCTACACAGAAACCGACATCATAAAAATAAATACTAACTCCTCCTTTAAAAATGGAATGTTGGAAACATAATACTTACACAAAATAACATATTTCAAGGTTTCCAAATAGGAGAACATAGTTTAGGAGTGAAGATTGGACATGGATGAAAACTATAAATATTTACAAGGAGGTTTTTAGGTCATCAATCACAAACAAGTGAACGATCAATGTAATGGTTTGGGATTTAAGTTCATAAATCTATGATGATTTAAAAGTCAATTGTCTCAACAAAAAACAACATATTAGGACAAGTTTTTTCCTTTATGATCATTATCATGCCATAGAGTAATTATTTTATTAACCATGAATACAGAAAAATAATTCTTTAGATGTTCTTTTTTCTATAACATATTAATCCATTACATAATGAAATAGATTTCCAAAAATTATCATTGATGCCTGAAGCACTATAATAAAATTTTAGTAGATATCAAGGCACATAAAGGAAAAAAAGTATAACTATTTATCTATAACTATTTTAATAATAATTATTTTTTATACATTAATATATAATAATAATATGTAACAGTACTATTTAGTAATAAATAATTGTTCATCAAAATTAATTATACAAAATCTTGGACATTGTGTTGGCCATTGGTAGGCGTGAAACCCTTATCATCCTTCTATCATGGGTTCATGACCAGCAGCCTTGCGGGAGATGGTTTGTTTTCACTCATCTTATATGATCCCATTTTATAAAACCACACAAATATAATTTCTTAAATAAATATGATGGAAATCCTTGATTTAAGGTTAATCACTAAATACCCTTTTAGACTTCTTTTTTAAAATAATCACAACTCATATATACCACCATCAAATTTTAACATAAATTTTCATGAATTGTTAACCTTATAACCCTTTTTAATAGTGTAAATTCAAATATTTAAAATGAAATTCATGAAATCATCTTAACATTGATCCCACATATATAAAAAAACACTTTTTCACATTTGTAACAGGTGAATAACCTAATCGTATATTCGCATGAAATTTGGTAATAACCTCAATTATCATAACTACTTTTTTAAAACAAGCATTCATCCTTATTTGAAAGTATAATAGATATATTTCTTAAAACAAATTCATAAACATAATCAATGATAGCATAACAAACATATTTAAAAGTTAATATGTAGTTCCATGGTAATCAGTACTATCCAATTTACCTATTGATAACAGCATTATCATAACATAATGACCATATTAAGGGTTATATTTCATTAGTCCAAATATGACATTATCATTAAATCTCTCGACCAGTCTATCAGTAACATTTAACATAAACTTGTAAATACATAGTGAAAAATATAAGTAGAAACTCCATATATATTTCATCATTCATATAACAGAATTATTGAATCTAAATACATATAAACGTTGATTATCTTAATTTTTCCATATTACATTAACAATGGATCCTCATCATATTAGGCAATACCTTTTTCCTTTTACATTTCATTTATATCCTCATCATCACCAATAGTGTAACCACAACTCATACCAATATTTTAATTATCCTTAAGAACATTCATCTAGGGAAATTAAGTTTCAAATAGAGCATTTACACAACACATAAAACAAAAAACATTTTATGATGTCTTAGGGAGGTCAATACTGTCATCCATTATGTTAACATAGCTCTATATTTTTACCGTGTAGTCAAATTCATTATGTCGTACATTGACAGAGTCAACACAACAACTTTCCCCTATTAGAAATTTACTTCAGTGACTCTTTCCTCATTATTAACATAAAAGGAACCTAATAATCATTAAACATTGGTATCCATTACACGAACTCTCTAAAAACTGCTTCATTATCTTTCTTGGTGAGTCTGAGAGTTTTTTAAGGTATAAATTGTTAATTATGTTCATTGAAAACTGATTAGGAATAATCACAAAATCTTTCACGTTATTGATCATCATACTCGAATTATCATCATAAAATCATCAATGACATTGAACATTAATCCTGTTCATTTTAGATCCCATCATTTACTAAATCGAGGATCATATTTTTAGAATTACATTACATTGTTGAATACCACATAGTCTGCAAAAGATATACATATGGGATTTCTAAATCATGAAAACATTATTAATATACGACACCCTAGATTTATACCAGTTTATTCATATCCAACTTATATCAAAATCATTCATGATGGTTTGTGAAGAATTTGTGAATTTCTAAACAATATCCCCCAGGTGTGTCAAACTAGGCATGCAGCAAGGCCCTTTGTCATGTACCAGATTACCTCAAGTCAGGCAAGGAACACATTTTCATAGATTTTACCCAAATAAAAAATTGTTCTAGACCCACAACGATATATAGTATTAAGGCATGGATTTATTTCTTGTAAACCACTCACTCAATCTTTTACAAAAATTACAGAACATTTTCTGAAGCACTGACTCATCCTTATACATATCTTTATATATATCCCTTGGCATATACTAAGAAATATACCTAGGGATCTCTCTAATTTATTGGCATCCTAATTAACAATGGATAAATAAAAATTTCCATTGATACCAACTATAGTGAACCAGAATTTATATACATGGATATTATGTCATTTTAGTAGAATATTATGTACATAAAAAAATATTCCATGGATCATAATAGTTTAGTGTCATTGTAAATTAGGAGAAAAAATTATCTACCATCGTGGATGATCCTCATTACCTCTTACAAAGATCTCCAAATTTATTACCATTACATAAAACCTATCGTCATAACCCGGGAAAGGAAACATAAGAAAGGGGTGAGCTCAAATGCACAGTAAGGGTAAATAAGGGAGATATGTAAGAATAATTATGAGGATAAAGTTATGAAAAAATGATTGTAAAAATATAACATCATACCTTTAATATCATATATTATATATTTGAATCATGGTGCTAAGTGTGGATGTTAATAAGACATGAATCATAAGGAAATAAAGAACATAATCTATTAAATCATAAAATAGGAATAAAACGAGTGATTGTGGAGGACACATAAGCATATGATAATATTTCCATAGTTGCCAGGGAATTGAAACCAATAATATATTTGTAGTATGGGTTTACATCACATTTCATCTTGGTAGTCATGGGTCACACCCATGACCATTATAATAGAATTATTTCACTCCCCATAACATCTTCTTAGTCATGATTCACTCCATTTCCAATCTTAGTAGCATGAGTTCACTCCTCATACAACCACGATAGCAATGATTCAAACCCATGGACATCTTATTACACAAGGATTAATACAAAGACCATATTAGTCTCTCTCATGAATATATAAATAATTACCCAATGCATTGTAGGGAGATATAGGATACACCAATCACACAATTAAATCATACTTTCATGGTCCACATAACATTAATCATTCCATGACTCATGAAAATAGATGGGTTTTATAAACATAAAATCATTATCCAAGAAATGAATTATGTATCATTAAAATTTTTGACAACATAACCTATGGAAAGGTTATAGGTTTCATAATCATTTCATATGATCATTACCTATGAAAAAAGTGGGTTTCAAAATAATATAACATGTTAAGATGAAATAGATTTCATTAACAAATAACTAATGTAGGAGAAATGAATTTCATTAAAATATAACCAGTGGAAGGGAAAAGGGTTTCATAAAGACCATCATGTTAATCATAACACATTCCTAGGAAGGTTTTGAATAGAACCTTTAGATCATTTCATATCAGGGATTTATTAACATCAACGAATGTCTTCCTAGATGGAAAATAAATATAAAACATATTTTAAAAACACTTTTTGACAATAATATCCACAATTCTTCAAAAAATAAATTTTTAAAAATTAATTTATATTAAATTTATAGAATACATATAAATAATAGTTTAATTTATTAGGAAAACAAATAATATAATCTTTATAACTTTTTGTAAACCATTTTATTTAAAAATAAATTAAATATTTATAACTACTGATTGAAAATGTTTTGAAAACCATTTATTTGAAAATATGATTCAAAATTATAAATATATCAAGAATATTTTTGAATACCCTTTTTTTAAAATACATTTATATAATTTAAATAAATAAAAGAAAGTGTTTTGAAAACAAATTTCGTTGAAAATTTTTAAAATGATCTTGAAATGTCTTTGAAAACCATTTTTTGTCGAAAAATTATAAAAGAACATGGAAAAAATTTGAAACTATTCTCCATGATAGTAATTTAAATAAAAAATCATGAAACATTATCCCTCTAAAAATGGAAAGGAAGCTTCATAAAAATGATTGTGGGTATAATTGTACATGTCGAATGAGGTAAAACAAATATTCCTTTTTAATAGTAAAAAGGTTTGAAAAATGTCATTATCTAAAAGTGAAAGTAAGAATGATTTTATAATTGGTTAAACTTAAATATGTTATAAAATTTTATTTATAATAGGATATTAGTATATTATTCTTGTAATCCAATTTCATAAAATATGTTTTTTCAATAACACATATTTTCCACTGAAGTGAGGTTATTGTGGGGCTTTCCTATAAAAACATTCATAACTATATCATATACCGAAGAGTTAAAATTGGTACCACAACCTGAAAATATAATGTATAAATAGAGGATAATAAATGTAATGAATGTATTGAGATATTTAATAAATTAATTCTTTAGAGTATGAATAAACATAATCAATCTCAAAAAGTGACGAGATTGTCTCAAAACAATTTACTAACTGGGTACCATGTGATCAAACTCTATTTAAGAATGGGAAATTAAATGAATAATAAAATATCATGAAAATATTTATAATTAATTATTGAACATTTTAAATGGACTTATATACACATTTAATAATATTTTATCCATATAACAAAACAAGATTCCCAAATAAGGAAAACTGAAACAAAACATTTTTTACATATTTATTAACATTTGTAACTTAAAAAACGTGATTGATTGTTAATAAAGAGGATATAATTATACCACATAAGTTCAGGTATACTATAAATATAATACAATCATGTTCAATAATTACACCACATAACTGGATAGTGTTGATAGCATAGCTTGTATCTCACAAGATGAAAAAGTGAGATTAAATCTCTTTACCTTGAGTCTTGAGTCTCTTCGTACACATTCAATCCACCTGAATTATAAATAAAAATGTACTATACATTCCTTTAAAAAACTATTTATTATATGATATATTATATTTTTTTTATTATGACCTTATATTTCCCATTTTTTAACAATCCTATGTTATGGTTTTACTTTGGAAAATATTTTATTTATTTTTCGCTTGTCTCATAATTTGTTATACCATTGTTATTCGTAAATTATATCCTAATGCCACGAATTTAAACCATGATATAAATATCATGTATATAAATAATATTTTTATTATAGTAATCTATAGAATATATGAGTATGAAACGTAATGCATTGTTCATAGAGATGGTCAGACTTACATACACAATAGGGCTTTTTCTGTTTAATTGTTGTGTAGGTAGAATGAAAGTAAAAGACATATATGTATATATATTTATATATATAATTTTGTTAAATTATATTTATTATATCACATATATCTAATATATTCATTAAAACCACCCCTAATATAATCCATGTGGTGTTTGAACGAATCATATCGCTTTGGGAGGGCGATAGTCCACACGTCCTCAAACAAAAGTATCGTACAAACAAAAATTGGAATGTAAAAAAAATATAAGTTGTAAAAATTAATAAATAAGATTAAGGAAATAATAAATTTAAAATATTACATATATAAATAGGTTTTCAATAATAATTTATAACATGGATGGTGTTAATGAAAAAATGAATAATCATTATTTTGTGAGGTAGTAGTTCTCCATACATAGAAAAAATATTTTCATTACCTATTAGATTGAGGTGTGTATATGTGAAGGTCCAAATGTTTACATAAAGAATATAAGAGTCTATTTGGGATATTTTTTTGTTATATTTTAATATATTTTTTTTGGAAGGGTGTATAAAAATAAAATAATGGACTTTGGAGAAGACGTTACCTCTTAATGAGGTTTCTCCTTTTGCATTATTCCAAAATGATTCATTGGATTTATTTATTCCGAAGGTAAGGAGTATAGGAAGGTAAGATGATTTATGGTAAGATTATTGGGAGGGTTTTGGAGAATATAAGTGGTTTTAGATGTCTAAAGAAGAGGAAGAGGTGTTGGAATTTAATAAGGATGGGAAATGACTCCCTTTGAATTTTTGAAAAAACATTTAGGTGTACATGTGTACTTAACTAAAAAAATTTATAAAAAACCAAGATAAATAAATAATGTAATGTTTTTGGCCTAAATATGGACATCCAATGGGTGTTAGACAAGTTTATATGTCATTCGGGCCATTAATTTTAAGCATTAGTTCATAAATAATCTTAATTTGACATTAATCCTTGTGATTAATTTTATTATCATTTACTAATATTTTTTCTAAAAAACTATTTTGATAATTATAGAATAAATATATCATACTAGTTGTAATTTGTTTATAAATTTTTTCTAAATTAAATTCACATAAGTGGGAAAATTAAGATTTATACTAACCCCGCAGACGTGGTGAAATTATAGATTTTTAATGTTGAAAAATGTTCCAACATTTTCTAGGTTTCTATCTTCAATATCAATTTTAAATGGTTTGTAATGACAAAATTTTTATTTATATATGTATAACAAATCTAATGTGACATTAAATGATATTAAATTATAATTTATGATTAAAAATTATTTAATAAAAATGGAGGGTTTTAATTGAAAGTAGTAGTTTTCACTATTCATAAAAAATGATGTTTCATAGAAAAATACCAACAATTTATATTTGGATATTTTATCTATTAATACATTAAAAGTGAATTATTTTTATCTTATCCAATTTATAAAAGTTCCTAAAATTTATTTTTATTTTTTTCAATAGTGGACATGAAATGTAGTTCATTTTAGAAAATAGTACTTTGTAAACCGATAATGCATTTATGATAAATTAAACTATCATTGAAAAAAGATCTATTTACATAAAACTTTTAAAAAAATACTTTATAATGAGTTATTACTATTCATATGACTTTTTTTAATGGCTTGGTTATTAATAGTCTATTTAAATTATTAGAACAATCAAATGATGTTTCATAGAAACTCTGTATTGCGTGTAACATGCTCCAAGTCAATGTTCCACATGAATGGAATGTTTGAATTTGTGAATTTTAAGAAATAAATGAAAATTTAATTTATTAGGGTAAAAAACTATTTAGATAATAATAATATTTCCTTTTATATTCAATATGATTTTGTATTCATTTAAAATTAATCGGTAACCAATGAATTCATATTATATTGTAAAAATAATATATTTTATCAATATTTCTAATACTATTCATAACATATCATTTAACAACATGATTTTATCATATTATATTAAATGATAATATTTAAACAATATATTATAGTTTGTAAAACCTTGTACTTTTCTGTTATGTATGTCATCAAGGAAAATCATTGTTTCATATAATGAAATCTAACATCGGTGTTCTGTGTAGAGCTGGACAATGTTTATATTTTTTAAACTGCCTGGTTATCCTGGTCTTGTTTATAATTCAAGAAAACTACATTTATTTTATATAAAATGAAAAATATTCAGTGTTGAATGAAATGAAAAATATCATAAATGATAAATTAATTCGAAAAAACATTCAAAAAATCACTGGGAGCTACACTAAAGGTGTGGATTGAGAGGTTAGGTGAAATATTGTAGTCCCATGGTGGACACTAAATTATGATGTACCCCTACGAACTGTGGGAACCCTAATATTTGGTTTGGACTTAACATGGGTCATGGTGAACCAATGTTGGTTATTTGTTGGACGATGAGATACATGGTGCGGATAGAGTTCACATTAATTGTTTATCAAGACTCTGTCAGTAATGTTAAGTTTGCTATATGGATAGTGGTATCGTGGAAAGATAATCCCACATTTCATTTTCCTTTGGTCATGATATTTATGTATTTTTCTAGTTATGAATTTGGATTTAGAAGGAGACATATTAGATACCGATGATCACATTTTGGAAATGATATTATTTCTAGTTATCTCTTATATTTGACGTATATGGTTAGAAAAGAATAGGTATATACAATATGTTATGGATTAGGGAATCTCTCTTCTAGATTAGTGTTATCCGTAACTACTATGGCATTGGGCTCACAAGGTGATGAAGCACTCATGGTGTATGTTTTTATCTGACATGGATGGTTTTGTGCCTTAGGTCCAAAAGATGTTTTTCGTGCTCCCAATTTAGTTATGGATCCCACATTTTGGGAATATATTTAGTGCTCTATTCGTTATATATCACCATTGGTACTAATAGGTGATCTATATTTTTTGGCCTATATGTTCTTGTCAATAGTCTGGATTGTGGTATAGGAGTACTATAGACATGTATATGTTCTTTTTGGGTGGAAACTTATGGTTTTTAAATGGGTTCCAACTTTCATTTATATGACATTTAGACATCTGTGATATCCTGTGTTTCTATAGAGACAGACTAGTTGTTGTGTAATTAAGTGATCTGGCTACATTATAACCTCTAGTGAGGTCCAAATATGTGGTAGAATTACTGTGGGTTTTTTGATAGAACCCACGGTTGGAAATGTTTATTGTGTTTGTTTCTCTTTTTTATAAAATTGGTTTATTTAGTCAAAATATGATTGTTTTCTTCTATGGTTCCCGTATCACATGTGTATATACTTGTAATAATAGTATATTATAAGTCCACCATTTTGGGTTGCCAAATAATATTTATTTTTACATTATTTAAGTTAAACTTAGTGTGCTTGTGGCCATGATGTTTTCATCTAGGTTAGACCATCAGTTTTGAGATGGACGGGAAAATGGCCCATTGATTCTTTTGTAGGAAGTGATGCTTGTATGGGTAATATTATTAGGCTTTTGTAGTAAGATAATTACTAATACCGGCTATGTTGTTTGGCTCAGGGTTGTTTTTATAGTATTCTATTTTATTTTCAACTTCATTATTGTGTATATGTTATTTTCCTAATGGGTGACCAACATCTATATGATCATAATAATTGAGATTTTGTAAGACTACCAACCCCATTTCATGAATTATATCATATTTTTCAGTTTAATTATTATTTTTTATGTAACGTTTATCCATGTGTATGTTCTAGCTATTCAATGGCATTAGTTTACTATAAATAATTACATAGTCTCCCCACTACCACTTTTTGACCCTAAATGCATGTTTGATGTATTTGTTATTTGGAGAGGTGTTCTTGGGGCATTATTACATGCCAAAATGCGGGACATTTCTTGTCAAACCGTGATGCCTCACTACAGAATGAAATCGAATGTTGGTTATGGTATTGTGATTTTGGGAGTTTGTTTAAAGGTGTTCTATGAAAATTTTAAAAAAAAATTCTGATATTGGATTGGAATGTTTTGAGCACCTTTTATGATATAAAATCCATGTTTATATTCAAAAATATTTCTATTCATGGATGTATTTTTTTGGTTTCATGACTTCACATAGTGTGACACCCATAAATTTATTGATTTATTGGTTTTTCTACTTTTTGTCTCTTTTCCTATAATAATGATGAAAATGTACATGAATAATTATTATAACATAGGATTCATATGACATATTCATATATGTGGTGTTTTATATTTTTATATTATGAAAATTCATGTCATTCACTTCTTGAGAGGTTTACTATTGTTTGAGATTAATTACCTTTGACAAGGGATTCATAGAGACCCATATAGGTCAAAATGGTCTTTTGAGTTCACTTGAGGTGTCCCAATTTTTTCAATGATGATTGATGTAACAATGAATTATGATTGAGTTTCCATGATGTTGTTTTTACCTTAATTTCATAGGATTTTGATTTGTAGAAGGTAGTAGTTCATTCTACGTATTTTTTGTCAGTTCATAATATTGGACTTGTGTGGCTCCTATAAATGATGTGACTGGTTGAGAAATAATATATTCATTTTTGGGAAAAATAATTACTATTATCACTAGGATGTGGTCAGGCATTAATATTCTATGTGTTTGAGAAGTGGTAGACTATTAGTGCACCCTACCTTATGGCTAGCATGAGAGGGAATGTTAGGTTGGACCTCTAACCATGTTTATCTTTATTACAATTTTGGTTGATTTGTACAACAACAGTTAGACTCTTGTGGGTTTGGATATATTCTCTACTAAAGGGTGATCATGTGGTTTATCATGGCATGAAATTGATTCCTCGATAATGATTATGAGGGATTAGGGTGATCTTCTTTAATAGAACTGACCGCCCTAAGGAGCGTGGTCATCAATTTTAGTAGTTTTAGCATAGTTTCCATACGAACTAGACTATGTAAGAGACTCATGTGGATCCATTGAGAGAAGCTTAAAAATCCATTTTTTGGTGATTTTAATAGAGAATATTGGAGATCATGAGCCTTGATTTAATGGTTTATTTGGTGTAGTTATTGTTGGTTTTTATAGTAGTTCTCATGTGTGAGTGTTTTGACAAAATATAACAATTTTATTCGATAATGAAAGTAAAATGTCTAAATTAGTTTTTAATTGCATGAAGTATAATTGAAAAGGATAATCTTTTTTTGGGGATAATTAGATCAGATGCATTGGATTTTCTCTCAATGTTGGAGATTTGTGGATGTTGTAATATTATCCAATAGATAGTTGAGATAGTGTTGGATATTCCAGTTCATTGGTGAGAGCGTGGATTAGAGAATAGTTATTGGCTATCCATTGAGACTTCTAAAGGGTGAGAATCATTTGTTGGTGGGAGTTTACGATGGACCACATAATCAGAGGTTGTGAAAATTTTGGGAAATTTGAAATTTTTTCATTGAATTTATTAAGGGAAAATAATAATTTCATATATATTATGATATCAGGTAATTTTCACACTACGATGATGATCTTATAATAAGTTATTTACCTTTTTACGTGTGTATGATGCAAATTGGAGCTACTTGAATTTTCATGGAGTAGTTAATATATATATATATTTAAATGATATATTAACCATGTGGGTTTATTCATCCATATAATTTAACTAGAGTTTCAAATTTTTATTTTTCCACTACGGTTGATTCTAAAATGGGGTTTTCATTATAGAGTCACAAACATACATTGGTCACTAGGGATAAGGAATATAACATTTTGTTTTTTCCTTTTGTCTTATTTTTTCATTCCTTTTCCCTTTACCTTTCCCCATTTACTTCACAATTTTTTTGGCATTTTCCATATAAACCTGTCATTAGAGTCAATGTTCATGAGATTTATATGAATATATAAGGGGAAAATGCTTAGGTAATCACATTAGGGATCTGATTTGGAAGTTTTGGGGGTATGGTGGTCGCATAGTGCAGATGCAGGATCAAACCTTCAGTGGGTTCCTCCTATAAGTGTCCCATCTTATTTTCAAATGAAAAATTAGTTTAATGTAGAATTTTTATTTTAAAACCTATTATCGTTGTTTGGGACAACTAATTGGACTATTTGATAATTATATTGGGATGTTAAGCATTTTGGGATATCACAGGGGACTCCCATTTGAAGAAACATGTGTACAAGGAACATAGTTTAGAGAACACTTTTTGTGTGTTATTTTAAATTATGGGGTATTTATTAGGGACTACATGTATTTTAATTAAAAGAACACACATTGTAGTGGGATTGGGGGTGTGGTAGAGTACTCGGCTAGACCCATCGCTCATGGGTACTTGGTTATGTTGGGGACATGACCATTCCCAAGGAGGGGGAACACCATGTAGGAATATACGACTAGGAATATTATATGGCCCAATACATAATTGGGGACCACATGTGGGGATACATGCTATGTATAGGTGGTAGATTCTTTTTTATATGGTATTTTATGCAAAGATTCTCGATGGTGTTTAAAAAAAGGTAAAACATTTTGTGGTACACATTATTTACGATGGAAAAGATCATGATGAGTGACCGGAGGAACAATGCTATGGATGATCTCTTCATTTCAACTCCATGAAACCCGAAGTGAACATTGTGTACTCTTCTAACCTTGTTCTATTTTTCTATTTTTAGCTCTATAGATAGAACTGAACTTGTGAGTATCACAGTCTAAATGTTTTACATTTAATTTGTGATGGTGGTCATATAATTGGATAGAGTTCATATGTTGGTTATTATATATATGCTATTATAGAAATATTATTTCACTAATATTAGGTTTCATAATCTTCCAATGGGTTGGGTTACAAGTTATGATGTCCAAGAAAGGGTTTTGAGATTATTTTTTTCCCAAGCTTGTAGATTCCAACCAGTGTAATCTATGCTTTATTTAGATGGATATTACAAGGTGGGATTGAGTAATGTCCTTATATAGATATTGGTTTTCCCCGATAAGATAGGGTTGGTTACTTGAAAATAGATTTATTAAGCATTAGATCTTGGGTTTGGGGAACAAAACATTTTTTGAATCCTTTATTGGAATTTGAATCTTTTGGACGGTTGTTACGATGGAGTGTTATATTTTAATTGAGATTATTTTGAGGGAATCATTAGTATTCGATTTTGGGATGTTTCGTGGTCTTGGGATCAGTTTCTTCCATATATGGCTATTGAGAATTCCCATGTTGCAATGGGATTCATTTTCTTCCATTGTTGTATTGTTGGTAACTATGGATGGGTTATTTTTTGGGAATTCCATTTGATTTTGTCATTCATGGGAATTTTTTTGAAGACTTTATTATATTATGGAGGCCTTGTTGAGGGTGCGTCTTTTTTGGATGTAATGAGGACCATTATAAATTTCTATATGGGATGGATTGTTATTTTTTATGCCACTTTGAGTGCATCGTTTATCGTAGATCCATGGGAGTCCACTAAGGTCTAATTGGGATTGTTATGCACTGGTCATGAACCACGCTTCTTGATGGGATTGATAAACCACTCTTTGGGTTAATTTCTGCTAATATGAACTTTGGGATTATTCATCTTATTTATTCAGGTGTTTCCTAAGAGCATGGGTGTAGTAGGGGAGTCTGGTGGTGGAAATTGTTTTATGCTATGTACAGAGGGACTATGGGAGAAAAATGTTCTTATTTGTCCCTATGGTGGGTTGTAGATAGCCTATGGTATATGATGGTTGGATTTGTTCCACTATAGGAAAACAAATAATGAGGCCACTCTTAGGACCATGGATTGTGTTTTGTCCTCACTCAAACACACCATGAGAAACATCCCAGGAGGTCACCCATCCTGATCATTACACCAGGCCAAGCACGCTTAACTGTGGAGTTTTAATCCGAAAGCATCCCAAATAGGAAGGTGCACATTGCTGATAGGAGTCATATCATTTAGTCATTTAATCCTTTATCATTTGGGGATGTTACAATCACCCCCCTTTAGAGAACAACTCCCTCGTTGTGAGCCCTACATCTCCACCCAGGTAGTGCACTACACTTAAAGTTAGGTTACTCCTCTGATACCACATGTGACAACTGGGTCCCAGTGACAGCACAACCACCCCACCTTATCATGGTCGTCGGGTCTTGGCCCAGCAGGTACCACCAGTTTCCCTGCACACACCCGCAGACACATGGGGGGTCATCTGACTAATGACTGTCCCCACAAGACAACACATGTTCTTTCCAGAGTGTTTTGTCCTAACTCACACACACCCTGAAAAACTTCCCAGGAGGTCACTCATCCTGATCACTACTCCAGCCCAAGCACGATTAACTGTGTAGTTCTAATCAGACAGGCTCCCGAAAACGAAGGTGAACCTTGTTGACATGAGTCATATCATTTAGTCAATAAACCCTTTTTCATTTGGGGATGTTACAATCACACCCCCCCTTTAGAGAACAACTCCCCCGTTGTGATCCCTACATCTCAACCCAGGGAGTGCACCACACATAAGGCTAGGTTACTCCTCTGATACCAAATGTGACAATTGGGCCCCAATGACAGCACAACCACCCATCCATAACATGGTCATCGGGTCCTGGCCCAGCAGGTACCACCATTTTCCCCGCAGACACCTACAAACACATGGGGTCATTTGACTAATGACTGTCCCCACAGGCCAACACATGTCCTTTCCTGTGTGTTTTTTCCATACTCACACACATCCTGAGAAACTTCCCAGAAGGTCAACCATCTTGATCACTACTCCAGGCCAATCAGGGTTAACTGTGGAGTTCTAATCAGACATGATCTCGAAAAGGAAGGTTCACCTTGTTGACATGAGTAATATCATTTAGTCATTAAACCCTTTATCATTTGGGGATGTTACCATCACCCCCATTTATATCAGAACTCCCTCGTTATGATCCCTACATCTCAACCTAGGCAGTTCATTTTTCTATTGTTTAGGTCATCTGACGGTGATTTGGCCTTTATCTTGAACTTTTATGGTATTTTATTATATGGAATTTGGTTTTAGGAGGATTCCCCAGGCATATCTTTGATCCGGATTGTGGCAACTGGGCCCCGCCCACAAGTTGCCCCGCAGACACGCGGGCCCCCCCTAGGTCCCACCCACGTGCCTGAACGACTTATCCAACTAATGACAATTCCCACATGCCAACACATGTACTTTCCAGTGTGTTTAGTCCTCACTCACACACACCCTGAGAAGCATCCAAGGAGGTCACCCATCTTGATCATTACTCTAGCCCAAACCTGCTTAACTATGGAGTTCTAATCAGAAAGGCTCCCGAAAAGAAAGGTGCACCTTGTTGATAGGAGTCATATCATTTAGTCATTTATTCCTTTAGCATTTGGGGATGTTAAAATCACCCCCCCCTTTAGAGAACAACTCCATCATTGTGAGCCCTACATCTCATCCTAGGCCGTGCACCACACATAAGGCTAGGTTACTCCTCTGATACCAAATGTTACAACTGGGCCCCAGTGACAGCACAACCACCCCGCCTTAACTTGAACGTCGGGTCCTGGCCCACCAGGTTCCACTAGTTGCCCCGCAGACATCTCAACCCAGGCTGTGCACCACACTTAAGGCTAGGTTACTCCTCTGATACCAAATGTGACAACTTGGCCCCAGTGACAGCACAACCATCCCCGCCTTAACTTAACCATCGGGTCCTGGCCCACCAGGTACCACCAGTTTCCCCACAGACACATGGGGGGTCATCTGGCTAATGATTGTGCCCACAGGCCAACACATGTCCTTTACAGTGTGTTTTTTCCTCACTCACACACACCCTAAGAAACTTCCCAGGAGGTCACCCATCCTATCCACCAGGTACCACCAATTGCCCCGCAGACACTTGCAGACACATGAGGGTTCATCTGACTAATGATTGTCCCCACAGGCCAACACATGTCCTTTCTAGTGTGTTTTTTCCTCACTCACACACACCCTGAGAAACTTCCCAGGAGGTCACCCATCCTGATCAGAACTCCAGGCCATGCACGATTAACTATGGAGTTCTAATCAGACTGGCTGCTGAAAAGGAAGGTGCACCTTGTTCACATGAGTCATATCAATTAGTCATTTAACCCTTTATCATTTGGGGATGTTACCATCACCCACCCCCTTAGAGAACAATTCCCTCATTATGAGCCCTACATCTCAACCCAGGCAGTGCACCGCACTTATGGATGGGTTACTCCTCTGATACCAAATGTGACAACTGGGCCCCGCCCACCAATTGCCCCGCAGACACGCGTGCCCCACCCTAGGTCCCACCCACATTCCTGAACGAGTTATCTGACTGATGAAAGCTCCTGCAAGCCAACATATGTCCTTTTTAGTGTGTTTTGTCCTCACTCACACAAACCATAAGAAACATCCCATGAGGTCACCCATCCTGATCTTTACTCTAGGCCAAGCACGATTAACTATGGAGTTCTAATTAGACAGGCTGCCAAAAAGGAAGGTGAACCTTATGGACATGAGTCATATCATTTAGTCATTTAACCCTTTATCATTTGGAGATGTTACAATGATGTTGTGTTAAGACTTGATTTGGTTCTCTCCGTTGTTTTGTTTATATGTTTAGATATGTTACGGAGCTAATGGGTGATTTGGGTGAGTGAAACCATAATATAGTTGAGAGTTATCCTCAACCAGAATGGATTAATGTTTGAAAGGTATTTAGGCCCTCACTATATGGTTTTATATCGATGGTGGATGTCATTGATATCTCGGGGCCCATAGATATTGTTCAAAATCTCATTTTTTTGGATCCCTACTTGTTGGGTTCATGTATGTTTCCCCATTCATTTAATAGGCCCTTCAAGTATGACATTTTCTATAGTTTTTTGACCTTGATGTTGTTATATAAAGATAAAATTGTTATACAGACATTCTATATCCTAATATATGTTGTTGATCATTTGGATATATATGGTTACGATCTGTTTCCCATTATACATTCAAGTTACATTTATGGATCTTTGATAATTTTTTCACAACTAGTGGTAATGTCCGTTATGGTGTGGATGTAAATGTTATGTGTTATAAATCCCCATGTGGGGCCAAACGGGGGGGGGGGTTAGATTCACCTCATGTGTCTAGCTAGAACCTATGGTTGACTATTTTTTATGTTCTTATTTCACACTTTTTCAGTAGTTGTTTTCATTATGCTATCTACAATAGTTTTCATCTAGGTTTTTCATTTTACATGTGAATAGACTTTTTATAATAGTATATTATTAGTTCACCATTAGGGAGGATTATTTGAGATTTACTTATCATCACTTTTACCTGAACCTCAGTATCTATGTAGACATGATGTCCACTTTTATGTAGGATCACTTGTTTCATGATGATTGGGGCCAAGGCAAAGTGTTGTATAGTTGATCTAAGTTAATCTTATGGATCCTTAGAAGCTGGAAGGTATAGGTCAAGCATTATTGGGACTATTTATTTTGTTTGAAATGGAGTTGGATGCAGAGCTTGTTAAATTTATTTTCAGATTTTTTTTTGTTTTGTAAATGTGGCCACCCCTATGGGAGACCAGATTCTATATGTTATAGTTCTTATCATTCTTCAGGATTTTATGTTACATTTATATTGTTGTATCATAATATTTTACATTTTAATTATAATGAATAGTGTCTTGCTTATTTGTGTGGATATTTTGGTAATTTTCTATTGTTACTTCATTATATGAGGAGGGTATAGTCACCTAACAATCCCCATTTAGAACCTACTTGTGCTTTTCAAAACAATGGATTTTGGGGCAGCATAGTTGATGCCATGTGGCATGCAATATTGGGTGATGTGCGAGGTAAAATTGGGTTGGATCGTTAAAATCAAAGTCTGAACTAACTTTACAGAGTTACTAAAATTATTCCTAGAAATATATAAGGTAGAATGCTAAAATTATTCACCATTTGAACTCCAACCTCATTGAATAATTTCATTACTCATATAAAACATCCAAAAATAATAATAATGAATAAGATTCATGTAGATATAATCAATTCATGAATGATCAGGTCATGAATTTTCACACTTGAGAACCAAATTACAACACAAGTGATGTTAATTACAACATTAATATTTTTAAAATAAAAATATTTCAATTATGTAAAAAAAACTAATGGCATTACCATAATTGTTGCTTATTTTTTGGGCATTCCTTCTCTAAAAATCCTCTAATTTATACTCTTCATCTCCAATAAACATGAATATAGTTTTAATAATTCAAATTTCCTTGAAATAATCTGATATAAATGTATTCCTTAAAAATGAATAATTTTTTTATTGATAATTTGTTGGAAAATGTTTTTTTAAACTAAAACATTAATATCCCACATGAAACCATATTCATTTCTCCAACAACAAAAATATTTCCCACAAGAAAACTACCACATCAGTGGATCTTTAAACATATAACAACATCCATGTTATGAAGCTCTACCCCATGGGATTTAATTTTTTTTAACCATTAGTGATAAATAATCATAAAATTTATTAGTGAAGCATAATAAAAAAATCATATTCCTATAAAAGATATCACAGTGTATGAAATTAAAATAATGATTAAAAATATTATATATATATATATAATAATATATTGGTTCCTCATAAAATTATATCAAATTTAAAATACCACATTTTCTTCTATTATGAATTCAAATTCTAGAAAATTATCTTATAGATATTAAAAAAATTTCCTACACATATAACTAATAAATATGTTAAAATATTTTTCCCAATCAATTAACACACACATGAAGAATTTGAAGAATTGTTTTTTAAACAATATTCTCTAAATAAATTCTTTTCTTTTAGGAAATTTTTTTATTTATGTTTATATTTAAACTATTGAAAATAGAAATATTAAAAAAGATTCACAGAGAAAATAACATCATGTCACAACCTTAAGACAAATGGTGTTAAATTATCATAATTTTCCTTAACCATTGAAATGAATCAATGGGAAAAAAATTATAATTTCACCAAAAAACATTTTTTTGAACTCAAAGAAAATAATGTTATTGTAAACCCATTATGACCAATTTTCATTATAATGTTGTATGAGATATTTATGTGCATCTACTAAGAATAATGAATGTGGTTAAAACATTGATTTATTTCATATTAATTTTTTTATGAAACCTAAAATGAAAATTTCACATCTACCATGAGAACATCAAACTCGGTTCTCACCCATATTGTAAAGACCATGACCCTAGTTTCTTGGAGCTGATGCCTTACTTCATTAAATTGGTATAATTCAAAAGGAAATATCATTTATAATGGCCAAATAGTTTATTATATTTGGAATCCTGAATAAATACATGAAGATTAAATTAAATTTCCAAAGGAAATAAAATAAAGATATTCTATTGGGAACAACCATAATCTCCACGATTATATATGCAAGTCATTCATAACAAATATCATCACATCCAAGTAAAAATTAAAAAAATAAGAAAGGGGTATGTTAAGATACATAGTATAGGAATATAATATAGAATAATATAATATAAACAATAAGGCATGGTTAATGACTAAAAATACATTCTATTAGCACATAATCGTGTGAATAATATGGCTTCAATAAAAGAAGAATAAATAATTCCATATAACAATCACATAAGAATTGATATTAACCAAGGATATTTTACTAGTATAGTATTATCAAGGTAAATCGAGTAACAATATCATCATTAGAGGACGAATATAATAGAAATTATAAACCAACCATCGAGGCCTCATCCATGATATTTGAAAATAAGTATTTTAAGGCCTTGGCCATGATATTTATTCATGAATTATACCTCTATGTTGGAAAAGTTCTAAATGTTTATACACAATTAATTCCACTGTTGGTTTCATGATCAATAAAAGGCTTCTATAAAATGTTTAGGTATGTAGGAATGGTATTTAGATAGTTATTATATGATCCATTCTATTTTTATGTGTGAATAAAATATAATAGTTGGTTTTATTTTATAAGATATGGGAGGGACATTTTTGGGGTTTCATAAATAATTTAATAAATATAGAGTATTTTTCATATTAGGGGTTTTGAAAATTGATAATATATGATTCCAAGATAAGGATGTGTAAAAATAATTTCAAATTTTTTTTGGGGAAAGTCTAGATTTTATAATAATCATTAATTTTTAACCTCTAATTAAACCTTTTGACAAATATGGTGATACCAATGTTTTTACAATTACTGAATTTAAATATATTATATTAAAAGAAAAATTTTACCATAAATGGACCATGGAATCTATATATATACTAATCTTAGGTTTTTTCACTTGCCACGTGTCAGTTTAATAAACCTCCACGTCCTAATTACCATAAGCGTCAACCATGCACACATCCACGACCATCCTACACTACCCGTATCTATAATTTTCTCCCTCCTACACCCGTTCCCGCTCAGCCTCCCCATCGTGATTTCCGTCTCCCCTGTTTCCATTATCTAGTGCTCCTGTATTCTTCCTTCATCCTGGTCTACCGCATTCACCTATTCGGTCTCCCCAAAATATGGTTTTCATTGTCTCTCCATTCTCTGACTACACCACATTCACCTTCTTCCCCCTCACATGATTTCCATCAGGTTCACCTCCCACTCTCTCTGTCATCTTTGCGAGGTTCCCCTCGGTGTGTCGTCCCACTAGCGCTATTGATATCCCATAACCCTCTTCCATTATTCTTTCATCTTCGCCTATCTCCCAGTTGTGATTTAACTCATCCAAATCCTCAGTTTCTTGACCTCCACTATTCTTCCCACCTCGTCGGCCACCAATTTCACTGACATTGGCGTCTTAATCCAACAATTTACACTGTAAATCACTACTCTATATTCCCATCTTCGTACCACCACCCTGTCGTGACTTCGCTACTCCATGTTCACCAGTATTGATCTCCTCCCCATCGTAAGATACCAATTCCTAATCACCTTTTTTGAAACCACCACTATTTTCCCTTTCTCCTCATCCTGCAAATTCACCAAGATTGGCCTCCAAAATATTTGGTTAGCACTACTTATCAAGACTTCATCTTCACCTCATATGATATCTACAATCTAGGGTTTTGTAAGCTACTATATTAAGTCTCCCAAATCTAGGGTTTTCCATCCTTCATGCTCCGCTACTAGGGATCCATCACTGTTGAATACCTTATATTACATCATGTACCTATGCTATGGTAATTGATAAATCAATCACCACTGACTACTCCCCCATTTATATCTAAATTCCACACTCTTCTACTCAGCGAATTCACTCGGGTCATCCTAGGTTCAGCTCCCACAATCCCTTTTGCAACAGGTATGTTATCCTAATATCCTTTAATACCAATCAGTTCTGTGCATCTTCTATTATGTGCAAGATAACATAAGGTAATGGTAATTTCATAATAATTTATCCTATGTCAATACTTCAAGTATTATTTGTCTTCAACATTTACCATCTTCTGATGACAATAAATTATTATAATTTGACAGCCAACCATAGCAGTATCTATATGAAAATTCAATGTATTATTTTTCTTCTGTATATACATTGTCTATACAATGGGTTCAAATTTAGTTTAAATTTTCATGTTATGTTTTAAAATAAAAAACTTCTATTTTGGTTTGTTTTATGTCTGTGATTATATCATCTTCGTTGACTTCCTTTATCTCATATTCCCTTTTACAGCATCTTCGCACTTTAGGTATTTGATAAATTCTATTCCTATGTTTATGTTGCGGTTGTGCATAATGTGTCTTTGAGTTTTTAATATGTTCAAGGATGAATTTATGTTTTACTAATGGTTGAACTTGTGTGAATTATGGTGATGTCCAGCAGACAAGAGGGACTTTTGACATCTTCGCACTTCATGTGTGTGATAAATTTATTGTTTCACCCTGTGTAGATGAGTTTTTTATAATATATTACCTTTCATCTATTTTGAGCCAGGAATTTGGGCATCTAATTAATTTGGACATCATTTTTTTGATCATCACTATTTGGCCTCACAACAATTTGGCTTCACCTCTATTTTTCTTTACTGTTAGTCTGTTGTATTCACTGTATGTGTTTCAATAGTCCCAAGTATAATTTGTCTTCACCATTTACCATCATCTGATGAATGCAAATTACAATAATTTGAGATCCAACCATATCAATATCTATATGCACATTCTATGTATTATTTATCTTCTGCACATACATTATCTATACAATGGGTTCAAATTTAGTTTGAATTTTCATGTTTTGTTTGTCACCATTTTGACTACTAAAACACATTGATTCCAACATCCAGGATAGGGGTTGTAGTGTAGAAAGTATTAAAAGCATTTGTGGATGTCTATTATTTAAATGGATTTTCCTCACAATGTCTTTGAAGGAAATAATATGAACTACTTACAGAGGTGCTCATAATTTTTTTGAAATTTAATCTGATATTTGAGGATTTTCTGTTATATCCATGTTCTTTTATAAACCAGAACCTTCTATTGAATAACTCAACATTCTTTTTGTAAACAACCCCTTTTCTAGAAGAAATACTTATTTAAAATTTTCTAATATCAATACTCAAATCGATTTCAACTTCAATGATATTCCATGGGAATGACTTATCTAATCACTCAAAAAGTTATTCCTTGCCGAGATTTTGGGACTGTTTTTTATGTCTAATGTCCCCACATTATATAAGATGTCATTACTAGATACGGGATGTCTACTTGTGCTAGAAGGTCCCTGAGGGCTTTACAGGTTTTTTTTAAACTGGATTTCATTCTGTTTGTGAAGAGTTTTGGGGTTTTACCCCCATGATGTTGTGTTACATGATATCATTGTTTTTGAATGTTTGCTGGATGTCTTAGATTTCTCACACTGGATAGTGGGTTTTTCACCATTTTTAGTGATCTGAATTAAGGTATTAATTCTATCATAGATTTGTTGCCATGCCTTTTTATGATAGGTTTTTTATCTTTCCTGGGAAGATTTCATCACTGGAATGCCCTTTATTTTATGATTATCAATTTGACAGATTTATGGAAGTGCATAGATTCCTTCTTCATGTTTCAGTTTTGACGAATGTGAAGGCTTTGAATGGTCTAATAGCTCCTATACAGGCTTCCTAGAATGCATTTCCCCTTGTTTGACCTCCTTTTTCTGTTTCACTTATTTCTTCTGGCACTAAAAGTCTCTCCTTGTGTAGTGGATGACCTACGAGTATACTTAGTTATTATAGTATGCATTACCTTCACTCATGACTATGGGATTTTAATATACTTATTCATTAATAAAATGTTTTAGTACCATGTGAACAATTAAATTATTTATTATTCATTAATAATAATCTAATGAGTTGTTCATTTACTTTTTCAAATAGGCTTTATTCTCTTGATGGCCAGGTTAAACTATTTACGTGAAAGGTATCTAATAAATATACAAATATTAGTTATTTCTTCTTTCCACGTGCCCCACCTTAAAACCACCATTCTACACAACGCCCTATCTTTCATGTATTTCCCTTGCTAAATCCCATCCACTCCACCCACAAATCAACTATCCTCCGCCGCTACTCCTCAGGTTCCCCCAGACCGCATCCTCATGTCATAAATATGCCTCGACATGCTCCGTCTTCTACACCTCCGCCTTCAGGTGATCCTCCTTCACCTCTGCATTTTCTGCCTTCACCTCCGTGTGCTCTACCTTCACCTTCAAGTGCTCCGCCTTTACCTCGACATGCTCCACCATCAGCTACTCCACCTACCCATGCTTCACATCCAACTCTGACCGCCTTCGGATCCACCACCTCCACCTAAATCACTCCCTCTAACTACCACAAAAGGATTTCCCTCCTTACTCTCTTCCTACACCTGATACCCGTCAAGTCAAACTAGGGTTCCTACAAACCACATCCTCCAGCCGCACCTCCACCTATGTGTGATCTTCCTTTGGCACCTCCGCCTCCACATCTTCATCTCCAATCTCCACCGCGACATCTCCTTCCCCCGGGGTATCTACATCATCCACGACAGCTCATATAAACCACAATCCAATAATACAACCATCTCAGCACCAGCATAACCAGCAACAAATAATATCTTCTACGCCTCAGACTCTACATCGTAGCCCCACTATCATTCAGCATATGATTCGCAGTTCAAGTATGTGATTATTTATTCTCAGCTCTCTAACTCAGAATTTCCATCTCAACCCCTTTTCAATCCCGCATCTTTTTTGCAGTTCATGTCTACAGCTCACTGCCTCTGAAACCCCTATTGACTCCTATATTAGCTTTGTACCTCAACAATCAGATCCCTGAATGATGAGGTAAACCATGTACTCCTCCCAGCCCAGAATATTTATCAATAATGTTATTATTATATTTTATATGAAACTGGTGGTCGTAGGATTCTCCATTTTTAGGCATGAAAAATTATTCTTGCCTGCTAATAGTAACCAGGTTTTTGCTGACTATAGAACATCTAATGAGGTACGTAGCACTGGTCAAGAGGAATTTGTTCTTTCTAACTACATGTTGTCTTCCTGATACACAGATTTATGATTATGACAGGCCCTCAAGGATCTCCCATGCTTTGGATCTGGCTTGGAGTTGATTGCACTGGACATGATTTATAAAAGGCCATAGTGAAGTCAGGTTGGGAACCAAGTTCAGTTGAATTTAATCATTTACTATTTTTCAAACTATTCAAGAAATATAATCAATGAAATTCAATTAATTTTCTAGTATTGATAATGTATACTTATCTTTGATAAATGTCTTCATAGGAAAAACAGGCATAAAATCTTCTCAACTTATTAGGGGTTCAGGTAGTTGGGACCTCTTATATTATTTGAAACTAAAAATTTATTTTTCTTTTCATCTCACAAATATATGTCAGGATTTCCCCATTTCACATAATCAACCTGTTACCAAACACATCACGCATATTGTAATTTTGTCTTCTTATCAACTCTGTCAAAATTCTCTCCACTTTTCATATTTTAATTTTACAATATTCATACTAATACTATTTATTTGACCTCTATATTCTCACCAGCGATGCCATGCTATCCATGAATATCAACTCATTTGAGTGCACCTCATAATTATGGAATGAATGTTTTTGATTTACAGGCATGGAGGAGGACAAACATAAGATATTCATATCATCTATGGCTCAAGAAGGTTTGATCCAATTGTTTTTTAGAAACTAATTATTCATTTGAATTTTATATATGGTTAAAGAATCATCAATTTTATATTGTGTAGAACTGAAGGGGTTAATGATGCAGTGATAATAATGTGCTTCTAGAGTTTTACTTGACAGTACATGAATTTGAATTCAATGTGTTCAAATTTGTGATTACTAAAAAGCATACACTGAATGAAGTTGTTGAATCTAATATCACTAACGTTGAGAAAATCTTATACTGAAATAATGAATTTAATTAGTCTGTTGTTTAGATGGGATTCATGTTTTTGTGGCAGGTTTTTGTGGTCCATGAAAAAGAATAACCTATTATTGGTCACTACCACAAAATCGGGTTTCCTCAGCGCCACCCTTTAACAACGCTAAAAAAAGAGGTGATAAGGGGGGGGGGGCTTTATCAACCCTAAACAAAGGGCTGTTAATGGGGCACTTTTAACAGTGCTAAAAAAGGGCTGTTAAATGTGACCTTTTATCACTGCTTTTTTTAGCACTGCTGAACCCCCCTTTTATCAGTGCTTTTTTAGCGCTGATAAAGGTGACCCATTTATCAACACTTTTTTTAGCGCTGATAAAGGGGGGATTTATCAGCACTTTTTCCTAGTGCTGATGAATTTTATATTTCGAAAAAAATCATGAAAAATAATATATTGTTATATAAGTATCTTTATATTGATATAAATATAATATATGTTGTTGAAATATGTTTTATAAAAGTATAAATAGACTATTGCATTTAATACATAAGACATTTAGTGAAGATGAATTTAATTTTTTTTTAAAATTATTACTTAATAATTTTCTAATAATCATCGAATAATAATCATTTAATAACAATTTGTAGACACAAAAAAATCAAAAAAATTAATAAAAGATGTAAAATACGTTTAAAATGTAACTCAGACTTCAAACGGCCGTAACCTTTGATTCTGGTGTCTGTTTGAGCTCTACAGTAACAAAAATCGAATCCCGTGACAAGATATATGTGCTAATGACTAATGCAAAGCCTCTGTCGCATTTTTTCAAGGCAAAAAAGGCCTAGAAGGCCTCTAAAATTGAGTTTTTAGTCGGCATACCCCGATTGTTAACATTCAAACATGTATAACTTCTGATCTGGATGTCCGTTAGCCCTGTACCACATATCATATCGATGATTGTTTCATTTTGTTCAATTTTATTGGTTATCGAGTTGAAATGGGATTCTGTAATATTAGTTATGGTCATTTTAACATTATATGGCTTTTCAAATACACATATATAAGTATTTTTTCATAAATATATATGTGTTTGTGTGTGTGTGTGTCTGTGTTGTATAGATGTATGTATGTATTTATTTATAAACACACGTTAAAAACTTTTATAAATGTATTTAAAACTAATCTATAAATATATATTAATATACAAATTAATATACGGATAAAATATTGTAACTACAAATATATATATATATAAATAAATATAAATATCTATTAGTATATGATTGAATATATATTTATATACTAATATATGAATAAACATATATGTATTAATATAACTAAATATATTTATATTAATATGAATCTATATTAATATACAAATTAATATAAATATATATATATAAAAATAAAAATAAAAATATATATTAATATACGAATAAATATATATATATATATATATATTAATATATGAATAAATATATATGTATTAATATAACTAAATATATTTATATTGATATGAATCTATATTAATATATAAATAAATATAACTATATATATATATAAAGAAATAGATGTATCATTAAATAGATAAAAAATGAAATGGCTTAGTGGTAAAGGTGCAGGCGCACAAGGGGGAGGTCGCAGGTTCGAATCTGGGTGGAAGCAAGGAGGGGCGTGCGAGCAAGTGCAGAATGTGCAAGCAAGGGAAATAGGCAGGAGTGAAAGGTGGCCTAGCATTGATAAAGGGTGGGTCAAGTGCTGTTAAAAGCTCACTGATGAAAATAATTAAATTTTTATTTATTTTTTGTTAATTTTTTGAGATTTATCAAGGATTTTTAAAAGCACTGATAAGTGTTACATTTTATCAGCACTAAAAAAAGAGCCGAAAAATGACCCCTTTTATCAGTGCTTTTTTAAGCTCTGATAAAAGGGGTCTTTTTTAGTGCTTTTTTAGCACTGATAAAAGGGGACTTTATCATCGCTTTTCTAAGTGCTAAAAAAGGGGCCCAGCTTTATCTTTTCCTCGATTAACTTCTCTTTTTTAGCACTGTTAAAGAACTTTTCTAATACTAATAAAATCCATGATTGTAGGAGTGGGTGGATATGTGTCTTATACATCATTTAATCAATTCATCCTCAGAACGATTTCCTTGGAGGTTAAATTTCGATATGTATTTATATAGTAATACATTATTTTACTATTTATATTTTGATTTATTTTAGTAGACTTGATACCCATATGTCATAAAAATAATTTTTGTTTTCGTGTTTTCAAAACCTAATCTATTTTGTTACAATAGATATTTCAAATTGCATTATTCATTGATTTTATTTACTATTCTTATTTCAGAGATCTTTGGATGAGATGAGGTAGATTTTGAACATTTATTCTATTTTGAGACTATAAGAGTTGGTAGTTTAGTATGTATTGTTTTTCAATTCCTTTTTTGTTGGGATCAGATACATGTTGATGTAGATTCATGCAGTGATTACTAAGGGGTTCAGATAGATGGGACCTCCTTTATTATTTGAAACTAAAAATTTCTGTTTCTTCATACCTCACAAATACAGGTCGGGATTTACCCATTGCACAGAATGAACCCATTACAAAACGCATCATGCACACAGTAATATTTTTAGGTTGATGTAGTACATACTGTCTTTAGGTGTTTCATATTTGTCATTAGTTTCAGAAGTTGACTTCTCTTTTTGTAAGGGTGGATCTTCAGGGTATTGGGGTGTTTCGAACTATAATGTACTGGAAAATAAAAAACTTCTCCTAGAAAATCTGTTGTTGAAGAATGTATTTTAGGGGAACCTACTCTCTTGGATATGTTTCCATCCCAAATAACCTGTCTATGTTGTTCTAAAAACATGTTAGTGATGTTCTTGGATGAATTTTTCCCAGTAGATTTGTTGAATTTATTTATTCTCGATACAGGTTCTCAATGTATACAAGGATGTTCCAATCATGAAATGATATCCTTAAAGAATATGGTCTACATGTATCCCTTCCTTTATTATTAGATATTGTTGACTGTGTCGGACGATCTTGAAGTTGATGATTTAGTAAAAAGGTACAATGTGAATATCTTTTCTATTTTCTACTATTTTAACAGTATCAATGTTTAACCAACTATTATTGTAATATTATATACCACTAACTTATGCATTCAATATATTCAATATAATAAATTTTTATTCATGGTTTTGATCCTACATACAAGGGGAAAGGGGGAATTAACAATAGATTTGGAGGAATACACCATCATGGAAGGTACAATGTGAATATCATTTAAAAAACTACAGATTTTGTTACCTCTCATAGTCATCTTTTCAAAATTAAATGCTTGTGTGAAAAAATTTTGTAATATTTTGATGGATTCAAGAATATATCAAATATGTCCAAATTCATATGTACATTGATCATGTTTCAATGTTTATTAATATCAATTATTCATTCAATTTTCTGTTACTTCATATATATTATTTCTCAATGGTACAAATAAATTTGTATTCCGTTTCATATAAAATTAATGGTTACTACAATTGTGATGATGTCTTATAAACTTATAAAATTATCCATTATAATTTGAATAGTGTGTTAATTCATTTATAGGTTATTTGATTTGATGAAAATTTAGAATGCACACATATGATATGATCATTTTAACTATTATATAATGAGATTGGGTGATAAATAATTAGTAAACATTACCAGTGTATGGATGGTCTTGGTCCAATATACTAGGTCACATAGAGTAGATAGAATTCAATTTTGAGATATACCCATCATGGAAAATGATTTAGAAACTCATTTTGGAGCTGTGGATCATTACAAATTAGTTGCAACACTGAAATTGGATTAGCTTTTATTATTTGATAATGTTGCAAGAATTGGATGTCAAATATATCCTGCGTGAAAATAATCTTACCAATGCACATATTTGGAATGATCAGTTTACCTAGATTGGTGTGTTTGTTATCATTATACATCATATAGGATTATGTCCCAACACCATTACACATAATTGTTTTATTATGTAGATGTACTGCTGTGAAAACATGGTATATTTAACCAAAGAGAACCTTATGTTAACAAAAACACCCCAATATTATCAAAGCCAATTAAGGATAAATATAGGTAAACTAGTTGTTAAAATTCAGTGTTATATGTTACAGATTACATGTATGGTTTGGTTTTTATTAGTTTTCATCATACCAGCAGATTTTCCAACATCATTTCACTTAATTTTTATTATTATTTATAGGTAAATCTATGAAAACATATCACATGAAACAAAATAGAAAATCATGTTAAAATAATCTCCCCAATGTTAGAAAATCCAATCAATAAAATATATAGGTAAACTAGAAATTAAAATAGTTCATTTTCTATTGTGGATTTCCTATATTGTTTTTCCTTTATCATTTTCCAGCTTATAGACATATTTTCCAAAACCATTTTAGTTAAAAAAATTTATTCTGTATAGGTAATTCCTTGCAAACTTGGTGCATACAAACAAACAAACCCATATGTTAACAAACCTAATCCAATGTTAGAAAATCCAATGAATTAAAAATATATGTAAATTGGAAGTTTAAATAGTGTGTTTTTGTTTCCTATTTGTTTTATGAGTGTGAAATCATGGTGAATGCACAAAATAAAACCTTCTGTTAACAGTAATTCTATCTTACCCAATCCAAAGGAGACCTCGAGACTCCACTAGTAGCTCACTGCCAATAAAATGGTGTGGAATTATCTATTACAGATGGGATATGTCTCGCCATGATGAGATATTCAATGGGTGCCTTCTACGATCCCCACACCAGTGGAACAATATTCATCGAGGTGCATGATAATGAAATCTATTCATGGGGTCTTTTACATCCCAATAATGACTGGGTGAGGATATGATGATAGGAATTTCATCCCCTCCAGTTGATATTTAAGGTCATGTGACTTCTGGTGCGACCAAAGGTGAATATTCAGAATGATCCTTGAGGATTCATTCCTAAAATATCTTAGGAAGGGATATACGTTCTTTCTTCAAGGTAGGTAAATATCATCATAATATGTACCTTCAATACAACCTTCACTTATGACTTTTGTTTGACTATAGTAATTAGCTTTCTAGATGCTAATTTAATTCCCAAGGATGCAACTGATGTGTTTTTCAAGTCTATAAAAGATGATTTTTACCCAATCATCATGTCTTGTAAGTATTTACTGCAGTGTTTGGATACCAAAAATGAAATATAATACACCAAATATTTTTTCATGGAATTAAAGATGTCTGAAACATACTTGAATGTTATCACCTACTGCAGTATGATGAAATTTTATTGTACGTGTAAATTAGGGAAGTGTTAAAATGATCATTCACTAGCTTATGAGATTTTAAAATAATTGGAATGAACTGTAATGAAACCTACTACAGTAATATAGGATATATATATATATATATACATGGGCTTTACAATGTTTGACATACTGAGCATACATTGGGACTTATTTGGTATGTGAGTTCTAGAGGCCTTCCTGTCAACTGTTAATATTATAATTCTATTATTTATGGTTTATGTAGTTGTGAACTATCCCATGCTTTTATTGTTTTTGATGAAATTTAATGTTTTTGAATTAGACATCTAGTCCTGTAACTTTTTATTGTAGTGTTTGGCTACCAAAAATGAAATAGAATTCATCAAATTTATTGTTAAGAAATTAGGCATTTCTGCACTGTCACTTAATGTTCACACCTACAGTAGTACGGTGAACATTTATTATAAGTGGCGTCCAAGGCAGTGTGAAATTGATCATGCACATGATTTTCAGGTTTTAAAATAATTGGAAAGTAGTTTAATGAAACATACTATAGTAACATATGATATATATATATATGGACTTTACAGTGCTAAAAATACTGAACATAATTGGGGTCTTATTAGGGATTTGAGGTTTAGCGGTATTCTTATAAACTGTTAATGTTTTAAGGCTGTAATTTATGGTCTGTGTCTCAGTGACGATCGATCCCATGCTTTTACTATTATTGAAGAAATTAAATGTTTTGGAGTACCCCTGGATGATTATATCTACATAATTTTTGATTGATGGAATCTGATTCACAACTATTTAAATATTATATGGATGTTTCCTATAGATGTTCACATACGTTATGTTCACATTAGTTCACATATGTTCTATTCAATTTTTATTAAATTCAATAGACATCAAAATTTATTTTTACTATCATATGAACTCTACTGATATCTTTACCTCTTTCTATTTAATTTTATGAAATAATAGAATCCACAATTTTTTACAATTTGATTTACTACCGGGTTATAGGAACATGAATGTACTAGATGTTTAGGAGTCAGCTGCAACACTGACAGATGATTTTTTAAAACTGTAAATTTTTCATCCAATTGGGTATTAAGATTTATAACTTCATTTTCTTTTATTTTCATTACAATTTTTTGTGCAGTAACAGTTTCAGAACATTTCACATGAATTATTTTTCAATCATATATGTTCATGACTCAAAGACCCTATATATGCGCATCTTCAGCTGATAATGCTATGATGTATGTTTTTTTCCACTACGAGTTTATTTTAACAAACATTACTCATTATTGTGTGTTTTTTTGCTATTGTTTGATTTTCATTAATTCACAAGACATGTTACAAATATCACATTGGATATCTCTGCACATTCATTTTCTTTTCTGCTATGTTTAAGAATAATATCAAACATACCTCATGTTTACTAACAGAGGTTCATGTTAACAATCACTTTTTAACAGAACCTTATATCAAGAACAACTTTATTTTAACAATCCCAATGTTATCTTCTTTTTATTTTCATTACTATTTATTTGTTTTATGTTAACATTCATATTTTTTATATTTCAATTTCATTATGAATTAATATGTATTCTTATTTTTAAACATTCTCATTTTTTAAATATTTACAGACAGTTCGGGGCATGGTTCCTTCTTTTTATAACAAATAATAAGCAGTTTTCACCATTTTGAATCTCCTATGGTACGTATAGGGAATTTTTTTTACACCTTTAATGGTCTGTAACTTGTGTTATATAGTATTTTTATAATGAACATACATATGTTAAACCTTTTCGGTTTAATTACATTCAAATCTAGTTTCAAAAATACCATAATTTTTTTTTCAACAGTATGTGATTTTTCAATATCCAGTTTCCAACATTATTTTCCTATAGTTTCATTTAGAATCAAACAGAAGTACACTAAAACTATTCTATTTTTATACTCTCTATAATAGGATTTTATATATTCTACTGATCTAATTCGGTTGTTATTATATTGTTGTGTATTGGTACAGGCGTGTACCCCTGTGTTGATTTTATGACTCATATTTGACCTAATGAGTTTTGATCGGATTATGTTTTAATTGTTTTTAGATTCTGAATTGATTGTTTTTATACTTTCTATAAAAGGTTTATATATATTCTTCTGATTGGATTCTATTTTTATTCTACATGGATGAATGCATTTCTGTAGTTGGTTGGAATGAATTCTGTATAGCGGAGAGGACTCTCATGAGGATTTAATATGAATTTCAATATGAATGTTGCACCGTAGCTATGATATGGAAAAATTTTAGAACAATTTTTGAGCCTCATTTCTATGACTTGTGTTTAATGATCGATCTATATACTCTTTTTTATGGTCATTTATGTAGGTTTTGGTGGGAAAAAATACAAATATGATTTTCTCTTTATTTTATACAATGGTGAAAATACAATTGGGTATGAATAAATTGAATTCAAGATTAATGTTTCTTAATATATGATGAATTTATGTTAATTTTTTGATGTAACCGTAGCTTTTGGCCAGAAATTGTTAGCTGTCTTTTTTAGATTTATATTGATTCTATAAAAGGAACTATAGGATTGTTCTTATGTATTTCCTATTAACTTCACATGTTATAAGGATATACAATAACTAATCCTTTGAAATTTAATATAAATTCATACTTATAATCCAACGATAACAAATGGTTTCATTTTTAAGCTGGACACACTTTTCATCTCTATGTCACATTTAAAACCGTAAGTTTCACTATTATTCATTGATCACACTATCTCCTTTAATTTTTAGCATGGTAGATATATTTATATACCAATTGATTATTGTTGTGAAGTGCAAGTGCAGTAAATATATATCAATTACCACTACCATGTTGTATCAACATTTATTTATTGGAGCCTTAATGTGAAATATGTTGCAACAAATCCATGGGCAGACCACATCTTCCATCATGGGTGAAAAGACCATCATATCATGAATAATCATTGATAACTGTGGTCCACAGAGCCACTGGACCACTATTGTTATAAAATGGGGAGTCCATTCCACTTCAGTGGAGACAAATGGAGAGTTAGTGTTGTCTCTTTTGGGTTGTGATGTATGGTACTCGACTGATGGTCAAGGTGATGTCAGACCATTCACCTCTATTTACTTCAGTCAACCCTTTTATTTCATTATTTCAATTCGCATGAAATCCATTAAAACAGTAAATATTATAATGAGAATAATTTTAATTATCCATTAGAATCATTTTTTCATTTATGTAATTGATTTCATCGAAATGAATGTCCAATATAAATTTATTTTAATTATTAATTCTACTAAATATTTACTATTCTTTTTATGATTTCTCAGAAATTTTCCTTCTACTCAATTTTTATTTACCACATTTCTCTTTTTGCATATATTCAATATTAAAATAAATTAATGAGTTTGAAAACTGAACTTCTATTATTGAAAATATGAATTGTTTTTAGCATTGCGTGAATGCACGGGCAGAGTACTAGTCTATTTTAATCCCTAAACTAATCAATGAGTTGAATAATATATTTTTTTGGAATTTTAAATCATTCTATTTAATATCATTTATTATAAAATATCATTACTAACAATTTTTAAACTATTTATTTAATTTGACATTAATAATAGTATGAAAAAAATAAATTTGATGATTTTATTTTGAAAAATACCAATTTTTTTGTATTTTTCTATAAAATAAATTAACACATTAAATCAATAAAGTTGAATAAATTAAATATTTTTAAATTCATTTCATTTATTTTCCTTTTAACTAAATAAAAAATTCATCAGCATTGCATATTAATTTAAGGTAATTATTTCATCACTAAAAATTATAAATACATTATCAAGACAAAAACCATACCTTAAAAATAAATTTTATTAATAAAGAATATATTTCTGTTTTCCCTAGGTCAATCAATTTAGGATAATAAAACAAATAAAATGGAAATTTTAATTTTTCAGTAGATAATTTTTTTAAAGCGAAAATCATTACACTATTGTAAAAAAGGCAATAAATTAAATGTTTTTATGATTATCAATGAAATATATTTCACTAATAAAAATATGATAAGTGTAATTGTAGCTCATTTTTAATCACATATTTTCACCCTTAATTAACCCATTTTTTCATTACAATGATGTCATAATCCAATATAATTACTATTTATAATGGATGATAACAAAAGGGTCTAATTTTTTAAATTTATGAATCATAATTAATAATTTTTATTCGATTTTACAATATTCAATTAAAAGTTGGTAGAATTTAACTTAATATAAAACCCATAATATTTGATGATTAATATTCTTTCATAATTTTTTCATTTTATGATGAAAAAAATTTAGATTCCAAATTAAAATATAAAATACATGAAAAAGTCTATATTTATTTATTCTAAAGAAAAACCAGATCATAAAAGTTTAAAAATATTCTAATAGAGAATTTTCCTTTTCCAATACTCCATAAAAAATCAATTTCCATAACAATTCCTATATTTTATTAATCATTGAATATAAATCCTTTCATAAAATTAAAAAAACAATATATAATGATAACATGAACCTAATAAATTAAAGAAATCAAAATAATTTCCTAATATTGAAGTAATGAAACATGAAAACTGATCATTTATTTCAATATTTATAAAAAATTGTTTGATAAAACTAATTCCTCGTTGATTCACAAAATTATATAATATATTTATAATGGTATAACTTTTTAATCATTAAATACCAATAAACATGAAAATGATTTATTCTACACTTACATGGGTTGTAAAAGTCTCCATACCTTTGGGAAATAACATCCTAACAATTTTATTTACTTTGTAAACAAGTGGGATATCATTCCCTCATATAATTTTATGATTCCCATGATTCTTTATCAACAATTTGGGTTTTTTCACAAAAATAAATTACATGATATAATAAAATATTACACTAAAAATGCATTTTTTGTTCAAAATTATGATAATTTTATTCCTAACAAGAATGTGTATCCTCTTATTAACCACTTTCAATTATTTCACTTCTCTCGTGTCATTTACCTTTTTTTTTGTATGAGTAGGGACTTTGAAGGAAGGATATAATTTACTGGGGAAAATGATGTAAGGTTTGGGGATTTCTATTTTTTGAATGATTGCACTCCATGTGTAAATGTGTTAAAAGTATTGTTGGGTTATCACTATGATCACGGAATAAAAAAATATTTTGAAGGGTTTTGAGATGAAACACGACATTTCATTATCTATATGATAATTTCATACTATGTGATGTGTGTACACACTTTTTATTGGCCACCGAGAAAATATCATTATAATATTTTAGGGAGAGCACATATTTTATATTGTTAGAAGTTTACTATCGTTGTAAAAGGTTTAACTATCATGTAATAAGCTTCAATACCATGTAATAATTTCCAGAAATATGTCTTCACCTATTACATGGTGTGAATATTACATGACAAAAATATCAATTAAAAGCCATGTAACTATTACAAATATGTTTTTAATAAAAATGTAATGTTTTTTATGTACTTGGGATCCCTGGATTACATAATGATAAAATTGATTTCACTCAATGTATGTCTCATTATTTGGCCTTTAGGAGGATATATAGAAGATCTATCTTTAATTAATTTTCACCCTTCATACATCTCGACCAAGGGACACCTTAGAGTGATTTTAGAGGCATTAGATTCTTCCAGATCATTTCGTTTCACAGTCTATCATCTTTTTGTTTGGGATTAATTTATTCAAGTGAGTATTCATTATATATATTTAGTTCCTTCCATCATGGTATCCCCATTTCACTATGATTATAGATATGATGTTTGGTGTTTTGATTCATTGTGTCTCTTTCTATATATGTTGTGGAATCTTCCTCCAAGTAAAAATGATGGTTTTGGTAGTGGGGAAGTGTTTGATTTTCTTTTAGGTATGTTGTGTTTTTCCCCTTCCCTATCCGTTTTTATAAATTGAATCAATTCTAATATTTTATTATTAATTCTAGGGAGTCCACTATTATCATTATGTTCATCCTTGCCGATTGATTCCATTATAGTCATATGTGACCCGAGTTTGAGGTAGGTGGTTATGCTACTAGCATATGATGTTTGAACATAATATCTATAAATTTCATTAAATAGTTTTATAAATAACATTGACTGATTTTTTGGATGACTGTTATATGGAAATTGGTTTTTATAAGATATGGGTTTTTCCTTATTCTGTTAAATGGGGATTTCATTTTCAAGGCTATATGAAATGTATTTATAAAATGGTTTTTAAAAAAATTATATGATGAAATTTCCTGGAAAACTGAGTACATGGAGAGAATAGGTTACTTAGGTGTATTTTTTATTTAATTGGGATTTTCCATTAATAAGGGGGTTCACTCATGGGTTGGTCCTCAACTTCATAGGCATGGTGTTCTAGGGGTGTGGTTACTTTTTTGGAATTCAAAACTCTTGGGTGTTCCTAATATCTCTAGGTTATATAAAAATATATAGAACCCTGATGTTCATGTTTTCATATATTTATGTATGAGTGTAAAAGATATGTTTACTGGTAACGATCAATTGATTGATGTTACCACTTCATTTAGATTGATTTATTTCAGTAATTACAACATTTGTTTTGATCTGATATGTTATAAATGATTTTCATATAGTTGATATGAATTATTTGATATAAGAAATTGATTGAAAATTGTACTCAATGATTTATTTAAAATTGTTTAAAAATGGAATAATAAATGTTTTCACTGATTTTGTTATAAAAACTAAAAATGGTTTATAATTACATTTTTCAATTAATGTTGGCAATGTTTAGATTATTTTATAGATATATGTTTTCTAAGACCTAGATCAGATCCTACTAATCATGTTAGCTTATCCCTTCCCTCCCCATCAATGGATCATAGTCCTTTATATGTATTTTTATTTTTGAAAAGGAAATGGACCAATGCGAGGAAACAATGTGTTTATCAACAAATTACATGTAATTGGTGCTTTGATCGTGGTAGTTACCTTTGTGATCACATGTAGTAGTTGGTTCCCTATGTTTTTTCCTTTAATTATTAGATTTTTACTTTGGGATAATTTTATTACTCTGGGTGGTATTTTTTTCGAAAAAAAATATTCAGTCTTTTATGGAATATATTTATTTATTTTATTGTATCTCGTTATATATATATATCTCATGTATTAGCTTTGGGTTTTAGTAAATTGTCCCCTTTGGGTTTTGATTGATGTCCGGGTGCTAGTCACCAAGCCATGGGGATCGATAACTCCCTTCAGGTGTGTTGAAATTCGAGTCGGGTACCAGTTTGACATGATATCTGGGTTGGATTCATTGTAGTTTCATATCTGTGGTGGTTTTTATTAAAGATACATTATCATGAGATGTTAGGTATATGAGATAATGGGCATTCAAGGCTTAATATGTTGGTTTTTATTAGTGCCTCACCGTTTGTGACTGTGATGAAACTCATGTTACCAGTGGAAGTTGGAATGTGTGGCTCATGTTTTGAGTTATTGATCATTATTTTTTTCTTCATATAGGTTTTTTATTTGAATCAATATTATTCTATAATATTACCAATTACTACATTACGTTTGGTAATAGTATGCATCAGAGGCATGTTCTATGGGTTCCTTAATAACATTGAGAATTATTTCCACAAGGGAAACCTCAACTAGATTATATTCTTATTGAAGATATAATGTAGTAATTTCATTCCATTAACCAGAATGTACAGCAATTATAGAATTATGGTTTTGAGGTATACCCTGAAACAATAGAAGACATGGATTGGTAATGATAGTTTGTGCATGATGAGCCACTATCCATTAAATTTATGAATGAACCTCAACATGACGAGGACTGGATAGAAAAGATCAATAAAATATTATAATTTCTGGATACCCAAGAGAGTACCATGGTGAAATGTATGACATTCATACTTCAGGGTTATAGTATGAGATGTTGGTATTCCATGGTATATGTTGATAGACATGTGGTTTTTGATTGATAGGGTTTTCACGCTCTCTTAATACATTATTTTATTATAGACTCAATGATGATGAAGAGGTCTATGGATTTCCTCTCTTTATAATGTGGAGAGAATTTGATGTCATCATAAACCAATTGGCATGTCAAGCTGGTTTTTTTCTCTAGAGTTAGTAATTTGTGACCAAATCAATGATAATAAGTACCTAAAAGGATTACAAATTTATTTTACAACACTAGTAATTATTATGATACATTTTACCTCTATATAGGTGGTTTATAAGAAGATAGTGAATGAGATGAATATGGATTGTAATGTTTCCTATTATGCCCCTTATCTTCCACCCTATGGAAACTTCAATGGTGCATAAGGGAAAATGCAGAAGTGGTAAGATCAATGAAGAATTGGTGGGGGTGGTTATCATCATCAAGCCTCCTTTTCACCCTAAAATAAAAATAATTGTGTGCATGAAACATGATATTATTGTATCAATTATGGACACACCCAATGTTCATTTCATGCACCTAGAATGGTGTGTATGATCTTCAAATGATATGGCCATATATATTAGTTCTATTAAAGAATTCCCATGCCTCAAAATGTTCAGTGATAATTTGTTCCAAAAAACTAATTTTTCACATTCAGATATATAAAATATATTTGGGATCCCTCAACAGTCTTCAGGTGTGAACCCCTATCACAATGTATATTAGTTTCTTGTGGTGGAAGATGTAGATTTTACAATAGTTAGAGGTGAAATTTTTATTTAATATTTAGTTTTGGTTTCATTATTTGATACTAGGTATTACCAATATCATATATCTATGAATAATTTGAATATACCTTATCCTTCATCAGTGTTCATGTAATTTTTCATGAAGATAGTGGCACCACTTAGGATGATTAATGATTAGGGGTTTCTGTAACCATCTTGTTTACAATTAATAGTCAATGCAGATTTATTCTGTTTTTCCTTATTCTCGATCTAAATATATTTGATGTCTTATCAAATGGATTATATTTCATCTCATATTGATGATGTAGATTTTTCTCATCAACATGTCTACTTTAATGATGTCTATTTTCGATCTCAGATAATTTCAAAAGACTGTTATTTGAGGTGTGTTCAAGAAGGAACATGCCACACATAGATGTAATGTTTCTAATCTAATGTAGTATATGGTGATCATGGTGTTTTTTCTTTTGTGGACCTACCCATATTTGATCAATATTTCCCTGAAATTTTAACATGTTAACTAACTAGTCTTAATCAAGAGTTGGATGTAGAGTTTATGATTTAGCTGGTTCCAGTTATGCTTATGATTTCAATACCATAATATCTTATGTCACCACTGGATCTAACATAACATCAAATTTTTTTGGATGATCGAATGTAGAATTATTTTTCTCTCCCTTTTCACCTTGGTAATATCATATTCCCTTTTTCTTAAATGTAAATAGTTCACACTGATTTTTTTTGGACAATCAAAAGTTAAACAAAGTAAATGTTTAAAAAAACTATCCTATACCTCATGTGGATATTTTGTTTGATCAATTAATGTGGTCGAAGTGGGAATTAATGATTGAGATTCATTTTTTGATATCAAAATATTATATATTATGAGTTTTATATACCGAAGATGATTTTCCAGAGCTAGTTTGGCTATGATGAATATATTGTGATTTTGATAGGTCTTACTAATTCTCATACAATTTTCAAATTTGATGAATATGATATTCCATCAGAATCAGGACAATTTAGAGGCTGTCTTCATCGATGATATTTGGGTTTATTATAGATATGTGCACAAGAGTGTAAACTATGTTTTTAGGTCATGTGGATTATGATCATGGATTATCATTCAATCTTGTCATGTTTAACATTTAATATTCCTGGTAAGATCCACATAATGTCTTTGATATTCAGAGTATCCATGGCCTTTCTTGATATTATTAATGGTTGATCAAGGATTTCTCATTTTTGGAATAAAATATGACTTTAGGTACATAGAAAATGGTAAAATTAATATGGGATGAGTAGTTTAATTCTTTTTTAGATGAACTTAAATGAATTATGACATCGACTCAAATTCTGATCTCAAATTATCCTAGTAAGATGTATATGGTTTTATACTTTGATTTTGATATTATTTTGTGAATCATGCTTATGTTGGATGATCATTTGGTCGATTAATGCTCTTGTTATAATATACCTTATGAAAATAAATACACCATTCATTATCTAGAGAACACATTAGTTATTCATTAATTTAGTATTGGTGTCATAATCATTTTGAGGAGAGGTTCAAAGTATTCTTTAACCATCACATTCTGGGCTATATCTATTCTCTGAAAAAACAAGAATCTATGAATATGGAAGTAGGAGGAATACCTTCAAAAAATTTATCATGACATTACCAACATCCATAAGAAGTGGAATGTTGTTTTAGACACTCGCAGAATGAATGCACCATTTCATGATTTTATTAAATCGAAGCAATAGTCGAACCCAACAGTTATATTTTCTCAATGACACACAAATTATTACGAGGATAAATAATGTATTAATATTAATAGTTTTAAAATATATTCATATCATCTTAACCTTATTCAATAGACTTAGTTGTTGGATGATAACTGTAGTGGAATTTGGGAAAACATTATGGTGGGAACACTATTTCTGGTTCGTGTCTCCCATTGGATGGTATTATCAATTTTAGAAATCTGTCTTTCATTCAAAAAATATATAATGATATTGTTTTTTTACTATCATACATATATGTGTGTTTTGTATCTAGGTGAAATGAAAATGTGTTGAGAAATTGGAAGGAGATTCTATTGGTCAGGAATAAAACATAAAATTGATGATAATATGCTTTGTTTTAACACATTCCAACAAAAAAGGCTATGTATCTGAATCCTTGTATTTTTTATCAACCACATATAATGATTATTTTAATGTGGTACAAGGTATGTATTAAAATTTATATTAGGGTGATATGGAATCCTTGAGGGAGTAAAGGTATCTGGAAAGTGATTGATCAGTTGACATATTAGAATCATTTCACTCTAATCAATGACTATTCTAATGTTTAATATCTGATAATGTTGTATGAGGAGTTTATTTTATGGATATAAGGGCTCCCATGATTCATTATTTTATACTTGGATTATAGGTTTACTTCTAGATTCTTTTGGAGTAAACATGAGGTGATGGGAACTCTACTTTGGATGAGTATATCATACCATCCATAAGAAGAATATCATATAAAAATTACTATTTAGATCCTTGAAGATATGATCTATTATTTTGTATTGTATTCTTGGTGGATCTTGTGATATCTATAAATGACTCAATGAGTTCTATTATGACAACATTTATCAGTGATTGGTTAGAATGGATCATTTCGTGTCATTGTATGTTCACCCATGTTGGTTACCTATTAGTTGGGAAGTGGTTGATAAAGCATCATTGGTGGGACCGACTATTGTTTAGGATATGTTATTTATGGTTTAGGAAAAATTTATTCGACTTTTTAAAGATAATTATTTATAAAATCTAATGAAAATTTGTGGCATCATCAGTAAATTTTATCCAAAATTGATCAGGTTTTATTTAATGATTCTAGTCAGTTGGGTCACCATCATTTTGGAAAATTTGGAATGTTGGTTATGGGATATATTTGACTATAAGTGGTTGCTAATATTTGGGTTGGATTCATATAGGTTAAAACTTTTAGTATAATTGATTGGTATTCAATATGTTTTCCCATATTTTAGCTCCAGAATTACCATCATTATTCCTCTCACGTTATTTTTTTGGAATATATTGAGGTAGATGTGGATTTTTTATTGTGGAGTGGCATGTATAGATTGGTGAGTCTTAAGTAAATGTATTTTTGGTGATGTTGATTATTTTGGTAATTTTTTATAGAGGAACATATTAGATTCTCACAAGACGTTGGAGAATGTGTTTTTTTAGGGAGCAGTGTCCTCAACTCAATTCCAAAAAACATTTTTACACAGGAAATCCAAATGAATAGTAGTTTAATAATGGGGTGTTTGTAAAAAAATAAATTTAACGAGTATTAGTTTTTCAACCATCTCTTATAATTTTCCCCTTTATTTTGGTTTGTGTTGGGACTCCTAAATATGGATAAGATTGTCTAGGGAAATGGAATAAGGTCTAGGATTGTGTACATTATTAAATTATATTATTCATACTATAAATGTGTTAATGTATTTTTTGGGGTCTCTCGATGTTATGATTATATAGAATATTTTATAATTCATTTTAGATGAATCTGAGAATTTAACAAACTATAAGAGAGATAAAAACAAGTAATGTTTTAACCAACCATGTATTGGTCACTGAGTAGATACAGTGACATTGTTTTAGGGATTTGACATCATATATCATGTGAGATGTCTACACACAATGATATTGGATTGAATTCCATATACTCGGTTCTAGGAAGATTCAATGAATCATTATAGGGCATGAATATTACAACCCCTTAATGTTCATTACACACCATGTAATATAAAAAAATTGGTTCTAATAGTAAGTAATTGGGCTTTCTAAGTATATAGGATTCAAGGACTACAAAATATGAAAATGGATTTCATATAATATAATCCTCTCAAGTTTGGATATTATATAACTAGATTGCTCATCAATATTTCATTATATGTCATCGATTATCTATCTTGACCAAGAGTACCTTAGGGGTTATTTTGGGCACCCTAACCCTTCATCATCATTCCATTCATTGGTAGTTCATCATTGTGGTTTTTTTATTTTCTATAGGTCAGTATTCCTCATATTTATTAATTTCCATCATTCTCAGTATCCCCATTACACTATGATTTTAGAAATGTTTGTATATGGAGTTTATTATTCTTATTTTCTTGTTCATCAATCATGTGATGGTACATGGAGGATTACCTAGGTGTTGGTTGTTGTGCGGCATGAGAGATTCAATGAAGATTGGTGTGATCTATCCTCTTATCCAATAATTTTTATATATTTAATAAATTATTCAATATGAGGGTTAATTATTAGTTCTTAACTATCATTAGTTTGTTATTTCAGCTTTTTTGATTCAGTTAGGGATGTTTTTGACATAAGTTTGTGGTAGGTGGTTCTGTATCTAGACTATACTGGATGAATTGAATTTCACTATTTTTTATATTCTTTTATTAATTAAATATAATTATTTATTGATGGATTTGTTTGTGAGGAAAATGTTTTTGATAAATGGTGATTTTCCTTTATTTTGGAACAATCAGAATGTATTTTCAATAAAGTGTGAAATGTATTTCAAAAATGGTTTTAAAATATCATGTTTGATAGAATGGTTTTAAAATAGAGAACATGTGAATCCTTTGGTATAGATGTAGAATGGTACTAGTAATAATCGTCCTTTTACATGGGGGTTTACTCTTGGGGTGTTCCTATGATCTTGTGGAATGTTGTTCCAAGGACCTAGAGACATGATGAGTGGTTCACTAACATGTGTTTTCCTCTACTCTCTATATTTGACGCATCTATATAGATGCTTCATCCTTTAAATTCACTTTGTTTTGTTATTTGTGTCCTTTAAATCCTAGCCTATCGTGATATGTGGCATAATGTTACATATGTTTTTGGATTTTATTTTTTTTATCTTTTACATCCATGGTATTGATATAATATGTGGCACATGATTTTCATATGGTTGATTTCACTTCATCAGAAGATGAGTTGATTTTAGTCTGTTTTACCTAGATTTATTATGAAATGTGGGTAAAGGGGTAATATAATGTTTTCCATGATTTTGATATTAATATATAATATATGTATCTTGCCAAGATTTATATATATATTAGAATCTTCTTATTATTATAGAAATTCGTGTTATAGGACTTGTGGGATGGATCCAACTGAGATTGTCAACTCATGACCTTCTCACCCCTTCACCAGTGCATAGACCATGATATCTATTTTGATACAAATAATGGCTTGAAAAAAATATAATGCGGTGAGGTATCTTTCATCTTGGTCGGGGTAGAAACTGGTGAGTTTTGGGAGTTTACCATGTGTTCACATGGAGTAGTTGGTTTCCTCATTTATTTTTCCATTTTCAATTGGACTTTTACATTGGAATATTCAAACTGATTTTTACCATATCAATTCGATTATATTATTCCTATAGTGGAATATATTTACTTCCTCCTATATATCTCTTATATATATATTTCCTACTGTTTCTCCTTGACATTTGAAATCATTACCATTGTTTATTGTTTGACGCATGACTTCTAATCTACATCAAATTGGGATTTTGAATGCATTTTGCATAAGTGTAATTTCTATTCAAGTACCAGTTTGAGAGCGAAGCTATGTTGGGATCATCAAAAAGGTTCTCTTCCAACTAAACTATAGTAGGACTCCAAAATTGAGAGAAATATGGAAAAAAAATTCTTAACAATTAAACATGAAATACATTTTATTAATATAATAAACTCATAGAAAGGGCCCCTCAAAAGGGATTTGACAGAACAATATCCTAGATATTATATGGTGAAATTAACAACAGAAAAAGAATATACTTTCTACTTAAACACATAACACATTTCAATGGAGATAATTTAATAATAAAAATTCACCTACCTTAAAAGAAATATTATTCATTTGGATATTTGTATCACTTTTTTCCACACTATAATAAATCCAAATATATTTCTGAATCATCTTCCACTCCACAAATATTTAATTTTCTACTACCAGTCTCCAAAACAGTCATTAGGACAATACATATAAAAAAATAGTTTTATAGAAAATTCCAAAAAAAACCACAAAAAATTATATCTTTATATTGGAATGAAATATGTTTTTATATTAATATTATTCCAAGGAATGGCCATTATACAAACATTTTGGAAATTCATTGAGCAAGAATATTGAATTTTTTCCATGTTATATCTTTATCGCTACTTAATTCCATTATTATTTTGATGACAAGTTGCATTGAAATATAATACAATACCTAATGGATTAAGAAATCCTTTCTAAAAATTAGATATGAATTTGGGATCATCATTAGATATAATTGAGAGAGTATCTCAGTAAAACATGACTATCAATTTAGGGTACTTTCGGGAAAGATGATCATTGTTTATATTATCATGAATAGTATTGAAATATGTATATAATGTAAATAAATTAGTAAATAAATATTTAATTTCCATGAGATTCCATTGAAAATCCCACAATGAAATCTATGAATTTTTTTTCATTTCCATTAAGAATTGGGAAAGGATGTATCATCCCCTTCAGTAATTTCCACTGAACCAAAATATATTAATAAGTGAAACATTTCATGTTAAATTTTTAAAAATATAATTTTATTCCATCCAACTATTAATAATACAAAAGGTCTATATTCATTTTAGTCTTCCCAATATGAATTAAAAATGGGGAATTATGCACTTCACTCAACTGTTATTTCATTAACATTGAATCACATGGGACAGATAATCTCTTTCCAAATTTGATAATTCCTTCTTCATCAAAATTAAAAACTGGAAGCATGACGTTATTTAAATATTGTACCTATTTTTATAATACATTATCCCTTATATGAGTTTTCATAATTATATATTACAATGATGATTATACTGACACATGAAACAAAATAGAGGATGTTCCCAATTCATAAAACTCTATGAAAAATATCATATAGTGACTATTCTGGGTTTCATGTTCCAAAAATATCATAGTTAAAGATGTATTATTTGACCACATAAAATAATAAGTTAAAATTTTATTTTCATGGATGTTAATGAAATATGTAGTAAGAGTCGATTATTTTTAGTAATCTTCTTATATTATTAATATTCAAAACATTCTATGTTAATATATAGTTCAATGTATTATGATCAAAATATATTCCACACCTTACACCACAAAAAATTATTCCTCTTTATTTTAAAATAAAGATCCTTTAGAAGTTAATTATAGATCATGTGTAGGACAATTTAACTCCCTATATTTCGATTAATGCATGTCTTAAGTAATTAAATGACCACTCTGTATCAGGAAAAAACTATGTTCCTTTTTGAAACATCATTCTAGATGAAAAATTTACCAATTTTAGAAGATATGAAAAAACTAGTGAATTCAACAGTGTTATTTTTTGTACCTGGAGAGAATCATCAGACAATTGTATCCAAATGATTTTAAATTCTTTTAGAGTTATGAAATTAAATTGGAAATATAACTAAGATACTTTCTTGAAGAAGCATTGGTTTTATCCCACATATCCTATAAAATAATGAATCTTTTTGAAATTTATTATAATTATCCATTATTAAATATCTTAATATTAGTAGGTTCAATAGACATTCCATTTTTAAAAGAAACATTTCAAATGAACTACATACTTTGCAATAAATATTCAAACGTAGTATATTATACATGTAACCTATTTTATATTATGGTATCAAAAAAATACATATGAATGTATAATGTTCATCATGAAAATTATAATATAAAAAAATGTCATCAATAAACACGGACACAATATTCTCCATGAAATGATATAAGACTCAATTAATTATGCCCATAAATTTAGCTAGCTCATTAGATAGTCCAAAGGGCCTTACTAAAGCCTTATAATGCATGTGTCTTGTTTGAAACGTAGTTTTTAGGATATTTACCTCATTTATCATCAACTAATGATATCCAAACCCTAGATCAATAATTAAAACATATATTTCTCCATGGAGGGGATCATACAATACGTTGTTATTATGTAATGGATTATTTTTCATAATAGTGTTGTTTTCTAAATTTTTATAATCAATGAAACGTATAATTAATGCATATTTCATTAGAAAATGATCACCCCAGGTTGATGTTCATTAATTGATGAATTTTTTATCTTGAAACCCTTTTAACTTTTTTTCCAATTCCAAAAGTTTTACTAATTATATTAAATTAGGTGGTTTTTAAAAATTCATTGTATTAGGAAATATGTCAATTGTAAACTAAACCTCCTAATTATTAATGAAACCATGTATTTCATAAGGAAATAAAACAATATATCCATTCACTACTAGAATATCTCTCAATTGAACAGTTTCATTATTTATAACTATCTGATATTGGTGACTTTCACTATTATCTCTAATTAATTTCTCAACATCATGATAGGTTTTCAAAGGAATAAAATCAATTAGTAAACCTCTACTATTATCCATCCATATTATAATGATAATCTGAATTTTAATACATATCCCCAATAATATCACACACTATTATCTGCTGTATAAAAATATTCTTAGGGAATACCATCCCAATTATAACAATTGGATGAATTCTATTAATCCTAGTACCTCTAATATTTCCCCATATAGTTTTCATCAATGTTCAATAATCCTTTCATTATGAGATATTCGTGTTTTTTATGAAACATTTATTGAAATAAAAGTTTGTGAAGCTCCATAGATATATACAGAGATTGATTAATTCAAATATACATGTATCAAAATTATCAAAACATTAATAGAAATCTCATTATCAACCATTATAGTGGGAAAATATTTATCAACTTCATTCTGCATTGGATCTAGAATATATCCACTATTAGTAAATAATTCATGACATATTTTATCATAATGTCCCAACTCTTTACAATTTAAACATCTATCCATGTTATGTTTATCTGTTACACCATTCTTGAACTATTGACTAATATTTTTGTTATATTTACAAATATTATGTCATAAAATACAACACTGGTAACACTTTCCAGAACCTATATAACTTTTTTTAATATATTTTACATAAATGAATTGTTTTTAGTTCTTACATCATGACTTCTTAGATTGTTTATTATATGTTTCTCTCTACCATTACTATTGTGAATTGTTTTCATCTCGGTGGGAAAATGTGTCATAAAACACCATGTCAATATTCTCACCATAATAACAAAAAATATTATATTATTAAATTTCTCATGGGGATAAAGATAATCAAAAATAAGTTTTATATAATAATTATAATCCATTATTCTTACCATCTGGGTACTGAATAAAATATGATACATAACTAAGTAATAATTTTTAATTTAATTTATATATAGATACTTATTCATTATCTATCTTACTCAAGTCCATGAATTTTTTCGCTATAATGAGTTGAAACCAATTTTAATATATTTATCAAGGAAAATATTCATAAATGTGTTCAATTCCATTGAATCAGGATCATATTTCACTTTTTTTATTAACCAATGACCACCACCAATAACTTGAACCTTAAAAATGATATATTTAAAGGGTTTGATTTTTATTTTCTATACACCCCTTCACATAAAATAACTTCTTATTAATTGATACATACTCTGTCTTTCATTAGATCTGAAATACCATTGAAAGATGAAGCAATGCATTTCATGAAATTATCAATTATTGATATGTTCCTCTATCGTAAATCTAGTTTACCTCTCTCAATGTTTATAATACCAATTATAGCATCAGTTAACTATTCCATCACTATAATAAATTTATCAATTCAAATTCCTGCCATTCTACAATGAAATTTTGGATTGATATATTTCTTTCACTAACTTTCTACTTCTGCATCCCGATATCATTTGTGGAGAACCAATCCAAACTAATATATATTAAACATTGATATATATTAATCATTAAATGGTATATTACATAAAATTAACCAGAACATTGAATAAATCAATTATATGGAAGGAACAATATCAAAAAAATTAATGTTATTTAAACAATTCCTTTAAGTCCAACTATAAGTAAACAACCTGAAAAATATCATAATATTGAGTTTTTTAGCCATGATTTCATTTTCATACATTCTTGATGATCATAATGGGTTGGAATTATTGGGAATTATTCCATTACTTATACATAATATACCCATACATAAAAAGTGGACACTACAAATTGGTGTCTTTTTCCATAATATAAACTCATTAAAATGAAAAACTTTTTCTTCTCTGGAAAAGACTTTTTGGCTTTCAATGTGACGTATTATTTGTCCTTACACATCTATAAACCCAATAAAAAGTTTTTAAAAATATGGGATGTGAACATAAACATGATTAAGGGATATATAATATAAATAAATTAGTTAACCATAAAAAACGAAATTCTATAAAATTATAACCATTATCAAATTTATCATTGGGTCACTAAAATTAATAATACAAAAAAAAAATTTAGTTGTCATAGAGCATAATATTCATAACTGGTTTTAAACCCATATCCAAATTAACTAGACCTTATTTAATCAAGAGGATAAACCACATTGGATAACTCCCTCTTTATTTATTTTTATGATTATAAATTTTTCCAAATTATTTGGACACATATAATATGGATCAATGTACATATAAAATTTATCTATCTCGCAAACATTCATGAGCTATAATGAGTCTCAACATTTCAACTAAACTATTTCAAGCTCACATGTTTCTCGAATATAATGTTAAAGCACTATATTATGAAGATAAATTATATTAATTAAACTTTTATTTATAAAACCCTAGAAAATTAATTATAAACACATATAAAAAACACATTATGGTATTGAAATTATTTTTCATTTTAAATACCCATTTTGTAATCTAAATGAAAAATAAAAAGGTGAAATTGCGTTTTTATTTGATGAAAAAGGAAATTATTTAAAGGAATCCACACATTAAATAATAGTAATTACAATGTTAATGGTGTTGGATTTAGTAATGTATTAAATAGATCACTCACCTTGGCTATTTTAATGAAAGACAAAACATTTCATATAAGATATCTAGAAATATTCCATTGAAAATCATTAAAATAATGTTAAGAGACACACGAAAATTCCCATTGAAATTAATTTATCTGCAAATACAAACATCATTAAAATAATTTTAATGTTATGGAAATGTACTACATTTCTTTAATAAATAAATATTGGAAACATTTAAAATGTGGCATTTAATTTAATATTTCCTTTACCTAATGTCTAAGTCATAACAAACTTTCATTTTCTTCTAGAATAATAAAACTATTTTTAGATATTTACATTCTTAAGAACATAGTTTATGCTTTTTATTCCATAATATTTTTTTTCAATTCTATAGGTTATATTACCATATATTTTTGGATTATGTAAAACGTTTCGATTATATTTGGATCATATGACTAAAATGACATCCATAGGCTGTCTATAATAAAAGGGCACATTATTTCATCATCTAATGAATTGTAATCATGAAATAATTATAATATTTTTATATCAAGTTTTATTTTTAAAATCGTCATGGATGATTTTTATGAAAAAATTAACATTGTAATAATCTATGAGATGGTTTTTTTATAAGTATGTATGAGTAATGTATCAGTTTTTCAATGATCATTATGGATAAATGTAACTGCAATTTTTATTTGGAGAATGTTCATAATATCATAAATAATATGTTATTAATTTTATATGTATATATATATATATCATCCATGTGATGTTGTGTCGAGTAACAAATAGTGTTACTTTATGGTTGTGGAATTCCACACATACACTCGAATGACATTACCGTTTTAGATTGAATGAAAACACAATTAAATATAAGATATATTAATTCTATACAATTGAAAATATTTCATGAATATAATATATATGTGTATAAAAATTAATCTTATCACTATAATTAGTTGTGATAGGAGATGATAAAAAATGAATTATATTATATTGTGAGGTGATAGTCCTCCGTATACATGAAAACCAATTTATTTTAACATTTGATGGAAGTTGATATTTATATATATAAATTGGTTACTATAATTACATATCAATATATGTAATACATTTGTATTGTTAATTAATTATTTTTTAGAGGTTTTTAAGGATGAAGAGGAAGAAATAAAATGAAAACTCTGGGTTAATAATTAACCTCTTCCTTGGTCATCCTGTTATTGTTAAAACAAATTTCATTCATTTGATAGTTTTCAAATAAAAAAAATTGGCTCTAAGAAATTGGGAGTGATGTATGTATGGTATTTGGTTATTGTGTGAATGATGAAAAATATGGTTTATGTGTGATGAAAAATGAGTATGTTCCCTTTTTTAAGAGTGGGGTGCGACAGCCTTGTAAAATATTAAAGAGTTAAAATAATATAAATATATTTTCATATACAAATTTCTCCATATTGATAATATTATAAAATTTTATAATTATATGTAGGTATTATATAATTAAAAAAAATCATGTTTGTTTTATATTTTTACCCAAATGTTTTTGTTTTAACTCTATATTACCTCTTTTTAGAATTACGGTTATATATATATATATTTAATCTCAGGGGGTGAAACTATTTACTATAAAAGGATGTTTCACCAATAAATAAAAAATGGATAATATTCTAAACCATATAACCATCATTTGGTGTATTTAATGTTGTTCATAAATTATTAATCAATTTATAAAATATCATTATTTTAATTTTTGGACTTTTTCATTTAATTTGAATTTGAAAATATGATTACAATAATGTAATTTGAATATAATCCTTCAAAAAAAATTCAATTTAAAAATTTTCAATAATTTTTTTTATAACACACTGATTCATTCAAAATATATTCCTTTTAATATTGTGAAGAACTTTTAATTTATTTTATGTTTCAGTAAATAAATATTATGTCGGCATTGAGTAACCATTTAAGGTAATTATTTCATCACAAAAATATTGAAATTTTTTACCCAGATGACGAAAAATAAATTATATTCCAATTATTATTTTAAACTAAACATAACTTCTTTGTATCCCTATGTAAACAATTTTATCATAATAAAACAAAGATATTTAAATTTAATTATCTCTGTTTATATAAAATATTACAAAGTTAAAAATAAGAAAAAATGTAAAACATAATACATTAATAATTTTGATGGTTATAGAAAATATATAATCATAACAATTTATTAAGAAAATGGATTTGGTAACTCTTTAGTCATTATCGCATTGTTTTATCATTAATAAACCCATTTTACCTTTACCGTGTTAAAAATATTTGTTATGATTACTATTCATGATGAATACTAATAAAATTAAAATATTTCCCCAAATTGGAAGAATAGATCTAAATGTGAAATATATACTTCATGAAACAATTCAAATGAAAATTCAAATTTATCGTAATATTAAATAGGAAATATGTGTTGAAAAAAGTTTCCCCCAATAATTCGTTTTATGTATAAAAATAATATTTTGAAATATTCACGAGTAAAATTAATTCAAAAGTCTATAATTAGTTTAATATTAGTCATAAGTATGTAGTGGACCTTTAAAACTAATAGAAAACACATATTGTTTATAAGTAATTGAAATTAAATTTAATTTACTATAGAAATCGGTATTTTCCTATATTAATTGAATGATACTTTAAAAAAATCAAAACATAACTTCATGTAAATTTTTTACTTATAAATTCAACAAATAAAATTTATTTTGTGGAATTCAAATTCAGTTATTTTAAAATTAAACTTATAAAAAATTCATATATAAAAAGAGATTCATAAAACTATTTCCTTTTTTTATTATAAAAATTAATTAATATAATTATAATAAATATAACTATATAATATATGGATAATAATGAATCAGTTAATTATTTAATATATCACTAACAATGTATTTATTGGAACTTTTTATTCAATCTTAATTTATATTGAATCAATTATCTGATAGAAGGTAGTGTAAATTAATCTAGTTTGAGGGAACCATATTTGTTGGAGAATTGGTTCAGAGATTTTATTCATATTTCCTGAGATGTTCTCCATCCCAAATCAGATTTGATTCTTCATCCATGATGACCCCAAATTTAAAAAATAGGTATTCTTCTTTGTCTTGATGACCTCATATGTATTATTGATTTCATCAAGGTCTTTATAGGAGTTATCACATGTTTTAGTTTTTTTAGGGGAATCATTATTCATTGGATGTCATTTTGTTCTCAAATAAGGCTATAACATCTTTTTATTCTGACATAATAATTCTCCATGGTGTGTTAATTAACTAATTAAAATTATTCAATACTATTTCTCAACATTCAGGAAAAACATTTAATATAGTAAATGGAAATGTATAACGAGGGTTTGTACAAATATCTTTTGATTGTGAGCCTACTGTATATTTAAATTATTCATTTCTGGGGTTGCATATCCAATTTGGGTAGACTGTGAATATTCATATGAGTATCAAGACTTTTTTCTATAATTTTGTGAATATAATAAAATCTCTTACAATTATCTACATTGAAAATATCTTATGAGATGAAATCTATTTCATAAAATGGGAAAAAGTGTTTGTGGAAATTTATGTCATAAAAGGGGAAAAATATTTTTTGGAAATGTGTATTTTAGGAAACCATTTCTATATAGAAAAATGATATATTATGGGGGTAACAAAAAATTATGGAATCTATTAAATAAAGATCATTCATTAGAAAATTTAAAAAGTAATTATTTGATATAATCATTTTATTATGATATTTCTAAAGAAAATGTCATTCTCGAAGGTTTTGTCTTTAGAAGATTTATAATTAATGCATTGTATTACACAGCCCCCTTCCTTGTAACTTTTAAAAAAATTAAATTAAATTAAATTTATTTATATATATGTAAAATTATAATTTTAGCACTATTTAAATACTCATACATTCTTTTATAGTTTAAAAAAATAATTTATAGATTTTTATGTAACTTACCAACCAATCACTCTCTTTATAAGTGTGTAGAACTCAAAAAAATCATTTATTTTTTCCATTACATTCAAATATGAAATTTTTATAGTTAATTATTGAAATGTTATTTATTAAAAAACATTAATGATAATAGATTATAATTCATAATAGATTTTTAATATATAGTAATTATTTAATAATGTAATTCATAGTAACTAATAATGTTTTGAATGATTACTAGTTATGTCCTTAATGTTGTAAAAATTATTATTTATCACTAAAATATATTTTTAAATGTGGTAGTTAATATTCAAATTAAAATTAAAAATATATTAACTAATAATTTATAATACTGAATACAAATATGGTATTTGATAATTAATTTTATTTTATAATTTAAAATAATTAGTAATAATGAATAATATTATTAATATTAATTATATTGTTGTTTGTTTATGTAAAAAATTTATAATAAAAATTAAAATAGAAATTATTATTAAATTATATTTGTTTGTGCCACCTAAATTATCATATATGTCCTATTTTTATGATTGACAACAGTAATATCAATGATGATGATGATGATGTAAATTATTGTATAATTATTAATAAATATATTTTGTTATAAAATATATTAATTACCGGGTCATTGTAAAATTAATATATTAATTATTATTATATTATTAATTATAAATTTATAAATTATGACTTTATTATATCATTAATTATGGAATAACTAATTATTACAAACATTGATTGATAATATTTAAATATGTAAAGAAGAAAGTAAAATATATTACCGGGATTTATTAATAAAAATAATATAATTATTAATGTGGTTAGTAATTAATATATTTAATTTTTTAAAGAAAAAAATAATGTAATTTTAACAATTATAATTATAATATAATTTATAATGTGATACCTGATAATAATTATGTAGAATTTTTTTGAAATATAAATGTAATGCATTTAACATATAATTTTTTAAGCTTAGTGACACCATTATTAAAAAAGAAAATACAGATATATAGGAGGAACCTAAAACACTGAAAAAATCCATCGAATGAACAGAATAAGAAAAAATAAAAATAATATATGTATGTCAATATTGATTCTTAAATTTTTCTGATAAGTATTTCCACCCCTATCACATGGTTCTCATGGTCTCATCTTTGTTTGGACTTATATCAATAGTCGACCTCTGTCTCATAGAAACCCAATGTCAAACTCTCCCCTCAAATATTCATTCTCTGTCAAACCATCACTTTTTTGACCATCCCCCTAACCTCATCCAAATGAAATTAGGTTTAATGAACTATTTATGCAGACCTTCATATTAACTTTATTTCTTCATAGGTTGAATATTTGAATAACTCATTTGAGAAAAGAATTTTTTTTATGTAAAATGATGTTCTCTAGATTTGACGTCTTTGATTTATCATTTTTAATAACATGGAATGAACCCATAACAAATTTTATAGGAACAACTAAATATATCTTCCCCCATTCAGAACCATCCACCCTCTATTCAAAAGATATTGTGCTAGTTTCAGGGGAATCTGCCCTATTAGGTAAAGTGTCAACCACTAAACTAGGTCCCAAATGGAATCTTATTTTATATGAAACTTCAAAAGAAAGTATTTTCTATTAATGTTTCTTTCTATATCACAAAATAAATTTATTATTATTTACAGTAATCAAAAATGGTTTTTGGGGTATAACTTAACCATCCACCTTATGGACACAATCAGTACAAGGAGAAGACAATACCTTCCATTCAATGTAATCAAGGATTATATCTAAAGACCCCATGGAAGATGGAGTTTGGAGGGAATGATGAGATAACAAAATCTCATTAAATTTATCAAATATATAAAATTTTTTCCCATCCTTCTTCTAGAAAAAAAATTTATTATTATACATTGAAATGGATTTCACATAGGTGGATATATCCTTCATGTTAGTCCCATTGTGACTAATGGTGTTAATTATCTTTCATTCATGGAAAATATTGAAATACATTTTATCATGTGTATAAATATCTTTAGGAGAATGATTTTCACCCTATTCCCCATTATAATAAAAATCCAAATTACTATTAGACAATGAATCATTAATAGAAACTCCAATATATTCCTTGTGAATGTAATCCTCAATTTTATCCAATGACATTATGGCCTTATCATTTTCTGGCTAGTGAAGAGTAGAAAATCCATCTTCCTCCTTTCATAATATAGATTATGTAATAATAATATAAAAAATAGGACTAATATTTGGAGCATTGAATTCAGACATAGTATGTTTGACTCCCCAGGAATAATATTCGACATTGAAACATGAATATTTTATTGTGGATCTTATTTTTCATGTTACAAAATCATGGACAATAGGGTCTCTAGTATGTTATTTTCCCTGAATTTCCCTAACTAGTATAGCCCCATTATTTTTACGTCATTAGTGATGAAAAATTTCATTATCTCATAACATAATGTTCAATAAAATATTATCACCCCTACATGAATACATAATGTGAACATCAGCAGTACTATAGTCATAGAATGAGAGGGAGGGGGGTTTTATAATCAATTTTGAGACTGACCTCTTCATGTGGTTTGCAGAGAACTAATATTTCAATTAGAGAAGAACATAGATCAAATTCAACTAGTAATCTTGAAAATTGTTCAAAAGAAAATTTTTCAACATAATTATCCATCCAAACTGGAATTCGAATTAAATAATATATATCATAATAGATATATGGATTCCAAATTACAAAATTTTAACATTGTATTTTATCAAAGACTACACACATGATTCTTTAAAATCATTCATATTGAATTTCAAATTTGACGCATGAACACATAAAGAACCTTAACATAATTCAACAAAACATGTACGGAAATCTCTCAGTTTCACATCTATAAAAGGGAAGAGTACGTGGAGAAATACTCACTTGAGGGAGACACGATTGAGGTCAGAAAATCACAAAATAGTAGATAAATAAGAAACCATGTTCATAAATTTCAAATTCATCATGAAATTAAATGGATAAATATTAAAAATTATTAAGTTATTACAAAGATAAAATATTTATTATGTGTTAATTTTATGATTTATATTCTATTTTTATCATATATATTCTTTATTTTTTATAAAAATTCAATGTTTATCACATTAAACACAAATAAAATTAGTTATATAATGTAGTTGATATTATAAGCATATAAAATATAAAAAATTTGAAATATAAATGCAACATAAAACAATGTCTAAACATAAATAAATAGTTCAAAATAAAAAAATAAAAAATTTAATAAACCAAAATTAATTTTCTTGAAATAAAAATTATGGATTAAAACACAACATTAACACTTAAAACAAATTATTCTAATAGAATATTATATAAATAAAATATAAATAAAATTTAAAACATTTATTTTAAAAAAAATAATTGAAATTAAAAAGATGGTCAAAAACAGTAAAATATTTAAATTTTAAAAAATATTATCCGAAAAAATAAATATGAGTACAAATCATATTCATTAAAACAATAATATTTTATAGGATTGAAATTATTTTTAATTAACTTTTTTAATTAATTTATCTTCATTTATTTTCATCTATTTAGTAAATGTTATTTATTTCATTTATATTTTAATTCTACATTAAAAAAATATATGCTTTCAAAGTTACATTCTGAAAATATTAAAATATATCTTGCAGGTGAATATAAAAATGTCAAAATTATATTGTATAAAAACAATCTAAATCAAATTTGACACACAAGGTCTACATATACGAAATAATTTAAAATTAAAATAATTTCATAAATATAATAAACATAATGTAATTTACATGACGCAAACAATGTGGTTTATAAACACCACATTTACACTTTGAAAATTTTACTATCATAACTATTATTAAGTTTTATATTATAAATTACAATATTATGAAGTGTTATAAATTCTCATATTATTATTAAATATTATAAATTTAATTATTAATTAATAATAATTGTATTATTATATATTTATAATAATTTCAATAATAATTATTAATAATGATGTAAATCCTATAATTAATCATGTAACTAATAAATTATTTAATAATGTCATAAGAATAAATATTAATCAAATTAGTAATATAGAATACATTATTAAAAATAAAATGTTAATATTTACAATATTTTTATAATTAATAATCATTTTTAATGAACATTATATTATTATAATTAATAATTTAATAATAAAAAATAATTAATTAATATAATTTATATAAATAATCTAAAAATTTAACTATTTGATAATACATATTAATAATATAATTAATAATGTAAAAAATTATAATTAAAAATATTATTATTTACATAGAAATTATCAACATTATTAAATATATTATTAGTGTAAATATAATAGACCAAAAATATCTTACAGGACACAAATGAATAATATTTAATAAATAATAATAATGATATTATTATTATTAACTGTAATAATAAAAATAAAATAAATAATTACTAGATTTTTATTTATTAGTAGATATTCTTAGATTTCAAATAAACAATGTTATTAATTATATGATTTAAGATCAATATTACAAATGAATATAAATTATAATTTTTTTAATTGTTACATTATTACTCGAATCATTCAAAAAGTTATTATTATTTAATATTTTAACAAAATAAATGCCATTATTAGAAATCACACTAGGACTATATTAGGATATATTTATATTATTAATATATATTAACAATTTAAAAAATAGATGTGATGATTTAAAATTTATTATCATTTATTTGTTATTATATTTAATATATTATTCATTAAATTTATGAAATGTGATGTCTCAATACCACATCAAAAACCTATAAAATATGATGACAAACACACACTTACAAAAGGTGATGCTAGTTGGTATTTTACATTATATTTTATGTATACTTTACCTTATGTATCAATGAATGTAAAAAAGTTAAAAATTGTATATTTTTTTCTGTTTATATATATTTGTGTGTCTATGTGTATGTTAACAAGTCAAAAATAAATAAATAAAAACATTTAGTAGTGAGGTCTTTCAAATAACACATCATTTGGTAATATGGTATAGAATATAATGTATTAGATTACACATTCTTCATTATTTTTTTAAAGAAAGAACTATCTATGACACCACCCGCCCTTCCATATTAACCTATCCCCCCATTTCGTTATAATATTAGGAAATGGATTCCGAATATACAAAATTCATGAATTTTTTTACTTATATGATGAAAAATGTCACCTACTATGTAATGGAGGTTGCTAAAATATCTTATGAGAGTTTCCAAAATTCTCATATTGGTAAAAAACATCATTCTCATGAATTTTTATTTAAAATACATCGAAATTAAAATAAAATGGATTTATATTTCAAAAACGAATCTCCAAATAAAAGTATTCAATCTATTTGATGATTTCAAAAAAGTTAATTACAAATAAATTCCATTAAATAGTCAAATTCATAATTTTAGACTTTCGAAATTAATAATAAAAAATGATATCCACAAACTGAACAATTAAATCATTTCAAAAACCTCTAAATAAAACCACGAATTTTTTAGAAAATATATTTCATTAAATCATGGATTATTAAAAAATAAATTCCAATAATCATACCCACATCAATACATTATAGACATAATTTTACGATGAATAATTCCTTAACATAACCTATAATACCAGTCCATGAATCATATAAAAATTGAAGTAAACAATATTTTATCGAATAAGTTCATTAAAAAAATATTTTCAATCAAATAATCAAAGAATTATGATTTTGGATTATAATAGTAAGAATATAGTATTTACCATTAAAGTTTTATTTAAGAAAAAAAAATCGTCAAATAGATCATTGAAAAGAGTTAGGATATATGTATCAAATTAGATCCATAGTACTCTGAATCCAATTCCTAGTACCGATATTCCAATATATATTAGGGTCCTCATTGATTTACAAATACTGGGTGAATTATTGTATAATTTTATTTTACATTCATTTAAAATAATATTCCATTCCTATTAATGTGTTTGAATCATTTTTTATCTTCACATTCTAACCACGCCATGATATATAGAAACAATAGTCAAAGGGATTTCAAAAATGAATTCCATTCAAAATGAGTGGATAAATCATTTTCGTAATCCATATATATAAGTTCACACTGTACAATAATATTAAGGAATACAAATGAGCAGTGATTATCCTTAATCATGTAATGACTGTGGCCCTAGTATCTACGAGCTTTTGCTTATATTATTAAATGGAAATAGATAAAAATGGTCAAGTTGAAAAATAAGGATCATTTTATAATTATTAACAACCATATAAAAACATGATACTCATTTTACATTGGTAGTGGAAAATAAACGTACAATAAATAACAAAATAAAATTAACTTATTTGATGAATATAATTCCATTAAATCTTCTAAATATCCTGGGGAAGGGTAACAATTTAATGGTGAGCTCAAATTCACAATAAGGGTTAATTATAATGGATTCAATAATAAATGAATAATAATACTCAAAATAGAAATATAAATAACAAAAAAACATACATTTTATTAACATGACGATATGAATAGTAAAGTCATCATTAATATATCATGGTAAATAGCTAGAAACATATTCCATTTAATAAATAAATAGAGATTGAAATGAATCCCAATATAATATCAATTTTAATCTCTCAAGGATAATAATGATTAAATTATTAATGAATTAAATTGTTAATTTTTGGATGATTTCCATGCGAACTTGATTCCCATGCCATTAATACATTTTAAAATATTGTTTAAAACTAATGTGAAGGAACTCCTCTAGTTTGGAAACTTATTTTTCTCATGTGACTAATGATGCATCTAGGTGATATAAAAAATATAGTTTCAACATTAACTTCTTCTATAAACAATTTCACATATATAAATTGATGATTTAATTAATGAATTGATATACCCTATCATCAAATATCTGTATTGGGAAAAGGATATAGATCAATCAATACTTCCATCATTTATCAAATAACAGTTAAAGTAAACACCATATGTAAGAATGATATATTGTATAATAATTAATCATATCAATCATTTATGAAAATTGTTATTTAGGAAAAATGTAATTTAAATTTAAAAAGAAACACAAGAAATTGAATGTTTCAAGAGGGTTAATAATCGCTGACAAAATTTATAATGTTCAATAACATTTACCACAAGGTAATTTTCTTGTTCAATACCCATGGATGAAAGAATTCAAATAGATTAATAAAATCACATGAATTATTAATGATTAAAGATATTAAATTTTAATGGTATAATATAAAAAATATAGAAATTATATTGGGGAATACCATTCAATTGGGCTTCAAAAAAAAGATTCAGATGGAATCCATTATCTCACACTTCCTTTTACATAAACCTGACATAACCTCCAGTATAGTGGTTTTTTACACCTCATTAGCATAAAAAATCAACATATTAATATTTATAATATCATATATGATCTTTTTATAACATATTACCACTCATTTGTTAATAATCATTCAATATTTTCTTCATTTTAGGTGATAATTTACTTTATTATTTATTGTTTCATTATCAATAATGTTAAGGTTCACTTATATATTATATACTCCAAAAATTTATAAATGATTTATAATGGAATAATTAACTTATTTATAATCAAATTATACTATTAATACTAATAATGATATATGGTTTTGAGCCATAGGTTTTGTTATGATCATGGTTATTATTCGCTGCACATACACATGTGTAACATTTCCATTATCCAACGATCATTATAGAAAGATGTTTTTTAATATTTTACCATTCCCAAATGATCATAATATTATATTATTTATTTTAATATAATTTTAAATATCATCCTGGGGGTCAAGTGCTGAAATGTGTGCCATACCTCTTCGTTAAGGTGGTTGTCCCCACTTACACGAACTATGTTATAATTTTTTAGTGATTGAATACGTAAAAAAAATAAGGTGATTTATTATCATTTTAGAATAATATATATTTCATGATTATCATAAATATGTATTTTATATCACATATATTCATTAAATATGTCATTATCATCATCATTGAAAAGAGATAGTGAATGAAAAATCACAATGCATCCTTAGGCGGTTGTCCGCCATACAAATGAGTGATGTTGTCACATCGCTTATAGAATGAAATGTAAAAAAGGTATATATGATAGAAAAAATACATTGGTATTACTATATTATAAATATAATATATATATTTATATATTATCTTCTATCATACCTATCCATGGGTGGTGGTAATAGAAAAATTAATAATACCAGTTCATGATGTGGTAGTCTTCCGTAGACAAGAATGATGACATCGTAACCCATTTGAGTTAAGTGGTGTTGTTTTTTGGTCATTAACATAAAATAAAAAAATCATAGTATGCGGACGATCCTTTTTTTATTACATCCTCATTGTTTAATATGTAATAAAGGTGGTGGATGAAGATATTAAATAAAAATGCTTCTTGAAGATCATTATGTATTCTTCAGGTAACCTCTTTAGGTTATCACCAAAAGCCTTACAATGTTGAATTTATAAAAATATAGTGGTTTAGTGGATGAGATGTGGAATTTTTGGAATTTTTGTTTTCTTTTATTCATTTATGTAAAAGGGTATTAAGGTGTGAAGAAGAGAGGAGATGGTGTGTCCTTTTTAATGTGAAGGCAATAGATAACATACAATTTTTAAAAGAAAATTGGTACCTATTTATTGGGTCAAAATTGATTTTTATCTACAATTAATAATTTTATTGTATATATATGTACATAAAATTTATTTTATATAATTTTTGGATCATTTTAAAACAAATAATTTTATATTAACACGTAATAAACAATGTATACCTTAATCAGAATTTTTTTTTCTAATATCAATATTCATATTTTTGTTTAAAAATATTGTTTCCATTATTAGATAATGTATAATATTAATATTAAAATTATGTAAAACATTCATCAAAATTCATTTCATAGAAATGGAATAATATAATATAATTTATTTCTTATATAGGTGATGAGATAACATATTTTTAAAGAAAATATACTCAAAAGATTACAAATATTTTATATTATAATTAAATATGAAAAAAAATCCAAAGAAAAAAATTGTACTGTTATATCTAATTGAAATATTGATTCTTTATTCCCATTTAAAAATCGAATTATCATTATAAATAATTTTAATGAGAAAGATATTTTCAATTAAAATTTAGTATTTTTCCCAATTCATCGGGAAATGAAATCTTTCAGAAAAATAACATAACATTACCATATGATAATTTTGATACTATGATTACACAAATAATATTTATTTTTTTTAATTTTTTTTTCTATATTTGGTATAAAAATTAATTTTATATTATGTCTGCAATGTATGACTAGATCATCCTTTAGAAGAAAATAGTTTTTCAAAGAAAGTTTATTATTATTCTTTTTAATGATTCTTATTTTTTGTGTTAAATAGATAGCCATAACTTTCATAATTTATATTGTACTATTATTACCCAACAATTTTAAAATATATGATTAATTGGTATATTATATTGAATTTTCATTAGACTCATGATTGCATATTCCACAATCTTTCAAAAATATTAAATTTAATGAAATATTTTTTTATTTAAGATCAATGTTGAATGTCACATAAAAAATAAATATATTTTTATTATTTTAAAATAGTGTTTTTATTTATCCACACCTTAATGAAATTTCTTCCTCACAATTTAAAAATTATCTTATTAATCAAGGGGTAGGAATTTAGAAAAGCAATTATTCAATAACCAACATCGTAAAAAGGGTTAATAATAAATTCTCTTAATAAGAGATAAATAGATGTACAAAATCCATATGGAATAAAACATAATACGTTTCAAAATAGCATAACATTGTTATTAAGTGAATAAAATGGCATTGAGTAGAAAAATAACAATCATATACAGATGGAGAGTGATAGAGTACCAGGTCAAGAGTATGTTATTGACCATAATGATGTAAACTAATGTGGTGTGAAAAAAGGTAATTGATTTCAAAAAAATGTTATAATAATAAATAATATAATTTTGTATATCCCATTACTATATTTGAGGAGTTATTTTACATCCTAAGGATATATGGAAATATACTTAGTTGATATATTTTTATTTTATAAGCACAGATTCCTTGCATGGTTATGTTTAGATCAATTTAAAATTTATCTCTTACTACAAAAAAAGATTATACAAAAATGTATTTTTTTTTCTAATTAACTAAATTTCAATTTTTTGGATCATATAATTAATAATATAATGATATTTCATTCTATATATCACAATATTTCATTTTATGGAAATTGATACTATAGGTTATCTAATATAAATAAATCATCAAATAGTGAAGTAAAATATTAATCTCTAAACCATCATTCAATGTTTAACATAAAATTCATTAATATTTATCATGTATAAAATTATAAATTAATAATATATAAATTATTAAAAATAAGGCCACTAAATTACAAATATCAAGTTATCATTTTTCAAAATACAACATGATATTTTTCTTCATCATCACATTCAAAATATGGGAATTCCTTCTTCGTGTATTCTATTTAAACATGGCAATACTATAAATTACCATAAAACAATATTTAAAATATCCCTTCATTATTATTACATAATTAAAACATATATTACTTAATATATTATTTATATACAAATTTTTATTAAATTCACCTTTCATAACATAAATAATTTTGTCAAAAAATCCTTTTGAATTTTCTAGGTACTTAGTAATATCGAATTTTCTTTATCCATATCAGTCATATAATTATAAAACATTATTATTCCACAATTAGAATAATAATCAGAGCTATAATTCCTTCAATAATATTTTTTCCATCATGTTTCATTTGAAAGTAAATCCTTTTTCTTGGTAATTAAACTGTACATTATACGGTTTCAAATCCGTTATAGAAAATTAATGCAGTATTATCCTCACAAAATTTAAAATTCATATAATAGTGATATTATTTATAAAATAATAATATGAAATAATTATTAAATAACAAATTAGCATTAATCATTCCACTTCTTCTATGTTAATAAGATAATATTTCCCATGATCAATTATCGACTTTTCAATGACATTCCTTTGATGATTGGGGAATTTGATAGCAAAGTTCCCCATCTTCTTGAAGTTTAAGCATGGAAAATTAATATTATTTTTCATAAAATTGACCCAATGATCATGGTTTTCATTATATTCACACATTTAGAACACTCACATTCCCTTTACCTTTATACCAGAATGATTCATTCAATAATTTTAACATGTGGGAAAATGCTTCAATGCCTTCATCCACTTATCCATATTTTTCTCCTTCGCAATCTTCTTCTGTCACATACCTTTGCTTCCATAAAAGATAGGTAATTATTTCTCCTTATTCTTATCACAATATACCATTTCCTCACATGATGAGAATTTTCAGGAGATGATTTTAATTCAAAATATTTTCTTATGATGTTCAATGAAATGATCACTATTATGTTTGTGACTATGTGCATTGATTCATTTCCCATTCCATCTTCTAGGAACATTTTACCAATAATGGCATACACTGTACTTGATCATATCATTATGAAACATAATGTATAATCCAAACAAAATTTAATATTTAACATAAATTGATGAATTTATTGGTAATATCATAGTAAGGAAATTGCTATCTTTGTGGATGTATCTATTTCAAATAATTCATAATATTAAAAGGAAAATGTGAATTTCCCTATGAATAACCCATAGGAGTGTCAAACTAGGTTCCCATTAATTCACATTAACATGTTAATCGTGATGATCATGTCAATACCAATGTATCCAATTTGTATATATTTCCCCTTTGTATATATGTTCTATTACCATATCCTATTTTATTATCCCAGAAGGTATGTTTTTCTAGCAAACACCAAATAATATCTACCTTACCACCAAAGATTTAGGTTTTTCTTATATAGTTATCGTCAAAGTCAATCATAGGGTTATAATATCTTATATATGTCTTCCAAAATATAGTTTCCAATGTTTTTACTAAACATTCTATATTACCAACTATAATGAACCAGACCTCAGTATTATAGATTTGGGGACTATTATATTAGATTTGCATCGATAGAAAGGGTAAAATCCTAAAGTATTGATTAGTTAATTTGGTTTTTAGATCTAGATACATACAAGATACCAATTTAACATTTTTAATAGATGAAAATATAATGCTTAAAAAATAAAATGATTTTTACCCTTGGAAACTCATTCTAAGAATATATCTTCATATCACGTGGGAATAAAAAAATAAATTGGAGCTCAAAAACTCAATAAGGGTTATGTATAATAGAATAAATCATTAATCAATATGAATAAAAAAATGTAATGTAAAATAACTAAACCCACATTACATTTAAATAACTCTATTTCATAACTAAATAATTTATAATCAACATATCATGGTAAATAACTGAAAACAAAATCATTTAACCCAGAAATTGAGAACTAAATTAATTTTAATATAATATAACATTGAAAATATTTTAAAAGATAATAACTAAATTTTTAATGATTGAAATGATTAGTTATTCATAATCTTGTCTCAAGAACATGTTTCCTTAACTCTCAAGAACTTTCACAAGATGGTTTAAAACTATCTAGTTTATACTCATTTAGTCTAATGTCCCAGCCTGGGTGCCATGCAATGGTTCCCTGATCCAATTTTCAACATGACCTCAAGAATGCATTCTAGAATGATAGAGATTTCAAACTTTAAGTGAGGGTTTGGTAAGTCATTCATGAGGATACTATACCCTCATTTGTAATTGTAAAATGCAAGTGAATGTAAATAAGAAATAACTGAAGAATATATAACTAGAACAATACTCATGTCATATGATAATAAAACTGGAAAAAATTACACAACTGATAGGGAAAAAATTCTATGCTAATATAAGTGTCAATTATGAAAAAATAAATTGAGAATAAACACACTACAACTCCCCATAAGGGTGATGAAAAATTTCTAGTTTACTCCTCCATAATTAATCCCCAATCACCCTCATTTCCCAAGGAATTTTCAATTATCTTGTCTTGTAATAATATAATCTATTCAGGTATCAATGAGGATTCTAAAATAGGGTGTGATTAAAACCCAATAGGTCACCACCAATGCTTTCTAAAAAATAATAATAAAAATTTAGTGTATGTAGTTTTATATATAATATGTACAATGCCTAATTAACAAGTTATTATAAAAAAATTTATTGTTATCTAACTACATTAACAGCAAGGTTCCCATTGATAATTGTACAATAATACTAACTTCATCTCAAAAAGGATCCCAATGTTTTCCCATTGAAATATCATATTTTAAGTCATGATTCTTGATGAATCTCAAAGTATTCAAGGTTGTATTATATCTCAGTACCTGATTTGACTCATTTTGGAGTTTTAATAATATTATTTGAGGCCAAAACCTGGAGTTCCATTATTTATATTCTTAAATTTCACATTGAAAATCCACATTTCCAAATATATCAATTTCACAACATAATTAAGATGTCCATGTTTCCATTGTTACTCCTTGATAGAATGAACATGTTACCATTTTCATTAATCATATGTATAATGACTATGTTTCCATGTATACTTCACAAATTAGAATGACCATGTTCCCATTCTCATTACTCGTATGTATGATAACCATGTTTCCATGTATACTTCACAAATTAGAATGACCATGTTCCCATTCTCATTACTCGTATGTATGATAACCATGTTTCCATTTGTACTTATTAATTCAGAAGTACCATGTTCTTATTCTTAATCACATAATTAATTTATCAATTAATTACCCTCCTCAATCTCATTAATAATTCAATAGTTGTTTAAACACATCCATTATATTAGTAAACTCAAAAATTGGAAATGTTCTTCAAAACATTAATGAATTCATCAAATAATTAATCAATATCACTATTCATATTCCATTATATATTTTGCAGAATAAATTATCCAATTCTAATCACAATATTCGATAATTTTTCCCACTATTAATTATCTAGATCATTTTATCAAAGGCTTATAATTAATCCACAATTTAAATTCTCAATTTATCAATTTAATTATCTCATAATTTATCCTATGATTAATTATCTACATTACAACCCTTACCACTTATAATTAATGTCCCCAAATTAATTATCTAATATGGGTCACCTTAGTGTTATGATTAATTCCACAATTAATCGGTTATTTCAACGAAGATTTGATAAATCATCTTTTCAATCTAATTTACCTGATACAAGTAATTTTTTTTAAAAGGATGCAATAAATTATAAAAGTTTTCATATACATATCAAATCCATGACTATGGGAATTAGATTTAGACCACCTGCCTCTATTTTTTGAAAGATTATTGCTCAACTTAATTCCGAAAAATCCATGTAACACCGCGACCTTGATAAAAGATCTAGATATAATTACCTAATTCAAAATAAAGATCAATGACATCAAGATATCATAAATCTAGATCTAGGACCTGAATCATAGTTCTATATATCACCACATAGGTTTAGATCCAAGTAAACAAAGGATTTATTCCAGGAAAAGGTCATGGAATGATTAATGAATGAATGGTAGAAGCATCAGGATAAATTCCACATACCGAGAGTATAGAGTATCTTCAATTGGGGATTTCGATCATAATTGAAAAGTGTTTGTATGCCCATAGAATGCCTCTAGGTATATTTGAGAACCTTCTTTTACACATATTAATTTAAAATCTCAATTAAGGGTTGAATAAGAGGTGGAATAAGTTTTGGAAAGATAAAAATGATTGAGATCCAAAATTTTAGGATCTCACTGTCAACCCATGAAAAATTTAGTTACACATGTAGACAATCCTTATGCTAATCCTACATTATAAACAGCTTCAACACCACAAATGACTACATCGCACGACCTCTCAAAAAATGCTCTAATCCTGCCAAATCTGCTTCCACAAAAGACCAAATAGTGCACTATTTATCCTATGTATCCACACGGTTTTTACAAACAACACACCTACTTTGAAAAACCAATTTTTCTATAATATTATATTATAATCCATTCAAATGTTCCCCATGTTAAAAATCCAATCAAAGGTACTTATCTAAAAAAAGATCCAGAAATCACTTTCAAGACAACTCCAAAAAATGTTGGGCACTTACAATCACCCCACATTATACCTTATCATCCTTGTGTTATACCTACATGACTTATTATAATTATGAGACAAGATTAATTATATAGAATAAAACAATTACCAATTATAATTAAAGTCCCGAAATTAATTATCTAATATAGAGACCATTTGTTTTATGATAAAAGATTAATTATCTAGATTAAAAACCTTAACACATATAATTAATGACCCCACGTTATAACTTATCATCCTCGTGTTGTACCTCATATCGTTTCATATTTCCCATTATTCATCTTTTACATTTCTATGATTCCATAACACAGAATATGTCAACGTAGTCTTTCCCCGCAACACTTTCTCATCATGATCTAACACTTGTATCGGATTCTATTTAAGGAAATAATATATCTCAGGGTCAACCTTGTCCACATTTATCACATAATACGTGTTAGGATGATACCGATGAAGTTATGATATATATAAAATATCATGAATATGGTTGTATCTCCATAGAAGATCCAATCAGTATTCCACCAGCCTGATTCTTTCTACTATCACAAATAACCCATCAGACCTGAGTGGAAACATGCCTACCATAAAGATCCTCAAATTGTTCCATATTTATAATTTAATGATAAATGTTTTTTTTGGAAAACTACAATAAATCCATGTGATTTTTCATAGATCAACTGAATTCAATAACACATACTCATAGTATACCCTCAAGAACCTGTATAGTACGTTCCGACTACTCTTCCATCTGTGGGTGGAAAGCCAAACTAAATAATACCTTTCTACTGAGCACTTTCTGCAAGCCCTGTCAAAAGCATGAAGTTATTCCCAAATCACAATATAAAACTATAGTCTTTTTTACTCCAAATAGTCAGACTTGATACTGAATGTATAGTTCTACCAACTGATCTATTTTAAAGGATTCCATTATCAAAATGAAATGTTATAAATTTTTTATTCAATCCAAAATGAAAAAATATTGTCATCCTTCCTAAGAATCGTCCGGAGTCACACCACAACACCCATGGTCACATCCTCCCACTTTCATTCTGTAATAGGAAACAAATGTAGTAAACCACTAGGTCATTGAGGCTTTGACATCACATGTTGATAGGTGAAACATCTTTTCAAAAACACATCTCTCTTATTGTTTAGTCCTCAACACCAAAACATCCATCACTGGTCATGGTATATTTTGGTTACACTTGGATGCACCACCCATTTTGAGGAATGAAATTACCTTATGAGATCCTCCCATAGGCACTTCGGTACCATGATTAGATTCTTCACTTAGATGATCTCATATTCATCTATCAATCATTCCAAAAATGTCTCCCCACCTTTAATGATATCCATAATGGATAAAAAAATATGGATCCACTTATTTTAAGTCACTGGTCCGTATCTAATGTGTAGACACTACTACAACTGAATCAAGAGTAATATGGTCATAACTCCCCTAAACCAGCACAATAATTTCATCTGTGATTGTCATCATCTTCCACTCCACACATGACTCTTAAACCAACTAAGTCTGTGTTTTACTAATCAAGGAATCAGCCACACTATTTCCATTTCCTGGAATATATTTCAGTTAAAAATAAAAAGTCTTCATATTCTCAACAAATCTAAAGGCCCTCAGAATTTGATGAGAGGGGAGGGGTTAATTAGAGTGTAATTTATTTTAAAAATGATGGACCTTGTTCCCATGTAGTTAGGATTCATTTTAAACCAATATTATAACAAAGAGAAGAAAATAAACAATCTCATTCAATGTAATGAAATATCATTCTTCCATGGTTAACCAGAAAAGGATATGTCCAAGGATCATACACTGACATGTTTTTTGATCATACCAAAATAAAATTATCTTCATTAGTTGTGGAGTAAATAATCTTATCACAATCACTATGTGTTATGTTTAATTACATTACACAGTTTTAGTGATTGTAAACTGTATCTCCCAGATCACATCCAATGAATCCCCCTTTCTCACTATAATGGAAAGTATTTGAACATAGTTTATTGACTTTAATGTCTCTTCAATGGGTTAGCAATAAATCATGAATATAAAACTATATATAGCTTCTCCTTTGTAGTACAATTTTAAACAATAGATGGAGTTCACTCATTTATGTACTAATAGTTCACAAACTGCTCCTCCAAAAATTGATTTTCATCCTTTGCATACTATAATGCACTGCTTAATCATTGTGCATCGAATTGCAGCACTATTTATTGCATTTAGAAACCACCTCTACGATCCACCTTGGCTTTATTCCTCAATAAAAAACATTCTGTGAGTATCCTCTGATCCACATAATGTCTTCATTTTATCGTATAATTTTTAATCCTTGAACCGTCTCCAGACTAAGGGCTATCTACGCTTCCTCTATGTGTACTGAAATATCTCTACGGACTAAGTTCTTACTCCAATATCACCTCTCCTAGGCAGAAATTAACTCTATGAAATGAGTTCCTCCTCCACATACAACCTCTCTTTCATGGACCTCTCTTACCAAAATCCAATTTAATATTTCACAAAATTCCTCCATATTTCTATACAGAATATCCATCATAGAGTTTTCTTTAAGTTAATCCCTCCAGACTCCACTGAATTCCTCCTAGAATTTTAATCTTCATCTCATCGACAAAATTAAGGGATTATCGCTTCTTATATATGAAAATAGTTCTTAATAATCGACAAAACCATGATTTATCAAGTCTTCATTTCATTACATCCTACTCCACGTACGGATTCACCCGTGATTAAGTACCCCAATTTTCTTGTATGTAACCCTTACATGATGCTTTTCTTGGTTTTAAAAGTTAATGGTGACGTATGGGAGAGTCGGGAGATCCTGGAATGGTGTATGAAGCAATGGGTAAGGTGCACGGGCGGTGCATGGTTTGTCTAAACCATGCGGCCAAACCACGCATGGCTGAATGAGGAGGTAGTGGATTCCGCATGGCCGGTGCACGATTTGTCTAACCTTATGGCCAAACCGTGTGAGAAGGGTGGCCGAGGAAGTAGCTAAAACATGGTTAGTGTATAGTTTTTTAAACCGTGCAGACTAACCTTGCGGTCACTTAAATTTAGATCCTAAAATTGTGGATCTAACTCGTTTTTCGTTTAATTGCCTTGTTTAAACCTTCTAAGTGGCCCTAACTCAGGATTTCTCTCCCTTGAAGGTTTGAAGACTTCTCCCAAATGTTCATGAGGCGATATGAAGTCTTCTCTTTGCAAATCGAAGGTAGATTCTTAAGGTACGTGATCATTCTCCATCGTTCTTGAATGGTTTCTTAGATCTACTTAGATCTACTCCTCGTCTTCTCTCGGTTTCATAGATCTACACCCGTTATGGGTAGATCTAAGTGTGTGGATGCCAAATATGATGAGATTTGGTCTTGGTTGTGTTAGGAGAAGAGCTCTAAGGAGAATTTTTGGAGTTTTGACCTGGTATTCTTAAGCATTCTTCGTCCGTTGCATGGTTTCACCCATTTTTTTAGGTAGGTGGCTTCACTATCGATTCCTATTTCATAAAACATGAAGGCTTAGTTCAAACGGATTTAATTTCTTGGATTTTATTGTGAAATTATGGTGGAAATCATGTTATAAATCTTCTTTAGTGATGATTTATGGGATTTGATGAAATTGAGGAAATTGAAAGAATGGTCTGTGGAAAGTGTTTTGGTTTCTTGATTTCAAAATAGTGATTGAAAAATATGAATTTGTGGGAAATAGAAAATGGATTGTGGGAAAAGGTTTTCAGTTAAAGGTTAAATAATCACCCATGTATTTTGAAACCCTTCGGCATTTATTGCCTGCCTTTGGCACCTTGGGGATGTCTCTTAAGGCCCAGTAATGACTTGTTGAGCTCTCAAGCCAATGAGAATTGGCAGGTCATTACAGATGGTATCAGCTTGTTCAGTCCTTTCCTAATAATTAGTCATCAATGTCTTTGATCATGGAGTTGAAATTCCTTCTTTTATATTCCTTGTGTGGTCGTCTTAGACATGAGTAAGATTTTCGGAACATGAAATGTATAGCATAAAAGGACGTAGCTAACCAGTTTCTGCTGAACTTTAAGTTTCCAGGGTGTTGGTTACATAAGTGTTTTGTATACACATCATGAATGTTGGAAATCTCATTGTCATGGGGTTATCCAATTAGATTAGCAAGACATGCATTATATAGGAATGACTCCCCACCAAGATTGCATAAACCATTTTGAGAAATGGAATATGGTTTGATGAAAAAGCATGATTTCTAAAAATTTTAAGCATGTTTTCAAATGAATTATTTTTAAAAGATAATGGTTGATGTATTTTGAAAATAGATTGATTTTCAAAACAAGGAAAAGAAATGTTTTAGAAATGGTTGGTAATCGATGTTGTGATTGTGGTGTGATATAGATTGAAATTTTAAGACTTAAGTTTCTAGGAAGTGAGACTAACGGCGGGCATGGTTTGTATAAAAAATGGCACCTATTAGACATCGTAGAAACCAAAAGGAAGAAGTTTCGGAGATTGTGGTTGCACCTGAACCATGTGTGAACCAAGAGCTGGTTCATATTATCGTTCAAGCATTTTAGGCGGTGGACACGGGGAATCATAGGGATGAGTCAAGGCATGTAGACCATTCTGTCCAGTTGCAGAAGCCGAATCCACCCATCTTTTGGGGTAATTTTGAACCAGAAAGGGTAGAGGTGTGGCTGAGTAGGATGAATAATATCTTCTATTTCATTGGCACACTAGCAAAACTGAATGTGAAGTTGGCCACATATATGTTTGAGGATCTATCACGACAGTGGTGGGAGATAGTGGTGCAAGCTAAGGCGGATCATGGCCTGGGCTGGGAGGAATTTGAGGAATTGTTTAATAAACATTTCAATCCTCACACGTTCAGGATCCAAAGGAAAACTGACTTTTTCATATTTAAGTAGGAAAATCTCTCTGTCACAAAGTATGCGGCTAAATTCATGAATTTAGTACGCTTTGCACCGGAAGTTGCTGCAAGTTTGTCACTGAAGGAACACATCCTTGAAACAAGGTTGCAACAGGAGATTCGTTCGAAGATAGTTGTGATCAGTATTACGGATTATACAGAGATGGTAAACAGAGAAAAAATAGCAGAAAGAGACATCTCAGGAGATATGGGAGGAGGAAGTATGATGATTCCCACGGGAACGGGTGGGAACACTAATGATGGGAAGAAGTGGAAGAGGGACACCTACATCCAAGGTGGGAGTGCAAATTAGAATCAGACAGTTGGATCAGAGAATCTTCCTCCATGATCTATGATGAAAGCTTGGTGTTTTCAATGTGGCGCGATTGACCACATCAAACGAGAATGTACAACACAACCAAAAGCATCTCACAATTGCAACAAGATGGGTCATCTTTAACGATATTGTCACAGTGCTCTGAGGTCGGCTGTGCGTTATACTTCCCAGGCATCGCAAGCATCTTAAGCTTCGACCGGGTGAGGAATGAAAAATTATCTTTGCCAGCAGAACAAAGATAGTTATGGTGATTCCTGGAATACCATCACCCCTCAACCCGGGCAATCTCATCAAGGTAATAAGGAGCAAAGTACAGCAACAAAGAAATTATATGGAACAGAACAGGTGATTGTGGATGACCAGTCTAGACCGTCTACGGTGAGATGTAAGATTCTTTTTGAATTCTATCATGAATCAAGTGTTGTTCGATACTAGAAAATCCCATTCTTTTCTTGCTTCTTGGATTTCTGATTTGCTGAACTTAAAACATTAGATTATGCCTTCTGTGTTAAAACTGCATACTCATCTGGGTGAAAGAGAATGTCAAGCCTTCATGTGTAGAGAATTTGCTATAACAGTTGATGGAGATGAGTTGAAATGGGACTTCTCCATATTGGATATGGATGACTGTGATATAATCTTGGGTATGGATTGGTTGACAATGTTTAAGGCTCACATCGACTGTTATGGGAGAACGTTTAGTTTCACGACAGAGGACGGAATCGACCACTCCTCAGTGGAGAGAGGATGGTAAAGAAAGGTGCAAAGAGCTTGTGTTCACCAATTGTGGGAATAATATCTTACTAATTTGCAGTGTTGACTTTGGAATCATTGGAAGAGATCACGAAAAATTATTTTCCAGGTGTGGTGGTTCAATTTCCTAATGTTTTTCCTGAAAACTTTTTTGGGTTACCACCTGTAAGAGAAGTGGAGTTTACTATTGATTTTTTATGGGGACTAGTCCTATATCACTTCTATATAATAGGATAGAACCATTGGAGTTAAATTAATTAATGGTGTAGTTAGAGGAGTTGGAAATAAAAGGATTTATTCGACCATGCGTGTCTTCGTGGGAAGCACCATTTTTATTTATTAAGAAAGAAGATGCAATTTTTAGGGTATGTGTGGATTATCGTAAACTTAACCAAGTTATGATAAAAAATACATATACACATCCACAAATTGATAACCTGTTTGATCAATTGAGGGGAGCTCAGTGGTTCTCCAAAATTGACCTACGGTCAAGATATCCCAAGTTGTGGGTTCGGAAGGAGGATATTCCAAAGAGAGCCTTCAGATGCCGATATGGCCACTACAAATATGAAGTCATGCCTTTTGGTATTATGAATGCACTATCAGTCTTCATGTCTTTGATGAATTGGATATTTCATCCATATCTGGATTCTTTTGTTGTGGTGTTTGTGGATGACATATTGGTGTATTCAAAAACAAGGGCTGAGCATGAGTAACACTTGGCGATAGTGTTGGAAATATTGAGGGACCATCAGTTGTATGAAAAATTTTCAAAGTGCGATTTTTGGATACAAGAGGTACATTTTCTGGGCCATGTCGTTTCTGAGAAAGGTATGTTAGTGGATCCAGAAATGATAGAAGCTATTCTTTCTTAGAAACCACCGAAGATTGTATTTAAAATATGATGTTTTTTTGGACTATAAGGTTATTGCAGACACTTAGTGTGTGACCTCTCACGACTAGCTATGCCTATGACAACATTGAAAAAGAAAAACAGTGCATTTCAATGGAATGAGGAATGTCATAGATCTTTTCAAGAGTTAAAAAATCTCCTTACATCAACACCCATCTTGATTTTTTCGGAATCAGGATAGGGATGTGTGGTGTATTGTGACGCTTCGGGAACAGGGTTGGGTTGTGTTATCATGAAAGGAGACCATTTTGTTTCTTATGGTTCAAGGAAGTTTATGGGGCATGAAAAGAATTATCCAGCACATGATTTGGAGTTAGCTACAGTTGTTCATGCCTTGAAGACATGGAGTCATTATCTATCTGGTGAAAAGTTCACGGTGTATACAGATCAAAAAATCCCGAAACACATTTTCTCGCAATGAGATTTGAATCTGAGGCAGAGGAGAAGGATAGAGTACCTTAAAATGTTCGACTTTGACATGATGTATACATCAGGTATGGTCAATTAGGTGGCCGACACATTAACCAGGAAGTCGTATGCTCAGTTAGAAAAGGAAGCTTTATACGAATGCAAATTGATGTCGGTCTTAGCCGATATGCATGTGGAATGTAAAAACAAAGGTGATGTTGTAGTTTTCATTTCATCTACGCTTGTTCCGTAACTGGTAAAAGTGGTAAAAGAGGCTCCAACATCTGATGCACAATGTCTGATAAAAAGTTCAAAACTCAATGGTGGGGAGAACATTGATTGATGGAAACTGGAAGCAGGTTCAGTTTTGTGTTTCAGATATCAGATGGTTGTACCTATAGTTTGTTAGGAATAACTCTTTAATTCTTACAACCATTCATGATGGGTTGTACATCCGGGTACACAGAAGACGTATAAGGTTCCAAAGGCGCAGTTTTAGTAGAGTGGCATGAAAAGGAAGGTGGCCTAATTCATCTCGTGATGCTTAACATTGTCACCAGGTTGAAGCAGAGCATCAGAAACCAGCTTGTATGTTACAGTCTTTACCTAACCCTGTGTGGAAATGGGAGCAGATAGCAATGGATTTTGTTACAGGTCTTCCAAGAACGGTCTGAAAAACGATGCCATTTCAGTTATAGTGAATCGTCTAACCAAGTCGGCCCATTTCATCCCAATTCGTGAAACCCATACGGTGGATGATCTTACAAAAATCTATTTCCAGGAAGGGGTAAAGAGGCATTGTGTACCGATGTCTATCATCTCAGATAGAGATTTGAGGTTTACATCTCGTTTCTTGAAATCCATACAACAATCCCTTGGGAATCAGTTGACTATGAGCACGGCGTATCATCCTCAGATGGATGGGCAATCCGAGAGGACTATACAGTCATTGGAAGACATGTTGTGGGATTTCATAATGGATTTTTGTGGCTCATGGAAGGATCATATACCCTTAGTGGAGTTCTCATACAATAACAACTACCAAGCCTCGATACGCATGGCTCCGTTTGAAGCATTGTATGGGTGTCCATGTCGTTCTCCACTATGCTGGGTGGAAACTGGTGAAACTTCACTAGTACGGAAGAGCATTGTCCAAGAAACGAAGAATACATTTAGTTGATTAGAAAGAGGATGGAGATGGGTCAAAGTCTACAGAAATCTTTTTCGGATCATTGTTGAAGACCTTTGTCATTTGCAGTGAGTGATCACATCTTTTTGAGAATCTCTCCAAGGTCTGGACAACGTTGTTTTGGGAAGTAGGGAAAGTCTATCTTCTCTATATATAATACCTTTTGAGATACTGGAATGGGATGGTGAGGTGGCGTATTGGTTGGCATTACCACCATGGTTTAGTGCAGTTCATAATGTGTTCCATGTATCTCAGTTTAAGAAGTGTCAGCCTGATCATGACCATGTGATCAGAAGGGATCATGTTGACCTAGAGTTGGATGCTTCATTGATTCATATCCCGGTACGGATTGTGGATAGGCAGTATAATGTCTTATAAGGCCCCAGCCTTAAACCTTACTTAATATTGAATTAAATAAATAATTCACATTGAGGATATTTTCAGGTTTAGAGTTTTAGAGAATTAGATCATAAATCATGAATTACATTCCACATTTAAACAAAGTGGTTACATAAAAGATAGAATTCGTTTTTTCCCATCAATGGAAACATATTTAAAATAAAACATGGATTCTTTCTTGACACTTCCTTGAAACTATCATCATATCATGCACCTTTCCCTTGACCTGTGAAAAACATTTCAAAAACATGGGATGAGCATAAAAAGCTCAGTAAGGGATATAAAAGTATGAAAAGAAAACAATAGTCGATGTATGATATCATACTTTACTCATAAAACATAATCATTTTAACATAACTCATCAAATCATGAATAAATCATAGAAATCATAAGGCATAAAGGTAACATGAGGCATTCATAACATTCTTACGAAGGGAGTAACCCTCTTGGTTACATTTGGAATACCCATCACAGTATATTCCCTAAATCACTTCAGAGAAAAACCTTAACTTTTTACTCTTTCGCATTACCCAATGCATTGGAGAGCTATATCAGGCTCACCCTCCCTTAGTTAATCATGGAGCCACCCGTCTTCATACCAATTTCCAAGAACCATAACATAATTGTATCACATAAAACATGTATAATGGAAACATAACATTTCCACTTTTCAATCACAAGATATCAATAAAACACATTGATATGAAAACATTATGAAAACCATTTTCAATACAAAAATAAAAAAAGATTAAAACATGGTATTTATTTTTCATTCAGAAAAAGTTATGGCTTGTAGAGGAAGCCGAAACTCAAATAATGGTCACAGCGGCGGAGAAGTCGTTGTCACCCCATACGTACGAAAAGAAAAAAAATTCCTTTTTGTCATTTAGTAAAACGATTCGTATAAAAAGATTCCTTTTGAATAAATGAAAAGTCAAGGGGGTTTATACACTGTATCAAATAAATTTGTGTATAAAACAAAATATGCCTCAATGAAATGAGATTGAGATGATTTCCCTTACAAAGACGGTATCCTTGGATTAAGAATAAATCAATTACATAATTATGTGTGAAAAATTAATACACCAAATATAAGTGTATATTAAGTGTAAAAAAATCAGAGGACATTCACACATATTCATAGAATGAAATATTGAAGGAGTACAAGTTTATCCCAATGAATCAAAATTGGGTTATGAAGTTCCCTTGCAAAAAATCTACTGCCTAACAACATCACTTCAAAATTCCGAAAAAGAGTTGATGAGAGATAAAAAGGGTATCTCATCATAGGGACATAAAATTTACATCAATAAGGATATAAAAGAACATATTACAACATAATAGTATGTTAATTAAAAGAAATAACAAAATAAGTCTTTTAAAAAGAGGAGGGTGAAAGGTTCCCTTACCGACTTGGGTTACTTTCGAAACGTACACCCCATTGAAGAAGGGTCATATAAAGAATATATAAATTCCAATAAATAAAATTATATTACACAAAGAGTATAATAATGGAATTTAAATACACCACTAAAAGGAAATGGTGGTAAATATAGCATAAATCTCACGGGACTAAAAGTGAGATGAAAAATTCTTTACGAAAACTCGGCAGCCTAACGACGCCACTTAAAACTTCCAAAAATGGATTGATGAGATAAAATATGGTCTCTCTTCATATTACAATAAAATTTACAGAAATAGGAATATAAAATAACATACCCCATCATAAAAAATAGGAGCTTAAATGAAGTTACATAAAGGAGAGTAATTAAAAAGCAAGAGAGAGGTTAGATCTCTTACGAAAATTCGGCAGCCTAACGACGCCACTCAAAACCTCCAAAATGGATTGATGAGAGAAAATAGGGTATCTAATCATATGAAAATAAAAATTAAAGTAGGAGTAATATAAAATAACATCCCAATCATAAGAAATATGAGCTTAAAAGGAATGACAAAAAAGAGTGTACTTAAAAAGAAAGAGAGTGGTAGGATCCCTTACCTCGTGTCCGACATGACTCGATCGTTATTTAATCTCCTGAATAATAAAATTTGGTCAATTTATAATTTTTTAAGGACATAATTTAAATATTATTATTCAGTTAATATCACATATCATAAGGTTATAATAATTGGTTAATAATGTGAGTTCGTATCAGATGTATTTGTCGATGTTCGGTACATGAGTAAAAATCGAACTTGTTGGAAAAGAATTTTCCATGTAGTTAGAGTTACATCATATCCAGAATAGTATTGATGTTTTAAATATCATATATATCCATTATATATTCATTTTATACTATTCCATATCATTTGGAGATAAAAAATTAAAAGTATCGTTCATGAAGACAGTAAGCCGTACGTACGCATGAACGCTACTTTCATTTTTTGTCCTATTAATGTAATTAAAAAAATGATAGATATATATATTATAATACCATAATTATATCCATCATTTAGATGTAATATATTACATATATATCCATTATATAAATGTACTTATAATAGTACATAACATTTGGAGATAAGAAATGAAATGTACCGTACATGAAGACGGTAAGCCGTGCGTACGCATGAACGCTACATTCATTGCCTTTTTTGTATTCAATGGAAATAAATAATAATGATATAAAGGTATATTATAATTCCAGTAGGATATCATATGTAATACCCTTAATTCAATCCTTTATACATCTCACATATGGCATTAACGAATCAAATCACTTTGAGGGGCGGTAGTCCGCACTTCCAAAAATGAAGATATTGCGTTTACCCATAATGGAAACCATAAATGTATGCCATAAATGAAAAATATATAAGCTTAAGGAAAACATAAACATATTATATATCATATATAAATATATTGATATCTTAATGGACACCTTTGAAGGTGTTAAAATAATATTGAACATTCATCGTTTCGTGAGGCAGTAATTCGCCATCCACAGAAACAGTATGTTCTTTAACCATTAGACGGAGGTGTGTGAATGTGTATCTCGAATACTTCTTATAAAAACATCCTAGAATATTTAAGATACTGGTGTTGTTACAAAAAAAGTAATAAAAAGAGTTTAGGTGTTCGGAGAAGAAAAATAAAACAACAGAACACAAGGGAAGACATTACCTTTAAATCGTGTAACTCTCTTTGATTTGAGCTCAAAGGCATCCTTGAAAAGGATTCTGCCCAAAGTGAGGATTCAATGATGAAAAGAGGGATGTGAAGAGATTAAATGTGCAGGGGATGGCCGTGCCAAAGGCTTGAGAGGTGTGTGTAAGGTGGTAGAGGTGGGGGCCTTTTATAAGAGGAGAGGAGGGGCACTCTTGGAAAGTTATAAAATATTACTTTATTATAAAATGATTTTCGGATTTAAATGGTCCCAAAAGGATATATTTCGAGTATAAGATGATAAGGTTTCGGAATCCACCAATTCAATAGGTTTGTGACAAGTGTAAGACTTATCTTTCACCCTATCTTCTCATTTTATTTAAATCGTTCATTTATGAGGTAATAACTGCATCATCACGGTGTCATAAATAAATTAATTTATTTAATGTCTAAAAATTATAATAAATATATCATGATGTAGGAAATATTTTTATCTTTTTAATAAATATTTATAGTAAAATATAAGACTTATATAACCTCATGTAAAAATTGTTTTAGTAAAAAAACACATGATTGTGACATTTTAATTTTAACATTAAATAAAAAGGTATTTATGTCATTTTCCAACCAAAGTGGCTCCATGGGGTCCCCATGTTGACCCATGGATTTTTTTGGTCGTCCATGAATCATCCAATGAGGGTAGAACATGTGTCTAGGTCATTTCATATTATTAAAATCTTATTTTTACCTTAAACTACACTAATTACCTTTAATCGCGATTAAAACTTAAAAGTTACTATTCACCCAGAAAAATTATTTTATTCCCATTGAACCATATTTTACTTCTTAATGACAACCATGTATGTAGTATTTTTGAAATTCAAAACACAGTGGTGGTAAAATTTCATTTAAACGAAAAATCAGTTTTTTAAGTACCACTTACTGGTTTCACTATTCATAAAAAATTGAAGTTTTCAGAAAAATACCAAAAAATCACACTAAGATAAATTTGATATTCTGAATTCAAAAATGATGTCTATTTTACAAAATTAAAAACATATAAATTACATTAATTAATTTAAAAGTTAATTCCCACTGTCAGAGCAAATAACGTGTTTTTATGAAACAATAAGTATCAAAAGATTGACACTAGTTTAAGTCCAATTTCAAGATGAAATTAATTCCAATGACCACTATTAGATTAAATGGTAAAAATATATTCTAATTTCAATTTAATCCCAATTCAAAAGATAATCAAATAATATAAAGAAATTCGATTAAAAATAGGTTTTGAATTAAAATACAACAATTTTAACTATTCATTAAAAAATGAAATTTATTGGAAAAATACCTAAAATTTACACAAAGTAAATTTTGATGTCCCAATTCTAAAGAAGTATATTATTTTGTCAAATATAACACATAAAATTGTCAAAAATTGGATTTAAAAGAGGTTCTCCATCAAAAGGCGGTTAATCGGCCTTTTAATGAATATTAGAATGTTTACGCTTAAAATTTGATTCATTCATATTTTTAATCCTATAACATTTATTGTAAAAAGTAAATTTTTTTGACAAAACATACATAATAATTTTGTAGTTAGTTCTGTTCATTCCCACCATTACAACAGCTAGGCATTAACTGCCATTTAAAATAATATTATTTTATTATTAGAGTGAAACGTAAGATTCCCAAGAAACTTGTTGTTGCATATTGGGTACACCATCGAGAAAAGAGTCCCCTTTAAATTAATATTAATATTTTATTCACAAATATGGATAAATATGAAAATGTCATATTCTTTATTTACCAGGGGTGTTACATCCTTCCCCCCTTTTGGAAATTGCATCCTCGCAATTTTAAAATTGGGCTTGGAAACTTCATTGAAAATCCCACATCGGAACAAGACTCAGTAAAACAATCACATTAAAATAAAGAAAGAGAAGTACAAAGGTCACCCGAGTTAACCCATAATAGGATTCCAAGTATGAAAATATGGACATGGAGGGAAAAAAGGGTCATGTTATGATGGAGAGTGATAGTAAACATGTCTAGGATAATGTTAACCATAAGAAAATCACAAACTTGTGATGTGATAAAGGGTATTCGATTCCCCGGTAGGAAAAGTTAACAGACAACATTTTTGTTTTAAGTTACTCTTAATTGAGGAATTTATTTTTGAGCTTAACTAAATCATAATGAAACATACTTACTTGTCACGTAGACTTTCATCTTTTACTAGATTCTTTCATCAAACTCATATTTTCTCCAAAAGACGAGTATTTAAGAAGAGTTGTTCGCATTAAGAGTACTACAATCAACTTCTTGAGAATCAACTAATCCAAAAATGAGAACTAAATATTTCCCATGTATTTAGAGAAAATCCAAAACCAAAATTGTTATTATGAGATCAGATAATCCACAAAAATATAATCCATTCTAAAAAGAAAATCTATTCTTAATCTCCAAAATTTGTCCCAGAAAAAACCCCAAAGTTCAACAAAGACCATTTGATAAACAATTGTCCATAGAATTATTCAAAGTAAACCATACTAAGATTGAAACCCAATTATTTGAAGGATTTAATCCTATAGTCTTCCGTGGTAAAAATTAACTTTTATCTCCAAATAACATCAGTTGCTCTTAAATTCTCATATTGAAAAGTAAATAACCTAATCACATTACCTCCATGATAGGTTAATCATTTCCATAGATAACCCAAAATAAACATAATATTGTTTCCTAAAATCATCTAACTAAAAATAATTAGTCAAACTAACCAGGGACTTCACGTAGTCCAGTGGTAGGTGATAAATACCAATCGTACTTTGGTTGTGGTTTCGATTCCCGCAACTTTGTCCGACGAGACGGGTTGTCACATGGTCTGCATTTTGTCCTTTTTCCAAAACTATATAATTCTTAAAACATTCCCTAAAATGGGATAAAATTTTCAAAAATAATCATAACATATTTTAGCCTCAATGTTATCTCATGCCTTTCATTTTCCAACATAATATATAATAACCCATAATTACCTCAAAAGTAAGGATCATATAAACCCTAATAGTTACCTTTATAATTATTACCTGAACGTCCACATCGATTGGTCATCTCGTACATGATGCATTACCGAACATACCAAGGTAAAAGTGGTTGATCATGACTCTTAGATAGTTGGTTTAGAACAACCACGAGTTTCCTCATTGAATCCCCCATTTCATCCAGTCTCTTAATCAGAGAACCACCACAGTTTCCTTAAAACCTATTGTCACTTTGGTTCCTTCTTGAGCCATCCATTCACTAAAAACAGATATTTCAGTGTGAGTATATCAACAAAACCATCATGTACTAATGGGGAAGATAACCACTAAGATATACTTACTCATTCACATTATCTAAAACTATGACTCTTTCTGAAATCCTAACCATTATGGTAATGTCACTTATGCCTAGAGAATACACTATCCTCTAAAGTTATCTAAAATGACCTCTGATACCAACTATAAGGCCCCGACCGTAATACTTACATAAAATTGAATTAAATGATTAATTCACATTGAGGATCTCTTCAGGTTTATAGTTTTAGAGAATTAGATCATAAATCATGAATTACATTCCACATTTAAACAAAGTGGTTATATAAAAGATAGAATTCGTATTTTCCCCTAAAAGGAAACATTTTTAAAATAAAACATGGATTCTTTCTTGAAACTTCCTTGACACTGTCATCATATCATGCACCTTTCCCTTGACCTGTGAAAAACATTTCAAAAACATGGGATGAGCATAAAAACCTCAGTAAGGGATATAAAAGTATGAAAAGAAAACATTAGTCCATGTATGAAATCACACCTTACTCATAAAACATGAGAATTTTAACATAACTCATCAAATCATGAATAAATCATTGAAATCATAAGTCATAGAGGTAACTTGAGGCATTCATAACATTCTTACGTAGCGAGCAACCCTCTTGGTTACGTTTGGAATACCCATCACAGTATATTCCCAAAATCTCTTCGGAGAAACCTTAACTTTTAGCTCCATCACGTTACCCAATGGATTGGATAGCTATATCGGGCTCACCCGCCCTTAGTTTATCATGGATCCACCTGTCTTCCTAACAATTCCCAAGAACCATAACATAATCGTATCACATAAAACATGTATAAAGGAAACATAACATTTCCACTATTCAATCAAATGATATCAATAAAACACATTGATATTAAAACATTATGAAAACCATTTTCAATACCAAAATAAATGAAGTGTAAAACATGGTATTTATTTTTCATTCAAAAAAAGTTATGGCTTGTAGAGGAAGCCGAAACTCAAATAATGGTCACGACGGCAGAGAAGTCGTTGTCGCTGCATACGTACGACAAGAAAAACATTCCTTTTGGTCGTTTAGTAAAACGCTTCGTATAAAAATATTCCTTTTGAATAAGTGAAAAGTCTAAGGGTTTTATACACCGTATAAAAGAATTTTTTTTTAAAACAAAATATGCCTCAATGAAAGGAGATTGAGACGATGTCCCTTACAACGACAATATCCTTGGATTAAGGATAAATCAATTACATAATTATGTGTGACAAATTAATACACCAAATATAAGTGGATATTAAGTGTAAAACAATCATAGTACATTCAAACATATTCATAGAACGACATATTCAAGGATTATAAGTTTATCCCAAAGAATCAAAATTGGCTTAAGAAGTTCCCTTTCAAAAATTTGACAGCCTAACGGCGTCACTTCAAAATTCCGAAAAAGAGTTGATGAGAGATAAAAATGGTATCTAATCACTAGGACATAAAATTTACATCAATAAGGATATATAATAACATATACCAACATAATAGTATGTGAATTAAAAGACATAACAAAATAAGTATTTTAAAAAGGGGAGGGTGAAAGGTTCCCTTACCGACTTTGGTTACTTTCGAAACGTACACCCCATTGAAGAAGGGTCATACAATGAATATGTAAATACCCATATATGAAATTATATTACACAAAGAGTATAATAATGGGATGTACATACACCACTCAAAGGAAATGGTGGAAAATGTATCATAAATCTCGTAGGACTAAAAGTGAGATGAAAAATCCCTTACGAAAACTTGGTAGCCTAACAGCACCACTTAAAACTTCCAAAAACGGATTGATGAGAAAAAATAGGGTCTCTAATCAAATTACAATAAAATTTAAAGCAATATTAGTATAAAAGAACACCCCCCATAATAACAAGGATGAGCTTAAAAGAATTCCCATAAAGGAGAGTACTTAAAATGAAAGAGAGAGGTTAGATCTCTTACGAAAATTCGGCAGCCTAACAGCGCCACTCAAAACTTCCAAAATGGATTGATGATAGAAAATAGGGACTCTAATCATATGAAAATAAAAAGTAAATTAGGAGTGATATAAAATAACATCCCAATCATAAGATATATGAGCTTAAAAGGAATGACATAAAAGAGTGTACTTAAAAAGAAAGAGAGGGGTATGATCCCTTACCTCGTGTCCGACATGACTCGATCGTTCTTTAATCTCTTGAATAATAAAATTTGGTCAATTTATAATTTCATAAGGACCTAATTTAAAGATTATTATTCAGTTAATATCACATATTATAAGGTTATAATAATTGGTTAATAAAGTGAGTTCGTATCAGATGTTTTTGTCGATGTTCGGTACGTGAGTAAAAATCGAACTTGTTGGAAAAGAATTTTCCATGTAGTTATAGGTACATCATAAAAAATAGTATTGATGTTTTAAATAACATATATATCTAGTATATATTAATTTTATACTATTACATAGCATTTGGAGATAATAAATTTGAAGTACCGTTCATGGAGACGGTAGGCCGTACGTATGAATGAACGCTACTTTCATTTTTTGTCATATTAATGGAATTAAAACAAAATGAGATATATATATATATTATAATTCCAGAATTATATCCATCATTTATATGTAATATATTACATATATATCCATTATATATATGTACTTATAATAGTACATAACATTTGGAGATAAGAAATGAAATGTACCGTTCATGGAGATGGTAAGCAGTACGTACGCATGAACGCTACTTTCATTTCTTTTATTTGGATTAAATGGAATTAAATAAAAGTGATATAAAAGTTATATTATAATTACATTAGGATATCATAGGAAAGACCATTAATTCCATCCTTTATATGTCCCACATATGGCATTAACGAATCAAATCACTTTGAGGGGCGGTAGTCCGCACTTCCTAAAATGAAGATATTGTGTTTACCCATAATGGAAACCATAAATGTATGCCATAAATGAAAAATACAGAATATTAAGGAAAACATAAACATATTATATATCATATATAAATATAGTTACATCTTAATGGCCTCCTTTGAAGGTGTTAAAATAATATTGAACAATCATCGTTTCACGAGGCAGTAATTCGCCATCCACAGAAACAGTTTGTTCTTTAACCATTAGATGGAGGTGTGTGAAAGTGTAGCTCGAATAACTCTTATAACAATATACTAGTATATTTGAGATACTGGTGTTGTTACAAAAATAAGTACAAAATAGTGTTTAGGGGTTTGGAGAAGAAAAATAAAAAAAGAACATAAGGGAAGACATTACCATTAAATCGGGTAACTCCCTTTGATTTGAGCTCAAAAGTTTACTTGGAAAAGATTATTCCCAAAGTGAGGCTTTAATGATGAAGAGAGGGATTTGGAGAGATGAAATGGGCAGGGGTTGGCCGAGATAAAGGCTTGAGAGGTGGGTGTAAGGTGGTAGAGGTGGGGGCCTTTTATAAGAGGAGAGGAGGGGCACTCTTGGAAAGTTATAAAATATTACTTTATTATAAAATGATTTTCGGATTTAAAAGGTCCCAAAATAATAAATTTCGAGTATAAGGTGATAAGGTTTATAAATCCACCCATCCAATAGGTTTGTGACAAGTGTAAGACTTATATTTCACCATATCGTCCCATTTTATTTAAATTGTTCATTTATGAGGTAATCACTGCATCATCACAGTGTCATAAATAAATTAATTTATTTAATGTCTAAAAATTATTAAAATATATCATGATTTAGGAAATCTTTTTAGATTTATAAATAATATTTATAGTCAATTATAAGACTTATATAACCCCGTGTAAAAATTGTTTTTTTAAAACAACACATGTTTGTGACATTTTAATTTTAACTTTAAATAAAAAGGTATTTTTGTCATTTTCCAACCAAAGTGGCTCCATGAGGTCCCCATGTTGACCCATGGATTTTTATGGTTGGACATTACTCATCCAATGAGGTTAGGACATGTGTATAGGTTATTTCATATTATTAAAAGATTATTTTTACCTTAAACTACACTAATTACCTCTAATCGCGATTAAAACTTAAAAGTTACTGTTCACCAAAAAAAATTATTTTAATCCCATTGAGCCACATTTTACTTCTTAATTAAAACCATGTATGTTGGATTTTTTAAATTCAAAACACAGAGGTGGTAAAATTTCATTTAAATGAAAAATCAGTTATTTAAGTACCACTAAGTGGTTTCACTATTCATCAAAATTGAAGTTTTCCAGAAAAATACCAAAAATTAATCCTAAGATATATTTTATATTACGAATTAAAAAATGATTTATATTTTAAAAAATTCAAAACATATCAGTTAAATTAATTAATTTAATAATTAATTCCCGCTGTCAAAGCAAATAGCGTGTTTTATGAAACAATAAGTATCAAAAGATTGACACTAGTTTAAGTCCAATTTCAAGATGAAATTAAATACAACGACCACTATTGGATTAAATGGTAAACATTTATTCTAATTTCACTTTAAAACCAATTCAAAAGATAATCTAATCATATAAATAAATTAGATTAAAAATAGTTTTTGAATTAAAATACAAATTTTTTCACTATTCATTAAAAAATGAACTTTCGCGGAAAAATACCAAAAATTTACTCAAAGTAAATTTTGATGTCCCGATTCTAGAGAAGAAATTTATTTTTTCAAATATAACACATAAAATTTTCAAAAAGTGGATTTAAAAGAGGTTCTCCATCAAAAGGTGGTTAATCGAGCTTTTAAAGAATACTAGAATGTTTACGCTTAAAATTGGATTCATTCGCATTTTTAATCCTCAAAGATTTTGTGAAATGAAAAAATATTTTACAATCATATATAATCATTTTGTAGTTAGTTCTGTTCATTCCCTCCATTACGACAGCTAGGCGTTAACTACCATTTAAAATAATATTATTTTATTATTAGAGTGCAACGTAAGATTCCCAAGAAACTCGTTATTGCGTATTGGGTATGCCATCGAGCATCGAGTCCCCTTTAATGTAATATTAATATATTATTCAAAAATATGGATAAATGTGAAAATTTTATATTCTTTATTTACCTGGGGTTTTACAGTCTTGCGTGGAAAAAGTGGTGCTCTATTGCGGGTTTTGTGTCAACTTAGTCAGATTTAGGAAGACACTTGGGAACACGAGAAAGAAATGAAAGAGAAGTGGCCGGAACTATTTCAGGAAATAGATGGTTTTCAACATTTGGGGGACGGAAAGAGAAATGGTGGGGAGAATGTAGTACACCTGGTTTCTGGTATGTAAACCTTAATTGATGCTTTTCTTGGTTTTAAATGTTAAGTGTGACGAATGAGAGAGTTAAGAGATCCTGGACTGATGTTTGATGCCAAGGGGAAGGTGCACGGGCGGCACACTATTTTTCTGAACCATGCGACCAAATCTTGAGGAGGCAGTGGCGTCCGCACGATCAGCGCATGATTTTTCTAACCGTGGGGCCAAACCGTGTTAGAAGGGTGGAGGAGGCAGTAGCTAATGCATGGTTAGCGCATGGTTTGTCAAACCGTATGACCTATCCATGAAGTCACTTAATGTTAGATCCTAAAATTGTGGATCTAACTCGTTTTTCCATTAATTGCCTTGTTTAAACCTTCTAAGCAGCCCTAACATGGGATTTCTATCCCTTGTAGGATGGAAGACTTCTCCCAAATGTTCATGAGGTGATCCAAATGCTTCTCTTTGAGAATAGAAGCTGGATTCTAATGATATGTGATTGTTCACCTTCGTTCTTGAATGATTTCTTTGATCTACTTAGATCTACACCTCGTCTACTCTCGGTTTCTTAAATATACACCCGTTATGGGTAGATATAAGCATGTAGATGAAAAATATGACGAGATTTGGTCTTGGTTGTGTTAGGAGAAGAGATCTAAGGATAATTTTTGGAGTTTTGAGCTGGTGTTCTTGAGCATTCTTCGCTCGTGGCATGGTTTCACCCATTTTGTTGAGTTTGGTGTCTTCACTCTCGATTCCTCTTTCGTAGAACATGAAGGCTTAGTTCAAATTTATTTAATCACTTGGCTTTGATTGTAAAATTATGGTGCAAACATGTTATAAATCATATTTAGTGATGATTTATGGATTTTGATGAAATTGTGGAAATTGACAGACTATTTTGTGGAAATTGTTTTGATTTCTTGATTTTAAAATAGTGATTTTAAAATATAGATTTGCGGGATTTGGAAAATGGTTTATGGGAAAAAAAATTCAGTTAAAGGGTAAATCGTCCCCCATGTATTTTCAAACCCTTCAGCATTTATTACCAGCCTTTAGTGCCTTGGGGTTGTCGCTTACGACCTAGTAATGATTCGCTGAGCTCTCAACCCAATGAGAATTGGCGGGTCATTACCCGTGATTTTTTTTCCTACCAATTCTATATACCTCCATTCTCCCTACGTTGTGCCACAAATAGCAGCCTTGTTACCACAAATGAAATACTTCATAGAACATCATAAATAGTCTTGTTTCTTAAAATGAAAATCCATCATGCGAACCATTTTCCTCTTAGAAGCTACCAGCCTTACCACAAGGCACAAACCTTCAGCACGAACTGATTTTTTGTCCATGAACCATATTTTCCCAGTCTACGTATCACAATTCATCGTCTAGAAACAATTTCTTGTTCATAGTACACGGTTTGTGACCTGTTCTATGTGCATCCATTTTTTAATTGAATTCTATTTCTATTCTGTATCTTGTTCACTCTTATATAGATATTTTTCCTTTTCCAAAAAAAAACATTTTATTTTGTGGAAAAAAACATTAGAAAACAATGGGAAACTATGCCACCTTCAACACTGCATTCATCCTCAATCATAATTCCACATTCCGTAAAAACTATCTTATCTTCCATGTTTTAATTAAAAATAAAAAACTATACTCTATTTCTATAAACAAAAAACCTTGGATCCAACACCATCTTCCCTGTTGAATATTCAATTCACACTGTTAAAATATACACATCATGATCATGTGATTGGTATAGAATGTAAACATTTCTAACAAAAGTTATCATAACCAACATTTAATAGCATAAAACACTACATTCAACTCGAGTTCACGCATAGGTTCATTCTATTAATGAGACCTCAACTAACAATACCCATAATCCACAACTCGATCTCTATACATCAGAAAAAACTCCACATGGTATCCCAGAAGAATCACAAAAAATCGTATACTACTCACCTGAATCAAGTATGATCAAAATTGGTGCCGATGTTAAGTGCTCCTTAAAATTCTAAAAATATTTCTTAGAATCCTCTGACCATTCAAACATTAATCCCTTTTTGGTGATTCCTGAATGTAGTTCAAAAAAATATGAAATGCCTTGGATGAATATCCTTTAATATCCAGCTAACTGCTGAATGTTTTGGATATCAAACCATTATTGGGATGCTCCCAAAAAACCCTACCTATACCATCTCTTGGTCCACTGAAACAACTTCCAGTGAGATATTGTTCCCCAATAAGTGTTCATAGTGAATGAAAAATGGAATCATAGAAAGTTTTTCATATGACTAATGTTATATCAGTGTTCCTAGGAAAATATCAAGATGATGGGATTGATTGTAATGAGTCTTGGAGTATAATACGATGGTCTTCCAGATTCAACACCATAATAATATCTAGATATATATGAAATATCGTGTTCATACCATCTTATGAAGGTATTATTTAATATTTCATAAGTCTGTACTGTCAACTGATGACCCCCTTATCCCAAATAAATCATCGATAGTACATTAGATCCCTTAAATTGGTAAAGAAGATCATCGATACATAGAATAGTATATTAGTCGATCATAGTAATTTTTTAAACACACTTTAATAGACACACAAACATAAAAACTAATCAACCTTCATTACGATCAAAATAGTTGATCCCCAAAGAGACATACTTGGATGGATAAATCCTTTATACTCAATCCCCTATAACTAAGTCTTAATCTCTTGAATCTCTATCAGTGCCATTATTTATGGTTGAATAGATACTAGCTCACCAGCCAACATGATCTCAATAGTTATTTCCACATCTCTCTCAGGTTGTAGCCCTAGTAATTCTTCAATAAATACATCATGAAACAGTTCAACTAGTGGTGGATGGACAAATTTCCTAATAACCTCGTCATCAAAAAATATACTATAAACATGATCTTTGAGCTCTCCCAGTTTCTATGTAATTTTTCATGCTCATTCTAACAAGATAATCCATTATCCTTCATGAATATACCAGTCACCCTTAGGAGACACAACAGTCACTCACCTACTGTAGTAATAAACGTGGGTTCGATTGGTGACTAGCTAGTAAATCACTATAAATATAATAAATACCATCATATCAAGAAAATTGAGATCCCATAGGAAACAATACCCTCTAACCTCTAGTGAACTTTCATTTCCAAGATAGATATATGTATAGTTCACTCCCAATGGTGTATCTATAGTCATTACCCACACACAAACACCAATATCTGGATCAAACCATTAACATGTTTTGTGGATATAAAGGAATAAGATGCACAAATATCAACCAAGGAACTAGATAAAATAGATGATACTAGAATAATACCTCTCACTTTCAATGGTTCAGCATCACTACCCAAAAGTGTATGTTTTACATCATGTTATTGTGCTTCCCCTCTTTTTTATGATGTTGTATGACTCCCCAAAGTTGAATCACTATGTTGATGCTTGAAATAATTCCCAAAAGAACAAATTCCACTACATATACCCCATTGGCTAGTAGAAACACTAAATACTTTCCAGATATGGTGTAGAAGATCCTCTTCGCGTCATCAGACTATTTCATGCTCCACTTTAAGTACCAATTGTTTGGTACAACTTGTAAAAATTCTATTGATGTTCCATATTTATGAAATATGAATACACTATGGGTGGTGATGAATAGTGTTGATGGTAGTGTCCCGACTTACCACAATAATGGAATATCTCCCCAGCAAGGTCCCCTCCAAAACAACCTCATATCTTCATGATTATTTTCCCACGACATTGGTTAATGTTGTCATGAAGGTGTTTCCTGCTCTCGGAAGTCGTACCTCTTAATCATCTAGAAACAACTACAAGTCAAGAACTGGAATCCTCAATCACATTCTCTTCAACTATGTGATCTTGATCCACCACATTAGTAAAATTCTTCAGCCAGATGATATTCACCTGGGACATTGTATCACACAATATTCCATCCTGATAATGTTTCTCATAGTTGCCTCATATCCTTCTACCATTGGAGAAAAGCATTACAGATCTGGGTAGAAACCTGTATAGTTAATCATTGATATGCTCCCCTGTGTAAAATTCATGAACTCAGCAGCATTATATTGTCCTACTGTCATTGGGTAAATGTCTTCTGAGAACCACTCAATGAAGTCCCTCTATAACTATCGTCAGTAATTCCAGTTCGTGCCTGAATTTCCCACCACCACTTTGCTAATCCCCATAGCATATAAGCAGCTAACTTGAAACTCTATTCAGTATAAGTCTTTAAATGGTCATGTAATTTCTATATGGAATGAACCCAAAATTATTTTCCCTTAGGCCCACCCTCTCTAGTTAAATTTGGATGGTTCTGCAACTGAGACTCCATTGTCAACTCATACATACTATCCAGAACTCACCCTATGTATCTTTTCTTGAAGTGAATAAAGTAAGAGTTTTTTTCTCAAAACTTCTCCAATTCATATTCACATGACATTATTGATACCTCAAATTCCCTAATAATAAAATCATTCTTATACATTCCCCTCGGTCATTCCTTCGACAAGCGTCATAGAGGCATAATCTCGACAATTCCCGACTCATGTCTCGTGTATTATAACATAAAAATATTACAATTACATAAGAGGAAATAATCACAACAAGCCATTTTCCTGTACATTGAAACACTATTAATAAATGAGGCACTATCACTACCCTAAACCATCATACACCTAGTTTTTGGTTAACATGGGTAAGCACACAATCAAAATCATGTTTCTCATTTAAAAAAAATTATTCTCATTTTCTATCAATTTAAAGTCATTATCAATTCATGTTTGGCTCTATTTTTCATTATAATCTCATAAGAAAGAAAACTATTTACTCTCAAGAACATACCCATGACCCATTTTCCACTATATACCTAAAATGATTAATGTCACAATAGTCCTGGGTTCCTAGAATAATGCTTGCCGACGCAAAAGTCGTGCAATTTTTGGTGACGAATCAAAACTAAAAAATTATCAGATACAATAATCAAATCACAACACTAGTGCATCACCCAAGGTGAAATAATATTCCTAACTAATAAAAAAACACAAATTAAAAAAAGCTCACCCTGATTACATTGGTTTTACCCCCAAAATGGGCTTCCAACTCCCATGAAATAGCTCATTACCATGCCTTAACACTTCTTACTCTTCTATATACCTTTTCGTAAATAGAATTACCATAGAAGAAGAATGAAATTATGAAATTGATACCACATTGTAGTGCCCTAACCTGAGTTCCACAAAACAGTTCCCCCAGTTAGCCACATGACCTCATGCGTGCCTCCACTATACTATATGTCATCAACTAGCAACACGGTTCTGGAAATTTATTCATGGGGAGACTGTACCGTCATTTATCATAGTAAAAAACTGGTAGTATTAAATATGCAATATGGGATGTATAGATAACCAGAACAATACTCATGTCTTTAGATAATCAAACAGTAAAAAAATACTTAAATGAAAGGGAAAACATGTTATGCCAATAGAAGTGTCAATTTTCTATTAATAAGATAATAATAAAGAAACAACATATCCCCAAGAATTTCGAAAAACATGTCTTGTACCCTCCTCCATGTTCCATCCCTAATCAGCCAACCATCCTAGGTACACCTCCCTTATCTAGTCTTGCAACAGTATAATATATTCGGGTACCGATCAGGCTTCCCAAATACAGTGTGAGTACAACTCAGTATATCACAAAAAATGGTTTGTAAAACTATTCCAATAAAAAGATATTGCATGTAGTTTTAAAATAAATAAGTATAATGAATAAATAATGAGTTATCACATTAACATTTATTATTTTCCTACTACATTAAATCAAGGGCTCCACAGGATACATGTAGCTCAATAAAAAATTTATCTCATAACGAAACAAAAATTGTTCCCCATGTAATATCATATCATAATACATGCTTCTTGATGAAGCTTGAAATATTCAATGTGATATGATATCTCACTACCGGATTTAACTTGATCCAGAGTATCAATATTCTCATGTGAAGCCATAATATAGAGTACCATTATTTCTATTCATAACTTTCACATTTAGTATCCACATTTCCAAAGATATGAATATCAAAACTAAAGTAACATGAATATGTTACTATGATTAAGCATCAACATAATGACTATGTTCACATTCTATTGAATCATAATTATAAAGACCGTGTTACTATGTATACTTCTCAATTTATAATTACAATTTCAAATTCTCTTTATTCATAAGTATGATGACCATGTCACCATTTTAACATTTAATTTAGAATGACCACATTACCATTATTTAGCACATAATTAATTTTTTAATTAATTATCCACTTCAATCTCATTACTAATTCAACAACTAGTTAAAAACTACCATTCCATTAGTTAACTTGATAATTTACTAAATTCCTGTGATGATTAATTAATACCTCAACTAATTATTCAATATCACAATTCATATTCATTTATTAATTTTTCAGAATTAATGATTGAATTATAATCTCATATTTACATAATTAATACCATAATTAATTATATATATCATATAATATACGGCACATATTTATTCCAAATTAAATTATCTCAACTTATAAATTTAATTATCTCATGATTAATCCCATGATTAAGTATCTAGACTACAACCCTTAACGTTTAAATTCAATTTCCCTGAATTAATTATCTAATAAGGAATACCCTTCATTTCATGATTACTTCCCCAATTAATCACCCATTTCAATATAGATTTGATAAATAAATTGGCCAATATAATTATCCTTGTTCAAGGAAACCAATTGATAATGGATGCTCGAAATTATAAATTTTTTCATATACAAATCAATTCCCAGAAAATGTTAATTATACTTATACCACATACCATAATTCTTTAATTGATGTTTTCTCAATGTCATTCCCCAATTATCTTAGTAGCACAATGACATTGATAAATTTTCTAGATCTAAATCCTTAAACCAAAATCAAGATCAAATCTATCAAGATATCATAAATCTAGATCTAGATCTACAATCCAAGATCCTGATCTCACCACATTGTATTAGATACAAGAAAACAGATGATATATTTTATGAAAATATTAAGGAATGCTTGAAGAAGGAACATGAGATGCATCGGGTTGAAATCCACATACCGGGAGAAGAGAAGATCATCAATATAGGAATTCTATCTTGAAGAACAGTGTTAGAATGGCCTTGGAATACATTTGGGTTAATGGGAGAACATTAATATACCTATATAGATATTATTATATGGAGTTAGGGCCATATAAGAGGCGTAACTGGTCAATAAAGGTGGAAATCGATTAAGATCCACAATTATATGATCGCATTATCACCTCGCACATGGTTTAGTCGCATTGTTATACAAACTATGAGCTAACATTTTTTAGCCACTGATACAGGGGAGAACATCACATGGATACCACACACAACATCTCAAACTATGCCCTAACCATTTAAAAACTATTTCCACAAATAACCAAGGAGTGCATTGTTTCTCATAGGTAGCCACGCTGTTTGTACGAACCGTGCAGAGACCATGCACTAACCCTTTTTGTCTAAAATTTTCTTAGACTACACCCAAAAACTCCCCAAGTCACCACATCAAGAAATGGTACTTTTTTAGAAATGATAAATTAATTGAAATAGCTCATGTGACAACTCCCTAAATGGTGAGATCTTACATCTGGTTTGACCCATTTATTTAAAAAAAATTTATTACAAAGTAATATAAATTGGAAAATTTATTTTATCATTTGACTGAAAATGCATTAACTGGATTTATGAAATATGGTATACCTCCATCAATTCATGATTAATTATTTCCTCATATGTCAAAGTATCAATTTTTTTAAAAAAATCAATATTTCTGATCATAAATAATCTATATTGATTAAAGGATACAAATTTATCCATATTTACCTAGTTAGTCAAATGGAATTAAAAGAAAACACCATATATAAAAACGGTATACATTTTAGGAAATAAAAATATAAATCATAAAAAAAATTGATGTTTAAGTTATATGTAATTATATGTGAAAAACGTATTACAAGAAAGTCATTTTTTTATGAGAAGGGTAAAAATCACAAAAGAAAGTGATATTGTTCAATAAGTTTTACGACATGGTAAATTTCCTATAAATACACATGGATGAAATAATACAAATATAAATATAAAATAACATTAATTATTATATTATAATTATTTTACAAGAAAATGGTGTACTATATACACCATTTAGTACAAATTAGTGTATAAATACAAATGTTCCTCAATTAAAGGAAATTGAGATATAATCCCTTACCTCACGCTTCCATTTGTCTGAATGTGATTCAACTTCATTTATAGCAGTTTTAATAGTTTCATTAATATACATCAATACTATTTTAATATTTATGTCTTCATATATGATACTTCTATAACATCTAATCGCTCATTTGTTATTAATAATGCATTATTTCCTTAGTTTTGGGTGTTAATTGACTTGTTTTATCATTTTTTAATTGTCATGATTGATATGGATAATGTTCATATAATATAATACCTTCATCAATAGAATAATAATAAATACATAATTATTATATTTATAAATTATTTATACTTATAATACAAGTAATTAATTATGCTTTTGAAAAATTAAGTGTGTTATGAACTAGGAGATGGTTAGTTGTTTGTATGAACGAGTAACATTTCCATTTTCCAATGATCATGATGAAAATGTGGTAAGTAGTATTTGACCTTTCCAGAATGAAAAAAAAATTATAATATTTTTTTAGATATACTTATATATATTTTCCATGTGGTGTGGTGTTGAAAATAAGGTCACATTGTTTTTTGAAGGAGGTAGTCCACATGTACACGAATGATATTATCATCTTTTAGTGAGTGAAAATAATAAAAAATGATTTATTACATTTTTAGAATTATAAATAGGTTACTAATATCATTATTATGAAATGTATATCACATTTTTTTTATTTTATTCTTATCATCTTCCATGTAAAGAATTAGTGAATTATGAATAACGACACCCTATGAGGCGGTAGTCTTCCGAACACATGGGAAACATTATCATATACCATAATGAATGGAATTTAAAGAAGTTGTATTTTTTTATAGTGATCCAAAATTATAATTAAATTATAAATAATATATATATAGATATATATATATATATTATCCATCATCTTACCCAACTATGACAGGAGGTAGTGTAAAAATGAATTACAAAAGTTAATGAGGTGTTATTCCAACATAATCATGAATTAGAATTTAATAATGCATTTTATAGTAGCGAGGATATATTGGTACCTTGAATATAATTTATGGAAATCGCAATATATGGAATATAATGTTTCTATTATATCATCTAGGATTAAAATTAATTTTAATAGGTGGAGTAATAATTGAAAAAAATCTTATTAAATAATGGTACATATTACTTGAGTAACCACCTTTAGTTTGCATTAAAATCTATTATAGGTCATATCCCATAACAATATATGGATTACTATATTATAATATAGAATTTGGGAAGTTATTTGGGTATGGAATGGCTGGAAAATGTTTGTTGATGTTTGAGTGAAGAGATATTAATGGGTGGCCTTGTACAGGTGAGGTCAATGGCACAATATTAATTTATGAAATTAAAAATTCATACCAAATGTTTTTCAAATTAGAAAATATTAATGGCTCTATATCAATGTATATTGAAACATTTAAGGTTTCCAAGGAACTTGATGCTAATAGGAGGCCTATTTTTTCCTATAGGGGTTAAAACTGAAAAGTTGAATGTAAGGGGAATACACGACATTGTTGTTTTATTCATGTCATGTATTCATAGTTTAGGGATTGTTAATAATGGATCACATGGTTCTGTGTAGTTTATTAATATTCATTATTTAATGAATCTTGGAGTTAATTTTTTTTAAATAATATTAGTCATATCTTTTACATGATGTGTATGGGTTACACACCATGTAAATCCCATGTGCACCGTATTTATAAAAGGTAAGAATCCTCAAATTCATACACACACCTTATAATGTCACATGACTCAAGATGGTCCAATATCCTCCCATTAATAATTTTTTGATTCCCTCCTAGGTATTGATTCTCTTACTTACAACATCAATCCATTGTGATCAATGCTCTATCATTTCTTTGATTCCTAAAAGGTTATCCCTGATTAGTGTTATTTTCTCCCATTTTTTCACACCGTCATAAAATGCTTAATCCCTACTATTATAATGAGGTATCTTTTTTCTTAATGTATTTGTGGGATAATTTATTTATAATATTTTGGTTTGATTCTTGGATTTTTGATCAGAGATCTAAATCTTATATTCATGATCGTGCGAAAAATGTTGATGCCATAGAGGTAGTGGATTCTTTCCTTCTGTCTCAAGTTGTGTGAAGTCATAAATATGGTAGGGTTTATCCCATTGAATGGAAATAAAAATTTTCATATAATAACTGAACTAGATAAAATAAATTGAATAGGGATCTAAGGTAAATGTTGATTCATTATACCATTATGATGGGTTTTTAAATGATTTTATATATAGTGAGATATCAATTCTATTTTGTATTAGAATGTTATTATGCATGGTGTGTCATGTGTAAATTGGTCAATAACACAAATATGGAAATATGTAATAAGTATATTAACATATGAATTAAATAAGAGGGATCATTATAATCTTATAGTTCATTCCATTTTATGATAATAAAATTACTTCATGTATGCAAGCTTAATTAAATGTGTTTGTCCATGTTATTAATGGAATTGATGAATACCATGAATCTGGTTTATTCTTCTTGATGATAATTATAAAAGTCATGAATATGGGAATGGATTAAAATCTTGAGAGCATTTTTAAATAATAATATCTTATTAAAATTGGATATCTTCTATTCCAAATGTTAGATCATATGAATAATGAATTAGATAGAACAATATTGAATAATAATTGATTTTTTCAAAATGATAATTGTTATGTACTGATTTTCCACAATTTAATTATCCCATGTACCTTGAGTTTAAATAAGTGAGAGCTCAATTATGTATGAATTATAGTTGCCTTTTTGAGGCTATAGATTGACTTGATGGATGTGCTATTTTATTCTTACAACCTTGTGATGATCAATTGATATATGAATTAATTTGTGGGGTGATATTTAGTGAGTAGGCACGAATATGTTACGAGGCCTGGATGGCTGAGCCTGAGATGTATAATGTTATGTGGAAAAGGAGGCCTAAATGATGTGGTATAAGTTAACACATGTGATAGAGAGACACATCAGGATATGTTTGTGGGTTTCAGGGACAAAACTAGTGTTGATACAATGGGTTGAATCTAGGATATCTTTTTCAATTGCAGCTGTGATCAGGGATGTTAACATATGAATCTATTTAATAAATGATGGTATGAATGCTTTTTTAATCTGAATTAATTTCCACCTACTTTGAGAAGATAGGTGTTCTTGGTTGCATGTTTCATATTAGTGGTTTATTAGGTTGGTTTTACTAGAGTACCATGTCTATTTAATTATAAAGACAAATAATAAATAATTCATAACCCATGAGTTTTGATGATGTTGGATTGCTATGAGTGTTACTCTTGAGAAACTATAGACTATTTTTATATTATTCTTAGAGGGTAGGGAATTTAATATGATTAGTAATGTAATGTATTATGGAATAATCATAAATCAAAATTAATGGATATATATTTAATTAATATATGAAATTATAGAAAAAAATAATGATTCTATTATAGAACTTTTATATTCTATTGTGCTTATATGATATATAGTCATTGAATTGGAATTTTTATGTCCATGAGATATTAGCAACATTTTATTCGAATATGAGTTTATTCATAGACTGTGGTTGTTATCTATATTCTATCATTTATATTTTATAATTTCAAACCCTACCCCGCCAATTTTGTTTTTCATTAATGAAACCTAGTGGACTCATGGAGGTTTACCCCCAAATATCCTTGTGGGAGGATGGATGTCTGACTACCCCCAATATCCCCACTCTCTTCTCATGGATGTTACATGTGATTATATTTATGAAAGTTTGTTTCCCTATATATATGGGTAGAGGGATGTGATGGCTTGTGGTTTATTTATGAACATTTATTACCAAATATATTATCCAATGGATAATTATTAGTAGGACATGTATAGGATGTGGTGGCTTATTTTTTCTTACTCGGAGTATGTGATATAATATATTGAGGTTTAATACCCTATGTATGATACACATCATAAATGTTTTTTTAATTCATGAATCTACATCATTACTATATATGGAAATGTGAATGGGATTATGTGATGATGAGTTGCATGAGGTCCTTGATTTTATGCGTTGACCATGTGTCTTTAGGCCATCATATATTGGAGAGAGGTGGTCGAGGACAGACGACATTGGGGAAAAGAAGAAAACTTGTGGGGATGTATGAGTGGGGAACCCATAATATTTAATTACTATATTCTATTCTCTATTTTATGAAATACATGAGATTCATCCATGGTGAGGCTATGAACATATTATATAAATTTAGGTGACTAGTTAGTTTCAATTTTAAAAAATATTATTTAGAATGTTTTAATTATATTATTAATGAGATGAGCATGAGAGGAACCTAATAGGTACACTATTATTCACACACTAAAAATAAATAAATTATTTTTCAATTCATATGAAGTTGTATGGAGGAAGGTATGGATATTACAAGCTCATGGTTTTGAAGGAGATGTTTGGGGTTGGTGGTCATTGTTGTTTTACCCTTTTTTGTACAAGTATTTTTTCATTCAATTGTTATAGTACAATATGTCATTTAGATTTTTTCACATAGGATTATTTATAATTATATGTTTCATTTAGTTTATATTTTTTTTATCCTTATTATATCACTTTCTCAATCTTAAGAATTGTTTTTCATCGCGGGTAATTCCACCCCAAACCATGTTTATAATACCCGAACTGTTAGTCATAATTACGAGGCCTACAAGAGGTGGGGATTAGAAAGTCACCATGTCGCTCTCCTATTTTTTTTTTATCATTTTTAGCGGGGGGGGGGGGGGGGGGGGTTATTGAGTGGTATAAAAATAATAATGTTCAAGGGACATTACGGAGTTTGGAGTCTGGAACATGCGATTCTGCATGAGTTGGTAGGGAAACTGTGTCAGATATGTTTAGTATACAACGTAAAAATATGGGACTAGTTGGGAAATAGGTATTTGGGTCCCTTATGATCCAATTCATGGATGATTATATTTATTAATCCTACTATACGATGTGGTACTAGTTATCGGATTGGTAACTATTAAAGGAACATGAATCATTCATCATGGTGTTAGTGTTTCGAATGGGTATACCTTAGGAGAGGATAAAATCATAATAAGATAATAATATAATTAGTTAATAAATGTAATCTAATATATATTATAGGTTTAGGATCTCTAAAAATTTATTCATTTTTAAATGGATGGATCTATGTTGATTTCCATTTTCAAAAAGTTCTGATGATGATCCAAAAGATGTGGTAATAGATCCGCACCATGTAGAGTTCGGTGATGATGGTACCAAGAGTGCGAATGTCTTAGATTTTGAATAATAGAGTACATAGATGTATGTGGTATTAGTTTATGATTCAATCATAGAAGACTAGTTGGAGGTGAATGATATGGAATTCCAATTTATCTATGCTTAGAAGGAGCACATGTTTTCATTGGTTGTGACCATACTATGTGGAGAAACAAGGTAGTGTTGGTAATGGTTCCTCGGGGATTGTGAGGTGTCGACAGTCTCATGAGGAAGATTCAATAACTGTTCCAATAATTTTTTTATTTATTCATCCATGAAGTTGGATCCTTTCTAGAAGATGGTTAACCTTACACAATGGAGCTTCAATGTGTGGGATTTTGGGATCTATTCCAATAGCATTCTATAATGTTCTTCTAACTTATTTTAGGATGACGAGGAAAAAGATATGTATTTTTAAAAGGATTTATATCTAGATATATGGTGACATGTCACCCTATTTTTGATAATGACATATATCATGGTCCTTGTAAGTGGTGAATTTATTGAAATAACCCTAGTAAGAACATGATAATCATGATAGGGGAGTTGTCAGGATTCCGCTTGAAGTAGTACTATGGTCTGGGTTTACTTCTTGTCAGGACATAAATGTTTTTGACCATCCAAGGGTAGTTACAAGTCCCCATAATCTCACTTCTTTGGGGTAGGAATCTTTTAGACCACTCACAAGGTACCAGAGGAATGTTTTTATTATGGAGGTTAGGGACATCAGTGTAGCGGTACCAATATTTTTTGAATAGTCTGCATGGGATAGGTGTTTTCGTTAGGTTCCTCCACTAAGAGAGTTTAATATCATGTATTATTAAAAAAAATCCTATAGTTTAGTACTATTAGATAGGAGATGGATCATAAAGACTATAGACTCGAGATTCTCCACTCCCATATAGATAATATCAATACTATGGTTGGGGACATTATTTGGATCAGAGTGGTTATAGAGAAATTCATGATATGCTTCAAACTTTAGCATAGCTAGTTATAGGCGAGACAAACATCATTTCAGGAACCCATTTCTATTTTATCTAAATTTTAGGACAATGTTTTTGATTCAGGGGAGATAAATACACCATTGTATCACTTACCGTTATCAATTCATTGAGACTTGAGGTAGATATTCTTCTAACAATGATGTAATTGACAACTCTAGTATGAGGTTGAGATGACATGTATGACGTATGTAGAGACTATGAGCTAGTTCTAGGATATCCACACTCAATGTGATATTTTCCATTTTTATTATTATAGTCATATGAAATCATCCTCAACATGGATTGGTTTTATTCATTATAGAGTATAATTGATTACTTCTTGGGGAAGTTTGTGTTTATAATGCTGATTGAGATATTGTAGTGTTTTCTTGGAGGTACATACTCTCAGATAGATTAGATGCATTCTCCATTCTTTTAATCCGTTATGGTATAGTTGATGAAAATCTCATCATAGGACAAACATTTTATGTTTTTCTATTTTGTGTAATAGTACCCTAATGTCTATTTATAGGATGTTTTAGCATTTCCCCTAGATGGGATATCAAAATTAGGATAGAACCACAACAATACATGTGTCATATCTTGATTTAACCATATAGGATTGACCCATTTGTGTGTTTACAGGTTTAAAAATATAGCCCAATGGTTTATTGCAGTGAGGTATTATTAGTCTGAGTGTGTAAACATTGGGTGGACCAATTTTGTTCATGAATAAGGTTTATGAAAAGTTGTGTACTTTTATTTTTTATCAATTCCTGATCCACAAGGAAATGAATAATAAAAATCCACTTTTTGGATTGTTGATTTATTTGGTTATATGAAGGAATAAAATTGGTTTTCGAAGATTGAATTGTGCTTAGGATATCATTATATGCTAGAGAAGGATGAGGATGTAATAAAAACCACTTTTTATGGTTTTCATTGTAGTTATGAGTTCATTGTAACATTATTGGATGTGATGAATGATACCACCATTTTAATGGGGCAGATTAATGTTGTGTTCACAATGGTAGTAGATATGTTTATATTGATTATCAAGAAATCCATGTGTACTAGATTTCTATGGAGGATCATGTAGAGAATATGTGTTCCATTTTGAGATTTCTTCATCCCGAGAAGTTGGTATGGAAGTTTTAGAAGTGTTTGTGTTGGGATCATGCATTCTATTTCTTTGGGAAGGTTATGTTCAAATAGATATTATATATAGACCCATAAATGATATAGGCAGGTATGTTTGGGGAAACCTCCATGATAGATAAATATGAGTGGAGATTCCAAGGTCCTGTCAGATATTACAAGTGGTTCATAACTGATTTCTATCCTGTTGAAACTCTTATGACACCCTTAATCTAGAAGTATCAGGATCACATTTGGAATAAGTTGTGTTAGAGAGTTTTTGAGTACATACACAAGATGTCATTCTGTTATCTTTGGCATTTATATCGAGTATAAGGATTTCTATTTTAATTCTATGAGATGATTTTCATATTGGATTGGGATAAAATCTGATGTATCATAGATATGTTGTTTCTTTTGGGCCTCTTTAATTACACACTCATGAGAGGAACTATTATACCATTTATATTTTGTTATTACAAGAAATATTTTCTTTTATAATGTGATTAAATTACCTCATTGGTGAGTGTTTTGTGGTTTTTAATGTCCATAGAATCCTTCAATGTGTCTCATCCCAATGTTACATGATCTCTAGTCTGTGTAATTAGTTTGAATTATTGATGTATTATGACTATGATAATTTATATAGACTATGATATGGAAAATTTATGGTTGATTTCCATAGTATAATGTAATTTAATGATTCTATTTGTGAATATACTGATTCATGGGGATTGGTGGATGAACTCTTAGGGAACATATATATATTGAAGAGGTTTGAGGAATAAATTAATTTTCTTAATGATAGTGTAGTCGACATTACTGTAGTAGGTGTTGGATGCCTAGATTTGGGGATTCTAAGGTGGAGGAAATGTGATTCATAGTTATTTTTGATAATTCCCAAGACGGTTGGTCTTATGAGGGGTAACAACATGATTTATTTTAGTGAAGTATTTTCCTTGATTTGGTAATGTGTGAGATGGATCTCCTTGAGTTCCACAGTCAACCATTGGTTGGACACCCCATCATGAAAAAGAAGTATCGCTCATTTAATGTTCAATTTTCACTACTTGAATTGATGATGGATTCAAAAGTTTTTTGCCACTTGTTTTTTCACCCAGAATGTGAAGATTGATCACCTTTCTCCTGATGTTTTTTTCCAACCATTTTATATTCAATGTTTTATGTGGGACGAAATCATGATGGGCATCATTAGTAGTTATTAACCTACATAGGGAGTCTATGAAGCTATATGGGTGTTAGTGGATCAGTTCAAAAAGTAATACCTTGGTATAATGATCATGGAGTTGAAATAATTTGAGGTTTTCTTAAGAAAAAATCCTGAGAAGGTGGTGTGTGTCCAAAAAGATCTTAGAATGATCTTCTACAATTGTAATACTCATTTTTTCTTTTAGGGTGTTCAGTTGTCCCAATCATGATTTTGGAAATTTTTTATTCCTTATGAAATATTTTCATTCATAAAAACATGATCAGAAAAATTATACAATCATTACTCTTGAAGTAATTTTATTATATTGTCTGTATGATTTTACAACTTCATGCATGAATCACATACACTTTGTCATGTTTTAACAAAATAATAGTTTACACTAAACCATTCTTTTGGAACCCATTATTTTTTTATGGATAACGATATGGTTATAAATTGATTTGGACTGGGGGTGGAGAGGTATCAATTCTCGAGCCAGAAGTAATACATAAAAATGATAGAGATAGGTCAAGTAACTCAGGAGAGGATGAAGTTAGATCATGGATTTTAGAATATCTATGTCGATCATAGGATAAGACCTACAGAATTTGACATTAGAGGTCTCATGTTCCTTACGGTGACCCCTCATCATTAGAGACAATGTTTTGGTCATAAGAGTAGTCATCCTCCTTATCTATTTGGTCCTTTACAGGTGTTATATCATATTGGAGTTATGGAATATCAAATTGTACTTCATCCACAGATGACCCAAAAACCCGATGCTTTTCATGTTCCATAGTTTCATTTATCTATTCATGAAAACAATCATTTCATCAATTGGGGAGAGATAAATGATCATGATGTAACCTTTTAATAGTGTCCTGTATATATATCAAAAACCTCTAGGAGATGGGGTTTTGTGTGAATGTAATTCTTGTAGCGTGTGACTTGTTGTTTCATGTGTATGTGGAGAAGAATTTCTAGGAATTTGATTCATAGATGATCAATCAAAACCCTTAGCTATTTTTTGATTATCCCTTCATTTGAAACATTATTAACTTATGGATGTTTCAATTTCTATTTTAGGAAATTCATCGCTTTTATTTCTTCTTATGGTTTTAATCTCATTTTAGAGGTATCATCCACGAGATAGTGTTTAGAATAAATTTTTTTATTTCATGGATTCACATTAATCCTCTGATGAGGTGGATGAGATCATGTGATTGAGAGACCCTTTAGACTTATCTATCATATTTTCCATTCCAGTGGTCATTTTTTCACTTTTGTTTATATTGAATTCTTAAGGATGATAATTATTTGGGTGGTATCTAATGTAATACACCTACATCCATTCAGACTGAATGCATTCACGTTTCTAGGTTCCATATTTTCGGAGGATACCAATACTGATTCTGGAGGGGTTCAACTAAAATTTTATGGAAATCGAGGGGATATAATGTGTTTAAGACTTTCTCCCCTACTGTGTTCTAATTTCACTATTTGTTAAGCATAGTTCATGGGGTTATTCACTATTTTTTAATACATTGGATCATCTTCTTTAAGGTAATGTGTTTTTCATTGAAACATGAATACCAAAATTTACATGATCTGTAAGGGTAACACTCTATGTAAATACCCTGTGAATCACATTTATAGTAGGGGAAATGCCTTAGGGTTTTCATTAAAACAAACATAGTCTCTCAATTCTATGTAATTGTTCCATATTCCTTTCAATGTTTTGGGATCCCTTCATTGGATATGATTCTTGGAATTATATATTAAATCTGTGGTGATTAAAGGTTTGTTATTTATTCATTTCCTACTAGGTTATCATTATTTTGTCTCGTTTCATCTAGTTTATTCTCACAGTGATACGAAGGATAGTTTCCCAATTTCTAATGAGGATTCATTGTTGTTTTTTATTCATTTGAAGAATGGTTTATTTATTAGATCATAGCTTTCTTGAGGGATAAGTGATCAGATATACACAATAGCGGTATATTCCCATGCAAAGAATGTTGATGACATTAAGGAATTTCATTATTTGATTCTGTATTTATTTATGTACAATCACATAGTTGGTTTGGTTTTTCCTTTTGTATGGAAATTAAATTAAACTAAAAATGATTGAATCATACTGATGAAATTGTATAGTGATCATATGATGATGTTGATTCATTATACCTTTATAAAATCTTCCTTCTTTATTTTCTTTGGAGCATGATATCATGCAATGATTTTTTCCGTGTTCTTATGACATGAGTTGTTTGTTGGGATTTTTAATGAACATAATGATATCATTAATTTATAATTAAATATCTTGAAAATTAAATAAGTTGCATGTTTTTAATACTATAGTGTTTGTAAATTGATGAGAAACAAATTTTTGTGAGGATTTATGTATAATTAAATGTCATACTCCTTGTGATTAAATGAACTAAAAAATAATGCGAAGTATATTTATGATAGTTGATAATAAAAATAAAATCAGTGATATTTATAATTGTACTAATGCATTATAGCATGTTATAATCATTGATATCTTCTTAATGATTTTTTCTATTTGTTTCACATAGTTGTAACATGTGAACAAATAACCAGTTAATTAAATATTGAATTGAAACTAAATTTTTGTTAACGAATATTGTTAGGGATAATGTTTCATTTATTATTTGTGAAGGATAACTGCAATGAGTTCGGAGCCGTGATATCCCATTTAGATTTTTAGGATGGATACCTTGTTTTCTGGGATAGATTTCCCTATAATTTACACTTCATTGTTGACTTGTGCTACCATGTCTATGTAAGAATCACTATGTAATGTGATATTGGTCGGGGGTGGCCCAGATGTTTTATGATCATGGTATGTAATATCTTGCAATGGATGATGTGTTATGGGTATAGAGGCCCAGGAGACATGGTTGTAGTTGACAACTATGATGGCGAGATAAATAGGGATAGGCATGTTGGTGTTGGGTATAAAAATGTAGATGAAAAAATTGGTTGAATCCAGGCTGACTCATTATTGTGATTTTTTAGTTGGGATGATCCATTATGAATATGTTTTATGCCAGATGGAGACATTGTTTTTTATCTACATTTTTCTCTCCATATCTTAAGGAAACTGGGTTGGCATGGACACAAGGTTTCTCTTAGTGGTTAAATGGGATGGTTTTATACAAGTTCATGGGTTATGTAATGTTTCTAATAATGAATTAATAATTCTTAACTCATTGGTTTGGAGGATTCCAGAATGCAATGTGTACTATCTTGGGAAATCATGGAAATAGTATTAATTATTCTAATAGGTAATAGAAAATATTTTGATGATTTATGTAATGTAATGTGTAATAATTGTAAATGAAAATTAATGAATTATGCATTTATTGATGAAATGAAATGATTTAGAAATTAAAATAATGAATGTAACGTATCTATTTTATATCCTTGTGTACTTTTATGATATCTACTCATTGTAGTCGTTTCCAGAAGATTGAGGGACATTTGCGGTAGTTGAATATACAATTAGGGAATTCCTATACTATGTTTTTGTACTATCATATATATTTTACTTTTTTGTGATTTTATATGTTGCCCCACCTATATTGGTTAGGGATACTGGTACCTATGGGACTCTTGGATGATGTTTTTCTTCACCATCCCTGTGGGAGGATGGATGTATGACTACTCCCTCTGTCCTATATTTCATATCATGTAATTGTCATGTTTTAGTATGTATGAAAATTATTTTCCACATATATGTGTGTAGCGGGATATGAATTCTTGAGGTTATTTCAAACAAATTTATTGCCAAATATAGTATCCATTGGATTATTATTGTTATTTAGTGTATAGTCTGTGATGGCTTGTGGTATCTTACATGGTTTTTGGATTTTATAGTCTAGTGGTATAATACATGATGCTTGATTGTGGAATCCAGTGAAATAATCATTAAAATTTTCACAATGGAATAAATTCTTATATTTTAGATTTATCATACCTAAAAATGAATATTATGGTGGCCTTGATCCCACAGATCACGTGATCCCCTATGAAACAACCGATCCATCCAAAATAACTTCTTATTTCGAAAGAGAGTACAATAAACCCGAAACTAAGCGGGCTTGAAATAGTGCAGGCCTAGAGCATCCTCTATAAATAAATTTACACCCTCGGGCTTTAGATAGTTAGATGAGATTAATCAAGTAGTAATGGAACTCTGGTCCTCCTAAGAGTCTAAATGATCCACGATCTGCTTACCATAACACCAAGTATGTGAGACTCGGATTTTGTTTCCAATATGGTCTCTGCATTTACGAATAGTATATGAAATGGACCAAGGATATTAACATTTCCTGCACATGGAATCATGAAGGACCATAGAATTATTTTCCACCTAAGAGGTGTCTACTTTCTCATGCATGAAAATTGGGAGCCCAGTGAGAATCACTTTGGACAAGGCCAGATGTGAGGTTCCAGGGCCATAGAACGAAGAATATGCTATATCAACAATTCCCCAAGAATGATGAACCACTCCCCTTCCTCTCATATAACCCCTAGCATAGGGCCAATCTGAATCTAATTTTAAACCTGCAGAAGGAGTGTGCCGAAAAACCCAATTCACATGTGTATTTTCAATGTTAGGAATTGGGGCTTGGGTCCTAACATGAAGAAACCACAAAGAGGGAGCACCTTTCCAATCAGAGATAAGGGAGACTATATACTCCCGAAGGAAATGATTCCCCACAATGATGGACCTCTCCTAAGGGACTTGGCCATTGAATATGGCTTTGTTCCTCACCTGCCACAAACTCAATCACTCAGAAATATACATGGCCACTTGAGCCATCCATTCCTTACCCACATCTGACGATCGGTGGAACTATCTATCCATAAATAGAGAACCCCTGAGAACCCGAGAAGAGAAAAATGTTAGGCCACCAATGATGGACTAAACTACCTATGCACATTCCCCTTAATTGAAGAGATGATAACAAATATTATCCTTCTTGATGCTATAATAATGGCATCGAGATTCAATACTAATTCCAATATTCTTGATATTGTCTTTAGTGGCAGTGGCATGATTCCCAATGCGCGAGGAAAAAAATTTATTCTTTGCTCCAATATTTTTACACCACATCACACCATTACATCTCCCATGGGAATCCTGAGATGAAACCATCATTCATAAGTCCTGAGAAGTGAAAACACAGGAGGGAGTGGGAGTAAACACACGTTTATCTTACTCAGAATTGAAATGATAGCCTCGATGAGGTTCTGTTTCTCCCTATCCAAGAATAAATTCATAAAACTAGGATATAGGATCGCTTCCCTCACCATGATCAGAGGTGAAGATCATCTAGGGATTTCCAAGAATAGAGGTTTCCCAGTTGTATCTCCAAAAGGGGATGTCCCCCTTGCCAACCATCCAAAGGGAGTTTTGTTGAAGAGACTGAACAAGAGGATAGGTAAGCGACCAGAAGGGAAACACATGGCCATGAACCAGCTCCACATTGTTCCCAAAAATGAATTTCATTGACCTAACCCAATGAGTTGGATCCTCATGAATCCCCACGGTGATCATCTCATGCATGCAGTGGAGAGTTCTCTAAAGACTCCTCACATTGATCCCTCTGTCGTAGAAGGGTCTTTCCAACATATCCCATTAAGAACAATGCGTATTTCCTTATGACTTGGCATACAATATGAAACTAAAATTAACCTTTTCATTTGTGGTTATAACTCATCATGGAATATACATGTAATCCATTACATAAATGGGAATGGAAGACAACATGATATTAACTAGACAAATGCAGCCCCTGAACAAGAGGAAATAGTTCATCTAGGTGTGAACGCTGCTCGTTATCTTGATAACAATATGATCAATGTTGTGAACTAAAATCATTCAGGATGAGATAGGAATTCCCAGGTACTCAATGGAAATGGATCCCTGTTTCATGATGTGACAATTGCACTAGGATAAAATACATCTGGGAGCAGAACTATGAGAGATTAAATGGTTACTTTTTGTATTGATGATAACATTACCTCCCCTGTATAATTATGACTCCATGATGTTTTTGATGCATTGAATAGGTTCCATTCTTCTATTCATGAAGATGACTGTGTCATTAACAAAAAATTGTTGGGTTATTGGTGGGAGACTCGCCTTCCTTTTATAAGGATGGAAGTCACCACAGAGGAGCCCTCAGTTGATAAGATGACGGAGAATGTCTTGTGGTAGGATGAAGATACTGTGAGATATCAGGTCTCCCTACTGAAGGCCCATCATTGCTATAAAAACCCCATGATACACCCCCAATAAGGAAGCCGCCTAACATGATGAGAAAAATCTTATAAAATGGAGGGGCATAACCTTCTCTGAGAACCCAAAAGCCACTAAATCTCATTTAATAAAAATACACTACATCTGATCCTATGTTTTCATCATGTCCAGTTTGATCACCATGTTTGAGTCATGGGTCATAACATTTAGGTCTCTCATCAACTTCTATGCCAAAGAAATATAACCCAGGAATTATCGGCCCAAAAAACCCATCTTTCTCAGTGGAGATATATTGGGGTTGAGGAGTAGATAGTCTCTAGTTAGGAAAAATCTCTATAATTATATATTGGAATTATCATAAACTCATTGGCCTGATGTGAGACAAGGATAAAGGGTTCATAATCTTCGGAATGTGGCATGGGTTGGTAGCACATGCAACCCAAGGCAAGCTTTAACCAGGAAAATAGTCCCGAATCACTGCAAAGATATCCCCCATGACAACACCCCATAGCCCTCTATAAAAAGATCTTGGAAAACAATCTGGTACAGCTGCACTCTCAGGGATTAGATTCATCCTCGCCTTATAAATTTATTCTTCATTTGGGATAGCCTCTATGAAAACATTATCTTGGTGAGACACCCACATGGGAATATCCTCCCAGAAATCCTCATGGTCACTAGGATGACCATTGGTCATCCTTGGGTTAAGACCAGTTAGAAGGTCCATAAATAAGTTATGAATTGTTCCCACTACAACTCTTCTTCCTTTGGGTACATTCCATGCATAATAAGAATGTTGGGTTTGATATTTCGCCTCCTTTCATTGACACGAGCATGAAAAAATGTTGTGTTATTGTCACCGACATGCAACCAAATGACTTGAGACCTCTCCCGAGCCAGACGCTCCTATTTTAGAATCAACTCAATCAAACAAGCTTTCTTCCTAGCTAAATCATTGAACAAAAAGTCCCTCCAATCCTCCTCAAGACTAGATTCAAGGGTTTTAATATATACTTCATGTTATCCATATCATGGTTGAAGGGAGGGAGCCCTCTGACCCATTCATGAAGCTCGTAATTCATCTGATAGAGTATGTTATGGAGGTCCACCTAGGTGTTCCCACGAGTAGGCTCTCCCAATAGTTCACTAAATAGAAGATAATTCCTAGGACAAAGAGACCACAAATTGATGAATGAGAAGGATTACTGATGATCATTACAAAGAGAAAGATAAACCATCACTAGGGAATGATCAGGTATACCTTTGGGAAGGTGAGTAACCTTGGCACTAAGAAACATGCATATTCCAGCTGAGTTGGACAAAAACTGATAAATTTGGCACCAACTTCATCTTCCACATCCCTGGTTATCAAACCATGTAAAACGATCTCTTGAGAACCAACGATTATGAACAACCTTACCCATAATGATGTTTGAAAACTAAAATATTGCATGTTGGGGGAATTACCCCTCTCCCTTTCTTCCCCCTATGTTCATGTATTGTGTTGATATCCCCTTCAAAAAATCATGGGAGACCCCACGGATTGAATATCCCAAGATTATTCCACAACCTATGATAGGTCACAATGTCATAGATACCATAAATAAATGAAACATATAATCTCTCCATTCCAATAGTGAATTTAGAGGTAATAAATTAGTCACCTGTTTTAATCATAACCAAAGAAACCTCCTTGTCCCAGAAGAACATGATGTGATTTTTGACTGAATCTACTAGCATGGAGCCATGCATAATCACCTTGTGACTAATCTACCTAATCTTTTACAGCTTCTCATTACACTCAAGAACAACCATAATAGAAATTTTGTGTTTCATATCTTCAGAGACAATGAAATCAGACCTCACTATAGAACCCAAACCACAGACATTCCAGATAAGATGAGATTACATTATTCAAAGTGGAGCCCGAATTTGGCCCCAGGCTCAATGGCCTTTCTACACTGAGAGGAGGATCTATCCAAGAGAAATCTCTAATGTGCACGCGTGCACACCCCTTGTCTCTAGGTAGATAAAACAGAAGAAGAAAGAGTAACATGAACAATAAGTGTTATAAGATAGGAGGAGGATCCCGCCCCTTTCAATACCTCCTGGGTTTGATTGAGGGGATAGAGTGGGCTCATCTGGAGTGCCACCATAAAACATGAAGGGACCAACCTTTGAACAAACATCATGAGAGGATGGAGAACTGAGCACATCCACAGCTGCCAAATCCACCAGAAAAATAAGGAGGATCTCTTGGGAAGGTGGGGGAAGAACTGTATGTCTAGAGATCATAGAAAATAGTCCAAGAGATTGAATCAAACCCACCTAACATCAAGCATCAAATTGATGTGTAAGGAAGAAGAAAAAGATGAGATGAGGGAGGATAGATCCCCTGGCCTGAAGACCTCATGATCCTTGCAAGAAAAAAGATCCATAGCTGGAGAGAGATGAGCCCCTTGCTCTGGATTATCTAAGGGGGCCTGGGAATCCCCTGGATCTGGGACTGAACCACGACCTGGATCAGACTCAGAGGCACCTTAGTTAGGAGGAGTGGGGAAACCACCCTAAGGAGACTATACATCACAACAGGGGCTTCCTCGCTTCTGGTTTCTGCACAAAGACATGGAGTTCCCCAAGAGGCATCATGAGGAACAAAAGCATGGAATGACTAGGAACACAATGGATTCATCCCAGTCTTCTAAACCCCTCACCTTCAAACAATACTTCTATGGAATCTATTGTGAGAGATCCAAATCGACACAAATGTGGGGCACCACTATGTCTGCATCGGAGAGGGTTCGATCGACTGTGCACATAAATCCCCCAAGAGAATCCCCTAAGGCCTTCAGAAGAGAAGCATTTTGGAAGTGTAGGGGTAATCCAGGGAGACCATTCCAAACCACAGAACAAGAACTTTCCTTACAGTTAAGTGGATCCATCGATTAGGGAGACAAGGTAAGCCTCCACTTCCCATAGTATTTGAGTGCATTTCACCACATATGAATGAATTCCTCCCCTGAATCCAGCAACACAAAATATGAAGACCGATGAATCTCAGAAATCCTCACCTATCCAATCAGACCCCAAGAGGCCACAAACAACCTAAAAACCAGCAAGGATGGTTTCTCCACCACGAAATGAGCCACCAACGTTCACTTGAGATTACAGATCACCTCCACATAAGCCTCATAGGGAACCTACACCAACACACATGAGATGACCTGAGCCACCACCGGATAAATTGGCCTCTCCTCCGAGAAGTATATCTACTGAGAGCCACTAGACAAACTTCACACTACATCAAAAAACGATCTAGCTAGCTGGATAGACTCAGGTAGGAGACCTGGTGGAACCTGAGTGTCAAGGGGCTTAGTGACTATGTAGACTCCGAGATTGAAGGTCGTTAAAGACGGAGTTGACGCCCGAGGGCCGCCAGGCGAGGAAGAAACATATGAGATATTTTGATAAATGGCAGGTGTGTGAGGTGCGTTCTATGGAGCCACGAGATCAATATTTAATTTGGCATGTCAATATACCATTGTGGTAGGAGGCAAGTGATCACATACTAAACATGAACGCTATAAGGATGGTCACACATAGTGTGCAACATTCAAAAGGCCCCTAAGAATCCCATTAGAAATTTTTTTCTACTTTCATAGAGGTGATGTGGAAAATTACTAATCACACGTGATAGGCATAACAGACCCCCTATCACGCCCCTTATCAAAATACAGACGCCATTCAAACCCTAAAAATCATTGAAAAGAAGGAATAAAAAATCCCAAGGGTGGGAGCCTCTTACTGTCCTCAAGCTCACACAATGCCTCAGTAATTGGAAGAGTGATTATAATAGACCAAAATTATAAAACCTCATGAAAAAAAACGTATTTTTTAAAATAAATTGTCTATGAAATAGAGGTAGGTGATAACCTCCAACATTCATAAGCAACATCTGATACACACATGGTGATTTCTTTGTACACTGCAATCACCCAATGATATATCTACCTCATGTCACTAAATCCCATTAGCTTGAAATCATCATGAGGATAAATAAACCTTATATATCCAGGTGATCTCACACTCCACCAGGTACTCTATAAAGATAAAAATATGGAATTTTCCAGGAATTTCATATGCATCTCCATAGAACCATTTATTGGTCACACAATGTATCTCTAAGAGGTAGAGTGATTTCCATCAACAACACTCATAATACCACATGACATTCCCAAAAAATTGAAAAATAAATAAATAAAAGAAAAAATTAATATGGTGGGAACCTATTTCAGTTTTAATCATATAGTGACATTCCTTGGCTACCTTCAGCATAGTGTTCCACAATCCCTTGACAAGTCCACATCATCCTATGAGAAAACGGTGAGAATCAATCATTGTCTCATGAAAGGCCATATACAATTTACTGGAGATAAAGAAAATCTCTTATAACAGGAATAATTATCTCATGAAATACCCTTGTACTTTTTAGTATGGAAATATGAATGTCTATTAGAATATCTCCATGAGAATAGAAGACCACATTAGTTTGTTTTAATCTAATAAATCAAGTGTGGATGGGTAGGTCTTCAGGTCATTGAAAATTACTTGAGTCCCCTAGAGTGATCCATGTAAGGACCTCATGAAGATGTGTTCCATTAGATCCCATGACCGACTCCAACTTGGAATTTTGAAGTATGTGTTATAAGAGGATAATGAAAATGAGGGTGGATAGGACAATGAATCGACAAACCCATCATTAAATATTCATTATTACAATGATGAGAAGTCCTTGTAACCATGCACCAACACCCCTAGTATCTAAGAATATTTCTCAGATTGGTTGATCTTATGACTGAGGAATTTTTCCTTCATGTATGATCTATAAAAAAGATAAATTTATCGTGTGGAAGTCATTGACACTTTATGTGATCAATAATAGACCATGAAAAGCAATTTTGTAAGAATAGACAATAAAAATCCTATATATCTGCTAAATCACATGAGACTTGAAACAAGATAACATGGAACAAATATAATGAATTTGAAATGAATGGCTAAATGAAGATTTAATGATGAGATAATTTTGAAATGAAAAATTATTATGATCCTCTTGTGCTTTTGATGAACCCTTGGGTCAAGTGATTGAACTTGGAGATGTTACTCATTTAACACCACAAGGTTTTATAGTACATTATTTCTTTAAACTAATTCAATAGCTTTAACCTCACACAACAGTGAGTTCGAGCGCACAGCGACTTACCAAACTAGCCGTTCAAAACAGTTATGAATAGTGTTAACTGATTTTTAAATGTTATATATTCTATATAATTTTAACATCCATATTATGTGTTTATTAGACATAATATAAAAATAAATTCATTTTTTCAAATCAAGGAAGTACTTTTAAAAAAATGCAATTTTACCGCCTTTTAATGGTGAACCCTTTTTAAATCCAATATTTGACACTTTTATATATTCAATTTGATATAATATACTTTTTATTTATAATTGGGACATAAAAATTTAGTTTTAATATTTTTGGTGTTTTTTTGATGACTTATATATTTGGTTGAATAGTGAAAAATCCTAAATTTTAATTGAAAGAAAATTGTTAATAAAAATAATGTATAGTATTTATTTTTAGATTTGAAAGTTTTGGAAGTATAATTGGATTATATTTAACAATTTCATCCAATTTTGGTCATTGGAATTAATTTCACTTTGAAATTATACATAAACAAGTTTCAATCTTTTGATAGTTATTGCTTCTTAAAAACACGTTATTTGTTTTCACAACAGAAATTAATTTTATATTTATTAATGCCACTTTTATGTTTTGAATTTGGTAAAATAGACATAATTTTTTAATTTGGAATATAAAATATAGTTTAGGATATATTTTTGTTGTTTTTCTGAAAAACATCAATTTTTGATGAATTGTAATACCACTTAATAGTAGTTAAAAACCTAATTTTTCATTTAAATGAAATTTTACCACTTCTGGAATTAAATTTCGAAAATTTGACAAACATTGATGTTATTAGTAAGTAATATGTGATTGAATAAGATGAAAATAATTTTTGGGGAATAGTAACTTTTGACTTTTAATTACCGTCGTTGAAGGTAAATAGGGTAATTCAAGGTAAAAAGAATATTGTAATAATAAAGAATTATCATAACATTTTTCCTACATTGTTGGATGAGACATCGCTGACCACAGGCATCCTTGGGATGATTTTGGGACCCCATGTTCCCTCTTAAGAGTGATAATGACACCTTATTTTTATTATCATAATGTAAAGAAAAAAATGACATTAACATATATCTTTTAGTATATCAATTTTTACATGTTGTTATATAATTAATATTTTGACATTAAATATTCATTGAAATGATAAAAATATTTCCTATATTATGGTATTTTATTATTATTATTAGACATCAAATAAAGTAAATTATTTATGACAAAATAATGATGTAGTATTCACCTCATTAATAATTTCTTTAAATAAATAAAATTATTAATATTTAAACAATATCGAAGACCTTTCCACTTTTTTTGGATGATTATATTTCAAACATTAGTCCTCATATATTCTACATAAATGAGTTTTGGATCTTTTGAAACCGTTGATAAGTGTAAAATAAAACAACATTTTAAAACATTCCCAAAGAGCCCCACATCTCCCTTATAAAAGGACACCACTTCTAACCCATTCCTATCACATCTCAAGTACCTTGAAGCGTCCAACCACTACCCAAATAATCTCTCATGATCCCTCTCTTCCACCTAGAACCGTTACCTTTGGAATATGTCACATCCAGAAGTCCTTTTGGGTCAAACCAAAGGAAGTTACCCAAATTAAAGTCAATGGTTTCTCTTAACTTATTTTCTTTTATATTACCTGTCAAACCCCTAAAAATTTTTTATTCCTTTAGTTCAATGCAACCCAAGTATCCTAAATATTATAGGATTTTGTTATGAAAAGGATTTGAACAAAACTTAAACACACCTCTATTTAATGTGTAAAGAACACACTCTTTCTATGGATGGAAAAATAACACCTCACGAAACGATTATTTTTCAATTATCTCCTACCGCCTCTCATGGTGGCCATTAATATGGAACTGTATTTATATATGATATATATTCTGTTTTTTGTTTTCATTTTTCTTCTATATTATCCAGTTATATCATTCATTTATGGTATCCATTACGGGTTAACACAGTAATTTCAATTTAGGAAGTGTGCACCACCGCCCCCTCAAAGTGATATGACTTGTTAATGCATTATGTGGGATGCATAAAGGATATATTTAATTATATTATAAAAGATATTTTATGGGAATTATAATATACCTATGTATCATTATTTTTTAATTCCATTAAAATAATAAATAGAAATGGAAGTAGCGTTCATGCATACGTACGACTTACTGACTCCATGAACGGTGCATTTCATTTCTTATCTCCAAATGTTATTTACTGTTATAAATACATACATACATATATATATTATATAATATTTATATGATAACTAAATCATGTATATCATTCTGGAAATAATGGACTTTTGATCACATGGGAAAATTGAAATTATAACTAGTTCACTTTTGACTCTAGTTCCAAACATCCATAAAATATCCAATATGAACTCAAATAATGTAGTAATTGTTATAGAAAGGGATAAGTGATTTAAAAGGAATAATAAACAATATTTTTTTAAATCAAGTAGAAATTAACTTGTGTTTTTTATTCAGGAATAACAAGGAACATACAAGACAAGTCAGACTTGAGGTAAGGGGTTTCTTATCTTACTTTTAATTCCATGAGATTTCCATTGTCTGCCACTTATTTATTGCATGTGGTGTATTTTGTAATATCATTTTATATATATTACCATGATTCTATTTATATTAATGCTATTATGTGATTCTATTTGTGGTTATTAACTTTTGGTCATATGACTTGACTGATTACAACATGGTTTTCATCTCACTTTTTATTTCCGTGAGATTCATGATATATTGCCACTATTTCCTATTGTGTGGTGTTTGTACTACACATGATTGTATTAATTATGTAAGATAAATTAATTTAAGGGTATTTAAATCTTCATTTTATGATCCTTCATTCATGGGATGTATGTTTCGTAAGTTTCCAAATCGGTAAGGGAATTTCTAATTTCAATTTCCACTCTTTGGGCTTTACACATACTTCAATGATTATGTTACTCCAAGATTATTAGTTAAATCACTATTTATTTTTTTTGTAGTAATTTTCACTCCCAATATTGTGGATATATTTAATATATGCATTATCACTCCATTGAAAATTTTTCATGTCAATTATATGAACTTCATAAGAGTAATCTTACCTCAATTTCCATTCAATGAGTTAAACATCCAAGTTATTGGTGTTGTTTTTTCAAGAATATGTTTGAATGTCCTCTAATTGATTTACAATAAATATCCAATCATATTGAGTGTATTAACATTTTTGACCGACAATTATATCATTGATTTATCCTTAACCTAAGGATACAATGTTTATAACGGACATAATCTCAATTTAAATTCCATTGGGACTTCTTTGTTGACATGCACCAATTCACTTTAATATTGTGTATATACGGTCCTTTGACATAGTATATCATGAGATTATTTATTCTCATGATATTTTAAACTCTTTATTATCTCAATTATTTGTATTCAAGATTCTCTCATTTGGTTATGAACTCTAACTAAAATATCATTTTATAAGTTTTAATGACTTATACATCTAAATATTTTTCATTAATGTACATGTTTTAAAAATGGTTTTAACGATTTATTTATATAGGCATTAATGTATTAAAATTAAAATTACATTTAAATGTTTCAATGTGGAATGGGACACTATGATTCAAAAATCTATTTTAAATGGTTTCTTAATAAATAGTGAGACTTTTAAATGTTTTCATGAAAAGGGGGATATTTATATCATATAGTTTTGATGATTATTTTCTTGTATGTTAATATCCTTCATTACTCTCGACAGAGGGTAATATATTATAATACAATCTTCCATTATGTATTGAATGAGTTATGATTGACTATGGATCTGCTATTTTTATGCCATCCATGGTTTGAGGTTAATGTATTTCTATTCGTATGCTAGTTTTAATATGAACGTTTAGATTATGTTTCCCCCATTATATATGAGGAATGCATTGGACTTAGTAAGGGGTTGGTGGATCCCGCTACAGCTCCGCGATGCATCGGTAGGTCTCATGGGACAATTAGACGTGGAATTGGCTAAGGTCATTCCCAATTTTTGATGTATGGTTTTGGCCGAGGCCTTAATTATTTTTAGACTTCTTAGCTGAGGCCTTGAAAAAATGTTTCAGAATGTCAATTATTATGCATTCCATCATTATGATATTATCTATTGATATTTCACATGGTTATTAGAATAGTAGAATAACCATGATAATGTTTTTTAGTTCATTATTTACTCATCTCATATTCATGCAATAAAGTGTTCATGTTTATTATTTGTAACAGCATGTGTTTTCAATTGTTCACCATGACAAATGTTTATGTTATCTTCTGCTATATTTCTTACTCTTACCAATAATTTCATCTCACCCCTTTAATAGGTTTCATTTTATCAGTATATGATGAAGTTAGTTATGAGTGACTTGTAGGCATAATCTATGAAGTTTGGATGTTTTAATGGAATAAATTAGTGTTGTTTTTCTTTTCAAGTTGTAATGTTGATGTTATGTATGTATCTTCATTCCATGACTAGTAAATTAATCGGTCCATAGGGACTTGATTCTTTTTTATCATGCCAATGTATTAAAATAATGCACTGACACCATGATTCTGGGGTCGGGGAATTACTAGTCATATCATGCAATAATCCTTTGGAAAACTATATTGATAATAAAATGACCCCTAGAAATATCTTAGAAAGTCAGCTAGAACCCTCTATTAATGTTATCCATTTCTTGAGAAACCCTCCAGGATAGCCATCAAAGTCGTGCATGTCCTCTTAACATGTCACCCTTATCATATAGTGGCGCTATTACATGTTAATTGAGATTTATGGTAGAACCCAGGTATGTCAACTAGCTCTCGTGACACCCTTGAGACATGTAATCTAGATCTCACAATGTACTTTTGATATTTCTTCCAAGATCACGAGATTTACTAAATATATGTCACATTTACACTAATGATGTCATCCAAGTGTGTCATATAGGATTTTTTGATGAATATATGGTTTTTTAGTTGGATCATGTGATAACCTCTAAACAAACCAGCAGAGATCAGCAATGTATTATAGGATATCCTGGACTGGTCTTTCAATTTCCCTCAGACCTGTCTGCATTGATTACATGCTAACCATCAAACATTACATCCTAGAAATGTGAAGTCCCTTGGAAAAGTAAAATGGATCATTCAGTAGTATTTTTTTTATATTAAGAAAACATACTATAACATGTAAAGTAGAAAATCAAGGATTGTTGAGCTTACAATCATCACAAGTATGGCATACATGTAGTCCCGATCAACAGGGCATCTGAAGGCATTATATCATAGTACATCCTCAGGGTTTAAGACCTCACTATTAGGGTAAAATCGTTGTGTCATCCTCATTCCATTGAACATGGAAGACCTTGATTCCTGCAATAACTAGGATATATAGTAATCCTTCTTATGGCCCATGCTGTGTAAGAACGCGGTTCTTAATCTTGAGGTATGGGATTCTTATTTTCTTTTTTCCTTAAGTGTTTTTGAGAAAATAAGGAAAGTGGAAAAAATCCTAAATTTTGTGACTACACGCCGTGTACTTTTCCACACGCAATGTACCTTGGACGTGTGGGATGAGTACACAGGATGTGTAGCCATGCTGACGATGAAGAGTGTAAAAACTGACTACACGCCGTGTAGTGGGTATGTGCACGCCGTGTAGTCAGTTGTTAGGAAATAGTAAGGCGATAGAAGCAGCTTCCTGCCGAGCGCCAGTACACGCAGTGTATTCATGAATACACGTCGTGTACTCATGTAGATGGATGGACATTGCAGTGGTGGGAATGGTAGCCGCCATAGGAACATTTAAATGAGGAAAGTACACCCCGTTTAGTCAATAGTACATGTCATGTAGTTTTTTTCGCTTAAAATGGGAGGTAGCCTCCCCTGTTCACAGGGAAGGCTTGAAACCAGAGGAGGAGTCGGGAGAGAGGGCTGAACTATCGAGGAGCTCTAGATCGCATGCCGGGAATCCATTTCCGCCTCTGTTGATCTTGTTGGAATCGTACGGGTAATCCTCTCCTTCTCCTTAAGCTGTCCATACCAAATATTTTCCAAGGGAATGTTATTTATGTTTTAATGTGGTTTTCATTCTCCTCAGATCTTTATCGTTCTTGGATGATTCAAGGATTGTCATTTGCGTATACCTCTCAGGGGCGTTTGAGGTATGTGGCTTGGTGTTTAAATTACAACTGTTGTGCGTTTTTTTGTACCGTTGTGCAACGAACCCATGTTGGGGTATCGTCTGGATGGGGCCTTGTTTGTTTTGAATACCTACAATTGAAAAAGTTAATTAAATTTGATAATAAACTACTGTTTGGGATCGTGGATTGCATCTAGGAACACCCCTGGGGTGCGTTCCTCTATTAAGCCGTTTGGCCAGGATACCCGAGGGTATACCATGTTAACTTTATGCATTACTTTTGCCTTGAGAGGAATTGTAAACAATTGCATCTTTATATGTCGGGCATGGCCCAATTACATGTTGAGCCTATGGGTGTGGATATATATATTATATTATCCTGAGTGCGTGGATATATATATATTATATAGCCTGAGGGTGTGGATATTATATTGCCTGAGGGAGAGGCCTGAGGGTGGGATATTATACAGCCTAATAGTGAGGACTGAGGGAGGGATATTATATAGCCTGAGGGTGAGACCTGAGGGAGTGATATTATATAGCCTGAGAGCATGGATATTATAAATCCTAAGGGTGTGGTTTTACTATATTAGCATGAGCACAAGATTCTATTTAGCCTGAGGGATTGGTTCAGTTGAGCACAAAATGTTATTAAATTCAACGGTTAAATGAATAATAAAATGGTAATATAACTGGTAATGTTAGTTACTTTTGTGTACTACATTGTTTATTGCATTTTACTACCACACACAGTTGTTACATATTTTCACACAGTTGGGCACGTGCCTTTGGTGGGTTCCTACTGGGATTTATTTCTCACACCCTATTTGTGTCATGACTTCGGCCCAAATAGATTATGTTTCGGTAGGTGTTGATAGGAGAGAGGGTCCCTATACAGGTACATGATTGTAGAAGAGGAGTACGAGAGCATGGGACCGATCTTAGGTTTTCGATGTTGTTGCGTTCTGTCTACTTGGTTTGGTTTTTCTTTTTTATACTCTGTACTCTATATTTTATTGTACTGTATTGTTGTGTAACATGTTCTGGATGTTTTCTTTGAACTCGAGACATGTTGCATCATTATCTATATAACTGTTGATTATCTTTTACTGCAGTTGTTCACTTTAAATATGTATGGTTTAATTTATTTCTATGTTGTATGTTATTTATTTTATTCCGTTGCACTAAACTTTGACCAAGAGGGAATAGTATCCCCACTATTAGACATGGGCCCTCGTTGCTAGTCGGCAGCCTCTGGCATTTTGGAAAAATGCGCTTGAGGTCATGTGACCAACTAGGTTCGGGGCACCCGTGAGGTGGCACCCGGATCCAGGACATTACAAAGTCATATCAGAAGATTTCTTTTCTTTGACTTACTATTTTGATCCTTAGTCATGGATATGATGGAAATAATAGTTGATAATAAGCTATTCCTGGGAGTAGGTAACCCGTGTACAGGGGAAATCCAGTCTACCTCGTATTTTTGAAATTCTTTTAATTTTTCATATTTTAGAGTTGATTTGATTTCACCATTGGGTGACACACTTGTATGTGTGATATTTATCTTTTATCCATGGGTTCTATTTTAGATGCAACCCAATAAGATGAGGGTATTCCATATCAGGCATCGTTTAGGAACATGTTAGAATCACATGCCATTCATAGTTCCATGCCATGTTTGCGCATTAGAAATTTCATTAGTTGTGATATTTATTGTGATAGAAAATCATGTTGTTGTGATAGCTTCTTTGATAAATACCTACTATGTGATAGGGTATTTCATTTTGAGCCTGTTTATAGATTGGACGCCAAACATTGGATTTTGGGGAGTATGGGACCTCAATGACTGAAATTTGGTGGATCATTAACTTATTTACTTGTGTATAACATGTATAAGATTCCAAACATTGAATCGCGGGGGAGTATGGGCCCCTACAGATAGGAATTTGGCACTTAGATGTTATTTTCTTATATTTCTGGGTTCTGGAGTAGTTTTAGAGGCTTGCTATCTGAAAAACCTTGGATACACGGCGTGTAGTTCTTTGGACACACGCTGTGTGTTATTCTGTTTGAGAAGAAAATAAAACTTTTTGAGTACATGTCCTGTACCCTTAGTACATGCCGTGTAGACACTTCCCGTTTCAAGGAACGTGTGGGAGGGGACATGGGGAATGAAAAATTATTGGGGAAAACACATCGTGTACCATATGTACAGGCCCTGTAGTGTTGACCCAGAGTCCGGCCGTGTAAATATCAATAAAGACGGAGGAGACCAAAAGACATACACACCGTTTCCACTGTGGAACATGCTGTGTAGTCTGACCATGGGGACCTAGCTGTGTATCTAACAAACACAGGTCGATGTTGAACATGAAATGTGCCTAAGGGACACGCTGTGTAGTCCTTACCAGTGGGAGACCGTGTGGATTTATCCATGTGGTGGGGAAAATGTGGTGGTGTACCCACTGCGTGCGGGTGTAATATGCCATGTAGTTTTTGCCGAGTAGTCAGTCATTTCATGAACGACACATGTAATTGGAATGTACACCATACACGGCATGTAGATTATATACATGTTCTGTAGTCTTTTTCGGTGAGATCCGTGTGGCTTATCCATGTAGAAGGACCTGGGTAGGGTAAGAAAAGTCATGTACACATAGTGTAGTCATTATACACGCCTTATACTATTGTTTTTCAAATCATGAAAATCCTTCTTCCTCTTGTTCCCTTTCGGGTCCCTTCATTATCAGTCATTAAAAAATCGTGATTTATGGTGACTGTTGGTCTTTTAGAGTCATGTCGCCGAGACGACCATGTGTTGTTAACCATGAGAGTGAAAAAGATTATACTCATGAGATGGTGGGCCATGGGCTACCAGTGGATCCTCCAGCAGAGCCAGATGTGGCTCCAGCCATTATAACAAACACAGACACAGATGCAAAGTTCCGTGAAGGCTTTATGTGGTTCATGCATACCTTTTAGGGAGCACCGCCTTCTGCCACATCTATGGCTGGCCTGACTCGTATCTTCCAGCAATAGCATCCACCTACGTTTTTAGGGGATGGTGGAGCACAGGTTGTCATTTCCTGGCTGGAATCTATGCAGACTATTTTTGAGCATCTTTAGATGCCTCCCGGGAGGAGGGTCAAGCTCACAACATATATGTTGTGTGATTCCACCAAGAGGTGGTGGGATATTACCACTCAGACAGAGCATCATAGAGACATGGAGTGTAAATATTTTCAGACAACTTCCTAGGACTTATTCTTCCCAGAGATGCTGAGAGCACATATAGCTCGAGAGTTCATGAATCTGGAGCAGCATGCTATGTCAGTGACAGATTATTATTCTCACTTCATTGAGCTTCATCATTTTGCACCCATTATGGTGGGTGATGAGACATTGAGGGCCAAAAGCTTTGTGGATGGTCTTCGATATGACATCCGAGCAATGGTGGATGTTTTCAGGTTTCCTACAGTACATGCTATTGTGAACTAGGCACTGATTATAGAGAGAAACGTGCGGGAAGCTAGTGGTGTGGGCCAGGGAGGTTCAACACCAGTTTCTGGTACGATTTCTACCAAAAATAGGAATCTACATATGAGTTTCTCTCACGGTGGAAGTACTAGCCAAGCGATTACTTCAGGTGGCATGACCATGTGCTACCAGTGTGTTAAAGAGGGGTACATGAGACCACAACATCCACATGACCCGGTAATGTGCGGAGCTTGCGGCATGATGGGTCATATTCAGCGTTTTTGCATGGCATTACCACCAGTGGCTACTGAGAGGGGTTTTATACAGACTCCGCATGTGGGAGTAGGACCAGCAGCTTCTTACCAGTTGGGCAACATGGATACATCAGGATGTACATGCAGAGGTGGTGGTCGTGGCTGTGGTAGCTTGAAACCAGGATATCAGAGGTTGCAGGGCGAGACAGATCAGGGTAGCCAGGCTTTGTCATAGGGGCACGACACTGGGTAGGCATATGCAGTGCAACAGACCCAACATGAGCAGGATCCCAGAACTTCTACTTCCAGAGGTACTATTCCAGTAGTTTCTTTCCTATCTTCAGTACTTTTCGATAAGGGTTCTACACATAGTTTCCTATATGTGCCCACTATGGAGTGCCTTGGGCTCTGTGTTTCTTATTCTTCTCCTATTATGATTCTTGAATCTCTGTGGGGGATGAGAAAAAATGTGTGGGTCAGTGCATGGAGTGCCCCATTGAGGTTGGTGAATGTCACTTTCTATGGGACCTCTATGTCTTAGAGATGACAAGCTATGATGTCATTCTTGGGATGGAGTAGTTGGTTCCCTTTAGAGCTTTTGTGGATTTCTATTGACGCAGTGTGAGTTTCACGTCACCATAGGGCAGAGAGTTTCTATACAAAGGTGAATGGGATGTCTAGGCAAGTCGAGATGGACCAAAGCATCGTGGGTTAGGTGGTGTGACAACCCAGATTGCGATCTTATATCTGGATGATCAGGGAACTTTTCAGAAGGACTTACCTCCAGTGGTTGATCATTTCAGGGATGTTTTCACAGATGAATTTTCAGGTCTACCTCTTGAGTGTGAGGTGGACTTCTCTATTGAGCTTGTTCCAGGAGCAGCACCAGTGTCCATTCCTCCTTATAGGATGGCTACACTAGAGTTGCATAAGATCAAGAGGTAGTTAGAGGAGTTATAGTGAAAGGGTTTTTTCCAACCTAGTACTTCTCCTTGGGGTTCTCCTATCCTATTTTATAAGAAGGGAGATGGTACCCTCAGACTCTGTGTGGATTATCAGAAGCTGATCCAGTTGACGATCAAGAACCGATATCCCTTGCCGAGGATTGATGATCTTTTTGATCAACATCATGGAGCCAAGTTCTCTCAAAGATTGAATTTAGATCAGGATATCATCAGTGGTTCATGATACCATTATACATACCACATATAGCATTTCAGAGCATATATGGTATATACGAGCACTTGGTTATTCCATTAGGACTCATGAACGCGCCACCAATTTTCATGGCTCTGATGAATCGTGTGTTCCATCCGTATTTGGATTCTTCATAGTAGTATTAGTGGACGACATCTTGGTGTACTCTTACACTCAACATGACCATGCCACCAATCATAATATCGTACTGAGTACACCGAGAGAGCATAAGATATATGCTAAGTTCTCAAAGTGCCACTTTTGGAAGGACCAGATTCACTTCCTGGGTCATATCATCTAAGAGGGAGGAGTTGCAGTGTACCCAGAGAAGGTGAGAGTAGTAGATTCATAGGATCATCCTAAGAACGTGTTTGAGAAACAGAGTGTCTTGGGGATGGCTCGATAGTACATACATCTTATACAGGACTTCTCCCACTTGGCAGCACCGTTGAAGGGTTTGACTAAGATGGGTGTGATGTTCATTTTTTCAGAAGCTTGTGAGACAACCTTTCATGATCTGAAAGGAAGAATGACATCAGCACCAGTTCTGATACTTCCAGAGAAATGGAAGAGCTATACAGTTTACTTTGATGAATCAGGTATTTGATTGGGATCAGTTTTGATGTAGGGCGGTTGAGTTGTTTCATACGGTTCTCGGAAGTTGAGGCCACATGAGAGGAAGTACCCAACACATGATCTCAAGTTAGATACAGTTGTACATCCGTTACGCTGTTGGAGACACTATCTATTGGTAGATCATTTTGTGGTTTACACCAACCACAAAAGTCTCAAGTATATATTTACTCAGCATGACTTGAACCTGAGAAAACGAAGGTGGGTCGAGTACCATCCGCTGTTCGACTATGAGATTTCCTATACACCTGGTAAAGGTAATGTAATAGTTGATGCACTAAGAAGGAGGACTCAGATACAGGTAGTGCAGGAGTCCAGTGGTGAGTGCCAACTTATGGCCTTGTTCTCTGAGATGCATTTGGAGGTGCACAACAGTCAGGGGCAGAGCTATCTTTCATCTTTAGCTGTGACATCTAACCTCCTAGAAAGAGTGAGGATGAGACATCTCTATGATTTAGAAGTCCTAGTTCTACGGGAGTTGGTGGCAAGTTAGGACCCTCTTTCTAGTTGGACAATAGGCAATGATGATGTACTGTGTTTCCACGGATGAGTATGGGTTCCAGGGGATATACACGAGGAGCTGATGTGGTAGTTTCATGCTTCAGCTTATGCAGTTCATCCCGGAGTTACCAAGATGTTCTGTGACTTGAGACTTCAGTACTGGTGGCCGGGTATGAAGAGTGAAGTATATAGTTTTTTTATGTGATGTTCCACCTATCAGTAGGTGAATCAAGAGCATCAAAGGCTAGCCGGACTGTTACAGCAGTTACCCACCCCAGAGTGGAAATGGGATGATGTCACGATGGACATAGTGACTGGGTTGTCGAGTTCACCTCAAGGAAATTATTTTGTGTGGGTTGTTGTGGACAGACACACAAAGGTATCTAACTTTTTGACGATCAAGGGGACCTTCAGTGTTGATGAGATCAGAAATCATTATATCCAATAAGTCGTACGTATTCATGGGGTTCCTAGTTTTATCATTTTAGATAGGGATACCCGTTTTATGTCTTGTTTCTGGATTATTTTTCAGACAACACTGGGTAAATAGGTGCTTTTGAGCACAGCTTACCACCCTCAAACTGATGGCCAGTCAGAGCATATGATACAGGTGCTTGAGGAAATACTGTGTGCATGCATCCTAGACATTGGGGGCTCTTGGGAGAAGCATATACCATTAGTCGAGTTTTTCTATAATAACAGTTTCATGCAACTATTGATATGGCACCTTAAGAGGATTTATATGGTAGGCCATGCAATTCACCCTTATGCTGGTTGGAGGCAGGTGATGAAGCTTTATTGGGAAAACGTCTCGTGCAGGAGACTTCTGAGAAGGTCCAGTTGATTCAGAAGCGGATGGCTACTGCACAGTCTCGTCAGAAAACCTATGCTAATCGCCACAGACGACCCTTGGAGTTCGTGGTCAGGGATCAGGTTTTCATGCATGTTTCGCCGATGTTTGGATTGAGACGGATCAGGAGACAGGGTAAACATTCACCGAGGTATGCGGGGAATTTGAGATTCTGGAGAGAGTCGAGCTGGTTGCCTATCGATTGCAGTTACTAGAGAGGTACCAGACCATGCACGATGTCTACCTTGTATCTTAGTTGTGTCGCTATCATTTATACCCTTCTCACATTCTTTTAGCCTGAGGAGGTTGAGCTTCAGGTCGATGTGTCCTTTTAGAAGCATCTGATTCGAATCGTTGATAGGAGCATGAAGGTTCTCCGAGTCCAGTCTTTTCCTCTCGTATGGGTGCTATGGTAGCATGGCGGAGTATATGATGAAACCTGGGAGCAGGAGACCGACTTAATTGCTCAGTGGCATGAGTTGTTCATAGCTTTATCTTCGACACCCTTGGAAGTGAAATTTTAGGAATAATTTCTTTAGGGGGGGGAGTTTTTAAGAACCCGGTTCTTAATCTTGAGGTACGGGTTTCTTCTTTTCTCTTTTCCTTAAGTGTTTTTAAAAAACATAGGGAAAGTGGGAAAGATCCTAAATTTTGGGACAACATGCCATGTACTTTTCCACACACCATGTACCTTGGCCGTATGGGATGAGTACATAGGGTGTGTAGCCATGATAACGATGAAGGGTGTAAAAACTGACTACGCGCCATGTAGTGGCTATGTGCACGTCGTGTAGTAAGTCGGGAGGAAAATAGTAAGGCTGTGGAAGCAGCCGCCAGTAGAGCATCAGTACACGCCATGTATTCATGAATACACACCATGTACTCATGTCGACAGATAAAACGTGCAGTGGTGGGAAAGGTAGCCTCCAGATGAATAGTTAAATGAGGAAAGTACATGTCGTGTAGTCAATAGTACACGCCATGTAGTTTTTTTCACATAAAATGGGAAGTAACCTCCCTTGTTCACAGGGATGGCATAGAACTAGAGGATGAGTCAGGAGAGATGGGTAAACCATCGAGGAGCTCCAGATCACACGCCGAGAATCTATTTCTGCCTCCGTCGATCTTGTTAGAACCGTATGGGTAATCCTTTCCTTCTCTTTAAGTCATTCTTACCAATTATTTACCAAGGGAATGTTATTTACGTTTGAATGGGGTTTTCTTTCAACTCATATCTTCGTCGTTCTTGGATGATTCAAGGATTGTCGTTCACGTATACCGCTCAGGGGAATTTGAGGTAGGTGGCTTGGTGTTTAAATTCCAACCGTTATTCATTGTTTTGTACTATTGTGATACTAACCCATGTTGGGGTGTCACGTGGTTGAGTCCTTGGCTGTTTTGAATACCTAGAATTGTAAAGGTAATTCAATGTTATAATAAACTACTATTTGGGATCACTGCTTGGATCTAGGACCACTCCAGGTGTGCGTTCCTCTGTATAGCTGTTTGGCCAGGATACCCAAGGGTATGCCATGTTTACTTTATGCATTACTTTTACCTTGAGAGGAATTTTAAAAATATGCATGTTTATATGCTGGTCATGGCCGGATTACTTGTTTAGTTTGGGGGTTTGGATATATATATATAAATATATTATATTAGACTCATGGGATGGATATATATATATATATATTATATAGCCTAAGGGTGTGGACATTATATAGACTGGGGGAGAGGCCTGAGGGAGGGATATTATATACTATGAGGGAGAAACCTGAGGGCGGGATATTATATAGCCGGAGGTTGAGGCCTAAGGGTGAGATATTATATAGCCTAAGGGAGTGGATATTATGAAGCCAGAGGGCTTTGTTTTACTATATTATCCTAAGGGAGAGATTCTGTTTAGCCTGAGGTCTTGGTTCGGTTGAGCACAAAATTTTATTAAATTAAACAGTAAAATGAATAATAAAATGGCAATATAACTGGTAATGTTAGTTTCTTTTGACTACTTCTTAGATTATTGCATTTTACTACTGCACACTATTGTTACATATTTTCACACAGTTGGGCACAGGCCTTTGGTGGGTGCCTACTGAGATTTATTTCTCACACCCTATTTGTGTCATCTATTCGGCCCAAACTAATTACGTTTCTGTAGGTGTTGACTGGTTAAAGGGTCACTATACAGGTACATGATTGTAGAAGAGGAGTATGAGAGCATGTGACCGAGCTTAGGATTGGGATGTTACTGCATTCTGTCTACATATTTTTGTTTTTCATTGATGTAATCTGTACTCTGTATTGTATTATACTGTATTGCTGTGTAACAGGTTCTGGCTATTTTCTTAGAACTTGAGACATGTTGCAACATTATCTATATAACTGTTGTTTATGTTTTACTACAATTGTTCACCTTAAAAATGTATGGTTTATTTTTTTTCCGCTGTTGTATGTTATTTATTTTATTCCGCAACGCTAAACCGTGACAAATAAGGGCATAGTTTCCCCACTATCAGACCTGGGCCCTCTTTTCTAGTTGGCAGCCTCTAGAATTTTTGGAAATGCACTTGATTTCATGTGGCCAACTGGGTTCGGGGAACCCGTGGAGTGGCACCCGGATCCGGGACGTTACACGCTGCCTAAAAAATATCCAAATGGCTACACTTTTATAGAATTCCCACATCCATATATAGTGAGACTGATCACATCATATCCATTATTCCTCCAACTGAGAATGGATCATCTTATATTAGGTAATTTCAACAGTCATATAATTGATATCTTGAATCTCCACTATTTAGGGGAACCCTTGTACTTAAGCCCTAATGAGTGGCATGTTTTGATTGGATTCATATAAGGGAATCTACCATGGGGACAGTTCAAATGGAATGATTGATCTATGAAAACTATTGTTACTTCAATAAAAATTATATGGAGGATGCCTTTATATTTCACTAAATCAAATAGGAATCCCACAGCATATGTCCCCCCTCTAATGTCTCCAACATTCTAACAACCAAGAACCAGTCTTTTTCATGGGATGGTAATTCTTCATCATCAATCAACAGAGTGAGAAACCGATGAACATTGAAAAATATGATTCTCTCCCAAATCTTGATTCAATGGAATGCTCCTCGAGACTCATGCATTAACATCAGGTGACTAAGGGCGTACACTTATGTTTTTTCTATATGAATTTAAACAAAATGGTTTTAATGAACAAAATGGGGTTTCATTCCTATAATAACTGGGAAACAGGCGATTCCTCATTATTGGTCAATATACACCTTGTGATATTATCTACCTACATACATGGTTGTAAATTTCCAAGAAACCTATTTTAAGGGTTTAGCACAAAAAGAAAAAAATCCATTACTATGAAATAGATGAAGAACCTCAGATAAATACAGATGGATTAACTATTCAGATCCACTTATTTTACTAACAATTTTATTAACTTGTGATCATTATCTTATGCTTACAAGTCTCATATCAATATTTGGATGAAATCATGAACACATCTTAAATTTAGAAGGGATTCCCAAAGTAGTCAATAATTCCCCCTTAAAAAGATTGTGGTGATTTCAACTTCCCATCCTCCCGACCAATGTGAGTCCAATGTGGTATTAGGTCTCAGTCCTCAACTGACCACCTACCTTGGGAAAGTTGGAATGTACCTAGATAGGGATGCAGGAACTATTGGATGTTTTTATCTAGGATTAAAAGATGGTAAACCTAATTTGAGAGTTTTATCAAGGCCTCAAAACCACCTACAATCAAACTATAATAAAAATCCCGTCCACATCATTTTCCAATGAAATAATATTGGTAAAACAAATATGAAATTGTTTAATAATTGAATATTTATCATAATATAAAAAGGAATGAATTCAAAATTCATATCCAACATTTCCATTCTCCAGAATAAATATTTCTAGGTCATGTCATTCTGGATGAAACAAAATCGGTTTACCCAACAACAATGTAACAAATAAATGAATGATAAGTTAATCATGTTTTGGGGATTACTCAGTCCACACTCTTTCCATGAAAAGATTGTGATATAGAACTATTAAATTGTAAGATGTTTTTCTTACCAAGTGTCATTCCACTATCTTTTAATATCAAACAAAACTAATAATATTAATATAAATCACACAACTCGTCCTCTCTAACATGTTTTCCCATTAAATATTTCCCTCATCGATTTGAAAATCCAATGCATCTATAATGGTCAGATAAAGAATAAAAGGAAAATTGTGTTAATAATGCGTATATAATTGAGAAGACACCATTCCTATAAAATTTCAATAATTTGTAACCTTTTTCATTGTCTTCTTAATGACCAAAAATATGCATGTCATCAAAAACATCCTGATCTAATAAAATTCCTTCATCCAGCGTCTAATCCCAAAAATAACCTAGTACTACAACCCGCATGAGTTTTAAAATGAACTAAACTTCCCAAAAGCTTTATTATTCGGTGGAAAAAAGAAATGTTCCATTAATTCCACTAATTTGGTACAATCCCAACCCTTTAATCATCCCTTGATGGTCTCCGTGTACTAAAAATGATGATTTTTCATAATCTACGGAATGTTCCAGTAGATTCATTGTCCCTAATCCCCACAACCAACCTCTTCAAGAACATATCCCTAGAGTTCACCAACCACAACCTTCAGTCTTTATGAAGGTGAACTAAGAAGTAAAATACATATCCATTCATGTTATGAGGTAACTAAGGCGAAATATTATCAAAAACTATCATAAGAACCATCCCACCAGTACCCATTAGTTTTTGGATATGGGTAACAACTGAAACATTGTCACCACTAATACCAATACAAGAGAAAAAATGAATACACGTCCATTGAATAAGACTTTGGATAACTATCGTAGGAATCATATGAACACTCCCAGTAACTATTTTTACTAGTATATGGTCGTAGTAACCATCATGTAACCTCATATCCCTTTCCACTCAAAACATTTATCTTGAAATATTTTTGTAGTAGTCATGGGGGATGCACATATCACTATGCATGTGCATGAATCCCATCTACATATTAAAGTGGAACAAGGTGGAAAGAAGTCTGATCATATTCCCACTTCAATCAAATATAGTTTCCATTATATAGTTTACACTAAAAATATATAGGCTTATATACATTCAATTACATTTCTAAAATTCCACTACATTTTAGAGAAAATTGAAGAACTCCTCCTGCATATTTTGGCATTAGTAAAGATACGAGAATAGGTTCATATTTTATTCCCCACAGCAGAGAAGCTCAAAATGTAGTAATTATAAATAGGTTACTTGTCTCGAGAATGAATACATTCTTACTCTCATCCAAAATGATTATTAGCATATTTAGTGAACGATAAGTTGTCAGACCAAGATCCTAATCCTGAACCAACTGGTGTTCACCTAGTGAGAGAGTCACATTACCCAGGAAAATCTTATATACATGTCAGAAAATTCTGGGGGAATATTACAATGGACCAAAATCAGGCTCATATCCCAGTTCTAGCTTGGTTCACCAACTTAGAGGGGATGATGCCTCGAGATATTCTTATATTCCAAAAAAAAAGACCAGCCGTTTACACAAAAGCCTTAGTATCAGGTTTGTATCCATGTTCTGGCTGGGGTATAACCATGAGATAATGAATCATTCCTTCAAATAGTCCCATATTACTATCAGAAAATATGCCTTACATATTCCAATAGATCATATAAACCAAACATAGATTCATACTTCTTCAAAAGGATGACTGTACTAAAATCCATAAATGGTAATATAATAGGAGTCTCATATCCTTTCTACCATTTTAGAATAATTTCAGCATATTCCAATGTGTAATGCATATACAGGCCAGGATCATATTCTTGCTCCACTATCTGAGAGTGGTATAGTCCTCAGGTTGGCTCAATATCCCTACCAAAAAAAGAATTGTATAATATTCCAAAGGATGCAGATCAAGCACATACTCATGTTTTTACCAAGGCACATCATGTGAGAATGAATCATTCTATATGAAAAGCCCATATTCATGTCAATAATACTGATACTCATTGGAATATTCTAGTAAATTCATAGTAGTAGGTTCATGTTCCCAAAGCACCATAAAATTATAAACAAGGCATGAAATCGATAATACAATGGGATAATATCCATGGAAAATTATAAAAGTCTTGGTGGAGTACTCCTACCATGCAAAATAATGTGATTCATATTCCTAATCTACAAAATTATAGTGTTTTTTGGATTATTCGAGACACATTTTTAGCACCACAAGGTTCCTTAATCTCATCAACCAAACTAAAATATGGTCATTATCATGACATTTATCCCCATGGTAGTGTGGAAATAGATCACATTGACTCTTCTCCTACACTCCACCATGGTCAACCTCCCCATAGTGATATGTCCCACACACAATGAAATCCACACACATCCCATAAAATACCATATAGAGTGGTATTCCAAACCAAGAGTCCCACTTATAGATATGTTCATGAAATATTAGGGTCAACCACATATAGTCCTCACATCATCTTATAACATCACTCCTATCCATTATTTGAGAGACCCATAGAAGCATCTTCTATGGTTTTACGTTATAAATGCAAGTAAGAATGAAGAATATGTGGTCAAAACTAACATGTATAATGAGTTAGTTAGGAACAACATTTCAATAATGTTTTCTCCCCTCTCTAATTCATACTATGAGGGCCCATATCAGTTATAAAAAGTGTTGAATCCTTTTCAATGCCAAAATATTTGGTCAATTCATTAGTGATTATGGATCAAAATCTCCTCTATATAGGATCTGCGAATCACCTTCATCTCATCAACACAATTTATTTTCATCTTGATATGTACAACTATTCCATATCCTAAAACCGATGACTAGAATAGCATAAAAACCCTTATGCAGAGTTTTTCTATATATTGAAACAACATTCCATAGAAATATTTACAGAGCATCGCTAGAGATGTGTATTTCAGGATGGGAGAAATATGGGGAATTTCAGTCCACTATGTCCCCAAAATAGTAGAATACTTCATATAAATAATCTTTTAATTTTATTGATATTTGGTAAATCAGAGTACTAGGTAATGCATTAGGAAGATTGTCACTAAATTTGAATGAAAACGATTCGACGATGCCTCAACATCATGAATAGGGGGAGAGGATATCCCATAATTCTATGAATTTGTCCCTCAACGAAATGTAAAATAATTTTAGACCTGCAATATTATTATTAAATAAAACAAATGACCTCCAATAAAAATTGAATCATATAATGGGCTATCATTTCACACAACTCCTAATCAAGAACAATTGTTCCTTATGAAATGGTTCAGAATTGTAGCTAACAAATTTTACATCCAGAAGAGTAATCAACCCACTGAATTGGGGTAAAATATACCCCCACCATTTCCTCTAAAAACATCATTTCCCAAAGGCTTATGAGTATATCATCAACAGCTTCAAAAAAAACTCTTCCCACGGGACCAGAGGAATTTATATCTCAACTACTATCAATCGATTCACCATCACCTACTAGGGTCCTAGTGAAATATATGGTGAATCCATATCAATCCAATACAACTGGGATAGGGAAAATTAAATTTCAATCTCTATCCCAGGAGTAATCAAATATCCAACTCGAATAATTGTATCCTCATCAACCAGATCAATCAATGCCAATTTCTTCCATGAATAACCATGTGCCCACAATGATGGGAATATTTTAATCATTATCATTGTCCCATAGATAATACATTTTCTCAATTTTGGGAGGTAAATATCGATGGTCCACAAAATATATGATCATATTGAAGCATGAAAAACCACTTTCTTTTGGGGTCTATTTGATAGTCACAACTGAAAACTCCTTCAGGGAATTACTCACATAGTAGGATAGGAGGAATGTATGGAAAGGGTAATCATGCCCCACTGGGGTCACATTACACAGTGGACCAATATGAATAAGGTTTTGAATATCCACGCTTATTAATGTAGTGAAGAATCATTATGTGGTGTTTAAAGTAATTGGACAACAAAAATTCCCCAGTATTCAGCTTTAAATGTCATAAATGTTACCATGAAAGAGATTGTGGATAATTACACAAATGGAATGGGACGAAACACATAAAACCTACCCCAAGTGGAGGCAGATCCAGATGCACCAAATGAGGCCACATGCCCACAAAATAAGGGGAGGTTCTCAAACTTATCACCTCTAAATATAAATCTTCCACATTTATAGTGGATTACTACCAATGAAAAAAGGGAAGTGTGTAGCTACATCCCAATCAACGCCTTAAAAATTTTATATTCCTTTGAAGGAGGAGTTATTTTATGAATTTGTGAAATAAATATGAGAACATGGGGTACTCAATGAGGATCTACTCAGGGAAAATATTAATCTTTGGTTTTAACTTTTGTTTGAGGAAAATGTCCCTATTCCAATAACATTGGGGAAATATGTTCATCTAGAAAGAGAGGAATTATAGTGTCAGGTTGAATCAAAATCTAGTCACCTGTTCTATATAAATTAGGAATCGATATATTATTTTGACATCATCCATTGTGTTTATATCCTCTCCCTCATTTGGGTGATCATTCAACTATAGGATGAATCATGAATTTGCAGGAGATGAAGGCAGGTATTTCACATCATACACCACATACACAATTTAAATAAGTGGGGGGGTAAGAAAATATTACCCCTCAAGATATGTAACATCATCGTGTCATTGGAAACTAAAATGGACGCCATGGATGGGATATGTACACCTTTAAATCCTTAGAGGAAGCCAAATCCTGGTTGGGTGGACAATACTTCCCCCACCCAATTTCATCAACCGTACCTTCTCTAAAATATATGGTGTAATAGACCTAGAGCAACTTATCACACACATCATATTTAGATGTTTTTTATTTATGGGACCTCAAGACCAATTGTATGTAAAATATTTGAGGTATTTTATATAGATTCTGACGGGGAAAGAAATAGTTTGGAACAATAATATGCTAGTAGGACCATTTGATGGATGGGAAGACTTTCCTTATCACTTCCCTTATCAGTTCCTCTCCATTATAATGAAACAAACAAAATCATTCTAAAAATTGCAATAATCATGAAAATGATAGGTTTTCAGAATTCATATCTATATGGAATGGTTTAACCTATTCACTCAGTATCCCTCTCTCCCAAGAACAATTTCTATATATGTATGGTAAAAATAACTATGATTATCTATGCACAACTCGGGCCCTAGTGAAGTATCATGGAAGCTAACGTGATTTTAGAGAAATGACACAAGGCTTGGAAGTTGTACTTTTGTGAAACTGTTATAAGTATTGGATTATTTCTTTAGTAGAGGGTAAAAGTGTAGAAAAGATAATGTAATGTCCCAGAAATTACATGTAATATTTTTTTTAATTAAATGAGAATTTTACGAGTCTACAAAAATTGATGGGGCATGATTCCAAGGCCCAGTATGCTCGGTGTGCCTGAAATGAAATTATGAACATTATTTTGGGTACGTTCTGTAGACGTGAGAGAAGGTTTTTGTATCTTATGAACCGGTGATCGGAATTGAAATCTGAGGGCACCGTTGAAGTCGTAGTGCTGTTTATCTCTTAAGGAGACTGTCACCTCGTTCTTAGTGGTTTGAGAGTGAAAGATAAATTTGTGATATTTTCGTGAAATAATAAAATAAAATAAATATGTCTAACATTTTTATTTCCGAAACCCATCAAATTGGGTTATGGTGGTGGGGACCACCTGAGCCTAAACCACCCATGTGGATGTTAAGAGGTGGGGACTAGCTGAACTAACCCCCAATTTGAATTTAGAGGTGGGGACCACCCGAACCCACTTTAATGGGAGGAAACCGTTCAACTCCATATTTAATGAGGGGGTGACCCTAGGTTTCTTATAAATTAATTATTCTAACGTCATCATAATTAATGATTCCAATTTAATTTTGTTCCAAAAATTCAATTGATAGAACACAACATATTGGATACTTTTCTTTTTGGGTGGAATTGGGAGAAATGTTTGGGAAGAAGAGAGCTTTTGGAAGGATTCTCCTACTCCAACAAAGAACGCGATATCCAACAAATAATGTTCTCCCCAACGAATAACAGTCTTGGAGGTGGACCATACTGTGTGACAACACGTAGAGGAGACATGAAAACATAGAGTGCTAAGGGGGCAATCTGTACCTTCCTTTCAGGTAGGAACCTCGGAGGATAAATCAGTAGCTGCCTTTATATTTATTTTCTTTCAGTTTTACTTGTACTATTACTATTGGGCTTGTATTTCGGCCCCTTTTTACTTTCATTACTCTTTTTTCCATACAGTTGACTTGAGTTCGTTTCATGTTGTGTTCTTGGTTGTGTGTGTTTATAGGTTATAAAGGAAATTCCTTCTCATTTATAGGTAATACACCTTCGTGTGCTTGTCTCCTTCCCCTAGCCTATGGAAAGCATGCTTGGGGTAGTCACGACATGGGCCTCGGGGGACGGGTCATGACAAACTTGTATCAACGGAGTAGTTTATACCATATATCATAGAGCTCTGATATTTTTAACGGCAATAGTGTTATGTGTAGTGAGAGTGGTTATCAGTTTACGGAATCCAGTGTTGGTGTGGTGGCCGACGTATCCACACACCATGACACTGACTTTTGATTTTCGACTCAGTGCAACAGAACACTATTTGGGTATGTGTTTTCAAAAGTTTATTTTTGGGATCTATTTGATTTAGCTAGCTAGGTATAACTTTCTGACCAAGGGACACCTATTTCTTTTCTGGATTCCTCCACACAGATATCTAGCTAGGGTTCCAGGTATTATATGCACAGATAGCCTACTGAGCGACGAGGCCATGCTGTAGGGCCCTCTTCCAGTAGAGGAACTGTCAGACGCACTAGTGGTTCCATTTCCCATTGGGCCACTGATGCCACCAGCCCCAGTTGCAGAGGGTGTAGGCCGCATGAGCGCTTTTCACGAGTTCCTGTGCCAGAGGCCACTTAGGTTCTGGGGAGAGACGGATCAACAGGCGGTTGAGGATTGGATGGAGGCCATTGTGAGAGACTTGTTACTAGTAGAGACACCAACAAATCTCATGGTGATCCTTACTACTATCCTTCCACAAGATTCCGATGGAAGATGGTGGAGAAAGATATTCCATGTTCATGGCAAGGTGATGCTTCTCTGGGTAGACTTTGAGGGCCTGTTTCAGGCCAATTTTGTCCCAAAGACTCTTCGCGTAGTGTGCATAAATGAGGTTATTAATCTACAGAAGGGAAGAATAATTGTAGCTCAGTACTCAGTGAGGTTCACTGAACTTTCACGCTACTACACAGATATGGTGCAGGACCCATTCATCAGGGCCCAGACCTTCGAGCAGGGACTCAGGCAGAAGATCACAGCTTTGATGATCTCACTCAGCATCCTGACACAAGTGTGGGTGTTTGAGAGACCCTCTTAGAGTAGAGTTTTCTTGCAGAGTAGTCATCAGTAGATTGACCGACCACCAAGAATCACATAGCATATTCTTTCGCAGCTGGTATTAGACAGATGTCACTTAGGGCAAAGAGGACTAGACATACAGGTGGATGACAACTTTATTCAGGGTTGGTTGTGCAGGGAACCCGAGGCAGAGCCAGTCATGCCTGGAGCTGGCAATGTTACACAATTGGCGGGAATGGTCACATGGATCGTGACTGTCTGTACCACTATACGGATGATCAGCAGACGGTTCATGGACCGCCTAGGAAGAGACAATGATTCGACCGAGGAGGTCCGTAGGGAGTAGGAAGACATGAAAGGGGAGTTGTTTGTGCAGCTGGTGGTGGGAGAATATTAGAGATATTACTGCCACCACAACCAAGAGGTCCATAAGAAACATAGGGAGCAGGAGTACAATGGTGAGCTCCACTCCATACACCTGAGGATTACGACCATGGTGCTCCAGATATGATATGAGGTACGATCTGTGTCTACTCCACCTTAGCTACAGTACTTATAGACATGGGTTCCATTCAATCTTTTATTGCAACTGCCCTCATTCGGAGCTCCGAGATTTCGACGGAGTTGTAGGCTCGATCCTTATTGCAAGAGACTCCTATGGGAGAAGATTCGATGATTACGTACTGGTATCGGCTGTGTGATCTTACTCTGGGAAGAGAGAGATTCAGATGGGTTCTCCTAGTAGCGGCGTCGAGGCCTTACGACATCATCTTGGGTATGGACACTTTATCTACATTCCATTCTCAGATAGACTGTATTAAGAACAAAGTGCATTGTGTCCACATAGATGGGACCAGGTTTACCTTCACCGGCGAGAATGGAGCCCTTTCATCACAGCATGGCCTTACCCAGAGGAGAGTGTATCCAATCACTCATCAGATGGATATTTTTACCGTCAAAGTAGTTTATGTGGAGAGTCCTAGTTATCCTATAGTGATAGAACAGTACGCGGATGGCTTCCCTGAGGATTCTTGGGGTCTTCCTCCATAAAAATAAGTGGAATTTTACATTGACTTGTACCCTATGATGGCACCGATATCTACACCAGTGTATCAGAGGTCTCTTGTGGAGATTCACGAGCTGTGGGTATAGCTGGAGGACTTTCAAGGGAAAGGGTTTATTCTCCCTAGTGCTTCTCCTGGGGAAGCCTCAAATTTGTTCTCCATGAAGTTAGAAGGGATCTTGTGACATTTCATTGAATATCGGCGCCTGAACCAGGTGACCATGAAGAATAAGTACCAACTACTGAGGATTGATGACCACTTTGATCATCTGAAGGGAGCATAGTGGTTCTCGAAGATAGACCTTAGATAAGTCTATCACCCACTCAGAGTATGAGACAAGGATGTGCAGAAGACGACATTCAGAAGTTGGTACAATGATTAAGAGTTCTTGGTTTTGCCAATCAGTGTAACTAATGCTCCAATAGTGTTAATCAGACTCATGAATAAGATCGTTTAGCCATACCTTGATCACTTTGTAGTATTCTTCATCGATGACATTCTGATCTTCTCAAATACTGAAGAGGAGCATGCATACCATTTGCAGGTAGTACGGTACACACTCTGAGAAAACCAACTTTATGGTAAGCTCTCGATGTTCTAGTTCTGGATCAAAGAGGTTCACATTCTGGGACATGTCATATCAGATGATGGAGTTGCAGTGGATCCAGCAAAGATTGAGGTGGTAATTTCTTGGGAACCACCCAAGAGTGTGACTGAGGTAGGGAGATTCCTGGGATTGGCAGGATATTACCGGAGGTTCGTTCCATATTTCTCCAGAGTTGCAGCACCTCTACTAGGATTGCTGTTTAAGGGGGAACCTTTTATTTGTTCTAAGAGATACCCGCAGAATTTTCAGGATCTGAGGAAGAGGATGACTAGTGCCCCCATATTGAGGCTTCTAGAGGAGGGTGTAGGTACATAGTCTACTACGACGCATCAGTGACTGGGCTCGGATGTGTATGATGAAAGAGAGAGTAGTGATCACATATTGTTCTCGACAACTGACACATCATGAGAAGAGCTAGGCTACCCATGACTGGGAGTTTGCAGCAGTGGTCTTCTCATTGAATATGTGGATACACTACTTTATGGGAGAGTGTTTTATAGTGTAATCTGATCACAAGAGTCTGAGGTATATCATCTCTCAGAAAGACCTGAACATGTGACATTGGGGTTTGATTGAGTTCCTCCAGGACTCTGACTTAGATATATTCTATAATATTTGGATGGGGAACACTGTAGCAGATGCACTCATCCCGAGATATGGTATATAGCTACTAGGTGAGGTGATGGAAGAGATCGCCGCTTTACGGATATCCATTATTGATCGTGATGGAGCAACATTTCTTAATTCTATTACAGTCACTCCCCCACTTCATCAGCAAGTCAGGGAGGCGCAGCATGGGGACGCTGACTGTGATCCTCGACGTTATTAGATATCCATAGGGTAGGCACCTCATTGATTTTCTGAAGGTGGGGAGCATTTCATCCTCTTTAGAGGGCGTACCATTGTAACAGTGTCGTTTTTGAAGGAAGTGATGAGGAATTTACACACATCCCCTCTAATGGTACGTCCAGGAGTGGCAAAGATGTACCTGGTTCTCCAACGACATCACTACTGGTCGAGAATGAAGAAACCAGTTGTAGAGATTTTCTCTCGGTGCCTCACTTGTCAGCAAGTAAAGGTGAAGCTTCAGGTACCAGCAGGTTTGGTTGAACCATTGGAGGTCCTAGAGTGGAAGTGGGATAGAATATCCATGGACTTCATAATAGGACTTCCACGTACATTCAAGGGTCATGACTTGATTTGGGTGATCGTCGACCGACTCACCAAGTCAGCCCCCTTCCTTCTGATTAGAGAAAATGGTTCAGTACAGAGCATGAGATGCCTTTATGTGCAAAAGAATATGCGGATACATGTATTACCCACGATGATTGTATCTAATCATGATGCACATTTTACATCCGAGCTATGGAAGGGGTTATAGGAGGATTTTGGGGAACACCCCCTTTTGAGCACCTCCTTCCATCCTCAAACAGATGGATAGACTGAGTGGACTATTCAGACCATGGAGGACATACTGTGTGCTTGAGTCCTCGACTTAGGTCGAAGCTGGTAGGATCCCTTGCCTTTGGTGGTGTTTTCATTCAACAACAGCTATCACTTTTCCATTTGGATGGAACCTTTTGAGGCATTGTATGGGTGACCTTGCAGATCACCATTGTGTTAGACTCATTTAGGGGAGTCAGCCCTAGTGGGACCAGAGATGGTATGATCTACTTTAGAAAAATTAAAGATCATGCAAGAGTAGATAAAGACTGCACAGAGTAGGCAGAAGTCTTATGCTGACAGTAGATAGATACCTATAGAGTTTGAGGATGGTGACCACGTCTTTCTACGAGTCTCACCCTGATGATGTTTGTATAGATTTAGGTGACGTGGCATGTTATCTCCTAGGTTAAATTGACCCTTCTAGGTTCTCAGGATATTTGGCAAGGTGGCTTACCTCTTAGCTCTTACACATTAGTTTCACTGGGTGCACAACGTCTTCCACGTATCCCAACTGGGGGGTACGTGCACGACCCTTCTCAAATTGTGGACCACAGCGAGTTGTATGTTGACGATGGGGTGACTTTTAGAGAGGTTCCAGTTGAGATTGAGGATTGACAGGAGGTAGAATTTTGTGGACGGTCAATATCTCTGGTGCGCGTTCCTTGGCATCATGGGAACCTCCAGGAGAGCACATGGGAGCAGGAGGCTCAGATACGTGCTCAGTACCCACACATGTTTTCCTAGTTTTGTGATGTCGATTATGGGGACGTAAAGCCCTGAGGTGGGGAGAAGGTAAAGACCATGAAATTACATGTAATTTTTTTTATGTGGGTATTTGACGAGTCAGTGAAAATTGGCAGTGTGTGATTCTGAGGCTCGGTGTGCCAGGAATGAATTTATGAACATTTATACATGTACATTCAGAAAATCTGGGTGTGGGTTTTTTTAACTTTTGAACTGGTGCTTGGAATTAAAATCTGAGGGCACCGTTGAACTCCAAACACCAGTATCCGCTTAAGGAGACTATCACCACGATCGTAGTGGGTCAAGAGTGAAAGATAAATTTTTCAGATTTTTGTGAAAGAATAAAATAAAATAAATTTTTTTAACATTTTTATTTATGAAACCCCTAATCTTGGGTTATGGTTGTGGGGACCACCCAAGACTAAACCTCCCATGTAAATGTTAAGAGGTGGGGACCACCTGAACTAACCACAATTTTGAATTTAGTTGTAGAGACCACCAGAACCCCCTTTAATGGGAGGAAACCATTCAAATCCCACATTAATGGGGGGGTGACCCTAGGTCTCCTATAAATTAATTATGCCAACTTTATCGTAATTAATGATGCCAATTAAATTTTGTGCCAATAATTAAATTTATGGAACAATACATATTGGATATTATTCTTTTATGGTGGAATTGGAAGAAAGGTTTAAGAAGAAGGGAGATTTTGGAGGAATTCCCCCTCTAAAATTAAGAATGTGTTATCCAATGAAGAACACGATCCCCAATGAAGAATAGTCTCTCCAACAAGGAATGTCTTCAATTATGATGAACCGACAAACGAGCCCGAGATCGGAGGTGTGATGTGGGAGCGATGAACGTAGACATCTTCCAATTTTTTCACATGCCAACATCAACGAACATCGAGGTAGGGTGGTTTTTTGAATTTTATTCCCCATACCTATTATCGATAATTCATTGTAAATTTTGGAAGATATTATAGTCTCTTGCTACCGCTCTAACGCGGAGAGTGAGGGCCAAACAAACATGGCCCGACCTCTCCGAAAATATTGTGTTTAATTGTTCTATTTTTCATGATGGAGGAGGACATAAACCAACTGCAGTGGGGCACAAGAATGGAAGAAATCACCATGGTCGTCCATGACGAAGGCGAAAAACAGAGGAAAACTGGTCAAGTCGTCCACCGACGAAGGCACGACGTGCGCGATCACACTGCGTGACCCACCACAGCAGACCACATCCTTGCGGCCTCCGCAGTCCCGCCTACCCTACGACCTCACTTCCCTGTGGCCCTCTGTGGCCCCCATGGCATCTCAACCTCATGTCCCTCTGCGCTGCCCTCCCACGCCATCACCCAGCGGCCTTGCGTTTCCAGCAGCCTCCATGGCTATGCAACCCCTCGCGGCTCGTCACCGCCCCGGGGCCCCTCACAGCTTTCGGCCTCCACCGCTCTGTGACCTCTGCCGCTTTATGGCCTCTCAACACCCGCGGCCTCCACCGCCTCACATCCATCGTGGCCCCCGTGGCTCCTGCAGCATTTGCGGCCCTCGCGACCTCTACGCTTCCAAGGCCATGCCAGCAGCCCAGGTAACCCAGCACGGGTCAGGCTGATCCGCACGCTGGGAGGACCCAACAGGTCGATCAAGGATGACCCAAACCGGGTCGGTCCAACCGGGTTAGACTGGACCTGGACCCACTTCGACCCATTTATGCTCATTTGGCCATAACATTGGGACAAGGAATTTGTTTGAATAACTGTAAATAGAGCTGTAAACCTTTTAGCAAGACAGTCCCTTTGGTATACACCACATGAGATTTGGATACATTTTGGATACATTCGTCTTGGATCGAGCACGAATCCAATTGGGCCCTCAATACTAAAAGGCTAATAACATACAGACCAGTCATTTTATTGATGCACCGTCTATTGCGTTGAAAATGCTATGACGTGGAGGTACATTGGCATAGTTATTTTTGGGAAATTGTGGACGTTGGATTATCGACCAGTGTCTTGAAGATTGGACTCTCCCAGAGACGATCAGTCTTAGTGCAGGAACTCTTTAGCTGGTTGTGACTTGAGAAAGAGATCATTTGTGGGTCTGTGATGGAGGTTCCCACATAGAACCGCTCTAGGATACCATGCAAGACTACTCTAGGATATTTTGTGGGTCAACACCGAGTGATCCAATGTGGGTCAACAACTAGTGATGTTGTGTAGGTCAGCACCAAGCGATCCTGTGTGGGTCAGGACCGAGCGATCCTCTGTGGGTCAGCACCGAGAGATCCTATGTGGGTAAGCACCAAGCGATCTTGTTTGGGTCAGCACCGAGCAATCCTGTGTGGGTTAGCATCGAGCGATCCTGTGTGGGTCAGCACCTAGAGATCCTATGTTGTTCTAAAAACATACTGATGATGTAATGAGATCTTTTATGGGGTTGATGATGTTTTAGTATCCTTTGTGGGTCTACCTCTTAACAGAGTAAGATGATTCAATAGTTAAATATAATAATCTCTACTAATGTACCTATGAAATAAATGGTGTGAGCTGAGTTATTACCTATGTGGTATTCTTTAGTGTGGCATAATTTTGGGGTATTTACCTACGTAGTGTTCCTTCCTTTATGGTACAGTTGAGATTTGGGCTTTGGAGTTGGACTTTGTTTTTCCTCATTATTGAGATGTGTATACTTGATAACATAGGTATACGTATGGGAATATAACTATGTAGTGCTGTTAGTTGATTTCATGATTTGTGATTTATCCTTTTTAGATTTTGTGAGACCTTGAGGGTCTCAGGGTCCCAACTGAGTATCTTTATACTCACCCATGCATGGGTTATGCCCGCTCCTTGTTGTGTTTGGTGTAGATGACAGACACCACTGATCAAGGTTTAGGGTACCATGGCTAGATGTGGCCTAGAGGTGGACCATATGGAGTGACGACACGCAGAGGAGATGGGAGGATGTGGAGTGCCGAGGAGGCGATATGTACCTACTCTTCAGTTAGGAACCTTGGAGGAAGACCCATTAGCCACCTTTCTTTTTCTTAAATTAAATTTTATATTAGTTGTACTTGTACTATTACTGCTGGTCTTGTATTCCGGACCTTTTTTACTTTCAACACTCTTTTTTCTATACAGTTGAATTGTGTTTATATCTTGTTGTGTTCATTATTGCGTGTGTTTAATGGTTATAAAGGAAATTCCTTCCCAGTTATAGGGAAGATGCCTTTGGGTGCTAGTGACCAGACCGTAGATTATAGAAGGTGGGCTTTGGGTGGTCACAGCACGAGCCCTTGGAAATAGGTCGTGATAGATTAAGCTGTGGTATTCACTATAATTCCTGTAGAAGTATCTTTCTAGGAACCTTGAAATGTGTTGAACAACTCAAAACCTCCTATGATGTGGGAACAACAAAAAAATCACCATTTTCCAGAAGATTAGAGAAATTAAGGTCCCCATGGATTTGAGGAATATATGAATATTGTAAACTCAATTCTAAATGAACAAGTCCCCATTTATTTCATAGAATATATAGATAATAAGATTCTCATGATTCCAAATCCCAAGATTCCCAATGAGGTCATTCTCACTAAACATCCTAATTACTAACCATTATATAGATATATGGAATATAATATTCCAAACTTATTCATCTTCACTGATGTCCTTCAAGTCTCGGTAAATTATGGATGAGTGGGGTTAGATAAATCTATTGAGTTGGTGTTATATTTAACCATTTTCTAGTCATATAAAGATTGTGATTGGATGAAATTATTAGATATGTGTGAAAAAAATGTTCAATAACTGGATGAATCAAATAACAGTTCACCATGATCCTGCCACCCTAAGAACATAACTGCACAGACAATCAATAACTCTACCACCAATGTATTTGACATCAAATATGTTTCCCAAAGGTGGAAATGTCCATCAAATGAATAAACAAATAGAATAATGAGAGTAAAATTATTATCCATATAAAGCTATCAATCTTAAAGATTTCTTCCCTACAACATTAAAATCATAATTATCGACCAACTATTTGGGACCCTCATCAGATGAAGAAATACTATTTGATTCTGTAAATGTGCTACATGGGGAAAACCCCTTATATGATGATTAATATTCCTCAAAATAAGATTTTAGTATAGAAAACATGGGAATGTGATGTCACATGTGTTGGAACTGAGGATATATGGGACAACATGATCAGCGTCATACCAATTATTTTTGTCAAATCCCCAATGAGGTTAATTTTGTAGCTGGGACATATGTGATGACACTCTAGTGATCCTGAATAACACCTATAGGTTTTTTATAACTATTGATTGGTCATCCAAACCATTTTTTCTTTCATGAAACCCATGAAGATGTGTGATTATCTAATCACCACGGAAATAGGGAAGGCTAGAAAAACTCATGCCATATGAAACAGATGCTCCCATAACCTCGTCACATATACAAATCCTCTCTACCTCAAATTCCGTAGTTCTTGAGAAAAGATTCCAAGATTACCTATCTCAGAGGAATTGTCTACCTATGGCATGATAGTATGAAATTATAATGTAGATAATTGTTAACCAAACCAAGGTCACAATCGTTGATGCACATCATCATTCAAATGAACTCAGATACTCACTTGTTTAATGCCTTTAAATCCCATTGGAATCTTAGAAAGAAGTCACAAAAATAGTGGTGTAATAAATGGAGACCATGTTAATAGAATATACTGTACCAATTTCATTCATAGAGCATTAATAATAATAACTCATACATGGAAACATCAAACCCCCATATATTTCATGAAGAATCAATAATTTCAACATCTATAGTACTATGATTTAATGAGGATTTGATATTAATCACAAACTGATTCAAACCATTATATTTTTTGGGATGTAGATAATGGTGTTTATCTACAATAATCTAAACCACAAAAGGTCATGATAAGCATGTGAAAATACATTTGATGAAGATAATACTCAAAACATAGCTTGATGATCTCGTATTTGAAGCTGAGAGTATGGTTACCCATCTAGAAACCACATAAAATGTCCTTCCAAGATAGCGCTTGATCCAAACCCATGTGGAGGTACCTTCAACATTCCATCAATTTCTGAAATACCCTATTTTTGGAATTTTTGAGATACTACATGGTGATAGTTCCTCCTTTGGGGCCTACGATGAAACATATACAGAATCAGGTTTCTACAAAAATTGATGAAATCCACAAATGATGGACGTGGATATACATTTTGTATCTAATAATGTCTTGGGTATTTCCCCTACAAGTCCTTCAATTATGCTCGAAAGTGACTAAGTGATCCCCACTAATCATGGAGAGGTGATGGACCTAGTCCCATAGATCTATTTTAACCCTTTACCCAACAATAATAAAAAATATAATAATCATGGTTATATCTCTTCTAAAACTCAGTATGTAAGGGAATATATTGTATCTTTATATGACCTCTCACACCTATACATTGACATCAATGCCCCCCATATTTACAATTACATTTGATTGTGTCTCAACAAACTGATAAGTAGAATAATATGAGGATTAACTCAAGAAACCCCCTCCTATATTTTGTGAATGCATCCTTACATAAATTAACGAGCCTGGGTAGGTAAAGTTTGAAATAGGGGGAGACATGAGGCCTTTCCGATTAGTGGATAAAATCGAATCTAAGATAAAGAGATATACATCCTATTTGTAAATAAAAACTGATATGTGTTCTCTTGAAATTATGATGAAATTCCTTGATTGAATCTAGATGTTGCTACACACTATCTCGGCTTAACCAATAAGCATTAACGATTAAATAATGCATAAGGGATGATTCACCCCTCTCACAAAACTGGTGTAGAGATGGATGTTTATAAATTAATCAAAGTAAACTTATTCCAAGAAGAAAAATTCACTCTATTTCATGCCAAAACCATCCATGTTATGATAAATAATTGGTCGATTTGGGACTTAATTCATTTCAAATAACATAATCATCATTTTCCACACAATATTTCACATTTCAAGTCAATAAACTCATGAATGATGAAACAACGTTCTTATAATACTATTCCTTCATTGATTAGTGTTAAGGTAAAATCAAAAATAAAATTACACCTCAAGATAAAGAATTCACTACCTTCTAAATGAACAAAGTGATATTTTTTCTATTAGATCATTCCCCTTGTCATAAAGAACATTATCACAACATGTCAATGTTCCAAAAAAAATATTTAAGCAATTTCAGAGAAGAATAGCTAAATCTTAGTCGATGAACAAACTTTCAAATATTGAAAAAACTGTGATCACTTAATGGATCATCAATAAATATTTTACGAGATGTGAAACATAGTCTGATGTTCATTCTATTGAAATCATATTTTGAGGTAACATCAAGGATGTATTATGAAATATTTCTATGCCATTGTGGAATTATGGTAAACATAGAGAAGATTACTATTATTATTGCAATGTCACCCGAGAAATCCCAAATAAATGAAGGAGATGTATGTCCACCTCATAGATATTTGGTGTTTAATAGAAAAAATGATCAGAAAAACTCTCCACTTCACCATGTTGAAGAGGAATAGGATTTCCAATAAATGGGACGATGAATGTTAGAGAGAGTTCAAATGTCTCAAGTACTATGATTTCACCCATTTGTTCTAATTCCTCTAGTGGGTATTAGGTCACTCATATAGTATGTGGCTACCATGTAATGCTCATTAGAAAACCTCCTTGAACAAAGAAACTATTTTGGGGAGTGATAACTATGTCTATAACCTTACCCAAACTATTCTATTAAATGAGACCTGATACACTAATGTCAAGAAGAAATTCCATGCACTCATATTCACAATTAAAAAGCTAAGGGCTTACATTCAGCACCCCGAAGTCAAAATAGTCTCTTCTATTGATCCCCTTATGTACATCCTTGGTTTCTATAGTTTAACTGGGCATCTAGCCTAAAGGGATATTAAAATATAATAGTATGAAATCCAATTCATCCCACAGAAATAGTTGAAGGGAAAGTCGGGGCTGATTTCAATGATGGACATTCTACACCATAGAATACACTAGTTGACACTGAGCTCCTAAATGAAGAGGCCTTCTATAACCATGATACCCCCTAACATTAGAGATTTATTATAATTGTTACTCTTGTAGTCTTATTAGAAAATTTATAGAAAAGTCATCTCTCAATAAGTTTTTCCTTAAGATTGTATTTCTTTGTATACAAATTGATGTTTTCATACAACTTATAACTAGCTGAGCACAGTTAAAATAATGAGGTAAAATACCAATACCTCATCGCTGACTTTGAACTAGCCTTAAAACATCATATGACCAACCTGAATATAAAATGTGATTCATATTTAACGATAATGGTGATCAATGTAGAATAATTAATCAAAAAGAAAATCAAGAACCTATCAGTGTCTATATTTGGGGACTCATTGTATTGTTTCCTTTTGATCCCGAATTATATCATGTCCCCCGATCATAGAATACCTATGATGATGGATTGCCTATTGAATCCACAGTCTTGGATGACCCGGATCCAGAGGAAAAATTCATTTATATCGTGAACCAGTGAATGGCCTCATCAATCATCATCTATGATGTAGAAAATGAATTTGGTTATCCCCAACATATTGTATAATGAATTGGTATCCACCATTGGATGTATGTATCCTAGAATCATTTATATCCAAAATGGGTCTCTCCTTCAAGTCAAGTCTATATGGGAATAAATTCATCTCCATATAGAGATCATTATATTGTTGGATGATTCAAATGAACCAAAATTCCTCTACATGTAATGCTTTGATAAACTCCTCCTTAGTTTCATAGTTGAATGTGTTATTATCGCTATCTTGGAAGAAGACCATGCATGATCCAACCGTTCTCATCATTCTAGTTTCATGATATCCCACCAAATCAATAGGTTGTGTTACTACCCTCAAACCACAGTACATGACAGATTGGAGTTCCCCATGAAACCTCATTCAATCTAGATCCAAGAAATATTCCACCCATAACCACCCAAATTGGAATATATATATATATATATATTCATTATTGTTTTCTGTTTGTGGAATGGTTTTTGGGTTACTATATCCCCAACTACATTAAAGTACATGAGGTATGTATTTACTTATACCGAATTCTTTTCCAAATGAAATGTATTTATACCCCTCAACTATCTCTGCATGATGAATATCATCAACTCCATAATTTACTATTTCATCACCTAGTTTGGTGTCTATCACACAATATTGATGGAATAAAACCAACATCTGTTCTATGGAGTTAAAAAAACTATACCTAGAATACAATAACAAGTCCAATCAATCATCTAATTTTCATCTAGTATATATTGGATTGAAAGATCCCTTTAATAAGCCCTGATAGAATATATTATAGAAGATGGAGAGAATGTATAAGAATCCATGGACAAACAAGATCATCCATGATTTATTGGCATACCATACCACCACACATGAAACTACTTAGGAAACACTATAATCATTGGTTTAAGAGACCGAGGGAGTGTTACCCATTGAATTCCACCTTTCATGGATTTGTATATACATTTTTAGACAGCTATCATATGATGAGAAATCACAAATGTGGGGTGATGAATTAGGGAAACTCAATGAGTGTAGGTTGCATAAAATTCAAAACATTTAATATTATATTAATCAGATCACATGATGCTTTAATAAAACTATTTTCCTCCCTTCATTACACTAATGATAACTTTTATTAACTGTTAGTTTCCCAACAATACTTGGGAAAATCCTCTAATACTAGATCCCAAATTGGACAGGAATTACACAATACATAAATTATATCATAACGGAGCATACGCCTTGGACACAATGGATGGTTTGTCTGTCACACCCCCACCAATGCATGACTTATAAACCAACTCTTTTCCTATCATTCATTAAGAACCCCACATCTTGGAACTAAGGTGAAAAACTATTCATCGTGAAATGTCAAAGAAGAAAGATATTAAACTAAATAGAACCCCACATCAGGACCACATGATGGTAAATAGTATTAATTAATCCTAAATAAAGTTGTTAATCTATATGTAATCTCTTAACCAGGAAACAAGAAATTGAAAAAAAACACTTCTTATGTCCTTCTCATAAGAGATTAAGCATCCCATCGATAATTTTTATTACTGCATGATATTAAAATGAATGACAAAAGTTCCTTACCAAATGATGTAAAAATGCACTGATCCATGACATCCAACATAATTCTTGCTGAGTGGTCCTCTTCATAACGACAAGGCATTAAACTACCTGGATATTTTTCTTTCTACAATAAATTAAAACTACATTGGTTGTATAGAACTATGTAAGGATTTATTTTTTTGCAATGATTTACATAAGGACTAGTCGGTACTATCTCATATTTTATACACTGAATGATTCAAAATTCCCATTCTTATCCTTATTTATTTCAATATAGTGATGGGAATCATTACCATTTTCTTTTTCTCCAACAAAGAACATATCAACTGAACATTGGAATTTTAGTTACAAATTCCCGCCACATGTGAGGAATAAAATATCACAACATGCTCATCATGGTACTGAATTCAAGAACAAAAAATCCATACCATGAGTCATTTCTGCATGATGTAAATCAATATGGTTGATAACCCCAGTATGAAAAAAATTTCAAATTATCGTGGAACTCGCATAGAATTATGAAATTTGTTGGTGTTAGTGTCCTACTACAACTTCAATAAATAACATTTTGTGAGATTATTCCTAGAATCACATGGTACATAGTGATTATTGGATCATCAATAATGGGTCCAATGAAAACAAATAAACAAATTCCCCTCTCCATATAGGATTGTATTGTGCAGGAAGGTATTTCCTCAATAAATACAATTGATTGATTCCTATTACCATATAAAATATACGGTACCCTATATTTCCACAATTAGTCTAGGAAAAATTCTTTTTCCATGTTAGGAACCCATTATTGTTTCTGCATGATTTTAAATGACATGATTCTTCATGAACTACATGTGATTTGATTATTATCATAATTTTATAATTATTAATAAATGGATATCTAATTCTTTGAAAATATAAAATAATATATAGAAACAATTACCACATCTATTTATAGGTTAGGCCTGTGTAGATAGAATCCCATTCCAGAAGTAAATGTGGATTGATTCTTATCATCAAAGGATATACAGAGACATATGTATCTTCAATCATGTGCCTGACTACGAAAACTAAAAAAAAATCACATGAACTATATAAGGGTTGAGTTATACAATATCATTTAACCTAGATGAAAATGAGAACTGTTTACAGATTTCATGTGCCTGTAAAATTTCTTGGAATTTTTTCACATCGGTTCAAAAATCCTTACTGCAAGATGTTAAACTATAAGGAAATTATCCTGGTCACATGACATTAAGACTACACAACAAAACCCATTTTCGTACATGATGTTAAACATCATGGTAACATCCTTTCCTCATAATGATAAAATATATAGAAAATTTCATTGCCACAAGATTTTAAAAATGAATAGATTAGGGAAATCCCATCTAAATGAAATTAAATTTTGTAGACCATCATTAATTATAATCATTTGTTATAGGACCATTATAGAACTACCCTGATCAACTAGAATACATGGTTCTTCCCTTAAACTTTATGAAACACAACCCATAAATCATAATTCACTTCTAATGTGGCATATGTTTCAAAATACCTTACGTGGACATTGTAAAAGAATCCTAGCCTCATGGTCCCATTTTTTTATTATTCATGTATACCTATGGCTCATGTATATGCATCTATGGTTGTCATCCAAATATGTCACTATGAAAATGGGGTTTCCACTCCTTCTAAACACAGACATCACAACCCCAAAAATATTTAGCTCATTTTGTTTTGCGTCAATCTTGGAATGATTTTCCCATATCATTACTAATGACCTAATAACCTTGATCCATGATTTACAATATTTTCATCTCCCACATGAATGAATGTTGTAGTAATCTTGATCTTGGTTACCCTAATTAGACAATCATTTTCAATTAATCATTTAATGTCAATATATATCATGACCTTAATCTATATACGCTCTAGTCAAATCCATACCAACATAAACTCTAGCCCAAATCTGGTCAAGTTACGAAATATTAAACTACTAAAAAATGTATAAAAAAATTGTCATGGTTGAAATCCTCTAAATGGAGACTTATGAAAACAAAATTTATTTGATCAATAAACCATACAAATCCAATGTTTAGGGAAAGAATAAGACACCAATGAACAAGGAATAAATCTTACAACACCTACCATGTATATCTCATAAATGCCAAGATATGCCCACAGATCCACATTGTGTTGGAAAAAAATTACAACACTGATTTTATACATCTACTCACCACAGGAATATCTTTTTGTCAAGGAGACACAACGTTTTGGGTTATATAAAACATCATTAATATTTCAATTTTCACAAATATTACTTCCTGATTTCGAGTTCCTTAGATCACCATAAATATTCCATGTCCCTTTGAAAAGAATACCAAGGTTCATGGGACTCTATACTTGACTATGAATGTATTCTTATGGCTCCTACATATGCGCATATGGTAATCAAACAAATGATTCATTCTATGAAAATGGATTTCGAATCCTTTTATACCTAACTTCACCGTGAAAAAACTGAGAACCTTTAATAATTTTGGTCCATTCACAATATGATTTTATCTTATCATCCTCATGAAATGAGAACTTTGGACCATGAATAACAATATCTACAAAATCAATCTGATCAGATTAGACATCCTTGAAGTTGAATCACCATTTTTTTACCCTTTCTTAATACAAGAATTTGACTCTACATTACCAAACCACAGAGGGTCCAGACCTCATTATTTTAAACCACATAGAACAGGGCTTGTGCTTCAAAATTAAGATATGGACTATTGTAGTGTGATAAACCCCTTACAAGAAAAATCCCTTGCATACGCAACCTCATTGTCTAGATTTTTGATTAATTTCAAATATATCATGGCTTCATAATGGAGTGGGGAAATTATTTTCATTACCAAGATAACTACACATTGGGGATTTCAGAAATGAACTAATGTATTATCATCCATGTAAGAAAAGTGATTTAATCCTTATGATCCCTAGTAACATCAGGGCGAAACCTAAGAGATTAGGGTATTCGGGGTTCTCCCTTTTATGTCTGACCCATCCCATATTCAGTGACTCAATCTATTGGGTTTTGACTTTTATCACCGCTACTCATAATATCCTAGCATACATAGTATCTATATAATTTCAACCCCAACCAATAGCCCCCCATAAATTATTCACGACCCTTGGAAATGATTGCATACACCTCTTCATGAAAATTCTAATGATGCATAATGTATTTGAACAATAAACTAAAGGAATCTCCTTATTATAGGAAAGGAGATATGATCCTTCTGATCCATGGAAACAACATGGGATCAATCAGCACCCCATAATGTATTGGGTAATTACCTGTATGTATACACTATATTATAGGATCATCGATCAAGTCATAATATTAAGTATCTATACTACAAGACATTAGATGGTCTGATCTAAAATACATTAAACTAGTGCAGTACAATGTCCTATTATTAATGCATTAAAGTACATGAAATCAGATAGTCATACATAAAATACAATAAACTACTGTGACAAAAGTTTTGAGATAAACTTCCCAAAACTATAGTGATATATGGTCCATTTTATTAGTCTATTTAATATAGTGATAAAATTTTCAACATAATAAACCATAAACTAAAATATATGAACCTCTGATATAGAATACCCTAAACTAAAACAAAATATAGTCTGTGATAAGAGACCCTAAAATATAGTGATAGATGTTCTGAGCTAATGGATCCTAAAATTTAATGATTGAAGGTCCCTTCTCAAAAAAATTAACTACAACAATATAAGGTCTACGCTTAAGGTACATAAAAACCAATGATAGACTAATTGATTTAATGACCCTAAAATACTGTAATAGATATTCCGAGCAACATGTCCCAAAAATATAGAACATGAATTATCACGTCCAAAAAAATTAAAATTCATGTAATGCCCAAAATATGACAATATAAAACATAAATATATTATCCCCAAGCCTATAGTCATCAAAAATAGAAATAGAACTCCCCCATCATGACATATATCTTATCTAATGGCCCTTTATTAAATTAGGTAACTACAAAATAACATGAATAGACATATCCATATAAGAGCTCAGGTTGGTCGGAAGTCATATGAATTTATCAAAAAAATATGTTTCAATTTCAACATTAAATCTCATACATTAATGTTTACTTGAAATCATGGAAAATATGAATATTGTTTTCAATTCGTATTGAAAAAATTAAGTGAAATATCATGAATGAAAGGATAACTAGAAATCAACATGTAATGATAAGATAATATATTAAATTATATCACAAAAGGTAGTAATCTTTACATATTATATCCTATAATATGAATGTACAAGAAAAAACATGGTTGAAAAATTACAGATTTTTCAAAACATGTCGTCAGAATAGTCCTTGATTACATCAAGGCTCTTCTCTAGAGACATAATGGATTGGTGTAATTTATCAAAAAATTTAGTTTATGGTTCCGTAACCTACTGTAACTGCTCTTCTATGATAATGAAAACACAACTATTATTCTATGCTAATGTGAGGATCTCATGCTGCTCTGATTGGTTCTTCCCCAATATCTGACATGAATGTTGAAACATTAATAGTTGTTCTTGAAGAAGGATGATTTTATAATGAATATAATTAGTTTCAACAATCCCATCATTTACTATCTCCTGGTTTGTAATATCATCCATCACATGTTGGTAAGCTTCCCTTATAGCCGTTTCATAATTGTATCTCATGATCTTGGAATCCTCAGCCACTACCACCCTCAATTGAATGACCCACATTTTCTCTCTCTAAAAGGAAACTTCCTTCATGTGGGAATGATGGTCGGAATTTTCAAAGCCGTTGTAACCATGGTGGGGAAACCTAAATCAAATATGACCCAATCAGAACTTTAGCACATCCAAAGGGGTTTATGACACTAAATCATAGATATCCCATCTCATTTTTTTCCGCATTTATTGATAATATAATGTAGACATGATGCCCTAATCTAGTTTCATTCTTGGTACATGTGTATGTTCCAGAACTAGGTATCCGTGATAAAGGGCCTTGAACACACACTTTGATGATGAGGGAAGAGATTTTATCTATCCATTGTTTGAGAAAGTCAAAGGAACCCCAAAAGTATCAGTGACTAGAGCCTCCAATCATTTGGGTGAATATACAACAAAATGTTAAGTAGGGGTTTATCATTCAAATGATTATTAATATGGAATCACATGGTAATCAATATATATACCTGAGGTTAAAAACATTACTTTTTTGTTTTCATCACTGTCAACATCCATTACATTGTCCCCATCATTGGGTGAATATATGACACTATCCTATGATGAGAAGATTGGTGAAACTTCCTATTATTTTCCAAATGGCTTGCTTCTCTCACCATCCTTGACTTGTTTTTTTTTAAAAAGATAATATCATGGGATGATTTTTTTTTGAAAAGTATCCAATTGTAAATATGTATTAAACATATCGCAATCTCACATCCATCGGTGTAAATGGAGTAACAGAATAGCTACCTGTTTTAGTATCCTCCAAATGTGTACCCACCAAACATTCTCGGGTGGTGTGGTAACTAGATTTTCTATAGTATGAAACATGCTCCATTTCATTATAACGTCAGTTACCTTTTCCTCTTGGCATGTTGGTCTTGTCATAAAAAGGACCATAAATGCATCCAAACACTTTTATGCATACATAGTGGCAGATATATGCTATTCCAAATGGGCATTGTAGGGACCTTCCCATTATTAAAAAGTGAAAATGTGTTTCTAGAATAATGAAAAGTGAGATGAATATAAAATAACACACATAAATGAGGATTCTGGAAGAGAATATGGTGAAAATAAATATTTCTTTCATTTCCTCTTCCCTTTATAAGAAGGATTTCTATATACTATGGAATTCTTAGTAATCACATTAGAAGTAGTAATCATTGGCCTTATTTGGGCCAACTGTCTTGGGGATCCACAATCATCAGTCCCCCGGTCACTTCCCTAATACACTCCCAAACATTTACAATGGGAAGAATACATATGGGATGGAAGGACCAGTCGTTCATCTGTAGTATCCCACTACATCAACAAGACCCAATGGATGTCAGTATTGTCACAATTGAGCCATGACCCATTAATAAGATTAATGAGTCCAGTCTTACTGCTTCTTCAGTAATGGGATAACACTTTTTCACCCATTTTAATTTTCAGCCTGCCTCAAACAACTATTTTTGGGACTAATGAGGAATATACTTTCTGACTCCTTACACTTTCTAAAGATACATCAGGCTATTGTAAAAAGGCTATGACATCCCCATGATGGCCCTTTAATGTAATAACATGATGGGTGGTAACACATGAGAAACATTATGAGTGTTACACTAAAATTAATATTATACCCTAGTGCCCACCCTCTGAGTTGTGTGACATCCAAGCTGTCCACTTTCATTATGCAGTATGAAACGATAACTCTGTGGTAGTTTCACCCTCTTGATATAAATTATTTGGTGATCCCACCAGTGATAGAAGATGATATATATTGTTCCAAGTTATTGTAGGTATTTTGAACATCTAGAAGCATGTTTCTTTAGGATCCTGTCTTTTTCCTTGACAATTACTATGGATTTTGTTATCAGTCAGGATAATTTTCTATTCTGATATGAGCATATCCAAAACTTATAATAATTTATGGATAAAAATAATTTTTATAATTGGGATGAATGTTTAAATCCCCACAAGTATTTTACCTGCTAAACATTGCCCAAAATTTGTTATATAAAATATAAATTGTCATCATACACAACATAAATTGAGTGAAGTATTTTTGACTAGACACATAGGAAGTAGCAGCTAAACTGGTAGGGTTTATGCCATTCTCATATTATGTCCACATTAATAAATGTGTAATAAACACCCTCAAGAAGTGATATTATATAATCTCAATCTACAAGACTGGCCTCACAAGTATCAATAATATCACATGTTTTATCCTTCCCATAGGTTCTGAAAGATAAATAGTCATAGCAAGTCATATAAGTCTGAACATCCTGATCTCCTTGTGTAGTAGGCCTTACCCAACCAATACATTTCATGTTTATTATGAAACATGAATTAGGGATAATATGGATTTTTTTATATCCATGCCTCGAAGGTGATCTCCAATCGAACCCCATAATACTTTGATGGTCCCCATAGTTCTATAAGTAGAGTATTTATTGTAAAAATGGTGTATAAGATGATACTGTTCAGACATCATAGGGATGAATATACTAACACACTCTCACATCCATGGATGATTCCATCGTGAAATTGAAAACTATAACTCCATCTTATACTTCCTGTAATTTAAATACCCACTAAGCTACATGGGGTGGAAACCAGCTAGTTGAAAAAATGAGTAAAAACATTGGATAACAACCCATTCCCATTATTTTTATATATCTTCTTTATCCACATGAATTTACAAATCCAGTTCACTAATGGAGTCCATCATAGGCCAGACCATCTTATTCTCAGCTAATGGATCAGATAGGATGTACATATTAATGCATCTATCCCACTTCATCAATGGTAAGTCATCTCTGGGAACTAACTCCTTCTATGGGGTCTCCTAGTCCAATATGATCATTTATTGGTTGAGTAGAGGATTTCTTGGTATGTCATACCAGGAGGACCATGGGGGGATCATCATACATCCCACCAAATATTGGTACACTAAATATCTATTCAACATCCTAGAGGATGATGATAGCCTCACCATTTGTAAGGTGGAATGTGTTCATGTATATGATCCAAAAACTAAACAATTCCACCATCAGACCCTTGATTCAATGATAGAACTTCTAATGTATCAATACGTACTAGTACATACCAATTTTCATTAGCTCCATATTGAATTTGAAATAAATGTATTGTATATAGAAGGTTAATACCTAGTCCACATCACAACCATCTCTTTATCAGATGTCCTAGTTGAGAATGCACCAAATATTATGGTTGTAGGATGTGTTCCTCATAATCAAACACTACATATGAACATTGGTATCATGTATGAGATCTGTATTTCTAAATTATGTGTAAAGAACTGTAAAATTCAAGGGAAATTTTTTCTTAATTTTCATGGGAATTTTACAAGAACACGGTTTCCGACAGTACTTGATTCCGAGGCCGGGGGAGCCCAGAAATTCTATCTGAAGTTTATCTTGGATATGTTTAGTGAATGAATGAGCAGGTTTTCTAACATTTGAACCGGTGCTCAGAATCAAATTCTGAGGGCACCGATGGATTCACAGCACCGGTAATTGCTTAGGAAAACCTTTTCCAGAGTTACATTTTCACGGGAGGAGTTGTTAAAAATTTGTGGAAGATAAAATAATAATTGAGTTAAAATTTTTATTTCATTTAAGTGGTTTATCCATTGAGTGGAAGTTGAGGTAACCACACAACATCCCATGGGAGGTTATAAGAGTGGTGGGTCCCACATGAACCCCACCCCTTCATATTCCCTAACTCCTTCAACTCACCATTAATTTTGATAACTTAAGTTAAATAAATAGTTGAGTTCAATTTGAATGTTTAAAATTCAAATGCTTATGTTATGTTAATAAAATAAGGGACTTATTTTATTTTTTTGGGTTCTTGTTGCTTTGAGAGTTTTTGGTAGAAAAGCTAAGGAGCTTGAAGAACTTCATCCTCTTCGACGAAGAACGTGAAGAACGCGAAGAACGCCAGATTCCTCAGAGATCGACGACGCGACGCTGTCCCCACAACGCGACTCTCTTCTTCTGCGACGTCTTCTTCTGCGATAGTTTTTTCCACGACGAACCCTCGCTCAATGATTCGACCAGGTAGGGGTTTATTTATTTTCGTTTGTTCCTGATTACTTCATCGTTGGTTTATCGTCAATTTTGAACTGCCTGTTATCAAAATATTGGGAGGAGGTCGGACCGCACAAACATGGCCGCCCCTCCTCCCCCTTGTTGGTTGATTTTTTGATGCGAATCGTGTAAGGCGGCGCGATGCCGAAGCACCACGCGATAAATGTTAAAGAAAGGGGCGGAGAAATGTGGATTCGTCGCGCCGCGCCGTTGGAAACAAACTAATCTACTTCACAGTCGCGTCGCGCGCAAAGAACCATGAAGGAACCTCGATGCACCGTGGCCGGAGCGGGGCCACGACGGAGTAGGGGAAACATCGGCTAGTTCCAGGCCGCTGGCGTCGGAGCTAGGGGACCATATTTGTCGGTCCTGTGTCGTCAGCAGCCGGCTAGCCAGTGCGGGCTTGCCGGTTAGTGGAAGAGCTGGGGGTTACAAACCCCCGGAGACCAGCTCGAGCGGCCCCCCATTATGGGGGCGGCGGTTACGAAAACATGGGGGCAGACCCCCCCCCCCCCCCCCCCCGCCTCATTCGCTCGGCTGATCGGCCGAGCCCCTGGCCTGTGCATCAGCGCGCCGGGCCGCGCCCAACCGGACCCGGACCCGGGTTGGGTCGACCTGGTTCCGGCCGACCCAGGGGGTAGCGGGCCGGGCCCGAAACCCCTAATACCGGACTATTTCGGTCTGTTACCCTTAAAATGGGCTGTGGACCTCCAATCGACACAACGTCAATGGCGATGCGATCCTTGGAATGCGATGGTCGTTTCTATATATTACACTCAAGGTTTAGGAGTACTTTGGGTTCGGCCTGGTTGGTTCTTACACGAAACCAACCGGGACCTCGGAGCGGAATCACTTATAACTTGAGCTCCGGATGTCTGATTGACGTGTCGTCAACTTTGATGAATTCCTCTTAGTGAGATGGACATTTTGGCTTACTCCGCTCGAGTTTTGGACGTAGTTGGAGTACAGTAGGGTTGGTATTGACTTAAAAACCAACCGGGCCCCTGGAACGAAAAATCCAATAACTCTCAGACCGGGCGTCCGATTGATGCGCCGTCTGTGACGTTGAGTTTTTGTTGACGATACGACACTTTTGGATACATCCACTCCATACTATGTGTAATTTGATGTATCAGCCCTTCGGCTCATGGAGCGGACCCTTCCGAACGAGATTGTTGTGTGCGGGAACCCTAGAGCTGGCTGCCACCCCAACGACAATGACGACTATGCAGAAATCCTTCGTGGATTCGAAGGCATCGACTACAGCACTCATCAATCCTATGTGGATCAGTGCTACCGATCCTGTGTGGGTCATATCATGTGTGGATCAGCGCTTAGTGGTCATGTGTGGGCTAGCACCTACATATCATGTGTGGATCCTATCCTGTGTGGGTCATTGAGGGGGTTAGTTACCTATAAATCCTTTGTGGGTCATTGCGGGGGTTAGTACCTATCGATCATTTGTGGGTCCGACAGCTTAGATGAATCAGTGACTACATCTGATCATCTCTATCGTCATATGAAGAAGTATACCTGTGTGAGTTGAATCTTGACTTTCATTCCTATGTGCATTGTGTTGTGCTAACCTATGTGGTTTTGATCGAACTTGGGCTCAGATGTTGGAGCCGAACGAGAATTGATGACTTAGGTATATGTATGAGCATATACCTATGTAGTGTCAGATGTTACTTCGTGATTGTATCTTTCCTTTGTGGATTATCCTTTGTGGATTATGGGAGACCTTCTTGGGTATTGGGGTCCCTACTGATAAACCTATACTCACCCCTTCACGGGCTATGCTCTCACTATGTTGTGTTGGTTGCAGACGACAGACAGCGCTGATCACGGTTGAGGCTTGCAGAGCAGGTCGGTACCCAGAGGTGGACCACTAGGCGGGACGTACTCAGAGCGGACGGCTGGACCCGAGGAGCTGTGGAGACTATCTTTACTCACCCATCAGGTGGGACTTCCAATAGATGGCTCGAGGCTACAGCTTCACTTTCAGTTGCTATTTTCCCTTTCCAGTTGTACTTTACTTTCAGTTTGGGTTTGTATACTGGCCCACTTACTTTTCCGCACTTATAGCTATTCCCAGTTTTACTTAGAGTTTAGTTTTACTTCTTTTTTGCTCTGTAGTGTTTGTTTACATTACAAAGGTAATGCCTTCACTTTTTACCATGAATTAAACCTTAGTGCTAGTCGCCAGCCCCTGGCCAATGGAAGGCGGGCTTGGGGTAGTCACGACACGGGCCCCAAGGACGGGTCGTGACAAATTGGTATCAGAGGAGTTCGATTCTACCGCAGAACATTGGACTCTGAACGTTCCTCTATGTGAAGCAATAGTTTTAAGAGTATTGGGTGTGGTTATTAGTCCAGGGAGTCCAGTGTTGGTGCGGCGGCCGACGTATCCGTACACCAGGACCCTGACTTCTGATTTCTAACTTAATACACAAAAACATTGATTGTATGTGTGATTCGAGTTTTCTTTGTGATTACTTTATGTCAGCTCAACAGGTATAATGTTTGACCATGACACACCAGTTTCTTTTTAGGATGGCCCCATGATGGCAGCCATCTAGGGTTTCGAGAGTTGAGCATGACGACAACCCACCGAGCGACGAGGCCTCGGTACAGGGCCCTTTTACAGCAGAGGCACCAACGATACCTCTACCTGCCGAGCCACCGATGATACCAGCCCCAGCCGCTGACGATGCACGTCACCTTAGTGCACTGCACGAGTTTCAGCATCAGTGACCACCCAGGTTCCACGGGGAGAAAGACCCTCAGGCAGCCGAGGATGGGCTGGAGGGAGTTGTACAGGTTTTCATGTTATTGAGGACCCCAGTAGACCTCATGGTGATCCTCGCAGCGAGCCTACTGCAAGCGACATCGGGCAGATGGTGGAGCTTGATGCTCCAGGTGCACGATGCAACATCTCTCCTCTGGACGGGCTTTGAGAGCCTCATTCGCTCGGAGTTCTTCCCAGCCACCCTCCATGCGGTGCGCATCCAGGAGCTTCTTTTGGTGCGGTAGGGCAGCTTGACGGTCACCCAGTACTCGGCGAGATTTACCGATCTCTCGCGCTACTCGACAGACATGGTATGGGACCCATTCTTCTAGGCCCGGTCCTTCGAGCAGGGTTTGAGTCATGAGATCAGGTCATCACTGATCTCCCTCACCATTCCAACTTAGGAAGGAGTACTGGAGTGATCCTTTTTGATCGAGAGCTTCCTTGCCGAGCCTTCATCAGCAGCGAGGCCTACCACGGGGCGGCACGTAGCAGTGTCTTATGCAGCAGGTAGTCGATGGATGACTCATGGGTTCAAACAGACCATAACCTTAGGCAGACGACCTCAGGACATTGGCTTAGCAGTGCGGGGAACACAGCGCAGAGCTACTCTTTCGAGAGGAAGATAGTGCTAGGCATGCGGCGGGCAGGGCCATGTGGCTCGTGACTGCCCGACCCCCTGTATCGAGGAGCAGCAGACGGTTGAGGGACCACCCAAGCAGAGGCAGAGGGTCAACTGTGCTAGTTTGCAGAGAGTAGGCAGACGAGGCAGAGGAGACGGCCGAGCAGCAGGTGGTGGACGACGCTTTGATGCTCTACCACCACCACCACTAGGAGGTCTAGCCCAACCATTGGGAGCTGGCGGGTAGAGACAGGCACAGCTCTAGGCAGCATAGGCCTACGACCACGGCGCGCCCGAGATGATTCGAGATACTATCTGTGTCTATTCCACCGTTGCTGCAGCTCTTATAGACACAGGAGCGAGTCATTATTTCATAGCCGCTACCCTTGTTCGGAGCTCGGATATTCTGACGGAGCCGTTGGCTCGATCCTTACAGCTAGAGACTCCTACGGGAGCAGACTCGATGATTACACACTAGTGCCGGCTGTGTGATCTTACTCTAGGAGGCGAGAGCTTCGGTTGGGATCTTCTTGTAGTGGCGTCGAGGCCTTATGACGTCATCTTGGGCATGGATTATTTGTCTACAGTCCATGCTCAGATTGACTATATTTGGTGCAAGGTGCGATGTGTACGCACTGACGGGAGAAGGTTCACCTTCACCGGCGAGAAGGGAGCCTTCGTAGCACATGATGGACTCCCACAGGTGAGAGGAAATCCCATCACTCATCAGTTGGCTAGGCTCATCCTAGGAGCGGTTGATGTGCGGAGTCCTGGTTTTCCTGCATTGGTGGATCAGTATGCGGAGGTTTTCCCTGATGACGTTCCGGGACTACCTCCACGTGGAGAGTTAGACTTTTATATTGATTTGTACCCCGAGACAACCCTGATCTCCAGCCCATCATATCAGATGGCTCTCGTCGAGCTTCGAGAGCTACGTGTACAGTTGGAGGATATGAAGGGAAAGGGATTCATCTGACCCTATGCTTCACCCTGGGCTTCCCCGATATTGTTCGCCAAGAAGGAGGACTAGAGTTTGCGACTTTGTGTAGACTATCGTCGCCTGAACCAGGTGACTGTGAGGAACAAGTATCCGCTACCGAGGATTGATGAACTCTTCGATCAGCTCAAGGGAGCATGGTGGTTCTCGAAGATAGGCCTTAGACCAGGCTATCATCAGTTCAGAGTTCGGGTCGAGGATGTGCAGAAGACGACCATCAGATGTCGGTACAACCACTATGAGTTCTTGGTTATGCCATTCAGAGTAACCAATGCTCCAGAAGTGTTCATGGCCATCATGAACAGGATCTTTCAGCCAAACCTCGATGGATTTTTCGTGGTCTTCATCAATGACATTTTGATTTACTCGACGACTGAGGAGGAGCACACCTACGACTTACGAGTTGTACTAGACACACTCTGAGAGAACCATATATATGGAAAGCTCTCGAAGTGTCAGTTATGGATACGCGAGGTCCACTTCTTGGGACACATCATCTCTGAGGCAGGAGTTTCAGTGGATCTTGTGATGATCAAGGCAGTGCTAGCTTGGAAGCCACCCAAGAGCATGACGGAGGTGCGGAGTTTCTTAGGACTATCTGGGTACTACCAGAGATTTGTGCCAGACTTCTCTAGAGTTGTGGCACCACTCTCAGCTTTTCTGAAGAATCGGAAACCCTTTGTATGGTTAGACAGATATCAGCAGAGCTTCCAGGAGCTGCGACAGAGATTGACCAACGCGCCTATCATGATGTTGCAGGAGGAGGTAGTAGGGTACGTAGTTTACTGCGATGCATCAGGGGCTGGACTCGGATGTGTCTTGGTGCAGGAGCGGGCCGTGATCACCTATGGATCACGTTAGTTGGGGAAACATGAGCAGAATTATGCTACACATTATCTGGAGTTAGTATCAGTGGTCTTCGTTCAGAAGATGTGGAGACACTATCTGATGGGCGAGCGCATTACAGTCTATTCTGACCATTAGAGTCTCAAGTACAACTTCTCACAGAAGGACCTGAATCTGAGACAACGGAGATTTATCGAGTTCCTCCAGGACTATGACATTGAGATAGTATATACTCCATGGAAGGGGAACATTGTAGCCGATGCTATTAACAAGAGGACGGGAATCCAACTACTTGGGGAGGCGACAGAGAATCTAGCCTCTTTGCAGATATCCTTCGTGGATAGAGATGGAGAAACCTTCCTTCAGTCACTCACAGTCACTCCTCCTCTACAGCAGCGGGTCATAGAGGCCCAGCGTGGGGACACCGACTGTGAGACGCAGCGTGCAAAGATATCCTCAGGACATGCACCTGATAAATTCTCCGTGGGAGGAGAGCACAACATCCTTTTCATAGGATGAACCTTGGTACGAGTTTCTTTACAGGAGGAGGTGCTGAGAGAGTTTCACACTTCTCCTTTGGCGGTACATCCTGGAGTGGCGAAGATGTACCAGGATCTCAGACGACAGCACAGGGGGCCAGGAATGAAGAAGGTTGTGGCAGATTTCGTTTCTCGATGCCTCACCTACCAGTAGGTGATAGAAGAGTACCGGGTACCTGCAAGATTGGTACAACCCATGGAGGTCTCGGAGTGGAAGTGGGATGGGATATCTATAGACTTCGTGACTAGACTTCCACTCACTTCTAGAGGTCACGACTCCATTTGGGTGATTGTCAACCGACTCACCATGTCGGATCACTTCTTACCCATCAGAGAGTAGGGCTCAGAGGAGAGCGTGGGACGTCTTTACATTAAAGAGTTTGTACAACTTCATGGTGTTCCATCATCTATCGTCTCCGATCGAGATGCTCGATTTACTTCCCGGCTTTGGAAGGGGTTGTAGGAGGCATTTGGGACGCAGCTACGCCTGAGTACCACCTTTCACCCTCAGACAGATGGTCAGACAGAGGGGACCATACTGACTCTCGAGGATATGCTCTGCGCATGTGTCCTCGACTTTGGTCGCATTTGGGAGGACCACCTACCCTTGGTGGAGTTCGCATACAACAACAGCTACCACTCCACCCTCGGGATGGCACCATATGAGGCGTTGTACGGTCGACCATGCAGATCACCACTATGCTAAATAGACCCTAGGGAGTCAGCACTTGTGGGACCGGAGATGGTCCAGGCCATGACAGAGAAGGTCCAGGTCATCCAGGAGAGGACTAAGACAGCTCAGAGCTGGCAGAAGTCTTATGCTGACAGGAGGCGGAAGCCACTGGAGTTCGAGGATGGTGACCACGTCTTCTTGCGGGTATCACCTCGACGTGATATACAGAGATTTGTCCGAGGCGGAAAGATGTCTCCACACTTCATCGGACCATTCCAGGTCCTCAGTCGGACGGCCGAGGTGGATTATCGCCTGGCTATACCACCTTAATTACACCGAGTGCACGACATCTTCCACGTATCTTAGATGAGGAGATACGTGCACGACCCGACACATATCATTGACCCTGGGGAGTTGGACATTGATGATGGTGCGACTTTTCCAGAGGTCCCAGTGGATATCGTGGATCGACCGGAGCAGGTCCTACGTGGACGGTCGATTCCTCTAGTGCGCATCATATGGCAGCATGAGAACCTCTAGGAGAGCACTTAGGAGCGGGAGGATCAGATGCGTGCCCAGTACCCACTTTTGTTTCCCTAGTTTTTGATGCACCTTTACGAGGACGTAAAGCCCTGAGGTGGGAGTAATGTAAATGCTCGTAAAATTCAAGGGAATTTTTTTTAATTTTCTTGGGAATTTTACAAGAACGCGGTTTCTGACGGCACTTGATTCCGAGGCCGGGTGTTCCCAGAATTTCTATCTGAAGTTTAGCTCGGTTACATTCAGTGAACGAACGAGTGGGGTTTTCTAACTTTTGTACCAGTGCTCGGAATTGAATTCCAAGGGCACCGATGGATTTTCAGTGCTGGTAATTGCTTAGGAACACCTTTTTTGGAGTTGCGTTTTCACGGGAGGAGTTGTTAAAAATTTGTGGAAGATAAAATAAAAAATGAGTTACAATTTTTATTTCTTTTAAGTGGATTATCCGTTGAGTGGAAGTTGGGGTAACCACCCAACATCCCATGGGAGGTTATGAGATTGTTGGGGCCCACACGAACCCCACCCCTTCATATTCCCTAACTCCTTCAACACACCATTATTTTTGATAACTTAAGTTAATTAAATAGGTGAGTTTAATTTGATTGTTTGAAATTCAAATTCTTATGTTATGTTAATAAAATAAGTACGGGAATTATTTTATTTTTGTTGGGAGTCATGTTTCTTTGAGTGTTTTTGGGAGAAAAGCTAAGGAGATTGATGAACTTCTTCCTCTTAGACAAAGAACGCGAAGAACGCGAAGAACGCCATATTCCTCGGAGATCGACGACGCGATGCCATCCCTGTGACGCGACTCTCTTCTTCCGCGATGTCTTCTTCTGCGACGGTTATTTCATCGATGAACCCCCGCTCAACGATTCGACGAGGTAGGGGTTTATTTATTTTCGTTTGTTCCTGATTACTTCATCGTTGGTTTATCGTCAATTTTGAACCGCTTGTTATCGAAATAATGGGAGGAGGTCGGACTGCACAAACACGGCCGACCCTCCTCCCACTTGTTGGTATATTTTTGTTGCAACTCATGTAAGGCGGCACGGTGACGAAGCACCGCATGGGAAATGCTAAAGAAAGGGGCGGAGAAACGCGGTGCTGTCGCGCCGTGCCGTTGGAAACAAACTAAACCGATGCGTCGTCACGCCGTGCCAAATAACCTTGAAGGAACCTCGAAGCACTGTGGCCGGAGTGGGGCCGCGGCGGAGGGGCGCGGCTCCGTCGCGCACCACCGGACGGACCAAGACCGCAGCCGGTTCCGAGCCGCGGTAGTGCAGGGGAAACGACGATCGGTTCCGGGCCACCGGCGTTAGAGCAGGGGGATCGACCTTGCTGGTCCCGTGGCGGCAGCAGCCGACCGGCCGGCCGGTGTGTGCCGGCCGGTTAGTGGAAGAGCCGGGTGATACAAACCCCCGATGTCCAGATCGAGCGGACCCCCATTATAGGGGCCGTGTGTACGAAAACAGGGGGACCGACGCCCCCCCCCCCCCCCCCCCCCCCCCCTCATCCGCTCGGCCGAACGGCCGAGCCCCTGGCCAGCGCGCCGGGCCGGCTGCCCTGGCCGGTCCGCCAGACCGGGCCGCGCCAGTTGGGCCGGGCCGTGCCCAAGCGGTCCGGACCCGGAAATGGGTCGGGTCGACCTGGTGCGGGCCGGCCCAGGGGGTATCGGGCCGGGTCAGACCGAGTCTGAACCCCCTAATACCCGACTATTTCGGTCTGTTACCCATAACTTGTGCTGCGGACCTCCGATCGACGCACCGTCAGCGGCGATGCGATCTGTGGAACATGACGATCGTTTCAATATATTACGCTCAATGTTTTTTAGTACTTTGGGTTGGGCTTGGTTGGTTCGTACATGAAACCAACCGGGCCATCGGAGTGGAAACGCTTATAACATGAGCTCCGGACGTCCGATTGACGTGTCGTCGACTTAGATGGATTCCACTTAGTGAGACAGACCTTTTGGAAAACTCCGCTCGAGGCTTGGACGCAGTTGGAGTACGGTCGGGTTGGTTTTGACTTAAAAACCAATCGGGCCACTGGAATGAAAAGGCCAATAACTCTCACACCGGGCGTCCGATTGACGCGCTGTCAGTGACTTTGAGTTCCTGTTGACAATACAGAACTTTTGGACACATCAATTCTGGACTATGTGTCAGTTGATGTATCATCCCTTCAGCTCGTGGGGCGAACCCTCCCAAATGAGCTTGCTGTGTACGAAAACCCTAGAGCTAGCTGCGACTGCAACGATGATGACGACTGTGTAGAAATCCTCCGTGGATTCTACAGTGACGACTACTACACGAAACGATCCTACGTGGATCAGTGCTACTGATCATGTGTGGATCAGATCCTGTGTGGGTCAGTGCTCAGCGGTCCTGTATGGGCCAATGCCTACAGATCCTGTGTGGGTCTGATCATGTGTGGGTCATTGCGGGGGTTAGTTACCTATCGATCCTTTATAGGTCATTTCGGGGGTTAGTACCTATCGATCCTTTATGGGTACGACGGCTTATATGAATCAGTGACTACATCTGATCATCTCTATTGTCTTACGAAGAAGTATACCTATGTGAGCTGAATTTTGACTTTATATCCTATGTGGATTGTGTTGTGCTATCCTATGTGGATGTGATCGAACATGGGTTCGGATGTTGGAGCCGAACGAGAATTGATGACTTAGGTATATGTATGGGAATATACTTAAGTAGTGTCGGATGTTACTTCGTGATTGTATCTTTCCTTTGTGGATTATCTTTTGTGTATTCTGGGAGACCTTTGGGGGTCTCGGGGTCCCTACTGAGTAGCTATACTCATCCCGGCACAGGCTATGCCCGCACTACGTTGTGTTGGTTGCAGACGATGGACATCGCTGATCGCAGTTGAGGCTTGTGGAGCAGGTCGGTACCCGGAGGTGGAACACTAGGCGGGACGTACTCCGAGTGGACGGCTGGACCCGAGGAGCTGTGGAGGCTATCTGTACTCACCCTTCAGGTGGGACTTCCAGTGGACGGCTCGAGGCTGCGGCTTTACTTTCAGTTGTTGGTTTCCCTTTCTAGTTGTACTTTACTTTTAGTTTGGGTTTGTATACTGGCCCACTTACTTTTCCGCACTTACAGTTGTTCCCAGTTTTACATAGAGTTTACTTCTACTGCTTGCTTGCTCTGTGGTGTCTGTTTACTTTACAAAGGCAATGCCTTCCCTTTTTACCGAGAATTACGCCTTAGTGCTAGTCGCCATCCCCTGGCCTATGGAAGGCAGGCTTGGGGTAGTCATGACATGGGCCCCGAGGATGGGTCGTGACATTATGTGGGTATGTACATCAGTATAATCCCATCTTCATGGTCCTCCTAGTGATACAATGGCCCCTTTAATGATATTTGACCAAAAGTTGTTGTCAGCTTTCAAAACATAAGTGAAATTTAAGAATTATTAATGTATTCAAATAATGGATGTTTCACTTATTAGACCAAACCAATAAAAGGGTAAAAAAATTAAAATCGTATAGAACCGTTGATTCAATCCCAACAACTTTATCGGTTTCATCTAAATCGACCATGTAGAATAACAACATGTATATTCCACGTGTGCTATAATAGAATCATGATTGTCCAACATTAGCATTGTATCCTTCCTTGAAGTATTGCGATATGTATGATGAGAACCAAAAAAAATATAAAAAATTATGTTTCATATTTTAGACATAAAAAATAAACTATATTTAAAATGGAAATAAAAAAAAATCTGGCAGCATCATACGTGTAGCATTGATCAACAAAACCATCAAAAAATGATATAAAGGATTCTTGAATTGCTTTAATGACTAGGATATCATTGGTTTCAAGACCTCAAAATGGATCGCACAATCATATTACCTGTTATATGACTTGTTATTGTGATACAAAGAATTTTTCATGTTAGATGGATGATATCCAAAGGATCAACCGATAAATCCATAAGATCTGGCATAACCCTCAAGATGATCAAAAATCATCACATCCAATGATCATAAAATTTACAGAATTTTATTCCTAATTAGATCTTGTGGATGAGTAGGAAAATGATTTATTATGGAGAAGTTATCATGAAATATACTCATGAAGAGGTCTCACAATAATATCCTATGTGATGGTCTTGAGACAAGGTCATAGGAAAGATGTAGGGAACACGAGATCTAAAGAATAGGTTAACCGGTGAATTGACCCATCTCCCCCCTAGTTAGGGGGTGTCCAACTAAATAACCAACGTCACCAAGAAAACAAAGGGTCTCCCAAGACCCTGAATGGAAATAATTCCATAGATCGAGGAAATAATTTATTTTCTGTAGAACCAAGTTCTTTTCCCCATCGATGTCACTACTGATGGGTGAGGATTTGTTGATGCCCGCCAAATTATCATCCGAAAATTTGAAAATATGAAATAAAAAGATATGGGTATTTTTTCATGCATTATGAGGGAAGATGAAGTAGACCCTGATATATCTGATCATGTGAACCCCCAAGAGACATGTGGTCATATGACTAGGAGAAGGAAATACCTATGTTAACAAGAAACACATAACTTGTGAATGGCCCGACAAAAGTCCATTATACTGGTCATTATGATTTCATGAAGGTCTGATGGACAATCGATGAACATATAGATGCATCCAGATTTGATCCCCCATGTCACATGACTTATCAATCAGTGTATGCCTTTTAAACCAATAAACAAATACGGGTTATAAAAGGAATGTTCCTAAAATGTGGGATCCACTTGAGGTTATAAATCTCACTGGATTCATCACTGATGGGGAGAGTTATTTTCCTCACCAACTCTAATGAAAACTAATGAAACCATAGGCCTTGATAAAATTAAAAAAATGAAATAAAATGTTTATGGAATTACCATATTGAGGTCATGAACAACATTTGATGCACCCCAGGTGATTCCAAAGACACCACAAGCACCCAAAAACAAGCCTTCCTCATCTCATAGATGGTTGTTGGCATGTCATCATCATCTAGGTACGGTCCATGAACATGTCTGGGAGATCTCATTCTCCCCCAACATCTCTATAAATTCAAATAGATGTAATTTTGCATGAAATGCTTATGAATCACCATAGAACCGATTATTATTCATCCATATAATTAAAAATAGGTGGAGTAATTGTCTTTGACAACACTTATACATCCAAATTATATCACCAATCCTTGAAAAATAAATAAATGAAATAAAAATGAAGAATGTGGGAGACTCTTTTTTATATAAAAAGGAATCATATTCCTATCATTTATATAGAAATTTCTTCCAATAGCCCTTTTCATTTCTGCCTCATCCCATGAGAACTCCATGAAAATCAATCCATGTATTACGAAAGGTCCTAGAAATTTTGTCTAGGATCATTCAACGGCCTTTTGATAAAAACCCTGATCTTGTGAAATGCCATTAGACATGTCAATGTGGAAATATGAATGTCTATAGGCTGGTCTACATGAGTAAACAAGACCCCATTAGTTGGAAATAATCAAATTAATTTTGAATTAATGGTATGGTCTTATGGTCACTAAAAATCATGTGACATACTTAGAGTGATCCAGGAGAAGCCCTATCAATGATGTGTGATGCCACGTACCTCCACCAACACCGTCCTAAATTTGTACAATATGATTCGAGAAAATATGAGAATGAAAAAGTGTGGATTCCTATAAACATAACATTATATCATGAAAAATGTTCTTTTACACTGATGATAAATTCTTGAAACTCTCATTGGTGTCCTAGTAATAAGAGTGGATTTCAATGGGTGGATGATCTTGTGACCGGGGAATTTTTCCATCAGCTATAAGATAGAGAAAAGTATATTAATCATGTGGCATGCAATTAAAAATAATTTTATCATTCATACATAATGATAAATAAATTTGGTGATTCATGCGAATAACATCTCACATATCTGCTAAATCAAGTGATACTTAAGACAAGATAATAGTGAACAAAGAAATGGAATTATCAAAATAAAATGAAAATAACAGGGGATGAAATATGGTAGACTTTCCTAACTAACATATATTATGATATTTATTCCACTCTCATGAACCCCTTGGGTGAGGAGACCATATAGATTCATGTCACTCACATCATGTGTTAGTCCTTTGAAATGATGTACATATTATGGGAAGTCCCCTTGACATGTCAATGAAAGTGAAATAGAACCCTCATGACATGCCACTAAGGTGATAAAAAACCTTCCAAGATAGCCATCCAAGCCTCACATGTCTTCTAGGCATGTCAACCAGACCATATGGTGGAACCTGTAGATGTTAACATATATTCACATTAGCACCAGAGCATTTCAACTGGATCTTTTTAGAACATCGGAACATGAATTTCATATCTCTCAATATCCTTCAGAAATGTCAACATAGATCATGTATCACCCTCTAGATACACCAAATTGACTAACGTGACACACTCCAAGTGTGTTATCCACCTTTAATGATGAAACGATTGAAAGTCAGTTAGATCATGCAACATCGTCCATGAAAACAAGATGATACCACACAATAGATTTTTGAACACGATTTTATGGTCTTGATATGTCCCCTAGATCATCAAAAATTTATCATGTGACATTATTTAGACATTCTTTCCAGGTTATCTAACATATCTCACAAAATTCAACATGATCGTGAATTTGTATTTGAATATGTTGTGAAGAGATCATCTTACTTTTTATGCTGAAAATCGTGGAATTTCGACCAGACAATTGCCACATGTTAGGTGGGAAACAATGATTTATCAATAAGGTTTCCCATGACGTGATAACTTTGCCAATTATTAGTGTTTATTCACTTTTTTTAAAGGAAAACATATCATGTAATCCTCAATCAAAATAACTACGATGACCTTGATTTCTTGAATAACCATGATATATTGGATGCCTTTCTAAGACCTAAGAGGCGTAGGGAATATCTAGAGGCTTGTCTGAGCACATTATTAATGTATCTATATATCATAAAATATGTTATGTTATATACCTTGTTTTTTACACTGATCATAGACCAGGTGGTCTTATGGAATTTTTATATTCATAACATTTGCATCATGAATCTACACCATCAAGGGAATCCTCCGTATGTATTCCACAACGACTGGCATGATATGATTGCCTCCATATATAGAAATCTATCATGGGGCCAATCCAAAGGTTATTATTTAAATATAAGAAATATGGTCCTATAATTACCAAAACACATAATATTCCTTCCTAAAGAAAAATATAAAATATTACTCTACTATACTGTAAATAACCCAAGTCATTAGCATTCCAACCACTAAGGCCCAATCATTCCCCTGTGATATTCATTCTACCACATCCGTCAATGGAATAAGAAAACAATGGATTATAAAAACAATGATTCATTCCACAATCAGGATAACTAGGACGTCTCCTTCAGACTCGATTATGAATTCATGGTTTTTAGGTTCCCACACATATGTATTTTCTGTATGACATTAAACTGTATGGGTTAAAAAAATACGAGGGTAATGACTCCTTCAATAATAATGACATGTAAGACACCTCATAATGGAACAATTCGGTTCGTATAATATTAAATTCCACCCCACATAATAGAAACTTTTTGATAACCAAGTTATATAGCTTCAACACATTAGAATCTATCCATTATATGGGAAGGGATGATGAACCACAAATACCAAAAGATGGAATCACTAATAATATCACCATATTCTGAACATATAAATATTTTACCTATGATCATTCTAATAGTGTAACTGGTCTTGTATCATGGTTTGTGATATATTCATAGAAATATCTTAAATCTATAAAAGTGTCCAGTATAAGGCATCAAATCGCTCCAAAATGGTGTGCGATGAGCACGATCTCCCATCCTCTCTACTTATATGATTTCCTAATTGTTGTTGGGTTTGAAGCACCAACTGACCAAATAAATTTTGAGGAAATTTTATATCCAGTTATGGATGTGGGAACACTTGGGTGTTTCTTTGGAAAACTATTCAATAACTGGTAAACCCAATGTGAGAATTTGAGTAAGGCATTGAACCGCCTTATAATCATAATTTTTTTCCAATCCAAAAAAATATCATTTCTCAATGAATAAAATGGTGAGCCAAATGTGGGATTATTTAATCATATAATCTCCATAAAAATACTATATGTGTTGACTAAATGGTTCTCATCAAACCGTTTTTTGACCAATAAAAGAATTTTCAAGCGGTGTATTTCCCGAAAAAGCAATGATACACACCATACATTATATGGTGGCTTCTTGAAACTACATTATTAATGTTTCATTGATATTACATGGGGATAATGCAATGATGTGTTGCATGAGGTGCATTTAGTGATTTCTATTCCATGTTTCTTCTAGCAAGCCTGTTCTAGAGAGATATTTCTCAAGACGTGTGATGTTGTGGAAGAGAAGCAAACTAGTGTTGAAGTTGGAGTGGGGTACTCATGATGTAACATTACTATATTAAATGAATTCTTGTATGTGTTACATAGTTAGAGTTTTACGTGATGAGGATTGGAAATTACTATATATGTTTAGGTGATGAGATAGTTTTACTATTTTTTTACTATTCAGTAGCATTCATTCTTTATCTTTTTAATTAATGAATCCAGATAGGAACCAAATAATTATACTATGAAGATCAACCTATATATATATAAAGTATTTTTCAGTTTATCTAATGAAGGATAGAGTTTATGCTTAACAATACTAGCTCGCATTTTTATAATAATCATTTTAGATTCATGTTTGTAATATCTTTTCCATTTTGGTACATTTTTTCATTTATGTTTTTATAGTAACGTATATCACTGCATGATTCCACTTGGGATTCATTTTCGATATATATTTGAGTTAGTGTAGATTTGAGTAAAATTTTAATATATCTCTCTTATTAATACTTCTCGTGGAGGGTAATTCCTCCAATATGAATGTTTATTATACCGTTGGTGTTAGTCCCCAACATGGGAACTGCTATAGGTGGGACTTGGGCAGTCAATATCTCTCCCTACCCTCAATGTGGTACCTTTGTGGGTGTGAAGATAAGAAAATAAATATAACAACATGGATTATTCTATAGCCTTATCCATGATATGTTCATAAAATAGCATTAAATAGATTTTATAAAAAAATTAGTTTATTTCAACCATTATTCATTAATTTAACCAATATCCAAATCAATTTTTACCTTGACTGTGGTAAATAATTGTTACTGTTTTCTCCATAAATTGTGGTCAAGCAATATGTTTACCATATTATATAATATAAATTGTTTTTATTTCAATTTTTTAATCCTTTTTTAAAAAATCAATTCACATATGAATAAAAATTTATTTTAAAATTAATATTGAAGATGCGACATGAAAAAAAATATAAGAAAAAATATTCAATTGATTATGAAGTATTTATATCAAAATTCAATTTGAAAAACATTCAAGTGATGTAAATAATATTATTATATATATTATTTTAAAAAAATTACATTCATCCTATTTAAAAATATAATTTATCTTTAGAAGTAAATTATATTATAATTAGATATTCAATTAAAATTCATTATTTTCACTATTCATCAAAAACTATAATATTTAGAAGAAACCCAAAAACATTATCCTTGAAAAATTATGATATGATTCTTCAAAAAATAAATATATATTTCCAAATTATTTTTTAAAAATTGGTAAAAACTAATGTGAAATTGTTTTCACAATGCTCGATAAAATCATATTTTCAAAAAAAAATAGTTTTTCTATAACAAATTTATTTTTATAATAAATTATTCATATTTTATTTTTAATCAATAGATAAAAATTTTATTATTAATTTATTTAGTACTATAAATATCGTGAAATTTTATTTCTAGATTATAATGGTTTATAATATTATAGTTCCTTTAAACTGAGGGATTCATTTTCCATAAGCTATCTATGAGATTAAATTTAACGAAATATATTGCATGTGTAGTTCAAGATCGATGTCACGATGCCTATATTATATAAAAAATAATGTTATTTTTATAAAATATCAGGGTTTTGAACAACATAAATTATATAATAATTCCTCTTGAATAGTGGAATAATCTCTATTAAAATCAAATAAATGATCTATATATATATATTAAGTAGAATCTACAATCTCAACCAAAGAGACTCAACTTTATAATAAATTATTACGAAATACTATTTTTATAAACATAATTATTTTTTATCACATATGGAGTGAGAAATATCATTAAAACCTAATGGTATTATATATATAATCATGGGGAAATCTTGAAGAAAGGGAAACCTTTAAACTATAATGAAAAATGTTATTTTTAGAACATTATTTAATACATAAAAACTCATCCATCATATTATTCATGGGGATCTTTAATCATAACATATGTTTTTTCAAATATCAATAATTGTTTTGAAGGATATAATTTATACTTTTTATTTTCTCTATCTTATTTTTACACATTATAATACCCCCACTAGTATAAAAATGGTTTTTACATCAGTTATTTTTGTTTATAATTTCAATTTTATTGGCGATGATATTCAACTGACATAAATGTTCTTTTGTATATTAATATAATTGATGTTAAATAATTTTTTTAAATACCTTATGTTATTTATTATGAAACTGATGTAAAAAAATTTATGTTCATTTTCGGTTATAAAAAACTAACAAAGACTATTTCTGTTTGAAAATTGGTATATAATAACTAAAATTAAAAAGATAAAAAAAAAATTAATTTAAAAATATTCAATACTGATTATCCCATATAATTAAAATATAATATAAATAAAAGGAAAAAAACATTGAATTAAAATTATAAATAAAAAAATACTAAATTATATGACTTAATTTTTATGATCATTGCAGTCTTCATCGATTATAAATTTTTTCGAGGAATGAACTATTTTGAAATCCAATTATACAATGTAGAGGTAATTTTAGACTCTGAAAGATGAATTTTTATTTTAGTGTGACCCTATGAAGGATAGTTTATTATTATAATGAAAAAATCATTACCATGAATATAAATTATGACAACTAATCAGAAAACAATTTAACCAAGGATCATAAATTTAAATTCCTGGTTATGATCGTAGAAAGAGGAAATACGAGAATGATGTTGATGATTGAAAATTTATAATTGATGGATAACTGATGATTATTTTAATATTTGACTGTATATTAAACACACATGTAGTGTTGAAACATAAAAATTAATTATTAAAATAAACCTTCACATCAATCATTTTTGGGGGAAATTGAAAATTTCAAAGGAGCGATGTAAAAAAAGAATTAACTCCACATTGGTTGGTTTGAATATTTACCACTATCATCAGATATATATTAATTACAGATATTTTTTTTTTCTTAACAATGGGTTTTAGCTAAAATAAAATTAAATGTTATTTTTCATATTTTTTCATAACAGAACTGATTTTAAAAAGTGTTTCTAATGAAATTTATTTTAAAATGGATGAAAAAAATGTATGATTTAAATATTTTTTATATAAATATCTAAATTTAATAATATTTTATATTTAGTTATAAGGTAAACAACAATCCAATAACATTAAATTTATATAATGTAATTGTGCCTTATTTTCAGAATCATTTTCTTTTATTAACCGTTATGTATATTTGAAAAAATTTAAAAATTACAATTCTATTATAATATTTAATCTTTTGTAGTAAATATTTCATAAAAGATATGAATCATAATAAATAAAATTATTAATTCATAATTGTATATTAAAATAAAGTTACATCGAACTATGTAACATTATATACCATGGGAAATTATATCCACTAAAACTAACTAAATTAAAATTAAGTTGTAAATAGTGAAGAATAATATCTTTAAAACTAGTTGATCCCATATAGCATCTTCACACATGAAAATAAATATTTTCACACTCAAAGAAAATGGTAGGGAACATCCTAAATTGAAAATTTATTTCATGAAATCTCAACTAAAAATTAAGGGAATAAAAAGTTTTACCTATTTTAAGGAATGAATTTATTGGAGTTAATAAGGGGATTCAACCATTAAAAAGTGGAATATTGTCATGGAAAGATGGAAATTTAGAATAATTTATTTTCAGATACATTTAACTGAACGATATACTATTGTTATGTTTTATTTGTTACAAATTAAAAATAATATAAATCAAAAATAATAATTAATAAATTTAAATTATTTTATTTAATTTAAATTTATTCAAAAAAATTATTTTCATTTGTTTCATGTTGTTATTATAAAATAATTATAGACTTTATTTATAAAAATAAATTATATATTTAAATATTAATGTATTGAAAAATTTAAATTTTTGGAATAAAAGAATTAAAATTTTTAAATATTTGTTGATGACAATTTATTATGATAGTTATAGTTTTCAACAATTTTTTTTTCAAAAAGATAATGATATTTTTAATAATCATTTAATAAAGAATCATTTTATATAAATATATTGATAATATTTAAATTTAAATAAATTAGCACCCAATTGATAGTAATTAAATTCCAATTCAAATATGTAAATTCATTTTACGCTTGATTTAAAATTATATTAATTCAATATGATGAATTATATTTCAATTAATTATTATCAATTATATAAATTGAGTCTAATAACATGTTTTTCTTATTTATAATAGTTATATCCCAATTTTTTATTAACGTCATTTTAATTTCAAACATAATAATTACAAACCCAAGTAAATATTAACTCCCATAGTATAAATGTCATTTTTTAAATTCACAGAATGAAAATATTGGTTAATTTTCAAATAAAATTAAATTTCATACAAATAATTGATTAATATTATTTTTTTAATATTTTAAAAATATAAAATTATAATAATTTAATTTATAATCGAATGTAAATAAAAATAAAATAACTTAATATATTAAATTACATAATGTGTGTAATTAATTTTAACTGAATTTTAATAGCATAAATTTAAAATTAAACCTTAGACAAGAATGTTTTTGGATGGAATGTAAATACCACATATATCACTAATATATCTCTTCTAAATCACCATAATTTCATGTGATTCCATTATTCCCCCTCCCTTTACCTTTTTTCTAAGGAAATGTCCCTCATTTTAACATATAGATGAATCTAACTTCCACATACAGCAAGGGACACTTATCCGTTTAAATTATCTATTAAATATACCCATTGTATCATTAATAGAATTATATTCCACAATTATTATCCCATGGTTATATGAAAATATCACATATCTGACATTTCAAATAGTAATTTTAAGACAAAGTCCAAGTCATTGACATGAGTACTATCTGAACCGAAAACATTCATACTCTATCATTCTGTTTCAAAGATATTCAAACCGTAATAAAAAAATTAAAATAGATACATTGTTATATTAAAAGTCTTTTGTAATTATGAAACAATTGTTACCAATTTTCAATCTATATATTGGAATATTAAGACATCACTCGTATTATGATAGGACTACCTCCTCTATGAACTATAGATATTATTATTCATCAGTGACATACATGGATGGTTCTAAGAATTTATTTAAATAATAAATATGATATTTATTACATTATTCTGATTACATATAGTTGATTTATTAATTATATTAATATCAAACCCATTATTAATATTATACATTTTTTTCATTAAATATTACCAAATCAAAAGCAACAAAGAAGTTTTCTTCGAAAGTCATAACTAACACATGCTAGGTGTGAAAATATAAATTAACTAATAATATGTAACATTATATATGATTCTATCAATAATCTAATAATGATGAAATTTTAATCAATTTTATAGGATCATCATAGAATATAAAAAGTGGGTCTAAAAAAGTTAGGTTACTATCTTCTAATGCAGAAAATATATAATAACCAACTAAAAAATTTAAACAAAATTTATCTTGTTTAATGTTTTAAAAATTTCTATATTTTAACTAAATTATGATATAAATTATTGTTACATTTTTGATTATTATATACTATCTAAAGGGTGTTCATGATAGTCGGGAATAATGTTAAGGGTTTTTTTCTCAATTCCACTTTATTGAGGTGCGATGCAATATTTTCCACCTTGTTTTATTTAACAAGAAATAATTACAACCCCATTGAAATATTTAAAAAATAATAACTTTTAAATAATGTTCTTATTATATCTATTTCAGATTCTATCTTTAGTTTTCTGTTAATTCATACAATACACTTGTTGTATGGAATTTTTCCAACCCAACGTCAGTTCAAGGTGTTATAAGGATTCCTCTTGAACTTCATTCAACACAGTTCCATATCATCATCAATTTAAAATTTCATATGTTAAATTCATAATAATATATAGAGAAAATGAACTGATAAATTATTAGATTCATCCTTGATAGATTTATTTGTAAAGAAATTATAATATAGTTAAAAATATTTACCATCCATATTAATGACTATTTTTTCATTCATATAAATATTTTATCATTCCAAAAACATAATTTCATATTTTCAATTAAAAATATGAATTATTTTTATTCATTCATATTTTTAATTATATATATTGAATATAAATTAGCATTACCATTTTAAGTATGCGGGTTAAAATATTGATAATTCATAATATTACGCATGTAATTCATATCACGTTTCTGTATTAAATCATCAACTCTGATGTTATTATTATTAACTAAATTTCATTCCAATATATATTAGAAATTATCTTAAAATTATGGATCTTATTTTTCTCCTTTCACCCCTTTAAAATAACTTTTCTATTTTACTTATATGTTTATTTTTACAACCATGTTGGAAATTATTTATGAAAATCCTCTTACTATTTTCACTTTTTGTTTCTTCTCCAACTCTAATATTTATACCTATATTATTCATATTTCATGAATTTCCGTACATTTATTTTTCTAATTGTTATCAATTTTTTAATTTACATAGTAGATTTAAAATATATATTTGTTGATCCCTTATTATATAGTATTATTTTATGATGTACTTCTTAATGATGTTTTACCATCGGTGATAATTGAATCGATGTTTATTATACTTCAGTTTGGGTAATCTATAATGATACCATTTACCAAGTTTCAATGGATGTCTTATTATAATATTAATTTAATTATTGAAAATATAATGTATTTTCGTCTTATATGAATTATAATCAAATAGATATTTTTATGAATTACCTAGAAAATCTAATTATGTCTCATTTTGTAATTTGTTTATTTGACATGGTGACCGTGATGGAATTATTATCTGATAGGTGAGACCCGTAATTCGGTGTCCAGTTGATGAATTTTTCTATTACAAGAGAGGTTTTATATTTTTTATTTAATGTATAAATATACATTTATTATTAATTAAATGGTACAAGGACATGATGGTATGTAATATTTATAACCATGAATCATTGATGGTATGATGAAGTTGTTTCACCTTATGAATTTTGTCTTCCTAAAATTAGTTATCATTATACATTTAATTATAAACATTTTTATGTTATCTATAGATAAATTATATCTGGATGTTATTATTTATTTTTTAATTATTTTATTATTATTTATTTCATCAATTTTATTCATGTTTTGTTTATTCCCTGATTGCTTTTGTTATACTTTACCCCTTATGATGAATTTGATATCACCTTTCTTTACTGTTGTTTTTAATGTGTTTATTCATAATTTTATATCAATATAGGAATTATGTGTGGATAATATTGAGGGATATGTAAAATAAATATTTTAAAATAAGGATTATATGGTTTAGTTGTGAAAATTTCCATTATATGGGAAATATATTGGTTTTTCTAGTCATTATTTCCTTCTAAATCTCAAAAAAATATACACATAAAAGGTAATGGGTTTTTAACTGAATAAATATTTTTTATAACATTTTAATTGTGAATTTTCATTTTTTGGACTCCTGTAATAGTTTCAATGATTTTTGGTAAATAATAAAATTTTTAGCAAATAATTTATGAGTGTGGGTATCAGGTGTGATATTGTGTATCAAATCCAGGTTTATATGACATTATAGTATATAGGTACTAAATGATCATGGTATAAGTATCCCTTATGTTTGGTATATAATTAGCATTCAATGACATACATATTAATTTAGGAAAATATTAATAACTGTATAGATTATACATGATTGAGGAACATACTCACTTGCTTGAAATTTTATATTATTTGGGGAAAATGGAAAAGATAAATTCTATGAACATTGGATTCTATGAATTTAAAAATTAGGATATAGTAAGAATGATCTTGATTTATTACATAGAAATTCGGATTAGAATATATTAGTGAAAACATCAAGGATGATATAAATTTAGGGAAACCATCCTCATATTTTTGGTAAGTATACAGTATGTGATTTCCTAAAAATTAAATCTTTGAATGTATAAAAACACATGGATTCATGCCATGGAAAATAATTAACATGTGGTATGAGTCCCAGAAAAAAGGTATGTTTGGTATTAACTCAATCGACCGTTATTGAACAGTAAGTGTACTCACTATACACCTAGTTTGACATTCATGGGGATATAATAAAAAAATTTCACATGTTATTTAATAATAATTATAATGGAATTAAATTGCATTTGAAAAAGTAATATATTAATTTTTATTTAAAGAAAACAATATGAATATGACCATGGAAATCCAAGGTTAAACTAAATGAGTTACTAGTTTATCCAATTTGATAATTGTCTAATTGAATGAATCAATGGTTTAAATAATGATGTAATGTGAGAAGACAGCTATGCATTTAGTTTTCATATTCATGTGATGATGTATTCTATTATTACTAGATATTATCAATGATATTTTGGTTTTAGTATTTATATGGAATTAAGATTATGGAAATGATATAGTGAATGATGAATCTCAAGAAACTTAAAGGGAATATCTAAGAAGGAATATTTAGACGAATATTTCATGATTCCAAATATATATATATATATATATATATTTGAAATGACGATTTTTTTATTATTATCAAATCTATGATAATGTGTAATAAATTATATGTTGACTCATAACAGTATCTATATATTATCAATGAGTGGAAATAAGTATTATGAGGATATAATTTATTTAAATGAGGATGAATATGACAATAAAATTTGTAATCAATTTATTTCATTCAAAATTTTGTGTATCATTAAAAAATATTAATTTATTGACATTTTAAAATATGTTATCTTGAGTCAGAAGTGTGTCAGACAATATGTGAATCAAATTAACAATGAATTATTCATTCATAATGGAAAATTACAAAAGGTGCATGTGAAACCATCGAATATTACATGCTATGTATATTTTCATCAAATAAAATTGAATAAAAATAGTAAACAGAAATAAATATTAATGCAAAAATTAATTTAAATCTAATAGATTCCCTAGAAAATATTTAGACTTGAAAATATCCATTAGTAAAAAAAAACATAGAATGGTAATGAAAATCATGAAAAGTGAATGAGTTTTTTTTGAAATATAATAATAATATTAAGGGAATTGATAATTATGATCGATGAACTTCTAATGATATGAATTTATAGGAGGGAATGTGTGTAGTTTAGCCATTATAATGTGAAATATGGTTGTGGGAAATATATTCTTTAGAAATATATACATTAGATATACATGTATCTGATTGGTATACTGATGTAGTGTATTATTAAAAAAATGTATAAAATGGAATAATTTCCATGTTATAAGTAATTTAAAAAAAATAAATATTTAATAAAAATATGTATTTATTAAATTATTTTTATTCATTAGATATTATTAAAAAATTATTGTAACATTTATTTATAAATCTGAAATAGTGATTTTAATATCAATTGAATGGAAAAATAAAATTTCTATACATATATAATTAATGATATTTATTTTTTTATCATTATTTAATTTAGTAGTAAAATTTTTTAAAAAACCTTTTTCATAATGGTTTTTTGTATTTTAAATTAATCAATTCAGAAGTTTAATTTTTATAATATATAAAAATAGTATTTACAATAAATTAATTAACAACATCGAATTTTTATTACTATGTGAGAAATAATAATAAATTTATTTTTTTCTCAAAAGTAATATTTTTCATAAAATACATTTAATGTGACCTAAACACTTGTATTTAAATTAATTTTTATCAAATGTATAAATTTAGTAATAAATATTTTTTTATATTTTTTAACTAAAAAATTGCTATTTTAAAAAACATTAAATTAAATTTCTATTTTAATAATAGCATAAAAATTTAAATATTACATACCAATATAAAATAGTTATTTCTCAATGAATTGAGTTTTTATGAATATTGTATAATTTGAAAATATAATAAAATTTATATTTATGTATTTATTATTTGAATATGATATTTAAACAAAAAATTAAATATATTAACACCAAATAAATTTTCAACAACTATAAAATCCTAATAATAACAAATAATTTAAAAATATAATTGTTTAGGAAATGGTTTTTCTATATATTATGTTCAAATTTAATAACTAATTTTTTAATATTTGAAAGTAAAATTAGATTAACCGGTGTCAAAATTAGGATTATTCACATCAAAATTAGTTATGGTGTATCATGTTATAATTTTATTAAAAATACAGTTACCATCATAAATATTTAAAAGATATTAATGTGGTAAAAATGGTTTACTCAAAGGTAATGGAATTTTACTAGACATGCCAGACACATAGAACATACAGTAGACCATTGTTATTCAGTAAAGTTAAACAAAAATTTCAAAAACAAATCATCACCAAAATCACTTAACTCCAATATGATTCAATCATTACCCCTCACCTAATAATAGGTTCCTTAAAAATACACATATATTTCATCTAAAAATTAATCTCACATCAACCCAAATAATTCTAAAATTATACATTTAATTTACTAGTAAATTATTCTATTTTTTCATCTCCATGAGTCCAATTCATCCGTTTAAAGAACATCGTAACAAGAAATAATCCCATGTCCACGCATTCTAAGGGGTCATTCAAAATAAGTTTTAAGTCCTCAATATGAGTACTGTCAAAATCATATAATTGTAAACTATATTACTTTCCATAAAAATTATTAAAAACATAATAAAATAACTATTTTTATAGGTCTGCAAAAGCTTTATTATGTTGATGAAATAACCATTGTCATTTTCAAGACATTTAAGGGGAAATGAATAGGTTACTATTGTTTTGTATGTACTACTTCCTATATGAAAAAAACATTCATCCAAAACATTCATGAATTGATAAAAGAATAAATTTTATGAATAAATATTTTATTTATGAAAAGATATAGTTTCAACAATGATAAATTATAAATTGTTGAAATATACATCCAACTAATTTTAAACATCCATTTTTAAATTAATTTTTTTTGAGAAAACCACATCACTAATATAAAATTCAAAAAAAATGAATGGAATGAAAGGAAAAGATCAAAATTTATTATATAACATCAATTATAGTTCCATAAATAATGAATTCTTAATGAAATTGGTATTAAAATTTAGGGGCCAAAATCGCCTTTTTAAAGTGGGTGTGAAACAGTCCAAGTTACTAACATGTTGATGAAAAAGATAACCTACTAATTAATATATAAAATATCATTAAAATTTAATATTATATATAGAATTATATTTTAATATGTTAATAAAATAGTGATTAATATTCTTGATTTCAACATACAACAAGTTGAATTGTGTTCTTTAATGATTGGTATAAGTGTAATGGCTTTCATCTCAATTTTCCTTTATGATGGAATGATTTTAGATATTATACCTATTCTTATTTTACATGGTTTTATTACTTAACCCATTGAGTTATTTAATCATAAATAACAACAAAAATGAGTTTTAAAATTAAAAATCATAATATTTATTTACTATTTTTAATTCTAAGACTACCCATGTTTTTAGTGGGTTATTTATCTCATGTTCATTTATTTGAGTTATATGGCTTCCTCTTGAGCTAAACTCTAATAATTTTGATATATTCTACCATTTACTATCTCTTATGATACCTTCTCTTCCCCGTATGATAATTTTATTTTAAATAAATATTTTTTCATTGATTGATTTCATTCTCAAAAAGGAAAACATTGTTCAGATTAATTATCGTTGTCTGTAATGAATTATCCCCTTTATCGATATTCAATACTTCAAAAAATGGTTTACATTACTATTTTACATTAAAAATATGTATTATCTATTTTTATTTGTATATCTACATTACTATTTTTAAAAGTAATTACTATTTACCTTTTAATAATATGAGTTTCGCCCAAGAGATTCCATAATATTCAGAAGTTAATTCATATAAAATTCATTTCTTTTATCATCTAATAAACATTTATTATATTTTAATATATTTTGTATCAATTTTTTTATATATTAATTTATTTAAAATTAAAAATTTGATTTTATTATTTTCACCCCATTCAAAAATATTTTTGAAGTGACTTAAATGGTTTTTCAACATCCATGTTAAAGATCATTAGGAAAATCATATTAATTTTTACAATTCACATTTAATATATAAAATTACATATTAAAACAAATTTTGAGTTACATTCCATGTGTTACAATCAAAATTAACTTATAATAAATTTCTATTATGGTACTAAACACATTTAATCAGACTATAAAATTCTGGATCATTTATTTCTTGTTTTGATTCAAATTTGTTCTTCTCATAGTGTCATTTTTCATCTATGTCATCGTCTATAAATGTTTCGTGTGCTTCACAATCGATAATATCTAATTATATAATCAAACTTAATTTTTTATGTATTATGATCATGTTATACCATTTATTTACTGGGAATGTTTTGAAATCTCATATAGAAGTACTTCTAATACAAATGTTTTTTACCAACAAGAAAAGTCGATTATGTATTATATTGTTATAAATTTAATTCCCCTAATTATTTAAATGGTATTTTTATTTTATTGTTGTAGATCATAATTATATAGATCCTCGATTCATTGGATTAACTCTTGAGACAAATTTGATTGCGTATTTAAGGTATTATTTTCAATAATTAATGTTTTCTTATCATGAGGTCCTGATGGTATATAAGATATCTTAGCACAAGGACATCATGGTAATATTATAATGTCTACAATTATGAATTACATCACAATGATATCTTACAATTTTTATCCATGTGATGATTTTAATTTTTATGTTATCCATTTAAATATTAGAATATTATATCACCCAGTATATCGAATTATTTGATTGTTATTTGTTATTTCCATATTATACACCAGTTGATTATTCCATGATATCTTCTATTATAACCCCCAACATACTTAATGATAATTCTCTTCCTTTGTGTTTTCCTCTACCCTAGGTTATAAATAATAGTATTTATTGTAATTAGTATGGATGTGTATCATGTACTCTAAATTTAATGAGAGATGTTAATGAATTATTTTAATATAATGAATCATTGAATTAGATATAAAATTCAAATTGTATGGGAAAATATGGGTTATGTTATTTATATATTATCTCTCAATCTCAAAAAATCTAAACTGAAATGGATTTGGGTTTGTGATAGAAAAAATATTTTTTATAAATACTATTATTACCAATGGGATGTTTAGGTTTCATTAGTATGATTCAATGTCCACAAGTAAATAAAACATTTTATATCAATATATTTGGTATTCTATGAATGAGGTGTCACATAGAACCTCTATTAATCATATATAAATTCATGCAATAATATACTCACTACACATATAGCCCGAAAAATTATTATACATTTCAATTTGAATGAGAAATTTTAATTTCATATTAAACTACTGCTTCAAAATATTCTTATTCAAGTTTGATCCATAGGATAAATCCCAACTTATTTGTCCATAAATATGAGTTTTAGAGGATAGTAAGACCATTTATGTTTTAATTATGAGTAATCCATGAATCCACATTTTAAAAATAACACAAAATGAACATAGATACAAAAGAAATATGTTTATGTCTATTATTATGTGATTATGTATATTCTTATAAATACAATATATCAAAAAGTATAAAATGTGTCATTTCAAAAATCAATACCCCCAACTTCTAGAAAACTATAATTCATTAAAAATATTAGTTGAATTAAACTCTGAAGTGTTGTGAGTGAAATTTTGCAAGATGCTACTTTTTTTATTAGCCTTAAAATAGTTTGAGTTGTAACATCCTCCATGGAACCTCAACCTATCCTATGGTGCAATGTTATTTCCCAAAATATATTTATTGAACATAGAATTACACATTTAGTGACAAACTGTGTAATATTTTTATTATGAAAGACTAGCTCAATAGTCCTCACATTTATGAAAACATATAACATAATTCATATAAATTCTATAATAAAAATTTATAACATATTAAATTTTAATTTTTATAACGAAATAATTCTGTGAGTATCATTATATCAATTTTATTAGGTTATTATTTACCCCAAAAGTAGTAAAATTTACTATTCATGTTAACTAACTATACAAACATATCCACATTTCTAAATAACCTTCACCATATCTGAAATATGTGATTTCCTTTAAATTTAAAAATTAATCATGTTTTCAATGTTATTAAAAATTATTATTTCAACAAAAATATCACTAATGTGACACATCACATCCACATAATTCATCAAATATCTAATTCATACCCAATATTATAGAAAAACCTTCATTGGGACCATCAATAAAAAAACACATTGTTCCTAAATTACCCTCTCCCAACATTAGAAGACAAGTATTTCGTTTACTACCCACTTTATATGGATTTATATTCATTCTTTGAATTTCAATAAAATAATTTTCAACAAATAATTTATTCAACCACCCATTATATTTGAATATAAAATTGAGTCTGGAGTCAAATAGTTTACTTACACATAATATGTTATCTCAATGTTGATACAATAAGTAACCTTTTTATTTTAAATTAATAACTAAAAAGTCTCTTATTTTAATTACCTTTCATGTTCAATGAATCATTATTTTTAATCATTAAAATTCCAGCAGCGTGACCTTTAACATTTTTATAAAAATTAATGTTCCCATTCATCTTGGAAAAAACCCCATTATAATGTTTCCATGTTTTTTTGTTCTTTGTCTCATTTATATTACATTTAACTATTCTATAATTCAATTTCTTCTTCCCCTCCATCCATGCATCTTTATATTGAGATGTAAAAATTTAAGGTTCTCTTCAGGTTCTTAGCACCGATAGTGTAGTAATGTCATTTTTGACACACTCAAGTAACAATGGTTTTTAATGTTTTTTCATTGTATGATTACTTTTTTTTATTTTGTTATACTTGTTTTTGGAATCTCTATATGGTTTGGGGTCAGCGGTAACTAACCAAATTATCTTTTGGGGTCGTGTTGTAACATGTCTCGAACCATTATAACAATAAGTATTTTTTATGGAGGCCACATAGAAATCCTATAAATTTAAAAAAACAGATTAATTTTTTTAATTTTGTCTATTTTTTAAAAGGGTTCGACCAAGGATGAGATTGGAAGGTTTCATCATATAGTTAAATTAAGTAGTCTCATTGTGTCATGTATAGGAGAGGACACACCAGAGATTTATATGGTTTGGGACCAATTGTTTTGAATATTTTAGTATTAGTATACAATAATCCACATGGGAGGCTCCATTGTCAGTTAATGTGTAGTGGCATCACATCATAATGGGGGGAATTACCTCACGAGGGAGCATATCCAACAATTTAATGATTTATTATTTTATAGGTATTCCCCATGAACCCTTTTAAAGAATTTATCCCCATTATTCACCATTCCCCCAAGTGTGTTCCTCCAAGAGATATCATGAGAGGACACTCCCTCCCTATAATATGATTCTAGCCCTTTTAGTTAGGATTTAAAGCAGATTTGAAGAATAATTTATATGTAATCCATTATTAGTCCTACTTATTTAATTTAAACTTGGTTTTTCATCTATTCTGAGATTATATGTCCCTTGGGAAATTTTTTAGGAGTTTGAATGAGTTTATCTGTAGTTATTTTTATTTTTTAGGATTTCTGAGGCTATCTACCTTTTCATTTGGGTTTCTATTATTGATGGAGATGTGTTATCATTAGTTTACTCTTGAATTGATGTATATTTTTATTTGTAATTACTTTAAAATATTTTAAACTATATTAATGGATTCATTAAAATGTATTCCATTATAAAACATAATAGTTTGTTCCCAATGACATAATTTAAATAGTTTATAGATTGTTTCTATTAACATGGAATGTAATATCCCACATGATTTGTATTTTTCGAAATTCGTGAGTGTCACATTCATGGGATTATAGGTATTTGAATGGGGTGTTTTTCATTAGTTGGATTAAAATAAAATAATTTTATGTTTTAAAATTATTTTTCTTAGGGGGAGTTTTGGGATTTTTATTTTTTATAATTTCATTGTCATAAATTTATATTCTCCAAGGGATTTAATAATTTGGATAATTCAAATTGGAAATCAATGTATTATTTTACTATTTGGTCATAAAAATATATTTAATAAGAGTCTTTAAATTTTGTAAGATGGAATAGGCTATAGAGACCAATTAATAGAGATTTGATTGTCACCATGAATGTTTTTTCATGAAAACATGTGAGAATAAAAAATGAGATATTGTAAATTTATATCATTAATGTGGAGTGGGTTTCTTTGTTCAATTTTTTTCATAATTTTATAAATGATAAAAATTGGCCTATTCATATAGTGGTGTTGGAGGTCAGATTTGGATTATGTCAAATTAAGGTGTATTCACTTATGTAATTATTATATTCTTGTATTTTTACTCATTTTCATTAACTAATATTAAAGAAATATTTGGAAATTAGTCAATATGTATGATTGGTAACATTCTAGTTAGTTTTTTGAAATGAAATTACATTCATTATATTTATTCTCAAGATATGGTATTACAGTCAGAAAATGATGGTCACTACTAGGATGGATTTTAATTCATATATTAGAGTTTTATGGAGACTAATTGTTTACCCTAAATATTCTAATTGGCATATTGATACAATATATAGATAATTTAGGGACATCCTAATGTTCCAATCACCAGTTCATGTTAATTATGTATGGTGGAATTTCCTATGACTTCCTATTCCCATTTAACTATATTTAGGTGGTTCATTTATTCATATTATGTTTATCTCATATAATTGAATAATAATTATGAACAATTTCATGGAAATATTCATTAATATTTGTTTATGTCTTCATTATTTTTGAGGTTTATATTTTTTTCTTGTTATGGATTTATTTATTTTAATCCTATGTTAAAAAAATTTAAGAATGATTCTATTTTTTAAAGTTTAAATTATGTTTTTTCAATAATAAATTTAAGGAATTCATTGAAAAATAGGAATAAATAGTTGTTTTTTATGAATTAAAATTTTTCATGATCATCTATTGGAATAGATTGTAAAGAATTTTTTTCTATATTTTTTTGGTTTTATATTATGGTTTAAAGCATGGTAATTCTCAATTGTTTTAAAAAAGGTATTTACATAATGGATTTTGGACTATGAAATGGATAAATTGTGACAGTTGTTCCCATTTTTATGTACCGATGTAGAAAGATATTTTATAATTAATTCTAAAACTAACATTTATGGGATTTACTATGAAAAGTAATATATAGACCATTTATTGTAATAATATTAGGCATGTTTGGCCTACTCCATTTATATAAAATAACGTGTTTATATTTATAGATCATGTATTTTCTCTCCCATTCTCAATATTTGATCTTATTCAATTGATGTCATTGGTACTATGATAGAATGATTCAAAACATGGTGAGTTGTTTTTTGGTACATGGATGTTCCACTACAGTAATTCGAGTACCGTTTAATTTTTATAATGTATCATTGGACTAATTGTGTTAATTAATTTTATATCTCTTTCAAAATTTACCTTCTCCTTAATAATGTTTTATGATATATTTGGTATTTATTGGATGGATTGTTATATTATTTTTCCATATTTGGAAGATTTAGTATTTTTATACACTTTATTTGATATGAAAGGATTTACAATGTCTAGACCAATCATGATGGATTCCTGGTAGATTCCATATGATTATATGCATATGTGATTGAGATATAATCCTTAACAATATGGGTTTTTAACCATGGTACTTATTTCTAGGTTGGGATGATCGAAAAAAAATTTCATGACTTATAATGGATCATTTTGGGTATTTGTTCAATGGTTTCTCAAGAAGGTTTTTTAAAAAATTGTATCAGATCCTTGGTTATTGAAAATTGTATAGGGTTGTGAAATTACCTCTTAATAATTGGTATGTTATTATATTATAAATTTTAGTAAATTCATTAAAAATTGATCTTCAGAACTCATTTAGGATCTTGATCACCAACATCATGATGAAACATTAGTTACCATACATACATAGGATTTGGAATCTATTATTATTCATTAATGGATTGTGTAGTGAGTGTTTGGTGTTTTAATCCTCATTATCATTGTTTGAGATTACATGCTGATTTCATTGAGATTTTAAATTAGAATAAAAGTTGAATAAGTAGTTTATATTAATATCACATGGATAGAAAGCCCATGTATAGGTATGGAAAATTGTCTAGAGATGTTTTAGAAGATATATCATGGTAGGTTCATGGTTCATCAAACTAGATATCCATGTCATTCATGGTTTTTCAACATGTTTTTATATTATATTTATTCTTCTAGTGTACAATTATATGTAATGGTTGTGAACTCAAGGGTTTATTTTGATGTGTTCCTAGAGTGGATTGGGTTTTGTATGACTTGTGGCATGTTATTTTTTTTGTTGTGATGTGTAAACATTTTCTGGGATTAAACAATTGTTATAAAATGTTTGGGATATTGAATGTTGTACTAGAAATTTTTATAAAATGGACCTTGTTTCAATTATTTTTTTTTATAAATGGGTATTTCTATAATAGAATATATATTTTTCAATTTAATAGCAAATGGGTGGGTTATTTGAATACTATTTTTCCCATATTGGATTGCGTATTCAAGAGTGGATGGGTTAAAAATAATAATTTGTAACTATTTTTAATTATTAAATAAAATTGTGTTTTGAAATGGGAATTAGATTCGACGAAATTATTTTAAAATAATGATGTTATTTTTGAATCTTGATCTGGATTTTCTTAATTTGGTGTTAGTGTTTTACTATGATGGGTTACATTTTTTCATTCTTCATAGGGGTATATGAAATTTTAAAATGATTTTTTTAATTCGTTGTGCATGTTAAAATTAAATTTGTTTCGGAAAAAAATTATTTCAATTCCATATGGAATGTAGGGTATTTTAAAAGAATATTTTCAAATGGAAAAATGGAATTTTTTGAAATCTGATTTTCCTTATTGAATAGATTGTTCATAATTTTTTCCCATCAAATTTGGGAGTAGATTGATTAAATTTATGAAACATGAATAGTTTATATTATTGTTTCATGTTGTTTATTATTTGACACATTTAATGGTTTTAATGTAATATAGAAATACTATATATAGGCTTGATATATAGAAGGAATCTCTTTATTTCAGGAGTGTTATCCTTTCAATGTTTATCTGTACCCATGAATTGAATATAGTGGATTAATTTGGAATTCCATATCACTATGTTTTATTGAATATTTTCTGAACTATTCAAGATGGTGTTTTTGTGGCATTATCTTAAGACTGTGTGTGTGAAAAATACATAGAGTAATTAACCCCGTCTTTTTTTAATCGGTGGTGAAGGTATATGGTACTTGTTTCAAAAATCATTTTATTATTTTCTCATTATACCAAAATTAATTCATCTATTTTAGTGAGAAAACACTATGAATTTATAAACATAATAGTTTTTAGTGTTTGATAGCATGTTTGATGTGTCTATACAAGACACTAATTCTAGTGAATTTTGAGTTGATCTTTGATAAGATTTAGATGTAGTCTACATTTTGTGTAATGATATATTTTGATGTTATTCTCTAAGAGATTATATAAATTTATGTTTTTATATAAATGTTGTTTGTTGTGACCTTTGTGTGGCCTTAGGTCTATCTATTATGTGAGTGGTGGTTATTCTGGGATGATTATAACTTGTATAATTGTGATGATCCTTATTGTTTGTGCATGGTATAGACCATGGGATGATTTATGATTCTTAGGTAGTATAAAGATTCAATTGGTATGTTTTAGTGTAAAATGGAATAAATATTGGTTGGTTATAGGATGGACAATGTGTACAAGTATATTGGGATTTCATGTTGAGATCACCATGATTCAATACTCCATAAATATTGAACATGTGTATTCCAATATTCTAGTTTAGTGGACCATTATTATGACCACACTATTCAAGGTTGAGGCATGATTATGATTATTATGGAACTCTTATTATTAAAGGATTTGTGGGGTTGGTGTTCAGGTCTAGTAACCTTTAGATGATTTTCAAGGCTGTAATACCTTTATTTATTAAAGATAGTAACATAGTTGCCTATTGTGGGTGGGGTAATGTTATTATTTTCATTATTGATCTACAAAAACATTTGTGTTTTGTGATATTTATTTTATTTGTTATTTCTATACATTTTCCAATTTTAGATGAATTTTAAATTGTGGTGAGACCTGCAATAGGTCTCCCTCATTTTGGAGAATGATAATGGATGTTTTTTGTTTGGGTGATTGTTCGAGTTGTTTATATATGTTTTATGGCACTATCAATTAATTATGAAATGTTTTCAAATTATTCTTATTCCCCTTTCATACTATCATCTCTATTATTCCCCACCCTCTAGACTTTTTTCTGGGTGTTGAGGTTTTGAATAATAATTTATTCTAACTTTGTCAAAAGTTTTTGGGGATAGAAATTAGCATGGTGGGTAGAACACTGACACCCCATTTTAATTTTTTGAATAATTGTATTATATTTTTTGTTGTGTAGATTTTCTAGTTATTTCCATTTTTTATGGATGATCATGATACCCCCTTATGGTTTTAGTTCTAAGTCGCATATGACTATTTTTTGTCCATTGGAGGCCACAATGTAGCCTACCTCTGATCATGGAAATAAAAAATTTGGTATGTGTAATTACATGTGGGAAATATTTTTCTAGTGGGATGATTTTACAAAAGGGATCAACCACATGTATTTGGAGAAGTAAAATATTGTATATTTTTTAATTGAATTTTTCTACGGGTATTAAATTTTTTGATTAGTGGGTAGTTCATTTTGAAAACAATGATTTTGATCATTAATCCGAGAATTTTAGCATATGATGTTTTTGTAGATGAATAAAATAGTAGGCATCGGATGTGCCTCGTGTCAATCCTAACCTAATGGGGATTTTGCATGACTCCCCAGGCCTACCACATTAGTAGATGGATGTAATCTTGCTACAGGTTGGTATAAAACACACATGGAAATAATTATCACATACTACATGAACAATGAAACCAACAAACACTTCCATGAAACTATGAAAAGATATATAAAAATATTAAAAATGCAAGTATAGATATATCCAAAACCATAGTACTAAAAAAGAAGAAAAGGGGAAAATAGAAGCCCAAAATAAAGAAATCGTAAATGTAACCATCCTAATCATAATAAGGGGATATCTCTAAAATCCAACCACCAAAATTATCCACAACAATGCTCTAGTAAAATAACCAGTCCGTCAAGATCACTATGTTCCACGATTATCAATTCCACCAAGGACTCTTTTGAATTGATTGTGGTCAATAAATGACATAAAACATAGTGGTGAAAACCTTATAGGGTTATTATCGTAATAATTAGTAGGTTCCCCAACAACACAAATGAAAAAGGAATAAACTAAAATGAAACGGTCTTCTAGACCCACCATGAAGGGAACCAATTGTGAGATAAACTCCATCTGAAACCATCCTTGTAAATACATGACTAGTCTTCTCATTCAACATGGTGTGTAACTGTAACCTGATAAAATAGCACATGGACTCTAAGAAATAACCCAAATATCTGCCACTCAAATTTTAATTCTCATGATGTTCCAACCTCATATCCTGTTATATGTTCTAACCATGGATATAAAGACATTCTCAACCAAGAAACAAAATTACTTGCACTCCAAATTAATAGATGACACTCATCCATGAGATGCACTACATCGCGAACAACATGTCAAGACATGATGGTACCTCTGAGAGGTACTCTCAATTGGCTTTGGAAAATTCAATGGAACAATACTACCATCGAAAAGGGAATACATCTAGGAGAACATTATTTTTGGATCTCCAAACTAAAAAATTCATGTTGGATCCAATTTGATATTGATAAATAGATATGGTGTCTCACCCATCCATGATTGGGGCACTACCATCCATTCAACAGACATAAAATATCTCAAACCACAATAAATGGATCACTACCAGGATCCAATAGGGGGAACTATGAACCCAGTCTGGAAAAGAATAAACCACATCACCAAGGATAAGGGAACACTCATAGGATCTTCTAGGGGACACTAAAATCCTAGTCTAGTAACCCACAAATCTCAGTATGATATGGTATCACTTCTTGGATATTATTTTGGAATTTGAAACTCATGTTGATGACATGGAGATCAAATCACTCGAAATCAAGATCACATCCACTATAATGTTGATCACAATGACTCAAGAAACCCCATCTTGAATAACTCGCGAAGTATAAGATAATTTATCTGATAATTCCACAATCATACATAAACAATCAACTGATTAGTTGAAAATATATTTGAAGGTTCTACAACCCAACAAAAACTCAACTATTGTGTAAGGGGACAACCACTGATGATTACACTACCCCTACTAGTTTTTCCTAATTTATAAGGGGTATTTTCTTGTGTAATGTTGTTCATGACAATATAGTAACCAGATATATGGAAATAATATTATATTAGATCCCACCTCGACCTATATGAATGCATACACCAACAATAATAAAATAGTAAAGGATTCATCCATTTCCACTGTGAAGGGATGGTATAACATTATCCACGATCATCCTATCAAGGGGATCAGAACATTTCACTAAGGATGTAATACCACAATACCCTTATATGGATTGACAATGGGATCTCAGTAAACCATTTCTATTCTAAACATCACTTTCCCAAGAGAAACACAAAATCACATCACATCACATATCCTAAGACAGAGATAGTTCCACCATATAATTTTAAGTAGATACTTACTTATGATGGGATAATTGGAAGCTGAAATACAAGCCCTAATGGAAGAGATTTGAAAAGAATTTTTGTCTTCAAAAAAGGACTATAGAGCATGCTTGGGGTTCTACATAGTGTGTGACCCTTCCATAACACATATTCGCATCCTATTATTTCATGTCTCTACTAAGAATCTGAGCATTCATGGCATATACTGGTAGTACACAAAGTGTCTATGGACTCCCGAGCCATGACTATGTCTTCCTATCACATGAAAAGGCCAACTGTGTCTTCAAAACTTACATGTACCCCATGTTCATAGAATATATTTTCCTCACATCTCCCTAGATATTTAATCTACCAGTCTCCAGGTCCCACACCCCATTCATATGTACTCTATTTATGCAATACCACACATTCATGTACAATAACATGACTTCCTCAACCATGTTCAACATCCCCAGGACCTGGGGCCATTACATGGTCAATAACATTGATAAACGACATGTAGTCACCAAAAAATCATCTTCCAAAATGGAACAATATCAAAACATTCTATACTATAATACACACCATATAGAAGGGAATCCATGTTGGAATTTCCCTATGAGCAACCTGAATAGGCACCACAGTCCATGAAACACACAGGTCATCCCTCATGGGGTCCCTAGCAAGAATGAATGGTTACAAAACATTAATAAAACACCTAAAATTGTTATTATATCGTAAAAAACAAAAATGTCTACCGCATGGAGAAATATAAAATCATTGGGGTTAGATTTGGGCACTAATTACACTGAACTACATTACAAGAGAAATCAAAATACAGATAATAGATCAGTGATACCTTGCTTCATTGATTTAGTCCACCTAGTCGTCCATCACTCCAAATGGAAATGATAGGGGATTCATGTCTTATTTTAATGGAAACTAAGGGGTGGGTAATTAGGGTTATTGATTTAATTTTATTGAGTCGATAACATCAATTTAACTCCCAACCTCGACCTACCACAAACTTGGAACCCGACACATACAATGTTTTATATCTTGCCTATGGTAAACAAGATGTCATAAACTAAACCAAAATATCATTATTTTGATAAAAGAATAATATCATGAGTTATTACATATTTCAAAGGAAACTAAATGCATGTGATAAAATATTTTTTATATTTCTAATATAACTGAGTTGTATCTCTATGTGCATCGTAATCCTGTGTCCACTCATCACTAGGAATTGGAAATAAAAATTGAAATATTCTAATGTAATTTATGAAAAAAATAATGTCACAAAATCCAAAGATATATAAATAATTTCATATCCAAGAATTAATTGGATAGGAACAAGGGAATGAAACTGGGATCTCAATTGGGAATCCCATGTTAGCAAGCTCACCAAGACAACCACAAAGGCCACCAACGATTCCTGTGCTTCCAGCCAGCACACACTATTGGGACCCCCCTTCCACCACACTAAAAATTGTCCCAAAAAAGGTTGAAATTGGGAAAAATGTGGGAACATGTCTCCCCATATGTGACAGGCATGAAAACACCATTTACTAGGTCCACCGACATTTGTTATAATTGTATACCACCTCACCCACCAAACTTATAGACCATCATAACCCCCCTCCAAAATCACTGCTCAATGGAACGCATCAACCAAATCCAGATAATATCCATTTTGGGTTCCACTATCATATCTAATTTTTTTTCACATCTTAAGAACTCAACTAAGTTAGGAAAGCATCCTTAGTTCATGTGAGTCTAAAGCCACAAAAAACTGTTCCACATTCTCCTTAAGTATATCGCATAGAAAACCATCTTCAAACATTCGATGTTACCAAAAAATAGAACAATAAAACACAAGATAACATATTGGGAATTTCTAGGACCAAAATATAAACATCTAACACACAAACCCGCCCGAAAAACAAAAATTAGACGGACTCATCTACCACACATTTCCACTATCTGTTTTAGGCATCACTAAACCTCCCTCGCCATTTATCTCATTTCAAAATAATAATTTTTATGTGGAAAGGATCATTCTCACTCATATATTTGATGCTACAATAAATAATACTAGCATATGGTCTTATCGATACCTTATGTCACCCCTAAAAACCATAGGGGAAAAAGTGGACAAAAAATATTACAACATTATAGTTTCTACTAATAGTACAACAGAAAGTAGAATGTAATAAAGAGAAAAAATTTAAACACCCCCAAAACCATTGGGTCAAAGGCCTCTACAACTTGTAATTTTCCTCACCCATATTTTCCCAATCCATGAGTTTGGAATGGACCACCTAGGCATGGTGGTGGAAACTTGTGCCATATTCCATATAATGTTGATATACATACTCCTCCACCTAACATGCACTACTAAGGACATCCATGCTAGTAATTTTTGATGTGCCAAGGTGGTATATAGACCGAGTCCTTCTCATAATATCTACATATCATAAAATATTGATGAAGACGTCCTCTTCCTTTGCATGCATAACAACACATCCACTACGGCTGACCAAAACTATCCTGAAAGGCATGAGACATATATCCAACTTCCGCTCGCTTCCGAAAGAATATTTCAAGCCTGGATGCCTAATCTAAGCATAAAACCCCATTAATTTAGGTCTCATCTCCCATTCTCCCCACAAAAATGGTTGGAGTCTACATATCTAGAAAGATCTCTATCACTACGGTCAGCATAAAAAAACCAACATAGGTGGGTATGAATAGTGGGACCATGTATTCCCTAGTGCCCTATTGTAAGGCCTAATCAATGGTTTTTTATTTAAAAAAATATCTTATAACATATTTAGGTAGTGACGGTATAGATATGTGAACCTCCCCATGAACTTTTCAATGATGTTGATATCCTACCGAAGCTGTAGAAGCATCAGGATATACACTTATTTCAATGTGGGTGGATATAAATCCTCCCTAAATAACCTCTCATACTCTACCCAATAGAGTGTCAATTCATATTTGGAATGGATAAATAGACTCCACCATTTCTTGACTGAACCATGAATAATGCTCACTACTATAAGCACTATTTGATCAAGAGGGTTCTTCACATGGAGGAAAAAGGTGTTAATGATGCAACATAGACTTCAACGACATCTGGGTATTAATCACCACAATACCTTAGAGATCACTACCATTGGAAATATTGTAGTACACTCAACCTTCACTGATCATTGGGCTATACTAAAAGTAGAAAATGATTCTGAATGGGTGGTGACTCAACTGGTAGACCACCCAGAGGTCCAAACTCAGAACCAGTGCCATGAACAGAAGCCTCATCTCATGTTGATCTTCACCACAATATTGCTGTGTACCCTTTTCAGTTGTCATCATAGATGAATTCATAAATATAATCATGATACTCATTAGAGAAATTGTATGTCCAATGATATGGAACAATATGGATATGAAAAACCTAGATCATAGACCTATAGGATGTCCATCCCATTATTTCTCTATGACCAGTGTCATAATGTAATAGGTCAAAAATATGGTTATCAATGTCTTATTGAATGGTTATTGTCTACCTCCATGACATCACAAGAGTCTCTAGCCTGAAAGATGCACTCAAACATCCTAACACTATCACTATGAAACCTAAATCATGATCATGACATTGTGGTCGCATAGTTGAATAAACATGGATACCAATCTATCATGACTCAACCTAATAGGGCTCGAGCCACCACTCCCCATGCATGCCTCCATAGGACATGGTCTAGAGTCTAGTGCTGAGTAGGAATAATTAACACATTGGAGAACTTATCATAACATACATGTACACACTCACCCACATTCAACCAAATGAATGAGTGTATCTATATAAAAAATAAAAACAAAATCATGTATACATCAATCCCATACAAGAGTAAAATAGAAGAACGAAAGGTGAAAATATAGGTCCACCAACAAAAACCTAAGAAAGTGTACAACTTGGTCATATAGAGGGGATATATATCAAATCCAACCATAAAAAAGATTATTGTAAAATATCTTGTAGACAACTAATAGGTCTATCTCACTAGGATACATCTTCTAAAGGTTATACTTTGTCTTTTTGGAAATGGATATACTCTACACAATACACAAAACATATTGTAAAATCCCGTGGAGGGGTGAGTATGAAAATACCTTGTAAGAACCCAAACACCCAAAACAAATATGTCCGATTGATAGGAAACAATTCTATTGACCTACTAGAGAGGGACCATTTGAGATAGAAACATCATCTGAATCCATCTTCGACTATACATGACATGTCAGCTCAGTCCAAAATGGGTGTAAACTCAAACACATGACAACAAAAAAAGAATCCTAAAAAATATCCTCGATATAACTATCTCAAACAGTATGTCTCTTGAGGTTCTGAACTCATATCCCATATTATGTTCTACATGTAGATCTAAAGTAGTGCTCAATCAGGAAAACAAACCCCAAGAGCTATGTCATCCTAGAAGACACTTTTCAGAGAGATACACTCTATCGGGAACAACATGACCATCCCTAAAGGTACATATGAGAGACACACTCAATAAATTATCACAAATCCATTTTCAGAACAACACCATCCCCAAAGTCATGCATCCAAGAGAATTCTCTCATCAGATCTCACCACTTTGAAAGTCACACTAGAGCCCAACTGATCACAAAACTCAGATAAGTGATCTCACACATCCCACGATAAAAGATTATGCCAACCCAACAAGAAATATGAAAGGTATCAAACCACTTAAAGGGGATCACTCCTATAATCCATTAGGTGACACTATGAATGTAGTATAGAAAATCCTAAACCAAATATCCTATGATAGGGGATCACTCTAAAGATCTAGTGGAGGACACCACAAATCCAATCTAGTAACCCAAAGATATCACTTAGGCAGGGACTACTTCCAAGATCCACCAGGGGACAACACAACCCAATAAGACACCCAAGGTATCACATCACTTAGATAGATTATTTTTTTCACATGTAACATGTGTCACAATGATTCCACAAACCCCATATGGTACAACTCCTGAAGTAGGTGATCGTGTATCTGATGACTGAACCACCCTATATAAATTATCTGTTTAATAGGGGATCATATATCATATGATTCTATAACTCCAGTAAATCCCACCTAATATGTATCAGATAATAAATCCTATGATAACAAAATCCCAAATGGGCTACCCTTCGAGGTAGGGGATTTTCACCTATGTAATGTTGGTGATGGAGATCACATGAACAAATTCTTAGGAAAATATACAACAGAGGATCCCATTATGACCTCTCTGGAATAATGAAATAACTCTAAAAATGATTGAATATACTTCTCAAAAAATTGGAGGGATGTTATATATCTATCCATTATCATCTTATTTAGGGGATCAGAATCTTTTATGGAGGACATAATGCCAAACTACCCTCAAAGGGATTGACCAAGGTAACTCACAGAACTAGTGATGTTCCTAATGTTTATAACAAATTAGAAAGTAAACTTAATCTCTACTATGTCCAAAATGGTTCCACAATCATATTCTATGAGGAAAACTACATAGGGTAGAATGCTCACAAGACCTAATCTGATCCATGAATATGGAGATACAAATGGATGAAGCTTCATCCAAAATAGACTACATGACATGTAAGGGGGTCTAAAGAGTGTATTATACCACATAAAAATCTGATCATTTCTGCTGATCACATGACTTGGTTGGCTATGTGATCATATATGGTTTGTTCAATTGGTGCATTTCATGTCTATCCCCACCTGAGCCCCGATTGTGTCTTCCCTTCACATTGATCTGTCAACCTTATCTTCATGCAAGTCATGTACCCCATATACAAGGCATGTCTAGGACACATGGCCACAAGGATATGTAATCTTCCCATGAATGTTTCCTATATTCCAGTACTATTTACTCTGGCTATGTACCTACACATGGTCATGTACATTCCCATGACTTCCCTTGACATTTAACACCACCACATAACATGTGGTCACTACATGCTATGTAACATGAGTAGAACATGTGTATTTTCAAAAACCCATCTTCTATAAATTAGAAGAAAACATGGTGTACTCTACTATACTACACTATGTGTAGGTGGGAATTCTTATAGGAATTTACTTTTAAGTCGCCTGAATTGTAAATGTTTTTCCAAAAACAAATAGATATCCCCTCATGGGGTACCTATCACATTTCTTTGTAATATACATCCTTAAAATTATGCATGAATCATCAAGATGACATAATATTTAAACCCTCCTACATATTGGAATAACATAAACTCCTATGGGTCAGACCTATGCTCTAATGCTGCTGCACCATGTTCTAGGAGTGATTGCCATCAATATCAGAGATTGGCAATGCCTTGGTTCATCAATTCTGTCCCTAGTACATCTGTCAATCCAAAGGGGTATGAGAGGGGATTCATATCCAAATATCATTTCCACCTTTTGGTGGGGGATAATTAGTATTGATTTAATTTTATTAAATTAATAAATCCTATTTAACTTTCCTCCATGAATCACCTCTGACCAAGCCCTGAGCACTAAAAATGATTATGTCATGCGTTGGGTAAACATAACATTTTAAACACAGATACAGTCTATGAATTTTGATATAAATTCCTATCATGAGTTATTTATTTTATCAAATTAAACTACAATCATGTGATAATATATATTTAATATTTTTATATAACCACCCCGAAGCTCTCCAGGCCATGGAATCCAACGAAGACATAGTGCATGGCTTCTAAAATAATACTAGAAATATTCCAATGTATTTTTGGTCAAAACGTGATTTTCGAATCTTCATCTGATCAAGTTAGTATAGAGATATTTGGGTTAGTTTTTTATGTATTTATTGTACTATACATAGTGAAAATTGTATGGAGTGCACAATTTATAAGAACCCATATAACACCCTTACAATGTGAAATTTTATATTGGTATTTATAGATAATATTATTGAATTTTAGGGTTATAACATGGTAATGTTTTAACCATTAAATACTTTAGAGAAAACCACATATATTGGCTAGTACCTAGTGCTTGGAACATAATTTAATGAATTTTGTAGAGAAGAAATATGAAATTTTGATGACCAAGGTAGTTCCGATTAACACGGTTGACAAATGGTTTTCAAAACCATTTGGACCAACTATGTGTAAGAGGTTTCATGGAAAATATATAATGCACTATTTAATCATGGTTTGAGAAAATGATTCCAAAATCTTGTATCTCATATGAAATTTCTTTTTACCATTTCCCCTTTCAAATTTCTTGAATGGAAGCCACATTTTTCCTTAGCCCTATTTTATAACTCTTAGAAGGTTGAATCCCCTTATTCCACATTAATACCCATGAATTGAGTTGATTTATTGTGTATCTTTTTTTAATTAAAATTCATTTCCATCCCTCTCCTTCCCCTTTATATTTTATATTTTTTCCATTATTTCATTTTTTATGTGTTGGATGTTGGATGATTCCATTAGAGTATTTTCTGAATAATCATGATATGATTGTGATTTTTATGGATATCATTTGGAATACATGTAGATAATTTATACATAGTATATCCCACCTTTATTTTATTATGTTTCATAACCACAATATTATTATTTAGGAGTTGCAACAAAATTTTGTTAAATTTATTTTGAAATTGCAATGGTAGATTAGGAATTTGGTATAGGATTGTGTAAATAGTTTCTTGTTGTCATCTCATGATTAATTAGACTTAGTTCTAGAGTAACACGGAGATGGAATAACTGTTTCAAAATTATTCAATTTTATTAAATAGTTTTTTAAAATATCTAAATTTATTGTAAAATTAGTTATGAAAACTTACTTTTGGTTTCCTGGTGAGTCACTGGGGATGAGATGGTCATTCAGATATATGGTTGACCTTGGAAAAGACTATATAAGCAATTATAAATATAATATCATGGAAAATTGATGGTAATGTTTCAAATGTGTTGGGAAGTTCTGGTATATGACTTATGAAACTATAATATTATGGTGGTGCCTTTGGATACTTAGTCTCCCCACTAACAATGAGTTCCCAAATTTTGAAAATTTAATTATTCATCGTAAATTAAATGGTTTAATTTATATGATATTTTTTAGAAAATAAAAAATTCCATGGATTGAGAAATGTTCCCAGTGATATATTGAACCCTTTCTCTATCACTATATTTTATTCATCGACCACCATTAGATGAGGACATAACTATTCATATGATTATATGTTTCATTTAGATGATGGGTGTGACATAAGTACGTGTGACTCAGTATCCCCTATTAGGGACTCCCTTGATTCCTTCTAGAAGGGTCATTGTGACTTGGATGTGTGCTCCCCTATGGTTCTCATATATCCATAGTGATACTTGGATACATTATTCTAATTAAATGGAACATGGATTGACATAAAAAAGTAATCATTTGTAGACCATGTGTGGTTTATTAATTTGTGTGGTGTGTGGAACAACCATGATAGCCCATAGACATTGAGATGGTCCATGAAATATTTCTATAGATTATTTCAATATATCATTCCTTCTAGGTAATATGAGTCCATAGTATATAAATAAATGGTATAAAATGAGATTCCCCTTTATGATGAGTGCTAACCCTAGTATTTATACTAATACCAATAAACCAATGTATGTTGTAACTACATATGTATTTGTCCAAGGGATCCATGAAAGGGTTATGAATCTTTTTTCACATGGGAACGTTTGTGAGACATGTGTAGTAGTGGTTATGGGTTTCATCATTGATTGTGTACATTCAAGTCTTCTGAAGATATGGGGATAGTTGTAACATCTCTATTACTTCATTGTAATGCATTGGAAGATATCGAAAAAAAATTATATACTGGAACTGATAAGATATGAGATTCTATGTCCTTGTGATATAAGTACTACTATTATAAATATATTATATATATTAATATATACCATGATTGGATTTCATAAAATAGTGGAAGAAGATCATAAAAGGGACTCTAAATAGAAATCTGAGACCATCATTGAGTCCAAAATGTGGATTCTATCTTGGGGATGAAATAAACATGTTTATAATTGGGGGTGTTCATGGACAACATAATGAGTGAAATAATTAAATCAGTTGATATATTCAATTAAATATTTTAATTAAAAATATTTTCTAATATATCATTTATAAATATGTTATTATGGTCAATTCATTGGGTAAGTAGCCTTGAGAGATAATTTTATGATGAATTAGATAATGACGGTGGTGGGTTGAGGATCACACTTGAAAAAAATGTTAAAGGATCTCAACAATGATGATGATTCAGATTCATTATTCATTAAAATGGATTTTACAAGTGGTAATGCATAGTTTTACATGGGTAATTACCCTATATTATTATCCCATAAGAAATGTTAATTGAATCAACCAACTCATTTATTCATGGTTTAATCATGTTCTATGAGTCATTTGATTTACCTATGATTTGGGGAATTATTGATTATTGTTTTTTATCATATAATCAATCGTCATTATATTATATAAAATTTGAGTCAGTCATAAATAGTGTCTAATCATCATTTTTAATTTTTAATTTTCATGTTTCTACAAGTTTTATACGAAAGTTCATTATTATTCATTTAATTGGAGGGAGGTTTGTTGAATATGTGTTATTTGATCATTCCAAAAACATTTGTTGGATCAACATATTGATCCTGAAGATGAAGTTCTCAATCAAATATATATCCAATGTGTGACCAGGATGGTCTCTGATCATAGGTACATCAGTATCATACTAGTGATTCCAATTTTAACAATTTGCAAACACCAATAGCATGATCCTATGAAAATGGGATTCAGATTAGATTTGGTAGATGGAATTCAACCACTAGTGACTACGTTGATCAATTAACACCCGATCTATGTTTTGTGGTCATGATCAATAACATGAGTGGTGCTAGACTATGCTCATGTGGAAAACCAATGATTAAACAATGTGATCTAGAATATCCAAGGTTTCACGTTGTGTACCCAATGAACACAAGGCGTGTGGTGTCCCATTCTGTGATGTTATGGTTTATGCATGAAATAAAAGTGCACAAGGTGTGTGGTCTTTAACATATGATGTGATAAACAGTATTTGTAGTTACCCATATAACCCAGTGTATACATGGTAACATGCATAGCCAGTAACCTGATCCTTAGTTGAGTATAAGGGCATATAATGATACTTAGACATGACGTCATAGAAAGGCAGAACCATAGTTCATGAGGATGACCCAATGAACATAGGCATAGTAGGTGTAGACATGAATGGGGAGGAAGATATCAGGTGTTGGCTGGAACTCTACTTTCCTTTTACCACTCAAGATCATGTCTTGCATATGATGGTTTATAGGATGGGTCAGATGGTTAGAAAAATGAAAAATCTCATGAATAAGAGGTTCTCCATATAGTCTAAATGGAAGAAATGTACTTTTTCAGGGTAGTTGAGAACCTAGGTGTTGTCATTATATACCAGTTTTAGCTTAGTGATATCCCTTATTCCAACCATATAATAGTATTTTGTTGCATTAGGTTAATAGAATATGATAATGATCCCCTTAATGTTTTTTTGATTCAAATAGAATTCATGGTGTCCCTTAGTGGGGACTAGGGTAGGATCATCTATCATAACAATCATCAGTAGAGTTTATGGTATCGCCATGGCATCCATGAAAAGGGCATCAGTCACCAATCTAATGTATAGATGAGCAGGGATAGTGGAATCACACAGTGGAATATGGTGAGATCCTTAGTATGGACATTGTGTCTTTTGAGATCTAGAGAATACATCCTGGAAAAGATAGATGATATGGACCTATCAGAAGAGTTCTATTTTTTACAGTATTGATCTTGTAGCAATCAATCCCATACGAGAATCACATAGATGTCACGTAAAGTATCATATGGATGGTAGTATTTTTTGATGGTATTTTCTACAGGTTTTATATTATTAGTATATCACGTATTTCTCAATTTTCCATTATGGATCATATCTTGGTTGACATACTAGTGTTTTGATGAGATGACTACACTTGAGGCTTTATGTTTGGTTATTTTAAAGTGCCCTATTATTTATTGTTATATAACCCATGCATGGTGGATTCTTTCACATTTCATGTCTTATGAAGACGAATAATAATTTTATGGTGTCCAAGGAGGACCAGGACTATGTGGATAATAGTAATTGGAATATATGGTCTACAGTTTTTACCGGGGATTAATTTTAAAATAGTCTGACAATTTTTAGCATGGTAGAATCTATTTCATGTTTTTGAGGGATTATATTTGGAACCTTTATCACTTTCACTACATAGGTCATACAGAGATGGTGGTATTAATATGTATTCAAGCATTAGTGATAATTTTTTATTTTTCATTTTATCATTGTTTGGGAAAAGTGACATGTCTGTGAGTGTGTGTAATTGTACATAGGATATTACCTCCCATTTGGAATATACCTACTAGTGGATAGTAACTATCCCCAATCTTATAAGAGGCTGTATTGGGTTAGACATAATTATTATACAATATTTCATGTAGGCACTTCTGATTCGGGTCATGAAATAGTGGTATCAGAGCATTGTTCTATCTTTGGGATTGTGTTTCATAATATTCTATTTGTGAGATTGATTTGGGATTTATTATAATAGTGTTAATGTTATTTCAGTCTATATTTTAGGAAGGTAATCTAGTATTGGTGTGGATGAGACAAATTCCTTTCAAAATGACTCAAATAGTGTTATGGATTCCTTTTCCTTCATGAGTAATCTATCAAGGCATACATCACAGCTATGGGGTATTTTTTTCAGATTCCACTATGAAGTGAACCATCCAAGATTCCAGTACACAATCATGAGGATAATCTTTTGGGTGATACTGCTTCAGTACATGGGATTTAAGATTATGTGGTTCCACTAGGGTATTTTCTTATTCTTCAACATACTGTTTATCATTACAATATTCATATAGTACTAGTCAATGATGTGAAAAGTCTTATTTCAGTTCATGTGTTTCAAATGTTGTGACCTACAAGGTTTCATTATTTGGTAGAACCCCCATGTTGCTGAGGACTCGCTTGAGACAGTGAATTGAGTTTTCCTCCTTTCATGGACACCTAATGACCATATTTTAGTCCTAGAATAGAATCCTATTAAATGATACAATTATAAATGATGGTGTCTCGTGACTCATTCAAATGTTGAGACAAATCTAATATGTTTTGTTCGTGGTCATCGATTCATGGTGTAGTTGTATCCAGCCACATAGATATTAATGATAATTCAAGAGGTTCTAAAATTGTAACAGGGAAATACAAACATTAAAGAGTATTCATCATGTTTAAATAACCATTCCTGATACTCTTTTCGTATGGTTTGAGATATTTTATTTTCATCATATACTTCTATGTAGTCCTTACTCCTTGATATCAAGGATTGAGATATATCTCATTGTAGTCCCACAAAAGATGGAGTTCCTTTCAAGAATTTAGTAATATAGTGTAAGATACAATGATAGAGGATCAGTAGTTCACGACTATCATGATGGATCAATCTAGCCTAGATATATGTAGTACTTCTATAGTAATGGATGGGTACATTTTTCTCAATATTTTCTATCCCACCATAGATATAATTATGAGAAGAACAATGGGTAACCCAAATAGAGATATCTCAAGCAGTAGGGGGATCCTCATGTTGGTTTAAATGGAATAGGAGTTTTTAGAAAAATAATTGGGGGCATGTGGTATTATATATTTCCACCACCATTCCCATGTGTTCTATGCCAAACTCAAAGAGATGATTATCATGGGTGGTGACAGTTCCAGGCATTAGTGTCCTATAAGCCCTATTACCCATGGATGATTAGAGTATTGATCATTGTCCTGTCTAATTTTTCTATATTACTGATTGACATAGGTTCTAACTATAGTATTCATTAAACTTCTCTGTTTTGAGACATAGAGATTCCAATTTATCACTTGGGTCAAACCTTGTAGAAAGAGACTCCTACTTGAGGTGAGTCGGGGATAAATAAATCAATTGATAGTGTGATATAGAATTTCTAAATTAGATATTATTAGAGATTCACTTTGTACCAACTATGATGCCTTATGAAGTCATGTCAGTTATTTAACGCATATCTAGAGTATAATCATTAATGAATGATTTCATAAAGTGGATTTCCTATATCAATGTTGAAGGATCATAATTTTCCTTCATGTGTGAGAATCATAACAAAATAGTTCATTATGGGATCATAAGTATGAGGATATAAAAAAAATCACAAATTGGATAGTATTTCCCTCGAACTAGTGGATACTATTTCCTTCTAATTTTTTGTAATGGTGTAAGATTATGGGGACTTCATTCTTGGGGAATTTTTTGATATACCTCTATTCTAATAGATATAATTTTACATAAAATATGTTCTATGGAATACCCTGATATTTTCACTAAAATAACATATGGCTTCCATAGACCTCTAAGACTAGATGGTTTATTTAGATAAATCATAGATTATGTTATTTATTAGGACTAGTTTTTCCCTCTGGTCAACTATATTGATGTGTTATATGAAGGTAGAAGGGGATTTGATTTTATGTATAGATTATTTAAACTTGAAAAAAGTGACCATTAAGAATAAATATCCACTATTGTGGATTTCAAACCTCTTCGATCGGATGAGATGGAAATAACGGTTCTCAAGGATTGACCATGGGTCAGTTTATCCCAATATTCGTGTATGAGATGAGTATTTTCTGATGATGATATTCATATTTTCTTATTGTCATTATGAGTAATTAATGATGCATTTATATTTGGATATCTCCCCAATAGTGTTCTTTGGCCTCATAAAAAACATCATTTAGCCTTTAATTAACTGATTTATGGTGGTCATCATTTATGAAATTATTATGAACTCAGCATCCAAAAAAGAGAACATGAGACACTAGATAATGGTCTTGGACATACTTTAAGAGAAATAGAATTTGGAAATTCTATGGAAGTGTTTAAACAATAATCAGAAGTTCAGAATTTTAGGACATTCCATCTTATCTGATGTTGTTCAAGTTCACCCAGTGAAGGTTGAGGCAATGTTATCTTGGGTTCCACTTAATAGAATCCCTAACTTCTAGAAAATCATTTTATTAAAATTAAAATATTGGAGATACGTAATAGATTTATATATGATATCATAACATTTGGAATCCTTGACATATAATGGTTAGCCTACCAATTAGATAAATATATGCTATTATGATTTTAAGAAAATCCTGATGAGGTTGAAGAGTGCTATAGTATTGAGATTTCCATGGGAGGGTGTGAGGTACCCAATGTTATTTTCAATGTCAGGGACTGGATATGGTTGTGTTATGATGTAGAGGAATGAAATTTTTTTTTATGATTCATTAAAGATGATACAACCCATGAAGAACTGCAATACCCACATTATATAATTGGGAGTGGTATTTAGACCTACCATATGTGGTAGAACTACCTTATGGATGAGAGTCTTAGAATCTACTCTGACAACAAGAGAGTCATGTAAATTTTCTCTTAGAAGGAAATCTACTAAATATTGACCAACTAGAAAGATTTCATCCAATACTATTAAAGAGAGATTGTCTGTAATTCCAAATCACAATTGTTGACTAAGGATTCAGATCTGTTTTCCACAATGATGTTCTCTTTACTATAAATGGTAGGTTTGGAATATTTATAGTCAATGGTTCTTACCCCGCCCCTTATAAAGTTTTTTTTGGAGGATTACAATTGATATGTCAACTATGATACCTTTACTTTTCTGATATCTACTAGACAAGCTCCGGATAGATTTTCATAATGTAAGGATCATGTCAATCTTTTCATAGGACAGACTAGAGTACTATTGAAATTTCATTAGGAGGTGATAGGGGAGTTTTATACATCCTATTTGGTGTTACATCCATGTGTGGAAATAATGTACCTTGGAATACAACATCAGTTATTTTGTGTATGTAATTAATGTGTGTAAATAAGTATTGTTTCTCAATACATCACTTCTTAGCATGTGAATGATATGATCTATGTTCTATTTGGGTTAGCTCAACCCCTTGATATTACTATGTGGATATAGGATGTGATATCTATTGAGTTCATTATTTGGTTACTATTAACATATATAAGACTAGATTCTTTATGTGTAATTGTACACTAGCACACCATGTCAAACCACTTCCTAGAAATTTGGGAATGTAGTTACATAGTTAGATTTTTACTCTTTTTTAGACATGATGTATTCTGGCTATATGGAGGTAAAACAATGATAATTTCTGACCATGCTTCTTGCTTATTGTTGTGGTTAATGTTATGATTGCCCAAGGCCTTTGGGAATCAATTTTTTGATCATGGTGTTACATCCCCAAACTATTTTCAAAACTGAGTTGATTGTTTTGGTTCTAAAGGAAATGCTTCCAGAGTACTTGTAATACTTTTTCTATAGTTGGGAGGATGAACTACCCTATTTTGGTTATGTGAATAACATCATCAATCAGTCCACAATTGTTGTGTCATCTTTGAGGATATGAATATGATAACCTTCAAGGTACATCTATGTTGCATATATACAGGAGAATCAATAATCATGGGCCTAATTTTTGTTTGTGAGGTGATAGAGAAGGTTTATATCATCAACAAGAATAAGAGGAATGTGAAGATATTTTAGAATTCTTTTACAATCTGGTGATAGTTTCCTTTGGAGATAAAGGAGGGAAAAATGTTCCCCTTGGGGTATCACCTCTAAATTTATTTTAAGGAATTTTATGGGTTTTCAAGTTATATGAATGGTTTAATTTTCCCATTAAAGATACCACAAAGGGTCAATGAGGTGGTTCAATAATATTTCACACCACATTAGCTAGACCAGGTACATGATGTCATCCATTTGTCGCATGTTTGGAGGTACATGAATAACCCATAACATGTTACCAATAGGCGATAGATAGACCTTGGGGATTGAGATTTCTCAGTAGATTACCCTTTAGAGATCAAATATTAGATGGTGATGATAATTCATAACTTATACATTCCCTTGATGCATGTATGATGGCAGTATTAGAATATTTGGGAGTGCACCGAGTTGTAGGAGACCATTACGAGAGATTAGTAAGGAAACCTTATTGTATATCCATTTAAACATTTCAGAAAAAATCCATATAGTTTGAAGAATATTACATCTTCATATTTGATATTAAAATATTTAGAATATATGTCATAATATTTTTAGAGAATGGTTCTAAGAGAACATTATATTCTATGGCATTGTGAGCCTTGTATTGAGTCAAAAAATATATTAAATATATTAAAATAACATGTGATCAATTTAAAAAATAGTGGTATAAAATGAGTATAGGGACTCAAATAAGGAATATAAGATTTCCTATGAGTCCAAAATAGGGGTTGTACACTACACTAGACATAAACATGGTCGATGATGTGTTTTGGGATTATTCTCCAAGGAGAGAAAAATAATTAAATAGATTCAAATGTTTATTTAATTATTTTATTCAGAGATTCTAGGCCTCATATATTCTAAAAATATACAATTATTATCAATTCATATGATTATCTTCATAAACCTGAGTATTGAGGGAGAGTGTTGGTGGATGTCTTGGTTAACATTAATGAAGTATCAATGATCATTTTTTTCCAAATTAATTTGAGGATCTCACTAGAAGTAGCTAAAATGAATCACTATTGATTAGAAATTGATCCAGCCTTAGTTAATGATTTTTTCTATGAATTTTATTTCCCTATTTATTCCATTAAAAACTAAAATCGATTCATCCAACATAGTTATTCACAAGTATATCATGTATCATGGTCTAGTACTTTTAATTTTGTTTTCATGCATTAATATATTTTAGTTGTTTTTTGTTTTCATTTTTCATTATAACATCAATGAATCTATGAACATATAAAAAATGGATACGTTTCATTCCTCATTTTTTGTTAGTGCATTTATCCCATATTTTGATGTATGTTCCCCATCCTCAGTTTCATCAGATTATAGTTTGATGAATACTGGGAATTCAATAAATGCATGAATGTACATCAACCCAATAGACTGATACAACTGGTTTGATTCTCATTTAGAATGAGATCAAAATAGAATGATGGTGTGGTAAAATTTGTGGTAGATCAGGATGAGACCAATGAATCAATTTTTTTCCTTTTGAAACATAATGTTGGCATAATATTACAATAATTTTTTACCAAATATATTTGGTGGTTGGAATCCTCCAACCAGTGTTATGGAGGCTCGATCGAGGACTGATCCATGTTTTTTGGGTGTGACGAATGGAAGGAGAAGTTATGGTAGCATATCTTGTAGAGAACACACAATGTTTAAATACTATATGGAAAATCTCATTTTACACAGAGTGCACTTGCAGAACACACACCTTGCATGTTCCCTTGAAATTACTATAGGGTATACACCTCAAATAAATGATTAAACACTTTTTGGTCTCTACCACATATTTTATGAATTAATGTTGTTGAATCAATATGTATCCCAAAATAAAAATGGGCACATATATGGTATGCACAAAAGAAGGTGTAGAGTACACGGGAATGACCGGGTACACTGATGTGACCACATGCAAGGGAATGACCAATGTATATATGCATGGCCTGAACTACACATGCATGGATAGGTGTACCTGAAAATGGTATGTAGTAACACTTTTTGATAGCTTGACATATATATATATATATATATATATATATATATTATACCACTCAAAAACATGTTTTAAATATTGAGGTTTACATGAATTTTGATATGGAGAGACATGGTAAGACCCCCATCTAGGCGAGACATTTTGTTAACCACTACAATATTCAATATTATATTAACAGTCTAATATGAGGCCCCTAATAACACTAGTATAATCCAACATCAGTTGAGTGAGATAATTTGAGATATACCTATGATGGTATAGTGTGGGATTACATCAATAGTATAATGTTGTGATCCCCTAAATGGGTTTGGTTTGGGATAGAGTTCAATGTATCCCTCTATGGGGCCTTTGATGGGAAACAAAATCTTATCCTCCCAAGGTGTGGATTTTTGTTCCAGTATAACCAATATATATGTCTTTGATACTGTATCTATAATTTTTACAATTATTTTAGGTGTCCTCCCCTAGTGGACCTTGGTGTGATCACCAATTTATACATCACGATCTTCAATGATCTTATGAGTACATCAAGTTGAGGCCAGACAAGCATGACCTATCAGATATGTGTCATCAATTACAACCAGGATCACATAGTGATCACTCCTAGAATAGAATTAACATGAATTATAGATTCAAATCATATATATGGAATCATTTTAATGACCATATTAAGATCATTTGTATATTTTGAGTATATCTCGGTTTTCTCTTTTTATCATTATGATTTATATATTGGTTGATATAAATATGTTTTGATTTGATTATTACTACTTATTATTTATGTTTACTTCCTTACATTTTGACAAAAAGTTATTATTATACATACCCTTTCATGATATCACCCAAAACATTTAATGAATTATGAAGAATATAGTCCATATGTTGGTGTCATATATGGACAAGGAGATAGTGGAAAATATTATTTGGGTCAGACTAACTATTGTTGTTTCTAGTGTTTCAATTCATAGTTTGTCCCACATTATGATTTTTTTGGACACTATATCCAATTTTATTGGTATTTTATTTATAACATTAATTGGTTTTAGTACATTATCCTAGTATGATTGTGGGATTTAGATGTATATAATCATATCTATTAGTTGTGTTGTCTTATATATAAGCATTGTATGAGCTCATAGATGTGTGTGTTTGTCTGTGTGTAAAATTACATAGGATAACACCTCCAATATATGGAATATTACTACTAAATTCTAGTCACCACCCCATTTCATATAAAAGGTAATCATGGGGTGGTCACACATTGCTTCCCTTTGTCTTGGAGGGCCTCAAATGGTCAGGTCATGACAATTAGGATATAAATTTTAGGCCATAAAATAACAAATATTATATGTATGTTTTTACACGTGGTATGGAAAACTACCTTAGGGATGGGTTTTATATTATATTTGGTATAAAATTCTATTGTGGAAGTGGTTTTGTAATATAATGGAAAATATCCATAGTATGTATGCCAATGATACAAAAGAAAACTCTCTAATAAGGGAGGTATCTGATACTAATGAAAACTCCACTAGTGTGGAGGACTATGATACTAAACCAAAACCATGTAGTAGAGAATTATGGGATATAAATGAAATCAAACACTATTTAAGACAATCATAATATAGGTAGGGATACAAAATATATACTATTGTGGACCTCATATATTGGGATATATTATTTATTGTGCAGTGATGCTGGACAAAAATTTCATTAGGTCGGTATATGTTATATCAGAGTGAGATTATCCCTTGGGTAACTGTCATAATATACAATATAAAATGAATTGTAGTTATTTATTATGGTTGTCACAATCCGTGTAACATTATTAGACAAAATGGGGAACTAGAAGAAGTATTTATGGTTGATCAGTGGAACATGCTTGTGGAACAATATGGGGATTTATTTATTTTCATAAAACCTGGTATCCAATCATGTTACATGAACATATCACTTCAATTTTTTTCTATGTACATGAAAATTTCAGTGGTTTTAATCTATGTTATGTACTCAGACCCGACTTAGGTAGTCATTACACTTTTTTACCTCAGTAACCAATATTTTTTGTATGAATAGGTTATGAAATGGAATATTGATTTTCATTAGTCTTCAAGATAGATAAATTTGAGATGAAGATTTGGATGGGGTATGGATCATAATTTCAATAAATCATTTTATTTTAATTAATTTATCTAATCTGTATATGAAATCAACCTGGTGAGAAATCACATAAGTATAAATTTAGTCATTCATATTTATTTCATTTTATTATTATTTAATGTTGAATTAATGTACTTACTTTGATAGATATGGATTTTTTTTTCAAAATTGGTTATATCTGATGTCATTAACTCTCTAATATATTAGGTATAGTCTATTAATAGTAGTATTTTAGAACACAAAATCTTGTTGGTAGCCTCTAACATATGAAGAGTTATTATTTAGTTCATGGAGAGCCACTGATACAATTCAGTTCATAGATAGTTGGATTCAGATGTTATAGTTGAATAATGTGTCATGGATATTATTAGGGTAGGAAATTGAACTTTACAATATATTTTGCCAGGTTGTGGAGTCACAAGGCCTGTGATATAATTATATTCTATTTTTAGATGGACCACACAATATGACATGTGGGTTTCTCCTTCCTCATTTCTTAGGATAAAGGATATGTGTAATGTGCCTTGGCACTGCACTATTAGGTTTGATATATAGATGTTTTAGTTTAATAGTTTATTATTTTCCCCTTTTGAACATTTAATGATTTTATCCCCTTTAACCCTCTTCTACTACATCATCTTCTTTGGGAGATCATATGGGATTTTTCTACCACCACCATCCATTATTTCAATCAACCAACATTTTATTTTAAAAACATTCCAATAATATTATCCATATTCTGTCATGTTTATCATCTCATTTTTCTTTCTCATTAGATTATACTCATCTTAGAAACCCGAATTCCCATTGAAGATGATTATTGGGTATTTTACGATTCTACCCATGGTCGTTTTGTTTTTAGAGATTTGTGAGGTTATATCCTTTCTTTGTTGTGCTTTTGACATTATGTGAGACATTTTATTATTGATTTTCACTTGGATTGAGGTATTATTTTCTATTAAAATAATTAATAATATATTACATTATATTTTAAGATTATTTAATATAGCTTCCATTAAAAAATATAATTATATATGTTTCTCAGGAGTGGATTAAAATATGTCTAAAATATTTTTTACATGTCGTTTAACATTACACAGTCCATGTTTTTTTTTGAAAATTCTCATATGTCTCAATTAAAGGCGTTCACATGTTTTAAAGGGGTTCATAAAAACACTATTTTGTAATGTTAATCATTTTAGTATTTCAAATTATTTATTCTATATATGTGGGGGTGTTTTTGACATGTGGAGTTTTTAAATGATTTTATAGTATTATAGAGAGTTTAAAATGGATCCATAGAATGAGGGTGACTACCAAATGGATTTCAATATATGATTCCATTATTTGAACTTAAAGGGTTATTTAAATGTATACTGTAAAAAGTGTAAAATGGAATTTCCTACTAATCAATTTTTAGTGTAATTTCTGGATCCTTGTAATAAGAGTTTCTATTAGATGGTTGTGGGCTTTATTTGATCCCCTTCTACATGAATATTATTAGGTGGAGTGGGTCTCTTTGAGGAATGTTGTATATTGTTTCCCTCTAAATGATAAAAATGGGTTGTTTCTTATGAGGGGTTTGGATGTTAGATGGGTGTTACAAATAATGAATTATTCTAGATTTATATGATATGAATATTTGTTGTTTAGCCTTGCCTTCGATGATTTTTGTCATAGGAATACAAAAAAATGTGTACATGAACATGATGAGTGAATCACTTGTTATTTTTCATACTGGCTTGTTCCAACCTTTAGAATCTACTCTATGTAAGGGATTATAGATCATGAATACTAAGCACTCCTCATATAGATTATGTCTAATGGATAACAAAAACATAATGGATGTATTATATACATTGGAGAGTCTAATTTTACAACCAAGTCCGTATATTTTTTCTTTAGGAATGATGTAGGCTTCTAGTTACAATTTCATCTTTATTTTACTTGAATCCTTTGGAGTTTCCAATGCTGCCTATTTCATATTTTAGATTGTTTAGGAGACTTATTTTCATTTTCTATTTCTATACTTCATATTTGAATGATTATACATAACCATTGATTTTTTATATCCATTTATATTTATTGTTATATATTTCAATTTATTTAAATTTTATGATCTTGTTATGGTTAATTTAGATTCCAACTAATTTAGAAATGGGTTGGAATGAGTTTTTTTGATGTAATGGGTTGTTTTCAAAAAAATAATATATAATAATTGTTTTTATAAATGAATGTATATGGTTACATTCATATGGATTTGAAGGCCCTCTTTTCTTTGTGTGGAATATATTTTAAATGAAATAATTGATTTTTATAAAAATAGTTTAAATCTATGATTTTATTCTATATGAGCCTTTCTATATTTATAGAGGTATTAAATGTGACACATCATTTACATATAACTAATCATATATTAAAATATTTAGTAACTTTTGTTTATAATATAATTTTGGGGATAAATTATGAAATGGGAAATGTGGAATATTTAGTGGAATCCCACTAGTCAGCTTTGAATAACCCCTTATACATACATCAGTGTGTGTGCGTGTGACACTCATAACATTTTTTATCAGGTACATAGTATTTTTTCTTATTAAATGAACTAAATTTGTAAATTTAATGGATTATTTGGGTAATTATTAAGGATAGTGGGTCACATGGATATTTTATTCATGTTTTTTGATTTTCATTTTTTTGATGTTGTTATATCATATTTGGCCCAGTGTATTATTTATTTTGTGGTTAATATATAAGATCTGTATTTATATATTTTTAATGGTAATATTTTTTTATTGGATGTATTTTAATTTTATTTTCCCATGCTTCAATATTATATTTAAATGAAAATGTTAATTTGATATGGATGAATGTTTATCCCCAAGATAGATTATTTTATCTTTTTGTTTGTTTCCATTGTTTGTTTATATTCCCCTAAAAGGGAGAAATCATTCCCACCGGTGTAAGTTGATACCCTTAGTGATTTCATATATGACATGGGGATTATTAATTCCCATTTAGGATGTGATAAATTGGTTCGAGTACCAGTTTCATGATATAATTATTTAGTTAATCCTATGTTTCCTCTTAAAAAGTGAAAAGTTTCATTCCCAATGAAATGTTGTTCATATTTTCATAATAAATTTTGATTATGAATCAATAAAATTTATTTTAAATCCATATTTTACTATAATCAAAATATTTATAACCAACATCTGAATAATAATAAAACCTTATAAAATATATTTTCTTAAATAAATTATATTTATTTATTCTTATATTTTGAATTTCTAATTCTTCATATTTAAAGAAACATTGAAAATTTTAAGAAATTGACATGTTGTGACCTATACAGTGAAAGAATTATAAATTAATTATGTTTAATATATTATCACCACTAATATATATATTTTCCTCCTTTGAATTTATCTGTTGTTCTTGATTGACCCTCGATAATTAAATATTATCTTTATCTGGTCACATCCATTTCTACTTATTTCTTACATTCCCTGATTTATATGTCACAATATTGAATCTATTTTTTATTTTCCATTATTTTTGTTTCATTTACCATCTACGAATTTCTTCAAATTAAATGATGACTATTCATATATTTATTTTAATTTTTCATCCTTGAAAATTCAATGCTAAAACATATTCTAGGAACCAATAGACTTAAATTATAATATAGTTTTATTTTTTCAGTATTCATCATTTTTTTCAGTTGTTTCAATTTTTTTTCTCAGTAAATTACACTATAATTATGGTAATTATTTACATTATCCTTATCAATAATTTTCATCTTAAAATCCATAACATTTATAAATGTTTCTTTTATAGAACATTGATCATCCACAACAGTATATAATTGAGTGATCTTGGATTTGATTTTATCCACATCCTATACTAATTTATCAACAATATAAATCATTTACTTTTAATCTTACTTTGTATAGAATTCTCCCCATGAGATCCTAGACGATATATATAATGATCAATAACACCTTCTTCTTTATTTTTTTATAAAGTTTTTAAATAACAATTCCAAACTCTCTCCATCATTACATTATAAATGTCTAGATTTATCTTAATTCCTCTTTATAGTAAAATAATATCCATCATAACATAACTAACTAACCATAGTATTTCATTCAAAATAACTCTATATTTATTTATATATTTAATTTTATTCCATTTTTTTATATTTTTATAAATAGTCACCCTTATAATCTTCATCAATATTTGTTTCATGTCTGACAGAAATATGCCCTATCATTCTATAAATGAAATAATTAAAAAATATAATTACATGTTACCTTCCTTTTTATATTTTTAATACACATCCCAATAGTTATAAATATGTATCCTTCCATATATCAATATCAATGACATTAATTTTGTCTATAAAATGTAATATCATCAAATTTAATGAATGGATTTTAATTCGTAAAATCATAAACTGAATCTCGTATAAAACTATGATACTTTTTAGATCATCAACTGAGTGTTTTACAAGATTCCATTCATCGAGTAATAAATTTTTTCATTTTTAATTGTTGGCAGCATCCTTACTAAATTATTTCCCATCTATATATCATTTATTTTATCAATAATTCAATTAATGGGACCAACCTCCTCCTTTATATTGTTTAATAGTCTATCAATAATTATTTGGTATATTTTTATAGATTAAAACTAATTATAAAAGGCCTATATTATTTACTCTATCACCCAGTTGTCCGCATCAGAAATATGAGATAATTTATCACTAATTTAATGTATAAATTTTTATCTTATCGCCATCAGAATGATATGTTTTCATAATGGTCAAGATATGTAATTTTTTTCTTTATGTTGGTCATAATATTTGTTTCCATTTATATCAAGGACAACTATATAAGATCATATATAGGTATAATAAGTATGAAAAAATATATGACACCATGTCTATGAAAAGACCATATGTGTAATATAATCTTGTTTTACATTATTTTTTTCATTAATTTAAAACATAACTCATTTCACATTAAAAGTATTTCCCTTATTAATGATATTATTTTAGGAAATTAATTTTGTAAAATATTTTTTTTGTAATTAAACATATAATAGCTTTATACCCAAGTAAAAACTATTATGGGCTCAATTATGGTATCTTATTTATAGAAATATTCAGAAATAAATTTTTATCATGTTAGTGAGAACATATTTAAAAAACCAAATCCCTGAACACATCCAAAACATATGAAAAATGGAATATTTTGACAAGAATATATTACTATTGTCACCATAAGAGTTATATCTAAAAAGAAAACATTGATGATGTGTCAATATAACAAAATAAATTTTATATTTCATGATTACAAGAGTTTGGTAATGATAACTTCAATATACTTAGGTCACTACCAAATTCATTAAAATACATACTTTTTTATGAAATAGAAAATAAAAAATATGACACATGGGTCACTGAAAATGAATTTCCACCAAAACATCCAAAAAGAAATTAAGAAGGTTGTTTCATTATTAATATCCATCTTACTATATCAAATTCATATTATCAATAATGTTTCGTATAAAGAAACTTAATTGTAATAATTACACATGTGTAGGAATACTTCATCAATTAAAAAAATATCTCAAACCTCTCCAATTTAATTAAATTATTATGTTAATTTTTTTATCCCTACAATTGAAAATTAAATCCATTAATATTATGTTAATTTTTTATATCATATAACAATTCCCATGAATGAAAAAATCTATATCACATTCATTATTCAAATATTTTATTACCATTAAAAATTAAAATTTATTATAGATCATAGCACATTGTAAAACCTCACCATGGAATGGTTTGTCTCAAACATATATCATAATCCTAAAACACAAATATTTCAATTTCAAAATAGGCACATTATGTAAAAAAATCCATACATAATTTTTTTTTCTATACTAACCATTACATTGTGTTAACATTAAAATGAAAATTTCCATCTTGCATTTTTTCAATACATTATATCTAATAAAATAATTTCTCATTGGACACCAAAATTGATAATTTCCTATTTTCTTAACATTACCACCTGAAACACCTATTTCATATCATGTTTCACTTTTCTCTAATCACAATATAACATCAAAACAATATTAATGTTAATGCATCATGTACCAAAATAAACTCCTTATTTTCCTTTCAATGATCATTAATCAAGACTACATCATTCTTCAGACCTAGTCTAACTCATATTTTTCATTAACCATTATAAGAATCATATTAATTATCATTATCATTATTGATAAAATTGATTTATTCAATAAAAATAACTTTTTACATTATTAAAATCTCAATATTTTGCGATGGTTTATATTAAAAAAATAATTTACACAATTGTACTATAGTGTTTCCATCATTTAAAAATGATTAATTATAACAATAAATAAAATATTATTTACCAAACATATTTTCGTGTCACATAATATTCAAAATACAATGTTTACGTAAAACAATTGTTATGAAAAAAACATATGTCAACAATAACATTACACTAATCTCTCCAAAATAAAATTCTATTAAATATCAATGTGGATTGAATTATTCTCTATCATAAATAAATATATTATAATAGATATAAAGTTATGTTTTCATCATATTGGTGTGAAGTAAGAATATATTCTAATGAAAAATATTGTTTTTTCTGAGATCCAATTAAATTTTTAGTGATTCCATTTAATTTAACATGTGAATGAACAATATACATGGGATTAATTACAAGTTGTCAGTGGTGTTCATGATTAATAACTATTTGAATTCCTAAAGATATAAATTTTATGTGATGAATTTGAGGTTTAAAATACATATTGGAATAATTTGTATGGAATTCTTCAAATTTTTATGTTAGAAATGAGGGATTTTTATTTCATTAAACATTTCATATCATAGTGGGGGAAGAGAATTAAATCCTTTAAAGATTGAAATTTTTAATACATGGAAAATGTTTTAGAATGTTATAGAGTTGCATAAAATATTTAGTATATAGGATTCGTAAAGGTGTTTTGTGACATATTTTTCATTGGTCATAATATTCTTGACTACATGAACTATGATGGATTATGAAAATGCATTAATAAATTAATTCATGGATTCATTTTTGTATTTGAGGGAAAAATTGATAACAGTGGCTCAATCTTTATAATTTAAATGGAAGGAGTCAATTTTTTATGTTTATTATAATTCATTCTATCTCATTCAAAGATTTTTTTATAGATGTTTAGTAAATAGTATTACATTCATCAATGAATTTTCATTCCCAAGAGGATAAACATGAGAACACATTATTGAGCTTTTAGTGATAGTGTTTTCATTTAGGCTACGGATTCAATATCTAATCGAAAGAATAATTTATGTATTTAAATATAATAAAAACCAATGGTATATCTTCTTTAAGTATTATATATTTTTCATTAGATGAAATACATAGAGTTCTTATGATGATTAAATATTTAAGATTCCATATATTATCAATAAATGTAATATATTGTACGATGCTCTATGTAAGAAGGAATAAGGTCATATCATTCAAGTGTATCATTTTCATTACTAGATTTTAATGGTTCTTTTATAATTTTACTTTTAAGTGAATATGGCTTGTGGTGGATGTTTTTTTATTTTAAATGAAGGTAAATTTTACATGGATACAAAATAATCCATGAATTTCGATCGGGGGATCATAATATAGTGGCAGGAAAAGACTAAAATATTTATTAATGTTATATTAATAAATTGACATTGTGTGATCCCTATTGAGTTCTATATCATTGTATATTTTTTTAAATGATATGAGTGATTTTTTTAATTTTAAATCAATATCTAAAAAATAATAGTGGATATTGGTATTATAATAAATATGATACATTAAACTATAATTCTTGGTTTCTTAATATAAAGTTATCAATTAACTATTTATTTCTAAAAACCTTGTTTATTACTGTTGTAAATCCATGTATTGAATTAACCATGTTTTCACAACCTTCAGATGTCCTTTGGTAAAAATAGGAGGGTATATCTATGTCATTTTAATATTTATATTTGTTATATAATTTCTTATGAGAATGATTCCCTATATGTTTTGGTTGATTTATTAATGAATTGGTGTCATATATTGGAAAAAAATAAAATATACCAATGCATTTGTTCTCATGGATTAATTTTTTTGAATTATTGGGGTTCCATGGAATTAGACAGAATATCTTGGAATATTGATAATCTAACTATACTCATTAGTTATGGAAAGTACTATAATGTTATTTTATCACTCATTTATTATAAAACATTATATTTTATCATTATAAATATAGGAAGATAGATTAGTTGATCCAGTTATTATATTCAATTATTTGAAATTATTTTATTTTATGGGATCATGGGTGAATTGATAACTATTTTTTTTTTTATAAAATAATTATTATCATGCATATATCCACAAATAATCATTCTAGGATTTGTAAAAAGTGGGTTCCTAATTTATAATTATATTCGACCAAGTATGATGTTCAAAAAATCATGTTGGATCCATGATCTAATAAAAATTTGTTTTTATTAAATATTTATTTTTGTGTTTGGTTTTATTTTAATGAAAATGTAGATAAGTGTTATGTGATGTTAATAAAATACCCTGAAAAGACACTCAATATATTAATAGTGTTTATGGATTATTTTTGAAATCTTAATAACATGGACATTATGTTCGCTGACTATTTCACAATGATCAACTTCATTTCTTCTATGTATGAAATTCTTTTTATGAAAACATTTTAAATTTATTCATACTCAAATTACTATACCATTTATTCTTGGTTTAATTTCATAATGAACAATTAAGAAATGTATACACTACATCATCTGAAATGGTCATAAATTGACCGAATGATCCACATTCATGATGTAAAAAATGAAACATGCTAAAAATAGTGAACTTTATCTAAATAAAGATTCAATTTAATTAATTATCTTTGGATTTGAATGTGGTTGTGTTGTGTCTAAATAAATGGATCATTACTATCTTAAAAGTTAAATCTGATCAAATATAGAGAGAGATATTATGAATTCTATACTATAAATTTAAATCATATTAATAACATTAACTAATGTCATGTGGATTACTCATATTAAATAGTTTCACCAAACTATTTTTATGTAGTGGAATTTCGAAAGAATGTTACAACATGATGAAAATGTACATATATCTATTATGAAAATATTTTATATGTATTAATATTTACATTAGAATAATGAGAATTATTTTGTAACTAGAATGTACTTCTATTATTCAAAATATTCCCCATTAATGGAATAACACCCTCATTTTTTTTGACATACTAAATAGTCTTATGTACTCAATTATTTATTACACATTTTTTTTATATATGAACATGTGTTAGAAAATAATATAGAACACTCTAATTTGGAAATAATGATTTTAGATCCATTATATATATTTTAAAAATGTAATGTCGTTCAAATCATATAATATAATTATTGTAATGTGTATCATATAAATCGAATAATAATGAAACCATACAATTAATTTGTCAGATATTATTGATTCATCAATCTACTTATATAATGTTGTTGTTTAATAAATTTTATAATGTTTTATTCATGCTAAAATATTTATTAAATTTTTCATTATTTTAATTCTTCCCATTTATATAGTAAAATTTTATTTATTTACATTTGGTTTTAATTACAAATCTTATATTCTAATTTTTATTATAAATTTAATTTTACTTTAAATTGTTATACCATTATAAAAGTTCTATTGGGTGTTTGGTTATGTTTCCTTACAAGAAATTCCTAATTTCATTTTTATGAATCCATTAGAAAATGATTTTTGTAACAAGGTTGAAAAATCCCTTAAATATGTAGGTAACAGTAGTGAAATCCTTGTCTCTTCAGGATTTATAGGGGATGTTAATAGTGGTGTTGAATTTTATATTTCCAAAACTAGAAAAACTGGTCTTCTTTATTTTTTGGGTTATTTAATATAATTACAATAATTTAAAATTAATGTGCCCCATATAAATTATTTATATATATATATATAATAGATCATTTCATAAACACAGTATAGGGATCAATAATTACATTTCATGTGAATTAGATATTGATAAATGATGTGAAACATCATTATAATTCTTTTCAATATTGGATCATGAAATCTATAGTGTTTCATGTAGAGTATCATGGATTATTGAAAATATCTTTTCATTGTTGATAGCATAGGCTCAATAGAGGTGGAATGATTTTTTAATGGCTCGTTAGTCCATTTTATGTTTCATAATAGATAAGAGAAATAGAATATTAATTGGTGTACCCACCCTACAATGATTGAGTACTTGATGTCATTTATTTTCTTATCTTTGAGTATATCTTCAAAATAGTCCTATTTTAATATATAACTGTAATTATGGTATATATGATACAATGATATTTATAGAGTAGCCTATGGACGTCTCAGATAATAACTATATATTCATTAACATGTACCTCATTTTTTTGAGATTTGTATAGGGCACAATGGTTTAGAGTAACAAAAGGGTGATTTATATTTGAATATAGGGATTTAATATACCTAGTTAATTTTAAATTTTTTTATTGTTTAATGGATATAAATTATGTGTTAATATATTAGATATCACTATCTATTTGTTAAATTATATACCATAATATTGTTTTTTTTTTCATTGAGAAGTGTGTGATCAAAAGATATCATTCATTGTGGTTGAGCAAGAGTATTTCATTTTTTTCTCCATGAATAATAATGAAGATACTTATTTAACAGGTATCTCATATAGTAGCCAAACAAATATTTCAATAGATTTTGAAAAAACATTTTTTTGTAGAGTAATAAGTGAGATAAGGATTAATATATGGAAGTTAAGATAAAATATTTGACTTTTAAGAGAATCCCCCCCATGGTTATGACTTCATTATACCTAGGGATTGTTATTTTATCATGATTTAAGGTTCTCATAATTCAAAAAAGATCATTTTTGAAAGAAAACAATGACTGAAACATCTGTCACATTGTGGAGTGAAGTAATATATTAGTTACTATTTATAACACAATTGTTTTTAAATGGTTCTAATTCATATAGTGGTTGAGGGATGTATTCTTGTTTGAGGAGTATTATAATTATGGAGAACCCATATCCCAATTTATTATTATGTTTTAAAAAATGATGTGGTTTTGTAAGGGTATTTTATTGTTTATTTATTAGTTTTTGAGGTGTTTTGATGAAATAATTTTTTTATTATAAGACCACAACATGGTACTAGGCAAATAAGTAAAATTATAAATGAAAACCCTTATGTGGTTAGCATGGATTTGACGTTTGAGCACCAAAGGTTTTGGTATATATTTTTTGACAATAACCATGATGTTTTTTACAAACCATTCCTTGGTTTGGTTAATATTCATCTAATAATAATTTTCAATATTTGATAATCTTTATAATTTTTATTTTTTTCATAGATGAACATATATGATTATGGGAAACATCTATGGGTTCTAGAGTTTCCTTTCTATAATCCTATGTTTTTTCTCTCATGTGACCAAATCTATGTAAGATAAGGTACATTTTAACTAATTCTATCCCATTCTTCATATATAATTTAATTTAATGTATATATAAATTTTATTAGATTGTCTAATGTCTTTGATAATTGATATATGTTTAAAGAAATATTTGTACATTTTGATTTATTTGGGAAAATTAAATGTTTTAATGACAATTTTCACTCATTAATGATAAAGTAGGTGGATTGTTTAATCAATTCATTTATTTATATTAATATATTATGTATAGTTTGGGGGATGTAGATATTTAATATCATTGGGAATTTCTAAATTTTAATGATAAATAAAAGTAATGATATGAATGTGGTAGTAGAATTTGGTTGATATATTGTAATTTAAGTTTGATTAGATACATTTTTTTATATCCATACATTTTTTATATAGAATATTATTTCTAATGATGAAGACTATTTTTGTTAACATTTCGATCTTTTTCGGATATACTGGAGTTAAATGTATAATGGGAGATATATTTTTAATGATTTTAGAAATCTAGTCAGATTATGTGGTTTAATGGTGTATAGTAGAAGTAGGTATCAAAAATAAGTTTATATTTTATTTTATCGGTCATGATATAAACGTAAGGTTAAGGAAATTAAATATGATCAATACTTTGAGATAATTATAGTGTTTCATATTGAGGTTATATATTAACATGATATCTTTATTTTATATGATTATTTTTCTATTAAATGTTAATATTATATTAAAAATTTATGTTAAACTTTTTATGATGAATCGTTATATTATTATTAAATGGCTGTGTTATTCCATGATATTAACATGATATATGGTATGTGGTACACCGCCAATAAACAATGTAGTTATTATTTTTTATGGATTTAATAATTTTGTTGTTGTTGTTGTAGTTTAATGGTCATCATTATGATAATAAATAGTTTTCTTATTTTACTACATTCTATGTAGGTTAGGATAATGTGAGTCGGGGACTGGCATGCTAGTTGTGGCATTGTTGTTCCATTCCTATGTATGATGTTTTAGAAGAAACATTTTCAAATTAGGTTGTGTTATTATTTTCTTATTAGTTCATACATTATTAATATTATAAAACAAGACATATAATTTATGGGGGATATCATCCACACCTTCAATGTCATCATCCCTTTGTTAAGATGAATGAATTTTAGTTCAAATTCTCTTCTTTAGTCTAATTCAACAGTTCTGATAACTTCAGATTTGGTTTCATCAAGTGTATAGATAGAAATAACACATTCTATGGTGTGGGTAGTGTATTTTTGGTCAGATTGAAGTGTTGGGATGTTGGATCAATGGTCGATAGGCTCCTTAAGTAGTGGGATATAACCAAGGGGTGTTAATAGTGGTGGGAGGGGGATATATAAAATATGATAACTCCAATCCTTAGTTGAGCTATAATATTATTATGATAAAATCACACCACTTTTGTTTGAAGGTGGATGCTTAATGTTTTCTTTCTTGATGTCATGATTTCAAGGAGGCATAGTGTTCATTTAAATATGTAGAATAATCATTAGTGTTCTGGGTGCTTATTTGTGACAGAGTTAACAGCCTCATGGGTGATGTAGCTCATCCGTTTGAGGTCAATGGTTGGATGTCAAGGTAGTTAAAATATTGTTATAAAGTTGAATAATGAGTGATTATGGTGATGAATCAAAAGGATATCCAATTTTATAGGCATGATATTTGGAGGGATGGTATTTGGTGGTGGTGGGATTATTTCTATCTCACATGGGGTTTTAATGGGAGTTTTATTCCTTCTAACATCAGGAAAAAATCTGATTTTTCTTTTGCACAATATTTAGACATTTTTATGAGATTTTGGGTTATCATCAAATATATCATTGTCAATATTTGGGAATTTATTGGGTTATTTATATGTAATGACCTCCCACATAACCCGGTCAAAATGATATCTCTTTTTCTTTAACTAATAAATTGGTTTCACCCCAAATTGTTCCTTGAATTATTAATGCTTATACATCCCATTTATTGATCATTTACTATGCCTTTTCATTTTAAATAAGAGAGGATGGGTATAGTTTTACAATCACCTTATCATTATCTTTTTTCTGACTACTGTTTATAATGTTGTTGATGGTGGTGTTGGAAATTATTAATTTTGGAAATATTTGATCTCTCTAGAGAAGTTGAAGATATGTATCGATTATTATTTTTCTTGTTTTATAAACCCTTTCATGATTTTATATTATTATATTTTCATATATATAAGTATTGTATTTAGATTATAGTGGTATTTTTTATGTGATACATCAAATAAATAATTAAAATTTCGTTCATAACAAGATATATATAATCTTAGTAACATTCACCATCCCCTGTCTTAATGGATATGACCTTCATGGGTCACTAATTATTTGATCATAGTTTAAAGTGGGGTCCTTATGGTTTTTGGTCATCATATCCCTGGAGTGGTACATGTCTCTACATTATCCTTTACACTCATAAATTGATTTTTATTATCAAATAACATTTAGACTTTTAAAGGCTTTAGAGGGAACACCATTTTTTTATATATGTATCTTCCTCTTAGATTTATTTCTTGATATTTAATTGTCAATTAGAAGTGTTTTTCTACAAGTCGATCTATAAAATCGGTGTATGATTATATTAGGTGTCGATTATATGCATTATATTATTGTTATATGTATGGTAATTTTATGCTCTTTTTTTGTTTTCTATTTCTTATTTTCAATTTAGAATTGATTCATACTGTTATGATTATATGAAATTCACATGTAGTTATACAACAAATTTTTATAATAGTTTTCACTATATTTTAGATCATAACATAATATTAATTAAATAATATTTTAATCATTCTTATTAGGAAAATTACTTATATATATATATATATCATTTATACCACTAGTATATAATATAAGATTATGGATAGTTAATAGTGGTATTTGGCAATAACACCTATATTTTAAATTACTCAAGTGTGGTTTTTGTGTATTTTTATCCTTTAATGAGTTGTATCATAGAAATTTGTAGGTCATTTTTTTGATAAGTCACTTTTAATGTTTCATTGGGTTCTGTATAAGTAGGTAAATTAAAAATATTTTGGGAAGTATCACTGGAAAACCCACTATAGATGCATAAGGAACAAATGTTTCAATACAAGAATCATGGTAGTTTAATAATAATTAATAGGTTTAAATTTATTTTATGTGTAATTTTATTATGTGTGTGGGTAATGTATAATTTATTATAACATAGGTTATGGTTTTTTTTGTGTTTTTAGAATAATAGTTCATGTTGGTTTAACTTGTACAAATAAATATATATTCATAGAGCCCATATCCGTGGGTTATTTATGATGTTGTTTCCATAGAAATATATTCCTCTATTACATGGTAGTCATTAATATCATCTATTATTGTAGGATTTATAGTATCCTTATAATTATAGGTTAATAGTAGAAAAAATTTGTTCTATAATTGATATTTCATGGATTTCATCATTATTGGGTATTTTATGAGAATGCTTTTCCAAGATATTGAGGATCCATCTTGATTTTCATGATTGGAAGAAAGTTATAGGAAATTGATATAGTGTTCTAGTTTATTTTCATGATAATAAATCATTTTACAGAATTATCTATCTATTTATTTTGGATACAAACTATGTTGTTATGGATAATATATGTGTAAGATTATCGATAGTATCTATTTTTATTGGTTTAATTTCAACATAATTTTTTGAATGGGTTATTATTTTAAAATTTTAGACAAAACATAAATATAATAATTTCATAAATTCTCGTTGGATTTAAAATTTGAACATATTATATACACTATTTATAGTTTTTAAGTATAATAGAATAATATTGTTGTTGTGATTATGAATTGGGGAGACATAATTTAAATGAAGATATTATATTACTCTATATAAAACATTATTATGTCATCATATGTCTGGAGTGGAGATTCTCATCATCATGAAACCCTACCTCCAATTATAGTGAAATGAAGGAAGTGAGAAAATAACACTTGAGTAATACCTTCAATGGTCCATGAGAGGTTGACTAGTACAGAGGGTATGAAAATCTCAAAAAAGGGAGGCATTACATACTAATAAAACATGATTTGTAAAAGGATAAATAAAAGGAATGAAATATCATTACATAATATTAAATGTTATCCAAAACCATCAAATATTATATAGATAAATAAAAAACATTCAGTTAAAAGTCTCCAAATGAAAGTCATAAAATAAAAGCTGAGGAAGAAACATAACAAAACATCCATTTGTCAGTGATATAATGTGAACCTCTGTAAATGATGTCCTCATAGAAAACATGATAATAGTATTATATATTTTAGGTGAACATAGAAATATACATTGTTGGACAACTAATGACTCTCATACACATGTGAAGAGATCATGCTAATGCAATTATGAGGAAGTAGTAGAATCATATCACATCACATCACTTCACATCTACTATTAGACACATGATCAATCATACCACATTGTTTAGGACCCATAGATACTTATTCCATCTCAAAATATCACATAACCCATGTATTTGGGAAGTGTGGACATGAATGACATAATTCTCATGATATTCTCCCACCATACATAACTCCCGCTATAAGCCACTCATCCCATACTATCTCACCTCCCCCAAAGACACTCAGTTCATCACATCATATCACAATAAAAATATAAATAGAGTCATTTTTTTCCACTAGTCATTATAGTTTTTGAATTTTATAATCTCAGAGAAGATAGAGAGAGGAATAATAGGTATCCATCCATCCATTCTCACCATCACAATGTTGTAGAAAACACTCCCCCAAGAATCATTTGTTTGTTAGCTTTAGGTTCTCTACATTGGCCTGAAATATGTATAAAAATGACAAGGAATATGCATGGTATATTTGAAATCACAACCCATGATCCCAACCATTGGGGTTTCAAATAGATCACTAACCAACTCATGATATAAGCACATTTTACACCACCTAAAAATGCAGAACACCAAACAAAAAGCCATATTCTAGATTTCATATTTCACCCATTATATTATCATATTATCAAAATTTCCAAAATTATCATTTACCAAAAAAATTTATTGAAAAAAAAATTATTTTATATTATTAATAAACCATATATACTAGAAATCCCATTTAGATAAAATATTGTATTAACCAATTCAACCTATTAGCCAAAAAATTCATTCGTCCCATTATATTTTACCTTTTTCATTTTTAATTTATCGATAACCACATTAACTATAGATTCCATTGCAACATCATGAATTCATTATCCTCTAATACCGTTTCAATAATAATTTAAAATTATTATATAATTTAATTATTACATCGATATATATGACAACACAAATAATTACCAACTTTTCCGCCTCATTTCGTAACCACATATCACATATATATATCATTTTTCAATATAACAAAACTGTGGATTACCACACATTCAAAATCATTATTTCTAGGCATTTCCACCAAAGTATGAAATCCTGTAGAAATTATTATATTAATCAAATATCTGTAATTATCCAAATATATGTAATGTGATTTAAAAATATCACACTAATAAAATGTTTCAAAAAAATATGAAATCATCACAAAAAATGCTTCCAATTTCCATTATTTTTACTAAGGTATTAAATATGTATAAACCTTTAAATAAGTAAACAGCGCATGAAAAGAAAGTGGGATATTCATTTTCATACAAATCAATAATAATTAACTGAATTTTATTTTCAATTTCTCTCTCCATGATAGTCATTAAATTATTCAAATTAATAAAATAACATCCAAGATTTTAAAAAAATAAGAAACACTTTGATTGGTATTGTACATGAAACACCACATCGATCTTAGTTTAATAAATAACTGTAATTCTTTAAATGTTATTTTCATGACCTATTAATTAAAATTGTGGGAATGAATATGATTAACTGAATTAAAAAAATTTAGTTTAAAAATGTTTATATAATTAATTATTTCGTGAACATTTTATTAGAAAGGAAAATAAAACACTTTTAAAATAAAAAGAACTAATTTTCATGAAAATAATTAAAATTTGAAAAAGTGTACTAAAAAATTAATCTCATTTTATTGAAATTTAAATATAATAAATTCAATATAATTTTTAACATTTATCTTATGTGTTTTCTAGACATGATGTTAGAAGAAATCCAATTTTCATTATCAAATAATTATTATTCACAAAATGTAGTCGTGACACCATTTGATTGAGAACACTTTTTAAATTAAATTTTTTAAACTTTTATAATTTTTTTGAAAAGCATTATTATTTGAAATTTAAGTAAAATTTTTTTCTTTGTATATTGGGAAATTTATAATAAAATTAATGTTTTGATTAATTGTGGAAAATGATTTCATTTTAATTTAATTTGTTTTGTCTATATACATTAGGTTGTGAAATTTTATTTTTTATTGGTTTAAAATTATAATTAGATAAATTATATATCAGTTAATCCAATTTAGTTCATTAGATTCATTTTCACATTTTAATTGGATACAAAAGCTTTGTGAACATCGGAACATTTTATTTTAAATTTATTTTCCTTTAATCAGCGGTATTAATTTTTAATTTTCTTATCAAAATTAATTTTTTTAGAATTTTGAAAAATGGATTCCATTTTAAAAATTAAAAGGTAAAATTTTAATATATATGTCCATTTTTTAACAATATGAATAGTAACATTAGTAATTTGATTAACTTCTATGGTTAAGGGAAATTTAGGTAATTTTTTATGGGTATAATTATTCTATAAAAATTAATGTATCTGACATGATACCATTTATGGTTGTTTGGATTAAAATATAACATTTATAGTATTATATTAAAAGTAATATCATTTGTAGAGTACCCTTCTCTTTAAAATGGGAAATATTATTTGTCGGTTAGGTAAGGGATATGTTCGAATATAAATATTAGTTTTAAATATAAAATGTTTATCTATATAATTGAAATTTATTTATAATATTTAGTGATAAAATAAATAACGTAATTGGTGGCCCAATTATGTTGTATCAATTTTTTTTGTAAATAGAAATATCAATAAAATTAATATTAAATATACTAAAATAAAAATAATTTAAGATGATTAATATCATACATGAATTTTTTATATCATATTGACAATTTATTTATGTTTTATATGTTTTGGTTTTGAATTTATCAACTTATTAATATATTTGTCAAATTTCATCTATTTATTATTTTGAAAATTGACATTATTGTTATTTTAAAATAAATTACATTTTATTAAGTGATATAAATTTATAAAAAACTCAATTTCGAAAAATGATTTGGATATGTCTACAATATCCATCAATGAATCATTTAGGGGTATTTTATCATTTTATTGTAATTATATATACTATCAGTGTTTAAATTACCTGATATCATGGTAAGAGTTAAAAGAGTTAAATTAAGGTTAAAGCTAAATGCTAAGGATATAAAAAATAATCAAAACATGCTTAATTTTTGTTGGATGAATGGATCTGAACCCAAAATCATCCAATATATATAATTGACTTGTTTGGATACTTTTTTAATAGAAAATTATCTTTAATTAATTTCATAATTTTATGGATTCCCAGAGTTTCCCACCTCTCTCCTATAAAATGGAACCCATTACGTTATTTTATTCACATATAAAAACATATTTGGATCTCTAAATCTATTCCCAAATTCCATTATAGGATCTTTTCTGACATTATATAGGCCTTAGTTTAATTAGAAGTCCCATCTATGAGGTGTAAAGATGTTAATTAATAGACATCATCCGAAGAAGAGGTATCATATTTACTTAACTATATATTTTTAATTTATTATTCCACTCCCTTAAAATTTTATTACACAGTGATAAAATAATAAACAGAGTATTATAATTATAAATGTATGTTATTATGCAAATATCATCACCAAAATCCATCTCCGCTTCCATCAAATGAAAATCTAATTAATCATTCTTCTATACGACAAACTACCACCACACGAACCAATATAATTCGTTTTCCATAACCATATCTCAAGACACATTATAATGATAGAAGTAATATTTATATATGATATAAATGACATAAATATAATTATTAAATTATAATATATCATTTATAGTCTTACATTTCCATTGACATAAAAATGATAATGTCTTTTATGTGTGTTTTTAAATTATCACCTCCACAAAGAGATGTCTTTAGTTTTTCATCACCAAATCAGAAGGATGATATAAATATGTATATTTAAATAAATAATAATATATTAATTATATCATGATCATTAGAAATATATAATGATACTTAACATTTTTTCAGAATGATTATTGAAAATGAAATTGTTACTCATGCTTATGTTCAACCTACTGTCTCTAGAATTATAATATAGTTCATTTTTCATAGCCATACACAATGGTTTGATTTAAAATTATAATTCATTTATGAAAATTATAATTATGTGATGAATACTATTATATATGTGAAGATATTATGACCAATTTCCCAATTTATATTATAGAAATATATTTTTAGATCAAATACCAAATATTGGAAAAACAAGATAAATGAACATAAATAACATGATAATAAGTCATATAAAATAAATTATAAAATTTTAAAAAATTATTAAAAAATGTAAATAATTAACATATGATTATTATTTAAGAAATTATAGATTGTACGTTGTGACTCAGGGTCAAGGTAAGGGACTTTATTTTAAAAACATCATTTAACGGATCCCTATCAACTATATTTACTAAATTCACAAAAATTATTATTAACATATACATCATGAACTAAATTTCTATATTTTATGTAACATTAATTTTTTGATGCATCCTTTACAGGTTTACAAATTTATTTTCAAATAAAAGTTTTTCTTTTATAAGTGTGTGGAATTGTAAAAATATAAAGTGATTTAAAAGTGGAAAAGTTATTTTTTATTTAATCATTATTTATATGTTATTATCATGTTATGGTTTTTGGGAATTATTTATGTGTATGTCCATTCTATTGATAATCCAAAGGGGTGAGCCCATTATAACTATCTAGTGCATATTTTAATTATATAGAGTTAATTAGTAGGGATTTTACAAATATATTGAAGGAATATACTATGATGGGAATTCTAGATGAAACCATGAAAGATTCTACATATGTAGAAATGATATCTACAATAAATTTAAGAGTTATATGAAATTGATTCCACAATGATACCTTTATCCTTTATGATTTCTAAAATGTATTACAAAAAATATATGATTTCATGAGTTAAGATAAATATCTTCTATTTTAAAGGGGACAATTATGACTTTTTTAAAATGTTTTTCATAGGAGTAATGTATTCTTGGGACAATGATTTCATTAATTAGTTTTATGTCCCTTATTGAGATATTATTCACATCCCATATTTTAATTTTTTTTTTCAAAGGATATGAGTATGTCTATGATAATTGTGGACTTCGAGTTGAATGTTATAAATATTTTTCATGAAAAAATGATGTTTTATTTTAAAGAGTTTTATATTCTGAAAATTTTATATTAATTTTTTTTACACTAGTAATGTATCAGTTTACATTGAAATTGTTTTTCATTATTCCTTGAAATGCTCAAAATAAAATATCCCCAAATGTGAATTCAAGTTAAAAACAATGGAATATGTATTCTTAATTTTGTGTCTTTATTGTTAGAATCAGAGTGTGGTTTGGATAACATTAGAGGATATGATGAAATTTATATCTATATGAAAATTCAAATATAAACATAATAATTATAATTTTAAGTACAATAATAAGTATTTTAGATAACTAGAAGGAGTTATAAATTAAATGTATATGAATATATTATTAATTATCATCCGTATAGCATGGTATATCATGAATTTAATTCTCAAACTAACATTTTTTGTTTTGGAGATTGACTGGATTTAGCAGGAACTAATGTATCTATATATGTGAGGGAAAATGTGGGGGTCCACCTAATAAAAACCAATCAAATGATTGCTTCAATGATAAATCATGTGGTTATTAAAAACATATCATTATTAATGTTTAACTCCTTGATCCCCGTTGAGTTTTCTAATGCATCATATATGAGAAATATGAAATCCTATGGAAGTTTAGGAAACAATGATCATAAAGGTAAATATATTCAATGACATATGTATCAATGATTTGGAATTAAACACCCATGGAACTTTCTTAAATGGATGGGAGAATGTTTTAAATGTGGTAAAGGAGATCATAAATCAATAATATTCCATGGAAAATAAGTATGCATTTAGTTGACTCTATGAAAGAAAATGATGTTATTCAAGAGTTATCAATTTAATTTTTTAAATGTGCATAGTATGGTTATTAAGAAAATTGATTACCTCAGAAGAAGTGCCCTGAGTGTGATCAGTTGGACCATACACATATCTACTTAAGAATACGTAATTATATTACAATTGACGATGGGGAAACATCAAATGACATTTGAATGTTATGGATTATTTCATGGATCGTGTTTTAATACTGTTATATCTTATGATATGGTTCATTTTTTTTGTTTTTAAGAAAGAATTATTATCTAATATGCTGGAAATTAATATTTAACGAGTTATAAAGAATGTTAAATGACCGAGATGTCAACATTTAGAGAATATATGATTATGTTAGATCTGTTGATGGTGAATGGTTCAAACAATTTAGTACTCTTTTGGTGAGGGTAGTATATTCGTAAAAAAAATTAAATGAGGTGATTTGTAACCCATGAAATTTATATAGGAATATTCTTTTAGGAATAATTATTATTTATTTTTTGAACATAATTATCATGTTATGGAAAACCATTAGTGTATGTATGATCATTTATTCCGAGTTATTATCTGGGTTTTACATTTTTTTATGAAAAGAAAAAGGTATGATATAACCTTTGAGGTTAGAACATGTTCCGGTTTTTGAGTATTTTATCATATTATTATAATTTTAATATAATTATATAGTTTTATAAAAAGGAAAACCCATAGGATTGGTGAAACCCCATAACATCTTTCATGGCTGTAGGAATCGAACCCAAAATTAATGGATTATAAGGGTGCATTTCCCATCACTGGACAATGTGATGTCCCAGTTACAGTGACTTTTTACTTTTAGTTAAACAATGTTATCGTTGAAGAATAAGTTGATATTGAGGACCATTTGTTTATTTAATATTTATGATTTGTATTGGAAAATTATTTTGTGGTTATGCAATCAATGTTATTTGAAAATAAATTCAATATTTTGGGATCATATAAGTTTAAGGTAAATAGAATATTATAAGGAATAAAGGTTGAATTTTCTTTTGGTGTCAAAAATGATTTCATTTTAAATATATGGGGATTCATGATATTTATTTACTTGGTTATCATATCGTGTAGATTATTGTGTTTTAGGAAATAACATTTTGTAATGAGTAATTGATGTTAGTTTTAGATAATTATTATATTTTTTATTTGAAGACTATCAGTAATTGAATTCATTTTGAGAAAAAAATATAATGATGTGTTTTTGGTAGAAATTCCTGAAATGATGAAACTATTCTGGAAATGTAAGTATGATTAATTATGTTATTAGTACATGTAGAAAATTAATTATTCAATAATATCAAAAGGATATTAAAATAAATATTTTATCCCTTATGTTTTTTGACAATGAAATTGATGGCCATTTTTTCAAATCAATGATTAATGGTTTTGTGATTAGTAAATTTATCATGACCATATTCTCTATCAGCCTCTATTATAAATTCGTTATTAATTTTTAATTTGATACCTATGTTTTCATACATGGATCTCTAGTATGTGTTATTTGAGTGGAAATTTATTTGTTCATTTCTTTCTTTTAATGTGGATGTATTGTTTACCTTTTTTGGATGTGGGAACAATGTAAAAGAATTTTTAAAAGTCAATAGTTACATTGAAAGAGGAAATTAAAAAAAAAATTGGTTGTAATTTCTCACATGTGGGGGATAATGTAACATCCTGATTTTAAGAAAAAATATTTTTGATACCGTACATGATATGCCACCTCACGCATAAGAGAACAACTGAATATTATTATTTAAATATTACTATAATAACATATATATATTATAATTTTTGGAATTAAATGGATTAACTGAATTATGAAAATACACATAACACTTGCATTAAAAATTAATTATCTTGTGATAAATTAATTACAAATGAAACTAAAACTATTTTTAAAATAAAAGAATCCATTTTTAGAAAAACTATTAAAATGTGCACAATTGTAATAATTAAATCACTATTATGGTATTATTTTACTGATATTTATAAGAAATATATTCAATATATTATTAAACAATAACAATATGTGGTTTCTAAATATGGTGTGATAATGATTCCATGTTTATGCGTAAAGGATGTAATTTTCAACAATACCAGTTTTGCTACCTTTGGATGGAACACATGGTTTTAATCATGTTTTTGACAAAATAATAAATTTTTTGGAATTAAAAAAAATTATTATTTGAAAGAGGTATATAAATATTTAATTTTGGGGAATTTTTGATATTTTTCACATAATTTTCATATTTTGGTTATTTTTATCAAATTAGTGCATTTTAATTTAAAACATATTTTTCACCTAATTAAAGTATGGTGGTAAATTATATTTTCTATTCTTTGTATATTATAAATAGATAAATATTAGATAAAAAATATAATTTATGTTATTATAATAAATTTCACATTGAAATTTAATATAAAAATTTGTTAACTTTTGAACGTTTTTATTTTAAAAATATGTTTTCCCATTTTGTCAACGACATTAATTTTTAGGTAATTTATACATTTTATGTGTTTGGAATTCTGAAAACTGGAATCCATATTCAGAATAATACCATTATTATTTAGTAAATAATTCAATTTTATTTTTTAAAAATTTGAATATTAACAATAGTAATTATTTCAATCTGACAGTTTAGAATAAATTAAGTAATTGACGGTAAACATAATATTATAAATATCAGAAAATTACCCTAACAAATGTCCAAATATTATTGCATGATTTTTATTCTTCCAAAATCGATAAATGGTAGTTTATGTGAACATTTAGGTCCTTTTGAATATAATATATACTTTAAAATATTATAATGAAAAGAAAGTCAATTTTTTCATACTTTTGTTTTTAATAAAATAAATATTGTTAATGTGGTTGTATATATAATGAATATTTTCATATATAAATAGTATTTAAAAGAAACGATGTTTATCTACATCATCTATATTTATTAGTAGTATTTTTTTATAGAATCCTTATCATAAATAGTGAAACAATGATAATGTCATAATTGTTTTGTTAAAGAAAAATAAAATATATGACATTGTGAATTCTAAAATAAATATAATTGGAGATTATTAATGCGAAAAAAAATTAGTAGTATTTTAAATATTTTTGATTTTTTATATGTATTTTTTTCTAATTTATTTTGTTTTTGGGATATTTTTAAAAATTCTATTAATGAATAGTGTCAAAATTTCCATTATTTACAATTTTAAATTAAATAATATTTCATTTAGTGATTTAATATTTATAGAAATATAAATTTCTTGTTAAATGATTGGTATATGTCATAAAATTTTATCAAGTACTCATATATGTGTCTTTTTAATTTCATAGTAATTATATTTATCCTAAATGATTAAATTACAAGATATCACGGTAAGAGATTAAATTGTTAAATAAGTGGGGAAACAAAAAACCCATGAGTGATAGATATTAATAAAAACTTATCTATTATTTTTTGGAAGAATTTATTTTGATGCCAAATCATCCAAAATTACTAATATATTATTTTTTAAAAATATGTAATAGAAAATTTATTTATAATGATTTACTAATACGAATAATTTCCAAGGGTGCCCCTCCCATCGTCTATAAAAGTGATCCAATTATTTTATTTTGTTAAAACATCAAAATTGAGTTGGAACAGCCAAGATCTATCTAAATACCCTACTATAATCCATAAAATCATTTTATATTCCTTATTTTATGAATGAAACCATCTTTATTGGTATTAATGTATTTATCAATATAGATCGTCCGAATAATAGGTATCATTTTTAATTTAGTGTTTCTATTTTTTTCATGATACACTCCATTTGTATTTTCATCAACAACGATGAAATAGTTAATAATGTTTCTGAAATATAATGAGATTTTATTATTTTAATATAATCATAAATTTCCATCTCTACCCACATAAAATAGAAAATGAGTTAATCAGTCATATATATGATGGATTACAACCTCATGAACTAATATAATTCATTTTCTATAAATATCTCTCAAGACTGTTTATAATGATGAAATTAATGATAATTTATTATATTAGTGACATTATTTTATTTATTAAATAATATTAGAAAATTTACTTCCTTTCGATGCACATACAAATGAAAACATCATTCGTGTGTACTTGTGAATTACAACCTTCACAAAGTGATGTTGTTCATTTTTAATCCCCACATAAGATGGATTATATAAATATTCATATTTAAATAATTAATATGATATTAATGATATCATGATAAATATTTATATAAAATTTTATAATTTTATTCATTCCTTTGGGTTTTTTGGAAAATGATAACGTTACTCATACGTACGTACAACCTACCGTCTCAATGACTATAAAAAAAGTTCATTTTTCATAATTAATTGTATATAATGGTTTGAATTAAATTTATAATTTATTTAAAAAAAATATAATCGTTCCCTAAATATTATTCTATATATGATGGAATTATGAAAACATTAATATTTACGTCAATCCAAATTCATTTTAGAATCATGTACATAATATCGACAAGATGTTAATCATGAACATAAATATAATGATAATAAGTTATTGAAAAAGGAATAATAAAATTTTAGATAAATTTTATCAATAATTCAAATAATTAAACTATGTTTATTATTCAGGAATATAGGATTGTATGTGACTATTCAGACTCAATGTAAGGTATATTCTTTTAAAAACATGTTTTATAGTTACTCTTTCATCCGCTTTTACAAAGGAAAATAAATGTTTTTTAATATATATGTCATTACCAATTTTCTCAATTTTATGTAGATTTAAATTTTTGAAGATTCCATTAAAAGTATAATATATTATTTTTAAATAATGTTATTTAATTTATGGGGTTGTGGTAATGTTTAAATTAAAAGTGATTACATAGTGTAAAATTTATTTTTCTTTGTATACATGATAAATGTGTTATTCTTGTGTTTTGGATCTTTGGAAATTTTTATGAGTAAGGGTGGTTCCATTATTAGGTAAGGGTTTTTGAGATAATTATATAAACCTCATACATTTTTAATGACATAGAGTTATTCATTAGGGTTTATACAATGATATTAAGATAATGTACTTCAGTGGGTAATCCAAATGTAACTATGAAGGTAACTCCCTATGTTGTTTTGATAGCTATAATAAATTTAAGAGTCATATTCAATTTATTTCACATGTTAACTTTATGATTTATGTGTAATATATAGTTCTTCATGAATATTATTATATCATGGAATATGTTAAATAACTTATGTTTTAATGGTGAAATCTATTACTTTGTGAAATTGTTTTTCATTATTTTAATCTATTCATGGACTAAGTGGTTGTTTATTTATTTTCATATCCCATAAAAATATTTAATTTCACAACCCATGTTTTAAATTGTTTTCATACGGTATAAGGTTGGGTAAGAGAAATGATGAAGTCAAGTTCATTGTTATAATGATTTTTTATGAAAACATTATTTTTTATTTTAATGAGATTTATATTGTGAAAAATGGAATCTTTGTTTAAGTTTCCATTTTTAACATATGGGTATACATTATAAGAGTTTTTCCTAATTCCAAAAATCTCAAAACTGAAAAGTTCATTGAATGTCAATTTCAGTTTGAAGGAACATGATTATTTAATATTTATTGTTAAGTCCTTATAAACGAAATATGTAAAAATAAGTTAATAATTATCTATGAATGTGATAATACTTTATGTGGTAGAAAAAGTAATAACATTAACAAATCATATACAATACATGTGAAATTTATTAAATATATCTAAATTCAAATTAATCTATTTTTTATTTTTTTGAATCAATGTATACAATCTCACCAAAGATTAAACAAAATTATATCCCCTCCCAAACGATGCACAAGGTCACACATGAAGGATTCCCTATGTCAATTTAATGACAAAGAATGTATCGAAAATATTGTTCACAAGGCCCATTGGAAAGCCATAATATTTTGATTATCCAACTTCAAAAATTTAAAAGTTAATAAAATATTTAATTAAATATATAAATTATAAAGAAAATTTGATGAAAAATTGGTATCATATATTATACTCATCATAATGAATGAAACATTACTAGTAGTTCATCTACCTGATTATTATTGAGGGATATTTTCAAGGAAGAAGTTGAAAAATCTAGGGTATTTATTAACCATTATATTAAAATTTCAAAATTATTTTTCCAATTAATCAACTTTTTTTAATGAATGTTTTTCAATTTATTATTTAATTTTTATATTTCTCTTTTCACACTTTGTTTAAATATTTATAAAGAATTATTATTGATTAAATATGTGTAGAACCCCCATATGGTGTGTCACACCACCGCTATTATAATTCCTCACCCAACTCCTTATTATCCATTATTTTTCTAATGTTTATTATATATTATCTCCATGCTCGTCATTACAAAAAATCACTACTCTCTATTGAATCTATTTTAATCCCAAAATCTTCACATCATTTTCATTCTTTTCAAATATATTTATTTCCATATCACACACTCAATACCGTCCCCAGTTTAATTCATACACATGACACCCCATATCTTCTCCCATTTTAGATATTATTATTATTTCAATTAATTCAAATATCTATATTCTATCCCCCTCTCCCCTCTCATCTTTTGTCCTTTTCAAAACCTTTTAGTGCCTTTAATTATTAATTTATTTTTTTACTCCACGATGAACACCCAATTACCCATATATCATGTTTTGCATTTTTTAAACTGATTTATATTTACAAAATATATAATTATATATATCATGTAGTTTTTTTAAAAATAATATCATGATATGAATATGTATATTCATTATAAACCAATCCATATATTATGTTACATATATATTAAATAAAATTATATTTATATATATACACACATATGTGTTTGTTTTGTGTGTTTGTAATTTTATAAGACTTTTATAAGTACAATAATTTAAATTATATATATGAATACATAAATATATATATATATATATTCATATGTACATAATATGAAAGTAAATAACACACACATGTATATATCTATTACATTGTCATGCGTATGTGTATACATATATATAATTGTTATAACACAAATATTTTGAAATGTTTAATTCCAAGGTGATTCATGTAAAAATAAATATTTACAAATATGTATAATATGTTGGGGAATTTTTAATATATATCATCTTATTGAAATTTATAAAAACATATTCAATTAAAATAATATCTTATTAATTACAATTATATAAATATTATTAAATTAAAATATATTAAAAACACCCATAATGAAGTTTTAAATTTTAAAATAATTATTAATGTATTATAAAACCCATTCAAAATAGTTTTTATATTTCCCCCAATAATTTGTGGTCCTCGAAGTCAATATGTTGTTCCATAGAATGAAAAATAATTGTTGGAATATTTCAGACATTACATTAGATACCCCTTGATGAAAGTCTATTCTTTGAGAATCAAAATAATACCAAAAGGAAATGTTGATGGTGGTACAAACATCTAACTTGCAGGATTCCCCTCCCGGAATATTATATATAATTGGAACACAAAAAACAATAGGGAAAACAAGATTAAAAATAAACAACACTTTAAACGATCTCCCAGATGAGATAAATCTCATATTAAAGTAATAAAATTAATAAATCATTACATCAAGGAAGGAAATATATCTCATATATTAATTTGAGATCAAATAATTCATCCTATAATAAATATGTAACAACTTTGAATATTTAGCACACATATTTTACTCCCATTCTAGAGAAATATTGTTGGACTCATCTATTTAGATAATCCGAAATAAGGTTTCATTTATGTAAAGAATGTTCTTTCTCTTTTAGGATAATAATTTATGAGGAAATCATGTTTATATCAAAGTAATAACTGTGCACTTTTAATCTCCCTCCTCTCTTATTGATGCTCAAATCACAAATTTTTTCTATGTGCAAGGTCACTAATGAAAGGTCACCATTGGAAGGTCACCGATGAAAGGTTACTGTTGGGAAGGTTGCCGATGAAGGCTACCAACCGATGGTTACTGATGGAGAGTTATAGAAGGAAGGATACCATTGGAAAGGTTACTGATGAATGCTACTGATGTGGACTAACTGTTGAGGCCTACCATTGTGAAGGCTACCATTACCAGTCTACCATACTCATCTACTCCATACTTTTTCAAATTACTATGATTATTTTAATGGACATATTTTATAAATTAAATACTTATGACATAAATTAATGTTTATTGTAGACATATCAAGAGTCCGTATCTAGAGATAGTATGAGGTATGAGAAAGATCCAATGTGGTGTACTTATTTCTATTTTTGGTCCTCAAATATAAAAGAGATGGTCGAGGAAGAAAATAGACCGAGGAATAAGAAGCTCTAGTCTAGAAATTATGAAAGAGGAATGCATGAGAAATAACATACTGGATAATAAGGAATAACCATTCGATCACTTTCACTGTGAACCCAAGAACTTCAAGAAGATCATTTTAGGATAATAATTTCATCGCTTCCTTTTGTGTCTCATCAAATCTCGATCAACACAATAAATAGAACTCTCAATTCCTGAATGCTAGAACCCGGAGTTGTGACACTCATTTTTAGAGACAAAACAATTATTACATTATCATTGTATCATGTGATTGAACTGGAGGATACTTAATATCCTCACATCAAACACCACATACATCTTGTTTCCCACGTATAACATTGGAAGAGACTGTGTGTCATCAGTATTGTTTGTTTATCCCATGAATAACTATAATATATGGTGTAAGCCATGGACAGTTTGAATAACTATGGTTGAGGGTGTTATAAAGACCGATACAGGTAGTGTATCTTGTTTATTGTTAATATAAACAACTTGGTGGTAGGTGATCTCCAATTGGAGAGTTTTAAGTCTCAGATTGAGACGGATCCTCTTGTTTAACTCCAATGTGCTCTGTATTAATTGTTGTACTCTATTTTATCTATTTTATGTTGCTTAAAACTTCTGAAACACAAAACTATTTTTCACTCACTTTGATAGTTACTTTTGGTTACTGTGTGTAAGTGATTAATTCAGTAAAGTTGTTTCAAAAGCTGAGGATTATTTTTACACTAATTTAACTGAGTACTAATCACCCATTGAGAAAAATATTGACCAATTAGAAATCTATATCTCTATGGCCTTAATTAACTAGTCCGTTTCAAAATTTGTGGGACCATTAATTCAAATTTTTGAACAGAAATTTTATGTCAGAACTCAATTCACCCCCACTCTTGATATCCCTCTCTGACCAACATTTTTTATCCTGTGATTTTTAATTTTTAAATTTTTTTGTGACCATCTAAACTATTCTGTATGTTTTTACATTTTCTTCAACTATGATTTTAGTCCTATCATAATGTTTTTAAAATTTCTTTCATATCTAATATTTTCATTCATAAAAAATCTAGTTAACTGTGGATAACAGAAATGAGGTTGATATTACTAATAGGTCACCTTTTTTAAAGTCAATAACTATGATCAGTGGAAGTTAAAAATTAAAATGAATCTAGAGAGCATTGGACCTAAAATCTTGGACACAATTGAAGGACAACATGTATTTCCTGCTACTACTAGGGACACATGGTCTCAGTTTACTAAAGATATGTATAATAATAATTGTAATGATTTTAATGGATTATACTATTCTTTAGGTGATGAAGAATTCAATATAATATCTTCTTATAAAACTGCATATGAAATTTGGGATTATTTATCTATTTTTCATGAGGGAACAACCAATGTAAAATAAATGAAATTAAATACATAAACTATTAAATATGAAAATTTTAAAATGAATCCTGACAAACCTATCTTTGAAATGTATCTCATGTTCAATGAAATAGTGAATACCATGAGTTTTCTTGCGAAAACAGTGGACATCATGGATCAGGTTATGATATTTCTTCGATGCCAACCTCATAGATAGAGATGAACGTCTATTTATATCTGAGAATATTATGACATAGGCAAGCTAATAGTGAAAAAACTAATTGGAATGCTTATGATGTACGAAGATAAGATTTACTTACATCAAAAAAGCTGATGAAGAACAATGAATGAAATCTGTAGCATTCGAGACTTCTACATCAAAGAATGAAGATAAAATTTTTTCTCAAGATCTTATAAAAACTACCACTAATGAAGACTCGGATTCTAATAGTGATGATGAGATGGATTAACTTTCTATGAGATTCAATAAGATCATCCTTAATAAAAGTTCTTTATAAAGTCGAAATATAAAGGAAGGTATGATAACGAATGACTGTGAAAAAAGGACATAAAATGGAATGATAACACAAATTAGATAGTCTGTTATGAGTGTAAATGAAATGGTCATGTGAAAGATGATTTTCCCAAGATGGAATTTAGGATGAAATATGAAGACAAGGGAAAGGGATATAAACAGGAAATTAATGCCACTGGGAGGGCCATAGAAGATAGCTCAAGCGTATTTGACACTTCTGATGTTCAAATGAACAAACATGAAAACCTGTGTTTCATGATAGAAACATCTGAGGTAATACCCAATTCTCTAGTACCAAATTCTTACTATTCTTGGAATGAAAATGAATCTAACAATGATGAAAATATGACTAAGGATAAAATATTTTATTACTGTGGAATTCATTAGGACACCTTTAATGAAATCAAGGATAAATTTAAATTATTTAAAAGAGAAAATTCTTTATATTCCAATTATAAGTCTGATATGTATTTTGAAAACGAAAAATGTACTTAAATATTAAAAGAAAATACTAAACATAAATTATCTAATTACCAATTAAAAAGAGATCTTGTGTTGTTTACTGTAGGTAGAGATACCTTGACTCAGCTTCCAGGAAAAAAAATTTCTCCAAAATGTGAACCATGTATAGGATATCAACCAATACAGAGAAGGATTAATAAAAGTAAATTTAATCCATAATCTGGACAGTTCACAACAAGTTCATGTTCTGGAAAATCTATTGAAAAAAATTCTCTAAAGGACCAAACAACGTGTTCATGTCTCAAAACATATCTATTGATTATAGGAATCCTACGAGAAAAGTATGGGTTCCCATAGCTATACTTATAAACCCCTCTAGACCAAAGAATATCTAGGTACCAAAGTCACACTACACATAATCTGTTTTTCTAGAAATTTTTTTAAAGTGATCCTGTAAAACTCTATCGTACTTGCATAGTGGATGTTCAATACATAGGATATGAGACTACTCATGCTTCAAGAGCATAATTAAAGTCGATGGTGGACATATTATGTTTGGTGATAATGAAAAATGGAATATTGTCGTCTTAGGCCAAATTAGTAACCCAAATTCTGTATTAATTTCAAAAGTATTTTTTATGGATTAAAGTACAATTTATTGAGTATCTCTCAGTTGTATGATTATTGATTCAATGTTAAATTATAAAATGATTCATGCAATTTTTTTAATTCTTAAAATGATTTAATAAATATTTCTCTTAGAAATTAAAATATATATGCTATTGATATAAACTCCTTGTCTATGAAAAATGTTTCATTATTAAATAATTTTCATAAGGAATCCTGGTTATGGCATGGAATATTATGACACTACAATGTACACTAAATTAGGAAAATAACTAGGAAAGGTTTAGAAGGAGAATTACCTAAATTGGAATTACCTCTTAACAATGTGTGCAATCCTTGACAAAAGGGAAAACAACATAATGTTTCTTTCAAACCAAATAAAGATGTTTTTACTTCTCAAGAACTTGAGTTGGTTCATAATGATTTTTTTGAACCATCATGATTTTAACATTAAAATGGGAAGGACAATGTTTATGTTCATGTAGATGATTTTTCTAGGTATAGATGGGTATACTTTCTATCTCAAAAATTGAAGCATGTTATTACTTCATTAAATATTCCGTGTCTGTAGAAATTCATAGTTGACATAGAATTATGACCTTGAGAAGTGATCATCGTCGTGAGTGTGAAAAACAGGAATTTGATTCTTTTCGCTTGAGAAATGGCTATACTGAAAATTTATATACTTCTAGAACACCTAAAAAATGGGGTGGTAGAATGAAAAATTAGGACACCTCAAGGGATTTCCTAGACTATGCTAAATGAGAATAATCTACCTATCTATTTTGGGGCAGAAGCTGTTAATAGAGCTTCTTACATTATCAATAGAGTCTTAATTAGACATGTTCTTAAGAGGTACCCGTATGAGCTCTATAAAAATACGAATCATATGGTTAATTACATTAGTTTTTTGGGTTACAAAGTCATAATCCATAACACTAGAGAGAATCTTGACAAGTTTGCTTCCATTAGGGATGAAAAAATTTTCCATGGTTACTTAATAACTAGTAAAGCTTAGAGAATATTTAATAAGAGAACCAAATGTGTGGAAGAATTGGTTCATTTCATTTATGATGTGACTTATCTACATGAACCCAAACATCTATTGAAAATCTTGAGCAAGATATGCCAATCTTACACCTTAATGATAAAGACAGTGAGCCCGTAGTGAAAACCACTAGTTCTAGAAATCTTCTTGAATATGTGAATGGTTAATCTAAACCTATAGAAAATCATGAAGACACTAGTTCAACTCTTTCTAGTGGTATTAGAAATCTCAAGAATCTGCCTTTAGATACTGTAGTTGGTGATTTGAATAGTGGATCAAAAACTAGAGCTTCTTTGAGAAGCCAGGTTGAACATAAAGCCTTTATTTCACATCTTGACCCTAAAAAATAACTGATCAAATCATTGATGAATTCAAGGAGATAGCTATTCAAGAAAAACTAATCAGTTTTAATGAAAAAAGTTTGGGAATAAGTAGAAATACCTAAAGACACTTTGACCATAGTCACTTAATGGGTGTTTAGAAATAAATTCGATGAATCTGGAAACATTGTTAGAAACAAGTCTAGGGTAGTAGCACAAGGATATAATCAAGAAGAAGGAATAGAGTTTTAGGAATATTTTTCACCTGTAGCAAGACTAGAATCCATTTGGATACTAATCGCATATATAGATCATATGACTTTCAAAAAAATTCAAATGGATGTCAAAAGTGTATTTTTAAATGGGTACATAGTTAAGGATGTATTTGTTGACCAACCCCTAGTTATACAAATCCTCATTTTTCAAATAATGTCTTCATACGATCATAATCCATATATGGTCAGAAAAGAGTTCCAATAGCATGGTATGATAGACTCAGTTCTTTCCTTATTACAAAATTTTTTACTAAAGAAGTAATGTTTCCTTCTCTTTTTATTAAAAGTATTTCCATAGATCTTTTAATAGTACATATTTATGTTGATGACATTAATTTTTTATCCTCTAAAAATTCCTTATGTACTGATTTTTAAAAAATGATGTAAGATTAATTTGAAATGAGTTTATTGGGGGAACATACATTTTTCCTTGTATTTCATATTTTTCAAAATAATAATGGAATTTTTTTAAATTGGAGTAAATATAACAAATGATTATTTGAAAAGTTTGGTTTTGGACTGCAATAAAGTTAGTGATACACCTATGAGTGCCACCTATAAGTTGGATGCCAATGAAACTGGTAAACCAGTGGATCAAACCAATTACAGAGTTATGATTGTGAGTCTTCTATATCTTCCTGCTAGCATACTAGATATTATGTTCATTGTAGTCATGTATACTAATTTTCAATACAATACTAAAGAGTCACATTTTACTACCATTAAAAGGATATTTAAATATCACTAGTATACTACAAAGATGGGAAAATTTTATCCAATACGACAATCATTTGATTTAATAAGTTATTAGGATGATGATTTTTTGTTGCTCTTTTTATAGAAAGATAACCTCTCAAACATGTCACATTTTAGGAAATTCACTAGTATAATGGTGAAATAAGAAATATAATTATGTTGAATTATCTGCTATTGAAGTGTAATATATAGCTTCTAGTAGTTGTTGTGCTCAAATTCTGTGGATGAAACACACATTACAGGACTATGGATATCGATACAAAAATGTCTCTATAAAGTGTTTTAATACAAGTGAAATCAACATCTCTAAAAATCCAGTATCTCATGCTAGGACAAAGCCCATTGATGTGAGACATCACTTCTTGAGAGACCATTATCAAAGAAGTGATATCACTCTATAATTTTTTGGTACTGAATACCAATTTTCTAATATATTCACAACGCCTTTGAATTCAAATAGTTTAAATTACATCAATAATGAGTTAGGTATGATAAACTGTTAAAGATAGAATCCTCACCGTTAGGGACCTCACCATTGTACCATACCGATAGAACTCACCATTAGAAGCTTAATCGTTGGACCTCAACCTCACCGTTGACCTTACCAATATACCTCACCATTAGAAACCTCACTGTTGGATGAAACCGTTAGGAACCTCACTGTTGGACCTCACCATTGGAACTCACCATTAGGAACCTCACCGTTGGACCTCTCCGAAAGACCTCACCATTAGGAACCTCACCATTGGATCTCACCACTTTTAACCTCACTATTGGACCTCAGAGATAGACCTCACTATTAAGAACCTCACTGATAGACCGTATGACAACCCTGCTTTTATAACAAACTTAAACATGATTTATTACATTAAACTTCACTTGATAAAACAAGAATATAGAGAGGTTTAGTGTCATTGGGGATTAGGATCATTACATAAAAACATAAAACATGAAATACAACATCATTATTGAAAACGTCCTTTACTTGACCACTACATTCCCCCGTACTTAGCATAGCATGGGATAACCTGAGGACATGCATAAGAAAAGGGTGAGCTATAAAGCCCAGTAAGGGAGTACACATGGAATAACATGAGGATTAAAATACATGTTAGACAATAGGAAAATCAATAGAGAATAAAGGAAACATGACCATAAAGGCATGATAAAGCATGATAATCATAACATTGAAATGTGGCAACAACACTTAACATGGAATTAGCACGAGCCAAGGCTAATTGCACATGGAGCATGAGTAAATCCTCATTGCACATAAAAAACGAGTAAACCCTCTTTGAACATGATTTAGCATGAGTCAACACTCATTGCACATGATGTATCATGATACTATACTTTACCCAATGCATTGGAGCGCTATAAGGGCGCACCCTTCTTAAACATTTCATTTCATGCATAAGTGTGCCATATGGATCATAAAACATGGATTCATTAAACATAGTCATTTATTCCACAACAAAGGACTTTGGAATTCATATATGAAACTTTTTAATCAATAATTAAATTTGAATAATGGTGGATACACTTGATGGAGAAATGGGCATGGTATCCACTACACAATGACATTGGCTTAGAAAATCGATGTGATTTAGGCAGCGTAACGGCGTGACATAAGAATTCATAAAAATGGTTGATGAGAGAGAAAGGGGTTAATCATCATATTTACATGTAATGGAATGTAATGAGGTAATATAGATACATGTCCCATCAATTGTAATGGAATTTACATTCATGATACCAAATTATTGCTTGAATGTAAAAGAAGAGAGAGAAGTTTATTTCAGAATTTTGGCATAGTAACGGGTGTACATGGGAGGAATTTAATTAGAGAGAAAGGTTTCTCCCATTATTAAAAATATAAAAGGGAATTATGGAGGAGGTTTGAAACCATTCCCCAACATTCATAATTGAAATTAAAAGGCAAAACAACTTAAAGAAAATTCGACAAAAATCAGAAAAGAAGAAAAACCCTTACTTGGAAGTGTGCTTCCAAAGGCTAGGGAGAGGCTTGTGAGAGGCTTCTTGGGAGCATGGGGCACCGTGGAAGCATTATAGAGAGATTAGGGAAGATGTTGGACGAACTTAAAGGTCTTTTAGTGAGGAGGAAGTGGGATCTTGGGTGCGTTTATATAGAAAAGGTGAGGGAATTCTTTATTATTTAGGTTTGGGTCCCCTTACATTAAATTAATCCAAACCACAAACCAACCCATGGTTTTTGCCCATGTTTTTTGGAAATGGGAAGAGGAAAAAAATATTTTATAAGGCCAAATTCAGAAATTCTTAAAATATTAGGGTTTCTTATGTGGAGGTGAGTCACACTCCCATGGAAATTAATTTAAAAAGGCAAGGTGTTGAATAAGTCTTGAGGGGCCCATTAATGCTTTGAAAAGTAAGTCAAACAAACCCAAAATCCGATTATATTAATGGTAAAACATATATTGTCCGAACATAAAGATTATTGTATTTTATTTCGCCACTATTGGGTCATTATGATGTCATAAAACACATTATATATTTAAAAGGCATTTAATTTTTACCCAGAAATTAGACTGTCTTAGAAAATTAAGAAAAATTCACCGTTGGATAATTTCATTGTCCTGATTCAAGAGATAACATTTATTTTATCTAAATATTTTTCTAAATATTCTAATTTTCACTTTTTAAATTAATAATCGACATTTATCGAAAATTCACGTGTTTTGACAGAAATGGCTCTCAAACCTTAATAAAATTTTTAATTGCATTCCAAAAATTATAAGATCATTTATATTTAATAATACATATTTAAATAATATTATTATTATTTTATTAAAATATTATTTAATTCAAAAATCCCTTATTTTAATAAAATATATTTCTTGATTAAATAATAACTAAAAAACGCCATTTCTATTTTAAAAACCATTTACAATGTATCAAAAATTACTACAAATTATATTCATTATTATATAAAACAATAATGTACATGAACATAGTACTACGTATTTGTTACATAAACCCTTAAAACAGCCACATAAGACCAAAGGGTAAGGTGTGCAATGTTGACATACTCTTGGGGTGGCTCGAATAACATTGCTCGAGTGGTAATTTCAATCAACTTCCACTTTTACCATAGACAGTCACGTTCGAGCTTGACATGATGAAGTTCAGCTTGGGCTTGGTCAATGGCAAATCCCAAAGACACCACCTATATTCCGAGCTCCGAAAAATGGGATTCTTATGCAGAAATTCTACTGGATGAGGACATCACTTCCTTTGTTTGAGTAAATTGGATTTGTTAAAGTCCTATATTTATAAAAATGATGTGATCACTGTTCAACGGCTATATTAGCAACGGTCAAAATTCTTAACATAAAACCAAATAAATATTAATTTTATATAAACATAAAGAGACATTTAATTAGATCAAGAGGGATTTCCATTTATGATACTTTGGGTCATTACAATATTCCCCCCTTACGAAATTTCACCCTCGAAATTTTCCTTTTCCCACACTAAAAAAATGTGGGTAACTCGGCTTCATCATATTCTCTGATTCCCAAGTAGCTTTTTCAAACTTGTGGTTTCTCTACAACACCTTGACAAGGGGCATTATCTTATTTCGTAGAACTTTTCCTCTACGATCTTATATCTTAAATGGTTGCTCATCATAAGAATGATAATCTTCCAATTGTACCACCTCAGAAGAGAGTACATGTGAAGGGTCCGGTATGTACTTCTTTAAGAGGGATACATGAAATACATCATGTACATTGGCCATGGTAGGTGGAAGTGCTAGTCGATAGGCCACAGCCCCGACACAATCAAGAATCTCAAAGGGGCCAATGTACCTTGGACTTAACATCCCTTTCCTTCCAATCCTCATGAACTTATTCCACTGAGATATCCGTAGAAATGCCATGTTTCCAACTTTAAACTCATGGTCTCGTTGACGATTATCTGCATAACTCTTATGTCGACTATGGGCTGCCTTGATATGCTGCTGAATGGTTTTCACCTTCTTTACCATTTCTTCGGCCGTTTCTGGTCCAAGCAGCTTACGTTCACCGACTTCATCCCATCATACCGATTTTTTCCACATTTTCCTATATAGGGATTCATATGGGTCCATTTGGATGCTCGAGTGGAAACTATTGTTATAAGAGAACTCAACCAGAAAAAGATGTCGATCCCATCCTACTTTAAAGTCCATTGAGAATGCTCTCAACATGTCCTCAAGTGTTTGGATAGTCCTCTCAGATTGGCCTTCAGTTTGAGGCCGAGATTTTATGAAAAATATTCTATTTAATTTTATTAATGTCTTGTGTTGTACGCTACACCAAAAGGAGCTTGCACAACACACATCCTTGACTTGTCTTGCATTACACGCAATCGTGACCTTCCTCGATAGCGTGTGTAGTACGCAATACTGAGTTTCACTAAACAACGATATGCTATTAAAATATTATTATAACTAGCCGTTAGGAATAGTAATAACCACATTTTAAAATTTTAGAAATTTTATCTCTCAAAATGGACTTCAGTTTTGGATTCGGAGTATCGAATTTAGCATAAGGTGAAATTTTGGTACTTTTCGGATAACTTTCATATTCTGATGAATAGTGAAAATTACTAAACTATAATTAAAAACAAATTTTTTAATCAAAATAATTAATAGTGATAAATTATTAATTTGAGTGGTTTTAAAGTATATTTAGAATATATTTTACAATTTAATACAATGTTGGTCATTGGATGTAATTTCACATTTAAACCAGTCATAAACAAGTGTCAATCTTTTGATAGTTATTATCTCTTAAAAACACACTAATTGTTTTGACGACGGGAATTAATTTTTAAATTAATTAATGGAACTGATATGTTTTGTATTTGGTAAAATAGACTTCATTTTTGTGTTCATAATATCAAATATAGCTTAGGCCTAATTTTTGGTATTTTTCTGAAAACTTTAAATTTGTGATGAATAGTGAAACCACTAAGTGGTAGTTAAAAAAAATGAATTGTTCGTAAAACTTAATTTTACCGCTTCTGTGAGTGGAATTTAAAACATCCGAGAGACACGGTTGATGTCAGTAAGTAAAATGTGGTTCAATTAGATGAAAATAATTTTTGGTGAATAGTAACTTTTTACTTTTTTTTACCACGGTTAAAAGTAAATAGGGTAATTAAGGGTAAAAATGATATTATTATTACCCTAACACATGTCCAAATTCTATTGGATAAGTGTAATTCGACCAAAAACAAGCTTAGGAATACAATATAACCATTTAGGCCCACTTGGATTAGATTAGGACATTTATTATTATTTAATTCAAAGAAGAGTTAAAAGAGTTAAAATCAACGTTTATTTACTAAAACATTTTTTATATAGGGTTATAAATAAGATAAATTCGATTGTAAATATTCATTAGAAACATAAAACGATTTCCTACATAATGGTATTTTATTTTTAATTTTTAGACATCAAATAATTTAATTTATTTATGACACAAAGATGATGCAGTAATTATCTTATTAATGAAATATTGACATAATTGATGTTATAAATACCCAAATAGACCTATTTTGAGTCTTTTTATGAATTCAAATAATTTTATAGGTTACTATGACATGTTAGTATTGATTTAATTAACTTTGTTCGAACTTATCATTGTGTTATGATTTTCACAAAAATCAATTACTAAATAGTGTCAAAATTGACATAAAATAGTTTTTAAAACAAATATTATATTATTAATTGTTATTTTATTCATAAAAATCTAAGGTTCGGCCAATTGACTTAGATAAGGTTATATATATTAATAATAAACAATTTGGGGTTCGTTTGGCTTCATATAGTAAGTTTATTAACCTTATAGTGTAAGAACACAAGAAGTCACGGTAAAAGTAAAATTATTTAACTTAATGTTAAATCTAAATGATAAGGTTAAAATAGGAACCTAAACTTGCCTAAATTCTATTAGATGAGAGGATTTAGACCCATACCCACTTTAGCTTTGAAATAAGACCATTTGGAACCATTATAAACCGATTTTGACTTTAATATAAAATAATATTTTGAGATATTCCTAAGGTGCCCCTCTCCTCCCTTATAAAAGGGCACCTCCTCCCTCTCTTCCTCACACAACTTCGAGCCTTCAAGCTCGGCCAAACCCTGAAAAAATCACTTCTCCACTTCCCTAGTATCATCCTAGAGGTCCTGGTATTCTTAAAAGACCATCCTTAGTTCTTTAACTGGAGGCTAAGAAAAGGCGCGTCAAAAAGAGGTAATATCCATTACCGATCTTTTTCAATTTCTTTCTTCTTCAAATTCTTCTTCTTTAGTTGTTTCATGATAAAGTAATAACATCAGAATTTATTATATACTGATATGCTATTATAAATATGAAACAGTTCTAATTAACCTTCTATCCATCCTACGGAAAAAGGAAATCACCGCGCGTGCGTACGTATGGAATACCGTCTCCACGCCGTGGTGTAATCTATTTTCCGCCACCACCTTAATTGGATGGGTATAAAGGTTTAATGAGTAACTATATATGATTATTATAAAGTGATATTGATACTAAAATAGTATACATAAACATAAACACAATTCCACAACCATGGGAACGATATCATCGCTCGTGCGTACGTACGGACTACCGTCTCCACGACGCGATGAGAATCATTCTCAATGATTAACCATTCATGAATGATTATAAAGTATATATAAAAAGTACTAATGAAATATATGACCTAATAATGATACTGGAATTATTTATATTTATATGTATATCATCTACTTAATTCCATTCAATTCAATAAGGAAACGAAAACAGCGTTCATGCGTACGTACGGACTACCGTCTCCACAAACGGTGTATTTATTTCCATTTACTGATTTATTAAATATGTATATTATGAATATATATATAAATCATGTTTTATATTCTGGAATTAAGTAATCATGATCTATGTAATCATATGAATAATTACAAGTTAAAAACACGAACGACAAATGAGACGATTTTACCCAAAACGCTACTTTAACATGAATTTAAAAAAGAACTGGTAATATAAAGTCATAAGTGGACCATATATGATATAATAAAAATGAATATGATTCTGGAATAAGTCAATAACATGATTTAAATCATTATACAGGAGGTTCGGACACTTACAAAGCATGTCTGACCTAAGGTAAGGGAAATATCACAATCTCATTTCTATCCGAGATTGTTTATACTTTGTAATTTACTGGGGTGTATTTTATCATCCAAATCCATGTTTCCTCAGTATGTAATATTATTTTCATCCACCTACAATTTTTTAAATCCAATTTTACCTCTTGGAGAGTTTTTAGTAAAAGATATGAAAGGAATCTTTTGTCGTTTTTCGTACGAGGTACTTTTTGACTTTTCTGACAAAAGTACGAAGAATGTTTTTTTTAACTTATACGGAATGAATGGATTTTTAAAAAATTATTTCAAAGAAGCTTCCTTTACAAGTTTTCAAGTTTATTTTTAATCAACCTCTTTTAGTTTAATGTTGTATGACATGTTAAGAAAGGAAAAATGTTTTTGAAGAAGAAAGGATATTTTCCTCAAGAATGGAGTTCAAGTTTTTAATCAAAATTATATTCCATCTAAGATAATAAAGGGTACGGTTTTTATCCCTATTATTACATTGATTTGATTATGTTGTGATGGAATTATTTTTATGAATTCCTTTATCATATATTAATTGTTTTATGATGTCATGATGTTTATGATTCCCATTTTTATTACATGGGTTATGCAATGATGTATGTTTTAAGATTTTGTGGCACACATAAGAATGGTATCATTATGAGATTGGTGGGACCTATATCTCCCTCCAATGAATTGGGAAAAGATTTTATATCTCATGAGATAGACATGGCTGGAATGGTAGGTTATACCGGTTCAGTGAAACAGGACTGAAACGAGGGTGACTCGGTTCAGAAAGGGACTTTGTCCACTAAGATAGTCTTGGCAATGAGTCTTGAGTAACAAGAAATGATTCTCTATGATTATGTGTGTATGCCAAAATGTTTCATGTTTTATGTTATGATGATTGGGATTTTATTTCACTACTATGATTTATCCCATGTTATGAAATTATGATCTCTATTGCAGGTTAAGATTTCCAAAAGATATGTTCTTATGAATATGATGTGATTGATATTTCTTTTGTTTACCCTTACTGAGCATTTGAGCTCACCCTTTTATGTTTTATTTTCCCCAGGATATAAAGAAAGGTTTTAGGTATAAAAAAGGGAAGATCTTTATGGGAGATGTTGAAGATCTTTCACCAGGATTAGAATATTACATTCCGAGTTTCCAAAGACACTAAACTATTACGATCCTCGTGTGTGTGTTTTTGTTATGTACTAAGTATTCCGCAAAAGTAATGTAATGTCCATGTACATCAAGATTCGGGTCTCTAAAGTTGGTATCAGAGGAAAGGATTAGTCAACCTTTGGAAACTAGGATGCGAAAACATTAGTGAGATCCCTAGAGATATTTCTACGGTATGTCTAGGGATGTCCCTAAGGTTAAGTATACGTATAGGTTATAGTACTAGAACTATGCTAACGATCATAGAATTAAAACTAAGATGTTAGATATTGAAGGTACTCCCCCTTTATTATGTTGTTTTCCCTAGCATGATTTAGTCATCCTTTGGAAAATAGGATGCTAAAATGTTAGTGAGATCCCTAGAGATATTTCTACGGTATGTCTAGGGAAGTCCCTAAGGTTAAGTATATGTATAGGTTATAGTACTAGAACTATGCTAACGATCATAGAATTAAACATAAGATGTTAGATATTGAAGGTACTCCCCCTTTATTATGTTGTTTTCCCTAGCATGATTTTTTCCTCTCACACTATTCTTTTTGGGTTTTAGACGATGGCTGGAACCTGAAGGAACCATGTTGATCAATGCAATGGACAATGCAATTATTGTCCTCCTGAACAAACAAATGTTATGTGAGATGGAGTGCAAAATCTTATTGCTATCCTTACACAAGCTATGAATCATTCTAGACTTCCAAATGAGCAGAGAAAGAACAGTATTCTATTGAGTCCTTCATGAGGCAACGTCCTCCTTCTTTCAGTGGGACTTCCGATCCACTTGTTGCTGAACAATGGATCAGTACCACTGAAAAGATATTTTCAGTTCTTCAATGTTCTGAACATGATAAAGTCATCTTAGCAGTATATCGTTTGGAAGGTGAAGCTGATCAATGGTGGAATCTTATCAAGAATATGAGGCCAATAGATGAAATTGAGTCCATGGAATGGGACAAGTTCAAGAACTTGTTTTTCAGTAAGTACTTCCCTCGTATTCTTCGAACAAAGATGGAGAAGGTGTTTCTTGAACTAAAGCAAAAGGATGATGAATCTGTTGGTATATACGAAGCGAATTTTACAAGACTTTCATGGTATGCATCTGTCATTATCATCCAACCTGAAAGTAAAGTTGATCGATTTTTCAGTGGCTTAAAACCAAGTCTTCAAAGGTCATTAGCTATAAGAGACTTCAGTAGCTATGAAGAAATTGTGCATTGTGCTATCAAGGTAGAAATGGAAGTTGGTATTACATATCCATCTCATGGTTTTGACAAGAAACGAAAGATGGTGTTCAAGGAGAAATCTCCGAATAATGGGGAAAAGAAGATGAATGTTTCCTTATGCACAAAGTGTGGAAAGAAGCATTGTGGAGATTGTCTTAAAGGGACTAGAAAATGTTTTAAGTGTGGAAAATAAGGTCATCAAGCATCTGAGTGTCAAAGTAATGGAAAAAGGGTTTCTAATGATGTGAATAAAGCAAACACTACAGAGAACACACCACCAACACTTCAATGCTTCAAGTGCAAGGAAATGGGGAATTATGCTAATAAATTCCCTAATCCAAGGGTTAGTGATGATCAACATGAGCAACCATTGATGGAAAAGGACAAAGGGAAGTCACATGTGATCACTATTGGCGATGTTGAATATGACAACGATGTGGTGGAATGATTAAGTGTTTATGTAATGGGATTCCAAAATAATATTGTATCATGGAGTATTGGAATATTTAGGTATTGGTCTAATGTGGTAGTCAAAGTAATTGAGATATTTTTGGAAATAAGATGATATGAGAATAATGAAGGGAAAACGAGAAAACGAAATGTTTAACAGTATTCATGAGCTCATGATTGATATAAGGACTAAGTGATATCATGGTTTGAGTATATAGAATTTTGAGGATTTTGGTATGTGGAAAGTGTTAACTTTTAACTACATTCATGTTTTCACTAAGGTATTCAAGAGAATACACGATTAAGGACTTTGAATGTTTGGAATGTGACCAAAAAAACATATCTTATGATATATGGGGATCAACGATGGTGTTAAATCTCTGGTAATCGTTTTCACTATGTTATGAGAGTGGACTGCAGTATTATGGATAATCCTAAAGATTGGAATGGATTATGTTGGACATAAGTTATTATTGTTTAAGGATAAAAGTTTTTTTCGATATTATTGATGGGATGTTATAGTAATATAGTTTTAGAAAAAGGACAACCTGTAGGACGGGCGACAGCCCATGGCGTCGTTCAAGGCCGCGGGAATCGAACCCACAACCGAAGTGCAACTGGCCCTTATCACCTACCACTTGCCTACATGAAGTATTTGTTTAGTAGAAACTAGTTTTATTATATTAACCAGTATGATATATGAAGTATAAGTCCATTTTAGGAACCATATATGGTTAATCTCACTACAGATCGACTTATGTATATAATTTTTGCTAACCCTTTGTTTGGGACAGATGTAATGACCCGTCATTCTATCACATGATCTGCTAACACTTCATGAATAAAAAATTCAACTTCATTTATTTAAGAGATGAAGTGGAAATTGATCAAGGCACGAACAACAGTGAGATTGTACCAAAATAAAGTAAGTATTTATTCTAATGAAAATTTTCAACTTTAGGGAAATTTTCTTGAAAACCAAAATTTTTTTCCTAGTGATCTTATACCTGATGAATCAGATGGTACCTTATATCATCAAAAATCTATGGATTTGTGATTGCTGGCTTTTCCATAGCCATGTTCTCTACCACTCTCCATCAGAACATGACAGTTAGATTTTTCTTCCATATCCATATTTTCACCTATGTAGAAACCCAGTGATTAGTTTATTTGGGTAACCATTACGTTTCATACTTTTGTTTTTAAAGATTGGTTTTGGTATTCCTTTTTACGATGTGGGTTTCTCTTAAATAAACTTTCGAATAGTAAACCATTTATAACCCCGACGAATTTCGAGGGCGAAATTCATTTTAAGGGGGGTAGAATGTAACAGCCTGAGATTTTATGAAAAATATTCTTTTTAATTTTATTAATGTCTTGTGTTGTACACTACACCAAAATGAGCTTGCACAACACACATCCTTGACTTTTCTTGCATTACACTCAATCGTGACCTTCCTCGATAGCGTGTGTAGTACGCAATACCGAGTTTCACTAAACAATGATATGCTATTAAAATATTATTATAACTAGCCGTTATGAATAGTAATAACCACATTTTAAAATTTTAGAAATTTTAGCTCTCAAAATGGACTTCATTTTTGGATTCGGAGTATCGAATTTATCCTAAGGTAAAATTTTGGTACTTTTCGGATAACTTACATATTCTGATGAATAGTGAAAATTACTAACTTATAATTAAAAACAAATTTTTTAATCAAAATAATTAATAGTGATAAATTATTAATTTGAGTGGTTTTAAAGTATATTTAGAATATATTTTTACAATTTAATACAATGTTGGTCATTGGATGTAATTTCACATTTAAACCAGACATAAACAAGTGTCAATCTTTTGATAGTTATTATCTCTTAAAAAGACGCTAATTGTTTTGACGACGGGAATTAATTTTTAAATTAATTAATTCAACTGATATGTTTTGAATTTGGTAAAATAGAAATCATTTTTGTGTTCATAATATCAAATATAGCTTAGGCCTAATTTTTGGTATTTTTCTGAAAACTTTAAATTTTTGATGAATAGTGAAACCACTAAGTGGTAGTTAAAAAAAACCGAATTGTTCATAAAACTTAATTTTACCGCTTCTGTGAGTGGAATTTCAAAAATCCTAGAGACACGGTTGATGTCAGTAAGAAAAATGTGGTTCAATTAGATGAAAATAATTTTTGGTGAATAGTAACTTTTTACCTTTTTTTACCACGGTTAGAAGTAAATAGGGTAATTAAGTGTAAAAATGATATTATTATTATCCTAACACATGTCCAAATTCTATTGGATAAGTGTATTTCGACCAAAAACAAGCTTAGGAATAAAATATGACTATTTAGGCCCACTTGGATTAGATTAGGACATTTATTATTATTTAATTCAAAGAAGAGTTAAAAGAGTTAAAATCAATGTTTATTTACAAAAACATTTTTAATATAGGGATATACATAAGATAAATTCGATTGTAAATATTAATTAGAAATATAAAACGATTTCCTACATAATGGTAATTTATTTGTAATTTTTAGACATCAAATAATTTAATTTATTTATGACACAAAGATGATGCAGTAATTATCGTATTAATGAAATATTGACATAATTGATGTTATAAATACCCAAATAGATCTAATTTGAGACATTTTATGATTTCAACTAATTTTATAGGTTAACGTGACATGTTAGTATTGATTTAATTAACTTTTTTCGAACTTATCATTCTGTTATGATTTTTACAAAAATCAATTACTAAATAGTGTCAAAATTGACATAAAATAGTTTTTAAAACAAATATTATATTATTAATTGTTATTTTATTCCTAAAAATCTAAGGTTCATCCAAATGACTTAGATAAGGTTATATATATTAATAATAAACAATTTGGGGTTCGTTTGGCTTCTTATAGTAAGTTTATTAACCTTATAGTGTAAGAACACAAGAAGACACGGTAAAAGTAAAATTATTTAACTTAATGTTAAATCTAAATGATACGGTGAAAATAAAAACCTAAACATGTCTAAATTCTATTGGATGAGAGGATTTCGACCCCTCCCCACATTAGCTTCAAAATAAGACCCTTTGGAACCATTATAAACCGATTTTGACTTTAATATAAAATAATATTTTGAGATATTCTTAAGGTGCCCCTCTCCTCCCTTATAAAAGGGAACCTCCTCCCTCTCTTCCTCACACAACTTTGAGCCTTCAAGCTCGGCCAAACCCTGCCAAAATCACTTCTCCTCTTCCCTAGTATCATCCTAGTGGTCCTGGTATTCTTCAAAGACCATCCTTAGTTCTTTAAGTGGAGGCTAAGAAAAGGCGCGTCAAAAAGAGGTAATATCCATTACTGATCTTTTTCAATTTATTTCTTCTTCAACTTCTTCTTCTTTAGTTGTTTCATGATAAATTAATAACATCAGTATTTCTTATATACTGATATGTTATTATAAATATGAAACAAATCTAATTAACCTTCTATCCATCCTACAGAAAAATGAAATCACCGCGCGTGCGTACGTACGGAATACCGTCTCCACGCCGTGGTGTAATCTATTTTCCGCCACCACCTTAATTGGATGGGTATAAAGGTGTAATGAGTAACTATATATGATTATTATAAAGTGATATTGATACTGAAATAGTATACATACACTTCAACACAATTCCACGACCATGGGAACGATATCATCGCTCGTGCGTACGTACGGACTACCGTCTCCACGGCGCGATGAGATTCATTCTCAATGATTAACCATTCATGAATGATTATAAAGTATATATAATAAGTACTAATGAAATATATGACCTAATAATGATACTGGAATTATTTATATTCATATGTATGTCATCTACTTAATTCCATTCAATTCAATAAGGAAACGAAAACAGCGTTCATGCGTACGTACGGACTACCGTCTCCATGAACGGTGTATTTCTTTCCATTTACTGATTTATTAAATATGTATATTATCAATATATATATAAATCATGTTTTATATTCTGGAATTATGTAATCATGATCTAAGTAATCATATGAATAATTACAAGTTAAAAACACGAACGAAAAATGAGACGATTTTACCCAAAACGCTACTTTAACATGAATTTACAAAAGAACGGGTAATATAAAGTCATAAGTGGACCATATATGACATAATAACAATGAATATGATTATGGAATTAGTCAATAACATGATTTAAATCATTATACAGGAGGTTCGGACACTTACAAAGCAAGTCGGACCTAAGGTAAGGGAAATATCACAATCTCATTTCTATCCGAGATTGTTTAAACTTTGTAATTTACTGGGGTGTATTTTATCATCCACATCCATTTTTCCTCAGTATGTAATATTATTTTCATCCACCTACAATTTTTTAAATCGAATTTTACCTTTTGGTGAGTTTTTAGTGAATGATATGAAGGGAATCTTTTGTCATTTTTCGTACGAGGTATTTTTTGACTTTTTCGACAAAAGTACGAAGAATGTTTTTTTAACTTATACGGCATGAATGAATTTTTTAAAAATTATTTCAAAGAATCTTCCTTTAAAAGTTTTCAAGTTTATTTTTAATCAACTTCTTTTAGTTTAATGTTGTATGACATGTTAATAAAGGAAAAATGTATTTGAAGAAGAAAGGATATTTTCCTCAAGAATGGAGTTCAAGTTTTTAATCAAAATTATTTTCCATCTAAGATAATAAAGGGTACTGTTTTTATCCCTATTATTACATTGATTTGATTATGTTGTGATGGAATTATTTTTATGAATTCCTTTATCATATATGAGTTGTTTTATGATGTCATGATGTATAAGATTCCCATTTTTATTACATGGTTTATGCAATGATGTATGTTTTAAGATTTTGTGGCACACATAAGAATGGTATCATTATGAGATGGGTGGGACCTATATCTCCTTCCAATGCATTGGGTAATGATTTTATATCTCATGAGATATAAATGGCTGGAATGGTAGGTTATACCGGTTCAGTGAAACAGGACTGAAACGAGGGTGACTCGGTTCAGAAAGGGACTTTGTCCACTAAGATAGTCTTGGAAATGAGTCTTGACTAACAAGAAATGATTCTCTATGATTATGTGTGTATGCCACAATGATTCATGTTTTATGTTATGATTATTGGGATTTCATTTCACTACTATGATTTATCCCAGGTTATGAAATTATGATCTCTTTTGCAGGTTAAGATTTCCAAAAGATATGTTCTTATGAATACGATGTGATTGATATTTATTTTGTTTACCCTTACTGAGCATTTGAGCTCACCCTTTTATGTTTTCTTTTCCCCAGGATATAAAGAATGGTTTTAGTTATAAAAAAGGGATGATCTTTATGGAAGATGTTGAAGATCTTTCACTAGGACTAGAAGATTACCCTCCGAGTTTCCAAAGACACTAAACTATTACGATCCTCGTGTGTGTGTTTTTGTTATGTACTAAGTATTCCACAAAAGTAATGTAATGTCCATGTAAGTCATGCTTCGGGTCTCTACATGATAGGCCGTACTGAAGTTCAGTTCAGTATTCAGAGCACGTTGAAGACTCTTCCAAAACATAGAGGTGAGTCTTGGATCTCGGTCAGACACAATAGATAGTGGTACTCCATGCAGTCTTACCACTTCCCTGATATATATCCGTGCCAATTGATCCAAATGGAAATCCTCCCAAATACCAATGAAGTGTGCAGTCTTTATAAGATGATCCAAAACAACCGAGATTGCATTGTTGCCTTTGGATGTCCATGGATGTCCGGTGACAAAGTCCATGGTGATGTTGTCCCATTTCCATTATGTAATGGGAATTGGTGGCATCATCCCCTTAGACTTCTGCCTCTCTGCCTCCACTTTCTAACACACCAGGCACTTTGTTGTATATTAAGTAATCTCCTTCTTCATATTAACCCACCAAATGTTTTCTCGGAGATCTCGATACATCTTTGTGCTCCCTGGGTGAATAGAGAAATTCGAACTATGTGCGTCATCTAAAAGTTCCTTCTTCAAATACGGACATGATGGAACACATAGTCATTTCCCAAACCGCACAATTCCTTCTTCATTAACATTAAACTCTGAGGATTTTACCTTATTGATATCTTCCACTTTTTCTTGAATTCCCACATCATCCATTTGAGAATCATTTAAGCTTTACAAAAGAGACAGTTGAGAAATAATTTGTGAAAGTATTGATGATGTTCCCTTCTCAATGATTCCCATGTCCATATTCATCAAGTATAAGATGATTGGATCCATCCGAATTCTCATCATTGATAGAATTTCTGGGTCCTTTATACTTATGGAATATGCCACCTTGTTTAATTTCCCAGGGTGGTAATGTATTGAACAGTCATAATCCTTGATGAGCTCTATCCATATTCTCTGGCACATATTAATCTCTTTTTTTGTGAATATATATTTAAGACTTTTGTGTTTAGTATATATATCACATTTCTCTCTATAGAGATAATGCCGCCAGATTTTCAAGGCAAAGATCATCGCTGCCAACTGTAGATCATGCATTGGATAGTTTTGCTCATGGATTTTCAATCTCCTTGAGGCATATGATATTACTTTATCATTCTGCATCATCACACAGCCTAAGCCCTTCTTTGATGCATTACTGAAATCAACAAAAAGGTCCCCACTTGTGGGTAAAGTGAGCACGAGCGCAGTGATAAGCCTCTTTTTCCACTCTTTGAATCTTTCTTCACATTCATCACTCCAAGCACACTTTACTCCCTATCGGGTTAGCTTGGTAAGTGGGTTTGAAAATAGTGAGAACTTTCTCACAAATCATCGATAATATCCAACTGACCCCAAGAAGCTACGGATATCCGTTAGCGATGTTGGCCTCGGCCATCCCTCAATTGCATCTGTTTTGGAGGGGTCCACAGATATCCCATTTCTTGTGATGTTATGGCCAAAGATTGAGACCTCCTTCAACCGGAACACACACTTGTTGTACATTGCATAGGGCTTCTCCTTGCGCAAAGTCTCTAGTACAGTATTTAAATTCTCCTCATGATCCTCATTGGTTTTGGAGTATATTAGAATATCATCTATAAAGACTACCACAAATTTTTCAAGGTAATATCTAAAGACTCTATTAATCAAGTCCATGAATATTTATGGAGGATTGGTGAGTCCGAAAGGCATTACAAAGAATTCATAGTGCCCGTACCTTGTACGAAAAGCATTCTTGGGGAAATCTTCCTTCTTCACCCTTACATGATAATATCCTGACCGCAAATCCATCTTGGAAAAGTATTGTGCTCCATGAAGCTGATCAAACAAGTCATCGATTCTTGGGAGAGGATACTTGTTCTTTATCGTGATTTTTTAAAGTTCGCAATAATCGATGCAAAGCCGCATTGACCCATCCTTCTTCTTGACGAAGAGGACTGGTGCACCCCATGGTGAGGCACTTGGGCGTATAAACCCTTTATCCAGATCCTCCTGTAGTTGTCTCTTCATCTCTTCAAGATCTACAACATACATTCTATATGGATTCTTGGATATTGGTAGCGCCCCAGGTATATGTTTAATTGTGAACTCAACATCTCTTCTTGGAGGAAGACCAGGCAGTTCCTCGAGAAACACTTCAGCAAATTCCCTCACAATAGGCATTTCTTCAATGATGGTTTATTCCTTGGACTCAATCATCTGAGCTCGATACGCGTGATCATAAGGTAGTAATATCAATGCTTGAGTTGATTGAGCTAAAGGAGATTCATCTTCCTCCTGACACTTGTAATGAATTTGGGGTCAATTCTCCATATGGAGTGTGATTCCCCTCTCTCGACAATTTATGTTGGCTTTATATAAGGAAATCCAATCCATGCCAAGAATTACATAAAATTACACCAGAGGGAGTATGATGAGGTTCTCTGGGAAATTAAATCCACATATTATAATAGGGGAGGACTTATATTTATGGGATGCAATGATTTCCCCATTTGTCGTACTCACCGATATCTTTACTTCTATGATTTGTGGTGGTGCTGGGATTGTTCTACTAAACTTTTGAGATATAAAAGAATGCGTAGAACCTAAATCAAAAAGTACATTCGATATTCTTGAATGAATAACTAGAGTACATGCCACCACTTTGTTTTCAGGGCTCACTTCAGCAGAAGTGATGGAAAAAGATCTTTTTTGCAGCCTTGGAGGTTGTTGGTTGTCTCTGAAAACCCTTGGATTAGGGCACTGATTTTCAAAATGACCCGGTTCATTCCATTTGTTGCATTGAACAATGTTTTTAAGTTCAAACGGAGTGTTCCTATCATATGTCGTAGCTGTGGGTCTTTCTTGCCGATAGTTAACAGCTAGGTGCCCTTCTCTTCTACACCTGAAGCATTTTCTCTTCCCCATAAGGCAATTTCCAGGGTGCTTCTTTCTGCACTTTTGGCAAGTGGGGTGTAGGATCCTCATAGCACTATTGGATTTATCCATCGGACAACCAGCATTGAAGTCCACCTTATGCTTCTTGTCCCCATGATACCCCTGTGATTCCCCGATCTCCATTTCAACCTTGAGGGAACATCGGACAATTTCCCAATAGCTGTTGAAGTCACGGATCAATAATTCTTTCCGTAATCTAGGCTTCATCCCACCAATGAAGTATTCAACCTTGCATTTGGGGGTAACTACAAAGCCTCAATTGTATCGTTCAAGCCTTGTGATGATTGCCTCATATGATCCAACAGATTTTTCATCTTTTTTTCTTGAGGGAATTGAAGTCCCTTTCCATCTTAAGCCGGAGGGTGAGCAGAAAATATTTATCCAAAAACATCTTCTATAAATCCTTCAATTCCAATGCCTTGATCTCCTCCTCACGCTTCAAATTTTTGATCAACTTCCACCATTGATCAGCTTCAACCTCCATACGATAAGCCGCCAGGAGAGCCTTCTCTTGTTCAGAACATTGGAGGATGGAGAATCTATTTTCAATGGAGTTGATCCATTGTTTAGCAATCATGGGATCGAATGATCCACTAAAATTAGGAGGACTTTGTATCATGAAGCTCTCGATAGCGACTTGGTCATTCTTAGGGGGGGGGGGTGGCCGTTCCTCTTGACCCGTGTTTCTATTCAAAACTTGAGTTAGCTGAGAGAGAAGCATGACAAAGTTCACAATTCCCGCTCTCATTGGATTGGGCATCTCATTAGTACAGTCATCACACTGATCTTCACAACGATTGTTAGCCCGAGTCCTCCTATTACCATCCATTGGCTAGAAAAAAAGGAAATTTATGGGTAACACATAAAGGGTATTCCCAAGACAAAAGTTGATTACATATAAATAAACTTTTATTTCCTTACTCAAGAGTCTATAGGCTTCAATCTAGGATTCTCATGATCTACTTTCTAATATATATTTGTAGGGGAATTTTTTTAATTCCCTTAATAATGGTTAATAATAAGATTTTGAATTTATAAAAACATATCCCCCATGAGTTTCATAACAAAGAGTGCAGCAAGGCCCGTTGTCGTGCACCAGTTCCCATTCGAGTCTAGCTCAAAACGGTGTTTTCGGGTTTTACCCCTAGGATACATCTGTGCCCGAGCCACCTCTACCTGCTCATATCCAGACAGGGATGTATTTGTTTGATAAACCACTTACTCCGTACTTACCAAAACATAGGGTTGTTTTTATTATACTTATTCTTGTTTATAAGGCTTTACTAGGGTTTCTTAATCCAAAAAATAAATAAACCTATCCTCTGATACCAACTATGACAACCCTTCTTTTATTACAAACTTAAAAATGATTTATTACGTAAAAAGTCACTTGATACAACAAGAAGTTCGATAGGTTTAGTGTCTTTGGGGCTTAGGATCATTACATAAACACATAAAACATGAAATACAACATTTTTATTGAAAATTCCTTTACATGACCACTACATTCCCTCATACATAGCATTGTATGGGATAACCTAAGGACATGCATAAGAAAAGGGTGAGATATAATGCCCAGTAAGGGAGTACACATGGAATAACATGAGGAGTACAATACATGTTAGAAAATAGGAATATCAATAGAGAATAAAATAAACATGAACATAAAGGCATGATAAAGCATGATAATCATAACATTGAAATGTTTCAACAACACTTAACATTGAATTAGCATGAGCCTAGGATAATTGCACATAGCGCATGAGTAAATCCTCATTGCACATAAAGCACGAGTAAAACCTCATTGAAATTGAATTAGCATTAGTCAACAGTCATTTCACTTGATTTATCATGATACTGTACTTTACCCAATGCATTGGAGCGCTATAAGGGTGCACCCTTCTTAAACATTTCATTTCATGCATAAGTGTGCCACATGGATCATAATTCATGGATTCATAAAACATAATCATTTATTACACGATAAAGTAATGTGGAATTAATATATGAGACTTTTTTATAAATAATTAAAGGTGCATAAAGTTGGGTACCCTTGATGGAGAAATGGGAATGGTATCCACCACACAATCGCATTGGCTTAGAAAATCGACGCGATTTCGGCAGTGTAACGGCGTGACATCAGAATTCATAAAAATGGTTGATGAGAGAGAAAGGGGTTCCTCGTCATATTTACATGTAATGTACATTAAGGAGGTCATATAGATAAATGTCCCAATAATTGTAATGGAATTTAGATTCATGATACAAAATTATTTCTTGAATGTGAATGAAGAGAGAGAAGTTCCTTTCGGAATTTTGGCATAGGAACGGGTGTACATGGGAGGCATTTAATGAGAGAAAAAGGGGTCTCCCTTCATTAAAACAATAAGAGGGCTGTATGGGGGAGGTGAAAAACCATACCACAACATTAATAATTGAAATTAAAATGCAAAAAAACTTAAAGAAAATTGGACAAAAATGAGAAAGGAAGAAAAACCTTTACTTGGAAGTGTTTTTTCAAAGGCTAGAGAGAGGATATTGAGAGGATTCATGAGAGATTGGGGCACCTTGGAAGGATTATATAGAGAGTAGGGTAGATTTTGGACGAACTCCAAAGTCTTTGAGTGAGGAGGAAGTGGGAGCATGGGTGGGTTTATATAGGAAAGGTGAGGGAATTCGTTATTATGTAGGTTTGGGTCCCCTTACATTTAATTAATCCAAACCACAAACCATACCATGGTTTTTACCCACGGTTTTCGAAAAAGGGAAGAGGAAAAAAAATATTTTATAAGGCCAAAGTCCGAACTTCTTAAAATATTAGGGTAGCTTATGTGGAGGTGAGTCACACTCCCATGGAAATTAATTTAAAAAGGCAAGGTGTTGAATAAGTCTTGAGGGGTCCATTAATGCTTTGAAAAGTAAGTAAAACTAACGCAAAATCACATTATTTTAATGGTAAAACATATATTGGCCTAAAATAAAGATTATAGTAATTTATTACACCACTATTGGGTCATTATGATGTCATAAAACACATTATATATTTAAACGGTATTTAATTTTTACCCAAAAATTTGACTGTCTCAGAAAATTATGAAAAATTCACCGTTGGATAATTTTGACTTCCTGATTCTAGAAATAACAATTTTTTATCTAAATAATTTTCAAGATATATTAATTTTTACTTTTTAAAATAAAAACCGACATTTTTCGAAAATTCACGGGTTTTGACATAAATGGCATTGAAACCATAATAAAAATTTTAATTGCATTCCTAAAATTATAATATCATTTATATTTAACAAAAATTAATTTAATAATAATAATATTATTTTATTAAAATATTATTTAATTCAAAAATCCCTTAATTTAAAAAAATATATTTCTTAATAAAATAAAAACTAAAAACACCATTTCTACTTTACAAACTATTTTCAATGTACCAAAAATGACTAGAAATTATATTCATTATTATATAAAAAAATGTACATGAACATAGTAATACTTATTTGTTACATAACCCCTTAAAATAGCCGCATAAGACCTAAGGGTAAGGTGTGCGATGGTGACAGACTCTTGGGGTGGTTCGGATAACATCACTCGAGTGGTAATTTCAATCAACTTTCACTTTTCCCATATACGGTCACGTTCGAGCTTGACATGATGAAGCTCAGCTTGGGATTGGCCAACGGAGAAGCCCAAAGATGCTACCTCTTTTACGAGCTCCAAATTATGGGCTTCATATGGGGAAATTCTACTGGATGAGTCCATCGCTTCCTTTGTCTGAGTAAATTGGATTTTTTAAAGTCCTATATTTATACAAATCATGTGATCACTGTTTAACAGCTATATTAGCAATGGTCAAAATTCATAACATAAAACCAAAGTAGTTGACATTTTATTTAAACATAAAGAGACATTTCATTAGATCAAGAGGGATTTCCATTATTGAAACATTGGGTCGTTATAGACCTCACCATTGTTACCTTACCAATAGTCAATTTTTTCGGGACTAAGTGTTTTCTCTGCAGGAATTTGAATCATTTTCTATATCACTTATCTCTTTTATCATATTTGTATTTCGATCGTTAAGTGATAAAATTAAAGTACATACTAAATTTTGATCCACCTCAAACTCTCTCCAAAATCACTTTCTCCCTTACCTCATAACATAACCTTCTTACAAAACCCTCGGACCACATCATATCGCTTTGAAAGAGTAAAGAGAGCTTTGTTCTGTGATGATGGGGATGTGCCAAATCCAAAGAAACCTCAAACTAATTCGAGTAGTGGAAGCAAGATAGTGGAAAAACTGATCAAACCCCATCTGTTGAAGAGGGAAATCATAGATGAAAATGTGCTCATTTCTGAATGGTTACTGATGAGCATATCATGAGTGATAAAGGAACATAAATCTCAAAGATGGGATGCATGTTTGGTAAACAACAATGGACCCTTTTACCCAATGTAAGTGATGGTGTTTTATGAATTTTTGAAATTCGAAGTGACTGAGGATGAAAATAGAATTACTTCAAGGGTGAATGGAATGAGTATGATTTTTTCCTCTATTGATTGGGTTAAGTGTTTGATAGTACCACATGAAGGGATTTATGATTACTACATCGGATTGGTTCTTCCCACTACTTAGTTGTTATGTTATGAATAAGCCGTTGTCGAACTGACATGGAGTGGTATTCCTAGGAAAGTAATTATTGGTGAGATGGAAGGAGAAGCCAATCAACTATTTGTGTTTTTCCATCATGTCTTGAGTCCCATGTGAGGGGACTTTGCTACATTGAAAATTAAGGTAGAATTTATTTTATATATATTGAATCATGGAAATAAGATAAACTTGTGTAGGAAACTGATGATTCAGTTTGAGGATATGATAAATACTAGTACCAAATCCAATACCTTATTTCATTCTAGATTGATATCGTTGATGTTGAAGGTGAAATGAGTTTCTAGAGATAATGAAGAAAGAACTCTAGTAAGGGACAATTTCTGCATTACAAAGGTAATTTTCGAGTTGATGAAGATAAATTGGAAACCACAGAAAAGAAGATTGGTAAATGATGAGGTTATGTTGTAGGAGGACTTTAACCATGTCACTCGTCCTACTTGGCCTAAGAATAATAGTGATCCTGGAATAATGCCAGGTGAAGTAGAGCCTGCAAATTCAGATGAAGAATAAGATTATGTTGTTGTACCAGAAAGAGAGGATTCTCTTGTAGATGACATGATTGATACAGATCTTCCTTCCAATCCACGTGCTAACACTATATATTTTTGTGAGGATATCCCAGAAAATAGTTTTCCTAGAATGGAGATATTCTTAAGGGATAGGGATGATGAAGAGGCCAAGGAATAAGAAGGGTCATAAAATGTCTTAAGAGATACTACAACGACCATGGATGAGGATGAGGATACTGAATCTAGTCATGTTGAATTTGAGACTACAGCTCATGTGAGTGAAGAAGAATGTCTTCTTCTCAGTCATCTAATACGGAATACAGAAATGGTTGAAAGTGTAGATGAAGTGGTTGATGATTCAGTTGAATGTAGAATTGATTTGGAAGTTGTTGAAGATTCTGTAGTTGATGTGGGAGTGGACCCTTCTGTTTATGTAGTTCCTCAACGACGTATTGCAGAGAAGAATGTTGTTGATTAGGAGAAGCTCCAAGTGATGGGGAGGATCCTATTACTATAGGATCTATTTTTGTTGCTCATGGAATAGTAGTTTGGTCATAAGACCCTGGATTTGTGCTCTTAGTCTTAGATTATGGAGACTCTGATGATGACAAGCCTATCAAATGTCCTCCAATTCCAACAATTTCAGAAACTACTTTTGTGAAGCCATTAGTTCATTTTCCTCGTGATGATGTGAAGAAGTATTATTTGGAATCAATGAAATATGATTGGAAGAGCCACTATAGTTAGAGATTTGTTGGGTTAGAGAGGGATATGACTCACAATCAAGAATTTGTCACTTCTGCAGTGGAAAGGCTAGTTTCTACCTCTCACTCCATCATGCTAGAGAATGTAAAGGACTGCCTAAATCTGATTAGAACCCTGTAAGATTCTATGGAATCTATAATGTTGTATATTATATTATTAATCTCATAACTGGGTTTAAGGGTTCAGGTGGACAAATATCCATGATATGTTAAATGTTTTGTTTATCAAATGGTATTTGTGTTTGAGGACATTAAGAAGTTAATTGAGACACATGTGAGTTTCCAAGATGATGATGTCAAGACACTGATTGGTGGGGTGACTAAATCTGTTATGGAGATAGTGGTTTTCACCATGGATCCTCTATGTGTATCTTCTTCATCTTCAGCCTATCCTCCTATTGATCTAGAGGCCTTCAGGTCGGTTTCCAGAGATGATGTTGTGATGTTTTGTAGTATAAGTTCCTCAGATCATCAGTCTATGACTCATGTTATTTAGACTACCAGCTTGATTCATAATATTGTTTGAAATTATTTAAGGGAAGTTGCTCAAGATCAGAAGGCCATCTAAAAGAAAGTTGATTTCTACTACCAAAGAGTATATACTAAGCATCAGATTAATGGTCACTTCAAGTTGTTATTGGAGAACTTAAGGATTCCACCTATCACTCAAGCATTTAAGGATCAAGTAAGTAGGCTCAAAAAGGTTACTCCTGCCATAGAGAAATTCATGGACAATAAGGATGATTTTATCTGTGCCATGGAGATAGGTTGAAGTATTATTATGGATTTCATAAATCTTCTTCTACCCTTCTCCATGTGGGCTGCACTCTAATCATTGTTCCTCTAGCCTAGCCTTCTACCTCAGATGCTTTAGTATATACTAGTGTTTCACCAATGATGACTCCTCAATTGGTCATCAGATGTTTAACCCCTATGATTCCTCTGAAATCTATGCACTATAGGTCTATGGAGGCTTCTATTGTAGCTCCTCCAACCCTACTAGTAGCCATCCCATGGGCTATCCCCCCATCTTTAGAACCTTCCTCCTAAAATCCAAATGAAAAAGCACTCATGGACATCTCAGATGTGGATTCAATGTGGGATGTCTTTGTTGATAGGGATCATTGTATCATGTATGTATATTCTACCATTTCTTCGTCATTGGAAAATACACTTATGTTTCTATTTGTACACTCTTATTTTTGTTAATCACAATGGGGGAGAAATATTTAAGCTTGAATCTCAATGTTACCCAAAGGGGGAGATATATTTATGTTAACTGGCATGTTTACATATTTACTCAATCTACTTTTCTCCAATTCATTTTGTTCAATTTTATTAATACACACCTCTAAAGATATTAGAAAATTTTCTTAACCCTAATTTAGAAAATAATAACTTGATTTGTGATTATAAAAAAGGGGGAGATTGTTGGACTCACCTGTTTTTGTAATAAAAAATCACACTTCATTTAGGTAAAACATCTTGTTTCTCTTACAAGATAATAATTTATGGGAAAATAATTTTTATATCATAGTAATAAAAATTCTCTTTTAATCTCACTACTCTCTTGTTTTAGCTCAAAATGCTAAAATTTCTCTAAGTGCAACTTCAATGATGCTAGGTCACCATTGTAAGGTCACCGATGCACTTTCATTGATGCAAGGTCACTATTTCAATGTCACAGATTAAAGTTCACTGACGCAACGTCACCATTGATAGGTCACCGATGCAAGGCTACTATTGGGAATCTTACCAATCAAGGATACTAATGGAAGGTTACCGATATAGAGTTATCAATGGATGGTTTCCATTGGAATGGAAACCGATGAATGAAGCTAATGATAACTTACTGTTGAAGCCTATCATTGTGAAGGCTACCGTTACGAGTCTACCATACTCATCTACTCCATACTTTGTAAAATTCCTACGATTATTCTTATGGTCATATTTGATAAATTAAATTCTTTTGACATTAATTAATGCTTATTTTAGACATATGAAGAGTTTGTATCTAGGGACAGTACGATGTATAAGAAATATTGTACGTGATGTACTTATTCCTTCTGTCGGACCTCAAGTAGAGAAAATAAGACCATGGAAGAAAAGAGTGTGAGGAATGAGAAGAGAATGTCCAGAAGTTAATAAAGTGGAATGCATGAGAAAGAACAAACTAGAGAACAAGGAAGAACCCTTCAAGCAATTTCAATTAAAACCCAAAAACTTCAAGAAGAACATTTTGGGTGACCAATTTCAAGGCTTCCTTCTACATCTCATCAACTATTGATAACATAATAAACAGAAAAATCAATTATGGAAAGCTGGATCCTAGAGTTGTGACTCTCTATTTTAGAGACAAATTCTAAAGAGAGACTTGAAAAGTAAATTCTTCACCTTAAGGAGTCAAGAGAAAAACTACAGACAAATAAAGCTTTCTAAAATCAAACATATGATCAAAGATCTATTTTGTTTCTTCATTCTAAATTTATGAGAACTGTGTGTCTGTCTTTTGCACAATCTATCTCATGGGAATGAATTGGAGGATACTAAATATCATCACACAAAACTTCACTTACATATTATTTACAATGTATAAATATGGAAGAGACTATGTGTGGTATTTATTTTTTGTTTTTACCATGAATAACATTAGAAGAGGATATGAACCTAGGATAGTTTGTGAAAACTGTTGTAAAGCCTGATAAAAGAAGTTTATCATGTTTGTTGTTAATATAAACTGCTTGGTTGTATGTGATCACCATGTGGAGAAGATTAAGTCTCGACATGAGACTGAACCTCTTATTTAACTCTACTGTGCAATTTATTTTGAGTTGTAATATGTTTTATCTATTTAATTCTCCTTATAACTACTAAAACATAAAATGGTTTGGAATTAAATTTGATATATAGTTTTTTTAGTGAGTGAATGTGCATAATTCAGTAAACTAGATTCAAAAGTTGAGGAAGTGTTTTACACTAATTCAAATGAGGACTAATCACCCTTTGATAAATTGGTCGGCCAATTATACATATATATATCTATTTTCTTAATTAACTAGGCCATTTCAAAATTTGGTGGACATTTAATATAATGTTTTTATCAGAAATTTTAAATAGGAACTCAATTCACTTCTACCATCTTGAGATTCCACTCCGACCAAAAAATGTCATATATATAAACCAAACTAAACCAATAAGAAATATATATATATATATATATATATATATATATTATGATAAAAACATTATCTTCAAATCAAATCAGCATTCACAATTCTAAAAAGTTCATTCCTTTCAAAATATCACATCATTTGACGTTATTATTGATTTTTAATTAATAATAATTCCTCAAATTCCATTTCCATTTGAATTTATTTTTTAATCCACTCAACATTTCAAAAACCCTTTGGGAAAGAAATTTCGTCCTCTATTTCACGCCATTCATTTTGAAAAATTCATGAAATTATTTTATTTTATAACCATGAAAACTATTTTAAATAATTTTTTTTCAAAAGATGCAATTTTGATATATGACATGATATGTAAAAAAAACATAATGTTGGAACACTACATTCAATCCATATTTAATGCATTTCTAATGTTTATTTCTAACAATATCACGAAACATACCCCTATAGAAATTTTATATAGAGTTTTCAAACAAACATAAGAAAACATATCAATATAGAATGAGATTATACAAGAATAAAAACGAAAGGAACCAATACACCAAATCATTGAAATGTCTACATTAGGGGCATTGACTCACCGGCATGGTATATAACTGATTGAAATATAACATGTCTTCATGATGGAATGGTTTCCCCTAAATTTATATATACATGGTCATTACATATTCCATAAACATAATATCACTCAAAATGAACCCAACCAACCATATTATTTTCAATCATTCCCATCAATTGATTATTAAATTATTTTGGCATAGAAGTAAAGTCCATTTTAATTAATATAATCCCATTTCAAACAAACTATTTGTTTTTTTTGACATTATGTCATTATAAATATTTTTTATATGTAGTGGGTTCCATAAATTAAAATAAATCATCATAACATAAGCCATATCCCCATAACAACAACACATTTAAAAAATTTCACTATACCAACAATGCACAAGACCACTACTTCCCAAACATTACACTCAATTATAACATACACCATCATTTCACACAATCACATCACCTTACCAATTAACATAAAAAATAAGAAACACTTTTACAATAACAACCAATTAAATCCCATACTCCATACAACCATAACCACTGATCAGTACTATCCTCAGAAATCAAATCCACAATCACAAAAAACAAGCAATTATGTCACCCATTTTATGATAGTATCTTCATTGGTCGGTACAGAAACAACCAAATGGTATTAATTTATTTAACGTAAAAATAAAATAAAATAGATATTATGTATACAATTATTTATATACAAGAATTTTTTTAATCACACATCATAAATGGAAAACCAATAAGAACAATCCCACATAGTAGAAACACATTCCAGTGTCTGCAATTATTTTGGGGCTTTCATTAATTTACCTCACTATATAACACATATATTCTAAATTAAGTTAACATTTTTTGTGGGAAACTAGTTTATTATCTAAATATAATAGATAATTGTTTTAATTAAAAGTTTTCTTAACATTGAGGTCACATCATGGGTCTCATAGTTGATGATAATCACAACATAATCTAGGTTTCCAACAATAGGTATTTTCAGAAATACATAAAAATAATTCAGTGATCTGATAAATATGATTCCAAAAACATCACTAAATATTTCAAAATAATATCTTGTAAAATACCAAGACATTAATGTGAATTTCTCTAACATTCATGCAAGTTAAAGATGAATCATTATATGCCTCATCTCCCAAAACACGTTTAATATGATTAAACAAAACATTCAATATTGATCTTATTATTAAGGAGAAACACTTCTAACTTAGATACAATTTTTTAAAATTTTATGATATTGGAAAAAACATAAATAACCCAATACATACACAAAAAACATCAAAATATTCAAACTAAAATGTTCTACCTAATCATAAAAACTAAATCTCACATGTAGTATTACTATGTTTAATGATTTATCAATCTTGAACTAAATATTATTTAAAAATTTCATTTCATATGAAAATAGGCCTATCTATTTCAGTTAGTGAAAAATTATTATACTTCTATATTTAATTATATCACTATAAACATTCTATATGCTCGAGTCTGATATACTAGAATTTCATTAATTAGCACAATGTTTTAATATATATTAGGAATATTTCCCTAAATAAAAAATCTCAGGAATTAATATGTGATGAAATGTAACTTAAGAATTAAATATTATTATTGGTCATAAAATATTAAGGTTAATATTTTAAATAGATGTTTCTCTGAAAAGGATAGTATAATGGATCCTTATCATTTTATAAAATTTAGAAATAAATTTCATAATAATTTCATCCCTAATACATGCTTACCACATATTAATGTATAAATATAGTAGAAATATAGTATTACAAAAATAAAGATAATTAATTCTTCTTAGAGATTTTAAATTCAATGCAATTAGAAATAATAATGATTGAAACTTTAATAAATCATAATTTGAATGTCCTGATCCTTGTTTTTCAATAAGTTCATAACACATGCTCAAAATAAATTAAATATTAAAATGAATAATTAGAATACTATCTCAAATAAAAACTAGAATAATTACATGAATGGTTTAAAAATAATTCATTTTATCTCAGAATTACGAAATTTAATAAAGGTGAAATACCATATAAGGGTTATCAAATTAAAAAAATTTACAAAAAAATAAACATTGCATTATTCTTTATGAATTTCAGAAATATGGAAATAATCATGGAATACTAAACATTTTAACAAAAAAAACTCAATTCATTAAGAGTCATGCTATAAAATTAATAGGTAAAAACACATTAAATCCTTTAAAAGGACTCAAACAAAAAGCTGGAGCCATTTATCTCATGTTTTAATCAATACATTATAGTTAAATGACTAATTCATCAAACAATAGTATATTATTATAAAACATGGAATTGGAACAATAATAGAAATAAACATAAAATTTCTTGAATTATTTTTTTTTTCCATCACATAAAACACCTCCTTAAATCATAAATGTTGTCAATCAAGATGCATGTACCACTCCTGGACCTCTACTCTAGGGGTGTTTCACCCTCACATGGTCATTTGGTAGGCAAATGTTCCATGAATATGATCATAGGGTCCTATAATCTAGCATCATGGTTTGTCTACCTTAACATATTTCATTAACAAAGATCATCTAACAAAATATCCCAACAAACCCAAGTAATACTCACTATTTATAACTCCAAACATCATCTTATAACTCAGAAATAGAATCTTAGAATACTCTATGATGAACCCCTTTCTCAAAAGATACTATAATGAAGGATGTATATTATGATCACTAATTCCCACATCTAGTAGTCCACAGGTTGGTCACTGGAACTGAGGGTATGAAAATATCATAAATGGGTGGCATTACTTTATATTGTATAATTGGATTTTGATATTTGATGAAAAAAAGATAACAAACTCCTAGAAAATGTATAAAAAGGAATAAAAACCCACCACATAGTGGATTTATAACAAAAACAATTGATTGTTAGAAGTCACCATATAAATGTTAAAATATAAAATATACGATACTAACAAAAATACTTCTTCAATGATATGAGCTAGTAATAATGAAAATTTTCTACAAATTCGTCCTAATAAAACAAGAAAATAGTTTCAAATATATAGGGTGAGAATAGTTATATCATTATTAGAAAAATGTAAGTGTCTCATGAATAAGTGAAATGAGAATACTAATGAATCATTTATGGAATGGAAGAAACTATATCACCTAAACAAGATAGCTAACCAAACCCCATCTTCACTAAGTCCCACTCACCGAATAACCCACACAATTATAATAACATTTTATGAATCATATCAATAAAGGGTACTCCATACACCTTTTCTACTATTTTTCCTCCCTCAAACCCAAATGAAGAAAAGGTGTATGGAGTACCCTTTATTGAACATGTATTACATCAACCTTGTGTCCCCCTCACACTATTCAGAACCACTACCAAAATCTATCTTAATACATAACATCTCACATTAATCAAAGACACCTGGTTCATAACATCACACCACACCAAATCTCTATAGTGAATATTTTGACATATGACTATTACAATCGGTACATGTCTTTATCTCCTAGAAGAGTGAGTGGGGAAGAAGATTTGGAAATACATCCATCCTTAACACCATTAATTTGGGGTGAACACCCTCAAAACATTTGGATGTTTGCACTTGGGGATAGACATAGGTGTGGTATATAATGAATATCACAAGGAACATAATGGGAATATATAATTTCATAACACAAAAGTAAAAAAATGGGTTTAGAAAAAGATCCCCAACCAACTCACAACATCCCCAAATTTTTCATCACCAGTAAATTCATAGAACTATTGAAAAAGGCAAAATAAAAATTTCACATATCACCCTTTTTATTATCATATGAAAGAAATTTCAAGAAATACCATTTACCAACCAATTAAAAAAACATATTTACTTTGAATTAATAATGAACCATATTTAGAAGCACATCATATTTTAAAACAAAAATCTATTAACCATTTCACATATCATCCACCAAACCCATTCACATTAATATTTTTCCACCTCTTAAATTTTCATTTATCAATAACCACATAAACCCCATTTTTGGTTGTCATTTAAAGAATTCAGTATCCACATTGACCCATTTCATTATAATATAACATTATCATTTAATTTCATTATTAACCACAAATCTTCCAAAAAACCCAATCACATCACATCTACCTGATTTCAAAACCACACATCATAGAAAAAAAATTTATTTATAAAAAGGGTTATTTATAACATTCAAATTATTGATTTATGTTTTGTCATACAGAGTTCATAAATCCAAAGGAAACCATTTTATTTTCAATATAAAAGTGATAAACCAATTTTATTTAATGTTACTTGAAAAAATGGAACCAATCAAGGTTCCAGAACTAATATTAATGTATAAATCACAATGGGAATCGAAATCCATTCCCCTTTAATCCATGATACAATTTATACTATGAAATTTAAAACAATATGTGATTATAATGATATTAATTTTATATGAATGTGATAATAAATTATATGGGAAAATTATAAAAAACACGAAGAAATAATTTAGAATATAGGATAAATTATTTCATTCCTATTAAATTAAAATTAATAAATTAATTATCATTTTTAAGATGATGCATATCATATTGCCAAAGAATAAGTAAACGTATACCCCTCAAAAATGATATTATAGATTACTAGATAAGTATTCCCTACCATAATTTGAAGACCAAACATTGACGAGAAATGTTTTTAGAGGGTCCTTCAGGAATCCATATTCATCTGGTTCTCCATCATTGATAATTTAAATATAAAAATTAAATTTAACTAAATATGAAAACTATAATGGGATAATGTGAAAATATACTATGGTTTTGAGTTCTACTTTTTATGTTGAATCCATCCAAAATAACTATACAATAGTTAGATTAGTATTTATATATGTGGTTGAAAGAAGATGAATAATATAGGGTATTTATTGAAAAGCTTTTTAATTTTCCAATCAAGTATTACATTTAACTAACCTATTTAAATAATAAATTATTACACAATTTATTATTTACTTTTTATGTTACAATTTTCTCGGATTTATTATAATTATTTTATCTTATTTTGGATTAGGTGTGGTACGTCCACATGGTGCACCTCTCCACCCACATTCCAATTTTATTTCCTTTCATAAATCTTGATTCTTATTTTTTTTATTCATATTTATTACCCTTCTTCTTCGATCTCACTATTAAACCTAATTAATATTACTCTATAATCATTTTATATAAAAAAACACAGTTTTTAATATTATTATAATTTACTTATTTCAAATTCATCATCTTTATTTCTTATTTAAATTTCTTCACCCGACACCCCTTATATTCTCCATTTATTTTTATTTTCGTAAAGTCAACTAATTCAATTATCTCGACTATATCCTTGTCTCTACTCCCAAATATTTTTTCCTTTTTATCACCTCACAATCCATTTAATTATTCTGTAATTTATTTTTTCAAAACAAACCACCACACACAGCTAATTATGCATATATCACATTTCCTATTTTTCTTGATGATATATATAGATACAACATGTATGTATATTTATCATGATAGTTTTTCTGAAAAAAATAATAATAGTGTAATATATATATTCAACGTGCACCAAAACGTTTTTATATAGATATATATTTATTTAAATTAAAAATATTAAATATATATTTATATAAATTTGTGTGTGTATGTGTCTGTTTATGTATATAATGACATACACTCATATATATATATAAATTATTCATACACATAGACATATATATATACTTGCATATATACATAACATAAAACTATGAAACAAACATGTGTATTTATATAACAATATAGTGTGTGTGTGTGTATGTTAATATATATATAAATATATATATCATTTCTAACATAAAAATTTGGAATTGTTTAATTACAACATGACCCATATAAAAATACATATTTACACACATATATATATTGTGATGTTTAATGTTTACTATATCTCATATAATTAATATTTTTCTAAAAATATATAAATTAAATAATATTGAATTTCAATCAGTTAAATAAATGTTTCTATATCACATAATTTTAATAACATTTAAAATAAATTTCAAAACATGAAAATTAATATTATTAAATTATCAAACCCATTTGTGACGACATTTAATATTTTTCCAATTATTTCAAACACTACAAGTCATTAATGAAAACCATAGATTGAATAATGAAATCTCAAGAACATTTCATTATGTTACATTCCTTTTATGTGTGTGTCAAATATTTTTACCATGGATTTTTTTTCTTAGGATTGTGTGGGGTTATTTTTTTTTTTAGGTGTCTAGTAATTATTTATCTTGATCAGTTTATTTTTTTTTCATTTCAATGATTTTTTATTATTTAGGGAGCATGGTTTTAGGAATGATGGATAGATATATGAAAAATTTTCAATTTATAATTGTGATGTTTGTTGAAATTTTTTCAAGAGAAAATAAGTTAACCACAATTTATTATAGATTAATGTTTTTATTAAGTTTCATTATAGTACTAATGTGAATTTTTTTACATTTATACAACATTACTCTACGTAGTCTATATCATCGAAGTGACTAGTTTATAGATTTTCTAATGAGAATCCTTGTCTATCATAGTATGTCTTCCCTAGTTCCTCTAGTTCTTATTTCTAATAATATAAATTGTAAATTGAGGATTTGAATTAATTATAGGAAATTAAAATGTGTATTGTACTAATTTGGGGTTTTATTTATTTTTTTGGCCTAAAAAATGATTTATAAATGAATGATGTCAATATGGGATAACAAAGACTACTCTGGAAGTGAGACCGGGTTCCCTATCGAGGATTTCAATATGAATATGTTGAGTAGGTTGAGGAATATATTTTAGTAAGGTGTTGAAATTAGTACCTATTGTATAATAATTTTTCTTATGGAATATTTTAAAAGGTAAATGGTTGAGTGATTACCTTTTTCTTATTTTTCATATGGGAATTGGGAGTAAAATGTGATACTATCATTGGATTGATTCAGATCCAGTTAGTATGAAAAAGTCATTAGATTACGTTTCTATAAATTATATTAATATAAAAGTAATAATATTGTCATGGGAAATATGGTTAGTGATGGTGTGAATTTGTGCTAAAATGTATTAAGGGATTCTGTATTATAATTATACGAATGTATATTGTATTATTATTATACTCATTTTTGGGAGTTTATAAATAGAGTGTTCTGAAATTTTTATTTTACTAAATATATTGGAAATGATATCTATTATTTCCATTATTGTGTTATCATGATGATATTTTATATGAAAATATACATGAATTATGATGATGAAATTTAGAGTTGAGAATAAATGAGTTAGTTAAAGAAATTAAATCACATTAAATATTCTGAGGAATATTTATATTCTACATAACAATTTTAAATTATACATTTATTGGTAGAAGTTAATTTTAAATTATTTTAAAGAAAACATAATTGGTTTAATCTAGTTATGGAATGTAGGGATGGGTCTATAAATTCTAGTTACAATTTGATGGAAATTTGACAATGTAATGGATATATAATATGTATTTTGTAGACTATGATGTTTTAATAAGGAATTAATGATATTATTGATATACATAGGATATTTGAATCATGGGTATGTTTTCAAACTTATGGAAATCATTTAAAGAAATTACCATCGTAATATATGAAATTTATTCCCATGATGAAGTTCATAGAAAATTCCTTATGAATCACTATTATGCATATCATATTTAATATGTTTTAGAAGTTTTTATATTCCTAGAGAAGTGTAAATCGACAATGTTAGGTAATGAAGAATGTTGTTTAGAACATAAATAACATTTCTATAGATGTGTAATATATTTATTTTATTTTTTAAGATTGTTAAAATCTAGTAGAAATATGTAAATGTCTTGGGAGTAATGTGACATGAAATTCATTTAATGTTACATATGTTTTTATTAGTGTCTTATGCAAAAAAATTCAAAACAAAATTATCTTACGCAATAATTATAATTTAAAAATCTTATGTATATATTATCATATATAGAAAATACTAAAAAGTGAATAATTATACTATGATTTATAATATATTTGTTATTTTTCATATTAGTTATAATGTAGTGTAATTTTAAAATACATTAATGATTATAGGAAATTACACTATGAAATTCATAATCCAAAGTGAATGCAAAATTGAGAAGTATAATACTAATATTAAAAGGTGAAAATTCAAGATTCTTATATATTGGAGATTATCCCATAATTCATTTTTTGTGACTAAGAAGATGAATTATTCATCACACCATGAATATATTTCCTTGTTATAGAGAATTATGGGGAATAATGTGATGATATATCATATCATGATGATGTCTAAATATTTTTCCCTCAATATGTGGTTGAAATTAATATTTATATAGGTTTTATGAAATATATCAAGTAAAAAAATCTTTAGCCTCATGGGAAATTAAATATCATCATTGGATATGTATTTAATGAAAATCCATGTGAAGATCATCTTTTAGATTATCAATTGTGATTAATATACCCAAATATGGAAGGTTATTCCAATGTGATTATTAATATGGGAAAGGTATAATAAAAATATTATAAAAGGTATCAATACTATTTTCCTTAAAATAAACCCCTACATTGAAAGAGATAATTTAATAGTACATGGTACTATATTCGTCTATATTATTTTATTATTGAAGAAGAAAATATGGCATTTATAGGACCTTCAATACACATTGTTTCTAAGATCAAAAGGAGAACTAATTTTGATATGAAGGATTGATCATATTCATTGAAGTAAAATAAATATGATCATTAAAAGAACACAATTAATAAATTGGTCATTATTTTGGTAGAAGAACGAATATGAGGGTCCCTAATACAATGTCTCTCTAATTTAAGGATTAAATATTATAAGAGGTATCCATTAGGATTTTTGTACATTGTGGAAGGTTATAACATCATACTATCTATAAGGGACATGAGGCATAGTTTCTCTCATAATATTTCAATGTGTTATAATCCAAATAATTTCTTTTAAGGGTTTTGAATTAGTAAAATTATTTTACATTGTTTGTTCTAGGAGTATGATTCTATGGATATTCACATTCCTCAGGCATTATTGATAATAAAAGAGAATATTTGTGTGTGTGGGAAAACAATCACCATACAATAGGGACATAGTTTCCCAAACATGTCGAGATCCTATTTATAAAACATAGGTTTTTTTTTTCATAAATTTATAGATGAATTCAAAAAAAATTTACATAAAAGAGATATAGATACGTTAGTCAAATAAATTAAGATGTAATGAAGGGACAACATTTTAATTGAAATAATAGATACTAATAGTGATTCCCCCACCCACGTCGTAGTCTTTGTGTTATCTAATGTGATAATAAAAAAATTTGTATTAGAACACATGATCAAAACACTAATTAGTTACTAAATTTTCAAAAAATAAATAAATATTTTGATGTATTAATTTTTTATTTCCAAAACTATTATAGAGAGAAGTCTTGAAGAATTGTTTTTTATTAAAAATTAGTTTTATATATCATATGATCCTCTAAAAAAGAATAATAACAAATAGATGAAAAGGAATAAGAACAATACATTATTATTATCTAAGGAAGAATAATTTTTATTTCCCCTATATAGTAATTTTAAGGAAGATAGATATACCAAAACACAAATAGAAATAGTGGAAGAAAAAACAACCATGTAGTCGATGAATATTGTCCCAAAAATTATTACATAGTATATATAGGAATAATAGGAAATAATTATCAATTACTAATTCTATATTTAATATTAATCATGAAAAATTCAGGGTTAAAATATGTTATTGGAATGGAATAATTATAATATATATATATATATCATTTTTAAGAATACATTGAAAGAGGTTAATAATGAGATTTACATTTATTTTTATGAATCAAACAATAAATGGTTTGATATGGTCCCCTAACTTGGATTAGATTCTAAGAAGATGTTGAGTGATCTATAAGGAAATGTAATGATTAACACAGATTTCAACATGCAATGTAATGTTCATTGTGCTATATTTATATAGTCTCAATCAACGATATCAAATTTTTTTAAGGATTAATTATTATAAAAAAATATAAATAATTAAAATAGTTTAAAATTGTAAAATGCATTATGTGAATATCATATGACCAGAATTGATTTCAATATTGAATAGTTAAATGTAAATGTATAGTGGATAAATTAACATGACAACATCTGAATGGTTTGTGAATAACCATTATTATTAAGAAAGGTAAAAGAAAAGACAACAACAAAGATGACGGGGTCATACAAGCACACATGCCCTCATACCTATGGAGAACCAAAGAGAAGAACTCAAAAGTCAAAGTCACATTGAAATGAAGGATCATAGTCCCCAACACAATAAGACTCATAATCTAGAGGGCCATGAGACCTGGTAACCATGGTTGGATTCAAATATGAGTAATCATTTCTTGGTCTCGATTTCCTAGAAGGAATAGACTGAAGTCTGTCGTCATCGACAACAACACTTTTCCCTTTTGAAAATACCTGATAGTAAATTGGTTTTTTTGGTGAGGCATCCTCCACCTCATCCCACATTCCCTTGATGACATGTGTTTCCTTTAATTTAGGAATTTTCATGTGGGTCCCTGAAATTCTCTCACCTTGATCCTCAAGAACAGGTTTCTTGCTTTCCTACACCATTTCAAAAATTACTCCTGGCATCATGTCACCTTCATACTCAATAGTACAGTTCATTGTTTGATGCAACGGTTCTGCATCCTTGTCCACATGAGAATCATGGGAAATCTCCTGGGAAGAATAATCTGCCACCCGTGATGCATTATTCTGTATTGATTGTTTCTTTACCTTCTTCCTACAAGAAGCCTCATGATGCACTTTTTATGAGAAAAAAGTGTGTGCAACATTTTTACAAAAGCCATCTTTAGCATGTCCAATAGCTTGACAATCAGGAAAGAAATCTGGCAGCCTCTCATACTCCACATTGAGAGAAATGTCATCATCTAGGGAAGAAAATACTATATTATGAATTAGACATGTACATAAATCAACTTCCACAAGAACTCTAGCATAATGACCATATTTTGCAACTTTTGTGGTCCTGTCCATTTTAATTGGAATGCCAACTGTTGAGGCAATATCAAATAGAATTTTTGGTTGCCATAAGAACCAGTGAAGGCCATCAATTTTAATCCAGACCTGAAATCTGGTATTTTTAAGGGAGAAAGTATTGAAACATAAATCCCATTCTTTAAAGGAAACCATACGTGGCTTTATACAAATTGACTCGAACCCCCAGGCTCTTCGCTTATGAATTTATGATGGAAAAATAATATGAATCAATCCACGTCCCATAGGAATATATCTCCAATTAGAAACCCCCCATATAGAGGTGAGATTTCTAACCAAATCATCAATTCTTTTGGTATTACCTCCACAAGAAGAACAAGTATGTCAATAATTTAATGCTCGCAAATCTTGAATCTATAAAGGATAGCCTCCCTACATACAACAACATGGTTAGTGTCACCGTTTACAACAATTCACTCTGAAATACCATCATTAACAGATGTAATGTGCCTTCTGTCATACTATCATTAAACTCTTGAAGGAGCTTTACGGGATTTTCTCACATCTTATAATTTATCCGCACCAAATGCAATATTGCAGTTCGGGCTATATTCTAAGGGGTGATCTTCTATCACCGTAGCCATTTCAAGACAAGGTCGGTTGACAAGGAAACCAAAATATAAATATTCTATAGTCATCACCGTTTTGTGACCCATGACCACCACCATCGCAATAGAAAGAGTCTTGGACATCATCCGGACAATGACATCCGTATCAGCGACAACATCCAGTCTACAGACCTTCAGTGTTACATCAACCGAAGAAACCTTACCTACGTCTGCAATCACCAGTTCCGGTTCATATCTACATGGAAAGGCAACCGTGGACGTCCCTATAAAATCCATGTGAACCACAACCTGTTGTAGATCATCCACCGCAGCACCCACCAAGGCTCTATTTTCATTTCTCACATCACCTACAGCCACTGGATTCAGATCCAATTTCAATCTCTAGGGTATGCACTCGGTATCCAAAGCCACCTGAAGTCCACACCATAGTCCATTATTCTCAAAAGAAGAAACCACGATAGGGATTGAACCACCTAAAATAAGAGCCTTACCAAAATAATAAAAAAAGCCATTGAAAAAACCTAGATATACAGAAGACCGAAATTTCCATGAGAGGAAAAGTCCCAAGCATCTGCCATCTTCTCTCCAAAAGATATAGAACATGACAAAATGTAGAGAGAAATAAAATTTTCCTTGAGATAACTTTAAAATAGTAATAAAATAATTTATTGAAATAATAATGTCTTTAGAATAAGCTAAACCATCTCATACCTGAGGATTCTTAAACATGATGTGAAATTATAAAATTTTGGAGAAACGCATGAAATACCTTCACCATAATTTGAGATAATACATAATTCCACACACAGTTCCTATGAATATTTATCAAAAAAAATTATATCTTATAGATATATGAAATTGGGATTATTAAAATAATAATAAATTGTATGAATAATTTAAAATATATCATCAACTATTGAATATTATTAATATTCCAAATAATGTTTTATGCAACATTAATGTTCAAAATAACAGTCTATATATTTTTTGATGAATTAAAATGAATATAAACACAATACCCAATCGATAGTGGATGGAGGCATGCATAGAAGAATTTTTTCCCCATTAAAAGACAAACCATTAGACGCACGGTAATTAAAATAAAAACCTATAAAAATTAACAAAATTCTACAGAAAATATAAGGAAATATATTTTTGGAGACTTCTTGATCTATGATAATTTTGGGAACATGGATATTTCTTGAAAAACATATATATCAACTCTTTTGAGACTATTAAGCCCATTATCAATGGGAGAAAAGTTTATCTGAGACAATTCAAAACCAAAATAATGATAATAACATATTAATAATTAATAGATTTGGAAGTTTGATGATATTATATAGAATATATAAAAATTGTGGACATAGTGAAGATACATAATTTTATAAAAAACATAGGAATGTTTGAAAATAATTTTATTTTAATAATACTACAAAATCAAATGTTGGAGAAATGTTATTCTCTGATATCTTTTATAAATAATTAACAGTGGAAGATATTTTCGAACAAACCTAAAAATATCATGGAGGGGTCAACATAAAAATGATAAATCTATTATATTTTTAAAGAATATGACACAATGATGACTCCATAAAATAATAAATTGGTATTAATCTTATAATGTAAGATTGTAAGGGAAAAATCATCATTGAAAAGTGTAAGGGGACTAGATTTGTGGAATGCATATATGAGATGGAATGTAGAAGTTTAATGAAAGTTGAAAAATATTCTAAATAATATATGATAATTTATATTCCCATAGAATTGATACTTTAAAATATGAATCTATAACCTAGGGATACATATTAATTGATATATCATAACAAGAATAAAATTCCTCACAAGGTGGTTGTGGAACTAGTTAATGAACCCCAGATAAACATAAAGTCTAATTTAGTTATAACTAATAGATACTACATCAATAGTTCTCATATATATATTAAAAATGAAAGTAATCACTTTCAACATTAAACTATGAATTTATTATAGATGAAAAAATAATATTTTACATCTATATACATTTTTGTAATTTTTGTTCCTCATTTATAGGGAATTTAAGGTGATGCATGTTCATAGAGTGATAGCTAATAAAATCAGAAATATATAATACTTATTCCAAACATTAGTAAATCCCCCATCATGGTGAAATATCATAAATTATTATCATAAATATAATTTTATGAAGATATAATTAATGATGAAGTGATGAAGGAGTTTTTTTTTCTTAAGGGGGTAATTTGAGAGGCTTCCAAAAATGTTATATATGAAAATAAGGAACATGGGAAAAATCATGGAAAGATATAAATATAAATGATATGTTTCTATATAATCTATTCTCTTTTCAAGAAATGTATTTTAAATTTTTATGGGAGATAGATTGATTTAATAAATAACATGAAAATGATGAAATTTGGGGATTTTTGAGGTCAAATTTATAATGAAAAACTATTCAATTGTTATTCGAGTGTCTAGATCCCTGTGTTGAGATTAAATTAGTATTTTCTATTTCATTTATTTAAGGTATATATTTAATATTTGTAAAAATTATTTGATAATAACTTCTGTGTAGGTATCACATTCCTGAGTTATTATTCACCTCTTACTTAATAGTGTAAACAATCCGTTTTTCTAAAGCAGGCATATATAATATTTAATTTAGCGTAGAAATATTGATACAATATTATATTAACTTAATCAATACTATAATATCTATAAATATTTATATTTATTTTCAATAGTGGAGAGTGATATAAACATATAAAATGTAATACATATGTAATATTTACAGGGAGTTTTTATAGTTAGTATAAAAAACAATTGAAAATGGGGGGATTTTTCACACAAATTTGATGTTGTTTTATATTTTTAGAAAAATTCAATTTTTTTATATCAATTATATCAATTTATGAAAAATAAAAATATCATATAAGGTAGTTGGTGTTCATAGTCATGTTTTTTCTATATACATTTATTCGATCAAGTTGATTAATATCTTGTATTATAGTGTTTTTTTGAACTAACATAATATTATAATAATTTTTTTGATAATGAAATAACAGAATGTGGATGAGTAATTAAAATTTTTTTAATTATTATTTTGGAAAATTATAAATAAATATTCTCCATCCATTGGACTAATTTAAATATATATGACATGTTGAACTAGTTGTGAGTATGTTTTATCATATAATTTATATATTTAATAATGAATATGAATTTGGAAATTTTATTTTGAGATAGTGTGGAAATTTTTACTGAAATTATTGAGTCTTTTTGCACCCTCATTATTTATAGTATGTTTTATGGTAGCTATATTCACTAGTTCTTTAGAGTTTAATAGAAAAGTATGAGTTCCATGGAGTGTGTACTAGGTTGAATTAATTATTATTGATATATTGTTATAATTTTTAGTTATACATTGCATATATATTTTTCCATGCTACTAATTTTTATAGGAATAAACATGAATCATATTAAATGAATACAGATCTTATAAGATCTGTTTTAATTTTGATAGTGTAATATCATTAAAATATTTTATGAAATGTTTATTTAGAGGGATATATGATTTAGTATTATTACTGTATTAGTATAATATTATTAAAACATAGTCAATATGAATTTGAAGGTGATGAGTTGACTAGATATAATGAGATAAGTGTATATAAATTCATGTTATAGTTCGTTAGGAACCAATTGACGTACATAATAAAAAATATACATAACTTATACTTTAATTTTTACCAAATGCATAGATAGGATTCTTTATTTTTATATGATATTTTATGTGTGGATATGTTTTCAAAGTATATGAAAATAAAAAATTTATAAAACCATATTTACCATGTAATATATTCTCAAGATGATTTATTTTGATCATTTCTTCGATCTTAGTGTGATTTGTAACATATTTAATTGATTTCAAGAGTTTTTATATTATAACAGATTTGAATATCAATAATCGAAAGGTATGTGAATGTTTTCTAGAACATTGGTTTGTTTTCTGGGGGTGTTTAATATATAAAATATGTTACATATTTTTACTCTACACCTAGATAAAAATATAAATGGAATATTAATTGGATGATATAAGATATGTTTGATGGTGTATATATTTTTTAGTGGTTCAGACATGTTTATATTTAGAAAAGGAAAGTGTCCTAGAAGATACATTTCTTTAGAAAATATTATATATCTAAAATTATATTGACAATGTATTGAAATAGAAAGAATAATACAAAGATACATGACATATTCAACCTAAAATATATGTTTTCCAATGTTAATAGAAATTTCTAGTGGATGAATATTCCTATAAATTAAATTGAGATATATAAAATTTAACATTCTTAAAAAAATATAGGGAAATACCCATCAAATATTCAATGTTTAATCATCACATTTCAAATGCTTAGGGAATGAATTGAAAAATCTATTATCGTGACAATGAATTTGATATTTTCTCAACCCATAGAGATATTTCCATGAAAAAATATTTGATCTTGAAGAATGTAGTGGGGGATTCATTTCTTGAACATGAGAGTACATGTTGGCTTGATGACGTGGATGTATTTTACATTATCATGGTTTTGAAATATAATATATGTAAAATAAATTCCATGTTTCACTTATATTTAAAATCAATTTTAAAAAATAAAGATTAAATTATTTGAAAGATAATTTTGAAGGAGATCACATTATCAATTATGAATGAGTATTTATTTAATCTATTATGCTATTATATTCTTATGTGACTAAAAATATAATAAAGGTTGATGAATAATAGTGTGTAGGGCCATGAATGTAGAATAACGAAATGAGACCACTGAATATTAAGAGTTGAAGAGAGTGTACACCATGATTCATTCCTCTAAATGATATGATCATGGAAGAAGATGAACCCACATTTTTATGAAAATTAATAGACATTTATTGATTATAATGAAGAAAATATTCATTGTGGTGAAGGAATTTTGAATTTAATTGGAGAAGAATAAAAATAATACTGATATTCACAATTTACAACTATTGATCATTATTTTGATCAAATAATTTGTAATAGGATGCCTTCATATAATAACACTATATTTTAAGGGATGAAGGAGAGAAGAGATATATTCATGGAATGATGAACATTAGGAAAATTTATAGAATAAAAACATATTAGAAGAAGAAAAAAATTTAGTGAACTAATAATACTTTAATGTTGTGAATGAAAAAAAAATATTTTTTTGGTATTGTACATTGGTGATTTCATTGAACTTTGTTGAAACCATGATTATAGTTCTATAGGTATTCCACTTATGAATCATTTCTTGATCATAAAATATGGTCTATGTTCATTTCGTATAATAAAAACCATACACTATGGACATTGTTTTCCATGTTGGAGGAAAATATAATTGGTAAAAAATTACACTCCATGATGTTCTATCTTCATTATTTATTATATTCATGTAATAAAAAGAGATATAAGAGTGAATTAAAATAATAACTAAAAAATTATGTAATTAAATATGGAATAAATTTTTGATTGGCCTAATTTCTACCAACAATGATTCACCCCACCCCTCTTTGTTTTTCATAAAACATGTTATTATAACACTATATAATTTCAAATCATCACTATCCTTTACCATGTTTTATTTAACTCATTATTAAATTATGTATTATGAACTATATTTTTTTAGGATTTTATTAAATTATAGATATCATCAATTATGTAATTTCAATAAGGACTTCATAAAGTCATTTTTATGATATAACTATTGATTATTTATTTATATTGTTATGTCACTATGTTTAATAATTGTACAAGTATTGTTTATATGTACAATAAAAAATATTACATAATTTTCATATTTTCTTCTAGTAGTAATCACAGATAACATATTTATTTAATAAAAAATTAAGACAATGTTATATCTATAAGGATTTAATTGGACTTCTTTCATGATTTTAAATTGAATAAAATAAAGTTAGAGTGTTTTTATTTTTTTAAATGAGGCGAAAAATTTAGTGATAATTTTAGCATAGAAATATGTTTTTTTTCTATGTAATTATTTGGAATTAATTTTGGTGTTTATGACTTAGAATTACTCAAATTTATATTGAATCCTTGAATTATAGTGCTACTGTTTCATGATTAAACCATATTTTTATCAAATTTTAGCTCATTTGTCTACCTTATCGTAAAAGATCCAACACATGCTTTAGATCGTGGTAAAATATGTATATTTAAAAGGAGTAAGTAAGATATTTAATAATGCTCTTGTATAGTGTTTTTATATGGATGGTATTATTCATGAGTTATATTGTAACAAATCACATCTAGGATTGGGTTTTATTTTATAATACAACTATATGATCATTGTGTAATGAACTAGATATTTCAACATGATATATTCATTAAATTATATGTTTTATATATTAATGAATATGGAATAATATGATGTGAATGATCCTTTAAATAATAATCACTAAAATATAATTAAATAAATACAGAACGACACACACACAAATATATATATATATAAATATATAAATATATATTAAATAAGTAATCCCAATAAAATTAATGAAATATAAATTGATAATAACAAAAAAAACTAACATAAGATGGTTTTGAAAATATATGGAGATGTAAACTCATAGAGAATCATTCCCATGAACAAAACCTTAAACAAATAAAAAAACATTAAGAATGTGATTGGAATTTTGTATATGATATAGGGAACCATGATATAAAACTGTGTTAATTATTAATTAATGACGATTGAAGTGTTTATATGATTTAGAATCACAATATGACCATATAATGGTTATATAATTTTAAAAATTGTGTGATGAATGTTAGAACATATATAAAATCATTAAACAATTTACATGACTAATCGAATAAAAAACGATTTGTACATAATTTTTACATATAATGAATTAAGTGACAAAACAAACTATATCATATTAAGGAAAATATTCATATTTGATCAAAAAAAATTAAATTAACTATATATTTATATTAAAATTAAATTTTGAAATATGTTTTAAAAACCCAAAATTTAATGATAGTATTTGAATATTATAAATATATATGTTTTAATTTTTTACAAGATAAATTTAATTTTTTAATGATGCATGTTAAAATAATGGACGAGTTGTTTTTTAGTAATTTTCTGAAAAACATGATGTATTATATCAATACTATGAATACAGTTTTTCAACTGCTATAGGTTTCATGACGCGATAATGTTAAAATAATCACATAATCGAATTGTAAAAAAAATTAATAGCTTGAAATTTATTTATTCAGATAAATTATAAATTTAATAAATAAAAAAATAACTATACGCATTAAAGTAATTTAAAATTAATAAAATGTGAAATTACATAATTAAAAATGAAATTCTAAAATTTCCTTCATCGCTTTTATTTAAAATAATTTAATTTTTTTATTTTATAATAGTCCAAAAAAAATATTTAAAAAATATTTATTTTATAATTTCATATAAGGATATTATTATAGGTTTTACTTATGAAATTATACCTTAATTGTTATTTTTATAAAAGTACACATCCCCTCTGTATAAATACCCTCTCCCAACCCCTTGAAAAATCACTTACTAAACACTTATCATTGACTAATATATTGCGTATTTATTTCTCCGAATCCATAGCTGATTTAAAGATATATTCTGGTTCTATCCCACATTACCCCACAATTGAATTAACATCTTAGAAAAATTGAATCTTTGATGATTGAGGTATCCTTTCTCACATTATACTTTTCATTTTCACTTATACTACACTACTACTCTAAATGTCACATACAAAATATATTTTATAAATTAATTAATGAGAATATATAAATTATATAAATGTGGTTATGACATTTTATACTTATTATTAACTATCTATATAATATATTTTATCCCCCTCAATAACAATTTAAAAGTCTCATTAATGGTCGGTTTACTACCTATAATGAAAACAATAATTCTTTACCTATAACTATATATACAGTTGGTTGTAATTGATTAGATATATAATTGTTATTATACTTCCATACAGTAATTATAAACTATTTATAATATATATATATATATATCCTCTCTTTACATTTTTTGGAACTTCTAAATAATTATCAGATAGCTACATATGAGGAAAATTTCAATTTTTACCTATCACGTCCTTCATCACATGTTGAAATTATTTATTTCTAACAGGCTATTTAATTTTACATATTTATTATTATAGATGAAATTTTAAAAATGAAAAACTATCTATGATTTGAAACATGAATCGATGAAAAAAGAGATAAGTAAAGGAAACATGTCATTGAAGATTTTATTTTTAAAAAAATTATTAACAAATAACTTTTAATGATCATAATTAACTTTGAACAAAATAAACTAGGTTTATAATTTTTTTTCATCTTTTAAACATCCTAATTTGAATATATAGTAGGAGTCGATGTGATGATAAAGAAAATGACTTGAGGTATAATAACTCTCAGCTATCCACCTACTTTTGTATTTATCATATCTTTTTCCCTATTTTACCAATAATTATTATAAAATATCAAATAATTGTGCATTATTTTTAATTTTTTGGATTTAAAAAATTTAACCTTAATGAGATGAATTTATATAAATTATTAATGTAATATTTAAAAGGACATCATTCATATTCTTTGTGCGGTTTTTTTCTACACATTATAAACTATGGTATTTTCTATTTAACTGTCACCCTTGAGTAACCACTGTGATTTTAATTTATATTTTTTGTATCTTCCAGTTCTATTCTATGGATTATGATTATATTCAATAATATATAACCTATTTTTTCTCATCAACATTTTTAGGATTGTTATTAATTAATGTTTCCTAACAATGAGACATTCATGATTACGAGTATATGTTGATATGATGGATGGATAATGAATTATATTTCCCACCAATTATTTATTTATTGTAATATATCTCGTATGATTAATTTCCTTAAACAATATGACCATATTTTTCACATTCTCTGTGTAATTTATTTCTTCAAAAATTATGAAGTTTCGTCATTTATCATGCACCACATTCCAAGTAACCATAAATTGATTTCAATATTTTCTATAATGATATAATATTTATTATACGATTATTATTATTATTATTATTCAATTTCATATATACAAATTGATTCTCTTTTTGAGGTTCCTTTCAATATTCCATTCATTTCTGAGATTTTTTCTTAAAATGTTTTAATGTATATACTAGGTGATTATATGTTTTTTGATAATTTTAAAAACTGTTATATGTAACTTGATAGATTATGTTTATAAAGATTAAAATTTATATATATATATATATATATATATATTAATTTTCTATTAATGTAATATTCCCAATACACTAAACCTTTCTATTTTGGGTTTTTTTGTTTTTCTATTTTAAAATGATTTTACAATCATATAAGAAATATGTGTGTTCATTTAAATTGTATATAGTTCTTGATATTAATTTACTTATGATAATAAATATTAATCTTATTATATTTAATTGATATTTTTTATAATTTTATAACGGGTTTGGATATATTATATTCATATTTGGTGTTTTAAGTCATTATAGATAAGGAAGCATTTTATAATCTCTTTTACATGTTAAATTTTAATTTTAGTTTCTGGATATGGGTCTATATTTTCTTAGGATTTTGAATTTGAGAAAACTAATATTTCAATATGGTACTGTGGTTGTGGATACATTATGAAGGATGTATTATGGAGATTGATTTTTGGACATGACTAACACGATAGGAAAATTGGAGGATGCAAAAACATTGAATATTGATTTGGATTCAGTGGATGGATAAGGTTTATTTTTTGAGATTTAAATTATTCATTATTGGTATACTAGGTGATTGAGTCACTATTGTGAGATATTTAAATAATGATATAGATTTATCATATTAGTTAAGGTGTCATGCAAAATAGTTTCCTTATTTCATGGGAGAACATGAATTTGTTTTTATGAAACATATATGTTCCATATCACACATGTAAATCATTTTGTTTATTGATTCATATTTCTAAATAAGTATTACATATATGATTGGTAAAGATGTATCATGATTTTGGTATGTAGTAATTGTGTTCATGTTTGATGGATTTAAGAGTGTTGTTTATGGTGAAATTCTATACTGGTCGTCCAGAAAAGACTTTTCATCATTTTTTTCTAGGATAGTTAAAACCATTATAGATTCTATAATAGATGTTGGAGGATATAACAATATATTTCAGGATTTGGTTTTCTCATCCATAAATACTATACATTGTTATATATCTAGTATTTCATCAATTAACAAATTCAATTTAATTTTCAGCTCTTAGTTTATAGCCTTTTATGGAGTTAGTTGATTTTATTTCTCTATAAGGGATGTTATATTGAATAGATTTTATCAATAAATTTATTCTAATAACAATGAAAAATTTATAAATATTATGTAAACAATTTTAGAACCAAAATTGTGTACATGGTTATATAAACCCATTATTTTTAATTCAAAAATAAATACTTAGATGAATATTATGATCTAAACTATATTGGATATGTTTCTAGAATGAATATGGGATTTGTGTAGCCCATGGCCCGAGTACAAAAATTTATTATATTTTAAATTAAAAATTTTATCATTTAACCAGGGGTATTATATGGTATGTTGTGTTTAATGGTCACCCTTATGGAAGTATTTAGTATTTAATTCTACTTAGAAAATCCTTTTCGATTATTAATAATTTAGTGTGGAGTATTTATTATTATCTATGGTTGATTCTAGAGAGGATTATAATAGTGAAGAGAATAATGATATGTTATATTGAATGATGAAATATGTCATCGGTTGTTTAATTCCATAATCATATTTTCCAGTGAAATTATAAATAGTGTTACTAACAAAAATTTGGAAAAACTATTATGTAATATCCACATTTTATCAGTCCATGTATGTTTATGTAGTATATTTGGGATCTGAAACGTATTTTTTAACAGCCCATAACGTAATTATTCTTCAATGAATTTTTTTATCCTTAAAATTAAATGTACGATCCTCCTTATCTAACGATTGAGGATGAATAGAGTTTAATGAGAATGAGACTTATATAAATTATATATATAAGGTTAATTATAATCAAGATATCTTTATATGTTATAATGTAATTATTTTTGTGTTAGTACAACTGAGGAATAATAAAATTAAAGAGATTAAATAAAAGTGGGGGTCCCAGTTGATGTTGTGATTCCCTAATTTATTTTATCTTCATTTATATATTTTTAAAAAATACTATCTTATTATAATTAAATATATTTTTACGATATAGTGATAAATTAGGTTTTATATCCTCTTATATTTTACTTTACCATTCATTAGATTAAAGTTTTTCAATATATGGGGATGCAGATCTCCCACCTTGGTTTTCAAGAACGTTTTTTGTAGATTCTGATAGTTTTTTTATTTTATATATTAATGGATGTATTATAAATTTAAACTTATTAGATATATTATATTTAATTAATTTATATACATTTACACTCATAAAATGGCCATTACAATATATTGTATATTTTATTATGGTCAAATTAATTTTATTGAAATTATTCTAGCCAAAACTATATATTCATTATGAATAGAATGGGATATTTTATACCTAAAAATATAGTTCTTCATAGGATATATTTTCAATCTATATTAAATTTTACATTTGTACATTTTGGTTAGTACTTGTGGATGATTTGTAGTTTCAATAAAAAAATTCTTTCAATGAAATGTGGATAGTTTATTTATTTTGGATTGAAGGATGTACTTCCATATTTGAACATTTTTATCATAACGGAAGGTAAAATATCTATGGGAATTCTATCTAGTTACTATAATTATAGTGATTTCATAGTATAAGTAAGAATATTATTCATTCATTCTTAAAATATCAACATTTTTTATTTAGTATTATTTTTTTTATGGCCATATAAGTAAAGTTTATTTCTAGTGGTGATTTGTATTGAAATGAAATACTTAAAATATTCTAAAATTTTTACACGTGGGATAGATAATGGTGGAAGGTTATCGAATAAGGGAGAATATGAAGTAAGGGAAATACTAGGATGGTTGTAAAATTCTAATTGGGGTTGGATGGATGAATTCTATGTGTTTCAATATTGTACTATCAATATGGAATGTTTGTTTATATTATCTATTATATCAATATCAAATTATTTGTTTTATGTTTGGAAAATGGTGTCCTTCAAAATCTTTATAATATTTTTCACAACTAAGTTATAATTTTATTTATTTAAATATTATATTTAGATATAATGTTTTAGATATTTTGATGTCCTATTTGAATAGTAGATTATAGTGAATGACAGAAATAGGACAGATTTGTAGATCTTGATTTAATTAATCCTTGAATGTAAATATATCCCAAATGATCATAGTTCCTCCTAATTAATATGGTCATATCGTGTTGTAGGTGTCAGCAGATAAAAATTAAACCCTATGTTATTGAATAAAATTTATTAGGAAAAATACATTGGTTAATAAACATGGTTATAAATAAAAATTTCATGTTGGATTCATTTTTACCATGTCATATAAATCACTATTTTATGTGGGTTCATGAGGATTCAAAAAAAGAAAAGTATTTTGGTATCGACAATGAAATGTAAATGTTAATTATTGTATTTTTATTTAAGGGGGTATATTATTGATTTATTCAATAAATAATCATATTTTCCATAGAAACTAAATATATAATTCCTTTTTTACATTAAATTTACACAATGAATACTATAATTGTCAAAAAATTTATGGGCCATTAAATAAAGTATAAAAATAGTGATTTTTTTATCACCTTCAATGATGTGAATAATATTTACCAATAAGTTTAAATAAATGGAATCTATTGGAATTTATTATTATTATTTCAGTTTTATTTATTTTATTACAGTATTTTAATGTGATTACATCTTGTTTGAATTTATAAATGATTTCCAAAGATATATATATTTATAATGATTGTGTTACCCTTGTCAAATTTTAAATCATCCCACTTGTGATTTTTTTTTCATACAATTCTTTTTTATGGATTAAATGGGTTAGATTAGTAATAATTATTTTTTAGATTAGCTCATTGAATTTATAATTTAGACTATGAGTTTTAAAAGATGAGAACGAAACCCTTTATCAGTATTACTCTCTAATTATTTATTAGTATGTGAAAAATATCCATGAGAGTGTTGAAATTATAATTATCTTGAAATATTATTACAAAATTTTTAATTCTATTTTAAATATATGTATATTTAGATATTAAATTGTGGTGGAAATTTTAAGTAAATTCTCTTGATAGTTGATTTTTTTTATTTTTATCACCATATTTATTTCTAAATGATTTCTTGGATGATGTATCCAAGTGAGGTAATCTCATATATATATGTGTGTGTGTGTGTGTGTGTGTGTTACTGAGACATATTGTGTGAATAGACCAAATAAAAATATACCTACATATTACATCATTTTATATGAATATAAATTTCATCATCAAATAAATCATACCCCATTTCCAAAAGGATTAATTTCTCTGGTAATTTGATAGATAATAAAAATATTTTACAACATATTCATTGTAACCTACTATTAATCTTCTCAATTGTTACCCTTTATAAATATCACACATAATCATATCCTTTATAACATATGGAATTTACATAAATGAAACGATGTGATAATTTGATTTATGTAGGTAAAAATAAGAGGAATAGATCAATGATTATAACTACGAATAAAATGGGAATAAAGTGACAAGAAAATAAATCATCATTCATTGACATAGTTTAAGAAAATCTAAACATAAATTATACAATGTGGGTAAATGAATTTACCTCTTATCATAACGTAAGTTATGAGTTAATAATAATGATCATGGAGAACATAACACAAAAAAAATTCATTATATAGGAAAGTGGAATGAATATATTAAATGTAATCAAATCATATATCGATACTAGCCACCATGATATTCATATAATTATAGACATGGAATACCACCATCCCATTGATTAGTTGACATTAGAAAACTATTTGTAAAACCTAATGTAATGGAAATTTGATGAAAATAATTATATGATAAAACTCTCATAACATATAAAACATTAAATAGTAAATTAGGGGTATATAATTCTACCACTCATCAGATAATGATAATCCATAATTTTTTATATGAAATTGTACACATTCCTAAATCCTTTAATGCATAATTAACCCATGGAAATGAATGGGTTTCATGAAAATATGAACAATACATTATCATAAGTCATTTATAAAAATAATGTGAATGGTTTTATTAGATATTATTCTCATTGGATCATTGTAAATATTAATGCATCTAGATATATATCAGACACACTTTTATAAGATCATTAAATTTATCAGGGAGAAAGAATAAGAAATACCATTATATTTTTTAGATAATTATGAAATTATTTTTCCAAATAATTGGAATATTAATTTAATTGAATGACTATAAAAAAGTATATATTATGATTTATTTTGAAAAATTTATGTAAAACATATGGATTGGGATTATTCGAAAAGAATTAAAAAGGGATATTTTGTTCACATGTTTGTAAACATGTTCATTGGTAAAGGAAAAAAACCACACAAAAAACTATTAATATATTGTAATTTTGTAAATATATCAAATTAAAAATAATATAATAAAACATATAATCATTAATATTTACACCCCTAAAATAAAATATAGTATATGGATATGGTGGGGAAAATATATATTTAAAAATTAAAGGTTACATTAGTTTATCTAATAGGAATTATATCTTATAAATTATAAAACAAAGGCCATGATATATGTTAATAAGACATGTGAATATCAAGAGAAATTAAATGAGAAGGAAATATATTTTTATCTAGTGATAGATCTGATTCAATTTCCCTAGATTGAAATTTATCCTTAGAAATTCTGGATTTCAATGTTATATTGGATGAAATGCTAAACACGTTGGTAAGCATTAAATAAAATGAAATTTCTAGAATGGAAATAATATTTATTTTAAAATACCATGGAATATAATAAATAAATTTAAAAAGTCACTACAATTTTGGTAAAAACACAACATAAATGAATAATTTCCTGAAAATATAATATATCTCAATGAATGATAATTGACAAAAAAATGTCTTAACATTACTAATGACATACATTAATTCCCATTAAAATTTTGTATAATAAAAATAATAAATCTAATAACATAATTAAATTATTTAACATTAATTAAGTTTTATACTCATCAATTATAATAATTTTTTACACATATAAAAGTTAGTTAATTTTTATTTTCTTCACCTCGTGATAACAATATTGATAGTTTGATATATGTTTCATGATGATGATGTGTGTACATTTTTTGTTGATACCATGTTAATCACAAATATTTTACAAAAGATACTAAAATAACTCTCTTCTTGTTGTTTTGTGTTCTCATTTTCATTTGAATGAATTTTAGTATTTGTTTTATAATAACAGAATCAATGAGGAAAATTTTTCATGTAATTAACTAATAACGATTTCTTTCTTAATTTTTATTATTATATCTTTTTTATTAAATATATTACCATAATAATGGATTATATTACACATTAATATCATATATTACCATTATTGATGTTCTGATAGTTATTATTTGTCAAAATGGTTATGTTGGTATAACATCATTCTAGTTGGAAGTTGAACCAACCCAAAGGGGAAGATGTTGTACTAATGAATGAGAAATATTATAGTATAATAAAATATATGTATAATTTTTTAGATGAATAAGGATCTAAATATAAAATCATTATAGTGGATAATAAGATTTATTAATAGTTTATATGAAAATGTATATTAAAATTTAAGGGAAGAAATTCGATACATTGTGAAATCACTTATTATTTGAAGAAGTTCCCTGGGAATGAAAGATTTATGATTCCTTATTGGATCAAAAAACAATATGAATTTTAATTGGTTTTGTGATATAGATAATATAAATTTTTTAAATAGATAACAATATTATTTCAGTGTTTTGGAAGGGGTAAGGCTGGGGTCCTTTATGGGTTTCTCTTAAGTGAAATTTTCATAAATGTTCCCTTTTATGGTATTAATTTTGTAATTAAAAAAGGAATGTTATAAAAAAGTAGAGAATAATTTATTTGGAATATGGTTATATTAATAAATTAGACATTAAAACACCCACATATATTTATATATAAGGTTTTATGATGTTATATCCCATTAGAACATAGTTGACACATTTTTACTACATTTAACATTTTTGGTTGTAAAAAACATTTACCCTCTATAACTTCAATACATACCCAAAATAAATATTGAAACTTTTACCAAATAAATTTTTTTTTGTTAAAAAATAATGGAATCTATTAAATTTAATTATATTTCCAAATATTAGAAATTTATCTTTTGAAATAAATTATAAAATTTATAATTTAACTTGTGTTAAATTGAAAACCCATTTAATCTTAATGTATTGTTACTCCCATTTCATATAAATTAAAAAGTTTAGTATTAATTATATAATTAATTATAATTGAAAAAATAGATAATACCCATTATTTAAATGTGATAAAATTATTTTCATATGAAATAAATACAAAACATATAGGAAATCAATTCATTGGAATTGTTTTAATTAAACAATATATACACCAAAAAATTATAACTAATTATTCATCTATTGACCATAGAAATTTTCTAGTAAATTTTTTTGGAAAAATTAATTTTTATATTATAAATAAATTAAATCATGAATTAATAATAATAAAATTTTAATGGAATATAAATATATTTTTATAATAAAATAGATTATATTAATTTTTTTGATTCTTTTTTTAATATATAAATTTTAAATTTTAAATTTTCTCATATGATGTAAATAATGACCTTATTTAAAATAACCATATTCCCAATGACCATGTATCCAAGGGATATATTTCAATTGATAGTAAATAAAAATGTTACATTTCATTCCTATATAATGTCTTATATATGGTCATGGTATCCTTTATCCTATTTAATTAATACTCTACATTTCTATTTTATTTATAATTTTATGCATTGTTTCCATGGTTTCAATGTGTATGATGTTTTTAATAGAATTATATGAGGATAAATATTTCATGTTTTTTTCATTTTTATTTACTAGTGGTTTTATTCATCTTTTTTGTTTATATAATGTTGTTTTATGTTTCGTTTTGATAATATATTCATTTTTGTCGTGAATTGTAACATATAACATCAGTAAATTAGGATTCGTTTTTTTATTTTGTTGTTTTGAGTGAAAGAGAATTTTCAAAACATTATATATTTAATTCAAATGTAGATATTATTAATATATGATTTTATATTTCAACAAAACAAATATCTATAAATATTTAGTTGTTATTCAAAAATTATATGGGGGTTTTCATAATCATTACAACATTTGGATCCCATATTACTTAATAAGAGTTATTATTATTATATAGACCTTAAACCAGGTGATTTTCCTTATTTCAAAGTTCACTGTCTCATTGTAGAATGATTTATATGCATTTTTACCCCTTAGAGAGACCGTGTATTAGATGTCAATCATTATAGTTATTATATGTAAATAGTTAAGTAAATAGTTCATCAAAAGTGATACATGTAATATATAATGAACTTGATATAGGATCAATTTATTTGTTTTATGATAAAAACCTATTCACACATGATCAAGATATTGGAAATGGACAATGTATCTATGGATCAATTGTCCCTTATTCCAAAATATCATACCACATTTCCATTGAGATATTGAAAAAAATCATTATATCTTACCCCAATATCCCAATTTCATTGATTAATATATGGATTTATCATCTATAAAATTTATACAATTTTTATATTCCACTGAATAGTTTTAATATCCACTTCAATTTCTTAAGAAAGAACTAGTTCCAATAGCTTACCCTCTCTAACATCATCCAAAACATTTTTATCTCTACACCTCTTTTGAAAAACTGACACATATGTTGTCAATTCATTGATGTAATGGGAATAATTGTTAGATGAGATCTCTATTATGTGGGGGTTTTATTCCAAAACTCCTTTGAAATCCATTGAATAATATATATGAATTTCATTTATATAGTTGGAATGGTCCTTTAATACTGAACAATAGTTTAAGGATGAATAAAGACATTAAATCTAAATTTTATATCATATAAATGTTCAATATTACTTTTGAAGTATGGGGTAACATAAATTATCAATCAGATAAAATTGATTCTTGTACTCCATCAATCCTCAACCCATTGTTTATTTATATCAATATAATTTTTTTAGTGTGAATTCATCTTAAATAGTAATGAAATGTGATGAAATTGTATGATGATCAAATATTACCAGAATAGAAATACAATCATTATATATAATGGGAAGACCCATGATGAATTCGATTGTGATTCAATACTATTTTTATAATGTTATATGTAATGGTTACATCAACCCCATTTATTTTTTACATTAAAACATTAGTTTTTAATATACCAAGAATTGATCTGAACACTCCAAAATCACCCTCTACATATTATACCTTCATAAATGATTCAATATATCTCTAAATATCATTGTGCATCAAGAATATATTGATAATAATGGTACCTTTGAATCACGGAGCATATCATCCTCAAATTATTTTATTCATTGAGAAATTATTCATTCCCCGAATCGTATACTTCCATCATTTTCAGTCTTACACTCTCAAAGTGTGCTCACATTCTTCTATACCTCTATTTCTTCATACTATAACTCTATTATCAATAAATTGATTTATATTTAATAATTAATTTATGTAAAATCAGATTTATCCCCATATATCATAATTTTAAGGTCCATCATTTGCAAATACATTATTGTTGGGTCCAATAAAAACACTAATCATTGATAGGGTAGCATGGTCCACCCTACAGAGAAAATCTACCTCCCTATTTTCCTTTTATATTACGGTTATGAATCATACTATAATATCTATTTTTCATCTCTAGTTAATTCCTTAGGATTGTATTTCAGTCCATTCATTTGAATATATACATTAACCTCTTATGATCCGTATATATTTAACACTATTACGCATTTAGATAATGCAAGCATATCAGCAAAGAAAATATTATAGATGAAATATATAATTAATGTGTGATTTGATTTATTCATGAATCATTAATTGAAAAGGGGAATATTCTATAAAAATGTCAATTTATTATCAGGACATCCCAATACCTAGATAAATACATCTATACATATCACAACCCATTATCTACAATAGGGTTATGTTACTATATGTATAGTGATAACCATTATCTATAGATATTTTACCATTTCAAGACATACATCTATCCAGTGGAATTGTTTCCCTTCTATGATATGTTGGTTAGTATATTTTATAATTATGAATAATTTATGATAATGGGTATATTTTAGCAATAGAGTATATATAAACTATTAATCTCAATTAATTTTGATGTCGTGAGACATTCTACAAACACCTACATCATTTATTGATCCATATATATAATCCCATGTGTCCTAACATGACACTTGAATGATACTTTATACAATAAAAATTTATAAATTCCAAATATAGAATAAAATTTCCCCTTTATCGCGGTCTGTAGTGTAACACCCCGACCCCAGTTACCCAGAGTCGGTGCATTATTACATAACATTGGAATGATCACAAAAAATATCAAATATGGAAAGACTTATTAGTTTAGTAGCCTTGGAAACACTATATATATTTATAAGACATACATTAAATCATAAAAATGAAAACTACAACAACATAGTCTCTATAGTTCAGACTCATATCCCCTCATACTATCCCTGCAGGTCATTCATAAATTACTTCATCGGGTCCTGGGAAAAAAACATAGAAAGGGGTGAGCTCAGATGCCCAGTAAGGATAACAATACAGCGAGAACATTAAGAAATAAGCATAAACTTTTAAGTCAATGTATAAATAAAACAAAAGCCTCTTAAACATGAACCTAAACATAATATAGGAAAATTAAAATTAAATAATTCCCTTTAGTTATTCACATGTATATTCTACTAGTTGAATTATCACATGCAATATCAATAACCACATTCATAATGATGGAATGAATAATGCCAGACTATCATAACCACATAGACAAGGCCTCATGCCAAGACTTCAAATAAGATTTTGTCAAGGCCTCATTCCAAGATACTAGTTTGTCTCATTAGACCTACCGATGCATCAAAGTGCTATAGCAGGCTCCACACGTCACATATTAAGTCCAGTGCATTCCTCATATGAACAGGTTTAAACATAACATAAACATTCATATTAAAACTAGCATACGAAATGTCAATAATATCTCCATAAACCATTTATGGTATACAAATAAGAAATCCAAAGTCAAACATATCACAAAACATTCAATATAAATTGGAAGTTTTTTATAATAATAAATCAACTTCAAATAAGCTAAAAATCCATCCAAGGATATTGACATAGAAGAAATCAAAACTATTTGAGAGAAATATCTCTTTTTTTGAAATCATTTAAAAGTCACATAATTATAAAATAAAACATTCACTTTGAAAATGTTCTTATAAACATTTATGGGATGCTTATAAGATATTAAAATAGTGGAAAATAGCCGCACCCACCATATAAGTTAAAAAAGACATTCTTACCTTATATATGTCGAAAAGGTTAAAAAGGACATTGTTTTGAAAACGAAAGAAAAATTACATTATAAACTTCTTATAAAAAGTCAACAAGGTTATAAATTACTTTAACCCATAGTATATATAATAGTAATAAGGTTTCGGAATACATTTTTATGAAACATGGATGTGGATGATAAATAGGTCTTAGAAAATAATTACGTATAAACAAACTCAAATAATGAAGAGATTGTGAAATAAACCCTTCCCTTGAACTTTTACTTGTTTGAGGGTAGGTTAACCTCTTTTATAATGGTGATATAATTGTTATTAAATTATACAAGAATCTTATAAATTAATATGATATCATATATGATCTTTTAACCTTGCTTTGTTAATAATATCTTAGTATTAATGTCGTTTCTGGTGTTAACTTACTCATTTTATTTTATATGTTTTGTTACATATGCAATGTTTGTTATGGATAGGTTGTATCTTATTTATATCCAGAATGATATCAAGTCCTGAAATATTATTTTTAATCATCAACTGAGAATTATACTTTCATTGATACGATGGGGAATGAATCTTATAGCGTTTGGGAAGACGAAAGTCCGTACGTACGCATGAGCAACAATATCATTCTTTTGATATTAAAGTAATATATAATCGGATGGTATATCACATATAAATAATTATTACAATGTTATGTTTATTATTTACATCAATTACCCATCATTATTATACCCATCCAAATAATAATTTTTTGAATAACAATTACACCTCGATGTGGAGACTGTAAGTCGTATGTACGGACGTATGGTGACATGTCATTCAAGGGATGGATAGAATAATGAATTTCATTTTAAAATATTTATAATAAAATCAATGTATATATAAGATAATAGAGTTATTATTTTATAATGGAAATAACAATTAAAGAAGAAGTTGAAGAAGAATGGAAGTTGAAAGAGGGTGGTGAAAACATTTACTCTTCTTCGGGTTCTTCCTTTTGATTTGATGAAAAGGACTCCATAGGATGGTTTTATGATCAAAATAAGGCCTCTAGGTCTATGTGAGGTAATTTTAGAGAATATTAGTGTAGGGGTTTGCTGATACAAAAGGATTATAAGGTATTAATTTGAGAGAAGAGAGAGTGCCATTTTATAAGTGGGGTGAGCGGAACCTTAGGAAATGCTAGAAATATTATTTTATAATAAAATAATATTCGGTTTTTAATGGATCAAAAGTGTATTATTTAACGTTTAAGGTGGGTACGGGTCAAAAAACACCCAACCAATAGGATTTATATAGGTTTGGGTCACTATATTAACCTTATCTTTTAGTTTTAACTCTTAATTAATTAGTTTGACATTTACCATGTCACATTGTATTTTTATATTATATGGTTAATAAACTTACCATATACATCCCAGAGAACCCCAAGTGCTTCATTAATTATACAAATATCATTATAAATGTATATTGGCTGAAACTTAGATTTTTATGAATTTAATATCAATTAATAATATAATATTTGTTTTAAAATCTCTTTTATGTCAATTTTGACACTATTTGGTATTTTATTTTTGTGAAAATCCTAACATCATGATTACTTCAAAAAAATTAATAATAACATATCATATTAAGATATAAAATTCTTGGAATTCATTAAAAGTATCAAATTATATATACTTGGGAATTTATAATATCAATTATTTTAATATTTAATTAATCAGGTAATTAGTGCATCACAATTGTGTCACAAATAAATTAAATTATTTAATGTCTAAAAATTATAAATAAAATACCATTATGTATGAAATACTTTTATATTTATAATGAATATTTATAATCGAATTTATCTTATGTATAACCACATAATAAAAATGTTGTAGTTATTATATATTGATTTTATCTCTTTTAACTCTTCTTTGAATCAAATAATAATAAAAGACCTAATCTAATCCAAGTGGACCTAAATGATAATATTTTATTCATAAGGTTGTTTTTTGTCGAGATAAACTTTCCCAATAGAATTAAGTCATGTGTTAGGGTAATATTAATAACATTTTTACCCTTAATTACCCTATTTAGTTTTAACCGTGGTAAATAAAAGTAAAAAAGTTATTATTCACCAAAAATTATTTTCGCCTCATTGAACCACATTTTACTCTTGATATTAATCGTGTCTCTCGTATTTTCAAAATTCCACTCATAGAATCAGTAAAATTATGTTTTATGTGAATTTTCAAATTCTCATAAGAGGTTGGTAAAAGACGGCGAAAAGTTCAATAAAATATTTATATATCTAAAATTATTCTAAACTAACTCCAATGAATTACATTGAACATATATAGGTATTATGTATCTATTTTGACCTTAATTAAATTTAAATGAAAAATAATTATTTAAATAAAAATTCGGTTTTAAACTATAACTTAGTGTTTTTCTCACTATTCATAAAAAATTGAATGTTTTCAGAAAAATACCAAAAATTCACCCTAAGCTATTTTTGATATTCCAAATCAAAAAATGAAGAAAAATTTGAAAAATAAAATTTATAAAATATCAAAAAGTGGGTATTACAATTCATAACAGCTAGGGTGATTGGTTGTGGTGTGTGTTAGAACCCAAATTTGGATACAAAACACACTACTGTATTATTCAAAGAGAAGCGTAACGTGGAAGCTTGAGGTGTTACATTCTCCAATCCTTCAAATAATATCATCCTCAAAATTTCTAGAATAATACTTCAGAAAAAGACTCTGGTGGTTATTCATCATATGTTCCTCGGGTTCCCACGTTTCCTCTTCCATCATATGGTTTCTCCATATAACTTTTACCAGACGAGTCGTCCGGTTTCTCAGCACTTCTTCTCTAGTATCAAGAATCCTGACGGGCTCTTCGTAGTAAGACATATTGGGTTCTAGTTCTAATTCCTCATATGTGAGTACATGCGTTGGGACAGACATGTATTTTCCCAATAGTGATACGTGGAACACATCATGAACTGTGGAGAGACTTGGTGGCATTGTAAAACGGTAAGCTACAACCCCAATTTGTTCTAGAATTTTGAAAGGTCCGATGTACCTAGGACCCAATTTACCCTTCATACCGAAACGTATAACTCCCTTCCATGGAGATACCTTAATGAAAACATGGTACCCTACCTGAAATTCCAAATCCTTCATTCGGTTATCAGTATTGCTCTTCTGCCTACATTGAGATGCTTTGATGTGTTTTTGGATCACCTTCACCTTTTCCATCATTTCTTCCATCAGTTATGGGCCTACATGTTTTATTTCCCCAACATCATCCCAAAAGGATGGTGTGTGACATCTCTTTTGTTTATAACGCTATATATAGTGACATATGAATACTTTAATGGAAGCTATTGTTATAGGAATATTCTATCATAGGTAAATATTGATCCCTCATACCCTGAAAGTCAAATGAGAATGATCTCAACATGTCATATAAGGTTTGAATAGACCGTTATGATTGTCCATCTGTTTGAGGGTGGTAGGCAGTGCTCAAATGAAGTTCAGTATCCAAGGCCTTCTGAAGACTCTTCCAGAATTATGAAGTATAACGAGGATCACGATCAGATCCAATCGATAAAGGTACTCCATGAAGTCTCACAACTTCATTAATAAAAATCCTTGATAGATGTTCAAGTGGTAGATCTTATCTTATAGAATGAAAATGTACTGATTTGGTAAGTTGATCAATAATGACCCATATTGCATCGTTCCTTCTAGGAGTATTTGGTAGTCCCATGACAATTTCCATTGTGATATTTTCCCTTTTCCACTCAGGTATGGGAAGAGGTTTCATGACTCCTCCAGGCTATTGCCTTCCAGCATTCACTTGTTGACAAACCATACACCTGGACAGAAAACATGAAATTTCCTTCTTCATGTTGTCCCACCAAAAATTTTCCTTCAAATCCTTATACATTTTGGTTCTCCCAGGGTGTATTGAGAAATTGGTACTATGAGCATCATCCAACAATTCCCTTTTTATATCAGCTATATTGGGAACACAAATTATTCTCCAAAATTTCAAAATTCCATCTTTATACACAAAGTCACTCAATCTCCCATCATTGACATCTTTAATCTTCTTTTGAAACACTTCATCATCAGTCTGAGAAGTCTTTATACTTTCAAGTAAATATGGTTCGGAAACCATTTGAAAAAGAATTGATGTTTCACCTTCCATGGTGATTACCATATACATCTTTACTAGATCCTTGTATATAGGATCCTTTTCAAATATCATATTGTTCAAAAAACTATGATCCTTTCTACTCAAATAATCTTCCACCATATTTTCCTTCCCCGGGTGGTAGTGTATCATGAAATCGTAATCCTTGAGTAGTTCAATCCATATCCTTTGCCTCATGTTGAGTTCTTTCTTTGAGAAAATATACTTCAAACTCATGTGATCATTATAAATCATACATTTTTCACCATAGAGATAATGTCTCAATATCTTCAAAGCAAAGATTAAAGCATCTAACTAAAGATCAGGAGTTGGATAGTTTCGCTCGTGAATTTTCAGCTGACGTGATGCATAGGCAATAACTCTATCATTCTGCATACGAACACATCCAAGTCCTTTCTTCGATGCATCACTATAAATAACGAACCCATCATTCCCTGATGGTAGATTCAATATAGGAGAATTTCCTAATATTCTCTTCAGTTCTTCAAAACATTCTTCTCACTCTTTTTTCCAAACAAATGAAACCCCTTTACGTGTGATCTTTGTTAATGGGTTAGCCAATCGGGCAAAATTCTAGACAAAATGCTAATAATAACCTACTAGACCAATAAAACTGCATACCTCAGTTATACTCGTTGGTGATGGCCATTCTTGGATTGCTCTGGTCTTAGAAGGATAAACAAATATTCCATCTTTAGAGGCAATATGGACAAGAAAAGAAATCTTTTGAAGCCAGAATTCAGACTTGCTAAACATCCCATATAATTCATGTATTCTAAGAGTCTTCTTGATAATGCGCAAGTGATTTTCATGATCTTCATAGCTTTTGGATTATACCATGACATCATTAATAAATACAACCACAAAATCATTGAGAAATTCCTTGAAAACTCTATTCATTAGATCCATGAATATAGAGCATGTGTTAGTCAATACAAAAGGAATTACTGTTAACTCATAATGCCCGTACCAAGATCGAAATGTTGTCTTCAGAATGTATTCATTCTTCACACACAACTGATGGTATCTAGATCGAAGTTAAATCATTAAAAATTATTGATTTCCATGGAGTTGGTCAAATAAATAATCAATGCGAGGTAGGAGATACTTGTTCTTTATTTCTATTGCATTGATTTCCCTATAGTCGATACATAAGGTCATGGATTAATCATTCTTCTTATCAAAAAGGATAGGGGCTCCCCATGGAGAAACAGTTGGTCGAATAAATCCCTTATTACTCAATTCCTCTTGTTGTTTCTTTAGTTCAACTTATTCCATAGTGGCCATTCTATAAGGGTTCTTTTATATTGGCCTTGATCCAAGAATTAAATCAATGGAAAACTCAATTTCTCGTTCTGGAGGATGTCCAGGTAAATATTCCGGAAACACATCTACATATTCATTCGAAATAGTTATATCCTCTATTTGAACATTCCTTTCCTCACCCACAGTCATTCCATTCTCCTCCCCCCAATAATTGAATTTAGTTGTGCAACTGTTGGTGGATCTAGATAAGAATCAGGTTGTGACGAATCTGCTCTAAATATATGGTGTTCTTTATCATCATCATAAAAATTCGTATCCTCATCCTTCTTAAAATAAATTTTCACATCATGGCCCAAAACCCAATCCATACCGAGGATTATATAAAATTCAGTCATCGGTATGATGATAAGATCAGCTGATAAAGAACATTTATATGCCCTAATGGGAACAGATCCATAGAACATTGTAGCAATGATATTTCCCTTAAAAGTTTTAACTGACAACTCCTTTGTTAAATCAAATTGTAAATATCTAATTTTCGTAGAAAAATCAGAAGATATGAAACAATGTGTTGATCTATAATCAAATAAAGAATATTCTAAACATGAGGAAACAAATAAATTACTTACCATCATGTCTTTCGAAGCTTCAACCTCAGCAATAATTATATTATAAGCATGGCCTTGATCACTTTTCCTTTTCTGAGGTATGTTCCCCTAATAGTTAGGAAATCCATTTGCATGGTTCCCCATTTCCCTACAATTATAGCATTCCATGTTGACAACAAGTCTCATTCCCTTGCAATCATAATCTTGGTGTCCTTTTTCGCCCCCCTTGTAAAAGACTTCCATTCCCTTCAAGAAAGCAATAGGGTGTTTCTTTCCACATTTACTATAGGATGGATATTCAACGTTTCCATTCTTACAATTATTTCCATTCCCAGGTTGATCATCAGATCTCGTCTTCTCTTGCTCTGCTTTAATGTTTTAAGACTTAGAGAATTCATTTTCCGTCTTAATATCACACGAGATAATATCTTCATATGACGAGAAGGATTTTAAGACCAATGCTCGACGGAGAAATGGTTTTAACCCATCAAAGAAACGATAAATCATACTACTTGAGTTATGTGTATAATCTTTTTCATGACTCTCTATCCTTATAAAGTTATCCTCATACATTGCAACATTCTCATCCTCCTTTTGTCTCAGACTCAGAAATTGCATTTCCATATTTGCTCGATGGTCACGAGGAAAAGTATTTTTCTAAGAAATGCTCTTTGAACTCTCTCCATTCCATATTTGATAATTCATCATATTTGTTTTGTTTTGAATCAATGAACACCATTGATCACCATCTCTAGTGAGGTGGTAAACAACCATGAAAACATTTTCCCTTTCACTACTCCCCAAGGCATGGAATATTTTCTCTACGAAATTTATCCATTGGTCAGATACTAAGGGTTTTTTACACCCATTGAATGTTCGTGGTTTTTGCCTCATGAAGCGGTTTAACATTGATCCTCCACACTGTGGATCAGGGTTCTCCATACGGGTAAGGTTATTATTCATCACCTGAGTGAGTTTTCCTAGTATGGTGATTAGTTGATCAGCACCAGTTCCATCACCAGCTCCACTATAAGTATCTTGACCAGGAGGGAAATCCTTAAATTTATTGTGTGCATTGATATGGTTTTAATTTCTTCCAGTAGGCTCCATTTCTAAACAATTCCATAAACTAGATTATTTTATGAATTGAAATACATAATTCCAAACTTATAAAACACTTAACATAAATTGAACAATTTATGGATATATTCCATAATCATAAAAATGTTTTCTTTGAGGAAGTATATACTCATAATCCCTTCATAATGGTTTGTAATGAAAATGAGAATTATACTAAGCATATCCCCTGGGAGTGTCATAACCAAGAGTGCAGCAAGGCCCATTGTCGTGCACCAGTTACCGTTCGAGTCTTTCTCCAAGAGATGTTTTCGGGTTTTACCCCTAGGTTAATCTGTGCTAGAGCCACCACAACCTGCTCGTATCCAGACAGGGATTTATTTCTCGGAAAACTCACAAAATCATTACAATACCAAAATTCTTGGAAGTTATTATATACTAATCCTCAAAGTCCATCTTAGGTCTATGTGATCTAATCAGAGTTTATCTAAATCTAGCTTCCATGGTTTGTACTAATCTTTCTCTGATACTAACTGTAATGCGCCGACCCCAGTTACCCAGAGTCGGTGCATTGTTACATAACATTGGCACGATCACAAGAAAGATCAAATCTTGAAATACCTATTAGTTTAGTAGACTTAAAAACACTAGATATATTCATAAGTCCACATCATAAAAATGAAAACAACAACAACATAGTTTCCATAGTCCACCCTCACATCCCTTCATACAATACCTGCATGTCATTCATAAATTACTTCTTCACATCCTAGGAAAAATAAAACATAGAAAGGGGTGATCTCAAGTTCCCAGTAAGGATAACAATATAACGAAAACATTCATAAATAAGCAAAAACATTTAAAGAAATGTATAAATAAAAAAATCCTTTTAAACTTCAACTTCAGCATAATATGGAAATAATAAAATGAAATAATGCCATTTACTTATTCACATGGATATTCTACTAGTCGAATTATCATGTGCAATATCAATAACCACTTTCATAATGATGGAATGCATAATGCCAGACTATCATTACCACGTAGCAAAAGTCTCGTGCCAAGACTAAAAATAAGATTTTGTCAAGGCCTCATGTCAAGACACTAGTTTGTCTCATAAGACCTACCGATTCATCAAGGAGCTATAGCAGGCTCCACCCATCACTTATTAAGTCCAATGCATTTCTCATATGAATAGGTTTAACCATAACATAAACATTCATATTGAAACTAGTATACAGAATGTCAACAATTTCTCCATAAACCATGAATGGTATAAAAATAACACATCCACAGTCAAACATATCACAAAACTTTCTATACAATATATAAGTTTTGTATCATAAAAAATCAACTTCAAATAATCTAAAAATCCATCAATGGATGTTGACATAGATGAAATAAAAACTATTTGAGAGAAATATCTCTTTTTTTGAAATCATTTAAAAGTCAAATAATTATAAAATAAAAAATTTACATTAAAAATATTCATATAATCATGTAAGGGAATCTTTGAAGATTTTACAATAGTGGAAAATAGCAACACCCGTTATATAAGTTAAAAAAGACATTCTTACCTAAATTCTATCAAAAAGGTTAAAAATGACCTTGTTTGGAAAATGACAGAAAGATTCCTTTATAAACAACTTACACAAATTCAACAAGGGTATAAATTACTTTAACCCATAGTCTATACAATTGTAAGAATGTGTCGAAATACATTTTTAAGAAACATGGTTGTTGAGGATAAAGAGGTCCCAGTAGATAGTTACGTATAAACAACCTCGAATAATGAAGAGATTGTGAAATAAACCCTTACCTTGTAATTTTCCTTGGTTGAAGGTAGGTTAACCTCCTGTATAATGGTGAAATAAATGTTATTAAATTATACAAGAATCATATAAATTAATATGACATCATATATGGTCTTTTAACATTGCATTGTTAATAATATCATAGTATTATCTTCGTTTCGGGTGTTACCTTACTCGTTTTCTTTTGTATGCTTTGTTACATAAAGAGTGTTAGTTATGGATAGGTTGTATTTTATTCATATCCATAATGATATCAATTCCTTAAAAAAATTGAATCATCAAATGAGAATTAGACTTGCATAGATACGATGGGGAATGAATCTCATCCTGTTCGTTGAGACGGTAGTCCGTACGTACATACGAGCGACAATATCATTCTTTTGATATTAAAATAATATATAATTGGATGGTATATCATATATAAAGAATCATTATCATGTTATATTTATTATTATTATATTATTTATACATCATTATCATACCTATCCAAATAATAATGTTTTGAATAACAATTACAGCACGACGTTGAGACGGTAAGCCGTACGTACGCACGTATGGTGACATGTCATTCAAGGGACGGATAGAAAAATGAATTTTGTTGCACCATATTTATAATAAAATCATAGTATGTAAACAATATTGGAGTGATTATTTTAGAATGCAAATAACAAAGAAAGAAGACGTTGAGGAAGAAACTAACTTGAAAGAGGGTGGTGAAAACATTACCTCTTCTTCGGGTTTTTCCTTTTGATTTGACCAAAAGGACTCCTTAGAATGGCTTTCTGATCAATATAAGGCCTCTAGGTGTAGGTTAGGGAATTTTAGAGAATATTTTGGCAGGGTTTGGCCGAACTCAAAGGATTTTAAGGTATTAATTTGAGATAAGGTGGAGTGCCTTTTTATAAGAGGGGTGAGGGGCGCCTTAGGAAAAGCTAAAAATTTTATTTTATAATAAATTAATATTCGGTTTCTAATGGATCCAAAGTGGATTATTTAAATTTTAAGGTATGTATTGGTCGAAAAACCCTCAAAGAATAGGTTTTAGATAGGTTTGGGTTACTATATTAACCTTATCGTTTAGTTTTAACTCTTAGTTAATTAGTTTGACATTTACCATGTCACTTTGTATTTTTAAATTATATGGTTAATAAACATACCATATACATCCAAGTGAACCCAAAGTGGTTCATTAATGATAAACCTATCATTATTTAATTCTCTTGGATAAACCGTGTATTTTTTGGAATTTAATATCAATTAATAATATAATATTTGTTTTAAAAACTCTTCTATGTCAATTTTGACACTATTCGGTATTTAATTTTTGTGAAACTCATAACAGCATGATTACTTAGAACAAACATAAATAAATCAATACTAACATTTCATATTATGCTATAAAAGTAGTTTAATTCATTAAAAGTCTCAAATTATATTTATTTGGGTATTTATAATATCAATTATTTTAATATTTCATTAATTAGGTATTTACCGCATCACCATTGTGTCATAAATAAATTAAATTATTTAATGTATAAAAATTATAAATAAAATAAAATTATGTAGGAAATATTTTTTATCATTATAATGAATATTTATAATCGTATTTATTTTATGTCTAACCCTATATTAAAAATGTTTTAGTTATTATACTTTGATTTTATCTCTTTTAACTCTTATTTGAATTAAAAAATAATAAATGTCCTAATCTAATCCAAATGGACCTAAATGATAATATTTTATTCCAAAGGTTTTTTATGGTCGAGATACACTTGTCCAATAGAATTAGGACATTTGTTAGGGTAATATTAATATCATTTTTACCCTTAATTACCCTTTTTACTTTTAACCGTCGTAAATAAAATTAAGAAGTTACTATTCACCAAAAAAATATTTTCATCTCATTTAACCACATTTTACTCCTTGATATTAATTGTGTCTCTCTGATTTTCGAAATTCCACTCACATAAGGGGTAAAATTATGTTTTATGTGAATTTCCAAATTCTCCTAGGAGGTGGGTTAAAGGCGGTGAAAAGTTCAATAAATGTTTTATATATCTAAAATTATTCTAAACTAACTCAAATGAATTACATTGAAATTATATATGTATTATGTATATATTTTGATCTTATTTAAATTTAAATAAAATAAATAATTATTTAAATAAAAATTCTGTTTTAAACTATAACTCAGTGTTTTTCTCACTATTCATAAAAAATGAATGTTTTTGAGAAAAATACAAAAAATTCACCCTACGGTAATTTCGATATTTCGAATCTAAAAATGAATTCCATTTTGAAAGATAAAAATTATAAAATTTCAAAAAGTAGGTATTACTATTCATAACGTCTAGTTTGATTGGTTGTGGTGTGTGTTAGAACTCGATGTTGCGTACAACACACACTACTATATTATTTAAAGAGAAGTGTACCATGGAAGCTTGGGGTGTTACATGTAGTGAAATCCTGAAAGGATCATAATGTTCTTACATACTCTTGGAATACCTAAGAATATATATTATATTAATAAATCTAGAAATTGATCATGTTAATCAATAAATAAATTTTTCGCTAGTTCTATACTGATTCGAGGGACACTTATATATAAGGATAGAATTATATGAATTTATATGTCCCATATTTGGGATATGTGGTTATTAGAGAACATCCTCTCTATTAAGACTAAATTGATGATATCCATATCAAAGGGTAGGCATTAAAAAGTTTGAAGAACTCAAATTTGACAAAACTAATCAATAATATGGGGCATATGATACATGTTCATGATTTTAATATCGTTATGTTTATGAGGATCAATGTTGTGATGCATTTATTTACAATTATTCTTATCATATATGATGGTCACATCTCATGGTGAATCACTATAATATATAATAAAATAATACATTCTCTCCTAGATGTTCTTATATAATTTCTACAATTCATTCAATGATTGTATATATGGATTAATTTATTTGATAATTGCACAATGTATAAGACTAAATAAAAATTTATCCTCATGATCTAGGGGAATAACACAAAATACTTCTTTAAGTACATCAATATATTCCCATAATAAATTCATATCTTCAATATCATCTCATTACCAAAATATTTTATTTAAATTTCCCTTGATATTTGGTATTAAGACACATATAATGGATAGAATTTTTATATGGACATCATTGTGTGATTTAAACCAATTGATGACCAAGGGATGATTATAGATGTGATATTTGATTTACCAATCCTAAAAATTGATATGTGATTTAGTAATGTTGATCTAATAAAGTACTAAAAAATAATAAATGTTTTCAAATGTGATAATATTATTAATTATATGAAAGGTATTTTTGAAAAAATTCATTTTAAAAAGATTTATAATATTTAGATCCCATCATCATAAATAATAGATTTTTTTTTCTAAAATCACAACATCAAGATCCTATGGTGGTTATATTATTCCCCAAGTAAATTTCAATAAATAATGGAGTGGGTATAAGAAAAATAAATTTTATCATGTTTAGTTATAGAGTATCTATTGATCATTAATTTTACTAATCCATATTCATAATACGCAACAACAAATCTATCTATATACACATTTTTATTCTCCCAATGACTCGAGGGTTTCAAAAATCAATTGTAATCATTATCCCTTCTCTTGGGAGATTTTTTTTTAATTCCTATACTCTATTCAATTAAGGCATTGAAATCATGGGTGGAATATTTGAATTATCCTTTTCTCCATCTATTTCATTATTTTTCCTCTTTATATCTCTTCAACATTCTTATAAATGATGGAATTCTATTCCAAAATTATATAATTTACTTGCTAACTTGAGAAAAATCCATTCACAATTCTTCCCACATTTTTTGCATGTTAGATAATTAATTTCCCTTTAATCATGTGTTTAAATACATCCATTTACTAAAAAAGATACTTTTGGAATTCTTTTCTCAAAAACTATAAGAATCATTAGACTGTATGATATCCATAGCTCTAATGAGATTTTTTTTTGATTTATCCGTAACTACTAATGTATATTATATCCAAAACCATCCAGATACAATGCTTGATGTCCCAATTTAAATGATCTATTTTTAAATAAATTTTCAATTCTAAAAACATATTCTAACATTTTATGTCTTTTAAATTTGGATTTTTTAGGTACCATTTGATTAATCCTATTTTTTTTTCAACTCCATAAATTCCCTATATATATTCATTAGATGAGTAGTGGGAACATTTTTGGTCAAAATATATTATGAAAATGTTATTTTATAGAATAATATTCATTTATTGTTTTTATATTCTTAATGAGATTTCACCACTAATTTTCATCACCATTCAAATAATTAATGAATAAAAAAATTCATTATTTTCTCATTGTAGGATATAAAATATATTTTATATTGTAATGAACCATTTTATAGAGATTAGTTGTTCGGATGACACACTAACATAGGCTGTTAATTTCTGCATCACGTACTCCTAAAAAAATTAATATTACATAGTGAAATATAGAGTTATGTTTAATTAATGTTATTATTTATAGATGGATATTATGGGGATATAATATCCATGGTATTTTTCACTCCATATGACATCGTATTTTGTTTCTTATTATGTCTTCCAGTGAACTATACATAAGTTTCATTGTTTGACTAATTCGTCATAGTCCCTTCCATAGACAAAAACCAAGTTTTTACTGTGAGTATTGTGTAAATATAATCAGTATACAAAATAATATGGAAATGAACATCTATCATTAAATATCATAAATGATAAAAATGTATTTAAAACTCAAAAAATATGTTCACCATAAACCACTTTTGGGTAAAAAAATGGTTTTTAGAGTTTATATAAAAAATATTACTGTATTAGTCCATAATAATAACTATGCACTTATCTGATACCGAATGGGGTGACCAGAAAAAAAAACATATACACATATTACCAATATTTTAGTTAACAATAGTTTTATCTCATAATAAATAACACCATGGAACCAAATGTTTAAATGTATTTTTATATTAGAAAAAAAATTCTTTTACAACATCTTCATCATATCCCGATAATATTGTTCTCACATGACACCCCCAAAACATAGCATATAAAATACTGTCATAATAACCTCTGTAATAGAAACATAAATAGATGATATCTCATATTATCAATTATTATACCCATAAATGAAAACAGTTTATTATTATAAGTGGGAATAGGATGAAAATATGGGTAATAGAACATATTAAAGGTAAATAAACACAATATATGTCAATGGTACTATATATTACAAAACCTAACTCATGCCATAAGTCTTTTAGCACGTATTAAGACCGGAGTATATAATCACGGGCTATGAGAACAGACCATTGGTATGTTTCATAACATAACAATGGGGTGAGAACATTGGAATATAAATAATAACTTATGAAAAGGTTAACCACCATGAAATTCATATCATAATGAACCTGAATGAACACTTACCAATAACATTATATAATTTAGATAAACACCATTCACCATTATCTTATTGTTCATTGGATAACTACCGTAATCACATCTTGATCCATTGAGATACAAATTATTTCCCACTTCAATAGAGGGATATTATTAACCCTCCCGTAATATAGAAACCCTAGTATAACATAAATGGTTTTCACTTCATTTTAGATTAATATTCAGTACATTACAGTAATAAATGAATGTATACAATAATAGATTATTTTCTTTGAGAAAAAGGATAATCTCTTCAATAGTGGGGAATGATCTTTAATATATTCTATCTAGATCTCCATCTTTATTAAATGTACATATAACAAATGTTCATAACGTGGGAAAATGTAACATAAGAAATGGGTGAGTTCAAATTCCTAGTATGGGTGAACAGGGGTGATATATAAGCTTAATCATTAGCATATGGGTATGAGAACATGATCATGAAAATAGATGATGATATAATACATATTAAAGATCATATACATAGATCATGGAACAAATAATGGTAGTTCATTAAATATGAATCACAAGGAAATATATAATATAAGACAAGAGAGTATAAAATATGAAAAAATTGCATAATTGTGGATGAAACATAATAATATAATATGATTTCAAAAGTATACAATTCATTACTTCCATTACCATTGTGGTAGTATGGGATTACTCCCCCATACCATCATGGTATTAACGGTTCACTAACATTGCCATATTAGTAGCATGAGTTCACTCATCATGCCATCTTAGTATTCATTGTTCACACCCATGGATATATTAGTTGTCATGGTTTATTCCCAAGACCATCTTAGTCTATCTCATGAGATATAAATTTTTACCTAATGCATTAAAAGACTATATAGGGCCCACCATTCACATAATGAAATAAAAAATACATGTTCCACATGATCATAAATAATCATATCATAAAATATGAAATTAAATGGTTATTATAAACATGATTAATTATTAAAACATGTGGAAAAAATAGGTTTCATAATTATTTAATCATAAAAAAATCTAGTGAAATGAATATAGTTTCAATATAAAATATCACATTGAAGAGAAATCGGTTTCATGAAGACCATGAAATTTATTGTTACCCATTAATAGAAATAATATGAATGGAACGTATAGATTATTTCCAAATAGGGGATGTGTAACATCAAAAGATGTCATTGTAGATGGAAAGTAATTTTGAAAAATCCTTCAAAATGTTTATTGAAAACAATATCTTTTATTCTTTGAAAAATACATTAAATTATACAAAAACATTTTTAAAAACCTTTATTGCATATAAAAAAGACATGAAATAATTAGAAACCATTTTTCTTTCAAAATTTATAAAATAAACGTAAAAACATTTTAAATTACATTTTCTTTTAGAACAATCTATAAAAGGTATAAAGAAATCATGAAATTTTTTTGAAAACCATTTTCCTTGAAAACTTATAAAAGAATCGCGAAAAATTTTTGAAAACAATTTTTCTTGAAAAATAATAAATGTATAATGAACATGTTTTCAAAAACAAACATACATAAAAATAAAAAAATGATACTTTAAAATGTTTTTAAATACATATTTCATGAAAAATCATAAAAGAAACACAAAAATGTTTTCAAAACCATTTTTTCTCGAAAACAAAAAAATCAAACATGAAAATGATTTGAAAAACGTTTTTTCATAAAAACATATAAAAGAAATCAGGATATGATTTATAATACATTTTTCATGAAAATAATTTTTATAAATATAAAAACTATTCTTTTAAATACACAAATGAAGCTTCCCAGAAATGATGGTTGGTAAATTTGTACTTTTCGTATAAGGTAAAATTAATATTCCTTTTGTACAGTAAAAAGGTTATCAGAATACATTGATTGGAAATAGACAAAAGATTATATTCAAATTTTTTAATAAAAAAGTGGTAAAAAATGAATTTTTATGATCATATGATTTTAGAAGAAGATTATCAGAATCCATTTTTAGAAAATAAGGTTATGAAAGAACATGGATTTCTGACCAGAGAGATTGTAATGTTAGGATATTCTAGAAACAAATTTAGAACTATATAATGAAATAAAGTGTTTAAAAATGGTAATAATACAATGTTATAATTTGAATATATGGAGGATAAAAAATGTCATGAGTTTTCATGGGATTTTCTTCATAAAATTTCCTTAAATAAAAAATTTACATAAATAATCTCGAACAGGGATGATATTTTTTAATAAAAAATTTATAACATTGTAACATGGTATCATATACTCAATGTAAAAAAAGGAAATAAAATTAAAATTAAAATTTCATGAAATGTAGTATATTAATGATATAACCTGTAAAATGGATGTATATACACCTCAAAAATGAATTTAGGTTCATAACAAAACATGATTCTCAATAATGAAAAGTTTAGAGAAAACTATTTTATTGATTTGGTATCTTTTGAAACATAAACACCATGAATGAATTTTTATAAAATAGATATTATAAGGCCGGAAAATTTATTTAAAATATACATAAAATAAAATAATGGTATGTACATACAACCACACAAAAGGAAATTCTTTCAAACAATGAATCTATCTCAGAGAAATAAAAAGTGAGATGAGAACCCATTACCTTGTGTCAATACACTCATCATACATGTTTAAACTGCATATATAATAAATATAAATTTATTATAATTTTTTACAAATAAATATCATTATATATAATACAATATATGGTTTTATTGTTACCTTATATTAACTTATGTTTAACCATAACATGTTAAGGTTTCATTGTGGGTAATATTTTCATTGTTTTTCATATGTGCCTTAATTTATTATATTGTTGGTCCATATACTTATATAATGATTCCAAAATTATAAAAATGATGAAAATATCATCTATATAAAATTTAGTTTCATTATAATTATAAAAAAAAATATATAATTTTTAAATGGAATAAACCGTTTACTGAGACGATAGGCCTTACGTAAGCATGAACACTAATTCCAAATAATTATCGTTTTGAGGGAAAGAATGGAAAATAACTGTGTGTGTGTATTTATTAATGTTTATTTATGCTATCATATATGTCATATATATTTAGTAAAACAATTATTAACAAAATTCATGTATTGCTTTAATGAATCATATCGCTTTGAGGGGGTGGTAGTCCACATTTCCTCAAATGAAATTATCATATTTACAAAAGATGGAAAGCATAATGGTATATTTCAAATAAAAATTAATGAAGCTTAAATAAATAATAAATATTGTATATATCATATATAAACATTTCTTCTATAAGAAGGCCACCAGGATAGGTGGTAATGGAAATATAAAAAAACATTATTTCGTTGGGCAGTACATCATCGTACAAAGAAACATTATGATTGTTACCCAGCAGGTAGAGGTGTGAGTAAGTGTAGGTAGAACCATTTAAAAAGTCATCCTAATATCTTTAGTGTAGATACCCGAAGCCTGACGTACATAGACTTTACATTACTTTTGCGGAATACTTAGTACATAACAAAAACACACACACACAAGGATCGTAATAGTTTAGTGTCTTTGGAAACTCAGAACGTAATCTTCTAATCGTGGTGAAAGATCTTCAAAATCTCCCATAAAGATCTTCTTTTTTTTACCTAAAACCTTTCTTTATATCCTAGGGAAAATAAAACATAAAAGGGTGAGCTCAAATGCTCAGTAAGGGTAAACAAAAGAAATATCAATCACATCGTATTCATAAGAACATAACATTTTGGAAATCATAACCTGCAAAAGAGAGCATAATTTCATAACATGGAATAAATCATAGAAGTGAAAATGAGATCCCCATAATCATAACATAAAACATGAAACTTTGTGGCATGCACACATAATCATATAGAATCATTTCTTGTTAGTCAAGACTCATTGCCAAGACTATCTTAGTGGACAAAGTCCCTTTCTGAATCGAGTAACCCTCGTTTCAGTCCTGTTTCACTGAACCGGTATAACCTACCATTTCAGCCATGTCTATCTCATGAGATATAAAATCTTTACCCAATGCATTGGAGGGAGATATAGGTCCCACCCATCTTATAATGAATCCTTTCTTATGTGTGCCACATAAATCATAAATCATACATCATCGCATAACACATGTAACAAAAATGGGATTCTTGAAACATCATGACATCATAAAACCATTCATATAATATAAAGGAATTCATAAACATAATTCCATCACAACATAGTCAAATCAATCTAAAAATATGGATAGAAACAGAACCCTTTATGATCTTAGATGGAAAATAATTTTGATAAATCACTTGAAATGAATTCTTGAGGAAAATATCCTTTCTTCTTCAAAATAAATTTCATTTCACAAAAAATCATGCAATTTTAAAAGAAAGAGATTTTATTAAAAATAGTCATGAAATATTTTGGAGGAAGCTTCATGAAAATAAGGCTTTATAAAACCGTAAAAATTCGTTCGTGCAGTTTAAGTTAAAAAACATTCTTCGTACTTTTGTCGGAAAAGTCAAAAAGTACCTCGTACGACAAAAGATTCCTTTAATATATATTAATAAAAACTCACCGAAGGTTAAAAATGGATTTAAACAATTGTAGTTGGATGGAAATAATATTACATATTGATGAAACATGGATGTGGATGATAAAATACACCCCAGTAAATGCCAAAGTAAAAACAATCTCGGATAAAAATGAGATTGTGATATTTCCCTTACCTTAGGTCCGATTTGCTTTGTACGTGTCCGAAGCTCCTATATAATGGTTTAAATAATGTCATTGACTTATTAAAGAATCATATTCATTGTTATGATATCATATATGGTTCACTTATGACATTATATTACCCGTTCTTTTGTAAATTCCATGTTAAAGAAGTGTTTTGGGTAAAATCGTTTCATTTATCGTAGGTGTTTTGACTTATTGTTCTTGACATTATTATTACTTATATCATGATTTACTTACTTCCAGAATATAAAATATGATTTATATATCATATATATTCAGTATATATATATATATATATATATATAATAGATAGATAAATGACATGAAAAACACCGTTTATGGAGACGGTAGTCCGTACGTACGCATGAACGCTGTTTTCCTTTCCTTATTGTCTTGAATGGAAGTAAGTAGATGACATACATATATATATATATACATAAATCCAGTAGCTTTATAACGTCATATATTTCATTATTATTTCTTATATATACTTTATAATCATTCTTAAATGGTTAACATGGAGAATGAATCTCATCGCGTCGTGGAGACGGTAGTCCGTACGTACGCACGAGCGATGTTATCATTTCCATAAATATTGAATTGAATTGCAGTGGATTATACAATATATCAGAATCAATATGATGTTGTAATAACTATGTATAGTTATTCTTTACACCCTTATACCCATCCTTGTAAGGTGGTGGTGGAAAATAGATTACACCACGGCGTGGAGACGGTATTCCGTACGTACGCACGCGCGGTGATTTCTTTTTCCGTAGGATGGATAGATGGTGAAATAGGGTTGTTTCATACTTATAATAACATATCAGTATATGAGTGATACTGATGTTATTACTTCATAATGAAACAACCTAAGAAGAAGAAGTGCAAGAAGAAATAAAGATGAAAGAATTGGTAACGGTAATTACCTCTTCTTTGAAGCGCCTTTTTGAGACATCCTCTTAGGGAACTAAAATTGGACTTTCAGGATGACAAGAACCTCTAGTATGTTGCTAGGTAAGTGGAGAAGATATTTTGGCAGGGGTTGGCCGAGCTTGAGTTCTCAAATTGGTGTGAGGAGGAGGGGGAGGAGGTGTCCTTTTATAAGGGAGGAGAGGGGCACCTTAGGAATACCTCATAATATTATTTTATATTAATGTCAAAATCGGTTAATAATGGTTCCAAAAGGTCTTATTTCGAAGCTAAAGTGGGGATAGGTCGAAATCCTATCATCCGATAGGATTTAGACAAGTTTAGGGTATTATTTTAACCTTATCAATTAGATTTAACTCTAAGATAAATAATTTAACTTTTACCGTGTCTGTTTGTTTTCTTTTACTATATGGTTAATAAACTTACTATAACATACCAAACGAACCCCAAATTGTTTATTATTAATATATATATCCTTATCTAAGTCATTTGGCCGAACCTTAGATTTTTAGGAATAAAATAACAATTAATAATATAATATTTGATTTAAAAACTATTTTGTGTCAATTTTGACACTATTTGATATATGATTTTTGTGAAAGTCATAACATAATTATATGTTCGAACCAAGTTGATTAAATCAACACTAATATATCATAGTAACCTAGAAAATTAGTGGAATTCATAAAAAGTCTTAAATTACATTTATTTTGGTATTTATCTTATCAATTATGTCAATATTTCATTAATAAGATAATTACTGCATCATCTTTGTGTCATAAATAAATTAAATTATTTGATGTCTAAAAATTACAAATAAAATACCATAATGTAGTAAATCGTTTTATCTTTCTAATGAATATTTACAATCGAATTTATCTTATGTATAACCCCATATTAAAAATTATTTACTTATTAAACTTTGATTTTAACTACTTTAACCCTTCTTTAAATAAATTAATAATAAATGTCCTAATCTAATCCAAGTGGGCCTAAATGGTCATATTTTATTCCTAAGTTTGTTTTTGGTCGAATTACACTTGTCCAATAGAATTAGGACATGTGTTAAGGTAATATTAATATCATATTTACCCTTAGTTACACTATTTACTATTAACCGCGGTAAAAAAAAGTAAAAAGTTACTATTCACCAAAAATTATTTTTATCTCATTGAACCACATTTTACTTACTAATATCAACCGTGTCTGTCGGATTTTCGAAATTCCATTCACAGAAGCGGTAAAATTAAGTTTTATGCAAAATTCAGTTTTTAACCTACCACTTAGTAGTTTCACTATTCATCAAAAATTGATGTTTTTCAGATTAATGCCAAAATTTCATCCTAAGCTATATTTCATATTCCGAATTCAAAAATGAAGTCTATTTTAACAAATTCATAACATAGAAGATTCATTAATTAATTTTATAATTAAATCCCGCTGTTAAAATAAATAGCGTGTTTTTAGGAAACAATATATACCAAAAGATTGACACTTGATTATGTCTGGTTTAAATGTGAAATTACAACCAATGACCAACATTGTATTAAATTGTAAAAATATATTCTAAATATACTTTAAAACCACTCAAATTAATAATTTATCACTATTAATTATTTCGATTAAAAAATTGTTTTTTAATTATAATTTAGTAATTTTCACTATTCATCAGAATATGAAAGTTATCCGAAATGTACCGAAATTTCACCTTAGGCTAAATTCGATACTCCGAATCCAAAAATGAAGTTCATTTTGAAAAATAAGATTTACAGAATTTTAAAAAGAGTTTATTACTATTCATACCGGCTAGTTTTAATAATATTTTAATAGCATATCGTTGTTTAGTGAAACTCGGTATTGCGTATTACACACGCTATCGAGGAAGGTCGTGATTGTGTGTAATGCAAGGCAAGTCAAGGATGCGTGTTGTGCAAGCTCCTTTTGGTGTAGCGTACAACACAAGACATTAATAAAATTAAAAAGAATATTTTTTATAAAATCTTGGGCTGTTACATTCTACCCCCCTTAAAATGAATTTCGCCCTCGAAATTCGTCGGGGTTATAAATGGTTTACTATTTGAAAGTTTCTTTAATAGAAACCCACATCGTAAAAAGGAATATCAAAACCAATATTTAAAAACAATAGTATGAAACGTAACGGTTACCCAAATAAACTAATCATTGGGTTTCCACATAGGTGAAAATATGGATATGGAAGAGAAATCTAACCATCATGTTCTGATGGAGAGTGGTAGAGAACATGGCTATGAAAAAGCCAATAATCACAAATCCATAAATTTGTGACGATCTAAGGTACCATCTGATTCATCAGGTATAAGATCACTAGGACAACATTTTTGGTTTTCAAGATCATTTCCCTAAAGTTGAAAATTTGAATTGGAATAAATACATTCTTTATTTTGGTACAATCTCACTATTGTTTGTGCCTAGAACAATTTCCACTTCATCTCATAAATAAATGAAGTTGAATCTGTTATTCGTGAAGTGTTAGCAGATCATGTGATAGAATGACGGGTCATTCCATCTGTCTCAAACAAAAGGTTAACAAAAATTATATACATAAGTCGATCTATAGTGAGATTAATCATATATAGTTCCTAAAATGGACTTATCCTTCATATATCATACTGCTTAATATCATAAAACTAGTTCATACTAAACAGGGACTTCCTGTAGGCCAGTGGTAGGCGATAAAGGCCAGTCGCACTTTGGTTGTGGGTTCGATTCCCACAGCCTTGTCCGAAGCGATGGGCTGTCGCCCGTCCTGCAGGTTGTCCTTTTTCTAAAACTATATTACTATAATATCCCATAAATAATATCGAAAAAACTTCTATCCTTAAACAATACTAACTTATGTCCAACATAATCCATTCCAATCTTTAGTCCTATCCATAATACTGCAGTCCATTTTCATAACATAGTGAAAACGATTACCAAAGATTTAATACCATCGTTGATCCCCATATATCATAAGATATATCTTGTTGGAAACATTCCAAATATTCAAAGGCCTTAATCTTGTACTCTCTTGAATACCCATTGAACCTTAGTGAAAACTTGAATGCAGTTAAAAGTTAACACTTCCCACATACCAAAATCCTCAAAATTCTATATACTCAAACCATGATATCACTTAGTCCTTATATCAATCATGAGCTCATGAATACTGTTAAACATTTCATTTTCTCGTTTTCCCTTCATTATGCGCATAATATCTCAATCACTTTGAATACCACATTAGACCAATACATAAATATTCCAATATTCCATGATACAACATTATTTTGGAATCCCATTACATAAAAACTTAATCATTCCACCACATCGTTGTCATATTCAACATTGCCAATAGTGATCGTATGTGACTTCCCTTTGTCCTTTGCCTTAAGCGGTTGCTCATGTTGATCATCACTAACCCTTGGATTAGGGCATTTATTGGCATAATGTCCCATCTCCTTGCACATGAAGCATTGAAGTGTTGGTTGTGCGTTCTCTGTAGTGTTTGCTTTATTCACTTCATTAGAATCCCTTTTTCCATTACTTCGACACTCAGCTGCTCGATGACCCTCTTTTCCACACTTAAAACATTTTCTAGTCCCTTTAAGACAATCTCCACCATGCTTCTTTCCACACTTTGTGCATAAGGAAACATTCATCTTCTTTTCACCATTATTCTGAGATTTCTCCTTGAACTCCATCTTTCGTTTCTTGTCAAAACCATGAGATGGATATGTAACACCAACTTCCATTTCTACCTTGATAGCACAACGCACAATTTCTTCATAGCTACTGAAGTCGCTTATAGCTAATGCCCTTCGAAGACTTGGTTTTAAGCCACTGAAAAATCGATCAACTTTACTTTCAGGTTGGATGATAATGCCAGATGCATACCTTGCAAGTCTTGTAAAATTCGCTTCGTATATACCAACAGATTCATCATCCTTTTGCTTTAGTTCAAGAAACTCTTTCTCCATCTTCGTTCGAAGAATACGAGGGAAGTACTTACTGAAAAACATGTTCTTGAACTCGTCCCATTCCATGGAATCAATTTCATCTCTTTTCCTCGTATTCTTGATAAGATTCCACCATTGATCAGCTTCACCTTCCAAACGATATACTACTAAGATGACTTTATCATGTTCAGAACATTGAAGAACTGAAAATATCTTTTCAGTAGTACTAATCCATTGTTCAGCAACTAATGGATCAGTAGACCCACTGAAAGAAGGCGGACGCTGCCTCATGAAGGATTCAACAGAATGTTGCTCCTTCCTTTGCTCGTTTGGAAGTCCTGCATGATTCATAGCATGAGAAAGTTGTGTGAGCATGGCTACAAGATTTCTCATTCCAGCTCCCATATCGTTTGGTTGCTCAGGGGGACAATCATTGCATTGTCCATTGCATTGATCAACACGGTTCCTTCGGGTTCCAGCCATCGTCTAAAACCCCAAAAGAATAGTGTCAGAGGAAAAAATCATGCTAGGGAAAACAACATAATAAAGGGGTAGTACCCTAAATATCTAACATCTTAGGTTAAATTCTAAGATCGTTAGAGCAATTCTAGGACTATAACCTATACGTATACTTAACCTTAGGGACATCCGTAGACATACCGTAGAAATATCTCTAGGGATCTCACTAACGTTTTCGCATCCTAGTTTCCAAAGGTTGACTAAACCTTTGCTTTGATACCAACTGTAGAGACCCGAAGCCTGACATACATAGACTTTACATTACTTTTGCGGAATACTTAGTACATAACAAAAACACACACACACAAGGATCGTAATAGTTTAGTGTCTTTGGAAACTCAGAACGTAATCTTCTAATCGTGGTGAAAGATCTTCAAAATCTCCTATAAAGATCTTCTTTTTTTTTACCTAAAACCTTTCTTTATATCCTGGGGAAAAGAAAACATAAAAGGGTGAGCTCAAATGCTCAGTAAGGGTAAAAAAAAAGAAATATCAATCACATCGTATTCATAAGAACATAACATTTTGGAAATCATAACCTGCAAAAGAGAGCATAATTTCATAACATTGAATAAATCATAGAAGTGAAAATGAGATCCCCATAATCATAACTTAAAACTTGAATCTTTGTGGCATGCACACATAATCATAGAGAATCATTTCTTGTTAGTCAAGACTCATTGCCAAGACTATCTTAGTGGACAAAGTCCCTTTCTGAATCGAGTAACCCTCGTTTCAGTCCTGTTTCACTGAACCGGTATAACCTACCATTTCAGCCATGTCTATCTCATGAGATATAAAATTTTTACCCAATGCATTGGAGGGAGATATAGGTCCCACCCATCTTATAATGAATCCTTTCTTATGTGTGCCACATAAATCATAAATCATACATCATCGCATAACACATGTAACAAAAATGGGATTCTTGAAACATCATGGCATCATAAAACCATTCATATAAGATAAAGGAATTCATAAACATAATTCCATCACAACATAGTCAAATCAATGTAAAAATATGGATAGAAACAGAACCCATTATTATCTTATATGGAAAATAATTTTGATAAAACACTTGAAATGAATTTTTGAGGAAAATATCCTTTCTTCTTCAAAATCAATTTCTTTTCACAAAACATCATGCAATTTTAAAAGAAAGAGATTTTATTAAAAATAGTCATGAAATATTTTGGAGGAAGCTTCATGAAAATAAGGCTTTATAAAACCGTAAAAATCCGTTCGTTCCGTTTAAGTTAAAAAACATTCTTCGTACTTTTGTCGGAAAAGTCAAAAAGTACCTCGTACGACAAAATATTCCTTTCATATATATTACTAAAAACTCACCGAAGGGTAAAAATGGATTTAAACAATTGTAGTTGGATGGAAATAATATTACATATTGATGAAACATGGATGTGGATGATAAAATACACCCCAGTAAATGCCAAAGTAAAAACAATCTCGGATAAAAATGAGATTGTGATATTTCCCTTACCTTAGGTCTGATTTGCTTTGTACGTGTCCGAAGCTCCTGTATAATGGTTTAAATAATGTCATTGACTTATTACAGAATCATATTCATTGTTATGATATCATATATGGTTCACTTATGACATTATATTACCCGTTCTTTTGTAAATTCCATGTTAAAGAAGCGTTTTGGGTAAAATCGTTTCATTTATCGTAGGTGTTTTGACTTGTTGTTCTTGACATTATTATTACTTCTATCATGATTTACTTACTTCAAGAATATAAAATATTATTTATATATCATATATATTCAGTATATATATATATATAATAGATAGATAAATGACATGAAAAACACCGTTCATGGAGACGGTAGTCCGTACGTACGCATGAACGCTGTTTTCCTTTCCTTATTGTCTTGAATGGAAGTAAGTAGATGACATACATATATATATACATAAATCCAGTAGCTTTATAACGTCATATATTTCATTATTATTTCTTATATATACTTTATAATCATTCTTAAATGGTTAACATGGAGAATGAATCTCATCGCGTCGTGGAGACGGTAGTCCGTACGTACGCACGAGCGATGATATCATTTCCATAAATATTGAATTGAATTGGAGTGGATTATACAATATATCAGAATCAATATGATGTTGTAATAACTATGTATAGTTATTCTTTACACCCTTATACCCATCCATGTAAGGTGGTGGTGGAAAATAGATTACACCACGGCGTGGAGACGGTATTCCGTATGTACGCACGCGCGGTGATTTCTTTTTCCGTAGGATGGATAGATGGTGAAATAGGGTTGTTTCATACTTATAATAACATATCAGTATATGAGTGATACTGATGTTATTACTTCATAATGAAACAACCTAAGAAGAAGAAGTGGAAGAAGAAATAAAGATGAAAGAATTGGTAACGGTAATTACCTCTTCTTTGAAGCGCCTTTTGGAGACCTCCTCTTAGGGAACTAAAATTGGACTTTGAGGAAGACCAGAACCTCTAGGATGTTTCTAGGGAAGTGGAGAAGATATTTTGGCAGGGTTTTCCGAGCTTGAGTGCTCAAATTGGTGTGAGGAGGAGGGGGAGGAGGTGTCCTTTTATAAGGGAGGAGAGGGGCACTTTAAGAATACCTCATAATATTATTTTATATTAATGTCAAAATTGGTTTATAATGGTTCCAAAGGGTCTTATTTCGAAGATAAAGTGGGGATGGGTCGAAATCCTATCATCCAATAGGATTTAGACAAGTTTAGGGTATTATTTTAACCTTATCAATTAGATTTAACTCTAAGTTAAATAATTTAACTTTTACCGTGTCTGTTTGTTTTCTTTTACTATATGGTTAATAAACTTACTATAACATGCCAAACGAACCCCAAATTGTTTATTATTAATATATATATCCTTATCTAAGTCATTGGGCCGAACCTTATATTTTTAGGAATAAAATAACAATTAATAATATAATATTTGATTTAAAAACGATTTTGTGTCAATTTTGACACTATTTGATATATGATTTTTGTGAAAGTCATAACAGAACTATATGTTCAAACCAAGTTTATTAAATCAACAATAATATGTCATAGTAACCTATAAAATTAGTGGAATTCATAAAAAGTCTTAAATTACATTTATTTTGGTATTTATATTATCAATTATGTCAATATTTCATTAATAAGATAATTACTGCATCATCATTGTGTCATAAATAAATTAAATTATTTGATGTCTAAAAATTACAAATAAAATACCATAATGTAGTAAATCTTTTTAGCTTTCTAATGAATATTTACAATCGAATTTATCTTTTGTATAACCCCATATTAAAAATTATTTACTTATTAAACTTTTATTTTAACTACTTTAACCCTTCTTTAAATAAATTAATAATAAATGTCCTAATCTAATCCAAGTGGGCCTAAATGGTCATATTTTATTCCTAAGTTTATTTTTGGTCGAATTACACTTGTCCAATAGAATTAGGACATGTGTTAGGGTAATATTAATATCATATTTACCCTTAGTTACCCTATTTACTATTAACCGCGGTAAAAAAAAGTAAAAAGTTACTATTCACCAAAAATTATTTTTATCTCATTGAACCACATTTTACTTACTAATATCAACCGTGTCTGTCGGATTTTTGAAATTCCATTCACAGAAGCGGTAAAATTAAGTTTTATGCAAAATTCAGTTTTTAACCTACCACTTAGTAGTTTCACTATTCATCAAAAATTGATGTTTTTCAGATTAATGCCAAAATTTCATCCTAAGCTATATTTCATATTCCGAATTCAAAAATGAAGTCTATTTTACCAAATTCATAACATAGAAGATTCATTAATTAATTTTATAATTAAATCCCGCTGTTAAAATAAATAGCGTGTTTTTAGGAAACAATATATACCAAAAGATTGACACTTGATTATGTCTGGTTTAAATGTGAAATTACAACCAATGACCAACATTGTATTAAATTGTAAAAATATATTCTAAATATACTTTAAAACCACTCAAATTAATAATTTATCACTATTAATTATTTCGATTAAAAAAATTGTTTTTTAATTATAATTTAGTAATTTTCACTATTCATCAGAATATGAAAAGTATCCGAAATGTACCAAAATTTCACCTTAGGCTAAATTCGATACTCCGAATCCAAAAATGAAGTTCATTTTGAAAAATAAGATTTACAGAATTTTAAAAAGAGGATATTACTATTCATACCGGCTAGTTTTAATAATATTTTAATAGCATATCGTTGTTTAGTGAAACTCGGTATTGCGTATTACACACGCTATCGAGGAAGGTCGTGATTGCGTGTAATGCAAGGAAAGTCAAGGATGCGTGTTGTGCAAGCTCCTTTTGGTGTAGCGTACAACACAAGACATTAATAAAATTAAAAATAATATTTTTTATAAAATCTTGGGCTGTTACATTCTACCCCCCTTAAAATGAATTTCGCCCTCGAAATTCGTCGGGGTTATAAATGGTTTACTATTTGAATGTTTCTTTAATAGAAACCCACATCGTAAAAAGGAATATCAAAACCAATCTTTAAAAACAATAGTATGAAACGTAACGGTTACCCAAATAAACTAATCATTGGGTTTCCACATAGGTGAAAATATGGATATGGAAGAGAAATCTAACCATCATGTTCTGATGGAGAGTGGTAGAGAACATGGCTATGGAAAAGCCAATAATCACAAATCCATAAATTTGTGACGATCTAAGGTACCATCTGATTCATCAGGTATAAGATCACTATGACAACATTTTTGGTATTCAAGATCATTTCCCTAAAGTTGAAAATTTGAATTGGAATAAATACTTTCTTTATTTTGGTACAATCTCACTATTGTTCGTGCCTAGAACAATTTCCACTTCATCTCATAAATAAATGAAGTTGAATCGGTTATTCGTGAAGTGTTAGCAGATCATGTGATAGAATGACGGGTCATTCCATCTGTCTCAAACAAAAGGTTGGAAAAAATTATATACATAAGTCGATCTATAGTGATATTAATCATATATAGTTCCTAAAATGGACTTATCCTTCATATATCATACTGCTTAATATAATAAAACTAGTTCATACTAAACAGGGACTTCCTGTAGGCCAGTGGTAGGCGATAAAGGCCAGTCGCACTTCGGTTGTGGGTTCGATTCCCACAGCCTTGTCCGAAGCGATGGGCTGTCGCCCGTCCTGCAGGTTGTCCTTTTTCAAAATCTATATTACTATAACATCCCATAAATAATATCGAAAAAACTTCTATCCTTAAACAATACTAACTTATGTCCAACATAATCCATTCCAATCATTAGTCCTATCCATAATACTGCAGTCCATTTTCATAACATAGTGAAAACGATTACCAAAGATTTAATACCATCGTTGATCCCCATATATCATAAGATATATCTTGTTGGAAACATTCCAAATATTCAAAGGCCTTAATCTTGTACTCTCTTGAATACCCATTGAACCTTAGTGAAAACTTGAATGCAGTTAAAAGTTAACACTTCCCACATACCAAAATCCTCAAAATTCTATATACTCAAACCATGATATCACTTAGTCCTTATATCAATCATGAGCTCATGAATACTGTTAAACATTTCATTTTCTCGTTTTCCCTTCATTATGCGCATAATATCTCAATCACTTTGAATACCACATTAGACCAATACATAAATATTCCAATATTCCATGATACAACATTATTTTGGAATCCCATTACATAAAAACTTAATCATTCCACCACATCGTTGTCATATTCAACATTTCCAATAGTGATCGTATGTGACTTCCCTTTGTCCTTTTCCTTAAGCGGTTGCTCATGTCGATCATCACTAACCCTTGGATTAGGGCATTTATTGGCATAATGTCCCATCTCCTTGCACATGAAGCATTGAAGTGTTGGTTGTGCGTTCTCTGTAGTGTTTGCTTTATTCACTTCATTAGAATCCCTTTTTCCATTACTTCGACACTCAGCTGCTCGATGACCTTCTTTTCCACACTTAAAACATTTTCTAGTCCCTTTAAGACAATCTCCACCATGCTTCTTTCCACACTTTGTGCATAAGGAAACATTCATCTTCTTTTCACCATTATTCTGAGATTTCTCCTTGAACTCCATCTTTCGTTTCTTGTCAAAACCATGAGATGGATATGTAACACCAACTTCCATTTCTACCTTGATAGCACAACGCACAATTTCTTCATAGCTACTGAAGTCGCTTATAGCTAATGCCCTTCGAAGACTTGGTTTTAAGCCACTGAAAAATCGATCAACTTTACTTTCAGGTTGGATGATAATGCCAGATGCATACCTTGCAAGTCTGGTAAAATTCGCTTCGTATATACCAACAGATTCATCATCCTTTTGCTTTAGTTCAAGAAACTCCTTCTCCATCTTCGTTCGAAGAATACGAGGGAAGTACTTACTGAAAAACATGTTCTTGAACTCGTCCCATTCCATGGAATCAATTTCATCTCTTTTCCTCGTATTCTTGATAAGATTCCACCATTGATCAGCTTCACCTTCCAAACGATATACTACTAAGATGACTTTATCATGTTCAGAACATTGAAGAACTGAAAATATCTTTTCAGTAGTACTAATCCATTGTTCAGCAACTAATGGATCAGTAGACCCACTGAAAGAAGGCGGACGCTGCCTCATGAAGGATTCAACAGAATGTTGCTCCTTCCTTTGCTCGTTTGGAAGTCCTGCATGATTCATAGCATGAGAAAGTTGTGTGAGAATGGCTACAAGATTTCTCATTCCAGCTCCCATATCGTTTGGTTGCTCAGGGGGACAATCATTGCATTGTCCATTGCATTGATCAACACGGTTCCTTCGGGTTCCAGCCATCGTCTAAAACCCCAAAAGAATAGTGTGAGAGGAAAAAATCATGCTAGGGAAAACAACATAATAAAGGGGTAGTACCCTAAATATCTAACATCTTAGGTTAAATTCTAAGATCGTTAGAGCAATTCTAGGACTATAACCTATACGTATACTTATCCTTAGGGACATCCGTAGACATACCGTAGAAATATCTCTAGGGATCTCACTAACGTTTTCGCATCCTAGTTTCCAAAGGTTGACTAAACCTTTGCTCTGATACCAACTGTAGAGACCCGAAGCCTGACATACATAGACTTTACATTACTTTTGCGGAATACTTAGTAAATAACAAAAACACACACACACAAGGATCGTAATAGTTTAGTGTCTTTGGAAACTCAGAACGTAATCTTCTAATCGTGGTGAAAGATCTTCAAAATCTCCTATAAAGATCTTCTTTTTTTTTACCTAAAACCTTTCTTTATATCCTGGGGAAAAAAACATAAAAGGGTGAGCTCAAATGCTCAGTAAGGGTAAACAAAAAGAAATATCAATCACATCGTATTCATAAGAACATAACATTTTGGAAATCATAACCTGCAAAAGAGAGCATAATTTCATAACATTGAATAAATCATAGAAGTGAAAATGAGATCCCCATAATCATAACTTAAAACTTGAATCTTTGTGGCATGCACACATAATCATAGAGAATCATTTCTTGTTAGTCAAGACTCATTGCCAAGACTATCTTAGTGGACAAAGTCCCTTTCTGAATCGAGTAACCCTCGTTTCAGTCCTGTTTCACTGAACCGGTATAACCTACCATTTCAGCCATGTCTATCTCATGAGATATAAAATTTTTACCCAATGCATTGGAGGGAGATATAGGTCCCACCCATCTTATAATGAATCCTTTCTTATGTGTGCCACATAAATCATAAATCATACATCATCGCATAACACATGTAACAAAAATGGGATTCTTGAAACATCATGACATCATAAAACCATTCATATAAGATAAAGGAATTCATAAACATAATTCCATCACAACATAGTCAAATCAATGTAAAAATATGGATAGAAACAGAACCCTTTATTATCTTATATGGAAAATAATTTTGATAAAACACTTGAAATGAATTCTTGAGGAAAATATCCTTTCTTCTTCAAAATCAATTTCTTTTCAAAAAACATCATGCAATTTTAAAAGAAAGAGATTTTATTAAAAATAGTCATGAAATATTTTGGAGGAAGCTTCATGAAAATAAGGCTTTATAAAACCGTAAAAATCCGTTCGTTCCGTTTAAGTTAAAAAACATTCTTCGTACTTTTGTCGGAAAAGTCAAAAAGTACCTCGTACGACAAAATATTCCTTTCATATATATTACTAAAAACTCACCGAAGGGTAAAAATGGATTTAAACAATTGTAGTTGGATGGAAATAATATTACATATTGATGAAACATGGATGTGGATGATAAAATACACCCCAGTAAATGCCAAAGTAAAAACAATCTCGGATAAAAATGAGATTGTGATATTTCCCTTACCTTAGGTCTGATTTGCTTTGTACGTGTCCGAAGCTCCTGTATAATGGTTTAAATAATGTCATTGACTTATTACAGAATCATATTCATTGTTATGATATCATATATGGTTCACTTATGACATTATATTACCCGTTCTTTTGTAAATTCCATGTTAAAGAAGCGTTTTGGGTAAAATCGTTTCATTTATCGTAGGTGTTTTGACTTGTTGTTCTTGAAATTATTATTACTTCTATCATGATTTACTTACTTCCAGAATATAAAATATTATTTATATATCATATATATTCAGTATATATATATATATAATAGATAGATAAATGACATGAAAAACACCGTTCATGGAGACGGTAGTCCGTACGTACGCATGAACGCTGTTTTCCTTTCCTTATTGTCTTGAATGGAAGTAAGTAGATGACATACATATATATATACATAAATCCAGTAGCTTTATAACGTCATATATTTCATTATTATTTCTTATATATACTTTATAATCATTCTTAAATGGTTAACATGGAGAATGAATCTCATCGCGTCGTGGAGACGGTAGTCCGTACGTACGCACGAGCGATGATATCATTTCCATAAATATTGAATTGAATTGGAGTGGATTATACAATATATCAGAATCAATATGATGTTGTAATAACTATGTATAGTTATTCTTTACACCCTTATACCCATCCATGTAAGGTGGTGGTGGAAAATAGATTACACCACGGCGTGGAGACGGTATTCCGTACGTACGCACGCGCGGTGATTTCTTTTTCCGTAGGATGGATAGATGGTGAAATAGGGTTGTTTCATACTTATAATAACATATCAGTATATGAGTGATACTGATGTTATTACTTCATAATGAAACAACCTAAGAAGAAGAAGTGGAAGAAGAAATAAAGATGAAAGAATTGGTAACGGTAATTACCTCTTCTTTGAAGCGCCTTTTGGAGACCTCCTCTTAGGGAACTAAAATTGGACTTTGAGGAAGACCAGAACCTCTAGGATGTTTCTAGGGAAGTGGAGAAGATATTTTGGCAGGGGTTTCCGAGCTTGAGTGCTCAAATTGGTGTGAGGAGGAGGGGGAGGAGGTGTCCTTTTATAAGGGAGGAGAGGGGCACTTTAAGAATACATCATAATATTATTTTATATTAATGTCAAAATTGGTTTATAATGGTTCCAAAGGGTCTTATTTCGAAGATAAAGTGGGGATGGGTCGAAATCCTATCATCCAATAGGATTTAGACAAGTTTAGGGTATTATTTTAACCTTATCAATTAGATTTAACTCTAAGTTAAATAATTTAACTTGTACCGTGTCTGTTTGTTTTCTTTTACTATATGGTTAATAAACTTACTATAACATGCCAAACGAACCCCAAATTGTTTATTATTAATATATATATCCTTATCTAAGTCATTGGGCCGAACCTTATATTTTTAGGAATAAAATAACAATTAATAATATAATATTTGATTTAAAAACGATTTTGTGTCAATTTTGACACTATTTGATATATGATTTTTGTGAAAGTCATAACAGAACTATATGTTCAAACCAAGTTTATTAAATCAACAATAATATATCATAGTAACCTATAAAATAAGTGGAATTCATAAAAAGTCTTAAATTACATTTAGTTTGGTATTTATATTATCAATTATGTCAATATTTCATTAATAAGATAATTACTGCATCATCTTTGTGTCATAAATAAATTAAATTATTTGATGTCTAAAAATTACAAATAAAATACCATCATGTAGTAAATCGTTTTAGCTTTCTAATGAATATTTACAATCGAATTTATCTTATGTATAACCCCATATTAAAAATGATTTACTTATTAAACTTTTATTTTAACTACTTTAACCCTTCTTTAAATAAATTAATAATAAATGTCCTAATCTAATCCAAGTGGGCCTAAATGGTCATATTTTATTCCTAAGTTTATTTTTGGTCGAATTACACTTGTCCAATAGAATTAGGACATGTGTTAGGGTAATATTAATATCATATTTACCCTTAGTTACCCTATTTACTATTAACCGCGGTAAAAAAAAGTAAAAAGTTACTATTCACCAAAAATTATTTTTATCTCATTGAACCACATTTTACTTACTAATATCAACCGTGTCTGTCGGATTTTTGAAATTCCATTCACAGAAGCGGTAAAATTATGTTTTATGCAAAATTCAGTTTTTAACCTACCACTTAGTAGTTTCACTATTCATCAAAAATTGATGTTTTTCAGATTAATGCCAAAATTTCATCCTAAGCTATATTTCATATTCCGAATTCAAAAATGAAGTCTATTTTACCAAATTCATAAAATAGAAGATTCATTAATTAATTTTATAATTAAATCCCGATGTTAAAATAAATAGCGTGTTTTTAGGAAACAATATATACCAAAAGATTGACACTTGATTATGTCTGGTTTAAATGTGAAATTACAACCAATGACCAACATTGTATTAAATTGTAAAAATATATTCTAAATATACTTTAAAACCACTCAAATTAATTATTTATCACTATTAATTATTTCGATTAAAAAAATTGTTTTTTAATTATAATTTAGTAATTTTCACTATTCATCAGAATATGAAAAGTATCCGAAATGTACCAAAATTTCACCTTAGGCTAAATTCGATACTCCGAATCCAAAAATGAAGTTCATTTTGAAAAATAAGATTTACAGAATTTTAAAAAGAGGTTATTACTATTCATACCGGCTAGTTTTAATAATATTTTAATAGCATATCGTTGTTTAGTGAAACTCGGTATTGCGTATTACACACGCTATCGAGGAAGGTCGTGATTGCGTGTAATGCAAGGAAAGTCAAGGATGCGTGTTGTGCAAGCTCCTTTTGGTGTAGCGTACAACACAAGACATTAATAAAATTAAAAATAATATTTTTTATAAAATCTTGGGCTGTTACATTCTACCCCCTTAAAATGAATTTCGCCCTCGAAATTCGTCGGGGTTATAAATGGTTTACTATTTGAAAGTTTCTTTAATAGAAACCCACATCGTAAAAAGGAATATCAAAACCAATCTTTAAAAACAATAGTATGAAACGTAACGTTTACCCAAATAAACTAATCATTGGGTTTCCACATAGGTGAAAATATGGATATGGAAGAGAAATCTAACCATCATGTTCTGATGGAGAGTGGTAGAGAACATGGCTATGGAAAAGCCAATAATCACAAATCCATAAATTTGTGACGATCTAAGGTACCATCTGATTCATCAGGTATAAGATCACTATGACAACATTTTTGGTATTCAAGATCATTTCCCTAAAGTTGAAAATTTGAATTGGAATAAATACTTTCTTTATTTTGGTACAATCTCACTATTGTTCGTGCCTAGAACAATTTCCACTTCATCTCATAAATAAATGAAGTTGAATCTGTTATTCGTGAAGTGTTAGCAGATCATGTGATAGAATGACGGGTCATTCCATCTGTCTCAAACAAAAGGTTGGCAAAAATTATATACATAAGTCGATCTATAGTGAGATTAATCATATATAGTTCCTAAAATGGACTTATCCTTCATATATCATACTGCTTAATATAATAAAACTAGTTCATAATAAACAGGGACTTCCTGTAGGCCAGTGGTAGGCGATAAAGGCCAGTCGCACTTCGGTTGTGGGTTCGATTCCCACAGCCTTGTCCGAAGCGATGGGTTGTCGCCCGTCCTGCAGGTTGTCCTTTTTCTAAAACTATATTACTATAACATCCCATAAATAATATCGAAAAAACTTCTATCCTTAAACAATACTAACTTATGTCCAACATAATCCATTCCAATCATTAGTCCTATCCATAATACTGCAGTCCATTTTCATAACATAGTGAAAACGATTACCAAAGATTTAATACCATCGTTGATCCCCATATATCATAAGATATATCTTGTTGGAAACATTCCAAATATTCAAAGGCCATAATCTTGTACTCTCTTGAATACCCATTGAACCTTAGTGAAAACTTGAATGCAGTTAAAAGTTAACACTTCCCACATACCAAAATCCTCAAAATTCTATATACTCAAACCATGATATCACTTAGTCCTTATATCAATCATGAGCTCATGAATACTGTTAAACATTTCATTTTCTCGTTTTCCCTTCATTATGCACATAATATCTCAATCACTTTGAATACCACATTAGACCAATACATAAATATTCCAATATTCCATGATACAACATTATTTTGGAATCCCATTACATAAAAACTTAATCATTCCACCACATCGTTGTCATATTCAACATTTCCAATAGTGATCGTATGTGACTTCCCTTTGTCCTTTTCCTTAAGCGGTTGCTCATGTCGATCATCACTAACCCTTGGATTAGGGCATTTATTGGCATAATGTCCCATCTCCTTGCACATGAAGCATTGAAGTGTTGGTTGTGCGTTCTCTGTAGTGTTTGCTTTATTCACTTCATTAGAATCCCTTTTTCCATTACTTCGACACTCAGCTGCTCGATGACCTTCTTTTCCACACTTAAAACATTTTCTAGTCCCTTTAAGACAATCTCCACCATGCTTCTTTCCACACTTTGTGCATAAAGAAACATTCATCTTCTTTTCACCATTATTCTGAGATTTCTCCTTGAACTCCATCTTTCGTTTCTTGTCAAAACCATGAGATGGATATGTAACTCCAACTTCCATTTCTACCTTGATAGCACAACGCACAATTTCTTCATAGCTACTGAAGTCGCTTATAGCTAATGCCCTTCGAAGACTTGGTTTTAAGCCACTGAAAAATCGATCAACTTTACTTTCAGGTTGGATGATAATGCCAGATGCATACCTTGCAAGTCTTGTAAAATTCGCTTCGTATATACCAACAGATTCATCATCCTTTTGCTTTAGTTCAAGAAACTCCTTCTCCATCTTCGTTCGAAGAATACGAGGGAAGTACTTACTGAAAAACATGTTCTTGAACTCGTCCCATTCCATGGAATCAATTTCATCTCTTTTCCTCGTATTCTTGATAAGATTCCACCATTGATCAGCTTCACCTTCCAAACGATATACTACTAAGATGACTTTATCATGTTCAGAACATTGAAGAACTGAAAATATCTTTTCAGTAGTACTAATCCATTGTTCAGCAACTAATGGATCAGTAGACCCACTGAAAGAAGGCGGACGCTGCCTCATGAAGGATTCAACAGAATGTTGCTCCTTCCTTTGCTCGTTTGGAAGTCCTGCATGATTCATAGCTTGAGAAAATTGTGTGAGCATGGCTACAAGATTTTTCATTCTAGCTCCCATATCGTTTGGTTGCTCAGGGGGACAATCATTGCATTGTCCATTGCATTGATCAACACGGTTCCTTCGGGTTCCATCCATCGTCTAAAACCCCAAAAGAATAGTGTGAGAGGAAAAAATCATGCTAGGGAAAACAACATAATAAAGGGGTAGTACCCTAAATATCTAACATCTTAGGTTAAATTCTAAGATCGTTAGAGCGATTCTAGGACTATAACCTATACGTATACTTAACCTTAGGGACATCCGTAGACATACCGTAGAAATATCTCTAGGGATCTCACTAACATTTTCGCATCCTAGTTTCCAAAGGTTGACTAAACCTTTGCTCTGATACCAACTGTAGAGAGCCAAAGCCTGACGTACATAGACTTTACATTACTTTTGCGGAATACTTAGTACATAACAAAAACACACACACACAAGGATCGTAATAGTTTAGTGTCTTTGGAAACTCAGAACGTAATCTTCTAATCGTGGTGAAAGATCTTCAAAATCTCCCATAAAGATCTTCTTTTTTTTACCTAAAACCTTTCTTTATATCCTGGGGAAAAGAAAACATAAAAGGGTGAGATCAAATGCTCAGTAAGGGTAAACAAAAGAAATATCAATCACATCGTATTCATAAGAACATAACATTTTGGAAATCATAACCTGAAAAAGAGAGCATAATTTCATAACATTGAATAAATCATAGAAGTGAAAATGAGATCCCCATAATCATAACATAAAACTTGAATCTTTGTGGCATGCACACATAATCATAGAGAATCATTTCTTGTTAGTCAAGACTCATTGCCAAGACTATCTTAGTGGACAAAGTCCCTTTCTGAATCGAGTAACCCTCGTTTCAGTCCTGTTTCACTGAACCGGTATAACCTACCATTTCAGCCATGTCTATCTCATGAGATATAAAATCTTTACCCAATGCATTGGAGGGAGATATAGGTCCCACCCATCTTATAATGAATCCTTTCTTATGTGTGCCACATAAATCATAAATCATACATCATCGCATAACACATGTAACAAAAATGGGATTCTTGAAACATCATGACATCATAAAACCATTCATATAAGATAAAGGAATTCATAAACATAATTCCATCACAACATAGTCAAATCAATGTAAAAATATGGATAGAAACAGAACCCTTTATTATCTTATATGGAAAATAATTTTGATAAAACACTTGAAATGAATTCTTTAGGAAAATATCCTTTCTTCTTCAAAATCAATTTCTTTTCACAAAACATCATGCAATTTTAAAAGAAATATATTTTATTAAAAATAGTCATGAAATATTTTGGAGGAAGCTTCATGAAAATAAGGCTTTATAAAACCGTAAAAATCCGTTCGTGCCGTTTAAGTTAAAAAACATTCTTCGTACTTTTGTCGGAAAAGTCAAAAAGTACCTCGTACGACAAAATATTCCTTTCATATATATTACTATAAACTCACCGAAGGGTAAAAATGGATTTAAACAATTGTAGTTGGATGGAAATAATATTACATATTGATGAAACATGGATGTGGATGATAAAATACACCCCAGTAAATGCCAAAGTAAAAACAATCTCGGATAAAAATGAGATTGTGATATTTCCCTTATCTTAGGTCCGATTTGCTTTGTACGTGTCCGAAGCTCCTGTATAATGGTTTAAATAATGTCATTGACTTATTACAGAATCATATTCATTGTTATGATATCATATATGGTTCACTTATGACATTATATTACCATTTCTTTTGTAAATTCCATGTTAAAGAAGCGTTTTGGGTAAAATCGTTTCATTTATCGTAGGTGTTTTGACTTGTTGTTCTTGACATTATTATTACTTCTATCATGATTTACTTACTTCCAGAATATAAAATATGATTTATATATCATATATATTCAGTATATATATATATATAATAGATAGATAAATGACATGAAAAACACCGTTCATGGAGACGGTAGTCTGTACGTACGCATGAACGCTGTTTTTCTTTCCTTATTGTCTTGAATGGAAGTAAGTAGATGACATACATATATATATAAATAAATCCAGTAGCTTTATAACGTCATATATTTCATTATTATTTCTTATATATACTTTATAATCATTCTTAAATGGTTAACATGGAGAATGAATCTCATCGCGTCGTGGAGACGGTAGTCCGTACGTACGCACCAGCGATGATATCATTTCCATAAATATTGAATTGAATTGGAGTGGATTATAAAATATATCAGAATCAATATGATGTTGTAATAACTATGTATAGTTATTCTTTACACCCTTATACCCATCCATGTAAGGTGGTGGTGGAAAATAGATTACACCACGGCGTGGAGACGGTATTCCGTACGTACGCACGCGCGATGATTTCTTTTTCCGTAGGATGGATAGATGGTGAAATAGGGTTGTTTCATACTTATAATAACATATCAGTATATCAGTGATACTGATGTTATTACTTCATAATGAAACAACCTAAGAAGAAGAAGTGGAAGAAGAAATAAAGATGAAAGAATTGGTAACGGTAATTACCTCTTCTTTGAAGCGCCTTTTGGAGACCTCCTCTTAGGAAACTAAAATTGGACTTTGAGGAAGACCAGAACCTCTAGGATGTTTCTAGGGATGTGGAGAAGATATTTTGGCAGGGGTTTCCAAGATTGAGTGCTCAAATTGGTGTGAGGAGGAGGGGGAGGAGGTGTCCTTTTATAAGGGAGGAGAGGGGCACCTTAGGAATACCTCATAATATTATTTTATATTAATGTCAAAATTGGTTTATAATGGTTCCAAAGGGTCTTATTTCGAAGCTAAAGTGGGGATGGGTCGAAATCCTATCATCAAATAGGATTTAGACAAGTTTAGGGTATTATTGTAACCTTATCAATTAGATTTAACTCTAAGTTAAATAATTTAACTTTTACCGTGTCTGTTTGTTTTCTTTTACTATATGGTTAATAAACTTACTATAACATGCCAAACGAACCCCAAATTGTTTATTATTAATATATATATCCTTATCTAAGTCATTTGGCCGAACCTTATATTTTTAGGAATAAAATAACAATTAATAATATAATATTTGATTTAAAAACGATTTTGTGTCAATTTTGACACTATTTGATATATGATTTTTGTAAAAGTCATAACAGAATTATATGTTCGAACCAAGTTTATTAAATCAACACTAATATATCATAGTAACCTAGAAAATTAGTGTAATTCATAAAAAGTCTTAAATTACATTTATTTTGGTATTTATATTATCAATTATGTCAATATTTCATTAATAAGATAATTACGGCATCATCTTTGTGTCATAAATAAATTAAATTATTTGATTTCTAAAAATTAAAAATAAAATACCATCATGTAGTAAATCTTTTTAGCTTTCTAATGAATATTTACAATATAATTTATCTTATGTATAACCCCATATTAAAAATGATTTACTTATTAAACTTTGATTTTAACTACTTTAACCCTTCTTTAAATAAATTAATAATAAATGTCCTAATCTAATCCAAGTGGGCCAAAATGGTCATATTTTATTCCTAAGCTTGTTTTTGGTCGAATTACACTTGTCCAATAGAATTAGGACATGTGTTAGGGTAATATTAATATCATATTTACCCTTAGTTACCATATTTACTATTAACCGCGGTAAAAAAAAGTAAAAAGTTACTATTCACCAAAAATTATTTTTATCTCATTGAACCACATTTTACTTACTAATATCAACCGTGTCTGTCGGATTTTCGAAATTCCATTCACAGAAGCGGTAAAATTATGTTTTAGGCAAAATTCAGTTTTTAACCTACCACTTAGTAGTTTCACTATTCATCAAAAATTGATGTTTTTCAGATTAATGCCAAAATTTCATCCTAAGCTATATTTCATATTCCGAATTCAAAAATGAAGTCTATTTTACCAAATTCATAACATAGAAGATTCATTAATTAATTTTATAATTAAATCCCGCTGTTAAAATAAATAGCGTGTTTTTAGGAAACAATATATACCAAAAGATTGACACTTGATTATGTCTGGTTTAAATGTGAAATTACAACCAATGACCAAAATTGTATTAAATTGTAAAAATATATTCTAAATATACTTTAAAACCACTCAAATTAATAATTTATCACTATTAATTATTTCGATTAAAAAAATTGTTTTTTAATTATAATTTAGTAATTTTCACTATTCATCAGAATATGAAAGTTATCCGAAATGTACCAAAATTTCACCTTAGGCTAAATTCGATACTCCGAATCCAAAAATGAAGTTCATTTTGAAAAATAAGATTTACAGAATTTTAAAAAGTGGTTATTACTATTTATACCGGCTAGTTTTAATAATATTTTAATAGCATATCGTTGTTTAGTGAAACTCGGTATTGGGTATTACACACGCTATCGAGGAAGGTCGCGATTGCGTGTAATGCAAGGCAAGTCAAGGATGCGTGTTGTGCAAGCTCCTTTTGGTGTAGCGTACAACACAAGACATTAATAAAATTAAAAAGAATATTTTTTATAAAATCTTGGGCTGTTACATTTTGGATATATTTTTTTATAATCATATAATAGATAGTTTAGGAGGGTTAGAGAAGTAAAATAGAAGAAATGACATGAGATAAGACGTTACCACTTAATCAGGTAACTCCTTTTGGTTTGTGCCAAAAGGCTTACTTGGATTTCCTTCTTTCGGAGGGAGGACTTAAAGATGAAAGGATTGAATTCTAGTAAGTGTATTAGACTTTTCATGGCCGAAACTATGAGGTTTTAGTGGTTTAATGAAGTGGGAGAGTTAGTGGATTTATATAAGGAAGTAAAAGGACCCATTTGGAATTTTTAGAATCATGTTCGGTGTTCGCATGTTCTTACCAAAAAAAGACATCCAAAACAGAAAAAACACAATAATTGATGTTTTATGGCCGAAATATTAAATTCCAATGGATTTTGGACATCTCGATAAGCCATTTGGGGTATTAAATTTATGGTTTAGTCCCTATGTTTGCTTAAGTTTTCCATAATCATTGTGAATAATTATAATCACTTTTACTAATCATTTTGGTCAACAAAATAAAATAGTATTATTAGAATCTAAATATAATAATAAATACAATTCTGTACTTTGGTTTCTCTGAATTCAAATCATTGAAGATGAAAAATTAATATTTATGCTAATCCTAGAGACCAGATGAAATAACGAGGTTTTAATACAGAAAAATATTCAAAAGATTGTAATGATTTTTTATTCAATTTCAATGTGAAATTGATTCCAATGAATTAAATTTTTTAAATATATGTAATATGTATCTAATATGTCCTTAAAAAATTATAATATCACCTAACACTAATAATTAATTAAAAAAGAAATTCTTAACTAAAAAAGAGTATATTTCAATATTAATCAAATTGTGAAGTTTCTTAGAAAAATACAAAAACAAAAAAAATGAATAATTTATAATTTACGAATTTAAAAATGAAGTTTATTTAATGAAATTAAATTTCATAATGTGTCTAATATTAAATTTACTATTGAAAGTGGTTCATTCGAGAAAATGGTATTTGTAAACAAAGAAGGACATTACCAAAAATAATATCTTCTATTATAATTATGTTTTACTTATATACAAAATTATAAAAAAATTAAAAAGAAGTTATTAATATTCCTATAACGAATTTTCTGGGTTGGTTATAATTATCTCCTTTAATTAATTATAAAAAAAATTTCATAGAAACACACTATTGTGTGCATTGTATGCTAAGTCGATGTTGCGCGTAATGTAATCCAAGTTGGTGTTGTGTGTAATATATTCCAAGCCAGTGTTTCATGTATCATCTGCCATGTAGTTTTTATGTGAATGGAATGTTTCACAAATTTCACTGTAATAAATATATGATAAATATGTTAATAAGGGTAAAATAACTTTTTCACCAAAATAACTTTTTCTTTTATATTCAATTGGTTCTCATGATAATTTTTAATTAATTGGAAACTTATGAATTCATATTATAATGTATAAAAAATATATTTTCACAAAATCGTTAATTCAATTAATAACCCTTAATTTAATTTCATGGTTTTATCATATTATATTAAATAATCATATTAGAACAAAACATTATTATTTAGTAATCCTTTGTTTAGCATGTAGTTCATGTCACTAAGGAAATTCATTGTTGTGTATAATGAAAGCTAACCTTAGTGTCCTATGTTGATAAATCCATTGTGAATATTCTATGCAGTGCATTCATAACATGGGTTTTCATTTAATTCAAGAAAAACATAGTTCTTTAATATAATACATACTATCCTCCATGTTACATGAATGATAAATATAAAAAATATTAAATTAATTTGAAATAATCTCACAAAATCATGTTGTGCTACATTCTACCCTCATTAAAATGAATTTCTCCTTACAAATTTGTCTCAGTTATCAAAGTATTATTACTTTAAAGTTTCATTCTTAGAAACCCACTTTTAAAAAATGGATACTAAATCTTCCATTAAAAAGTCAAATTTGGAACCACAAATGCTACCCAATGTAACATATAACTGGGTTTGCACATAAGAAAACATCTACTGGGTGTGAATAGTTGACATGAGAGAAAGGTGTAAATATTTATAGGTAGTTATTGAGGTCATAAATCATAACCAAGTAAATGATCAAATAAAATTTTAGGGCCTCATAGTCATAAATATATTATGATTTCTAAAGTCATTGGTTCAATAAAATGTAAGGTATATAGAGAACATTATTTTTTATTACATTATGAATGTTGAGTAATGCTTGATATATTTATATAAACACAATTTCATTCCATTTTCTTGCTTTTATAATTTTATAATACATCCATTACCTTTAGGAATGAATGTTATGTAAATAACATTGAGGAATAAGGCACTAAAATACACTTTTAATGGTCCTAAAGCCTGTAAAATAATGAAAAGGATAAATATTTGACTCTTCAAAATCAATTTTCATTAATATATAAACATAAAAAAACTAATGATTAATTATTAAAATTTACTAATTACAAATTATTACACATTAACCAGCACTCCGTGTAGGCCTGTGATAAGCATGAAACCCTTCTGGTTCATCAGACATGTGTTCAAAACCTACATCCTTTCCAGACATGATTTGTTGGAACCCAACATACATGATGTCCTTATCTAAAAACAAAATAATATACATTTCAATATAAATATTATGGGAATCCCAAAAATAATATAAATCACTAATATAATTATTTTTCCACAGTTTTTCAAACAAACTCAATACATGTATACCTCCAGTAATGTTTAACATAAATTTTTAATTTATAGTTATCTATATAATCCTTCTGATTGATGGAAATAAAAATTATTAGTAATAATGTCATGAAATCATCTTGATAATGAACCCAAAATTATCATAATGAACCACCTATTTTTTACATTCCAAACATTTGAATAACCATATTGTAAAATCCCTTAAAACATGGTAATAACCTTAATTACCATAAATCATTTTGGAAAAAATACATTCTTCCTTATTTCATGTCATACTTGATATATTTCTTAAATCCAAAAATCTTTTAAACTTCATCAATGATGGAATAACACATCTGTTATCATTTCTGTAGTTAGTTCATTTGTAATATGTACAATCCAATTTAAGCATTCATAACATCATTCTCTTAACATAAGTAACATATTAAGTGTTACTTTCCCTTAGACAAAACATCAAATTAGATTTACATCTCTCTACCATTCCATCATTAAAATTCCACATAAACTTGTAAATACAGAGAGAAAAACATTAGTAGAACAACCCTTATATATTTAATCATTCATATAACATAATTTTTGAATCCAAATATATATAAACATTATTTATTCCAATACATAATTATTCCATTAACAAGGCTCCCTCATCTTATCATATAATACCTCTTTCCTTTTACATTTCATTTGTAGTATCATCCTCATAAGAAATGTAACCACTAAACCGACCACCATGTTGACGATATTCAGATAGATCCTTTAGGGAAATTTAGTTGCATAATGACTATTTATTATAAATTTAATACAATAAACCTTCAACGGTGACATAGGGAGGCCAATATTCTCATCGATTACATTAACTAAACACTTAGTTTTTCCCATCCATTCACTTTATTTGTGTCCTTATTTTCCATAGTCAAAATATCTTTGTGTTCCACTTTGATAATAAAAAAGGTGATTCATTCCACATTCATGACACAAAGGTAACTGAAAAATCATTCATACATGGTCTCCATTACCCAAACTCTCATTGAACTCCTTATTTCTCTTCCATGGTGAGTCCATGAGTTGGTAATGGTACACCTTATTAATAATGATCCTTGAAAACAGATTAGGCATGATACCAATATCTTTAACTCCAGGTATCATCCCTCTATATTTATCATCAGACAAAAATCGACCACATTCAACATTAATCCTATTTTTTCTAGTTCTCACGATTCACTAGATCCATAATAATAGTGTGTGCATTACTTATCACAGCAGAAACCCATATATTAACGAAAATAATTACATATAAGATATATAAATCATGACCCCTCCATTAATCAGTGAAACCCCATGTTCATCATATGCCATTTATAGCCATCACAAATGTAAATACTTAATGATTGTTCATAAAGAGTTCATGAACTTCCACACCATATCCTCCTAGGGTGGAAATTCAATTGAGTATCAAGGCTCGTTGTCATATAATAGATTAACCTGAGTGAGGACTCAAACATCAAGTTGGAGTTGTTATACCTAGGTATATCTATACTAGAACCATATCCACTTATATTATCATTGTCAGGATGTATTACAAGATAATAACTCATTCTACCTTTTACCAAAATTCCAATACATTTTCCTAATCATCGACACAACATTATACTTATCCTTTGAGATATCTTAAGAAATATCCCTATAAATATACCTAGGGATCTTAATAAATATTTCTCTTCCTAGTTTTCAATGCCATACCAAACTTTTCCTTTGATACTATATATAGTCAACTAGGATTACCATACATGGATATTACATCATATTAAATTATTATTCAGTAAATTACAATAATACATTCCCTAGGAACATAATTATTTAGTTTCTTTTGAAAAATTGAAACATAGTCTTATATGATTGTGAATGATCATAAAAATGTCCTGTAATGTCCTATACCTTTAGAACCTAATCCTAAAATCATTCTTCATAACATGGTGAAAGGAAACATAACAAAGTGGTGAGATCAAATGACCAGTAAGAGTAAACAAGGGAGATATATAAGAATAATCGCATAAGGGAATGAGAACATGTAATGAAAATCGATTGTCAAACCACACAAATCAAAGATCATATACATGAATAATGGAGTAAATTATAGCAGTTAATATTAAATGAATCATATGTAAATAAAGAACATAATCCAATAATGAATAAAATAAGAATACAACATCTAATTATGGTGGACACAGAATAAAAGAATGTGTTTTCCATGGAATCCAAGGCATTACTTCCAAAACCATCATGGTATTATGGGTTAAGTCACCAAACCAACTTAGTAGTCATGGTTCACTCCCTTGGTCATATTAGTATAAGTGGTTTATTTAAAATACCATTATAGTATTTTTCTTGAGATAAAAATCATTACCTAATGAATTTGTGGGAGATATATGTACCCCAAGACTTATAGTAGAATTAAACATACATGTTTCACACAATAATAAATAATCATATCAAAACACAGGAAATTAAATTGGAATTACAAACATGTAAACTTAATATAAACTTTTGAAAAAGAAATTTATCATAATCAATTTATCATAAAAACAACACAAAAAATGGAGTGTCGTTCAAAATCATATAACCCATGATAGAGAATCATTATCCATTAAGACCATGTAATTATGCATAACCCATTAAATGAAATCATATGAATTGAACAATTAGATCCTTTGTAAAAAGGGCATCAGTAACATCTACAGATGTCATCTTATATGGAAAATAATTTTCAAATACACTTCAAAACCATTTCTGGAAGAAAATATCCTTTATTATATGAGAAATGATTTTTAATACATAAAACCATTTGAAAAAAAATTAATATAAAATATTTTTAAAATTTATTAAGAAGACATGAAATAATTTTAAAACCTTTTTACATGAAAAATTAAAACATAATCTTCAAAATAGTTGAAAAATTTTTCTCTTCATAAACGCATTGAAAAAAATTAAATAAAGCTAAAAAAAGTTTTTAAAATAAATTTCCATTAAAACATAAAAAAAGGTATGAAAATTATTAGTAAACTATTCTTCATTAAAACATAAAGATGAAACATAAAAACATTTTGAAAACCATTTTTCTTTAAAACATCTAAAATATACATGAAAATTTTTTGAAAACTATTTTTCTTGGAAACCTATATATGAAAAATTAAATTATTTTTAGAACTATTTTTATTATAAAATTATAAAATTATATTGAAAAATATTTTTCTTAAAAACATATAATAGAATTTTGAAAATGTTTTTGACATCCCTATTTCATGAAAATACATTATTTAAATTAACACTTATAAAAATAACAACCTTATAAATGCATTAGATTATTTATATCAATGATAGTGGGTATATCTATTAATGTCGAATGAGGTAGAAAAAATATTTTTTTGCATAATGAAATGGATAGAAAAATTAATTGATATAAACGGGGAAATAATATTCATATAAAAATTGGTGATAGAAAAAAAAGGTAATTTTTTTACTGATCATTGGATATTATAAGAATATTCTGGGAAAACCATTTATAAAAACATAGTTTTGAAAGAATGCATATTTCATACTAAAGAGAGAGTAAATTCAGTATTTATTAAATTTAATTTCATAACAATATTATGTAAAAATTAGTATAATAATGATTAAAATAGATTATTATATTATGAATTTATAAATTGTAAAAAAAATCTAGAATTTTCTTCAGATATTGATCATAAAATTTCATCAATTAATGATTGAACATAAACAATCTCAAAAAGAAATGAGATTCTTTAAATAAAAACGTATAACTAGGTAACATTGGATAATACCCTCCATGTAAAAAAGGAAATTAAATTGAACATAAAATGGAATGAAAAATATAAGATTCATGATATAAAATGTATAATTTTAGTATATATGCCTCGAAAAAGAAATTTGGTGAATAAAAAAACATGAATCTCAAAAAAATGAAAATTGAGACAAAACTATTTTACCAATTTGTTAACTTTTGAAGCATAACCCCATGAAATACAGATCATAAAATAGATATTTTAATACCCAAAAATTTCTATAGAAAAGAAATAAAATACAATAATGGGTTGTACATTCATCAAAAAAATGTAATGAATGGTGAAAATAACATATATCTCATGGAAATATGAAGTTTGATGAAACCCCCTTACATTATGTCTTGACACGGGTCGTACTCATTCAAACCACATATATATAAAATATAAATTTATTATAAATATTATATAGAACAATATAATTATATTTAATAACATATTTTCATTTATTAAAATTTTATATTTCCAATTTTTTTATCCATCCCATGATATGGTTTCACTTTGAGTAATATTCAGTTTCTTTTTCAAATGTGTCTTAATTTGTTATATTGATGGTACTTATACTTATATCTTGATTCCAAATGTAAAAAATGATATAAATATCATGTATATATTTTACATTTGTATTATAATAAATAATTTAATATATGTGTGTGAAACAGAATACACCATTCATGGTGACCGTTGGTCATACGTACAAATGAACACTATTTCCATTTAATTTCAATATTGAGATAAAGTAATAAATTAAATATATGTAAATATTTTCATATATATCATTTTTACAGTAGATATATGATATAATATATATATATTATATATTCACTAAATATATCCTTCATATAATCCATGTTGTGTTTGAACGAATCATATCACATTGAAGGGGTTGTAATCCACACTTCCTCAAACAAAATTACCATATTGACATAAGATTAAAATAATAACAGTATGTTCCAAATAAAAAATACATAATAATAATGAAATTATAAGTATCATATATATCATATATAAACATTTTTTCGAACCTAATGGCCACCATAATAGGTGGTAATGAAAAAATAAACAACCATTATATCATGATGAAGTTGTTTGTCACACACATAAGCAGTGTGTTCATTACCCATTAGATGGAGGTGTGTGTATGTTTAGATCAATAAATTTAAATAAAAAACAATTTTATATTTAATAAACATAATTTTTAATATAATAATGTAATAAATATAGTTGAAATATGGAAAATAAAATAAAGTACTTAAGAGAAGATGATACCTATTAATCGAGTAACTCCTTCTGATTCTGTGAAAAGGAATTCATGGAGATCCTTATTCAGAAGAGAATGATTGTAGAATGAAGGTATGATTTATGGGAAGTGTATTTAACATGTATTGGTCTATTCTAAGAGTTTTTACAGGTGTGATGATTTTGGAGAGTTGGTACCTTTTTATAATGAAGGAAAAGGTCTCACTTGGTATTTTTAGAAACAAGTAAGTTGAACACATGTTCTTAAGTAACAAAAGTATCAAAAAACCAAAAACACATTAATGTATGATTTATAGACGATATATAGACATAAATTGGGTATTTTACATGTGTCTATGTCATTTGTGCCCTTATGTTTAAGGTTTATTCCCTAATCATGCTTAATTTATCCTTAATCGTTGTGATTAATTTTAATCACATATACTAATCATTTTGGTAATAAAATTAACATGGAAATATTATACTATAAATATATTTCTGAATAAAATGTATAATTTTAGGTTTTTACATATTCAAATTATAGAATAAAAAAATATTAATGTTAATCCCGTCGATGGGATAAAATATTGAGTTTTTAATGTTGAAAATTTATAAAACTTTTATAATGATTTTATATTCAATTTCAATGTGTAATTGATTCTTGTGACTTAAATTGTATTAATAGATATAATAATTATCTTATGTGAACATTAAACAAATTTACAATATTATATAACATTAATTATTAATTAAAAGGCAGTCTTTAACTAAAAATTGTATTTTTTCACTATTCATAAAAAATGATGTTTCTCAAAAATTTCCATAAAATTAACCCGAGGATAATTTTTACCATTTTAATTCAGAATGATTTTTATTTTTTAAAATTAAATTTTTAAATGTGTCTAAAATTTGGTTTTTATTAAAATCATTTCAATCAAGAAAAAAATATTTTTAAACATAATTGAATTTTCAATTAAAATATTGTATTATCAATATTTTTTATTTATATATAAAACATATTTGAAAATTAATTTTTATTATTACTATAACAGATATTAATAGTTATGTTATAATTATCCCATTTAAATAACTATAAAAATTTTGTTTCTTATAAACTCATTTTTGCGTGCATTTTACTCTAACTTAGTGTTCTATATAATGTATTCCATGTTTTGGTTGTGTCTAAAATAAGTAAAGTCATATTTTCATGTATTATATTTCCTACGGGATCCATGTGAAAGGAATGTTTTACTTAGTGCATTTCAAGAAATAAATGATTTTTTTTTCAAAACAACTTTCTTATCATAATAATGTTTCATTTTATATTCAATTTAATTTCATATACATTTATAACTATTTTGTAACCTATGATTTAATATTATGTTGTATAACAATATGTGTTTATAAATTAATTACTAATATTCATAACCTCTAATTTAACATCTTGTTATTATATTATTATATTAAATAATGATATTTTAATAATATATTATTGTTTGGTAAACCTGAGTCTTCCATGTGATGAAAGTCATCAAGGAAATTCCTTATCATATATAACACAAGTTAACCTCTATGTTCTATATATTGATTGATAATGTTTATATTTCATGTTGTTCATGACTAAATAGGTGTTTTATATAATTCATGCCAAACATATTTCTTTAATATAAAATGAATTGTATTTAGTGTTGGATGAAATGAAAAATATCAAAAATGATAAATTATTTAAAAAAATTCATAAAATATCATGGTGTTACATATATGGTATTGATAAAACATAAAAACATGTTCCAAAATAATAGTAAAATATTAATAAATATATCATAGATTAATTAAACTATGTAAATAAAAAATATTACTGAAAAAATAAAAATAAATTAGCATAATGAATTAATATAATGAATGTTGGCCATCCTGTTAGGGGGTATTCCCAGTGAATAATAATTCATGCTAAAGGATGTTGGAATAGATGGATAAATTTTTTACGAGAGTGATCAAATTTACCTGTATAAATTAATGAAAATAAAATTAATATAAATTTAATTGAAAAGGAATTAACAAAATTCCATGGAAGTTTCACTATGCAATGCATTTATAAAATCTGGAAAATATGTTCATAATGAAAAGAATTAAAAAAGAAATATACTTTTCACTCTTTTATAAATACATTCAATGTTCTTATAAAACAAACTCAATTAAAATGTTAAAATGATATCCCTATTTTGATGAAATTAATTTACATTGAACAATTCCTATGAAATCATAATGGAAGTGATATAGAAATCCTTAAAAAGTAAAGAAACTATACATGGGGGATAATGATTATTGATGAAAATATTATTTAAGGTTGTTATCTCATACAAGTATTATATGGGGTATGTTGTTAACAACTATGTAGGGGAAATGAAAATTTATTTTTAATTCTCTAAAATTCTATAAGAGGATAAAATTGATGTTAATTTGGATTTAAAATTCATAAAATTTTCTTCTAATAAAAATTTTTCATTAAAATATGTTATTATCAATTGATTTTGGAAAGAAACCCCTTATGGTGTCAGAATCCATGAAATACAATGACTACCAAAGAAATAAAATTTAATGTATTTGAAAATACCTTGAATATAATTAAATACATATTAAATCAATTTTTTAGGTTGTACAGACACCACATAATGAACTAAGGTTCTAAATTCAGAACAATTATCAATGAAATAAACTAGGGATGATAAGACCTCAACATTACTCCCAACATCAATAAAATAAATTAACCTCTTATATAACAAACATATCCTAATTTATTACTATTTTTTATGCAATTTTATGGGCGCACACATCCATATTTTTTAGTATGGTGACACAGTTTGTTACACCGCATTCCTACTTTCCAAAGGTTGGAACCATCCATTCCTTGTTCGGGGCGTTTTCTCCTTGATCGAAACAGGATGATGGGATGTCGCTTCTTCCTTCCGTGGATTCCTCCTCTGAACTCGTCACCAAGTTTGGGTCATCCATATTGACTTAAGATATTTTTAATGAAACTCTACCTACTGTCATATCTTCATTGACACCAGTTAATTATTTTGCTTCTTTCGGGACATTCTAAGGGGTCTAGTCAAGGTAGTATCCTTCGGTCGGGGGAGTAGTAAAGTTGGACATCATTGATATGTCTTGACACTGGAACACTAGCGCATCTGTGTTTTTTACCCTTATTATAGGGATTCTCGAAGTCACGGAAGCCCAAGGCATCCCATGTCTATTAGTGGGAATTATATTCCATAGGCATGTATCTGAAGTTTTCCTCAACTTCCTATGTTCAACACAGGGTATGCCTCAGGTTTAACATCTAGCAGAGATGTATCAGACTGATCGGAACACTGTCTAGAGTGGATTAGGTGAGTGAAACCCCTAGAGGGAACACTAATATTGGTTCTAACACATGGTTAGCTACCCGATCGTTGTAAAAGGGAATGTGGTAAGAGGTGGCATGATCCCACCAGGATGTGCCGAACTAGGTAAGAATCAATAATGGATAACAGATGGTTAAGTGAAGTGGGTGGATAATGAGATGGAGTCGACTCAAGTATGATAGTGATATTGTGCTTGAGTCTCAAAGAGACCTCATACGTATCCCTATGGTTGGGAATCAATGTCCTTGTAGTTCATCTGATGATGGCCTACCACCGAATGGTGATGATGAAGGCTTTCTGTCGAATGTGGATGAAAATGGATTACATTCGAATGGGGTCACAAAGGATTACTGTTGGATGGGGTAATAGCGGCTTAACACTTGATGGGGTCAAAATGACTTACCACTGGATGGGGTAACAAAGGCTTACAACGGGATGGGGTCTGAACAGCTTACCGCTGGATGGGGTCAAAATGGCTAACCGTGGGATGGGGTCACAACGGCTTACCACTGTATGGGGTCACAACGGCTTACCAATTGGTGGGGGTCAAAACAACTTACTGCTATATGGGGTCCCAACGGCTTACCAGTAGATGGGGTCACAGTGGCTTACCACTTGATCAGGTTGATCGTCAGGGAGGCTCTGTACATTCTTTATCTATGAAACATGTATCAAATCCCTCGTAGTTCGGGATGGTGAATGTGGTTTGACGTCATGCATGACTAAAATGGGGCTTGCATTTTAACATCATGTGGGAAAAATGTAGTCTGACGTGAAGATGTTCAGGACTAATGGATGGGGGGATTTAACCCAAGGGAGGCTTCCTATGTACCCTTCCATGGCAAGGATCAAAGTCCATGTAGATCAGGTTGGTTTTGGTAAACTGAGGAAAAGATGGTTGGGACCAATGTATGGAGGGATTGAACCTCAAGGAGGCTTCCTATGCATCATTCCATGGAAAGGATCAAAGACCTCATATTTCAGGTTAGGTTTTTTTGGGCCGACATGAAGATGTTTGGGACCAATGGATGGTGGGATTGAACATTAAGGAGGATTCCTATGTACATTGCCTTGGATGTGATCAAAGCCCTCGTTGTTCTGGTTTGGTTTGGGGCTTACACTCTAAGGCGGCCAAAAGAAGATGTCATGGTTGATGGATGCTCTAAGCCCAGGTGATTCATGATCATTATGAGAATCAAGAGGCATCAAAAACCTTATTATAAAGTCACGGAAGGTGCATCTGTGGGATGTGGAATGAGTTCTTACATGTGGTTAGTGGCCTAGAGGAAATAATGGCTTACACGTGGTTCGCATCCTGACGTGGTGTTGATTGGGACTTACTCCATGATGGAGGCTGGTGTGGTGACAAAGCCTAGTGGGAGAGAGATTTCTAACCCATGTAGAGAGGAGCAGGGATGGTACATCATGCAGGAAAGGCTAAGGGCTTACACCAGGGTTGTTTCCCTTTCCCCATAGATGAAACATTTTCTAATAAAGAGGAGATAATTCCATGTGAGGAATTATCTCACTTTCATGGACACAAGTGGTCCTAGAGAATGTCTGAGATGGGGCACCCCATGTGTAAGGCATGGGGAGAGACCACAATTTAACGTCATTTGATGAGGACAATGGTGCTTGGCAGTTTAACATCCTGCAGCTTGGATGTGGTGGGTGAATTCCACACCCCTATGAATTACAAAATTGATACCTACCCACCCTTGAGTGAAGGAAGGAATCATCAATTCCATGGTTGTGGGGTGTTATAGAGTGGTCCATTGGGGGTCCATGTTTGTGTGGCTATGAAAAGAAGCAATATTCGTTAGTGTGCCTATGGGAAGAAGCATAAGGCTAAGCAACACAACAGAAAGTTCCGCCCAAGGGACTTTGATGTTGATTCATGTAAACCTGATGGGCTCCATAGGGAATGGAGTTTCAGAGCGATGGGGTTCATAGGTATAATCCTTGTGAAGATCTGGTGCTCTGTGAAGTGGAGAGGCTTCGTTAGGGGATATTCTTTGCGAAGTGATGTCGCCTAGCCGAGGCATAATGCAAAGGTGCATATGAAAGGTGCTTCGCTTAGTGGAAATTAAATCGTGGAGCAATGCACAGTGAAGCAAGGGTTTCTTGCAAAGAAAAACATTGTGAAACAATGTTCTTCGCGAAGAACAGTCATTATTCCTTAGCACGCACGGTCACATTTTTATGATGTGTACTTAGCGAAGCCTAAACGCTCCATGACAACCCGAGTCCCCTTGGGGACCTCCTTCCTTTGCGGAGGCCTAGGGGCACCATGAGAGGAATCCCTCTTTGGAGAGGGGCGGAATTCCAGTAAAGGGGAAAGAACTTTTAAATGGAAAAGTACCTTGAAAAGCTCATGGTTCACAGAGAAAAAATTGCTTCGTGGGGTGGGAGCCCAGAAGGCGACGATCAGAGGATCTTCCCTTTGGGCTTGAGGGGTGCCTATTATTTATAGGCAAGAGGCTCCATGATACAGATCTAACTCGGTGCGAAGATGGAGCTTTCTCTGTGGATGGTTTTCAAACATCAAAGGTGTTCATGGAGAATCTTGCCTCCTTGCTCTGTGGTGGGTTTGTGATCGTCAAATCGGTTCATGGCGTCCCGCCTCTTTGCTCCGTAGTGGGTTCACGAACATCAAATAGGTTCCCGGTGCATCCATCCTCCTTACATTGCGGTGGGTTCATGAATGTAAAATCAGTTCATGGGGAAACCCATCTCCTTGCTTCACGGCGGGTTCACGAAGGGGGAGCTCTGCATCAGCCGCGGGGCTGCAGGGTCTCCACAAGTGGTCTCCACGAGGTAGCCACTAATGCTTCCCATTTGTTCTTGCTTTTCCTTGATTTTTGAATCAACAAATTCTCCCCCTCATACTTTCAGTAGAGGAGAACATGAGAGTGAATGTCATAGGGTCAACCGCAAAAATTGCTCTATCAATCATGAAGGTGACTCGTGAAGGGGGCTTGCACGGTAGAGTGCTGTTCGCGGGCTGGTGCGCCATGAAGGTCACCGTGGATCAGATGCACTACGAAGCTCAACATGAATCGAACATGCCACAAAGCTCACCGTAGATCGGAAGCTCCGTGAAACACCTAGGGTACTCTCCTATAAATAGGTGAGTTGACCTCTATTTTATCCTATCTCTTCCCCATGTTTTTGGCATGTAGTGCTCTTTATTTGCAAATCTCTGCGTACCACATTATTTCTCTTCGTGAATCGGGCCATCTGCTTCAAGGATCACATTGATTCTTTGACATCTCATCAGTGCTTTCCACAAACTATTTCTGAAGGTTGGGGAAGACCACTGCGAACAGCCTTTGAGACCGAGCTCTACGAACCTGCTTCGTAAAAGACCATCACGAAGCAAACCCAGAGAACGTCCGAACATAAAAAACATAATGGATCACTAGGAGGATACCATGGAGGTCCTTATAGATGCTTCCTGATGGGATGAGATGGAAAATAGCTTGGGTCTAGGGGAGTTGATATCAAGCCACATTGACAACAATTTGCTGGTTGGGCTGCTGTCAGAAAGCTAGAGAATCTATCCGCTATGTAATATTCTTTTTTTGAATAGATTTGGGCGGAGTAATGACAAATTCAACAATGCTGCATGTATGGAAAAACCAGCCTACTAGTTTAGGAGAATTTCATTCTAACACCAGTGGTTCAGGGTGGCTGACGGCCATGCCTGGGATGACTTCACACTAATTATTGCTGATTGCCTTTAAAACCATCTGAAAATTGTTGATGGGATGTAATTGTAGTTGGAGACATCCCCCCTCTTTACCAGAAGATCTTGAAGGCATCCCTGAGGAACCCATGGAAGGGATGGTCTGACGAGTGGGACTTACGCCACGACGTCAATTTCACTGATGAATAGGACGGGGCCCACTGTGTATGTGCCTCATGTGAAGAGTTCAGGGCATGGCCGAGGAGAGTGGGCATGTACGAGGCAGCACGGGCCTCTAAATTCCATATCTTCCAACAGAATCAGTTTATGTTGTATTTGTTGATAAGGTGTTCATCAAGGACCAATATATTCCATTTTATCTATAGGAAGGTTGGCATCAGTTTATGGGATGTGCACCAGATCTCGGGGGTCCCGATACTGGGGGAGATATATGATGAATTCCTCCCTGTTATGGGTTCGTGGGAGGATTCGGAGCAACTTCTATCACAGTCGATGGAAATAATAAAGATGGTGTTGGGAGAGGAGAAGGAAGTAGTGAGAGATGTTCACATCAGACGGTGGTTCAATTAGTTTCTGAATATCTCGGAAAATAGACAGTTTCTAGTGAGGCATCGTACTTTCCCGAAGGGGGTTCAATAGGGCATAGAGTACGGATACTGGTGGCTCCTAGAGGACAACTAGTGGAAAACCCGGGGGTTCGGTGTCAGCACTGAGCAACAACCGGTAGTCAGGCTAGCGGTATTCATCACTAATTTCATCTGCGGTTGGATCCTATTGGTGAGGGATACAATCATGGGCGTGCGGCCAAGCACAATTATCATGGCATCCATGTTGGTGATAAGAGGGAGGGTGAACCCTGGTATCCGGATGCACTCCATTCTTTACAAGATTTTGTGGTATATTTGTGAGGGGAAGAGGCCACAGAGGATATTTGGGTCGTTCAACCTCCTGTATGGTTGGATAGCAGCACACATCAGGGGATTTTTTGAATATATGAACCCCATTTCCCCTCTAGGATCGAACTTTCACCCATCCATTCTGAATGTCAAGGGGAGATTTCCAGCCAAACCTAGTATGAATGCTATACTAAACTATGTCTAGAAGATAGAGGAATTAAAAATCCATCTATTCCCGCTACATAAATGTTCTTTTTAATGATGCTGAACAAGGAACAGATGAGCATCATTCCTATGTCATTGCCTTTTGAGGTGGAGTCCTATTCGAAAAAGTGTAATTGGAGCCTCTCTACGAGCCGTACACACCTCACTGATTTTCTAGACAATTTCAGTGTATGCAGCGACTAACCCCACATGTCTATTTAGTGGTGTACCATGAGGAACATCCATATGTGAAGAGGAAAATGTGGCTCATTTTCGCATGGGAGGACAGAAAGTTGAGGAAATATTTGACTCTACCCACGACCGTATTCGGGTTGGTGAAAGAGTATGCCAAAAGCTGGGAGGTGGCCTTCCCGGGGGAGATGCTGAAGCAACAACCCTTTCATGCTAGTGATGGGATGCCTCCCCAATCTCAAGGTAGGGGTCAGAAGGTGACACAAACATCCTGTTGTGGCGGTGCTGCCGTGGAGGCGAGGCCTATTCCGGCTGAGGGGGAGGCAGTGGCAGTAGATCCATCGATGGTAGCAGACCCTGTAGTCCTCGAAAAATAGAGTTATTTAGATAGTAGGCCACCGAGAGGATTCCATTGAATATCCACCTAGGCTCTGGGGAGGCTGATGTTCCATATAGACCAGATGGAGAATGCCACCTTCTCGGAGGCCTCAGACGTGAGGGATGTCAACAAGAAATTCCTCGGGCCATCCGTGATGTGGCAACACATGAATCATCTCATGATGGACATGCCCAGAATTGTCCATATTAGGTCCAGCTTTGCTGTATCCCAGGAGGAGGCGGAGCGATACCTGATCGATTTGGAGAATTTTGTCCACTTACAAGGCACCCTAATCCAATGATAGACCGGGTGATGGTGTTGTTAGATCGAACTACCCTTCCATAGTTATCATCTTCCAAACTGAGAGAGTAATTTCCAATATCGGAGGAATCATATGAGTCCTCCGTGGGGGAGGAGGTTCGTAGAGGGATCCCATTAGAGGAAGCCGAATTCTGTGATTTAGGCTCAGGTCATGAGATATTTGTAGAGGAACTTGAGGTAACATATTGAGCCCCTTCCTAAGGGTCTAATTCCATGTCATTTTGAATTCCTTGGAAATATTTGAACTATAATGGAGACAATCATACACCAAACCTGCTCCCTCCCTACAGAAGATGCATATGTAGTGCTTATGGAATCTAAGCCCACTACTATAGTGATTAGTGCTCCTAGAGGGGCCAGGGCACCCAAGATGGCTCCCCTGGAGTTTTTTGTCTTCCCAATAATATATGGAGGGTGACGTCTTGGGGTCTCCACAACAATGGACCAAGAATTAGATTGAGAGTACGTCCTCTGTATGTTTTCTTCATGCAATTTCATGACTTCCACTCAATGACCAAACTAATGACATCGGTGCTCCTATTGGTATGAATAGTTCTTGAGATGTCATTGCCCCCCATGGGGAGGTTGTTCAGGACTTCTGGAAGCACCTTTCCCTGGGGAAAACCGGTGATGGTGGAGGTGGAGATCCAAACCGACCAAACAGCGGTGCTCCCGATCAATAGTGGGACTATAAGCAGGGGTGGACCCGATATCATTTAGATGGGATCTGGCGATGAGGAATGATCAGACATCCTAGACCCCACTATACACAATCAAACACCAGTTGAGGACCCTTCTGATGAGTTCCTGAGGGCATTTCCTGCATATGAGCCTGCCAACCACACTGACTGGGATGAGACAACCTCTGATGAAGAGGATAGAAAAATAGTTCATCGCCGATCAAGGAAGTTGATCAAGCACTTCATTGATGACACCCCAAGTGTAATGGATGGATGAGATGGATAGACATTGTTCAGGGCTGCATGAACTGTATTCTGGGTTAATGGATACCCAGCATCCAAACATGCTCATCCAAGATCTTATGGTGGAGAAGATTCAAGAGTATGACCTTGGCCTCTGTGTGGGATGGGAGCAAAGGAAAGCAGTGAACATCAAGAGGCTCTATGAGGCTAAAAATGAGGTTCAACAATTGCAGATATTCCTAGATAAGAACTCAGCCTCTCTCAATGAACAATAAAGGCTAATATTGTGATTAAAGGCCAAGAGGGTAGATGTTGAAGAGCGCATGATGCAAGCCTATGCAGAAATGTCCTTTATCTGGACAGACCTAGAGCAGGCTGAGATCATGGCTGACGAATTTCACCCCATCGCTACTGAGGAGGAGCAAAAGCTTAATAGGTGACAACAAATCCGGGAGGCCTCAATCCAGAGAGTGGCGAAGGTACAAAGCTCTTTTTATGGGGATAACTCATCCATGGGATGGATGGACCCTCGGGTAATTTAATGATTACCATCCATCGAACACACTTTCATTTTTTGATTGTTTTATTCCAGATGCATTCATGAGTTCACTTATTTGTATTGGTTTAATGTATTCGTATCATATTCATGGAGTATCATGCAGTCAATCCCTAAGCTCAACTGGGTTGGGCCTAGTGTGAGAAACAAGGGATTACCACCTTATTATCCCACCCAAATGTAAGAGTGAAATCCATGCTTTAGGTATCTGGGGGTTCTGAACAAATAATCTGGATTTGTGAAAATAAAAGGGGGGAGGCTCGACTAGAGGATGAGGACCTGAAAATAGTCAAATCATCACTTCCCCAATGTGCACTAGTGCATGAGTGGGGTAATGCTGGGGGATTTGGAATTAATCCAAACATAGGGAAGTGAAATGTGGAAATCATGATACCCAAAATTTGTAACGCTGTAGGATGGCGTGACAATTATGAATAACTATTGACCATTTTTGAAACACAGTATCCTATTGCATTATCCTGATATGGGGATAACAAATGAGGGTTGATCGCTTACCACATTTGAAACATGAGGCCTGAATCAAAATTTCATCCATTTTTTATTCCTAAATGTTGGCCCAGGAAAGTAGGCGAGCAATAGGCTGAGCATCCATACTGTTAGGGGTTCCCATAGTCATGAAAGAGGATGAGGTTCTGAATGAATGGAATACAAAGTGTGGAGTTTTAGTGATTGGTTGTTATGAAAGAAGGGAATACAAAGCGTGGAGTTTTAGTTTTGTGGTAGCTATAAACCCGACATGAATGAAAACATAAGAAGTCAGCACCACACCATGTATCCTTGAAAAATGCTCTTTATGTCAAGGGACCAAAAGTGAAAGTTAGGCTCTGCCCGAAACAAAGTGGTCAGGAGTTCCAACATACCCTCTTTGAATGTGAATTAGTCCACACGTATTTCTAGTATATTTCGTTCAGTTTAACATAATATTGAAAGGACATATAGTGTTTTAGTTTATAGTCATAGAACTTGGAAAAAAGATGTTAGGGAATGCATGAGACACTTGGTGAGATAATTATAAAACCAGGAATGAATGAGTACTTGGAGTCCAGATCACTATGTGTTCATTGGGGATTTTTTTTAGTTGAGGGACCGAAAACAAAAGTTTGAATGGGCCCAAAGAAAAGTGTGCAGGCAATTATACATACCACATGAGGTTGGGAATCAAGACACATGTAATTCTATGAGAGACACGATAGGATACCAGTATAAGATATAATAAGGTTGTGTGGGTCTGGACATTGCACTGAAAGAAGTCGTATTTTATAGAACTTGTTTGTCCTTTAGGATGTATGTATGATTTTTGTGATGTGATGGACCTGGGCTATGAAGTCAAGGAATCACCACTGAAGTCAAGGCACATGATGGAATTGACCAATGGTATGGTGTGTGACTGATACCAAACATGATGCCCCCTCTAGTGAGGATATCGCGGGGCAGTGCCGTGTTTTTGTGTGCAGTCAGCATGATAATGTAACAGTTTTAGGGTCATGTTATAGGACCATCCATGCAGTTTAATGTCGTTCGGTATAGACATAATAGTTTAAAGTCATGTGGGACCAGGATTCATAGTCTAAAGTCATATGGATAAAACATAAACAGGAGATATGAGATTTCATAGGGAATGTGCATGACGTGACAAAGAATACTCGATGTGAAAGAGGACAAGGTCCTCCTTATACCATACATGATTATGAGGAGAAAACCTCAGGCCAAGGGGACAAAAAGGTTAGATGATATGGGACTGGGGATTCTAGCCCCTAGTTGAGCTTGACGCAAAGATGAGATGTCTGGGTCTTCCTACGTATGCCATAAGGATGGTAATCGAGCCACGTGTAGTTCATGAAGGTTCATTTTAACGTCATGCGGTACAACATAAAGTTTAATTTCATGTTGGATAGGTAGTAAGGGGAACTAAATCCCAGAAAGGGGTGAATGTTGTGTAACTATTGCAATCCCGATGTGAATGAGGGAATAATCCCCCATGGGCCAAGCCACATGATCCGATAAGATCCAGAGCCTAGAAGGCCGAACAGAAGAGATAAATTAGTGGAACATGGGCTAGACCCAAATACGAGATGTCTAGGTATCCTACGTATCCCATGGGAATGGGAATCAAGCCATACATATCTCTAAAATAGATCATAGTTTATGGTCTTTCGGCTCATACCATGAAGTGGAAGAATTCTTTCACATAGGTGAAAACCTGAATCCAATTACTATGTCCACATGAGTCAAACTCGGTTTGGGAAACAAGGGAATAAAGGGCTTTTTGAACTACCTAGAATGCACGACAAAGGGAAGTCGGCGTGGAGCTCTGAATGATGCCTTGATGTGACTTTGTTCTCCTAACATGCAAGCACTGAGGGATAGTACCAGGGGGGATGAAATTCCACACAGACATAATGGGGAGGAAAATGATATGAATCATGTAACATAAATTTAAGGCTTAAAGGTTTTTGTGTGACGATGGAGGATAACTATTGGCAGTGTTCAAATCACAGTATCCATATCATGTGACCCAAAATGGGATCAACAAATGACCGTCGACCACTGAACATATATTCAATGAGGGACTTGTATCGATTTTTTGTCTAGAATCCTTGAGGATGATATCCCGTAATGGTTGGAGAACCCATAGGCCAAGAATCCATGACATTTGGAGGTCCCTTCAGATGTGAAAGATAATAGATTCCAAAATGAAGGGGAACACGAATCCAGAAAAATGTGTGAAAGAATGTCCAGGTAGAATCTGAAACTCCAGGTTCTAGACTAGAGTACTCATTGGCTTATTGGTGAATCACCAGAGAGGGCCGAGGAACCTGACATAAGGGAAGCCGACTCAAAGAGATGAGAACATGGAAAGGGATCGAAGGCCGCTCTAGAGAGAGAGGTTTGTGGCGTGGTAGTTTTAAACCTGATGTGAATGAGGACATAATACCATACCACACTATATACCCCCTTTTTGGAAGAACATGGGCCAAGCAGCCAAAATGATAGGTAGATTTCTAAGAGATGGGGTTGGACCCAAAGATTAGATGCCTGGGTGTTCCTATGTGTCCCATGAGGATGGGAATCAAGCCATACATAGTTCTGGAGTTGTCGTGCAGCTTAACATCATGACAGTAAAGATTAAAGAAAGGGGAAAGGTATCACATCCAAGGATTTATAGGGAACGACAAGGAACTTGATGTTAATGAGGACATAATCCCATACAACATCATACAATCCTAAGTGACAACATGGTACAGGGACGAAAAGGTCAAGGGACCCGAGGATAGGCATCGAATGGAATGTCACGGCCATCATGCAGTTTAACGTCTTATAGTGAGGGCAAAGGTGATCTTAGTTTAGGGTCAATAGGCATGGACAATATATTCCTAGTTTAATGTCTTATGTTTGTGATAGAGATGGGAAATTATCGAACCTATGTAATACAATAAAGAGTAAATGATGATAGAGGACAGCTGTTGACTTGGTTCGTAACATAGTATCCACACTTGTGTGGCCAGAATGGGGGGGGGGGTGACAATTGAGCGCCGAAGGTTGACCATATTCACAACATAGAACATGTTTCAATTTTTCTCCTGAAATCCTCAAGGGTGTTAACTCTTAATTGTAGGAGAACCGTTGGGTCGAGCAGCAAAACCATTCGGGGGTCCTTTTGGAAATAAAAGTTGATGGAAGCCAAAATGATGGGACTCACGCAGCATGGAAGGGCATGTACTCATGGGAAGAATGCTAAATGATATAAGGGTTGTCTCAAGGGGATATGTTTGTCGTGGTGAAATAGATCGATCTGAATGAGGACGCCAGTCCATACCGCACCACACAATCCTAATTGAGAACTTGTGCCAGGGGACCGAAGGGGTTGAAAGACTTGAGGTTGAGTGTCCAGGACAACTATAGCCATATGACCTCTCATGCGAGCATTTCCCTCATAGCTCCTAAGCCCACATGAGTAATTATTGATGTGGGAAACACATAGTAGGACTAGGCTCTCCCAATCACATAAGCGTCTGACAGCTAGAATTACACTCTCGCGCAATGGAGATCGAGATATAGAGAGACAGCGGGCCAGAATGAACCACTACAATCCATGATTGGGACATATGGGGGTCGTGACAACGAAAAAGCATAGTTACTGACCAGATTCAAAACAGAACATCTATATCGTCTTACCTGAAATGGGAACAATAAATGAGCATCGTCTACTAACCTTATTCGCAATGTGGGAATCATATCTATTATTTTTCAAAAACAATTGAGGGTGTTTGCACTAAATGATTGGAGGGCCCTTGGGCTATGTATCCTTATCGTTCAGCGGCCCTTCAGATGTGAAATATAATGGGAACCCAAATGATGGGGTGTGTGTAACAAAAATTCTCCCGCGCAATTTCAAATAAAGATAGATGATAGAAGATATAGAGATCTCTAGAGGAGAGGGATACATGGGACGATCATGATGAACATGATAGGAATTATGGAAAAATTACACACCACACCATGTTTTTCATCCCAATGGGAGGTCCTAATGTTTGGGTTTGGACCTAGAGATGAAATGTACGGGAAATCCAACGTATCCCAAGAGGATGGGAATCAATCCACACGTAGTTATGAAAGAGACATGCAGTTTAACATCATGCGGTAAGGACGTGGTAGGATTAGAACAATAATGGAGTGAAAATGGTGAAATCATTGTAACCCTGACATGGTTGTGGCCAGAGAATCCTACACAATGCCATGTGAGATCCTCCATAATAACTATGCCCATGAAGGGATAGTCAAAGAGGAAATGGGGATTAGACTCAAGATGAGGCATCTGAGCATTCCTATGTATCCCATGAAAAAGGGAATAATGTAATATGTAGATATGGAGATGCAGTTTAACGTCTTGCAGGATGACACACTGTTTAAGGTCACTTAGGACCGTACATTTTAAGGTCATGCAGGACAGTAATGTAGTTTAGGGTCATTGAGGACCATCATGCAGTATGGGGTCGGGAAGGACTATACAATTTAAGGTCATGCAGGACCGTAATGACTCTGGAAAAGTATTTCTTGAGAAACAAGGCATTGGTGGGAGGAGTTATAATATCACCATTAATGGAAACCAGTGATTATGTGAAATTGGAGTAAACCTTGTGAATGATGTATGTTCCTTCCCAATTGGGCTTTAACATGGGTGGTTTTCGACCATGTATCATTGGTACCCTCAAGGAAAACACCAAGTAACCTGGAAAGAAGTAGAGGAGAAATAGATTATTGTTGAAAGCTCTGTCAATCTTGTTCTGATGCCTTTTCCGATTATGTAGTTCACGAAGCCTGTTCTCATTGAGAGCTTCCAACTCATCCATACATATTTTGGCTATTTTATCTTGCACATTCTGATCAATGTTGGTTGTGAACAATGAGGTAAATTGAATCATGATGGGTAGGAAAACCTCCATCGCATTAACCAGGGAATATGGGGTCACCAGGGTGGAATTACGAGTCATCATCTGGTAGTCCCAGAGGGTGTTGGGGATCTTTTCTGACCAACTCTTCTTGTTTTAACCAACCATTTTCTATAGAATGTTAGATTGGGTCTTTTTTAATTCCACGATCTGTCCATTTTCTTGAGTATGATAGTGAGTCGTCTGGTTAGAATGGATGTTTAACTTAGCATATAATTTTTTCTGCTCAACTGCTCTAAATTCATACCATTATCGGCAATGATGGCATGAGGGGATCCGAATAGGTAGATGATGTTGGATCTCACAATATCAATGATTGAACGGGCCTTGAACTCATTCAGTGGAACTACCTCTTCCCACTTGGAGATTAAATCTATCGAAGTCAGGATGAATTTTCACTGGTGAGCTGTCTCTGGTGGATATGGTCCCATGACATCGAGTCCCCACACAGTAAATGGACAAGAGTACAAGGTGGATTGTAGAGGATATGGCGGTTGATGCATGAATTTAGCAAGAATTTTCATTCATGGAATCTCTAGGAAAACTCGATGTAGTTCAGGATCTGGGAGGGCTAAAATTACCCCAGTCTCTGGATCTAGTGGGATAGTTTCAGACTGGTCTGATGTGCCCTGCAGAAACCTACTTGAACCTCCTGCGTGACCTTAGATATCTCAACTACTTGAATTCTATGGAGGGGAACCCCATTAAACCTATGATTGTAGAGGATCTTCTCATGGGAAGGGTCATCCTATATGGTGAAATGCAATGTGAGGCATCAGATTCACTCGTGATTGACCCGATTAGTCGGCTGGTAACCATTTTGGAGATACTTGACATAGGGGGCTCTCAATTCGGGAGTCACTTTAATCCCTACATCCAAGGGAACCGATGGTACTGACATGGAGGATCCATCATTAAGGTGCCTCACCTGCAGACCATCTTCATCATCTTGGGTGATAGGAGAAATGACATTCAGATGTGCCATACGGATAATCAGATCATTCTACTCGGGATCTGCAAGTGATGCTACCGGGCAGGCCATGGCGTCAGCTCGACCATTCTAAGATCGGAGGACATGAGTAACATCCTGCCGAGATGGGAACTAGACCATTAGCTGGAGAGTTCATTATAATAAGGGTATGATCTCTAGTTTTCTGATGATGTAGTTACCGTTGATCTGCTTGATCACTTGTTTAGATTCCCCTTTCAGATGTAAATGGGGAATGTCAATCACAAGGGCCAGCTTGAGGCCCGTGATGAGTGCCTGATACTCTGCCTCATTGTTGGTGTAGCCTTCTAACAATAGGAATGAGTATGGAATGATGTCTTGTGCCAGTGTAATTAAGATGATACTCAGGCCAACCATGTTGAGCCTGGGGTCATTGAGCCTTTTTCCTGTGGGGCTACGAGTAGCACCATCGATGCCCATTTCCCAGTATGGTATTTCATGGTCCACCTTGAGAATCGCTTCATCTGGGAAATCAAGGTCTAGGGAATGGTATGTAGAAGACAGATGGGTAGTAAGGAATTCTACTGGTGCATTCCCATTAATATCCTTCTAAGGGACAAACCTGATATCGAATTTCTGGAGAATCACATCCCATCGAGTTAGACTGCCTGTCAATATGGGGTGGTTCAAGATGTACTTCATTGGGCCTATTCGGGACACCAGTTATACCTCGTGGTGTTGCAAGTAATGTCTCAATTTTTGTGCTGATAATACCATTACATGGTATCTCTTTTATATGGGGGATTATCTGGTCTCCAAAACGAGGAGCATGCAGATAAGGTATTAACGGTTGTTCTCTATCCCCTCATTGTTCTTCTGGGAAGGAAGGGCACTAAGAGATCATTCCAGGGCGGTCACATGAAGGACCATCGGCTTTCTGGAGATGGGTGGCATTAATATTTGAGGTTGGAGCATATATTTCTTTATTTCCTAAAAAACTTCTGACACTCTTCATCCCACTCATAGAGTGTGGCTCTCTTCTTGAGCTGAGAAAAGTGCTTACACTTTTCGGCCAAATTCGTGATGAATTAGAGTTTTTAGGCTAAGTGGCCTTGGAAGCATCGAAGCTCCCAAATGTTCCTCGGAGGAGAAATTTATCTCAGGGCCATGATCTTCACTAGGTTGATCTCAATAACCCTATATCTGACCACGATGCGGAGAAACTTTCCAGAGGTGGCCTCAAAGGCCCACAGCAATGGTTTCATCTTCATGTGATGGAAGTGGAGGAAGCTGAAAATTTATCAAGGTCTCTGAGATGGTCCTGATGTTAGTGAGATTGGACAACCAGATTGTCCACATAGAATTCCACCAACGTTCCAAGGATCGACTTAAATATGTGATGCATAGCCCGCTGGTAGGTGGCAACTTCATTCCTTAAACTGAGGGGAATGAATTGGTAACAAAAATTTCCTTTTGCATCCATGAAGGCTGCAAACTCCTCCTCCTCGGGGGACATTCAGATATGGTTATACATGGAGTACCCATCCATTAAAGAGAGGGATCAGAATCTTGTTGTAGAATCAATCAACAATTCTGTCACAGAAAGGGGAAATTCATCCTCTGAACAGTGATGGTTGAAATTCCAGATGTCGATACAGACCCTGATCGGTATGTTCTTCTTCCTAAGTTTCACAATATTGGACATCCATTTGTGGCACTGGACCTCCTTAACAATACTGGCTCTGATGAGCTTGTCAACTTCCGCCTCTACCATGGTACTATAGGAAGGGTGCATCTTCTTGGGAGGCTTCTAGAACCAGCGATGATTTTCCTAGAGACCGAGGTAGTGGATGGCTAGTAGAGAATATAGTCCCGACATCTCATCATAACTCCAGGAGGATACATCGCGGTGTTGTTTCATGAAGTCTATGTACTGTTTTCGTTCCTCAAGGGGAATGTCGACACTGATCAATGTGGGTTTCGGGTTTGCCTCACTACCGAGGATCACATGTACCTACTCGTCAATACTAGCAGAGATTCCCTCCTCAATGGCAGGGGGATCATCCTCTAAATATTATTCTTCACTTATGGAGGGGGAATACATAGCGAGAGGAGTTTCTTCTGGGTCGGAATCTCCCTATTTGAGGCTAGTACCAGCATGACCGAGAGTTGACACTACATAGGGGAACTATTGTGCTGACACGACCATAATGATTAAGGTTGTTGATCCAATCCAATCTGGTCTTCGGCCTAAGAGGCAACGTTTGATGATATCAAAGCTATAGTGGCGCATCAACTTGACCCGATTAATTCCGACATGGTGGAACAAGAATGTATAAAGTATTTTCCTCAGCATGTTGGAGGACAACCCAATATCTTATGAGAGTTGGAGGCTCTAGGATGACTTATGCCTGATTTTTATAGGAGTACGAGGTGATCAGTCAACATTTCATAGTATTGGGAATGTGTTCCCCCCTCATTCCAAAAACAATGAAGCATTGTCTAATGTCTGGGGTCATGGAATCCAATCAGTGTATCGGAAATATGTAGGTGTCATCTTCATATGTACCTGGGTCGGTTGTAGATGTGGCATGCTCAACCCCATTAGTCTGAATCTTCTCGTCCTTTCTCTTGTAGTAGTCACCATCTAGATAGAGGGATTCACAAGAGGCAAATGGAGACGCATTACATAGAAGCATGCATAGTCATCCATTAAGGGAGTACTTGGGGAATGGGTGATATGATGTGGGAACTACTTCATGATAGTGGAGCCATGGCCTTCCCATCATCGCATTGTTGGCAGTGTTCTGGGAGACAAAAATAAATTCAGTGCTGGAAACATGCCCACAAAATTGGGTTTTCAAGCGGATCGTGCCAACTAGTTTCAGTTTTGTCATGTCATAACCTTGGATTCATTGATTAGAGGGACTCAGATCAACGCTAGATAATCCATGTTTTTGCAGTGTCTCAGTCAGGATTTTATTAATTCTAGAGGCCGTGTAGACAAGACAGTGACAAACCTCCACGCCATTGAATTGGCTGGTTATTTACAGTGGGGGAATGTGCCCCCTTATGGGAGAGCCTTCATATTCTCTAAATAAAAAGGTGATGGCCTGGAATTCATCATTCTCAACTTCCTCAGCATGAAATGCTTTTGCGGCTGCTACTACCGTCTCAATCTGGAGGGGGCTTCATAAAGCCTCATCGAGGGCCTCACGCATATTTGATGATAAGAAAATGGCCTCAATGATGGATAGCCTTGAAATAATACTATAAATATGCTTATTAACATCATACAGTCATGACAATAATGCACTTCTATTTACATAATCTCTCTTTATGATAAATGGTATGGTGGGTCCTTCCGACTGGACCTGCGGCTGACTGGTACTAGGAATATCGTGCTTCCCACTAGTTGAAGCCTATAGAGTGGCTACCGAATGAGATCCATATGAAAAAGACCAGTATGTAGCAGGGTGTGGCTAGTCACAGCATGGTCAGGGTGGCTCTTCCTGATCTAGCAACACAAATAGCGGTGAGGGTGGGCCTGATGTCACCCGATGAGAAGGCTGCGCATGGTGAGCTCTACACTAAACCTATTTCCTAGTTTTTCTAGCATGAATTATGTGTTTGAATGTTCTAATTGAGTCACTTCGATAGACCATATAACCACATATCTATTGACGCTAATGATGGCTATTGACATTGGGAGGATCTGCTCGGCTCTTCTCCACGTCAGGAATCATGTAGAGATTTACAAGCTCTACGTTTTTAACCGAGGCGTACCTTTGACTTTCATTAGATGATGTGTCCACTAGTGGAAGGATTCTAAGAGGAATCAACATTTCTGGGGGCATTATGTCATCAATAGAATGGGTTGATGATGGTATCAGTGGTGGAATTTTTTATCCCTTATGCCGTCAGTGTTTTCTGTTCTGGATAGAGGTCGATTGAGAAGATGATACCAAAGTTGTGGTTATAGCTCTTGAAGGTTCTGGCTGATTTAGGGAAGAACGGATGCCACCATGGGAATGATCTACTATTTTACGAGCCATCCAATCATCATACGTACAGGACTCGTGGCTAGAAACTCGATGAAAATCCCCCTCACGATCGTTGTTTCTATCTGGTATCATAAAGATGCATTCCACCTATGCCAGACATGGGCCTAAATAGAATATGTTGTTATCTACATGGTATGGAATCCAATCTTTGAACACATAACACTACATGGGAGTGTGCCCCATGATCTTGTGATAAGGTAAATAGTTTGACCGATCAATTAGGATTTGCTCTGCTGGCATTCTGCACTCAGGAAAACGTATAATCCCCTACTCTATGGATTTTCGGAAGTAATAAGGGACATGTTCCTCGTTGAGGAGTAGGTCTAGTTTTTTCCAATCTAGAAAGGGGTCCCTTAGAGCATGACCCAGATGTGGAGATGGAGGTGCCTATTGAAGAGGTGTAACTTTGTTATCTTTCTTGGGCGGGGGCAATGAAATGTGTGGGCGATCCTACCAATTCTGAGGTGGGAGCTGCTGAGCAAGAGGTTGCACCAAATGTGGAGGGCCATTGTGAGGCTATGGAGTCGGTCCATTGGTAACAAGTCTAGTTACTTGGGGCCTCTATTTGACCCACTGAAGTGGGCTCGACCCTACTGAAACTTCTCGCAGGGATTGTAGGAGGCAATGGATGTGCATGCTTAGCCTGCTGTAAGGCTTACAATAGGTTCTGGGCCTTATCAGAGAAGTCTCAGAATCCCCTAGGATAGTTTAAGGTGATCAGAGATTGGACCAGCTCTATCTTGACATTCCCAACGCACATCGTCAGCAATTTCTCCTGAGTCAATGGCATGTCAAGGGAATTATTTATTCCTTTCCACCAGGTGACAAAGTCGACAACATGCTCATCATTCCTCTTCTTGCACCTGAAATGGTCCGTGATACTCATATTACTCATGGTGGAACAGAACTAGTAGAGAAATTTCCTACAGAGGTTTTCCATAGTGGCTGCTGATCTGACGGGGATTTGGCTATACCAGACAAATACAGGCCCTTCTAGTGTCTGTATCAAACATCATAGCTTGGTTGCGTCCTGCTGCACTGGATTCCCCAACATGAGTCCACACCATGAGATAATGTGGGCTGGGTGATTGGTGGGTCCCTTGTCCTGTTGAAGGTGGAAAAGTGGGATTTCTTAATCCCGTGGGTGATGGAATACCATCCACCCATGCCAGATAATCCTTACCATCGGGTGGTAGCACCACCTACCACGTCTCTAATGCCTTGAGATGTGAAATGGGTGCCTCTATTAGATCATCTAGGCAGGGGTTCCTACCTGGACATATATCCCTGCTGACTAGTGCGTTGGCGGGTTCTTCAACATGATTAGGCGGCCCATCGGCTCTTGTATCGGCTGGTGGAATGACTTGTGGGGATGCTGGGGGAACCCGAGCTAGGTCCTGAGAATTGTAACAACTTTAAAAAGGATTCGGTGTGACATACAATGCCCTTTTTCCATATGTTCCTGCCTCAACTATGTCTACATGGGAAGGATGGTTAGGGTTTCTTGGAGTCAATTCACTGAGGGGATGTTAGGCATGCCCCTATTTCCCAGGCCTTTGATCACCGTAGTCCATAAGACACTATTCAACATTTTCAACAAGGAGGTCGTCGACCAACATCTTCAGTTTGGCATGTTGCTGACACAGTGCGGCTTTTTCAGGGTCATCTTCCATCTTCTGCACTAAGCCAGATGGGTTAAAGGGTTTGACAGCTCCAAGGGGTTCCATGCCCATGTGGGGATTCCGGCTAAGTAATAGTTCCTCGGTGAGCAAAGAAAGACCTAGTAGATGCATCTTTAGATGAGTAATCCTTTGTAACAGACCCATGAACAATGAATCCCCCTTGAGGAGGAGGTCCTATCCAAGAATATCTAGATAATTCTCAACCTCTGGTAGGTCCACAATGTTAACAGCGACTCTGTTTGGAGGCATATCTAAAATGTCTCCACAAAACTCGGGTTGACATGGGATAAGACTGAAGACTATGGTAGTATACATCCCCCAATTGCGGATCTATACATGGGGAGAATCCTCTTTGATAAACTTGCGGAGTACCCTGATGATCTAAACTCACCATTGCTGGAGGGCCCTACGTCACCCTCGTGAGGGCGCTGGCCCATAGGGGTTGTGACCATATAAAGCAGATGTAATTTTTCACAAAGGTCCTTGAAATGCGCTTGGATTTTAGGGTAAGCCACTCATTGATGATGTAGTGGAAATGATTCACCCAGAGGGTTTGACGGAAACACTCGACTTCCTCTTGGCTGAGGGATTCTAGCACACAAACATCTGGCGCTGCAATTGGACAAAACATTTCAGGGAAGTGGTCAGCCATGAGGATATCCCATAAGATCCTGAGCTCAGATTTAGCATCTGGTCATTCATTTCCCCACTTGTCAACCATATGCGGTTGGGGGATGGGAATCGGCACCGAAGCACTCTGCTGGGATGGTAGGATGGACAATAGAGAATATGGCCAGCGTGGAGACAAACTGCCACATCATGGGCTATCCTCAAAAGAGTGTAGTGACTTAGACTCGAAGTCATGGTAAGACTAGCTGACAACCGCAGTTTCCAACACGATGACCATAGATTTAAGTGCTGGACCATGCAACTTCTCTTCCACCATTAGTCCCCAGAATAGCTCTCTGTGATCTCTAGTCACAGTACAGAGTGCTTCTGGTGATAATGGTGGGGATTGCACCACCATATCCTGTGGAGTTACCTAATTTTTTTCCTCTAGGATATACCTATGGAGGGAGGTCAGAATCCAATAGACCTCACATTCTAGGATTACAAGAATGATATCCTTGTTCATTCCCTGACCCTCGACATGGGGGATCTATACGAGGGTTCCATTGCTGAGTCGTATTCCTCTTTGGAATATAAGAATAAAACTAGTTTGACATCAGTCTAAATCTACTCAACATTATTTTTATATTGGCAACGACCTTCCCTCTTTCCACAGGATGGTTCTTCAGAACAGGGTAGATTTACGGCATGTGGAGGAACTTCGGCCTTACTAGTGTTGAGGTAGAGTGGATTCTCGCATGGGTAAGCTGGGGTGCAGGGAGCACCGAGGAAGATATTAAAGGGGATATGGGGAGGACCTTGGTGGGAAGTGCTGGAGTGGGTAGAACCCATGTTCAAGACAATTGGAGCACATGTAATACCTCCATTCTTGTTTACCCTGGTGACATTAGTGCGAGGAAGGTCCTCGTACTGGTTGTGATGAACATGGGTATGACCTCTGTGTTGGGTGCTGGTGAAGTGTGGATGGCCTACACCCCTCTGATTGTTGAGGCAAGGTTGAAATTCTCCATCTACTATAAGAACATGGTGAGGGCCCCCACTCTAGAGATTGACCAGATGCCCAACGTCCCCACACCGGCGGTCTATGGCAGGAGGGATGACTCCTTACCTGATTTAATTTGCAATGGAGATGCCTCCATGATGGGTGTCACCATAATGGGTAGGTCCTTCATTAAATCTGATGGTATCATGAAGAGGACCTCCATGCAGAGCTTGGAAGCTAGAATGACCTGTGTTCTCTATGGTGGCAGTATGGGGAGGGCCTCCATTATGGCGGAGGCCATTACCTTCACCGGCGGTTAGGAGAGTCGACCCAGCCCTCTTGTGGGGAGGTTGGAGCCTCGATTGGGGCTGGGTATACAAGTCCCCCTGCTCAGCATACATATGAGGTTATTTTTGATGTTGACGCCCATTTGCTGGCGTCTTACTCATCATGTTCCTGACGCTTGCGTCGGGTCAACTAGACTGGGGCCAATGGTGGAGGCGTATGTCTTAACTACTCCTCAAATGGTTTGACCTGATAGAGTTGCTGGCATGGCCTAGTGGGAGCCCTCCATGGGGGCCATTGAAATAGGATCCTGACTAGTCTAGCTAAAATATCTCGTACCCCATCAGTATAAGGGATATAGTCATCCCTAAATTCTAGGGAGAGGCTCCAAAAATGATTGTATGTCGGAGTGGGGAGCATGAGATTCATGAACGAACCCTGGTGGCAGCGGTGGTGATGAGGCACAGAGGCCTCCCAATCCTGGTGGGTCATATCCCAGTTCAGGATAATCCCCTCCTCCTCCTACCTGCATACGAGTTTGTTGATCACTCTCCGCTGAATGAATTCAGATGGGGAGATGGGGAGTGGGTGCCCGACGTTTGTAGGCAAGGAGATTGTCGAAAATGTGGTGAAGTCACATGGGATTGCCACGTTGGCATTTCCCATACCCCTGCGTTAGTGGGCGGGCAGTGATTGAATTCTGGGAGCAGCATGGTTCTGAAATGTAGGGAGATTAACCATCTTACATTTCTTGTAAGATGGATCCATAATTACAACATCACAAAATGGGATGTCCAATGTTTTGAATGCCCCCAACATCTGGTGAATTTCATGCTAGAAACACTACTTGTTTGGAGAGACCCAACATCAGATAGCTGGATCCATTGACATTCTAATCTACTGATGTATTGAGCACTAATAATCTGCACATTGAGGAGAATAATTTCACGTTTGTTTCACCATTTCTGTTTTCGATTCATTTTTCAGGGCACACGCATCCATTTGTTCGATGATGTCAAAGATGTTTGTTGCACCAAATTCCCTCTTTCCAGTGCCATATCTTTATGGACACATGTTAGTTATACTGATTCTGTTCAGACATTCCAAGGGATCCGATCAGGGCAGTAAACTTCGGTTGGGAGAGTAGTCACGTTTGACATCACTGGCTTGTTTGGATGCTTGAACAATGGTGCATTTGGGTTTCTTCCCCATATTATAGGGATTCTCGAGGGCATAGAAGCCTGAGGAATCCCACATAAAATGTGGGGAATTATATTCCACAGGCATTTATACGAGTTTTTCCTCAGCTTCATATATTCAACACAGGGTAAGCTGCTAGTTTAACATCTAGCAGAGATGGATCAAACTGATCGGAACACTGTCTAAAGTGGACCAGGTTAGTGCAACCCCAGGAGGGATCACTAATGTTGGGACTAACACATGGTTAGATACCCACGAATTGTTAAAGGGAATGGGGAATGAGGAGGAATGATCAAACTGGGATGTGGTGGCCCAGTTAAGAATCCAGAATGGATAAAGGATGGTTAAGTTAAGTGGGTGGAGAATGAGATGGAGTCGACTCGGGGACAACTGCAATGTTGGGATTGAATCTCGAAATGACCTCATACATATCCATGTGGTAGGAAATCAAAGTCCATGTAGTTTATCTGAAGATGGACTACCACTGTATGGGGTTGACCAGGGCTTTCCACTTAATGGGGTTGACAACGACTTCCCACTAGATGGGGTGATAATGGCCTACTGCTGGATGGGATCCCAAGGGCTTACTGCTGGATGGGTAGACAATGACTTACAGCTAGATGGGGTCACAACAGCTTACCGCGGGATGGGGTCACAACATTATACCTCTAGATGGGGTGACAACGACATACAGTTGGATGGGGTCTCAAACGTTTACCACTATATGGGGTCACAATGACTTATTATTGGATGGGGTCACAATGACTTACCACTAGATGGTATAAAAATGACTTACCTCTGGATGGGGTCACAATGGCTTACTGTTGGATGGGGTCACAATGGATTTCCACTAGATGGGGTCACTATGGCTTGCCAATGGATAGGGTTTAACCTCAGGTAGGATTCCTACGCACCTTATCCAGCAGACAAGGATCAAAGCCCATGTAGTTCAGGATGGTGAATGTAGTTTAACATCGTGCAAGACTAAAAAGGGGCATGTGTTTTAACGTCTTGAGAGAAAAACATGGTCTGACATGAAAATGGTGGGGACCAATGGATGGTGGGCTTGATCCTTAGGGATGCTTCTTATGTACCTTTCCCTTTCAAGGATCAAAGTCCGCGTATTTCTGATTGGTTTTTGTGAACCGATGTGAAGATGGCCAAGACCAATGGATGATGGGATTGAACCTCAGAGAGGCATCCTACGTACCATTCCATGTCAAGGATCAAAGAACTCCTTGTTAAGGTTTGGTTTGGTGAACCGACGTGTAGATGGTTGGGACCAATGGATGGTGGGCTTGAACCTCATGGAGGCTTCCAACGTACCCTGCCTTGGCAAGGATAAAAGTCCTCTTTGGTCAGGATGGGTTTGGGGCATAAAATCTAAGGTGGCCCAGAGTGGATGAAATGGTCAAGGATTACTCTAAAATGATGTGAGTCATGCTAGGTTAGTGAAACAAGTGGTAGCAAAGACCTGATGATCATGTCACAGAGGGTGTATCCATTGGAGGTCGAATGGGGGATTACACGTGGTTAGAATCCTAGAAGAAATAAGGTCTTACACTCGGATCGTGGAATGAGGTGATGGGGATTGGGACTTACTCCAGGATGGAGGCCCGGGTGGTGACAAAGCCCAGCGGGAGAGGTATTTGACACCTAGAAAGAGAGGAGAAGCATGGATGCTACCTCGTGCAATAAAACCTATTGTCTCACACCAGGGTGGTCTCCCTTTCCCCACAGATTAAAGTCGATCCAATAAAGTGGATGTCATTAAATGTGAGGAATGATCTCACTCCCATGGAGACCAGTGGACGTAGAGAATGTCTGAGATGGGGTTCCCCACATTCAAGGCACAACGAAAGGCAACTGTTTAACTTTATGTGCTGAGGACGATGGCGCTTGTCAGTTTAATGTTTTGTATCTCGGACAAGGTCGGTGCACTCCACACCCATTGGAATTACAAAACTGATACCCACCCTCCCTTGTGGGAATGAATTCATCAGCAATGCAATGGTTGGGGGTGTTAGGGGGTGATCCATTGGGGGGTCCATGTTATCATGGCTATACAAAGAAGCATTATTCGTTATCGTGTCCACGTGAAGAAGCATGAGGAAAAACAACATAATGGAAAGTTCCACCCAAGAGAAATTGAATTTGATTTGTTCAAACCTAAAGGGCTGCATGGGATACAGAGTTATAGAGAAAAGGGGTTCATAGGTAGAAGCCTTGTGATGCTGTGGTTCCCCGTTAAGTAAATAGGCTTCGTGAAGGGATGTGCTTCGTGAAGTGAAGTCGCCTAGCCTAGGCATAGGGAATAGGTCCATATGGAAGGTTCTTCGCGAAGTTGAAAGACCTTCACGGAGCAATGCCTTGCGAATCCCGACTTTGTGAAGCAATGTGCTTCGCGACGCATTGTCACCATGCCTAAGCATGCGGGTGACATGTGTATGAAGGTTACATCACTGAGCATAAATTCTCAGCAATGACCTGAGACCCCTTTAGGACCTCCTTCCTTCACAGAGGAACAAGGTATCCACGAAGGGCATCCCTTTTTGAATAGGGGAGGAATTCACACATAGGGGAACGCACTTCACGATGAAAAATTACCTTGAAATGCTCATGGATCACAGAGCAGAAATTGGTTCTGGATGTGGGAGCTTAGAAGGTGAATGGTTGGAGGATAATCCCATTGGTCTCCGGGGATCCTGGTATATATTGGAAAGAAGAATCGCAAAGAAGATCTCACTCAGCATCAAGACAGAGCTTGCATTGTAGCAGGTTCGTGAACGTCAAAGGGGTTCGCGGTGCATCACACCTCTTTACTCTGTGGCGGGTTTGAAAACATCAAATTGATTCACGGAGCATCCCACCCCCTTGCTCCATGACTGGTTCATGAATGTCAAATATGTTCAAAGAGCATCCGGCCTCTTTGCTCCACGGTGAGTTTGTGAACGTCAAATCAGTTCATGGAGCAACCCACCTCCTTGCTCCGCTGTGGGTTCACTAATGTCAAATCAGTTTGTAGAGAATCCCACATCCTTGCTCCACAGTGGGTTCGCGAAGGGGGAGCTCTGCACCGGTCGTGGGGAAATGGGGGCTCTGCGAGTGGTCTCTGTGAGGCATCCCTTAATGATTTCCATTTTTTCATGCTTTTCCATGATATTGGATTCAATAATTACATAATTAAAAAAACATATATATATATATATAACCTTTTATAAAATTTATCTTTAATTATTCACTAAACTTATCATAATTAGTTAATGTTTATTTATATCATATGATATGTGTAATATTGACTATTTTCCACATGGTTTGTAATGAATATATCGATCCCCATTCATTAATACAATGTTCAATATTCATATATTAGTTATTAAAATGGAATCATTTTTTTCAAATGATCAATTTAGTCCCAAATTCTTTTTATTGTAGAATGGGCATGGTTTTTGGTGATGGAATCTAGTGTGAGGAGTTTTTTGGAAAATTTACATTTGACATTAGGTTACAAAATATTGATTATTAGTTTTTGTTTCTTCCTTTCAGGACTATATTCATGAAATATATTACTCTATAATATCATATATTATCATTATGAATATCATTCTAATTATTATTCATTAAAAATGTGACGTCGGTATAGATGAATTTATGTCGGTGGTTGAGTCAACCCAAACAAGAACATGTAATACTATTGTATTACTAATAGAACATATTTTTATAAAAATTTTATAATTTTATAGTATGAATAATTATATTAATAAGGTATTGTTATAGTCTATAATAGTATTTACTAACAATGTAAATGATAATGTGTTTAAAAATATAAGGGAATAAAATATATACATACTTGATGAATTCTCTCCTTCTCAAAATGGGTTTCTCTGAAATAAAGGGATAAAAATTCCTTCTTGAAAATAGAATATATCAATCATCTAAGAAGATTTGGGAGACAAATATTGTTCAAAAATATGATAGATAATTGAACGGTTATATTCTTTTTAAAGGGTATTTGAGGAGTTCTTTTATAGGTTAGTATTGAGTTTCATTTCTCTATATTTTTATTTCCACTACTCTTATGTTGTAATTTTTAAAGGAATTTTCATAAAAACAGTAAAATACGTGAAATGGAATATTTTTTCTATATAATTATATAATCTTTACATTTTTTATAGTGTTTTATGTTATTTAATATATTTAGTTTAGCCTTTTTATTTCATTTTTACCTTACCATGCTAACTCATTTTCAAACTCATTATATATTTTACCGTGAAATAAAAATATCCTACATTCCTAATTTTTGTAGAATAATTGAAAATATTGGGTCCATTTTATATAATTTAATTTTTAAACATGTTAAAATTAATATTCAATCGAAAACCTTAAATATATAAACATTAATTCATTATATAAAGAGAATTATTTTTAAATATAATTTTTTATTAGTCAAATAAAAAAACCAATTAAGTGAGGGTAATAATATTTTTTATACATTGAAACTTTATATTATTTTGGTAATTTATATGTAACCAAAATATTTTGATAAAATGAAAATACAAATCACATGAAGAATTTTTTTATAAAAAATATCATTTTCATAACATTATAAAATTTGAACATCATATTATTAAATATATTTATTCATATTTTAAACATCTATTTTTTAAAATTCGTTGTTTGGAGAAAATTTATTTTATTATATATAATAATAATAATATGTAACACATAAATGAATATATTTATACTAAAATAAATATCATTAAATATTATATTTTTATATTTTTATTTCTTATTTATGAGTAATATTATTTGTAATTACATATTTTTCCATTAGATATTCCCAATAAATATATATAGAATGACAACAGTAATAATGGTAATATATACTGCAACTATATTTCAAATGACATTATATAAAATGATTAGATTTAATTATTATATAGTCATACATATATTCTTAGATTCATTCATATAGTTTACTTCTCTCTAAACAGACCAATTATATTTTTTCTATACCTTATTTTACTAGTTTAAATTGAGGTGATGGTCTTTAAGGATTGCCCTGATGATGAATATTTTATAGTCATTTTATTTTCATTTTGTTATAGTTTTATTTGTATTATATTTTTCTTAAGGTTATTTCATAAAATAGTTTCATAATGTATTAATTTTTATATTTTTATGTAGTGTTTTATCTTAATAAAATGTATCTTAGTTCATTTTAGATAAATGTTTCTTGTCATAGAGGCTATTAAAAATTGTATATATTTAAAGGGAAAATGTTTATTAAAATCAAGGGGTGTTACATTAGGTTATTTTTATAGAATATTTATCATATTGAACTGTAATGCATGAGTTTGGGGATTTTGTTTATTTTGGATCATACATAGAGGTATTTACAGGGGATTTATAACTTGAATTTTTCAATGGTTTAAATCATAAAATTTGAAATCCATAAGATACTATGGATTAATCATTTTATGATGGTAAAAATTAAGATGGATTATGTGTACTATATCTGAAATGATTATTTTAGAAATTAGTCATTTAATAAAAATGTAATATATGGTATTGAATTAAATTTTTACATTATATTCATAATGTTTCTTCCAAGGATATAAGGTTTCAAATTCCCACCTCTATGATTAAATAATTACAATGTGGATAATTGTGTATTTTATTGATGACACATTATATGGTGCATATGGGCCTGATGGTAATGATATTATTGATATGTTCTAAGATATTTACTCATATTTGAGTATAGGGAGATATAATGGTTTTGGTGATGATTAATTGGGATCATATGATTATAATTTATAATGAGTATTATATTATTTAAGTGGTGTAATAATTTTATTTTTTATATGAATCGCCACCAATATAACAACATTGTGGTTACCTACCAATATAATGGTACTGCATGAAATACTATATTATATACATGTCCATATGATTTTGATGTCATACATACATTGAGTTATATAAAATCTTGAGATTATGTTGTCTCTACCAAGAAGTGGATTAATACAATATTTTTAATTTTATACCCATAAATGTATTAATATGCTCTAGTCACATTGGAATTTTTTTCACAATGGGTGGGAACCATTACATATTCTAATATGTACCCCTAATGTTTAGATTATTTTTTTAATATTCAATAGTGAGATATTGGTCATGTTTGGAAACATTAACATAACATATAGTTGATATTTAATTAAAGATATGAGTAAACATACACTACTATGGTATACAATTTTATTTTGGGTCCCCATTATTTTTTAGTTTTTAGGAACATATTTTTCATTAGTAGTTAATGTATACTTTTATAGTTGAATAAAATTCATTCAAAGTAATAAATTACATATAATTTGGATTTTTCGTTACATTGTATATTTTATTATACAATTCATTAAATTTCATTTTGGTCATTATTGTGAAGCAAACGGCTCCCATTTATGTATGATTAATATAATAATATTTCCAATAGATTTTCATATCCAATTTTTTATGTCCTTAGGGTGTTTTAATAAATATTTAAATATAATATATCAAGGAGTATATTTGGGATTATGACATGAAAAATTCAGGTATATATATGGGATCTCCCTACAAATGTTATTATATTTAATTGTTAATCTAGTATATATTTGAATCTTATTTTTATTTTTCTCCTCAAAGGTTGCGAGTTGCATTATCTAGATATCACCATTGACTTTTGATATAAAAATATTGAAAATAAGGTAAGTATATTACACACTAGTGTTTCTGACCAGTGAGTTTCGGAAATTTTACCCCCTTCGTAAATAATTATATTTATTATATTAAGGACAATTAAATCATTTAATGGGAAATTAGGAACAAATCTCATAGTTTCAATTATTTTTAATTTTATAACCCAATATATATATATATATATTGGAGTGTGTGTTTTTTATTGTGGGTTTTTATCAACAACTCTAGCATATTTTTAATAAGAAATTCCTAAATGGTGGGTAAAATATTACTATTTTATATGAACAAATAATTTCTTGTCAAAAACATCAGAACCACTAAATAAATATTTTGGATATTAGTTATGACATCTCACATAATGATCATTCTATTTTGATAAAATTATATCAAGCATATCGTCAAATGGATGAGTCCTCTAAGGGTGAAACTCAAGGGAAAATTGGGATATTTTAACCATTATAAGGATAAAAATTAGGGAATTTTTTTGATAGGGTAACTTATGAATGAATTATTTGGGTAATGTTTTACTTTTTGATCACATGGGAAACTATTTCATTCATTATACAGATTTTTTAAAATATTCAGAATATTTTACAAGGGATAACATAGAGGTTAATTGAGAGATACACTCAATAAGAATATAAAATTTATATAGTATATCATAATAAAAATCCTTTTTTATAAATATTCATGAGGTTTAGGATAGTTTTAAACAGTATTACAGTCAATCATATATTTTTTCATCATGCATGGATAACCTTAAGGGAAGGTTTTTGAGCATCATATATATAACCAATATACATTGAAAAAATATAAAAAACCAATTTTCAAAAAAAATAAATATCTAATATGTCCAAATATTAATAAAATTGATAAATCGATAACAAAAAAATTCATGACCTCAAGGGAAACATCTTATAATGTGAGCAAATTGTGGTTTTCTTTAATTTTCACCCATAATTCTATTTTTCTATCATTATCATATGATTATATAGAGTATATAAATACTCATACACTTTTATTTTAATTTATAAACAATTAAATAATTCAAATTACAAAAAAAAATTATTTTGTTAACTCTTGATGTGGAGGTTACATCCAATGGAGAACAGTTGAATCACTATACACTTTCCAGAATAATTGTGATCATCACATGAAAATAATTTGTCTATAAGAAATAATTTACCTCATAGATATATTCCCTTTTAATATAAATTTTATATTAGTGTGAATTTTTCCACAGATAAATGAATATAATATATTTTTATTGGTACTATAATATTTTCCTCCTTCAATAGCCTCTTGGAATACATTAAACAACTTATTTATCACACCATGAGTTTCCCACTCCTAAAGAATAACTAGAGTATTAGTTTTCTCCCTTTCTAGAATTTCAATTCCCTATATTATCTTTGGTGTTCCACTTTATATTTTTTAAAATCCATAATAATATATTTCTCTATGTTCACACATACATTTCATATTTGAAGGTAGTTTAATATATTATAAATATATCATCAAAATCCATTGTTAATTGTAATATGAAATCTTGATGTCTAAATTCATTGAATGATGTATAAATACATATAAATTTCTATAATCCAAACAAAAAATGTGGCATCAAGTAAACAAGGTAAGGTGTTATTGATCAATTCATATAATTCATCAAACAACTATGTCGTATGACTACGTGCCAAATATTTTATCAATTACCAATTTTTTCATTCTTTATCATCACTTAACTAGGAGAAAAACATATCCCCAATTATAGATTTATTTATCCACATATTAAATTTTATTTAACTAAGAAAAGTAGAATCAACCCTTATGTGATGAACTGTATTCAATATTTAATCTTTTGAGAATGAAGATTGTCCTCATTTGAAATAGATTCTCTGTATTAAATTGTATCTAAGTGTATATGTTTTTATAAAAGGCCCATAAAAATATTGATTTACCATAACTTCATTATTTATACCGTTCCACTAAAAATTTTATGAGAGACCAATAAAATCAATTCCCATTGAAACACCTCATATCATGGAATAGACTTATATTATACTAATCGTATATATTTTCTCAAACACATTTTTACTAAACAATATCATTCTAAAAGGTACAATTTCTAATGACATAGATTTCAATGGATGTATCTGATTTTATATCATTAATCCATGAATAATGCATCATTAAAAATTTAATCTACCAAGCATTTGTACTTTTAAACAAGGTAGTGATATTTTTAACCACAAATCCTCTATTAACTCCCTAAAAATTCAACGAAACATATGTAAATATTATTAATTTAGGGTTTCAGTATATTTTTCAACTATATTAATAAAAAAAACTGAATCATTAATTACTTCTATACTATATAAAATACCCCATTATATTTGTGGAAAAAACATATTTAATATAAACCTAATCACATAATTTTTTTATTATATTTTTCATTTTAATTTCTAATAAACCTAATTCATTCATCATATGTTTATTTAACTGAAAATATATATGCAAAATAAGTAAAAATTGGATTGATTTTAGATAAATCCTTGAAATTTCATTCCAGGATGCTCCACACCAAATGATATCATCATACTTGTTGTTTAACACCCAAAAAATGATAGATAGTGGTAGAGAACATGGTGCAGAGAATGATAAAAACAATATTGACATAAACATAAGAGGTGTATAAAAGGTTTTTTATATCAATAAAAATTATTATAATAAGAAAACATTTTAGTTTCAATATCCCTTTCTTAGATATGAAGAATTTTTTTAACCCTTAGCATATAATGATATATACATACTTAATATATTTTTATTTTTTAATCACAAATTAATTGATTGGTTTTTCATTAATTAATTTCTAATTTATTAATTATTCAATGAAATGATCAACTAGAAATAAATTATTGTATGCCTGAATCATTAAAATTCAATTATAATAGATCATAACATACATGGTAGAATGATATTCTATTCCCTCGATCCCTAACTGATATTATATGAAAATGTTTTTTTAGGATCTCCAATATAAATAAATATTCATATGGTATTAATATATTATTCTATATATCCTTAACCAATGTTCAACATAAATAATTTCTATAATATTTGTCCTTTTTAACCTTCTAAATGATTATGATCTAAACCATTAAAAATAAGGCCACTATATTTCTAAAATTAACTGATGATTTATTTTTCAAAAAACATCATGTTTATATTAATAATTACATACCAAATCATGTGAATTCCTTCATCATGTATTCTATTGAAACATGCTAACAACCTTAATTACCAAAAAAACCTAATAAAAACATGAATTCCTCCTTATTTAGAAAATAAAACATAGAATGTTGGATATATTCATTAAAAAAAATTTAAATCCTTCAAGGATATAATATTCCTCTTTACCAAAAAGTCATTATTTGTTTCTAGGTTAGTATATAATATGAAATTTACTATGTTTATATCATTCATCTCTTTAAAAAAATATCCCAATATTATGAACATATATAGTGTTATAATTCCGTCATTTATAAATTTTCAAATATATCTAAAATTCCACTAAATCATATTTTGTGGTAATTGTAATAGTTTCATATATGCTTTCAAACCCATAATGTAAATGTGCAATAATACTATCCTTGTACATTTCAAAATTATTGTAATCATGATTTAATTAAAAAAAATAATCAACTGAAATAATTCTTCAATCAAAACATAATCACATTAATAATTACACTTCTTCAATGCTAATATGATAAGCTTATTTAGGTTCCAGTAGCTACTTTTCTTGTATGTTCCATTGATAATTAGGGAATCCGTTTTTATAGTTCCCCATCTTCATAAATTTGATTCATTTTACATTGGAATCATTTTTCTTAACTCTTAAATTAGGATCATAGTGTTCTATCTCTTCACACATATAGAAAACATCCATTACCTTTTAGATTGTACTATCTTGTTTCTCTATAAAATTATCATAGGTAAGAAATTCCTTCATTCCCTTCTTTCCATTTTCCAATTATTTCTCTCTCATCCCATTCTTTTCATGCTTCCCTTTGATGCCTTAAGAATTATATAATTATTTATATATATTTTTACCATAGGATACTAGATCCATATATGATGAGAATTTTTTAGAGACTACTTATCTTATAAATATTAGCTCAATCCCATGGAATAATTGATCATTATTAGTATTGACATTATGTTTAATTATGAATTTCCCATTTCATTTGTTAGAAAGCATTTATAAGAGATTGAATACCTTATATTAGATCAAACAATTATGAAGAATAAATTATTATCCCAATCCTCTTGAATATTTAAAAATAATTTGAATAATTTAATTGTAATCTCATAGTCATAAAATTGGATTCATTAAGAATATCTCTATTTCAAATTCTTCAAAATTGTTGGTAATGAAAATGTGAATTATCCTTCAAATGTTCCATGGGACTACCATACTAGGTGCATAGTAAGTCCCATTTTCATGAACGAGGTGATGATTGTGTCAATACCAATTAACCCATTTGGATTTATTTCCACAAAATAAATCTATTCAATAACCACTCCCACATGTTGTATCATATTAGGTATATATTTATAGGAAAAAACAAAAAAGCTCTACCATACCAACACAATAGGATGTTCTTAAATAGTTTTCCTCATGTTATATCATTGGTTTATGATCCTTAATCTATGCTTTCATAAATATTGTTCCCATTGATTTTAAAAAACATCCAATGAAACCAACTATGATGACCCTAACCACATTAATGAAGATATTATAGGAATTATATTACATTGGAATATTCAATAAGGTTTAAATCCATAAAATAATTATTATTTTTTTGGGAAGTACATATATATAGGATACTGATATTAAATTTGGAATAGAAAATAAAAAACCAAAAAATTATTTGAATCCATAAAATCCAATTTGAAAAATATTTCATCATATCCTGTGGAATGAAAATAAAATAAAGGTTAGCTCAAATTAATAGTAATAATTCAGTAAATTGGAAGCTATCATGAATCAATATCAATAAAAAAATGTCAAGGTAAATAAATGAACACACATTCCATTTAATCTACACATATCTAATAATTCATAATGCATAAAAAAATTTCATGGTAAATTACTGAAATCACATTGCATTTAATTCATAAATTGATAATAGAATTCATCCAAAGATAATAAAATTTTGAAAATAAAATGTATAATTACTAGAAATTCATAATAAATAAAATTATAAATTAATTTTCTACATGTATATGAAATATAATTCCTCAACCATCATGGAATTTCATATGACAATTTAAAACTATGATAAAAAAACTCATTTGGTTTTCCAACTGATTTAAGTTTACATTTTACAAATTTATCTGGATTAGAAAAATGATTTTTCTCATGAGACTATAGATGCATAAAGGGGATTTAAAAACTCCTACCCCACCCATCACTATATGACCAAATTATTTCTCATGTATTGAATGATTGGTTTAATTCAATAATCAGTATTACTTACCATCAAATAATATATTGTCTAATTTATATAGATTTTTCATCATTTCCCATGTTAGTAAAAAAAACATCAAAGTAGAAACTATAAGTAAAAATGATATATGGATTATGAAATAAATATACCCATCCTAAAAACATGGATATATAATATTTATCTATTTTAAATTCAAAAATGATGACATGAAAGTAATTGTTTTATGAGAAGGTGAACTATCCCAAAAAAAGTGAGATTGTTCAATAATATTTTCCAAATTGTAATTTTCATGGAAAACCCCCACGGATGATGTAATTAAAACATAAAAATTAAATATCCTATATTATCATGTAATTAATATTTTACATTTCAGTGGTTCACTGTGTACACCATATAAAATGATTTAGTGAATAAAATACAAATATTTCTCCATAAAAGGAAATTGAGATTGAATCCTTTATCTCAATCTTTATTTTAGTTTCAGCGGGTTTAATCTTCATTATAAATATTTTAAATATATCATTAATATACACCAATACAATATTAAAATTTATAAAATCATATCGGAGAAATTTATAATATCTTATCACTCGTTCGTTACTAATATTATATTGTTTCAATTATTTTGGTGTTAATTAACATTTTTCAAATTTTATTTTTTTCTTGAATGATTTCCTTATTGTTAATATTATATAGAACAATAATCACAAGAATAATAATCAATATATATTTATTATATTTATATATCAATTATACTTAAAATACCAATCATGAAATTTCGATTTGATAAATGATATGTTTTGAGACCATCGAGTGGGTAGGTTGTACATCTGTATGAGTAACTTTTCCATTTTATAACGATCAGTTTAGAAATGAGTTAGATAATATTTTACCTTTTAATAATGACCATAATAAATTTTACTATTTAAATATAATTATACATATCTTCCATGAGGTTTGGTGATGAATAGAGTTCCACATCACTACATAAAAGTGGTAGTCCACACACACATGAATGATATTATCAAATTTCAGTGAGTGAATATGTAAGAAAGGAAAATGATGTTTAATCTATTAAGAATTATAAATATTCAATAAATATAATAATTTTTTGACTTAAATTACATATATTAATAAACTGTATTCTTATAATATTCCATGTAATGCTTTCGTGAAAGAGGAATCACATTGCTTCATTAAGTGGTATTAAGTCATGCACATCAGAAACATTATCGTATCTCATATAAAATAGAAACAAAGAAAGAATATTTCCTAAAATTACTCAAAAGATATTAAAATATTTTTAGTAATATATATATATATATATTATACATTGTCATATCCAACTTTGAGTAGAGGTAGTGGAAAAACCAGTGACATCAGACCATGAGGTGGTATTCCATTGTAATCATGAATGAGAATTTCATAATCAATTTAATATTATTAGGGATAGTTTTTAGAAATTATATTAACATATAATATATATTAATATATGGATGTTAATTATTCTATTGTATAAATTTGATTTGATAATAATCTAAACATTTGGAGGAATAAATAAAATAAATACTATCATTGAAGATTGTTAACTATTATTCGAGTAACATCTTTAGGTGTTAACAAAAAACATTCCTATTTATGAACTAATCCTAAATAATGTCACCCTATATTATTAATGATAAGTTTTAATGTTATTGGGTAATTTAATGTCAGGAGAAAATAGGTTTGAAGTTATGGATATGAGAGAATAATTTCTTTCATTTTTTAAGTGAGTTGAGTACCACACTTGTATGTTTTGAAAATGAGAAGAACTTAAAATTATTTTCAAATTCACAAAGATTAAAATCAAAATATCTATATTGAGTAACCATTTTCACATTTCCATGGCTCATGGTTTTTAGGGGAGGCCCAAATATTTTCTTTATGTGTTTTAAATTTATAATATGAAAGTAGGTAGAATATAATATGTGTATGTGTTTCTCATGACATTTATTTATTGTTCAATGTTTTTAGGGTCATTTCACCTGTTTATTTATTGTGTTTATATATTTGGTAATTAATTCATTAAGGATTTTCATATTTTTTTCGGAAAATGGATGATTACATTTACAAGATGTGTAAGGGTTATGCATCATGTAAATCACCCATGCATCATTTTTACAAATGGTAAAACAACTGAGGGTTTTCCTAAACCCCTAAGGAATCACTCGAATATAGGTGATCTAATAAACCTACTTTTTTATATAGAGATTTTATGATGGGGTTGATTATATTCATTACATGTTTGATCTATTGTGACCCCGGTGTGTTATTTTATTGTTTCCTAGAGTGTTCTCATTGTTCGGATTCATTTCCACCAATTTGTTCACTCCATGCTATAAGTTTTGATCTATACTATTAAAATGATGGCTATTTGTTTATCACAGTATGTTTGTGTCATGTTGTCATTAGAATATTTCAATTTTATTATTGGAGTTTTGATCCGATATCAACAATGTTGGTTCGTTCTCATGTGAAGATCATTGACTCCATTGAGGTTCAGGATTCATTGACTATCTATATATTTGTGTTAAATCATTAAGATGGAATGTATTTTCCCATTTTATGGAAATGAAATTATCAGAATAAAAATTCAAATAAATAAACAAATTAGTAGTGATTAGAGGTAAATGTTGATTCATTATACCATTATAAAGGTTTCACTATTGATTTTGTAGTTGTTTTGACATCTTTTATATTCATTATTAGATTGTTTCTATCCTAATAGTAACATGATGAAATTGTTAAATAATATAAATATTGAAATAATTGTTGATAAATTACCTTAAAAAATAAAGATTATGCATTTTTAATTTTTTTTAATTATTGTAATTTGATCATCATAAAATTTATGTGAGTATAACTATTTAATTAAATGTTTTCATCCATGTAATTAATGAATTTGATATATATTGTGGATCAATATTCTATTTCTTGATGATGATAATTAAATTCATGATTATTAGAATGTTTTTAATACTAAAAATCATGTTTAATATTTGATAAATTGATATAGCTAGATGCAATAGGTTTCTCATCATTGGAACATGTGAAAAATGAATTGGTTAATTCTATATTGAATAAAACATTAATGTTAGATAAGGATTATTTTTCTGGGAGATGTTTATCAACTCCTTAGGATGTCCATGTACCTTTAGTTTTGATCTCTAAAAGATCGTTTACGTGTGGAATATGGATAACTTGTTTTAGGCCCTATATTTACCTATTCGATGTGTTTTTTCATTGTTTAATCCTTGTGATTTGATAAATATATATGTGATATTTACTATATGATGTGATATGTAGGAGGGAGACTTGGATGTGTGACTACCCCACTGGTCGCGATCTCTTCTCTTATAAATTATTTATGCAATTATGCATGGTGTAGAATTTATTTATTTATATGTGTATAGGGTTGTGATGGATTGTTTTTACTTCACACATATGTATTACCAAATATACTATACAAATAATTATTATAGGTATGACAAAAATATATAGTGATCGATTATGGTATCTAACTCGGATTATGTTTTATTATGGCTTGATATATAATACTTGATTTATGATAAATTTCATAAAAGATGTTGTGGATTCCCCAAACATCATGGGAACTATATAAGGAAATATGGATTATATGATTTGGTGATGTTATACATAATGTTCATGTGGTGATGCCTTTCCCAAGTGTTTTTTTGAAATCCAATTTTGGCGAGTGGTGGATCTAGAAATGTGATATTGGGGTAGAGTGGAAAACCAATGGGGAAGTAGGATCGGAGAAATCATGACAATTCATTACAATATTTATGATATATTTTGTTAAATATTTTTTGATTGGAATCCATGGTCAGTCTATGAACTTAGAATACCTATTTAGGTGATGTTTTTTTCACTTTTTTAAACTATTCTCTATCTTGTTTTCATTATCTATTGCATTAGAGGATATGGGGATTATCATAATGAGTATACTATTATGATAAACCTATGTATATATAAAATATATATTTTGTTAACTAGAGTAGGATGCGGATCAGGTTGGATATTACAAGATATTGGTTTTGCATGAGATGTTTGGGCATCATGGTTGCTATTGAATTTTCCTTTTTGGTACATTTTTTGAATTCATGTGTTATAGTACATTAGGGATTGGATTTTTTCCCTTATTATTAATTTTCAATATATATATTTGTTATTATTTTCATTAGTTCATCATTATTAAAACCATCTCTTCTGTATGATTTCCATTGAGGGTAATCCCTCTCATATGCGTTTAAATTTTACACTAGGTGCTAGTCATTAACCTATGTCTTACATGAAGTGTGACTTGAAAATCACCATCTATCTCCACTCATTTATGTTTCTTTTTGGGATTGGTGGGGGTCATGATTGAGTGTTATAAAAAGGTTCTATTCAAGGGACATTATGATGGTTGGAGTAAGTAACATGTTATATTGCATGTGTAGGTAAGAAAACCATGTCAAATAAGTTTATTAAGTAATGTAATCATATGAGACCAATTGAGACATGGTTACTTAGATACCATTTAATTTTATTCATATACCATTATGTTTAGTGAACCTTTTAAATAATGTGATACCTGGTTTAGGATAGAGACCTAGTAGAGGAACACGCATCATTTCGTTTCATCTATTAGTTAAGTTGGTAGAACTTCTTATTGGATAAAATTCATATAAGATAATAAAATATTTCATTTATTAATGTAATGTGGTATCTATTCAAAAATTAAGTTCTCTATAAATATTCTCTTTTTTTAGGTATGGTTCTTGGTTGATGTCCTCACCCTATAAGTGATAATGATGTTCTGAAGGATACTCCCACTGAAATTGGGACATTAAATGTAAATGATGAAAATACATAGAGTATGAAACTCTAATATATTCAGTAGTAGATTATGCAAATTTTTGGGAGATCTATTTTATATATATTTATAGAAGACTAGTTTGAGGATGTTGTGGTAGCTTTCATATTGATCCACGACCGGAAATTGCACTATGTTTCACTAGATGTGACGACACTATGTGGAGTAGTAAGGAAATGGTTTTTATTGTTCATCTTGGATCGCGAGGTATCAAAATCCTCACAGGATAAGTTTCAAGACGTGATTTTTGAATAGGTTATTTATTCAACCTGATGTAATCTAGTTTCTAGAAGATGATTAATAGTCAACATGGGAGTTACAGTGTGTGGGTGTTTGGGATCCATTTCAGGACCCTATTATAATAATTTCCAGACATGTTTCCATTTCGGGTAATCACATATATGGATTTTATGGGTCTTTGTATCTAGATATTAATGGAAAAGTATACAAGTTATGGTAGATTACATTCGTCGAGGTGTGGTTGAGAGAAGATGTTATTGAAAGGACAGTAGTCAGAACTACATCATCATGATAGGGTAGTTGTCAAGATTCGTTATAAGGCATTTTTGTGGTATGTGGATCCCACATGTCATGAAGGAATATTTTTTTATCATCATGATGTAGCTCATAGTCTCATCATCTTATTTATCTTAGGGAGATGGATCTTAGACATATGAAAATGGATCAAATACATGTTTTTCTTATTGGGTTCGAAGTCGTCATTGGAGAGATAGGGTAATTATTTTAAGAAGTTAGTATGTGCCAATTATTCTGATTCAGAGACCTCCATTGAGAATGTTGTGTCTCAAGTAGAAATATTATAGTTCTTTGGTTTATCAATAGTAGAGAGAAGATGCTCTAGGAAGTGTAAAACCATTAGATGATCATCTCCTTTTTAGAAAATAGCACAACCATTTTGGTGGTAATCAGCAGTGTCAGAGAGGTATTGGAATAGGTCATGATCAGTTTCAAGCATTATCATTTCATGTTTAGTTGAGTCAGACTACGTTCGAGGCCCCCATTTTTATTCTCTCAATAGAAAAATTACTTTTTTCATTAATTGAAAACTCATTATTTTATTTGACCTACCCTCATTTGTGCTTGTGTTAATCATATATACAAGCTTCTAGTATCATGGTAATTGACTACACTAGTCATATAACAAAATAACCTATATAAAGCATGTGGATATTGTGAAATAGTTCCATGGAATCACCACACTTGTGTATATTTCCATTGTTTATGATTACAGTCATATTAGAACATTTGAAATATGGATCATTTTTTTGGTGTAGTATATCATTGATTTCATATAGTGGTGGGTCATGTTTTATGAAGCTTATAGAGAGCTAGTTGTGTTTTATGGTAAGTGAGACACTAATATGGGTTAGAGGGATGTTCCTTCATTATCATCCATGATGTTTGAGTTGAAGACGAGCTATTTGGAGGACCAAAAATTTATATTTCTCTAGGTTCTAGAATAATACCATAATATCATTGTGGAAGACTTTTAAGAGTTTTCCCTCGAAATGGGGGAACGAATTTAGGACCAATCCAAAGTTAGGCATGTCTCACATATTGAGGTATTGATATATGATCATGAAAGTTTAGTTTCTAGAGATGTGAAAATAGCTCTATTGTATATTTATCTTATTTTTATTGTGGAAACTGTGTCCCCTCATGGGAAATATGTTTTTTCCATGAAGAAGACTGATGCTATTTCATATCGTTGTATTTATTATCATCACATGAACCAAGTTACAGGGAAGAATTTCCATCCACTATTGTATTTTGATTATATATTAGATTAGTTGAATGGATAAATTTTTTTGTTGGACATCTATTTGAGGTTAGGATATCATCATATGCATGAAAATGAGGATTATTTCATGAATACTAGTTTTTGTTGTCATCATGGCCATTATGAGATTGTGATTCCATTCGCTGTGATGAATCCTAAATCAATGTTAATGGGGTTGATGAAAGCAGTTTTCAATGAGTTCCTAAAAATGTTCAGGGTGGTTTTCATCAATGACATCCTAGTGTACTCAACATTTTAGGAGGATCATGGGGTGTATCTGTGATCTTTTTTGGATTTATTCATCCTTAGAAGATGGTCGGGTAGTCTTTGAATTTTGATTTTCGGGCCATGGATGTCCATTTATTGGGGAATGTCATATTCCAATATAGAATAGTTTTTAGATCCTTTGAAGATAGATGTAGTCATGTATTATGATGAATCCAATATATTGGAAGAGTAGTGGAGTTTACTTGGTCTTGTAGGATATTATGATATGTTCATAAGAGATAGTTCTGGGGTTGTAACTCCTGCGATACCCTTGACCTGAAAGGATCAGAAATTCTTGTGGATTGACTAATATAAGTATGATTATGAGTTGTTGAAGGAGGTCTTCTTCATTACACCATTATATGTTTTTCCCATAATAGGGAGCTCATTTTCATGTTTTATTTTATAAATCTCATCTTGTATTTGGATGCATTCTGATGAAGATGTGATTAGTTGTTTAATATGGGTCCTGAAAATTTTATCCTCATGAGTGCAACAATAAAACCAATGATCTTGAGTTGGGGTAAGTTATGTTTTTGATGATGTTGTAGGGAAATTACATCATCGGTAAGTGTTTTGTGATTTTTACTAAACATAAGACCATGGGGTATGTCTTTTCCAATTGCTACATGAACTTGTATCAACATAGATAGATATACTCATTGAAATATTATGACATTGATATTTCATATACACTAAGAAATTAAAATTTTATTGTTGATGCACTAATACTGAAGTCATGCAATGATTCTTTATGTGAATATGTGGATTCATGTAGAGTGATGGAAGAAATCTCAATGACCCTTTTAGATATTGTAGATATTGGAGGAATTGTTTTTTTCAGATGAATGTTTATTCATATTTAGTGGAGTTGGAGGTGGATTCTGATCTTGCATATTTTGAGGTGGAGGTCTATAATGATAGAGTAGTTTTTGAAAATTACCTTAATGTTTTTTTGGTGATAGATAACACTTGGTGTTCTTTCAGGATAGTGTTTTCATTCCTTCGGTGATTCGTGATATAGTTCTCAATATGTTAATCAATTAAAATTACTTAGCACACCTTAGAATGAAAATGATGTACCGAGCATTTATATGTTAGTATTGGTGGTCTAGATTGAGGCATACAGTTGTAAAAAAATTTTCCTAATGTTTTCTATTCTATAAGGGGATGACCAATCACCTTGTTACTGATGGCTTGATCCAACTATCAAATCTTCCCCATTTTAAGTGGGAAGGCATATTAATGAACATCATTACCATTTTAACTCAATCATATGTAGTCTATGATTATCTATAGTTGTTATTTGATCATTCGATGAAATAGTATCACATTATAGAGATCAAGGAGTTGATCCCATTGGAGAATTTGCTGATGAAATACCAAGATGAGGTAGTATGAATCCACATAGATCTGAAGATGATTGTATATGATCACAAACCACATTTTACATACATTTTGTGGAGAGGTCTCAAACAAGATTTTTTGTATGTTATGAAATTGAAATTATTCTCATCAAAGAATAGATGGTCGGAAAAAAAATCTATCCATAATATTGAAGGCATGTTGCGCTCTTATGTCTATGATTCTGTGAGTTCATGGATTAGGAACCTTAAATTTTTAGTTTTTTCTTATAATAATTGCTTCCAATCTACCATTGGTTTGGAATCAATTGAATCATTTTATGTTTGGCCTTTTTGATCTCCATTGTGTGGGATTCGGTTGGGAGAAACATGAATTACTAATCTTGAAATGTATAGAATATGATCGAGATTTTTTGGGTAACACATGTGTGGATGAAAGAAGCACAATATTTTATGAAATTATATGTTTATCATAGGATCATACCTCATGTGATCGATGTTGTGTTAAATGTTTCCTCATTGTGACTCCTCTTTATGGAATGTAATATTTAGTTCATTGGTGTAATCTTTATCTTTTGTTTTCGTGACCCTTCATTGTGTTGTTTCTTATTGTAGTTGTGGTGATTCAGAATTTATTTACCACACATATGACCTAGATACACGATTTTTTAATTTTTTATATCTCTAATTTCATATTAATGGAAAATCTCATTTCATTTATTTGAGGGGATATAATTATTGTTGATGTTGCGACCTACATGGAGTGGTATTTACAGATCATCGAAATCTAGGTGAACGTGTTGTGAGGGAATGATATTCCTATAAATTGTGTATTTCTATGGAATGATGATGTGGGGGAGAGTTTCTGGGAATGTGAGTCATAGATGAGAACCCCATAACCTAATATATTTTATTTAAATCTCTTCTTTGGTAATCTTTTTATATTTTGGGAATTGAACATTCTCTTGTATGATAATTTTTCCTCTTATTTCTTATTATGGTTTTACTCTATTTTGAGAGGTATATTCACAATGATAGTTTTTTGGAGATGGATGTTGGTGTCACATCAATTTACATCGTACCTATAATGATGTGGATAAGACTTAGAGATAGAGATACCCTTGAGATGTTTCTCAAAGAGTGGATATTCAGATTACAAATTTTGTTTTCTCTCTGGCATGGTATTTGAATAATGAGGAGGTGAATGTTTTAGAGGTATCTAATGTAATACACAAGGATCTATTTAGACAAACTATTTCATGTTTATGGGGTTCTTAATGCTTAGAGAATTATTATAGTGTCTCTAGAGGGGATTAATTGTAAAAAGTGGGAAATAGGCGAATACATAGTAATGTTTATCACCATGTGTTCTAAATATTCACAACCTCTCAATTACTATTCATGGGGTTCTTTAATATGCGAAAATATTAAGGAAAGAATCATTTAGGAGATATGTTTTTTTATATAACCTTGAATCTTGAAATTTATATAATTTTTATGGGTTACACCTAATGTAAAATACCCTAGGATTGTCATTTATAGTTGGGAAAATGCCACATGGTTTTTCTAAAACCCTATAGAGACAATCAATTTCATGTAATCTATTAGTTCTCCATACAAATTTGTTATATTCTTACAATAGGTTTTGATTCTTGACAGTCTATCCCCAATCATTGGTGATCTGTGGTGTGTTATTTCTTCATTTACAAGTGTGTTCTATGTGGTTGGTCTCATTTCCTATCATTTATTCTCTCCATGTAATTGTTCTTGATTTGTTCTATTTTAATGAGGGTTCTTTATTTTTTTTATGTTTAATTACAGATTGATTTATTATAGAGATCGCATTTTCGATGAGAGATAGTTTATCATAGATCCAAAATTTCAATCCATTCTTGTGTAATAAATGTGGACACCATTAAGGAAGGGGATTCATTGATACCATCTGTATTTGTGTGAAATAATATAGTTGGAATGGTTTATCCCATTGGATTTAAATTAATTTAAACTAATAATCATTAAGCTGGATTGAATAAATTGTATTTCAGTCACATGATGATGTTGATTCTATAAACCTTTATAATAGATTGCCTCTTGATTTTTCATTTTGTGTGATTTCCATGCAATGATTTGTTAACATGTTTTATGATTAGAGTTTCATGTGGATATTAAAAAATAATATAATGAATGAATGAATTAAAATTTATTTATATTACTTATTGAAGAAGTGTAATGTTTGTAATCCAATAGTTTTTGAAAATTCATGATATTCAAATTTATGTGTCTATAAATGTTTAGTTAAATTTTATCTTCCATGTGATAAAATTAATTGAAAAATAATATGAATTATGTTTATTATTATTATTATTATTATTATTAGTAATAAATGTATGATAATGAGAATGGATTCAATGCATGATAAATTTTTTATTAATTGATATGATTTTATAGTTTCATGCCTTCAGTTTCCCATAGTTAGAACATAAAAGTAAGGGATCTGTGAATTCCAGATCAAATAAAAATTTATTTTTTTATAATGATTATTGTTTCGGAGTGAGTTTCATGTCTATTAGTGAACAATGATTATTGTGAGATTGGAGACTCAAGGGATCGTTTATGAGTGAAGGATGGATGACTTGTTTTATGGACTAGATTTTTCATTTAGTTGTTCTTTATTTTATAAATTTTATTCCCTTAAGATGTAATCATCACTATGTAATGTGATATGGGGCATGGAGTCCCATATGTGTTATGATCCATGTATGGGTGAGCTTGTGGTGGAAGATGTGATGTGGGTAGGGAGGCCCAAATAATGTTGAATCATTTGATACCAATGTTGGTGAGATACATAGGGATATATATTTGGGTATTGGGGATAGAACATGATAATATAAAATTTGTCGAAGCTAGTAATACTTATTAATCAAATTATTATAGATGGTATTCTCTCTTATGAATCCTATGATATGAGAATTTTCGGTGTTCATTATAATTATCCTACCTTATAACGTTACATAATCTATAATTTTTTCAAGAAATAACTTACTTTAACATTGAGGATCTTTTCATTTTTAGTAATTTATTGAATTGTAACATAATATATTCCTAACATTAAACATTAATACGTAGTGGATACCATAAAAATAGTATTCATTTCATCCAAAATATAAATCATTTCAAATATAACATGATTTCATTTAAAATTATTCAAATATTAAACATGGATTCCTAATTTTTCTTTTACATTATTATAACAGAGGGAAGATCATTTAAAAACATGTTATTAGCATATAAAACAATGTAAGGTATATAACAATAAGGAAAGAACACATTAGTCCCTGAATACATGTAACGTATGAAATAATTTTCAAAAGACTGACTTTCAGTTATATATACTTACTATTTGAAACATTATATTTTCAAAAGATCACCAAAAAAAATAAGAATATAAATAGAACCATAATTTTATCTTATTGAATTACTTACATAATCTTGTAACCATCTTGACTACCATATAATTTGTAACCCGCACGGCTACATTAGAATTTTTGTAACCATCACAGTTACACTTGGGGTAACAATATGGTCGACCTCCATATTACACATAACCAATGAATTTTTGGGAGATATAGGTCCCGACCTTAATAATAAACAATATACATGAACTATAACATAATCATACAACATGAAAAATTTCATAAAAACATTGGTTTTGAATTTTGGAAAATATATTTTTAAAAGTGGATTTAAAAAGAAAATACCCTAAATAATTTCAAATAATTGAGGAAAAACCTAATATAGTCTATGGAAAATGTATATAAATTATAAATTAATATTATTTAACAAACTATAAAAATATTCATCACATAAGTAATTTTAATAACACATAAATAATGAAATAGAATTTTATCCCAAATAATTGAAATCAGGTAATAAATTCGCTTACCTTAGTTTTTCTTACATAAAACTCATTTAAAACAAATGTATAATATTTAAAAGAGTGATATTATTATCTTGAAGAATAATATTCATATTTATAATACCTTATATGAACATTTCATTACATCATTTTATCCTTTAATTGTTTGTATTTTGTTCTTTACAATGTTTTTGGTGCTTTGTTTATAGGATTTCCATGATCGGTTCAAAAAGAATATTCTTATCGATTGGAATTGAAACTATGAAATTTTAATAGAATGGTATTTAGTATTTGAAGAACCATAAATTACACTATTTATCATTTTTTATTCTTACATGAGGATGATTCATTAGTTAAAACATTTTTTATATTTGTTTAGGTCATTTTGGTGATTCTTTGATCATAATGAACATATTTTGTTTCCAAAATTATGAACATGTGTACAAAATAATTCTAGAACCTTAAATATTATATAAAAAATAAATTATAATCTGGTTCAACCATAAAAATGTATTCATGTCTAATCTTAAAGGACGCAAATTCAATTTAAATCACATCATCCATGATGTCGGCAAGTCAACACATCTCATATAGTGCTTTAATTTCATAAATAAGTGAGAGAGGAGAAGAATTATAGTCATGAATCTTTCATAAACATTAAGAAATCCATAATATTTAAGATACTACATCATTCAGGCCACTTGGATAAGGGTATTTGAGTAAATAAGAAGAATATAAAATAGAATGAAAAGAAAAGAAAGTAAACGAAAGAGGATGTTTACCTCTTGATCTCTTTTCCTTGAGATTGCTCTTAGGGCCTTTGGTTTTGGACTTTGGTGAGAACAGTAGCTCTTGGACATGGGTAAGAACCATGGGAGGTGTATTGAGTTGAATTTAGGTATGGATGAAGGATTAATAGGTGTAGGAGGAATAGGGTAATGAGGGTTGTATTTATAGTGGAAGAGATGAGGTATTTTACGTTATTTTAATCATTATTATAATATTTTTTTCTCAAGACTATGAATTGTATTAATTAATGTTCCCCAAAAATAAATAATGGTATCCGATCTTGATCTAAGTGTTATAACATACCTTATTCTATCATAAATATAGTATTTAACTGATAATTTGAATATATGGTATTTTATCATATTTTAGTATTCATAAAAAATTCACTAATTTCTGAAAAATTCCAAAAATTCACCCTAACAATTTTTCAAGAAGTATAATTCCAAAATTAATTACATTATTTGAAACAAAAATTATAAATATTTTTAGTTTAATTTTTAAATGAAATCTTACTTTATTCAGGAAATAACATTTTTAATTCTATAACTGCTTTTCTATCCCATTGAAAAATTATCCATGATATCATTATCTTAAAGTCATACAGAAATACAATAATAATATAATTTATTATTGATTAGTGTCATATTAGTATTCATATAAATTTTCTTAAGTGAATGTTACTATTCACAAAATCATGTTGGTTCTATCAGACTCCGAATAACATTCTGAACACAATTGTAGATGACCATTGTTTGAGATTCAAAACATTGAAGAGAATAAATTATGTTTCAAATCTAGTTATAATTATCTACTTAAATCAAAGTTTAATTAATTTTAATATATTTTTAAAACATAGTGGTGATACATTCTCCCCACCTTTTAAAAATTCTTCCCTCGTAAGTTTATTTACTCATTAAACAACTGAGGGTACCATTCCCTCATAGAATTTTCAGATTTCCAATATGACATCAAACTCTACTAAGTGAAAACAACAAGATTTTCTGGTAATGTATTTCCATAACCCAAAATAAAAATACTCTTATAATTACTCTTTACTATAACATTTCCCTCTTGTGTTTTAGCTAAATGTTCTAATCTCATTTCTCAAGGTGATATTTCCAAGTTACTAGAAAATTCATCATAAATTTAGGTATTTGTAGACCCCGTATCAAAAAAAAAACATTAGAAAAAACTATGTAAACAAACATGGTACCTGATAAAATTTCATTGCATGTCCTTAAATCTACTAATTTAGTTCAAATTATCTCTCTACACCTTTTTTATTATAGTCTACCTTCATTACATCAGACAGATCTCTCTTTGGGGATGAATTTTCATAATGACCAATCTCACCACATTTAAAATAGTTAACACATTTTATTTGAGGATTAGTCTTATGATATTTTTCATTACAATATTGGGCCATATATCAAATCATACAACTTCAAAAACACTGCCTAGTTTTGGTAAGGCATTCCCTAGGGAGCTTCGTGCCAGAAATATCACAAACTAGATACTAGATTTAAGTACCATCATATTTTATTGGTTTATTCTTACCCCTTGCATACCTCTAGGACTCTTCTTCTACTTGTCTCCAAAATTCATGTCATCATCATAAAACTCTATTTATTCCCTCTCCCTACATCGGACAAGTTAATTGTAACATTTTAATTAACAGGAGGCCAATACCCTTCGATACCTTGGCTTCAATACGAGGTAATAGAGGTTGGTTTTGATATAAAGATCTAGAAGAATATTTGGAGAATGCCACTCTATTTAGGTGATGTTTTCTTCATAAATATACATTTAATATTTTTAAATTTTATTAAATTCAAGGAATAACTTCCCTATCCTCTGTCGCATGTCCTTAAGAAATTTTTTTAAGGAAAAACATTACAATTCATCGCACTCTACGGCACCAATATCCTTCTTATCCATGATATTCATTAAAATTAAGAACAAATAATTAGATTCATCTTCAAAAATGATAGACGTGAAGACATTCATTTTGATTATATGAGCATCACATAACATCAAATATTGTTTCATTGGAATTAATTCATTCTTCAACTACAGCTGGGTCAGAAGATCCATTTGAAGTTGGGTGTGTTGTCTCATAAAATGATTCACTATTGTCATGTTCTGCTGTGGTACATATGGTTCTACACAATCATGTATTCCAACAACATTTATTTCCTGAGTTATATTATCCATTACATTCAAAAACTACTCGGTTCTAATCCCTACCATTTCGGGCTACAGATTCAGAAGGATAACATTACGGCAATGCCTCTATTCTCTTGATTCTCTATTTCTTATGCGGACAACCATTCTGAAAAAATATATCATAGTCTAAGATACATATTTATCTTTAAATTATATATTATTTCAAATTAATGATAGTGTAAAAATAATATATGTTATTCTATTAGCATCACCCTAATCCCAAAAGATATCAAAACAATCCTCTGATACAAACTATAATGACCCGACCTTATTGCATTAAATAATCTTTAATTTAGACATGAAATCAAATCCTTTAACATTGAAGTTATATTCTTATTTAGGTAATTATATTATTATTAAATAATACATTCATAACATTGAACATTAATGTAGAGTGGATAATTTAAAAATAGTATTCATTTCTTCAAAAATATAAAAATTTCCAAAAAATATGATTAATTTGAAAATTAATCAATAATTTAACCTAGCATCATTATTTGTCTTAATAATAATTATAACCTTTTATAATCATTTCAAAACTTTGGATGAGAAAAAAATATCGTTATGGAACATACAAAGAAGGAAAGAACACATCATTTCATGAATACTTGTAACGTATGAAATCATATTCAAAAGACATACTTATCACCCATATATACTAACTTTTCAAAACATCATATTTCCAAAAGATCCCCACATAAAATACGAACATAAAAATAACCATAATTTTATTGTTGGGCATTACTTAGATAGTCTTTTAACCTTATTTCCTACATTATAATTTGTAACCCTCACTGCTACATTACAATTTGAGTAACCGTCACAGTTACACATGGAGTAAAAACATGGCCAACATCCAAATTACACATACCTAATGAATTGTATGGAGGTATAGTTTCTAAAATTCATCATAAACAATTCCCAAGTATCAAAATATAATCATAAAAGATTAAAAATATCATAAAAACACTAGTTTTGAATTTTGTAAAACTGAATTTTAATAGAGGAATTTAAAATAAAAACCCCTTAAAAATTTCATATAATTAAATAGAAATATAATATAGTGGATGGATAGTGTATATATTCAATATATACACATAAATATCAAAATAAAAACTAAATTCATCTCAAAAAATATTTTAATACCACATAAATATTGATGTAGAATGTTATCCTAATGAATGGAAATCGGGTTATGAATTCCCTTACATCAGGTTTGTCTTACTTAAACTCTTTTAAACCACCTATATAATGGGTTAAATTGTGTAATTAATATCTTATATAATAATATTAATCTTTATAATACCTTATATGAAAATTTCATTACATTATTTCACCCTTTAATTGTTTCTATTTTGTACCTTGAAATTTTTTGGGTGTGTTTTTACATGATTTCCATGATCAGTTCACGATGGATATTCTTATCAATTAGATGTGAAACTCAAGAATTGATATGTAATGGTATTTAAATATTTAACATTCCATAAATTATACCATTTATCATTTTTAATTCTAACATGCAGAATATTATTATTTTGAATCATTATTGATATTTGGTTAGGTCATCTTTTCGATTCTTTGATCGTAATGAACTCGTTTTGATTTATAAATTAATAAAATGTGTAAAAAATAATTCCATAAAATTATATATGATATAAAACATAAATTATTATTTGGTTTCACCATAAAAATGGTTCAATGATCAGTCTTGAAGGAGGTAATAGAAATTGAAATAACATCATCCACGATGTCGGAAAATCGACACATCATAGATGGTGTTGTAATTTCGTGAATATGTGGTAGAGGAGAAGAATTATAATGTGGATTCTTCCATAAAAATATGTAAATAAATAAAATTTAATATACATTATAATTCATTCTTCTACGATAAGGGGTGGTTTGGAATGAAATGAATAGAACAGAAAATGAAAAGAAATGAAAGAAAAAAAGTGGTTGATTAACTCTTGATATATTCTCCTTGATATTCATATTAATATCATTGGTTTTTGTCTATTGTTGAGACATGTATCTCTAGGACGTGGGGAATATCCTTGGGAGGAGTATTGGACACAACAGAGGTATGGATCAGGGCTTTAGAGGAGTGGGGGAATTTGGGAATTTGGGTGCTATTTATTGTGAAGAAGATGAGGTATTTGACATTTTTTTAATAATTAATAGAATATTATAGCTAAAAACTATGAATAGTCAAAATTAATTTGACCCACAATAGGAATAATGGATATTGAGTCTGATCCATGTGGTATTACATCCCTTATGATGTCATAAAATGGTGTATTTAATTGATAATTCGAATATACTGTATTTCACCGTAAGTCACTATTCGTGATATATTTAGGAATTTAAGAAAAATTCCATGAATTCACCCTATCGATTTATCAACATGTAGAATAAAAATATGAACTCCATTTTTTATAATAATTTTCCAAATTTTATTAATTGAATTTTTAAATAAAATAAAACATTATTCAAAAATAAATAATTTTAATTCTATAACTACTTTTATATCTTATTGATAAATTAACCAGAATGTCATTATCTTAATACCGTAAGAAAAAATAATAATAATTCCCTTAACTATTCATTAGGTTCATATTACTATTCTTATGGGTATTCTACTATTCACCAAAAATCTTGTTGGTTCCATCAGACTCAAAATAACTTACTAAGCACAATTTTAGATGACAATTTTTTGAAATTCAAAACTTAAAAGTGTCAAAAATATGTTTAATGGATACTTATAAATATCTACATAAAACAATGATTCATGAATTTAAAAGTACTTTTTACAAAACTAGGGTGTTATATTCAGGGTTTTATTTCATTCCTTTCCCTGGTATTAAGGAAGCTAGTTGTGATTGGTTTCATGTTCCCTATTAGTGGTAGGTTAGTAGAGTTTTCCTAGAGTACATGGGTTCTGGGAAGATTCAAATAATGAATAAATATATATTAACCATGGGGTAGGATATTTATAGAATGTAATTACTATTATTCATGGAGATTGTGGACCTATTTTTTATTATACCTAGAGAGCATGGACATTATTCTAATGATTAATGTAATGTTATGTGGAATAATCCTAAAGGATATGCAATTTATGATAAATTTATTAAAAAAATGAAATGATATAAAAAAGAAAATAGATAAAATAATGTATCACATTTATATTATCATGGGATTATACAATATGATCTTTTATTATTGTAATCTAGAAGGCCTAATGACCATAATAGTTCCCCGCCCTTGATGGTTGAGGATAAGAACAACCAGAGGACTCTGGGAGGTTTTGTATTCAACATCCAGGTGGGATGATGGATGGTTTCCTACCTCATTTTTATTCTATGTCTTATCATTTCATTTACATATGATGGAATGCATGGTAATTAGTTTCCCCATATAAGTGTGTACATGGATATGATTTCTTGTGGTTATTTTATACAAATTTATAACCAAATATAGTATCCTAAGTATTATTATTGGTATGACATGTATATGTTGTGATGGATTGTGGTATCTTACTCGGTGTATGGATTTTCAAGTCTTGAGGTATAATAAATGATTTATGATTGTTGAAGCGCTCCAAATGAGCATCTACAAATTCATAATGGATGAAAAACTTGGATATGGGTATTATTTTACCCTTAATGAAAAGGAAGATGAAGGTGGTCCTAATCATGTAGATCATGTGATGCCCAGGACAAACGTGAACACATGACGAATAAAAGGTCATTTTAATGGTCACATATGATTAATTACTTTAATAATGACCCATGAGGCTCCTTGGACAAGTCTTTATACATTCATGATGCCCCCCAATTTAGGATCATGTGGGGTATCCAGATAAGATCCCCTAGTTGACACATAATATCAGTTGGGGGATTCCTAACAAGACATCCAAAAATCCTTTAAAAATATAAAAGAAAAATCTAAATAGTGGATTCAACTTTTTATGGTAAATATCACATGACGCGTCACCAGTGGTAAGAGTTATTTTCCTTAACAATGCTCAATCATATTCACAAAACACAGGGACATTGTTAAATAAACAATATAAATAAAAAGGAGGAAGGAGGAATCCTCTTGTTGTTGTAAAAAACACGTACCAGACACCTCTATATTCCGAAGAAACAACTCGCTCCCTATGACATACCAAAATTATCCCTCAAAAGCCTATTGGAATTTAATCCTCGTCAAGAAAATGTGCTTGGACATATCGTGGTAATCTAAAATTCTACATTGGGCTCGATTAATATAAATTGAAGGAATTTTTTAACAAAATTTCCATTCATCACCGTATAACTATTTATCAGTCATGAAATGCATCACTAATATGTACAATGATTGTCTTTAACAACACACATGGAACCTCCAGAGATAACTATACTTTGTGAAATAAATAATATAAATAAAAATGAATAATTTGGGAGCCTCTTGTAGTCATAAAACTCATGAGACCCACCTATTCTATCCATATAAGGGTCTCCCAAGACCCCTCAACATGTTAGCCTCATCTTGAAATAAATCACTCTCTATCCACTCTTTTCTAAAAAATGGTCCAATAACTTTTGGATGAGATCACATTATGTCCTTTCAACAGGTGACCTAATCTCGTGTAAGGCACTTAGAAATGTCTGTATGGAAATTTGAATGTCCCATATAATGTCTGAAGATAAAATAATACCACATTAGTTTGATATAATCCAATAAATGGGGAATTTATGGGATGATCTTTTGGTTCATTAAAATTATTTTATTCCCCCAAGTGATCCACATCATGATATCACAAAGACACATAATTTTGAATCCCTCAACATACTCTGACATGGATTTCTATGATACACACCATTTATAGTAGTGAATAACTAAGGAGTAGTGTCCTTCAAATCCCCCGAGCATGAAAAATTCATTCATACATTGATGATAAATCCTTGTTAAATCACATCTACACCCCATATATTAGAGCGTATATCATGGACTGGATGATTTTATAACCAGGGAAAATTTCTTGTGAACAAATTCAGAAATCATATAGCCTGAATAGACACATCATGTTGTCAATCATTGATAATGTGAAGTACTTCGGGAGGAGCATGTGGAGAATTACCCACATATCACCTAAATCAAACAAGACAAAAAAATCTAACACTGAACTATTATACAGCATTTTCAACAACTGTCTAATACAAAGAACAGAATATGGTATACTTTAGTGAAGAATATATATGTTAATTCTCATTCACTTTTAATGAATCCCCATAGTCATGTGACAACACCATTAAATGTTCCTCAGATCATTTGATACTCCATGGGTATACTATTGGTATTATGAGATGTCCCCCCAAAATGACAGAGAAATTCACATGGAACCCTTCAGGCATGCCACCCAAGTCTTGAGAAACCCACAAATGAAGCCATCCAAGCCTCTCATGACCTCTAGAAATTCCACCCAGATCATATGGTGGAATTAGTAAATTTTAGGTGAGTCCTCTAGGTGAACCCCAGTATTTTAACCGGGTCTCATGAAGTAACACCCCAAGATTTCATAGTACATTATCTCATTAAAGTAATTCAATATATTCTATTATGCACAATACTAAGTTCGAGCACACCAAAACTTACCAAAAAAGCCGTTCAAAAATCGGTTAGGAATAGAATTAACTGAATATTGAATCTTATATACAATATATAATTTTAACATCCATATTATGGGTTTCCTAGACATAATGTATGAACAAATTCATTTTTTTAGCTAAAATAAGTATTTTTAATAAAATGAAATTTTACCGCATTTTAATGGAGAACCTTTTTTAAAATCAACATGTTACAGTTTTATATATTCAATTTAATAAAATTAAATTCTTATTTATAAATAATACATAAAAATTTATTTTTGATAAATATTTGGTACTTTTATGAAAACTTTCTTATTTTGATTAATAGTGAAAAATACTATATTTTAATTGCAAACAAAATTCTTAATAGAAATAATTTAATGTTAAACTATTAAATTGAATGGTTTTTAATTATAAGTAGTTTATATTTTTATCATTTAATACAATTTCGTTCATTATAAGCAATTTCACATTTAAATATGACAAAAATACATGTCAATCTTTTGATAGTTTTTTCTTTTTAAAAAACCCGCCTTTTGGTTTTGACAACAGAAATTAATTTTAAATTAATTAATGACACTTCTATGTTATATAATTTTGTAAAATAAAATTCATTATTTAATTCATAATATCAAAATAATATTATGGTGAATTTTTGGTATTTTTTTGAAAACATTCAATTTCTGATAAATAGTGAAAAACACTACGTTATTATTTAAAACTGACTTTTTATTTAAATAATTATTTATTCTATTTAAATTTAGTTCAAATATATATATATATATATATAATACCTATATACGTTCAATTTAATTCATTTGAGTCATTTTATAAAAAAATTAGATTTATAAAATTTTATTGAACTTTTTACCGTCTTCTACCCACCTTCTACGAGCGTTTACAAATTTGCATAAAACATAATTTCACCCCTTTTGTGAGTTTAATTTCAAATTTTTGAGAGACACAATTGATATCAGTATGTAAAATTTGATTCAATAAGATAAAATTAATTTTGGTGAATAGTATGTTTTGACTTTTATTTACCACGGTTAAAAGTAATTAGTGTAATTGAAGGAAAAATGATAATATAATTATCCTAAAGAAAGTTATAAATCTATTAAATAAGTGTATTTCGACCAGAAACAACATTAGGGGTAAAATATGATCCTTTAGGTCCACTTTGATTATATTTTGACATTTATTATTATTTTATTTAATGAATAGTTGAAAGTGTTAAATTCAATGTTTATTAACCTAACCATTTTTAACATAAGGATATACATAAGAGAAATTCGACTATATAATTCATTATATAGATAAAAATATTTCTTACATGTTGGTATTTTATTTATAATTTTTAGACATTAAATAAATGAATTCATTTATGACGAAATGATGATGTAGTAATTACCTTATTAAAGAAATATTAAAATAATTGATATTATAAATATCCAATTAAATTTAAATTGATTTTTATGATGAATTCCACTAATATTAAGGGTTAATATGACATGTTAGGGATTAGTTGATAAATTTTTTCGAAGTGATAAGGTTGTTATTACTTTCACAAAAACAAAATACCAAATATTGTCAAAATTGACATAAATTAATTTTTAAAACAAATACTATATTATTGGTAGATATAATATTCTTAAAATTTTAAATTCAGATAAAGGGTGTAAATAATATTATATATGTAATTAATGAACCAATTGAGGTTCTTTTGGATGTATATAGTAAGTTTATTAACCATATAGTGTACGAATACAAGCAGATATGATAAAAGTTAAAATATTTAACTAAGAGTTAAATCTAAAAGATAACATTAAAATGGTAACCTACACTTGTTTAAAACCTATAGGATTATAAGATTTCGACCGATAGCCACATAATTCTAGAAATATACTCATTTGGAACCATTATTAACCGAATATGATTGTATTATAAATTATTATTCTAACCTTTTCCTAAAGTGACCCTCAACCCTCTTATAAAAGGGAACTTCCCTTTCTCTCAAAATCATACCTCCAAATCCATTTGGATAAGGAAAACCCAAACTAAATATCCTCCCAACATCCCTCAATTCATCTTAGAGTCCTTAAATTTATCAAAAATGCATCATATTGATCCATTTTATTCAACTGAAAATGATGCACCCGAAAAATAGGTAATAATTTCACCACCTTCTTTCAATTTATATTCATCTTCCACTTACACTTTATTGGTTGATTCCATACCAAAATAATAACTCCAGTACATCCTACAAACTGCGATTGTATTATAAATATGATAAAAACATATTCATTATTCAATCCATCCTCTAAATGAAAAACTCACCATACGTGCATAGTACGGCAAACCGCCTCCACATCATGGTGTAGTTAGTTATTCAAACAATTCATTATTTGGATGGGTATAATAATGAGTATAACTGATGTAAATAATATAAATAACATTTTAATATTCTGTATATATGATATACCTTCCAATTAAAAATCATTTCACCATCAATATAATGATATTGACTCTGATGCATAAGTACAGATTACCATTTCTACGATACGATGAGATTCATTCCCACGTTCACTATTCAACGATAATTATAAATATATATATTTTTAATAAGTATGCAATATATGACATAATAATGCTACTGGAAAAAAAATATATGTATGTATGTATGTATGTAATTACTTACCTATATCGTATTCACATACTTCCATTCAATACGATATGAAAACGGAAACAACGTTCTTGTGTACATACGACTTTCCATCTCCATAAACGGTACCTTCCAATTTATATATCTATCTATTATAAGTATTTATAGTCTAAATATATATTATATATAAACCATGGTTTATATTATTTAATTATTTAAATCATGATCTAAATTATACGATCAAGAATAACAAGTTAAAACACGTACAATAAAGAAAGATCTTATTAGAAAAAATGATAATTTTACATCGAAATTATTATTAAAATGCGTAGTATAAAATAATAAATGAATCATGTATGATATAATATATTTGAATATGGTTATAGTATAATTTAATAACATACTATGTTCATTGTATAGGAGGTTAAACATACCCTCAACCAAATGAAAGTGCAAGGTATTGGTTAATTTCACAATCTCTTTATTATCCGAGATTATTTTTACAAAAGTATATACTAAGACATATTTATAATCCATATCCATGTTTCATAAAAGGGTTTTCAAAGGGAGCCATTTTAAGAGACTTTTTTTACTAAAATATCATTTTAAAATTTTTAAGGATTTATTCATCCAAACCTTTCAAATTAATTTCCTTGTTTTGAATATGGTTTGAAATATTTATTTATATGGGAATAAATGTTTTCAAACGTAAATTACATTAAAAGTTTTAAATTTGGTATGGTACACTTTTATTCAAAACTATATTTCATATGTTTTCAAACGTAAATTAACATCCTTTATGGGATACTATTCTTGATCAAGGTTGTTTTATTAAGATACAAATATTATATATTTTATTGAAGGTTTTGTGATATGTTTTGACTATCGATGTGTTATTTTTATAACATTCATGGTATATGGATAATTTATTGACATTTCGTATGCTAGTTTTAATATGAATGATTATGTTATGTTTAAACGTTCTCATTTGAGAAATGCATTGGACTTAGTAAGTGATGGGTGGAGCCTTGTATAGCTCCTCTATGCATCGGTAGGTCTCATGAGACAATTATATGTGGAATTGTCCACGGCCTTTCCCATTTTGATATATTGTTTTTGTCGAGGCCTTAATAATTTTTAGACGTCTTGGCTGATCCGTTGACAAAATGTTTCAGAATGTATGGCATTATACATTCACTCATTATGAAAATAATATTGACTAATCATGTTCTTATTCGACTAGTAGAATACCCATGACTATGTTTTATTATGGAATTATTTACTCACCTCATATTCCAACGATAATGTTTTCATGTTTATTATTTTTAAATGCACGTGTTTTCAATTATTCACCATGCCTAATGTTTATGTTATATTTTGTTGTATTTCATGCCCTTATTGAGTGTTTGTGCTCACACCATTCTACGTTTTATTTTTCCTAGGATGCAAAACAGTATATTATGACTTACATGTAGGGATTTGCTAAGGGATATGAATGTGGACAATGGAGACAATGTTCTAGTTGTTTTTAGTTTTGTATTATAATGTAAAACTCGTGTATATAACTTATTTCCAAGAATACTAAACTGATCGATTCTTTTGGACTTGATTCCTTGTATCATGCCAACGTTATGTAATAATGTATCTGCTCTAGGTAACTAGGGTCAAGGCATAACAGTTTGGATCATAGGGAGGTTTATAAAAACCACGGAAGACAGATTATGAAAAACTCTGATTAGAGAACTTTACCCTAAGATAGACTTTGAGGATTAGTATAGAATAACTTCCTAGAATTTTGGTACTGTAGTTATTTTGTGTCTTTACCAAGTGATACATCCTTGTCTGTATATAAGTAGGTAGAGGCCGCTCTAGCACAGATGTACCAAGGGGTAAAACCCGAAAACACCGCATTGAGCTAGACTCGAACGGGAACTGATGCATGACAACAAGCTTTGCTGGACTCATGGTAATGACACTCTGGGGGGATATGCTTTGGATAATTCACATTTTCATTTCAACCCATTTTGAAGGATTTTGGAATAAATACATCCCCAAAGAAATCATTTAATGATTATAGATTATATGGATAATATTTTCATCTTACGTTAGGTATTTTACAAGTTTGGAATTATGCATTCTGATTCATATACTAACCTAGTGATATCCATTGTTTAGAAATGGTGCCCGATAGAAGGAATGATAACTCCAGCAATAAGCATGATTCAATGGTTATGAAGCATCATATATTTCATGGTATGAATCCATCATTTAGAAAGGAAATAGTCTCCCATGTATAATCATCATATGAAAAAATAGTATCATGTGTTAATAAGATTAGTAATGAATTATCTGAGTCCTATTCCATTGAAGGGATGCTAGAGAATAAAAGGATAGTAGAAAGAATGATGGATAAAGGGGAGAGGGGAATGAAGGATTTTCCCATATGTGATAACTCTGGAAATAATCACCATGGTAAATGCTTGAATGGAATGGGATATTGTTATAAGGATAGAGAAAAAGGACACCATGTACAAGATTGAAAGGGTATGAAAAAAGTTTCAAATGTACAATGCATCATCTCCAAGGAGTTGGGAAAATACACGATTCAATGTCCCAATCATCAGAATATACTACAAATGATGATGTTGGATAATAATAAAGTGATGATTCTACCATAGATGAAGAGGAATGATCAATGTTTTTATGTTGATATTAAAAATTCATGTCATTTTTGTGTTGTATTAATGATGTACATGTTATAAGAATTATTGAGTATATTAGGATTGTACTGTAGTACTATTACATTAAGGATTTGAGATTGTATGTTACCAAGAAAAGTAACTCAATAGAAAGTTAATATTTTTGGAAAATACAGGGTTGAAGGAAAGATTATCATTAATATGGGTTTGATAATGAGGTATTGATTTTGGAATAAGAGATGAATGATTTGGATAAATCATATCAGATATTATTGACTACCCTGGAACTAATTAATTGTTTTTTATTCCATCATTTTTGGAGGTTACAAAATTTTTGTATATAAGGAGTATATACAGTAATATATAAGGAATAAGAGAGCATGAATGCAATAATTAAGGTTTTAGGGTAATTCTGGGTGTTACTGTGTTTTAAATGAATACATGATGAAAGTATTCACATGTTATTACGTAGAAAAATGAATCATTATTGTATTTACCTTCTATATATATTTTGGACTTTAAATTTGGATAGAAGTATTTTGGAAAAGTCTAAAGGTTTAAATGGATTAATTTTGACATGGGATACTATTATTATGGTTAAATAATTTCATAATATGATTTTTGATTGTTATAAAATGGACAACTTGGAGGTCGGGTAACAAATCATCACGTCCGGCAAGGTCGTGAGACTTGAACCTTCAACCGATTGGTGACAAGGGTGCATCATCTACCACTGGCCTACATGATGTCCAGGATTTTAAAAAGTAGTTTTTTTAAAAGGTATGATAGATGAATTATAATTTAATTATTTTGGAACCCTATACAATTAGGATAAATAGAATATTTTTAAGTTCAATTATCTTTTAGAGTGAATGATGAGTTTGTGGGTTAAATTAGATAAAGGATGGAACTCAACTTGACAATTGTATTTTATTTTCTAAATAAATTAATAAATTAATTCATAATCATTAGGTAAGGGATCTTAAAACCAAAAATATGTTATCCTAATATCTATTGTATTATTGAACCGATGATATTTTAAATCATCTTAGACTAATGGCTTTGAAACCCCCAATTTTAAAATAGTTTGTGATTGATTAACTCAATCACTCCATATAAATATTTACATTTTACTCCAATTATGTGTCTCTAATTTCCGAAAATATTCTCTTAATCGAGATCAAAATTTGGTGGTGGCTTTTTAATTTCCCTTTCCAACTTATCAAGACAAAATTTTATTATCCCAATTTCCGATGTGGGTTTTACACAAATGTATTTTTCTATTTTTTCCTTTTATTTTCAAAGAAAAATATAAAATTGAGAGGACACAATTTATTAAAGTAGGGGAGAATATAACACCCCCATATTTCATAGTACGATATCTCATTAATGTAATTCAATAGCTTGCGCTACATGCAACACTGAGTTCGAGTGCATCACAACATACCAAACTAGCCGTTCAAAAAGTAGTTATGAATAGTATTAACTGCATTTGGAATCTTAAATAAACTATATAATTTAAAAATCCATGTTATGTGTTTCCTATACATAATGTAAGAACATGTTATTTTTTTCAGATAAAAGAAGTATTTTTCAAAAAAAATCCAAGATTACCGCCTTTAAATGGATATCCCTTTTTAAAATCAATATTTCGCACTTTTATATGTTAAATTTAATGAAATTATATTATTCTTTTGAAACATGACATAAAAATTTAATTTGGATAAATTATTGATAATTTTCTGATAACTTTCATATTTTGATTAATACTGAAAAATACTATGTTTTAATTAAAAATATATTTTTTAAATAAAATAATTTATAGTCATAAATTATTCATTTGAATGGTTCTGAAGTATAATTAGATTATATTTATATCATTTAATACAATTTATGTCATTATTAGTAATTTCAAATTTAAATTTGACATATACACATGTCAATCTTTTGATAGTTTTTACTTTAAAAAACCTTCTTTTTTAGTTTCGACAATGGGAATTAATTTTAAATTAATTAATGAAAATTATATGTTTTGAATTTAGTAAAATTAAATTAATTTTTTAAATCGAAATATCAAAATTATATTATAGTGAATTTTAGGTATTTTTCTGATAAAATTTTATTTTTGATGAATAGTAAAAAACACAGTGTTATTGTTTAAAAAAGACTTTTTATTAATAAATTATTTATATTATTTAAATATATTTCAAGTAAAAATAGATATATAATACCTATATAGGTTTAATTTAATTCATTGGAGTCATTTTATAATAAAATTATATTATAAATTTTTATTGAACTTTTTCCCATCTTTTACCCTTCTTCTATAAGCGTTTGCAAATTTGTATAAAACATATTTTAACCTCTTCTATGAGTTGAATTTCAAAAGTCCGAGAGAATCACATGATATCAGTACGTAAAATTTGGTTCCATAATATTGAAATAATTTTTGGTGAATAGTAAATTTTAACTTTTATTTGTAGGGGTTAAAAGTAAATATGGTAATTAAAGGAAAAAAATGATATTAAAATTATCCTAACGCAATTACTAAATATATTTTATAAGTTTATTTCGACAAAAAACAACCATAGGGGTAAAATATGATCATTTAGGTCAACTGGGATTATATTTGGACATTTATTATTATTTCATTTAAAGAAGAGTTGAAAGTGTTAAATTCAATATATATTAACTAAAAAAATTTTAATTTATGGTTATAAATAAGATCAATTAGTATATGAATATTCTTTAGAAAGAAAAAAATGATTTCCTACATAATGTAATTTTATTTATAATTTTTAGTTCTTAAATAATATAATTTATTAATGACACAATGATGATGCAGTAATAACCTTATTAAAGAAATATTAAAATAATTGAAATTATAAATATCTAAATAAATGTAAATTGAGACTTTTGATGAATTAAACTAATTTTATAGGTTTATATTACATTTTAGGGTTGATCAGATAATTTTTTTCTAAATGATATGGTTGTTATTACTCTCACAAAAACAAAATACGAAATAGTGTCAAAATTGACATAAATTAATATTTAAAACAAATACTATATTATTGGTTGATAAAATATTCCAAAAAATATAAGGTTCAGAAAAAAGGAATAAATAATATTATATATTTCATTAATAAACCACTTTTGGTTCTATTTAATGTTGAGAGTTTGTTTATAAACTATATAGTGTAAGAATACAAGAAGACATTGTATAAGTTAAGATATTTAACTAAGAGTTAAATCTATAAGGTATGGTCGAAATAGTAACCTAAACTTGTCTAAAACCTATTGGTAGAGATGATTTAGACCCATAACCACCTAATTCTAGAAAAAATATAAATTTTTATCCATTATAAACTGAATATGATTGTATAATAAATTAATATTTTAATCTTTTCGTAAAGTGACCCTCACCCCTCTTATAAAAGGGCACTTCCCCTTCCCTCAAAATCCCACCTCCAAAGCCATTTGGCTCTACCAAATCCAGACCATATATCATCCAAACATCCCTCAAATCACCATAGTGTCCTTAAATTGATCAGAAATCCAACCAATGGAACCATTTTGATCAATTCAAAAGGAAACACTCGAAAAAGAGGTAATAACATCACCACCCTCTTTTAGGTTATTTTCTTCTTCCACTTCCTCTTTCTTTGATGTTTTGATACCAAAATAATAAATCTAGTACCTCCTACATAGTGTGATGTTTTTATAAATATTATAAAACCATATTCATTATTCGATCCATCCTTTAAATGACAAAGTCCCCATACAAGCGTACGTACGACTTACTGTCTCCACGTCGTGGTGTAGTATGTTATTCAAACACTTCATTATTTGTATGGGTATAATAATGACTATAACTGATGTAAATAATAAATATACCATTCTAGTGATTCTTTATACATGATGTAACATCTAATTACATATGATTTCAACATTAATATAATGATATTATCACTCGTGCGTACGTATGGATTACCATCTCCACAACGCGATGAGATTCATTCCAACGTTCACCATTCAACGATGATTATAAATAAATTTATTATCAATAAGTATGTCATATATGACAAAATAATGATAATGGAGAGAGATATATATATATATATGTATGTATTTACTTAAATATATCTTATTCACTAGCTTTCGTTCAATATGATATAAAAATGGAAGCAACGTTCATGTGTACATACGACCTTCCATCTCCATAAACGGTACCTTCTAATTCATATATCTATCTATTATAAATATTTATATTAGAAATATATATTATATATAAATCACGTTTTATATTCTTGAAGTCTTTAATCATGATCCAAATGATACGATTCATAATAAAAAGATAAAACAAGTACGATAAAGAATGCGATTATTACCCAAAATGCAAAGTTTACATGGAAATAATTATTAAAATGTGTAGTATAAAATCATCAATGAATCACGTATGATATAATATATATGAATATGGTTCTGGTATCCTTTAATAACATACTATGGTCATTTTACAGGAGGTTAAACGTACCCTCAACCAAAGGAAAGTGCAAGGTAAGGGTTAATTTCACAATCTCTTTGTTATTTGAGATTGTTTTTACATAAGTATCTACTAGGACATATTTATTATCCATATCCATGTTTTATAAAAGAGTTTTCAAAGGGAATCATTTTAAGAGACTCTTTTACCAAAACATCATTTAAATTTTTTTAATGATTTATTCTTATAAACCATTCTCATTAATGTCCTTTTCTTCAATGTGGTTTGAAATATATATTTATATGGGCATAAATGTTTCAAAATGTTAATTCCTTTCAAAAGTTTCAAAGTGGTATGTGACACTTTCATTCAAAACTAACTTTCATATGACTTCCTTTAAAAATTATATGGCTTTAAAATGATTTCCTTAAAAGGGATATTTCTCTAAAAAAATGTACTCATAATTTTATACTATGTCAACATCCTCTATGGGATATTATTCTTGATTGAGGTTGATTTATTATGATACAAATATTCCATATTGTATTGATGGTTTTGTGATATGTTTCGACTATGGATGTGTTATTTTTATACCATTCATTGTTTATCGATAATATATTGACATTTCATATTTTAGTTTTAATATGAATTATTATGTTATGATAGAACCTTTTCATAAGAGGAATGCCTTGGACTTAGTAACTGATGGGTGGATCCCGCTATAGCTCATCTATGTATCGGTAGGTCTTATGAGACAATTAGACATAGAATAGGCTAATGCTTTTCTCAATTTTATATGTGGTTTTAGCGGAGGCCTTAATCATTTTTAGACGTCTTGGCCGAGGCCTTGACAAAATGTTTCAGAAGGTCTGACTTTATACATTCCCTCATTATGAAAAAAATTTGATGGTTCATGTGGTTATTAGACTAATAGAATACCCATGATTATGTTTTATTATGGAATTATTTACTCAGCTCATATTACCGCCATAAAGTGTTCATGTTTATTATTTGTAAAGGTATGTGTTTTTTATTATTCACCAAGCTTAATGTTTATGTTATCTTTCATTGTATTGCTTATCCTTACTGGGAATTTGAGATCACCCATTTCTATGTTTTATTTTTTCCAGAATGCGAAGAAGTATATTATGACATACCAACCGGGATATTCTATGGGATATGAATGTGGTCAACGGAGACAATGTTGTTGTTGTTTTTCATTTTTTAATGTAATATAAAACTCATGTATGTATCTAGTTTCCAGGAATACTAAACTGATCGGTCTATTGGGACTTGATTCGAAGTATCATGCCAATGTTATGTAATAATTCACTGGCTCTCGGTAACTGGGGTTGGGTCATTTCACAAGACGTCCTCCAAACATGCCAATCAAGTCTCATGAAATCCTATAGATATATCATCCTAGATCATGTGTCACCCTCCAGAAATTTCACATTAATTATTTTGATGACCTCCATGTGTGTGATGTAGATTTCGAAAGGACACTAAAGAATTTTAGTTAGATCTTGTAACACCCACTAAGAAAAGCATATGAGAACATGTGATGTCTTCAAGGACATTATATCTTGGTCATATGATGCCCCCCAAAATATTCAAACATGATCAGGAAGAAAACATCAAAATATCATTCCGGGATATGAAACATCCCTCAGTAAAATCTACAGGATCATCCAATTAAATTTTGACATGTCATGAAGACATCATCAATCATATAAACTAGATAATCAAGGAATCCTAATCAGATTATCACCACATTGTAGTATGGAATTTATGACATGTTAACAAGGAATCCCCAGACTTAAAAACATTTTCATTCCCCAGTTTGGCTTATCCTAATATAAGGGCCCCTTCAATGTATAAGCCCCGATGAATTGAACAATAATGACACTCTTTCTGGTAAGAAGAAGGATAAGTATGATGCCTTTATAAGGCCCAATTACCATATAAAATATCCAATGGGTTATCTGAGTACCTCAGTACCACATCCATATAAAGTGAGAATGATTATTTAAAATCATTTTTTACAACTGAGTGTATCTCAAATGGGATAAGTGAGTTTCAATAGTAAAATCATTTTCATCATGAATCTCCACCTTCATGGGAAACAAGAGTTTGTATGTACCGATGAGTGTCATGATATGATTTCCTCCATATAACATAATCATCATTGGGTACCATCTGACATGCATGAATTATATAAGATAACATGTATTCATGAAATAACTAGAATATATAATATGCCTTTATAATTCCTGAGATCGTATATGAATCCAATTTAGTGTATGACCCCATGTATCATAAATTCCAACAATTGGGTACCTATAATTCTCATGGTATGGTTATTATACCTCATCCACTAATAGGTTGAGAACCAAATATACTATAAAAACATTGAATCTCTCCAAATTTGGGATTCATTAGTCATCACCATATCTCTCGATCTAGAATACTCTGTGCCAATGTTTCGTCACATAAATCATTTTCAAATTACATTAAACTGCAAGAGTTTAATAATATATGTTGGTTTTCATTCCGAATATAACCATTAAATATAGAATTCCACACAATGGCACAATCACCTATTCTGAAAAATAAATACCTCCCTATTAGGAATAAAATTATAAGGAACATAGTTTCATGAATTCAGAATATAAGAAGCTACCCATTACTAGGTAATGGATGAAGAACCTCATATTCATATAGATGAGTTCAATAATCTAATCACATTATTCTAATCATTAAAAGGGATAATCTATAAACATTTTTTATGTGAACTGTTCTCATATTGGGATTTGTAGGAGATTCCTATATATATTAAATCTATAATTGTGTCCCAAACAAAATTCATTATTCCGAACTCACATCCCCTCAACCAATCTGGGTCCCTAATCATCATTGGGGTTGAAAACCCTACTGACCAACTACCTTGGGAATGTAGAAATATACGCATTTATGGATCTAGGATCTATTGTCAGAATCAATGGAAGAGTCGAAAATGGTAAAACTGATGTCAGTGTTTGACTACGACATTGAAACCTCACACCCTCTATAGATTAAAACCATCAGGATAATCTTATCTATGTAATTTCCCAATGAAACAATTGTGAACCCAACTATAAAATATTTAATCTGGGAATATCCATTACAATTAGTAATGTACTAACTTATTGGTTCACTTTAAATCAATATTTTTTCAAAAATAAGGACATTTAGGTCATGTCTTTTCCAATGTAACAAAAATATTGAACCCGATGTGAATCTCTTATGTAACAGAATGATTTTTTAATAGTGTGTTAGTTTTTTTATTTTCATACACTATACAATAATTTATATTGACATAAAAACCCAAAATAGTAGGATATATGGCTTACCATGTCTGAAGCCACATAGTTAGAATAAAAAAATATGATAATCTCAAAATAAATCATACATCTAATCCTATGTAAGCAGCATTCCCATGAAATTAATCCATCCTCGCTTTGGCAAGAACAGACGAGATGGATTGATAAATTATGAAAAGAGAAAAATTATGTTAACCATGCATATCTGATTAAAAACACAACATGCATATGATATTGCAGTAATCTATAAAATTATTCATTATTGTCCTTATGATTGTACATCATTCTCTCATCAACGGTATCCTGATATGAGATAATGTAATCATCTTATAGTTTTCCTAAAAAATAACCTAAAACGATTACCCAGAGGGTGTAAAAATGTTCTCACCTTCCAAAAAACATCAATGTTAAGTGGAAAACACAGAGGTCTAAAAATACCATTGACAAGGTAATATCCCCACTCTCGAAGCTACCCATGGTGGTCTCGACATACAGAAATTGATGAGTGTAAATCATCTAGGGAATGTTGATGTAAGGAAAATGGGAGTCATCGCCATATAGAACTTTTCAAGAGATTGTCTCCATTGATCGAAAACCACCATCATTATTACATGATGAAGTTTGGATGGGGAGAAAAATTAGGATCCCATCCTATTCAGTAGTCCCTAAGTAGGAATCTTATAAATCATTCCCTCAAAAACCATCACAATAGTACCCATCAGTCGCATATTGAGGGTACCACCTGATATACTACATCCTCTAATACCCTTGCACGAGGGACAAGGAAGCCACATTAGGTGAGGAAGGCTCTAGATAACTGTGAGTGGGCTAATATAACCTCCCTCACTGACAAATTCTACCAGAATATTCGAATAGTAACCAGTGAGAGGACTCATGTACCTACACACTCAGAGAATTTATTCTGTAATATTCATTTAGTTTGAAGGGGTAAGGGTATATCACTTCACCAGTGCATGAATCCCATTAGCATATTCCTATGTAACATGGAGGATTAAATTGAGATAATATTCCCATATTAATCAAGGATATATGCCATTATTTTGTGCACACAGAAAATGTGAAAGCTTATATATATGCACACACATTTCAAAAATTCCATTACATATAATAATGAGTTGAATACATATCAAATAATATTCTAGCACTAGTACAAATACATGGACATGTTCATATTCCAACAGCTACTGCAAGGGAACCTCAACACTCTGGTCATTGTGAACAAGTGGTTTCTCAAAATTAAGCACATATTCAATCTCATGGAATTTTATTATCATATTCTTGTGAAGGGAAAGGAATATAAATTCTATGTTATTAACACATATACTAGGGACCACCAAGTGATATTTCCACATGCCTTGGGAATATCTCGTATCACTATCACAAAAAATGTCGGGAAATTTAAAATCTCCATATTCTAGACAAAATCATAATTCTAGATAGGGCTCACCATGTGAGTGGGGAACATGCCTTTATATTGGCACAAGTTCCTATCAATGAAGACTAGAAGAATACTCCAACAGCCTAGGATCAATCTATTATTCCCAAATTATATAGAGATCAACAAATGATAATGAAAAATACCTCGATTCAAACTCATATTTCTTTTAGTGAATCTTCCAAGTATGATTCTATAGATAATGGAATACATTATTTTATTCTAAATTCCAACCAAAAATGACTAAAATAGAATAATTCTTAGTAAATATATTAGGATACACATATTCCCTATCCCATTATGGAGGATTTCCAACATATTCCGCTGGGGAATGCATTTACAATGCAGGCTTATATTCATGTTTCAATAGGGACTCACCATGTGAGACCACAACATGCCTCATTTTGTGCTCATATCCATTCCATGAAATTCTATAAGTATATTCTAAAGGATTTGGATCAGGATCATACTCTCATTCTAATAGAGGATCACTAAGTGAGAATTCATCATATCATAAGATAGGCCATTTTCCTAATAATAACGAGGATTCTCATTGGAATATTCTAGTAGATTATAAGGAGTATGATCAGTCCCCTGAACCCCCAGATGGTAATAATAACTGTACGACAACTATCAAATAGTAGGTTCATACACCGATATGATACTATATGTTAGGTTTTCATATTACATCCATGATAGAGAATGAGACTCATATTTCAAACCTACTTAATTCTAGCTTCATTGAGATCATTCAATAAACATTCTAGACAACCCAATAATCTGTCAACTCTTCTATTGATGTAGAAGATGGACAATAACACAATATTGATGCCCATTGTTTTATGGACATGTATCTCATAGGCTCTAATACTAACATCCACTATAGTTTGCCTCCCAATGTTGATATCTCCCACATGAAAGGAAATCGTCCACTTTCATAGACACCACTATATAGAGAGGTATTTAAACCCACATTCCATCATATAGAGAGGTGGAATAACACTGTGGTCAACCTCCTATAGTTCCCCCCTCATCTTCTAGAAGCACTTCACTCCAATAAATAGGTATCCGTCAGAATAATGTTCTATGGTCTTATCAGATGGAGGTTTGTAATTATGATGAATAGAAGGACAACATTGACATATAAAGAGATATTTATCCAAAAAAAACATACCCATCATGTTATAGACCCCCCCACATCTGAATATGAGGTCCCAAATGAGACAGAAAAGGAGTTCATGCCTTATCAAAGCCAAAAAATATGAGATACTATTATTTGGTATAATGATATAGATGTACCATATCAAAGATATACGTATCACCTTAAACTCATCTAAAAACTGTGTTTCCAATTGGATATGAACACTTTTTCCATAGTTTGGAACCCATGAGTTGAATAGAGTGAAAAAACGCTGATGAAAAGATTGTCAATAAATTAAAAAAAACTATGATGATATATTTATTGAGTGTCATCGAGCGTTCATTTCTAGTGATGGCTGATATATGAGAAATTTCATTTCAATATGTCCAATGATTAATGAAACACATTAGAAAAGGTTCCCTGTAATGTTTGGGCCTCAAAAAAATTAGATCTGTCTATAACCTGTGATCTAGTTTGTCACTACACCAGATTACCCCAGCTCCAATGATTCTAAGACATCACAAAAGGAGGGAGAGGATTGAAAATAATCTTAGAATTGGGACCCTTTAAGAATCAATAGTTAATTTTATATATAGAAGCCAGAGATTCTAAAAATATGATTGTATCATATAAAATAGACTGACAACATGGGTTGTAATTTCTCCCACATCATATGTGAGCTCAACATAACCACATTAAAGGAGCCAGAATAGCAACTTATATATTATACATCCAAGATAGAACTCGAAATTAGATGTTGGTGGAATATCTACTGCCACCTATACCATATAGATACATTATTCTTAATATGATTGAAGACATATCATCTTTAGGTCTGTAAAAAATCCATCTCATAGGGATGGGGGAATTAATATTTGAATCACTAAAACCAAGTTCATCATCCCCTTAACGGTTCCTGGGAAAATGAAAGACGATCCTAGATCAACCCTATACCATCAGGATAAGGGAATTTATATCTCAAATTCAGTCCAAAGATTATTCAAATCACTAATTAGAAGCATTGGATCCTCTGAAATAGAATAAATCAATGCCTATTATGGCCCCAAAAACCCCAATCCATATGAATGGGGTAATTTTAATCATATTTTCCATCATAGAGATAATTAGTCTTCTACAGGTATGGAGGTAAATATCAATGGTCATCATAATATATATTCCTTCATTCGCAAGACAAACCACTGCTATTTCGGTCTAGTTTGTAAATCATGACACGAAACTCCCACAAGGTCATTAATCGCATGTTGGTACATGATGAAAATATAAAAAACAAGTCATACCCTTCCAGTTTCAGAAGCCAAAACTGTCCAATATGGCTAGGGGTTCAAATAGAATCTATGATTATGGAAGCTCAGAATCATCTAGTGGAATTAATAGTAATAGGGAAATGACCATTTCTTGATAAGGATCCTTAAATGTTTTCACTATCTACATGATAATCCGTATGGAACACAAAGAAAATACATAGGGTTTTCACTTGAAATAACTACCTCAAGAGGAGGGAAATATTGATACACCAACCTGTGCATCATGCAACAGAATCTAGTGGAGGTTTCAAAACTGTGCACCTTCAAATATTGAGTTTCCACCTTCATGGTTGATAAATACCAAATTAAAAGGGATAGGTGTGGCCACATTCCAATAACCTCCATGAAGAATAAAAATTCCTTCTAAAAAGGAATAGTTGTTGTACTATGAGTTTGAAATATGAACTCTCATTCAAATTAATGGGAATATATATCGGGGAAATATTCATATTGGGTAACATCATTAGGATGAGAAATATATCCCTCCCCTAATACATCTATCAATATATGATCGCATAGAATGTGTGGAATCTAAAGTTAAGACTAGATTAGGATCCAAGATTCAAGTCTACTTAATTAAGGATGTCCTGAATGATTATGACTTCCATTATATAAATAAATAACCTCTCCCTCTCTATGGATATCATTTAGTCGTAGGATGAATCGAAAATCATCAGGATATTAAGGTGGGACAACCTTATCAACCCCCAAACCTCCATGTAGATGGGTGCATACCATTCAAGAATGAGGACCCATTACAAGGGAGGAAATAAAACCCTCTTGAAGTGATGTCATACAAGGTTGTGCCTCTAGATATCACTCACTAATACAAAAACATTAACCCATTTTTACTAGCATATATATTATGAAAGGGAACAGTTATACCATCTCATATAAGACATATGTTCCCGATCATTAAATTGGATTGAATTTAACTCAATGAAAAATTATAGGTATAGTATGAAATAAGAATTGGGGATACCATGTATGTTCATATATCCATATCCTACTAGTTGAGATGTAATAAAAAACATAACACTTGAAAGGGGAACATAATCCTGTTATGTTATTTTCCCTTATCAACATGATGCAGAAGATGATATGGATTTTCTAGAACAAGGATATCTAGTCCTATAAGATTCCCCTACCATGGAGGTCGACATCATGTATGTGGAAACTCTAACTCCACCTTTTTAATTAATGGGATGTAAGTATCCACAAAAGTACATGGTGAAAAAAATTTGACATTTGAGCATCCAAGTCAAAATTGGGGATAAACTCAACTCTACATTCATTAAATTTCCATAATATAACCATATGCCACCAAGAACCCGATGAAATATGGGTGACCTTTATAATCCAAAACATTTGATTATAGGCCTCTATCTCGTAGAAGACATTATTAATGATGTATCCATCCCATTTATTGTAACACATGAGACTTTTATGAGAAATATTCTGTTTTTATGTTATATAAATCATCAAAGGAATCTTTAACTAAACACAACACTAGCTTGTCTTGCTTTACACACAACCGTGGCCTTCCTCGATAGCTTGCGTTGTACGCAATACCGAGTTTCACTAAACAACGATATGCTATTAAAATATTATTAAAACTAGCTGTTATGAATAGTTATAACCACTTTTGAAAATTTTATAAATTTCATATTTTGAAATGGACTTCATTTTTTGATTCGGAATATCTAAATTAGCCTAGGGTTAAATTTTGGTATTTTTCTAAAAACTTTCAATTTTTGATGAATAGTGAAAACACTAGGTTACTATTTAAAAACCGACTTTTTCTTTAAATAATTATTTATTTTATATAAACTTTTTTAGGTCAAAATTGACACATAATACCTATATATGTTCAATGAAATTCATTGGAGTCAATTTATTATAATTTTAGATATATAAAATTTTTATTGAACTTTTCACCGTCTTTTACCCACCTCCAAGGATAATTTTCAAATTTACATAAAAATTAATTTTACCACTTCTGTGAGTGGAATTTTGAAAATCCAAGAGACATGGTTAATATCAAGGACTAAAATGTGGTTCAATGAGATGAAAGTAATTTTTGGTGAATAGTAATTTTTTACTTTTTTTTACCACGGTTAAAATTAAATAGGGAAATTAAGGGTCAAAATGTTATTATTTATACCCCAACACATGACCAAAATTTATTGGATAAGTGTAATTAGACCAAAAACAACCTTATGAATATAATATGACCATTTAGGATGACATGGATTAGATTAGGACATTTATTATTAATTTATTTAAAGAAGGGTTAAAATAGTTAAAATCAAAGTTTAATAACCAAAGAATTTTTAATATAGGGTTATACATAAGATAAATTCGACTATAAATATTCATTAGAAATATAAAAATATTTCCTACATAATGATTTTTTATTTGTAATTTTTAGACATTAAATAATTTAATTTATTTATGACGCAATGATGATGCAGTAATTATCTTATTAATGAAATGTTGACATAATTGATGTCATAAATACCCAAATAAATGTAATTTGAGACTTTTTATGAATTAAAATAATTTTATAGGTTAACATTACATATTAGTAATGATTTAATTTACTTTTTTCGAACTAATATTTCTGTTATGATTTTCACAAAAATCAATTACCAAATAGTGTCAAAAATGACATAAATTTGTTTTTAAAAAAATATTATATTATTTATTGTTATATTATTCCTAAAAATCTACGGTTCGGACGAATGACTTATATAAGGTTATATATATTAAAAATAAACATCTTGGGGTTCGTTCGGCCTGTTATAGTATGTTTATTAACCTTATAGTGTAAGAAAATAAGAAGACACGGTAAAAATAAAATTATTTTACTTAAAGATAAATCTAAATGATAAGGTTAAAATAGATACCTAAACTTGTCTAAATTATATTAGATGAGATTATTTTGACCCATACCCACCTTATATTTGAAGTAAAGAAATTTGGATCTATTAAAAACCGAATATGACTTTATAATGAAATAATATTTTTAGTTTTTCCAAAGGTGCCCCTCTCCTCCCTTATAAAAGGGAACCTCCTCCCTCTCTTCCTCACACATCATTGTTCCTTCATTCTCGGAAAAACCCTTCCAAATTCTCTTCTCCACTTCCCTAGAAACATCCTATAGGTCCTGGTCTTCTTCAAAGACAAATTTTAGTGCCCTATGAGGAGGTCTCAAAGAGGCGCTTCAAAGAAGAGGTAATGTCCGTTACCAATTTTTTAAAATTTATTTCTTCTTCCATTTATTCTTCTTTAGTTGTTTCATTATGATGTAATAACGTCAGTATCACTAATATACTAATATGTTATTATAAGTATGAAACAACCCTATTTCACCATCTATCCATCCTACGGAAAATGAAATCACCGCGCGTGCGTACGTACAGAATACTGTCTCCACGCCGTGGTGTAATCTTTTTTCCACCACCACCATACTTGGATGGGTATAATGGTGAAAATAAATAACAAGATATGATTATTGTAAATTGGTCTTGATTCTGAAATAGTATTCATACAGTCCAATAAAATTCCACGATCATGGGAACGATATCATCGCTCGTGCGTACGTACGGAGTACCGTCTCCACGATGTGATGCGACTCGTTCTACATGATCTTAATTGAATAATGATTATATAAATGAATTTAATGAAGAAATATGATATATAGTACACTAATACCATTCTGGAAATGAGGTTTCTATTACCTAATGACAACAATCAGAATATATTCGACAAAACACGTATATGAACAAAAAGTAATAAACACCCGAATAACAAGTAGCAATGAAGTATTACTAATAAGAAGCTAATAATATGAACATATATGATATCATCACAATGAGTATTATTCTGGAATAAGTCAATGACATTATTTAAATCATTATACTAGAGGTTCGGACACTTACTAAGCAAATCGAACAGAAGGTAAGGAAAAATATCACAATCTCATTTTTATCCATGATTGTTTATACTTTGGTATTTACTGGGGTGTATTTTTTCATCCACATCCATGATTCCTCAATATGTAATATTATTTACATCCACCTAAATTTTTTTAAATCCAATTTTACCCTTCGGTTAGTTTTTAGTATAAGATACGAAAGGAATCTTTTGTCATTTTTCATACGAGGTGCTTTTTGACTTTTCTGACAAAAGTACGAGAGGAATGTTTTTTTAAATTATACAGAATGAATGGATTTTTAAAACATTATTTCCATGAATATTCCTTTAAAAGTTTTCAAGTTTATTTTTAATAAACTTATTTTAGTTTAAAATTGTATGAAATGTTAAGAAAGGAAAATGTTTTTGAAGTAGAAAGGATATTTTCCTCAAGAATGGAGATTAGGTGTTTTATCAAAATTATTTTCCACCTAAGATAATATATGGTTCTGTTTCTATCCCTATTATTACATTAATTTGATTATTTTGTGATGGAATTATTTTTATGAATTCCTTTATCTTATATTAATTATTTTATGATGTCATGATGTTTAAGAATCCCTTTTTTATTACATGGGTTATGCAATGATGTGTGATTAATGATTTTGTGGAACACATATGAATGGTATCATTATGAGATGGGTGGGACCTATATCTCCCTCCAATGCATTGGTTAATTATTTATATCTCATGAGATATACATGGCTGGAATGGCAGGTTAATCCGGTTTAGTGAAATAGGACTGAAACAAGGAGTGAACTCATATCAGAAATGGACTTTGTTTGCTAAGATAGTATTTGCTATGAGTCTTGACTACTATGAAATGATTCTATATGATTATGTATGTATGCCACAAAGTTTCATGTTTTATGTTATGATTATTGGGATTACATTTCACTTCTATGATTTATCCCATGATATGAAATTATGATTTCTTTTGCAGGTTAAGACTTCCAAAATGTTATGTTCTTATGAATATGATCTGAATGATTTTTCTTTTTTTTACCCTTACTGAGAATTTGAGCTCACCCTTTTGCATGTTTTCTTTCCCCCAAGTCAAGAATAAGGTTATTAAGTAGGATATTCCAAAAGGGACTCTAGATATGATGAAATAAATTGGAGACAATGTAGATGCATTATGAACCAGTTGTTTATGTTTCCCAGTTTCTAAAGACACTATACCTATACAGTACTTTCATGGTTTTTTTATATGTTGTAATAAGTGTGAATCAATTTTGAAGTACTAACAATGTATTTAAAGTATGGGTAATTATATTTATTGACTGGGAGATTGACTCAAGGAGGAGGCTCCTTCTTGATGGCCTCATCGACCGACCTGAACAGTTCCCTATTGAGGGGAGGATTCATCATTGTGTCATCCCAAGAGTAATGTAGGAGGAACTCATCAAAATCAAACAAAATATAGATCCAGAAAATATATTTTCAATATCTTATAGGTGAACATCCACCATACCATGCATAATGTAGAAATTGTTCAATTCAAAGATACAATGACTAAACATCATCATCAGCATACCCTTATTGTAATAAGTAAACATCTAAGACATCCAAACAACCTTGTACATAATAATTTTCATCACCTCCTCAATGAATTCAAAATAAATGTATTATACGGTGAAGGTCAATCCCCAGTACATTCAACATCACCCTTATTATCACGAGTCCCTATTGAGAATTCAACCTGACTTCATGTTGGAGGTGGATATCTGCATGGTTTAACATTACATGTGAGCATCCATATCATGGTTTCAATCATTCCCAGAAATATACATTGGAAAGTACATAATTATATTCCCATCATCATGGTCCCCCATAGTGAAAAAGTACCCATTTGAGAGATGTTTTCCTAGAAAGTGTTTTGAGTTTTCCAAACCTAAGAGGATGGTATAAATAATGACTGAGATGAAGGAATGGTAGTATCATTGGTAAAACCAAAAAATTATAGGGGGATGAAATCTCAAATTTTATATTCGACACATTTCAGTTCCATTTGTGTTATTAGTTTCATCTAATGCGAGCTACTATAACATTGTTAAGTAGAATCAATGGTCTGTCAAATAGATTCATGATGGTCAATATCTACATTTTCATCATTAAATATGTTCTTGTGGGATGTATGGTGATAAATAAAATCAATTTAAACAAAATTAAGTGGAATATGTCAAATAGTCAATGTAAATCCTTTTTAAAAAAATGGAATTTTAATCTGTACAGAAACATGCATATAGCATTAATGAACAATGGAATCCATGAATCGCCCTAAGGATTCGTAAACCAACCATCTCATAAATATCATAAAATCAGCATAAACCTAGAAGGAATCATAGATCCACATGATCCCTCATAAGACAAACAATCATGTGATAAAGAAATGGTGACACAATCTGCATGATTTCTATAGGATCATGCGATCAAACAAATAGAACTTTTGGAACCCTCAAGATGATCGAGTATCCCAATATCCAAATATCTAACAAAACAATTTTTAGATAATTTTTAATTCAAGGGGGTTCATGAGAAAAAGTATTCCTATTTAGATCTTATCAAGAAATTGGCACCAAAGTGGTATCATGATAACATCATGTGGGACGGTCCTGCAATAAGGACAAGTGACAGATGCAGTGGTGGAATATCTCTAGATAATGGATTATCTTGTGAATGATACCCTCTCTGATAAACTATTTATTGGGAGGCTAACAGAATACCAAAGATCAGCTGGTTGTCCAAGAGTCACCCAAGGCACTTATTGGAGACAATTCCATTGACTCATCTAGGAATTTTATATTCCTCAAAAAAAGAGTTCTTGTACATGAGGAAGTCTCATGTTAGTGGGGAATATTTAGAAACGATCCAAATGAGAATTATAAAATTCATAATGGAGTAAATAGCTAGATAATTATATTAGATACCCTATAAATGAAAATAACATTAAGCTGACCCGAAACACACAGATCACATGAAACTCTAGAAATCTCTTCATTTCATGACTATAAGAATGTCAAATGGAATGTCATGCACATCACATAATGTGTGGATGGAACTGTGATGTCCCTACAAAAAGTCATTGTGCTTTCTTTATTTTATTTAAAAAATCTATGATCTTGTTGAAATAACCAGATACATCCCCTAGGTTACATAGCTAATCAACAAGCAGACACGTGATTAACCATCCACAAATAAATGGAAAATTGGTGGAAAATTCCTAAATGTGGGATCCCCTTTTTCTCGTAGAGCTCACACAATGCATCACCAATGGGAAGAGTGATTTTCTGTAAAAATGATGAAGAAAAATCATGTATCCACCTTCCTTTGTAAAATAAAAATAGAAATAAATACATGGAAGGATGTATCATCTTTTAGTCAGAATAAATATACAACACACCCCTAGAGATTTGCAAGACACTAAAATCACCCATCGATATTCCCCCCTAATCTCTCACAATCTTTTTGGAAAGTTATCCTCATCAATAGAAGGGAATACGATATATAAATGTGATCTCACACTCCCCTTTTGTCTCCATAGAATTAAAGAGCTAGAATTTTCCATGAAATGCTCACTCGACTGCAAAGAATCATTTATTGGTCACATGAAACATCCCCATGATGTAGAGTGATTTATTTAAGAACAGTCATACATCCTCATGAGAACCCAAACCATTTGAAATAAACAATTAAAATAAAATTGAAAATGGAAGTAAACCCTTATGGTCATAAAAATAAAAATAAACATGTTGTCTATCTGTAGAATTATCATTCAAGACCCATCAACAACTCCAACACATACCATGAAAAATACCTAAAAATTCATCATTGTCTTACATAATTTCCAATACAAGTCTCATGGGATCTCATAATGGAATTTTTAAATGAACACTAATCCTATGAAAGGCCCTTGGACATATCGATATGAAAATTTGGAAGTCATATGTCTTGAATAAATGATAAAATAAGACACCATTAGTATGATATACTCCAATACATAGGTTGTTGATGGGATGGTCTTTCAGTTTCTAAAAAACATGTGATTCCCCTATAGTGATCTAAGACATGACCTTGTGATGATGTATGATGATCAACCCATCCACCCGCTGAATCCATGATTTGTGTGATATATGACACACAAAGTGAATAATAACCGTGGTGGAGAGGCTTATAAATATGACACGTATTCATGGAAATTAAACTGTCACAGAAGAGAGAAATCCTAGGAACCTCAAAATAGAACCCTATGCATCAATGAAGATTTATCAAAGAGGATGATCTTGCGACTGGGGAATTTTTATTTTTGATTTGATCTGGGTAAACACTGGAGATATCATTTAGCATTCATGGAAACATCACATGATCACTAATAGATCACACTATGAAATTTAGGAGGAGAATGAAAATTAAATCCCTTATATCTTCTAAATCAAATGAGAGAAAAAAATATATCACTTAAAAAATCTATGTAATTTTCCTCAAAATGATAAAAAGAATAAAACAGGGAAGAATTATGTGAATAACATTTACACTATTCACTATTTGATTTTAATAAATCCCATTCATAATGAACCTTCACCTAGACAAGTTGGTTATATGATATGATATTCCCATTACATATAATTTGGATTATGGAATGTCCCGTGGACATGTCAAATCATATCACCTGGAACCCTCTGAGAATACCACCCATATATTGACAACACCTTAGTGATATCCCACCAACCATCACTTGTCATCAAAAAAATTCACCTGTATTATATTGGAGAACCATTACCTGTAAGATGAGTCTCATAGAAGCATAAGAGCATGTCAACCTGGCTCTCACGACACCCCCAGGAAGGCCAGAAAGATATCATGATATCATCTAATCATGATAGCTTGAATCATGCATCACCCTCTAGATATGTCACATTGAATCTCATGAAATCTTTTATATGTGTCATCCCAATTCAATGATGACACCAGGAATAGTCAGCTGAATCACGGAACACCCTAGAAGAAAACCAGTTACGATCATGTGATGGATTCCAAGACAACCACACCTAGTCTTGGGATGTCCCCTGGAAAAGTCATCCATAATCATGTCATATCCTTTAGTCATTTCATCCCTGTTATGTAAAATCTCATCGATTATTAAATGGGATCAAGAAATTTTCTTTGGAAATGTCCTGAATACATCCTCTGACATGTCAATCATATAATAAAGGCATGTTCACTAGATAATACCTACCTGTCACATTGGCATTGAGGCCAGGTCTATAGAAGATAATATAGCATGATAAACCAGTCCATCCACAATGTGTAAGCCCTAACTATAAAGGATAATCCATTCTATAATTCTTAATTAATCTAAATATGATGACTCTAATTCATGAAATATCAATAATACTTAGGAAGACTTTTCTATGGCTTGATATCCCTAACAAGTATCTACAATTATATCCATGAACATATGTCCTACTTCCATAGGAAGTGATACTAATTAGTTTATATCCTTTTTAAATCACATCAATAATGGATCTTGTGTTATTCAGATGTGGAAATAGTTTTATGATTTTCAACATGAATCTTTACCTGCCATGGAAACCATCGAATACATGACTTGATTAGTGTCATGATATGTTTTCCTTCGTATAAGGGAATCTGCCATGGGGAAGTAAGAATGAAATGACAAGACTATAGTCAATCTGATTCCTACAATAACCATGATACTTGGTATGCCTTTGTAAGGTCTTTGCGCAAATAAGAATCAACATTAGTGTATGTACCCCCTATATCTAGAATTCCAACAATCAGGACCTAGTCATTCAAAATGGCTAGTAATTCTATATCCCTAATTTAAAAACTAATAAATACATGAACTATAAAAACTCGGATTATTTATATAATCAAGATATATAGGATCTTTCCTCATGACATTATCATGAATACTTAATGCCTATGGTCCCACACAAACGTCTTTTTTAAGAAATCAAACTGCATATGTTTAACTATTTATGTGGTTTTAGATAACTAAATTAACTACGATATGTAGGATGTGTCATAATTGATAAATCCCTTCCATGGAATATTAACTACCAGCTAACATGAAAAAAAATCCCGATTAACAAAATTATACTTCTTATAACCTATATAGCATCCCAATATAGGAAAAATAATGAGGATTCCTTAATATATACAATAGGATACACTAATCAAATCCCATTATTCTACTCTTAAAATGGGTTATCATATGATCATTCTTTTAGGGTAAATGGTCCTTTATTGGGATTGGTAAGAGATTCAAATAAATATCATAAATCTATAATAAAGAACTGATGTGAGAAATAATTGTAAGAACCTCGATCTTCATTTCAGTTATGTTTTCCTTTTTCCAAGAGTTTTTGAGAAAAGAGGGGTTTCTGAAATTTTTTATGTACACGTCGTGTACTTTCTGAGTACATGCCGTGTACTCCCTTACCGCACCAAGCCGTGTGTTGGCCGTGTCCGGGCAACACAGACGGTGTGTAGGGATGATGTGGATGCCACTTAAAGAGGAGTACATAAAAAGAGATTACCCGGCGTGTACCCCATAAGTACACGCCGTGTATTTTCTTTTTTTTTTTCATTAAACGGACACGGGTCGCGCCTGACGGACAAAACACACTCCTTCTCCAGGTTCTTCATCCGAGAGAACTCGTACAGCCGTGAAACTTCTCCGGATTCTCGAGCCTCCGTCTGATCCCCGTTTCAGCCACCGTCGATTGCGTTGGAACCACAGCGGTATGCTCTCTCTTCACCTAGAGCTTCGTTTTCCAATTCCTAATCTTTCTCATGTTATCATTGGATGAGCATTTTTGGCGTTTTCTCAAATCATTGACATTATACGGAGAATCAATCATCATGGTTCACATATATCATTATCAAAGCATCGAGGTAGGTGGTTTTTTCCCTTCCATTGGAAGTATGTGAATATTTTTTGCAAATTCCACCAATACCCTTGAACGGGGTATTGCGTGTTTCTTGTTTTTCCCCTATTGTTTGTCTACTTTTCTTGATTTCTTAAGTAGAGGTAATTGCTTGTGTGTAGGGTTATTCTTTTACAGTGCTTTGGATGTTTTCCATGCATGTTTTTACTATTATGCATTTTCCAGTTGCCATGCCTAGTTGTAGGATAGTGGAACTCTTGAACTGTTATGCTGTTGTTCCGTAGAATGATATCTAACTCATTCTTGAGGTTTACTTGGGCCGATACGCGCGCTATGCATGTTTCTTTTACAGAGGGCTGTGAGAACCTAATGTAGTGGACCATATGGAGAATGGACGTGAGGGCTTATACAGAGTGTCTATAATTTATGATGTCAGACCGTAGGGGGAATTGGCATTGAGTGCTTCCTCAGAGAGTCTGTAGTTCCTCGACACTGGCCATAGGGGGAATTGACGTTTAGTGCCTCCCTAGAGAGCCTTTAGTACGTTATGAGACTATAGGGGGAATTGACGGTGACTTCTTCCTAAGAGAGTCTATTTTTTTAGCTGAACCAGAGGGGTAACACTGTGTATGCCTCCTAGAGGGTTGCTACTACTTGTAAGTTGAACCTTAGGGTTGAGGCTTTGATAAATACCTAGAGGTTACCTTTTTGTCCTACTTGATTGAGTGTATGTTTATCATTTGTATATTACATGCAAGAAACTGTGGATTGTTACTGATGTGTTTTATCATGTTTTATACTTACTGTTTACTTCTTACTGTACCTTACCTACCACATATTCCCTGACTATTAGGCATAGATCTTTGGGTGGTTGCCTATTGGGACTTTTTCTCAAACCCTGTTTGGTTCATGCTTGTGGGCCTAAACAGATTATGTTGTTGCTGGTATAGATGAGGGACAATGCCCTTCTACTTCGGGTACTTGACATGCTGTGGAGCTGGAGAGCATGGGACCAAGCTATGGCTTGCGATGCTGAGGAGTTACCTATTTTCTTTTGTTCTTGATTTAGTTTTGTATTCAGTATTGTGACTTGTTTGGATGCTTTCCAAGACATATGTATCATACATCATTATAATATATGTGTGCTCCGGTTTTCTTATTTTAGTATTCTGCACTTTATTTTGTTATGGATTATTATTACTTCCATTGTTGTATGTTTTTTACTTCCATTGTGTACTTTTCCAATGAGGGCATAGTTTCCCCACTATCACAGGAAAGGCCCTTGCTGCTAGTCGGCAGCCTCTGGCGTTCGGGGAAATGCACTTGACACCATGTGACCAACCGGGTACGGGGCGCTTCTGGGTGGATTCCGGAACCAGGATGTTACAAAGTGGAATCAGAGGAGTTCTTTTCTCTTGATTTATGGTTTGGAGCCTTTATCCATGGATAGGACGTATTTGGTACTTGGTATTAAGCTGTGCTTGGGAGTAGCTAACCCGTGTACAGGGAAAATCCATACTACCTCGATTATTGAAGTTTTCTAGTTTTCATATTGTACATGTTATATGATTTCACCATTGGGTGATTCACATGATTTGTGTTGTTACCGTTGTTGTTATTGTGGTTGTATTTCTGTCTCAACCCGATGAGATGAGGGTATCCCATCTCATGCATCATATATTCACTTGTTATAACTCACATGTCATGCATTCTTGTCATGCCATCTAGGTTGAATTAGTGATTGCATGTTTTTGTGATGGACTTTTTGTAGATTATGCATGCTGTTGTGATAGATGCTTGATAGAATATCTGCAGTTTGATAGAATGGTTGTTTGTTTTGTACCTTGCTTAAATGAACAGCAAATTTGGGTTCTCGAGGTGTTATGGGCCCTCTTGAATCAGAAATTTGTAAATCATTGACCTTTTTCCATGCATATGACTATTTTGGATGCCAATATTTGATTCGTGGGGAGTATGGGCCCTCACGGGTCGTAATTTGGCACATTCATACTCTTTTTTCGGTGTTTTCTGCGTTTCGATGTAGTTTTAGAGCTACTACCTGGAAAAAACCTATAACACATGGTGTGTACATTATATATACACATTGTGTAGGTTTAAACCATGTCACTGACTGTGTGAGTAGAAACACGAGTTGTGAAAATATTCAGGAACACGCCATGTACGATAGCTACACGCCGTGTAGTAGTAAGCTGTGTACCTGGCCGTGCCACTAACAACACGGGCCGGGGAAGCTCATGTGATACACATCGTGTTGTCTATGAACACGCCATGTATCCTTGTTCTCAGTACCCAGCCGTGTCACGAACAACATGGGTCAGTGTCCTCTCCTCCTATACATGTCATTTTCTATCTGAACACGCCGTGTAATGGTCTGCCGTGTACTTGGCCGTATCGACAACAACACGGGTCGGGATAAATCGTCAAGTGGACACCGTGTTTGTTCAGAACACACTATGTAGTTTTAGCAGTGTAGACGACCATGTAACAAACAACACTGGTCGTGAAACCTTGTCCACTACACGTTGTGTCCACCAAGAGCACGCCGGGTAGTCATTGTTTAAGAAGACGATGTGATTTAGCCATTCAAGGAGACATGGAAAGGGAAATAGAGTTAAGTACACACCATGTATAGTTTATACATGTCGTTTAGTCTCGTCTTGTAAATAATGAGTGTTTCCTTATCCTGTTTCCATTTTGTACTTCATGTTTCTTTGTCCTTGTTTTCCTAATATAAGGTATTATTTTGATCTTTCAGAGCTATGCCTCCGAGACGTCCTCTAGTTTTACGTTAGTTGTCAGGCTGTGATTAGACGCCAGATATGGCTGATCAGGGACTTCCTGCCGATCCCCCAGTCGGGCCAGCCTTGGCACCGGCTGTCATACCAGTTGCAGGCACTGATGTGCAGTTCATGGATGGTTTTATGAGGATGATGTAGACCTTTCAGGGAGCACCTCCTCCTACCACAACAATGGCATACTTGACACGGGTTTTCCAGCAGCAGCATCCTCCCACTATCTCGAGGGAAGGAGGACCACAGGCCGCAATGTCAAGGAGAGAATCCATGCTCACTATCTTTGGGAATCTAAAGACACCTCCAGAGAGGTGAGTTATGATCGATGCCTATATGATGAGAGACTCCGCTAAGAGGTGGTGGGACGTGGTCTCACAATAGGTCCATCAGCAGGTTATGGCTTCGGAGGAGTTCCAGTGCGTGTTTTATGACTAATTCTATCTGGAGAGCCTATGGGCCGATCGATCCCAGGGGGTTCATGAACCTAGAGTAGGGTACTCTTTCTGTTATGGATTATTCATCTCATTTCACCATGCTGTATCACTTCACACACCTCCGAGATGGGAGTGAGGTGTTATAAGAACAGATCTTTGAGGATGGTCTCAGGAGGGAGATCCTCTCACAGGTGAATATCTTCCAGTTGACTTCCATCACTTTCATCGTCAACTAGGCACTGATTTAGGAGCGCAATCTGAGAGACTCTAGAGCTGCGAGCCAGGGCAGTTCTTCTCCCAGAGCTAGTGTTCATCCAGTTGATAGTAGGAAGCACCGTAGGGAGTCTACTCGCGGTGATACGTGGAGGCAAGATACATTTTCATGTAGCTAGGTAGTATGCTACCAGTGTGGAAGGGAAGCGCACACGAGGCCGCAGTTCCATAAAGACCTAGTGGAGTGCCGATATTATGGAAATATGGGTCCCCTTCAGTGTTTCTGCTAGGTTTTCTCACTAGTAGCTGGTCATGGGGTTTCTTCTATGACTCCTCGTTCGAGAGCAGCACAACCAGTTTCTCATCAGTTGAGGAACTGGAGTTCTTCCAGCCATTCGGGCTGATGTAAAGGTCGAGGCCGTGGACATCAGTCACCAGTCCTTTAAAATTCGTAGGCGGATCAGCACAGAGTGGTTAGGTAGGGTCACAGGACCGTGGGGTAGGCCAGAATTTTGCAGTGGAGCAAACATATCATGAGCCAGATCCCGAACCTTCTACTGTTCAAGGTACGATTTTAGTATACTCAGTTTTATATTCATCTCCTTTCAATACAGGTGCTACGCATATCTTTATCTATGTTTCTGTTGTGGAGAGCCTTGATCTCTCTAAATTTTCTTATGCCGACTTGTTGACACTGGACACGCCTTTGGGGACGAGGAAATCTCGTGTAAGTCAGTGCAGAGAGTGTCCTCTAGAGGTTGCAGTGTATCGCTTCTTATGGGATCTCTATGTCCTAGAGATGATAAGATATGATGTCATTCTCGGGATGGACTGGTTGGTTCCCTTCTACCCAGTCATCAACTGTTATCGCCACACGGTGAGTTTCATTTCAATATAGGGTGAATCTTTTCGACATAGAGCCTAATGGGATGTTCAAGCGAGTTGAGCAAGACTCAAGCATCATGGGCTCGGAAGGGTGACGACCCAGATTGCTAGTATTTATCTGGATGATGAGGGGACTTCATAGTTGGACTTTCCTCTAGTGGTGTATTTTTTTAGGGATGTCTTCCCAACGTACTTATCAGGCTTTCTTCCAAAGCTTGATGTGGACTTCTCGATTAAGCTCGTTCCAGGAGCGGCACTGGTGTCTATTCCTCCTTATAGGATGGCTACTCCTGAGTTGCAGGAGCTCAAGATGATGTTGGAGGAGTTGTAGGCAAAGAGTTTCATCCGACCTAGTAATTCTCATTGGGGTTCGCCTGTTTTGTTTGCAAATAAGGCAGATGGTACCCTAAAGCTCTGTGTAGATTATCGGAAGTTGAACCATTGGATGGTCAGGAACCGATATCCCTTTCCAAGGATTGATGATCTCTTTGATCAGCTTCGAGGAGCCCGAGTGTTCTCAATGATAAATTTGAGTTCCGGTTATCATCAGTTTCATGTTAGACCATTAGATATACCTCTGACAGCCTTTAGGAGCAGGTATGGTCTCTATGAGTATACGGTTATGCCGTTCGGTCTCACGAATGCACCATCAGTTCTCATGGAACTGAAGAAGCGAGTGTTCCATCATTACTTGGATTCCTTCATTTTGGTCTTCGTGGACGATATCTTGGTGTACTCTCACACTCGACACAACCATGATACCCATCTTGAGATCATTCTGAGTACACTGAGAGTGCATCAGCTTTATGTTAAACTCTCGAAGTGCCACTTTTGGATGGATCAGATTCACTTCTTGGGACATGTCATCTCTGAGGCAGGAGTATCTGTGGACCCAGAGAATTTGAGAGCTGTAGTTTCTGGGGAGTATCCAAATAACATTTTTGAGGTACGGAGTTTCCAAGGGATGGATGGATACTACATATGCTTCATTTATAACTTTTCAGGCCTTGCAGCACCTTTGAAAAGTCTGACAAAGAAGGGTGCAAATTTTTTATGGTCCGATTCTTGTGAGTTATCCCTTCAGAAGTTGAAGGGCTGGTTGATGTCAGCACCGATACTAGTCTTACTAGATCCAGGCAAGAGCTATACTGTTTATTGTGATGCTTCATTTATTGGATTGGGCATTGTGCTTATGCAGGGAGATGGATTTGTTGTGTACGGGTCTCGTCAGTTTAGGCCACATGAGAGGAACAACCCGACGCACGATCTGGAGTTGATAGTTGTTGTTCATACCTTACGATGTTGGATAAATTATATTCTGGGAGAGAACATTGTGGTTTTCACCGACCACAAGAGTCTCAAGTACCTATTCACTCAGTGTGATCTGAATCTGAGACACTGCAGGTGGGTTGAGTATCTTCAATCTTTTGATTTCGAGCTTGCCTATATGCTGTGAATGGGTAACACAGTGGCAGATGCGTTGAGCAGGAGAACACAGATTCAGGCAGGTCAAGAGTCCAACAGTGAGTGGAAGCATATGGATCTGTTCTCTGAGATGCATCTGGAGGTGCACGATAGACAGGGAAAGACATACCTATATTATGTAGCTATTACCTCTACATTTTTGGATCGGGTACGGATGAGGTTGCTATAAAACTCATAAGGCTTAGTACTGCGGGAGAGTGTGTCAGGAGAAGACCCTCTTGTTGGATGGACAGTTGGTGAGGATGAGATATTTCATTTCTAGGGATGTGTATGGGTGCCAGAAGACATACACGAGGAGATGATGTGGGATTTTCACTCTTCATCTTGGGAAGTTCATCCTGGCGTCACCAAGATGTATCGGGATCTTCATCGCCAGTACTGGTAGCCAGGTATGAAGAGGGATGTTGCTGGTTTCATCTTAACATGTTCTAGTTGTCAGTAGGTGAAGGCAGAGCATCAGCGACCAGTAGGACTTTTGCTGGAGTTACCCATTCCGGAGTGGAAGTGGAACGATGTCGCGATGGACTTCGTGACCGGATTACTGAGGTCGGCCCGAGGTAACGATGATGTTTGGGTTGTCATCGACAGGCTTACAAAGGTTTCTTACTTCTTACCGATCAAGGAGACCTTCAATGGTGATGATCTGGGATGACTGTACATCCGAGAGGTTGTACATCTACATTGAGTTCCATAGTCCATTGTCTCAGGCAGGGATACACGCTTTACTTATCGGTTCTGGCAGGGACTTCTGAAGGATTTGGGTTCACAGGTACATTTTATTACAACATACCATCCCCAGACTGATGGCCAGTTCAAGCGTACGATCAAGGTGCTTGATGATATCCTCCAAGCACTCAATCTAGACTTTGGTGGTTCTTGGGAGAAGCATTTCCATCTTGTGGAGTTCGCCTACAACAACAGTTTTCATGAGACTATTCATATGAAACCTTATGAGGCATTGTATGGTAGGTCATGCTAGTCAGCCTTATGCTGGCTGGAGATAGGATAGGTAGCTTGGCTGGGACCTCGTCTTATTCAAGAGACCTCAGAGAAGATAGAGTTGATTCGGAAAAGGATGGATACAGCACAGTCTTGACAGAACTCTTATGCTGGTCAGGTGAGATGACCTCGGGAGTTCGAGGTCGGGGATCATGTTTTCTTGCGTGTCACACCGAGGTTGGGGAACAAGTGGATTTGGAGACAGTGTAATCTTTCACTGATGTACGTCGGGTCATTTGAGGTATTGGAGAGAGTTGGGCTGGTTTCCTATCAGTTGCAGTTACTTCATAGGTACCGGGTCATGCACGACATCTACCATTTCTAGCGGCTTCGATGTTAATTTTCAGACCTATCTCATGTTTTTTAGCCTGAGGAGGTTGAGCTCGAAGAGAATGCATCATTTGAGGAGCATCCTATATAGATTTTGGATCACAGTAAAAAGTTTCTCCGTGTGTGGTATTTTCCTCTAGTACTGGTGCAATGGAAGCATGGGTGAGTACAGAACGAGACCTGGGAGAGGGAGGCCGATGTACGATCGCCGTGGTCGTAGCTGTTCGAGGATTCTTCTTCTCCGCCATGTTTGGGAAATTCAGGGACGAATTTATTTAATAGGGGATGTTTGTAAGACCCTGGATCTTCTTTTCAGGTATTTTTTCCTTTTTCTTAGAGTTTTTGAGAAAAGAGGGGTTTCTATAAATTTTTGATGTACATATCATGTACTTTCTAAGTACACACCGTGTACTCCATTACCACACCAAGCCGTATGCTGGCCGTGTCTGGGCCACACACACGGTGTGTAAGGGTGATGTGGAGGCCATTTAAAGTAGAGTATGGAAAAACAGAGTTCCCGCCATGTACCCAAGAAGTACACGCCGTGTATTTTCATTTTTTCATTTAACGGACTAGGGTCGCGCCTGATGGACCGAACACAGTCCTTCTCCAGTTTCTTCGTCTGAGAGAACCCGTACGGCTGCAGAACATGTCTGGATTCCCAATCCTCCATCCAATCCCCATTTCAGCCGCCGTCAATTCCGTTGGAACCACAACAGTATGATCTCTCTTCTCCAAGAGCTTCATTTTCTAATTCCTCTTCCTTCTCATGGTATCTTTGGTTGATAGTTTTTTCCATTTTTTCATATATTTGACGTTATAAGGAGAATCAAACTTTTTTGGTTCACGTATATTGTTCTCCTCGCATCAAGGTAGGTTTTTTGTGCCTTTCCGTTGGATTTCTGTGAATATTTTGTGAAAATTCCACCAATACCAATTAATGGGGTATTGCGTGTTTCTGGTTTTCCCCCTGTTGTTTTCCTTCTTTTCTTGATTTCTTGAGTAGAGGTAATTTCTTGTGTTTCAGGAAATTATTTTACTGTGCTTTGGTTATTTTTCATGCATGTTTTTCCTGTTAGTCATTTTTTCAGTTGCCATTCCTAGTTTTAGGATTGTGGAACTGTTGAACTACTATGATGTTGTGCCTTATAATGATATCCAAGTAGTTCTTGATGTTTACTTGGGCCGATACACACGCTATGCATGTTTTTTTACACAGGGAAATGAGAACCTAGTGTAGTGGACTATAGGGAGAATGGATGTCAGGGCTTCTCTAGAGTGTCTTTAATTTATAATGCGAGACCACATGGAGAATTGACATTGAGGGATTCCTCAGAGAGTCTATAGTTCCTCGACCTGGGCCACAAGGGGAATAGACGTCGAGTACTTCCCTAGATAGCCTTTAGTATACTACGAGACTATAGGGGGAATTGACGGTGATTGCTTCCTCAAATAGAAAATTTTTTTAGCTGAACTAGAGGGGTGAGACTGTGTGTGCCTCTTAGAGGGTTTCTCGTACTTGTAGGTTGAACCTTAGTGGTTAGGCATTGAGAACTACCCATAGGATACCTTTTATTCTACTTGCATGAGTGGCTGATTTTCATTTGTAGATTACATGATAAAAACTGTTGATTGTTACTGATGTGTTTTATCATGTTTATTGCTTACTGTTTACTGGTTACTATACCTTAACTACCATATATCCAATGAATGTTAGGAACAAATCATTGGATGGTTTCCTATTGAGACTTTTTCTCATACACTATTTATGTCATGATTTTGGACACAACATTTTTTTTGTTGTTGCAGTTATAGATAAGGGCAAGGGCCCTTCAACTTCAGGTACTTGACTTTTTATGGAGCTGGAGAGCATGGGACCAAGCTATGGCTTGTGATGTTGAGGAGTTACCTGTTTTCCTTTGTTCTTGATTTAGTATTTTATTTATCATTGTGACATGTTTGGATGCTTTCCTAGGAATATGTATCATACATAATTATTATATATGTGTGGTACGGTTTTCCTCTTTTAGTCTTCTTTTATTTATTTTTGAATGGATTATTATTACTTCCGATGTTGTATGTTTTTTATTTCTGCTGTGTACTCGGCCAATGAGGGCATAGTTTCCCCACTATCAAACGCAAGTCCCTCGCTGCTAGTCGGCATCCTATGGCATTCGGTGAAATGCACTTGAGGCCGTGTGACCAACCGGGTACGGGGCCCATCTGGGTGGCATCCGGAACTGGGACGTTACAACAATTCCCCCCAAAATAGGTGTCACAAGCCCTATCTCCCATACTCTTGACCAATGTGAGTCTGTGCGAGTTGTGGAGTCTGAAACCCCAATATAAAACCTAATTATGGAATATGTTTTGAACCCATTTGTTCATGTGGGGACTATTTTATGTTTCTATAGAAGATTAAAAAAATATGGTAAACCAAATGCAAATGTTTTAGAATTATATTGATCCCCCCTAAAATCAGACCATTAGATCAAACCCATCCATGCCATTTACGAATGAAAAATATTGGGGAAATGTATTTCAATATATTTAATCACATCATATATTTCACAATAATAAACTAACATATTAGGTGGCTCTCCTTAAGCCATTATATTCTCAAAACTTATGATTTATTGGATGTGTCTTCCCTTACAAAAAAATGATACACATCATATAGGCAATGCTGGCATACATAAACAACTTTTTTAATATATACAGATATATTGATGGGATTATGTAATGATGGGATGCATGAGGTTCATATTGTGATTTCTATCCAAGGTGCCATCTAGAGGGAATTTATGGTATAGATATATCTCAAGTCATCAAACGTTGCGGTAGAGTGTTAAACCAGTGGGGAAGTGGGAGAGGGGTACCCATGATGTTTGATTACTATAGTATAATCCCTCTATTTTGAGATTCCTGATGATATTTATTCATGGTGAGGATGGGGAGTTATTATACCTATTAGGTGATTATTTAGTGTGACATTTCTTATCTTTTATTTAGCATTCCTTGATTAACTTTTACGTGAGAGGAATCTAGAAGGATCCTATTAAATATTATTTCTTGATCAATCTACATGTATATAAACAATTATTCCGGAAAAATAAATAAGGATTGTGATCAGGATTGACATTACTATATCTCTGTTTTCCTAGAGATATTTGGGATTCTTAGTACCTACAGTCACTACATTTTTGGTACTTGTAGTTTTCCATTAACGTCTTATATTGATGTATACCATTTTATGTCCACACATGGGACTCGTTATCATTATAAGTTTGAGAAGGTATTGATTAGATTATCCTTCATTTATAACTCTATAATAAATTCTTCTAAGAGAGGTAAATTCCTCCCATATTCAGATTTATTAAAACATCAGGGATACTCCCCAACATTGGGACTAATGGTGGTGGGACATGGACTATCACCCTTGCTCTCCCCTCAATGTTGTATCATAAGGGGGGGGGGGGGGTTCATGTGATGAGGAATAAAAATTGGATTAATCAAGATCCTTATTAATGATTTGTTCAATATATATTATAAAAGTATATTTTATAATATTTTTTAGGTCATTTAATCCATTTCCATTTTGTTTAACCCCATCGAAAATCCATTATTACATTAAGAGTGGAAAATAATAGTTACTTTTTTTGCTATTCATTTTGGTCAATAAATATGTATACCATATTAGGTAATATAATATTCTATGATTTAAAATTTGGATTCCATTTTTCAAAATTTCATTCACATGTGTGGAAAAAATTAGTTTAAATTTAATATTTCTGATGCAACGAGAAATTATTTTTTCCAATGGATAATGTTTAAAGTTTTATAATTTTTTTTATATGAAAATTCAATAGGATAATTATATAAAGGAAATAAATACGATTAATAAATATAAAATATGTTCAATATTATTTTATTTCCAATTAATATATTGTTTATCTTTACAAATAAATTAAACGAAAATGAAATTTTCATTTGAAATTTTGTATTCTCATAATACATTATTAATGTAATCATTTAGAAAAAAATACCCTAAAAATACTATTGTGATGTTTTCAAAAATGAAATATGATTTTCAAAAAAATTATAAAATTGGTAATAATTAATTTTAAATTTTCTGCTCAAAGTGTGACAATCTCAACATTTTTAAAAAAATATATAGTATTTCTTATGCAATTTTTTATTCTATTAAATTATATATATTTCGTATCTAATGGATTGATAAACATAATTTTCATAATATGAATACCATCCATTTTAATTTATATTTATAATGGTATACTATATTACATTTCCATTAGAATATATTTTGTATGTTCCACAATCTACCAATGATATTAAATTTAGATAAATATATTTCATGGGTTGTTTATGCTCGATGTTGTGGGTAACATATGATATAAAAAATGATGATATTTTTAAAATTATTAGGATGTTAAAAACATATACTAAATACATATCCATCTCAAATTATGTAATATTATCTTATATAATCAAATTAATTATCTACAATGATATAGTGGGTAGAATCTACAAACACCACTAAGATACTCCACTTTAAGACATACAATTTCAAACACCTCTTTTTATAAACATCCTAAATTTATTATCACATTGAGATTCAATACAATCATGAAATTTTTTTTATACATATTGTCATTGGGAAAACATGCTGAAAGAGATAATTTTGAACTATAGTTGAAAATAACAGTCATAAAAGAATATTGAATACATAAAATTATCCCTCACCATATTCATGAGTATATTTAACATCAACGTATATGTTTTCCATTATCAATATATGGTTTGAAAAAAAACAATTATACTTATAATTTTCATCTTTCTTGTTTTCATCATTGCCTCACCCTACAGTAGTTAAAATTAGTTTTGTTAAATCATGTTCATGTTCTTGTAATCTTGGGTTGTTTGGTGAAATTATTGCAAGCATCATAAATGTTTTTAGGTCAGTTATTATAATGCTTGCTAAAAATATAATTTTAAATTAATTTATGTAATTTATTGTATAATAGATTTAAAAAAGATACCTTCAATGTTGGCTACAAAAAAAACTGGAAATGAATATGAATTTTTTAAAATAGTTATATAATTACTATCGTATAAATTATAACTAGTTTATTAATGAAAATATTTCAATGTTCATTACTCTAACAGATAAAAATAAAATATCATTAAGAGGAGAAAACATAGAAATAAAATTAAATCTATAAAATAAAAAGAAAATTAATTGACTTCATTCTCATGATTTTTGTTTTCTTCATCAATATAATTTTCTCCAATGGAAATATAACAATTGGAATACAATGCTACAAAATGGATGGAATTCTACAATTTTATAGATAATTGGTAATTTTACTATGAACTGAAGAATGATTATTTTTTATCAAAAGATTCCATCATTGATAGGATTATAAATTAGAATAACTAATCATAATAAATTTGAATTATGGAAAAATTATTATAAATTCTATTATATGATCAATGAATAAAGAATTTGATAAATGATTATAAAGAATTAAAATGATTAATTAAACAAAAAGTGATGAAGATCGAGTAATTTTAATGTGATGTAAATACATGTGGAGTGTGAAAATATATAAATTAAAAAGATAAAACAAACAATGAAATCAAAAAATTTATGTAGAAAATGAATTTTTAAAATGCGTGATTTTAAAAATGGATTTCCACATTGGTAGGATCAAAATATTTAACATTCTCACCACTTATATTTTAAATAAGGTTAAATATGTGTTTTTAAAATAGGTAAATAACTAAAAAAATTTAAAATTAATGTTTCACAGTTTTTTTAGAATAAATATTGTATATAATTTATTTTAAATTTAATTTTCTATCAACACTAATGTGAAGAAATTATTTATACTATTTTAAATTTCAATTATATAAATATATTTAAAAAACATTGGAACAACAGTTACTTAAAACCCTACATTAAACCACTAATGTTAATGATATTTTATGCACGTGTGCCTAATTTTCCAAATGATATTATTTCATTATCAATTATGAGTATTTGTAACGAAAATTATTTTTTAATTCTATTAAAAATATATGATCATGGAAGGTAAATGATTTATACAATGTAGGAATCAAACTAAAGAAATTATTATTTAATAATTAAATATTATACTAAAAGTTCCTAAAACATTGATTCATAACATTCCATGAGATATTTCATCCATGAAAACTACATAAATAAAAATAATCCTATAAATAGAAATAAATAATATAATTAAATATATGAGATTCCATAGATCATTATCACTCATTACAACAACTATTTTATAACTAAACCTATAAAAGGAATAAACATCCTCAAAATAAAGAGTATGTCATGAAATTTAAGATTAAAATTAATGGAATAAAAATTAATATCTATTGAGTACTAATGGAATTAACTTATTAAAGATAATTTGGGTAATATAGCTGCTAAAAAGGGAAATTTGGCCGTTGAAAATATTGATGTTCATAATAAGGTCATTGGATACACATTTAACAGATAGTTATATTGATGTTTTTTAATTTTTTTAGAAAGAATTAATATAATATAATTCAAAAATATTAGTTTATTAAAGAAAATATAATATATATTTTTAATATTCATTAACAAAAAAATACATTCATGTATCACATATTATATAATCCACAAATATTAATTAATAAAATAATTATATAATCTGAATTTTTAATATTCATTTACAAAAAAAATACGTTCATGTATCACATATTATATTTATCAATGTATTATTTGACATGTTTTTAAAATTAAATTAAATACTTTTATATTAATAACATGATACAATTATTTTTTTAGAATCAAATTAATTAATTTTAATGATATTGGGATATCATTATTTAATATTCTATTTATATTTTTCAAATAACAATTTCTAAAAAGTGATTGATTTTATTAATTAATCTTTAATAAGGAATAATTTTAATGAAATTTAAATAAAATAGTTCAATGTAAATAAACCATCTTCCAAATGAAATTTGTTACAAGCGATGTAATAAAAATAGATTCACATTATGCATGGATAAAATGTGTTTTTTAAAAAATATTCATTCTTATAATTAAATTAAATATAATCAAATCTATAAATTATGATTAATAAAATGGTTTCCATATTTCTAATAATCGTATCCCAATTTTCTGATGTTCATTTTAATTTATAACATAGCAATGTAAATATTATCCACCATGTTAAAATTGTTATTTTTTATGGAATTTTAATATTGTTAATGTTGTATAATTATTTAATAAAACTAAATTAATAACAACAAAATGATAAATATAATACATTTTTTAAAATATAAAAATTTATATTAATATTTATTTAAATATTAATTGATTGCAAATAATAATAAATTAACATAATGTATAAAAATAATTCTTCTAATATAATGATTCTATATCATATGTTTTAATTTAAAATTTGAATTTATCATATATAGAATTTGATGTTTTTTAAATCAATTGAAAATTTATATGAATCATGTTCTATTTAGTTATGAGGTTATAGGTATTATTATTTGAAAAGTAATAATTAAAATTGAAAATATTTTATTAAGGACAATTCTTGTAATCAATCGGGATTAAATATTACTAATTTAAATTGAAAATTAGACCTTCGATTAAGAAATTATAGACTGAAAATTCAATACCTGATATTGTACCAATACATCACACCTGAATCATCTAAACAAATTGTTATTCTATAATTACACCTCAATTAAATTTCATTTTGATTGAAATTTCACTCCCATACACCTATAAAAGGATATCACTTCCACCCACATCAAGAAACACTTTTCCATTGAGATTACATGTAAACTCTACCAATTCCATTTCTCATAGAAGTCTCTTCCACATTTTCAATCCCTTTGTTATATGAATGTGTCTCTTGTCCTCCAATTTTATGAGGACAATGAAGAGAAATTTGAAGACCTCAATAAGAGTACTCCCCACACCCTAAAAATTAAAGCTCAATATTTCTATTTGAATCCTATTATAAACATTCTTACATAATGAAAAAAGTATCATTAGTAAACTAATTTTTTTTTAAAACCAACCATTTTATACTTTTCTTACTTAAATTGGAAAATGAAAACATCAGTAGTATTATGTAGAGACTACCACCTACATGAGTAGTGTATTTTATTTTACATATATGCCTTACGTGGACGATAATAATAATTTGTTTTAAAATGAAATATAATATTGTTTACTAGATTATGAATCTAGAATTCTATATTAGGAATTATATTAACATCAACCCCATTATTAACATACTATAATTTTATAATTAAAATTTACCTAAATAAGATCATCACTAATTCCTTCATTATAATTCATAACTAAGAATTTCCAATAATGAAAATATAAAATATATAATAGTTATTTAAAATAAATTATATTTCAATGAATAATATATTTATGATGATAAATATTTCATCGTTATAAGATAAAAATCCATCGTACAAAGTGGGTAGAAAATAATTAAATTTACAAACATCTTATGCTAAAATAATCAATAACCATCTAATAAATTTATAGTAAAGGTCTAAAATTTAATTTTTTTAAAAATTAATATATTTTAATATAGTTATTTAATTAATTATAAGTATTTTTATATTTATTGTATATGAATTTAATGGTAGTTCACGGTAGTATGTTTTAAAAGTAATAGATTTCTGCTAAATTCCACTCCATTGATGTGTGTTGAAGTATTATCTTCCCATTATTGTTTTAAAACGATTAATTAACACCCTGTTGAATTATTTATTTAAAAATAAAATTATATAATGTGATATTCATATTTCATTCACAATCAATATTTTGTTGTCTATTAATTCTTTCAATACACTGATTGAATTGTATTTTTCCAACTCAACTTATTTTCAATTCCTTATAATAATTCCTCTTGAATTTCAATCCTTATACATTAATATCATTATATATTTACTATTTCATGTGATATTTCTTCATTTTACTCTAGTGTATTTTTATAAATTTAAGATTATTCATTTCTAGATTTATTTCTCATAATTTTATAAGGTTGTTATGTATATTAATAAAGTCATTAAAGACTATTTTTCATCCATATCCATATTCAATCATTACCAACATTTTTTCATTGAATATTTTTAAATACATATATGACTTATCTATTTGTATTCTTAATATTTCTCTTTATATATTTTGGAAAAATAATGTTTTCACTTTTAATTATGCGGGTTACAATAATGATATTTCATAATATTAAGACAAAATATTATATCCCATTTGTGTATTTGGTATTAAAAATGACATTTTTTAAACATAAATAAATTTTATTTCAATAATTATATATTTTAATTTATTTTAAAATAATTGTAATCAATTTCCACTTTCCATACATTCCAAAAGGATTTTTTTCATGATTTATAAAATTATTTTTATAAATAATTTCAAAAATATTAATTAAAATCATATTTTTCTTTTCACTTCTATTTTCCCCTCTAATTATATTATTTATATCAATATTATATTTTTATTTCAAAAAAAATTATTCTAATTATTTTAGTTTTTTAAATTAAAAAAATTTCTTCAAAATACATGTTTCTTGATCCATAAATATATGGTAGCATTTGAGGACATTTTTCTTACTGATGTTTTTTCATCTCTATTAATATTTCAATGTTTCTCATGGTTCTCTAGGGATATTTTAAATGATGTCATATATACAAATTTGATGGATGCATTTTCTGTTTTTTTAATTTTTATTTACTGATGAATTTATTGGAATCTTATATTGTTTCCATTCTTATACGAATGTTTATTATTTACTCAAAAAAGTAAATTATGTCTTGAATTATTATTGGTTTATTTAACATGATTAATGTATTGGAATAATTATTTCACTACTGGGACACATAATTTAGTATCCCAACCATGAATTTGTATGTTTAATTTGATGAAATATCATGGGTAATTGATGTATGCAAATCCAATTATTATGATTTTCTTAGTGCAAGGCCTCAATGGTTAGTAATATTTATTTTCTTGAGTAAAAACTGAATAGTTGAAGATGTTTAAATTCATTTATTTTGTCTCAATGAATCAATTATTATTATCTATATGATTATATATATGTTTATTATCCTTGTATATATTATATGATCATGTTATCATTTATATGTAAATAATTGATTATTATTTATCTCATCAACATTATTCATACCTTGTCTATTCCATGGTGGTTTTTTAAATGGAACCCCTTACTAAGCATTTGATCTCACCCTTCTAATATTTTCATCATTTTAGTTTATTAATATTTGTATTACATATTTTGTATCATGATTTGTATCATGTGTAGAGAATCTAGATCAATATATTAATGAAATGTCTAAAAAATAAGGAATCTATGGTTTATTGAAGAAAATTACCATTATATGGGAATACTATGGGTTATTTTAGTTATTAATTTTTCCAAATTCTCATGAACTCTAGAACTAAAATTTAATTGGCGTGCAAGTGATTGAATATTTATTGGTAATGTTTTATGTGTGGATGGTCCAATTTTGGTGTCTTCAATTTGTTTTAAGGAAGACATGTATAGAATAAATTTATTAGTAGTGAATTCATGAGTGTTGGTTCCGGTGTCAAATTTTGGGTAAAATACGTTTTTAGATTAATTTATAATATAGAAATAGTTCCAAATCAATGTATATGGGTCCCTTAGGTTGGGTATATAATTAGATATCAATGAAATCCATATTATTTTTTGAAAATATTAATATATTATGATATTATAGATTATTATTCGTTATATTACCTAGTTTGAAATTTAATATCATTTAGGGAAAAGGGTTAAATTTAAATTTTATGAGCATTTGTTTTTGTGAAGATCGGGAATACGATATACTTATAATGTTCCTGATTTAATAATTATTAGAAATTTGTATTAGAATACATTAGTGAAAAATATATTTATAATTTAGATTTAGTAATAAATCTTCAAAAAAAAATTATGTGTATAGTTTTTTAATTATTAGAAATAAAATTAAAAAATGGATTAAAAAAGGAAATACGTGCTTTTTAATTTATTTTCTATTAGTCATGAATCATAGAAAAATGTTTATAAGGTATTAACTCGATATACATTCATTGTAAAAAAAGTGGACTAACTGCACACCTGCAATGAAACACTTGGGCATATACATAGGAAATTTTATATGTTTTATATAGACCACATTGTAGTATATAAATTGAATTTGAATATTTAATATATAACTAGTTTGTTTAGAGATCATGGTAGGAACATGGCCATGGAAAACATAGTTTAAACTAAATGAGTTATTGGTTGACCCAATTATATAATAGTTTAACTAAATTTATTAGTAGATGAAATAATGGATTCAATTGAGAATAATTATATTGATTGGGTTTTGATATTCGAATAACGATTTAGTATATTTAAATAATATTTTATCATAAACCTATTGGATTGAGTATTTTTTGGGAATAATATAATGAGAATGATATAGTTAATCTTATATCTTAAGAAATCTGTACGACATATCTCATGTGAGATATTTGTATTAAATTTTATAGAATCTTAATATATAAATATTATAAAGCAAAATAATTGTTTTATTTTTTATTCTATGATATTGAGCTAGAAAGTATATACTTGTTTATAAAAATAGAATTTTCTCATTAATTAGTAGAAATAAAAATTATGAAGATGTAATTTATTAAAAGAGGTGGAGAATATAACCAAAATATTTTTGGAATCAATTTATTTTAGTAAAATTTATATATATCATTCACAAATATAATTTTATTATTCTTCTAAAATAGTTAATCTATAGTAGGAAATGAGTTAGAAAATATATTATCAGAATTAATAATAAATTATTATTTCAAAATTGATCATTAGAAATATGATATATGAAACCACAAAAAATTACCAACCTTGTCTAATTTAATCCCATAAAAGTGCATAAAATTAAATAATACAATAAATATTAAAGAATTATATCTTTCCAACTAAGATATTCTCAAAAAAAAATTATCCCCTAAAAATAAACAATAGTAAAACAACATAAAATGAAAAAGAAGTTCATGAAAAGAGAGTTCATATTTTAAAATACAAAATGAAAATGACTAGAATGGGAATTAAGATATATGAAGTTGTAATGTAATGAATTTATTAGAGTCAATGGGTGTAACATAGCCATTATAATGGGAAATATAGTTGAAATAATTATTATATTTTGAAATATTTTCATTGGAAATATTACCATTTTTTATAAATGTATTCGATTGGTAAAATAATGTAGTGTATCATTATACAAACAATTTCGATATATTAATTCACAAATTATAAATTATTAAATAATCACAAATTTAATTAAATTAGAAATATTTTAAAATATTTTTATAAATTAGATATTATTAATAATGTAATTAATGATGTATTTATAAAACTGAAATAGTTATTTTAATATAAACTAAATTGTAAAATTTATTTTTTAGACCTATATAATTAATATTAATTATATTTGGTAAAGATTATTTGATTTATTAATCAATTTTTTTCAAATAAAGTTTTCTAAAAGGAGTTCGATATTTTAAATAAATCATAAAATGATATTAAATACAAGAACTAAATTAAAAAATCCATTATTTATTACATTTTAGGTGATATGAATAAAATTGTTTTCTTCCTGAATATTTATTTTTCCAAAAATCAATTAACGTGACATGAAAAATGATATTGAAATTATTCCTTAACAAATGTAGAAATATAGTAAAATAGATTTTTTTCATATTATTAATCAAAACATCAATGTTTAATTGAAATTATAATATTATTCCTAATTTCAATATAATATACAAAAATAAATATTACTTACAATAATAAAATAAATTTTTTTCAAATAAATTTTTTCTTATACAAAATGTATATTAATTAAATAATGTATAATTAATATATATTAAATTATTTTTTCATTATTATATTTAATCTGAAATTAATATATTAACACCAATTAAATTTTTAATCAGAAAGAAATATGAATAAAAAAACTTAAGGTATTAAAACACATTTATTTAGAATAGAGATTTTCAATATATTATTTTTTAATTAAAATACTAATTATCCAATATTTAAAAGATAAATTGGATTAAATTATGTCCAATTATGATTAATCACATCATAATAAGTTAATATGGTCATTATATATTATTTATTATACATATAGTTTGTGTGGTAAATATTTAATATAGGTTTATGGGGTGTTAAAATGGCTAACTCAATGATTATGGAATTATAATAGATTAAAAACTGAAAAAATATTATTTATAGAAGATGATAAATATTTGGAAAATATAAACCAATAATTAAAGAAAACTTCCTCACCAAGCTCACTTAACTCCTACGTGAATCCATATTTACCTCTCACATGACATTATATTCCATTGAAATGCCCATATTTTTTATCGATAAAAGGATATCACTTCAACCAATTTCAAACAACAATTATCCTACAGAATTATGATTAAGTTCTTCCATTTTTACCCCTCAATGATTTGAATTCAACATTTTAAATAATTTATTTACATGAATGAATCATAAGTCCTCTCTCTCCAATAGGTCTTTTAATATAATAATCAAGTCCACCATATGAGTAATATCAACTAAATAAACATTTCCTCACTATCATTATCATTCTATCCAATTATTACCACACAAAAATAAATAAATAATTCAAATAAGTTTATTAAAATTTTATTATTTTAATGAAACATCCTCTACCTTTTAACACTATTTAATGGAAAATGAAAACATCACTCATGTTTTGTATGGACAACTTCTTACATAAACAATTCATTTTTTCTAAATTACTAACACGAATGAAATAAATAATGTATTTTTGAATAATAGTTATATTTATGACATGATTTAGATTGATGCATAATAAATTATATATTATAGTAATATATTAAAAATTATTTGTAAACTATGTTTTTAATTCAAAAATACCAAGACATGCTCATCAATGATAAGATCATTCTGAATCTGGACTAAAATAAGTTTGCAATGAAATTAAACCATCATAAATTATTATGTAACATCAATAAGAGTAACCTGATTTTTATATGACTCATGAACATGGTATCAATGTTAAGTCCTCGACGTAAACATTTTAATGGGGGTTTGAAAGAGTCAAACATATTAAAATAATGATTAAAATAAAAAATAACTTACCAATAAACAAGTAATATAAGATTTTTATTGAAGGGTATATAAGGAAATATATTTTCATATGATAAAACAATAATTGATTAATATTGTTGTGATTATTATGCCATATGATATAGTGTGTTCTTTGATGTTGGATATAATATTAGAGGATTTAATCTCAAATTACCTTTTATTAGGGAATGATTTCATTGTTTTCATATATCCATATTTGACATTGTGTAATTATTTCACCTATTTAATTACATCATCATAAATCACCATTATCCATATTGTTTTAATATCAAAATCATAATACTAATTTCATGGTATTTTAATTCTTAAATTACAAAAGTTTTAAGGGTTTTTAGAGCCCAAATTAATTTATTTTAGTTATAGTGTGTCCTTTTAAACACCAATATTAAATGTTGGATTTATACTTCCATTTCCTAAACCATTTAATAATCCCACAACCCTAACATATAAAATTGATATTTTAAATTCAATATTTTTCATCAATAAATTTCATTCTAAAAAATGGATAACATTTTAACTATTAATTATCATCCTATTGAATGACTCCATTCCCACAAAATTTATATGAAATGATTGAAAAAGTTATATAAGTAATTTTTTTAGATTAAAAATACTTAATTTATATTATTGTTAATATTTTTATTTATCTATTTTCCAAAGGTAGTAGTATTACCCTTATAATGATATCATCTTCAATAGATATGTTTCATAATATTCAAAAGTAATTTCATTTTATGTTAAAGTATTTTTTCTTACAATAAAAATTTCGTATCATTAAATTTATTAAAATTCATGGTTTCAATATTTTATTTTTAAAAAAAATAATTATTTCATTTTCTTATATACACCCTAGTCAAATTTATTTATTAAGTGGCTTATTTGGGTTTTCTATAACCATTTTAAAAATATCATTATGAAAATAATTTCAATAGTTTCACATTCCCGTTACTCACAAAAACTAAATCTGATACCTTAATTGGAGTTATATTCGATGATTTACCCGATAAGTTTAATTATAAAAAATTTCCAATGGGTGATATAACACATTGCATTAACAAATCTAATTCATGATCAGTTACTGCATGGTTTGATTCAAATAATTTCTTATTATAGTGGTGTTTTCCATCTAACTCATAATCCATAAATGTTTCTTATAACTAAAAATAAATTTGATCTAATAATATAATCACCCATATTTATATGGATGTTTGTTGATCATGTAATTATATTTATTGAATGGGGAGTGTATTGTAATATTATATGAATGTTATTCAAACACTAATGTTTTTTTATTACCAAGAAAAGATGATTATATTTTATATTTTTATAAATTTCATCCCCAAGATGAATTAAATATTATTAATAAGTGATTAGTGGGGATAATAATTTTATATACCCTCAATGGATTTAAAATACTTTCGAGATAAACTATATTGTGTACTTAATGAATGATTTCCCATTTATTAATTTTTTTTGAATGATGTCGTAACGGTATATAAGATATCATACCACAAGACCCTATTTATTATATTAATATGTTAAAATTTTCAATTTCATCAGTATAATATCATTAAATTTTTATGCATGTGATGGTTTATATTTCTACGTTTTTTATAAATATATTACAAGATCATAAAACGTGTAATATTAAATTATTTAATAGTTATTATTTATACTGAATTATCCATTCAGTGTTTGTTCCATGATAGCTTTTTTATACCCAAAAACATGTAATATGATTAAGATAACCCTTATTATGTTTTACACACCCATATGTTATAAATAATAGTTTTATTTATGATATTAAAATATTTTAATCATGTATGGTGAATTTTGTGGGATTTTTTAATGAAATATTATAAAATAATGATTCATTTAAATAGTTAGAAAATTTCCATTGTATAGGAATTTTGTAGATTTTATTAGTTAAATATTTTTCCATAATATAAAAAACTATAAGCATAAATGGTGTTTCGATTTTATGTGATTAAATAAATATTATAAATACTATTATTATAGAAAGAATGTTTTATTTTTGATGGTTAGAATCAATGTCCATATGTAATGAATATATTTTTAGCAGTAGATTTGGGTATTCAAGACCGTGGTATAACAATGACAGTCTATTACTCGTGTATAAATTCATGTAGTACTATACAATCTACATACATATAATGAAAAATATTCTTGTATTTTTTAATCTAAATATAAAATTTTAAATTACATAATAAAATATTAATTAAAAATTCACCTATTACTGTATGATCCATTGTATAAATCCCAACCTCTTTATCCCCAAAAATTAGTTCTAGAGATGAGAAGGAAAATGTATGTTTATCCTTGGAGTTATATATAAGAAACATCATTAAAAAACTAATAAATAAACATAGTCACGAACAAAAATATAATCATATCTATTGTGTTGTGAACATTTAAATGCTAGAAATAATAGATCTATAATAGTAGAACATTGGTAAATAAAAAAAATTACCTATAACTACCCAAAATTGTATTTACATAATACGATATGTGATATTAAACTCTGAATTGTTGTGAGTCCAAATTTTCTTGATACAAAATTCTTTTAATAATCCTCAAAAATGGTTTTATTCTAATTGCCTAAATGGAACAACAAACAATAATTTTATTAAGGAAATTTTCCACAAAATATTTCTTGAACATATAATATAGAAGCCTCTGAGAAATAGATTGATATTTATGTTATGAAGGAATTGGTCAGTACTCATCACATTTAAGGAAAAATCAAAAAATAATTGATATAAATTATCGAATAAAATGTTCTAACACCTCAAAATATTAAAATATTACGGGAATATTTGTGTGAGAATAAAGATTTCAATTTCATTAGATTATTCATTAACCAAAGTTCTCTAAAATTCATATTTAAAGTCCATTCATAATCATGAAACATTCAAATTTCAAAATTTTATTCACCATATCTAATGTATATGATATAATTTAAACTTAATTATTAATCATTTATTTAATAAAATTTGAACAATAATTTGTAAAAAAATATTGCACTAAATTAACACATCAAACCCACATAATTTCTATAACAACTAGTTAATCCATAATTTGAATAAAAAATCATCATGAGACCCTCCAATAAAAAATCATCATGGTCCCATAATTATATTCTCCCACTATTGGAAGAAATGTTTTCCCTTTACTAGAAACTTGATAAAAATTTTATTTAAACTATATATTTTCATCAAATAATTTAAAACATTTAATATTTTAAATAATCCATTATAATTAAAAATAATATTAAGTCATTAGTCAAAATATATTCTTATACATAAGATATTATATCCCAGTTGATAATGTAAATAACTATAGTATTTTTAATTAATTGTTAGAATTTTATTTATTTAAATAAAATGTTATTTTCAAATAATCATAAATTTCAATCCTAAAAATTCAATCAGCACGACCTTTTTAATTATTCAATAAATTATTTTTTCAATTCATCTATGATAAACACCCACTATTATTTTTCCATTTTTTTGTTCTTTGTCTCCTATGGAATAATTTTAACTATGAAATCATTCACATTATTATTCACCTCCATTTATGATAATATATAGTTAGTTAAGAAAATTGAATGTTCTTCTAAATCATTTTATCAGTGATAGAGTAATATTATTTTTGACACACTCCTGTTACTGTGGTTTTGAAATATTTTTTTTATTTTATATTGATTTAATTTTTTTCTACATGTTTTGGGAAGCTGTATATGGTTTTGGATCTCGTGGTAACTAACCCCACCATGGATAGGAGTCGATATTGTAGCTTTCCTCTAAAATTTACAAAAAAAAACATTTATATATGGTGGCCATGATGAAATTCTACAAATTCCCCATATGTGGTTCAATTTTTCATGTTGGTCAATTTTTCAAAAAAGGGGACAATCCAAGTATGATGGGGGAAGATTACATGATAATGTTCAGTCAGGTATGCTCCTTGCATTATGGACAGGAGAAGATTCCCCTTACATTCATTTCGTTTGAGACTAATTGATTTGAATTTTCGAGGATAATCATTCCATAGTCCATGTGGGGTGTTCTATGGTAAGTTCATTTGGAGTGTTGTTGCATCATAGTGGTGGTAATAACATAATGAGTTATCTGATCCATCTATTTAAATTTTTTATTATTTTATGTATTTTCTCTTGGAATCATTTTCAAGGTTTTAGACAAATTCTTCTCGCTTCAGCCATATATATTTCTTCAAGATATATCATAGTGTTACTCTCCATCCCTCTAAGAAGATTCCAACACCTTTTGTTATTATTTCATGCTGATTGAATGACTAATTACCATATACTCTATTATTTCTACTAACTCATTCATTTATACTTTTTTTATCATAAATTTAGAAAACCGAATTCCCATTTGATATTATTTTGGGATTCCAACGGGTTTATACATGGTTATTTTGTAGTTTAAGGATTTATGTGGGTTTCTCCCCATTTCTATGGTGATACTATTATTGAGGGAGATTTTTTGTGGTTTTTTTCCACATTGATTGATGTATATGTTTATATTTATGTTTCATTATAATATATTCACTAATATTCATAGATTCATTTATGGGGTTTCCATTATAAAACATAACAATGGGTTTCCAATGATGGCATGGAAATTATTGAGACAATGGGTTTCAGAACTGTGAATGTAATTTATTATAGGACAAATTATATTTTTAAAATCATAACATATCTATTTCGTGAATCTTCAGTTTATTTAAATGGATTTTTAAATTATTAGTTTTCAAGATAATAATTAATGCTGTTTAAATAATTTTTCATCAGGGGTGTTTTGAGCTTCTGATTTTTAAAAAAATTATTATAATAAAAAGTTTTTAAACGGTTTATAAAATAATTTATGTGATTTAAAAAATAATTTCACCAATTTATTTCATGATTTGGTCACAAATTGAAATTTAATATTATTCATTAAATTTTTTAAAATGGATTACCCTACAGAACCCTTATTTTTAGAATATTTCTTCTCAACATAAAAATCATATCATAAAAAAATTAAGAAACTCTAAATTGAGCTCCTGGTAATTTATTTTATTTATGTTGAGTGAGTTTCATTGGTGTATGTTTTATATATTTTTTTAATGATAAATGGGTTTATTCTTATCATGGTGTTGGTGGTGTGATTATTATTACCTCAAATTTATTTTTAATCACTTATTAGATTATTATATTCTTGTTTTTATATAAATTATATTAAATAATGCTAATTTAAGATAAATAAAATATTAGAAATTTATGATGGGTTCCTTGATACGTAGTTCTTTGGAAAATAATTTTCTCAATTTTATATAATTCTCTAGTTAGGAGATTACGGTTGATTGATGTTGATCACCACTATGATAGATTGTGGCTTGGGTATGCTGAGTTCTATTAAGATGGATATTATACCATAGATAGTCACATTAGACTATTAATAACATAGATATGACCTTTACTACCATCATAGAGTTCTAGTCCCTAGTTCATGTATATGTTACTTATGTGTGAAGATGTTTCCCAAAATGCATAGTTCCTATTGCAAATTATTTTGGAGATTCCATTATTTATTTAATTTGTATCTCCTATAATTTAGTAATCATGTGAAGCTATTTCATGGTTTTATTCATTAATAATTTTGATATCCTCATTGTTGTTAAATATTATATTCTTCATTGGTTTAGTATTTCTATTATTTCAAAGTTATTTACATATGATTACAAATATTTTTGTTTTTTAGAGGTCAAATTAGATTTGTGTCAATAAATAATTTGAGGAATATATTGGAAAAATATGAGAAAAAAGGAGATTTCATTATGAATTAATATTTTTTATATTCATGGTTTGAAATAAATGATAAGGAATTTTTATATTTGTTTAATGGGTATAAGATTATGGTTTTACGAATGGATATCCTCTCTTGTTTAAAAATAAATTTTGTTTGTGAGTTTCAGAAAGAACAATTGATTAAATGTGGAACACGTTTCATTTATACCTAATAATGTAAAACTATATATTATAAATTATATTCAAAATAATATTTGTGGGATTTATAATGAAAATAAAATCGTATACTCTTTATTAGATTAATATTGGTCATGTTTGGTCCCCTACTTAAAAATAAAATAATGTGTGTATGTGTATAGACATTATATTTTCTATCATGTCTCAAGTGTTTTATCTCAATCAATGGATGGAATTAGTACTATCTATGGATAATTCAGGACACAGTGAGTGACTATTGGTCACATAGAAGTTCCATTGTGGAAATTCAGGTTCCATTTTTTATAATTTTACATTGGCCTATTTGTATTGGTTAATATTATATTTATTTCTCTCTGTAATTTCTTCATATTTATTTTTCTTTTTTTTTGGTAAATTATTGGTCAGATTTCTATTTTATTATTACTTATTTTGTGTATATTATTTTTTAAATACTCATTAATTGATATCCAATGATATCTAACATGTGGATAAGTTCTGATAGATTTTTGGTAGTTTCCATATATTTTCATATGAATATGAGAGCGAGAAATAATCCATAGAACTATGGGTTGTTAAAAAAGGTTCTTATTTACATCCCATACTCATTGAGAACACTATGTATTATTTATAATGGATTGATTTGGATATCTATTCTATTGTAAGTTTTGATGGTTTTTAAAAAATTTAATCAGAACCTTGGTTATCAAAAAGCTTTTAGGTTTATGAAATAATATATTCGTTATTAAAAAGTTATTGAATAATAGATATCTTTAAATCCAATTAGAATTACAGAGAATACCAAGAGTAGTTTCTTGATTACTAACATATTGATTAGGAAATAGTTACCATGGGTAGTTGGTATTTGGAATCTATTTTGATTCATTTATGGATTCTGTATTTATTTAATAGTGGTTTGATCCTCATTATCATCGTTTGATTTTTTATGGAGAGATCATTGTGATTTTGGAAGAGAAAAATATAATAATAAGTTGTGCATTAATAACTCACATGGATAGAAAAACCATATTGGGGATGGTAATATGGTTCAAGAGTTTTTCATGGAGCCTGATTCATGGTTGTTTCATAGTTCATCAAACAAGTTATCCATGTCATTAAACGTTATGCACCACGTTTTGGATATGATATTTAAGTTACACATGTGTAATTGGTTGTAATGTGGGTGAAATCAATTGTGTCTTTTATTATGATTATATATTGGTTTGGGATTTGTTTGTTTTTTAAAATGATCATATTTTAATGGTTATACATAATGCTTTTCAATGGGATTAAATTATATTTAAAACAAATGGATTTCAAATTATTTATTAGGTGTTTCAATATAATGGAATTTATTTCCATGATTTTTTTAGAAATGGTTATCTCCATAATGGAATATACAAAATGAGATTGTGTTTTAAAAAAATATTAGTGGGTTATATTTAAAATATTTTAACTCTATCTAAGTGAGTTTTCAAGAGTAGACGGTTTAAAATTATTAAATTTTAAGTGTTTTGAAAAGTTTCAAAATATTAATGCGTTTTAAATGAACGGTGGATTTAAATAAATAATTTGAAAATAATGATGTGATTGGTGAAGCACGATCTATATTTTTTTAACATGGTGTTAATTTTTTATAATTTTCGGCTAATTTTTTTGAAACATCCTATTTTTAGATGAGATATTAAAATTATCTTCATTTTTATTTTTTATTTTAAAATTATATTTTATCTAGAAAAAACCGTTTAATTCAAAATAAAATTTCACAAATTTTGAAAATAAAATTTGCAATTGTAAAATGAAAATTTGTTATAGGTGATTTTACCTATTGAATGGATGGTTTATAATTTTTCCATTGCGGTGTTGGGACTATTTGATTTAATACGAAAAACAAGAATATGACATATCAATGTTCCTTGTTGATTATTTTATGCCTCCTAGAAATGTTTTGATGATGTTTAGAAATATAAAATATTAGGTTTATACATAGGTCGAATCCCATTATTTCATGTGTGTTGTCCTATTAGTGTTTATAAGTACCCATAATTAGAAAAGAGTGTATTATTCTATTATTAAATGTCACTATTTCTGTTTCATATTGGAGAAATATTAATGATAGTGTTTTTCTGGTTAAATTGTCCAAAGATAGTTGCTGTGGAATATCCATAGTGTTCTTGAGCCCACATAAATTATCAATGGGTAGTGAATGTATATGGTTATTATTTTAGGATTTACTAGAGGTGGTGTTCATTCCAACCCCAATTCATTCATCTAGTTTATTGTGTAATGTCTATAAAATTTAATCAACAATGTTTTTCAGTGTTTAGTAGCATGATTGATGTGGATGTTCATGAAACAAATTGTGGAGAGTTTGGAGATGTTTGGAAATAATATAGGGATGTAATATGGATTTGGGTAATGATATTTCATTTAATTACTATCAAGGGGATTATTAAATTTATGTATTTACGTGAACATAGTTTGGTTTGATGTTTAGGATTCCTTATGGATTTCTCTTGGTTAAGTGTTTCTTAATTTGTGAAATTTACACTCTATATATTTTTCAAACTTAATGTCATTTGTACATGTTTTGGGCCATGGGTTGAGTTTTTTATAGATAATATGTGGATTTATTGGTTGTGTTTTGGGTTAATAAGTATGATCTTCTAGCTATAGAATCTACCATGAGTAAATCCTTGTTGGGATTTCTTACTAATATATATATGAATCAGTATCCACTAAATAATGGCTTTGAGTTACCCAATATTCTAGTTTCATGGAACATTATTAGAACCATTATATTCAATGTTTAGGCATAACCATGACTATTGTGACCCTATTTATTATAGGGGATTATATTGATTGTGATTATTGTCTAGTAACCTTTAGATGTTCTTCAATAATTTTATTCCTTTATTCATTTGAGTCAGTAAAATAGTGGTCTATAGTGTTTTGGGAAATCATATTATTTCCATTTAGGATAAGTGGAAACATTGTTTTTTTTTCAATCATTTTCCATAGTGTTTACATTGTTCATCCCAAACTAGATAAATTATAATTTTATGGAGACCTATGATAGCTATCCCCCATTTTAGTGAATCATATTGGAGGATATTTGTTTGGGTGATGGTTTAGGTTGTTTATTTATTATAGAATAAACACAAAGTTAATTATGGGGAGTTTGAAAATTTGTTTTATTACATTTTCATTGGATCATCTATAGAATTCCCCATTCTATGACATCTTTTTTTCTGGTTATTTAGGTTTGGATTTTTTATTTGTTCTAAATTTTTTAATATGTTTTTTCAGGTAGAAAGTTCCATGGTGGGAAGAACTATGATACCCCCATTAAATATTGGTATTTAATGGTATTTAAATTTTTTATTTCAAATTTCCATTTGATTCCAATTTTTTATAAGTTTATGATAGACCATATGGTTTTATTTTTGGGTAGCATTTGGCAATGTTGTGGGAATATAAGTCCACACTAGAGCATGCCTCTAATAATGAAAAATAATATCAAGTGTGTGTTGCATCAAGGAGGGTATTATTTTTCAAATGCTTTGATTTAAAAAATAGTTATCATTATCATCAAAAGGAAGATGTAAAAACTCCTAAAAATTTTAGTTATGGGTTTTTTAGGGTTGTAAATATTTGTATTAGTGGATGAATCATTTTTAAAATATGTATTTTGAATGGTAATTTCAGTGTTTGTTAGTCTAATGATGTTTTTTATGGGTAAAATTCATTGAATAAGAGGTTCCTCGAGTGCTCGAGTGAGTCTAGATATCTTTGAGATTGTTTTTGGATATATTTTTCATGTTATTTTTATGGAACCTAGTTTGGTATTGATAGGATAAGAGAACCCATCCAGAACCATGAGCATGAGGATGATTATATTTCTATTTCCAGTTCACATGGTTGTAATTCAAATTCAGAACATTGAACAGGTAAAACCATTCAATTGTTTTGAGGAAACCACAGGAGGTGATAGGTATCTAAGGCTTGGAATATATTTTGAGACCAGTTTAAGACAACCTATATAAAATTTTAAAGTCCTGGAATTTCCATGTAATTTTTTTTTAATTAAATGGAAATTTTACGAGTCTGTGAAAGTTTAAGGCGCGTGATTTCGAGGCCCGGAATTCCATAATGACTTTCTGAACTTTTGTTCTGGTACATTCAGTAAATGTGCGAGCGGGTTTTTTCTTACATTTGAACATGTACTTGGAATTAAAATTAGAGGTCACCGTTGAACTCACAGTGTCAGTTTTCTCTTAAGGATACCTTTACCTCGATGGCAGTTGGTTGAGGGTGAATGTATGTTTTTGTGTTTTTATTGAAGAATAAAAAGAAAATAAAATTGTACAAACATTTTATTTTTATTTGAAGAACCCATGTGAATATTGTGGAGGTAGGACCAAAAGAGTTTTATCCTCCATGTGGAAGTTGGTAAGTGGCGACCACCAGACCTTAAACTCCGATGAGAGGTTATGGTGGTGGGGACAACCCAAACCTAACCTTCCATGAGATTTAAGGGTGGTAGGGACCACCTGAGGCCTAGACCTCTTCAAATCCCACATTAATGTGGAGGAGCCTCTGGAACTTCCTCCACAATAATTATTCCAAATCCCCTCCACATTAATTTATGCCAACGCACCACATTAACTTGTCCCAACGAAATTTAATTGGAGTGTCCATTTTTAAATTTTAAGTAATAGCATCATTGGAATTTAAGAATATTCCTAATAAATGAACTATCATAAATTCCATGATTGTTACATACCATCCCCTCCCCACTCATATATATATAGAGCTTGGGAGTAGGATTTGGGATGGCTTCCCCAAGCGATGAAGCACTGGTAAAGTGTCGTGAAGCATAAAACATGGATGACTACTCTCCCCAACGAAGAACGCTCCACCGACGTAGAACGCCGACTTCGTATTCTTCCTCGGGACACCCTTCAATGAGGAACGTCTTTGACTATGACGATCCGACTCCTGATCCCAAAATTGGAGGTGCGTGGTGTATGAGACGAATGACAACAACTTCACCTTCTTCCCTCTTTGTCGACATCATCTGACGGTCAAGGCAGGGGATTATTGATTATCACTTCCCATGTTCTCTCCTTCTAATTCATTTGTGGGATTTCAGAATTTAAATTGACAATGGTTGTTGGAAGTGATATCTTAAAATATATTCCTTACACGTTAATGCTTCATTGATTTTGAACCACTTGTTATCACTCTAAACGCAGAGGGTGTGGGCCAAAGAAACATGGCCCAACCCCCCCCCCCCCCCCACCGTTCTTCTTTGCTGTACTCTTTGAAATGGGGGGAGGAGAGGAAGGTGGTGATAGTGACAAAGGCAATGACTCTACCACCCATGACCTCCACGACCTGCGCCACCCTGGAGGTGTTCCAGTCTCTTGACCAAAATGGATGTGCACCCTGGCTCTGTGCCCCTGCCGAGCCACCAATGGCGCTCCGCCCTCCCGACCGAATCGGCCGTGTGCCCCAAATCTGTGCCCATGTCGGTCCGCCCCGCGGTGCTTCGGCCTCCTGGCCGAACCAACCATGTGCTCCTAACGAACCACCCTCACCACATCCCTCTAAACTAACCTGACTCATGCCGCCCGTGGCCCTCAGAACTGCCCCAGCTCGCGCTGCCCGACGGCCCGACGAGTTGCCCCGGCCGAGCCGCCTCATGGCCTCGTGGCCTCATGATAACTGCGGACCCTCGCAGCCATCTGGGCTAGACCCACAAAGCTGTGCCACTCAACGGGACAAGCCAAACCCAATGGGTCTAGCTGCACCGCGGGCCGGGTCGATCCGACCGGGTCGGACCAGACCCGGGCCCCCTACGACCCATTTATCTTATTTTGGCCATAAAATTGCCATCAAACGACTTTTTAAGGAACCATCTGTGGAAATATTAACCTTGGAGTGAGAAATTCCCTTTCAGTGATACTCCACCGAGTTTTTCAATGTGGTGAGATACGGTGAGGTTGGATCGAGCATGAATCCAACCGGGCCCCCATTACTAAAAGACTAATAACTCACAGACCGTGCGTCCGATTGACACGACATCTTTTGTGTGGAGACCCCTATGACATGAAGTACCATTAAGATACTTCTTCATGGGACTTAATGAAAATTAGAGCATAAACTAGTAGCATGTGGTGCAGATATTCTCGAAGATGAGTGTGCATTTGTGCGGGAACCTAGTAGCTGGATAAGACTTGATGATTGCTGACCATTTGACTCAGAGTAACTTGACTGGCCTAGTGGGGAGCACCTTGGTGATGCATCAGACCCACATTGGGGAGCGCCATGGTGACGCAGAAGACCCATGGTACATGATAGGAGAAGTACCTCAACATGCTATGAGGGGGAGCACCTCTGTGTGACGCGGTGGTTCCGCAGTACTTGACCGGAGGTGTACCTCAGTAGTCCAATGTTAGTGGGAAACACCTATGTGTGACGCAGCAGACCCATTGTACTCGATAGGGAAAGAGTTCTCCAGTAGCCAATTGGTTTAGAATGTTATTTTTTATTGCCCCGTGAATAAATCCTAGAATGATATGAGTCATAACCAATGTGTTTTCTTCATTATTGTGATGGATCACTTGATAACTTTGGTATATGTATGGGCATATACCTTTGTAAGGCTATCTATTGATATCATAATTTTTATTTTATCCATGTTGGATTTTTGTCAAATATTGAGGATCTTGGGGTCCCTACAGAGTGTCGTTATACTCACCCCAGCATGGGATATGCCCACACCTTGTTGTATTTGATGCAGAGGACAAAAAACGCTGACGGAGGCTGAGAGTTCTAGGACTAGACAGTGCCCAGAGGTGGAACATACAACGTGTTGGTACACGGAGGAGGCAGACGATCGTGGAGTGCTGAGGAGGCGATCTTTACCTACCCTTCTGGTATGAACCTCGAAGGACGACCTAGTAGCTACCTTTTTCTCTATATTCAATTGTATTTTATTTCAGTTTTACTTGTACCTTTACTATTGGGGTTTTATTCCGCCCCCTTTTACTTTTCAGAACTCTTTTTGTTATATAGTTTACTTTTCTTGGTATCTCGTTCTGTACATGGTTGTGAGTGTTTACAGGATATAAATAAAATTCCTTCCCAGTTTACAGAATTACACCTTTGGTGGTAGTGTCCAACCCCTGTCCTATGGAAGGTGGTCTTGGGGTAGTCATGACATGGGCCCCGGGGTGTGGGTCGTGACAAAAATGTTATCAGATGAGTCAGTTCTACCACAGAACATAGGACTATGATCTATATTTTTATAAGAAATATTGTTATGTGTAGTGAGTGTGTTTTTTAGTTCAGGGAGTCAAGTGTTATTGCGGAAGCCGATGTAACCATACACTAGGACCCTATCATCTGATTTCAGACTCAGTGCACAAAAACACTAATTGTGTTTTTGTTTTCAAGAGTCTTCTTTGTCAACTCATTGAGCCAGCTCACCAGGTCAGCTCATGAGATATAAGATTTTGACTGTATCGCACCTATTTTTTTTGTGGATGCCTCCACACAAACATCAACTAAGGGCTCTGATAGTTGTACACGCGGATTGCCCACCGAGTGAAGAGTCCTCGGTGTAGGGCCCTCTTCTAGTAGAGGCACTATGAGAGGCACCCACGGTACCATTCCCTGTTGGGCCACCGATGCCTCCAGCCCTAGAAGAAGATGGTGCATTCCACTTGATCATGTTTCATGAGTTCTAGCGCCAGAGGCCACAAAGGTGCATGGGAGAGATGGACCCACAGGCAGATGAGGATTGGCTGGAGGATGTGGTGAGAGTTTTCCGATTGGTAGGGAATCCACCTGATTTCAAGGTGATCTTTTTCGCCTTCCTTCTATAGGCAGCTGTGGGCAGATGGTGGAGCTTGATGCTCCAGGTTCCTAATTAGGTGACTCTTTTCTGGGCAGACTTTGAGATCCAATTACGAGCAGAGTCTGTCGTAGTTACTCTTCGCACTGTGGTTATACAGATCTACTTCATCTGCAGTAGGGCAACATGACTGTAGATTAGTATTCAATGAGGTTCACTGACCTCTCACGCTACTCCACTGATATGGTGTGGGACCCCATCATCAGGGTCTGGACATTTGAGCATGGACTCAGGAGGGAGATCAGGAATTCAGTGATCTCTATAAGCATCCCGATGCAGGATGGGTGTTAGAGAGAGCACTCTTAGAGGAGAGTTTCCTTACTAATCAGTCACCAGCTGCGAGACCCACTATCAGTCATCAAATAGCAGAGACTTTTATAGCTCGAAGTAGACAGAGGTCATAGAGGTCTAAGAGGACTGGACATATAGGATTACAGGTACATTTCTTAGAGTCGGTTTTGCAGAGCACCCAAAGCGGAGCTAATCATGCCCGGAGCAGGCAGTTTTATGCTTGCAGCGTGCAGGGTCACATGGCTTGTGACAGTCCGACCCATCATTCATATGATCAGAAGATAGTCAAAGGACCGCCTTGGCAGAGTCATAGGTTTGACCAATGTGGTCAGAAGGGATCATGCAGACGTGGAAGAGGATCTGGTCATGTAGTAGGTGGTGGGTGAGGATTTGAGGTGTTACCGCCACCACCACCAGGAGTTCCACCCCTACCACAGGGTGCTAGTGGAATGGGTGAGCTCAGCTCTAGGCAGTTGAGGCCTACGATCATGGACCTCTGGAGAGGATACAAGGTACAATCGGTGTCTACACCACCATAGATGTAGTAATTATAGACACAGGTTCCAGTCATTCTTCCATTTCCACCACCCTCGTTCGGAGCTCGAAGATTCTGATGGAGATGTTGGCTCGATCCTTACAGCTAGAGACTCTTACGGGAGCTGATTCGATGATTACGAACTGGTTCTAGCAGTGTGATCTTACACTAGGAGGTGAGAGCTTCATGTGGTATCTCCTAGTAGCAGCATCGAGGCCTTAGGATATCATCTTGGATATGGACTGGTTATCTATATTCCATGCTTAGATTGACTGTATTAGGTGCAAAGTGTTGTGTGTCCGCACGGATGGGACCAGGTTTACCTTCACCTATTAGAAGGGATCCTTTTCAGCGCATGATGAACTCACCTGGCGTAGAGTGCAATTGATCACTCATCAGTTGGCAAGAATTACCCCTAGAGAGGTTGATGTGGAGAGTACAAATTATCCTGCAGTGTTGGATTAGTATGCGAATGTTTTCCACGATGATGTTCTAGGTCCACCTCTTTGTAGAGAGGTTGATGTTTACATTTACATGTACACTGGAACAGAACTGATATCTACACCAACTTATTGGATGGATCCTGTGGTGCTTCATGAGCTACGGGTATAGCTAGAGGACTTACATGGTAAGGGATTCATCTGGCCCCATGTTTCTCCCTGCGCAACCCCAATTTTGTTCGCCAAGAAGTCGAATGGGAGATTGAGACTTTGTTTCCACTATCAGTGCCTGAACCAGGTGACCATGAAGAACAAGTACCCACTAGCAAGGATTGATGACCTCTTTGATCAGCTGAAAGGAGAATAGTGGTTCTCAAAGATAGAACTTAGATTAGGCAATCACCAGCTTAGAGTTCAAGATGATGATGCGTAGAAGATGACCTTTAGATGCTGTTATGGCCATTACAAGTTCTTGGTTATGTTTTTCAGCAGGACCAACTCTCTAACAGTGTTCATGGGACTCATGAACAACATCTTTCACCCATACCTTGATCACTTTGTAGTGGTCTTCATCAACGACATTCGAATCTACTCGTCTACTGAGGAGGAGAATGCCTATCATTTATAGTAAGTACTGGAAACACTCAGGGAGAACCAGTTTTATTGTGAGCTTTCGAAGTGCCAGTTTTGGATAGGAGAGGTTCACATTCTAGGACATGTCATATCGGAGGTTGGAGTAGCATTGTATCCAGTAAGGATTGAGGCGGTACTTTCTTAGGATCCACCCAAGAGTGTGATGGAGGTAAGGGGTTTCCTGGGATTGGCTGGATACTACCAGAGGTTCATGCCAGTCTTATCAAGAGTTGCAGCACCACTATTAGTGTTGATGAATAAGGGGAAACCCTTTGTTTGGTCAGAGGAATGCCAGTGGAGTTTTTAGGAGCTGAGGCAGAGGTTGACTAGTTCCCCCATCATGAGGCTTGCAAATGAGGGAGTAGGGTATGTTGTATACTGCGACACATCAGGGACTGAACACAGAATTGTCCTGATGTAGGAGCATGAAGTGATCACATATGGTTCTCTACAGATGAGACATTGTGAGCATAACTACGGTACCCTTGACTTGGAGTTAGCAGTAGTGGTCTTCACCTTGAAGATGTGGCGACACTACTTGATGGGCCATCAATTTACAATGTAAACTGATCATAAGAGTCTCATATATATCTTCTCTTAGAAGGACCTAAACTAGAGACAACAACATTGCCTTGATTTCTTCTAGGACTATGACTTAGATATGGTCTATACTCCTAGGAAACGGAACATTGTCGCAAATGCACTTAGCAGGATGTTTTGTATTCAACTTCTAGGTGAGGCTATAGAGCAGTTGGCCACTTTACAGATATCCTTTGTGGATATAGATGGAGCAACAGTACTTTAGTATCTTACAATCACTCCCACCCTTCTTCAGCGTGTCAGGGAGGCACAGTGTGGGGACATTTACTGCGAGACACGACCTGCTTAGATATCCACAGGACATGAACAAGATAGATTTTTTGTAGGTGGAGAGCATGTCATCTTCTTCAGAAGATGTACCATGGTACCAGTGTCACATCAGGAGGATGTGTTGAGGGAGTTCCAAACATCCCCTCTAGTGGTACATCCAAGAGTGGAAAAGATGTACCCGGATCTCCGATGACAACACTGGTGGCTGGGAATAAAGAAGGTAGTAGAAGAGTTTGTCTCTCGATGCATCACTTTTCAGCAAGTTAAGGTTGTGAATCAAGTACCTGTAAGCCTGGTTTAGCCTTTAGATGTCCTATCGTGGAATTGGGATGGGATATCCATGGACTTCATGATAGAACTTCCATGTACATCCAGAAGGACTGACTATATTTGGGTGATCATCGATCGACCGACCAAGTCAGCCCACTTCCTACTAATCAGAGAGCAGGGTTCAGTAGAGAGAATGGGATGCCTCTATGTGAAAAATATTGTACGGAAACATGGAGTAACTTCGATGATTATCCCCAATCGTGATGCACGTTTTACTTCACGACTATAGAAGGGGTAGCATGAGGCTTTTGGGACGTAGCTTCGTTTGTTCACCACCTTCCATCCTTAGATGGATGGATAGACTAAGCGACCCATTCAGACCCTCTAGGACATGAATCATGCTTGTGTCCTAGAATTATGTCTCAGTTTAGAAGATCATTTGACTTTGGTGGAGTTTGCGTAAAACAACAGCTATCACTCCACCATTGGGATGGAACATTCTGGGGTGTTGTACAAGTGACCTTACAGATCACCTTTATGCTAGACTGGCCAAGGGGAGTCAGCACATGTGGGACCAGAGATGGTTCAGGCTACCACGGAGAAGGTGCATATCATCCTGGAGCGGATGAAGACTGTATAGAGCAAGCGTAAGTCGTATGACTACAGGATACAGAGACCAATAGATTTCGAGGATGGTGACCACATCTTTCTATGGGTCTCACCCCAAAGATGTATATGGAGATTTGGCCAAGGTGGAAACTCATATCCAAGGATAAATAGCCCTTTTGAGGTCCTCTGTAGAGTGAGGGAGGTGTCCTACCACTAATCTCTTCAACCTCAGTTGCACTGGGTGCATGACGACTTCCATATATCCCAGGTGAGGAGATACGTTCACGAACCTTCTCACATCATCGACCATGGAATGCTGGACATCGATGATGTGGCTACTTTTGTAGAAGTTCCAGTGGAGAGTGGGGATCGACAGGAGCGGGTCCTTTTATGGGAGGTCGATACCTATGGTGCATGTTCGATTGCAGCACGAGAACCTCCAGGAGAGCACATGGGACAGGGAGACTCAGATGCATGCTCAGTACCCCCACATTTTCACTTAGTTTGAGTTTTGGATTACGGGCACGTAAATCCTATGGTGGGGAGAATGTAAAGACCCATAATTTCCATTTAAAATATTTTTTAAAAAATAAATGGAAATTTTAATGTCCTCCAAAATTGACGACATGTGATTACGGGGCCCGGAGTGCCCAGAATGAATTTCTGAACTTTTGTTTGGGTACATTTAGTAAACATACGACTGGGTTTTTCTATCTTTTGAATTGGTGCTCGGAATTGAAATATGAGGACATTTTTGAACTCACAACACAAGTTATCGCTTAAGGAGACTTTCACCTCGACGGTAGTTGGTCAAGGGTGAATGTTAGTTTTTGGGTTTTTCAAGACGGAATAAAATAAAAAAAATTGTTCAAACATTTTATTTTCATTTGAAGCACCCATGTGAATATTTTGGAGGTGCGACCATAGGAGATTTATCCTCCATGTGGATGTTGGGATGTGGGGACCACTAGACCTTAACCTCCATTTAGAGTTTATGGTGGTGGGGACCACCCAACCCTAACCTCCCATGATAGGTTATGGTGGTAGGGACAAACTGAGGACTATCTCTCTTCAACACCATCATTAATGCGGAGGAGCCTCTTGAGATTCCTCCACATTAATTATGCCAGCCCCCTGCACATTAACTGATGCCAATGCACCACATTATATTATGCCAGCATACTTTAATTGGATTGTCCCTTTTTAAATTTTTAGTAACATCATCATTTGATTTTAGGAAGGTTCTTAATAAATTAACCATCATAAATTCCACGATCGTTACATATCTCCCCCCTCCAATATATATTTATCTTGAGAGGCGCATTCAAGATGGCTTCAACAAGCGAGGTGGCGCTGGTAAAGGGCCGCGATGCCAAACACTTGGAGGATTATGCTCTCCAAAGAAGAATGTTAAACCAACGAAGAACACTGACTTCAACATCTTCCTCAGGACAACCTTCATGGAGGATCGTCTTCGACTATGACAAACCGATGCCCGAGCCAGGAATTGGAGGTGTGTGGCTGATGAGACGAATGACAACAACTTCACCTCCATCCCTCTTCGATGACATTATCTAATGATCAAGGTAGGGGTTTATTGATTATAACTTCTCGCGTTCTACCATTCTAATTCTATTGCGGGATTTGGGAATAGAAATTGACGAGGGATTTTGGATGTGTTGTCATAAAATATCATCCTTACACATTCATAATTCATTCATTGTTAACGGCTTGCTATCACTCAAAACGCGGAGGGTGCAGGCCAAACCAACATGTCCCAACCCCTCCAACATTATTCTTTGGAGAAATATTTTAAATAGAGGAAGGAAACATAGGTGATGAAGGTGATGAAGGCAATGGCACTGCCAGCCACGACCCCCACGTCCCACGATGCCCCCGCGGCCTTTCGGTCTCACTGTCGAACCGGCCGCGCACCCCGGCTCTGCACCCTGGTCGAGCCACCTGTGGTGCTCCACCCTCCTGGTCGAACCAGCCAAACGCCCCGGCTCTATACCCCATTCAAGCCGCCTCACGACGCTCCCAACCAAACCGGCCCTGCTCCCCCACGGTGCTCCAGCCTCCAGAACGAACCAACCTCACGCCCTATATGAAACTACCTCGCCGTGGCCCTATGAAATGCCCCGGATCACACCGTGTGTGGCCCTCCGAGCCGCCCCACTCACGCTGCAAGCCGGCCCTCCGAGCCGCCCTGTCCGAGCTGCCTCGCGGTCTCACCCCCTCAAGGTACCCGCAGCCGTCTGCGGCCCCTCGCAGACTGCCACGATGGACCCAGTTGGTCGGGACACTAAGAGAGGTGGAAAAAACACAACGAGTTAGGCCACACTGTGGGCCGGGCCAACGTGTCTGGATGGGTCGGTTCGACAGGGTCGGACCAGAACCGGGCCCACTGCGACCCATTGATCTTATTTTGGTCATTTCTTTGGCACCAGACGTCTGTTTGATGAACCATCAACATCTCTAGAAACCTTGGAGTGATATGGTACCTTTGAGTGATAGCCCTATGAGTTTTGGATTGAGATGGGATACGGTCAGGTTGGATCGAGCACAAATCCAACAGGTTCACTGAGACTAAGAGGCTAACAACTCAAATATCGGGTGTCTGATTGACGCGCCATCTTTTGTGTGGAGACCCAAATGCCTTGGAAGACCATTGAGATACTCTTGCATCACACTTTTTGGTATTTGGGGCATTGAAAAACAGCTTGTGGAGTGGATCCTCTCGAAGAAGAGCAAGCAATTGTGCGGTAACCTAGTAGCTGGCTGAGACTTGATGACTGCTGAACATTTGACTCAGATTGACTCAACTAGCCTAGTCGAGAGAATCATTGTGATGCGGAAGACCCACAATGGGGACTGCCTTGGTGATGCGGCAGACCCCTGGTACTCGATAGGAGGAGTACCTCGGCATGCTATATGGGGGAGCGCATCTGTGTGACAAGGCAGAGCCACGGTGGAGAGCGCCTCTGTTTGATGTGGCAGACCCATGGTACTCGATAGGAGGAGTACCTCAGTAGTCCAAGGATAGTGGGATGCACCTCTGTGTGACATGGTAGACCCACTGTACTTCATTGAGAAAAATTTCATCACTAGCCAAGGGTTAAGAATGTTAATTTTTACTACACATAAAATAAATACTAGTATGAGTTGGGTCAGAACCTCTGAGTTGTTTCTCATCATTGTGATGGATCACTTGATAACATAGGAATATGTATGGGAATATAACTAATTAAGGTTATCTTTTGATTTTATACTTTCTGTTCTCTTCTTATTGGATTTTTGTGAGACCTTGAGTGTTTTGGGGTCCCTAATAAGTATCTTTATACTCACCCCGGCACAGGATATTGCCGCACATTGTTGTGTTTAATGTAGATGACAGACAACAATGACTAATGATGAGAGTTCCAGGATTGGATGGTGCCCACAGGTGGACCATACAACATGTCGGTATGCAGAGGAGACTGACAGACGTGGAGTGCTGAGGAGACGATCCGTACCTACCCTTCAGGTAGGATCCTCAGAGGAAGACCCAATAGTTTTCTTTTTTCTCTATCTTCAGTTGTATTGTATTTCAGTGGTACTTGTACCTTTAATTTTTCGCTTGTATTCTAGCCCCTTTTAATTTTCAGTACTATTTTTGTTATACAGTTTACCTTTGTTGGAATCTCATTATGTACTTGGTTGTAAGTGTTTAGATGTTACAAAGGCAATGACTTCCTAGTTTAGGGAATTACACCTTTAGTGCTAGTCTCCAACCCATGTCCTATAGAAGGTGGGCTTGGGGTAGTCACGACACAGGCCCCAGGGGATGGGTCATGACAAAAATGGTGATTAATAAGGTAGTTCTAATTTTCATGGTTGGATCCTTGATTAGACAACTATACATCCCAACCATGAAATGGGATTTTTTTTAATATTTCCACTTAAATTTTGAATCATGTTTTGCAAAAGACATCTCCAAAAATTATAGCTTATAGAAAGTGTCATTTTACCTTTTCCCCATTCAAAAATTAAGAAGAATAACCCAATTTTTCCATCTCAGTCCTGTATAAATTATAGAAGTCCAAAAAAATCCACCCATATCAACCCCTATATTTTTGTAGACTTTATGTGTATTTCATTGGTTATTCAATGTTATTACCCCTATTTACACATAATCCTTCATTTTATTTTTTTAATTTAAATTTCTTATTATATTAGGAGAATGAAAGATTATATTAGATTACAATTTAATTATTATGATATTGTGGGGAATCTACGTGGCTTGTATTTGGAATGTCCTTAAATATTTTATACAGGCAATTCCTTATTGGTTTTTTGAGGTATTTCGTGCCATCAATTTTATATTGAATTTTCCCAAAATAATAATATAAATTAATTATGAAATTGAAATTGAATTTTAGGGATTATGATTAGTTTTATATTAGGGTTTATTTTTGGTCCTCCCATGTTTTTTTTGGACTTATTTAGAGTGAAACATGGATATGGAATGTGTGTTTCAAAATTATTCCATTTTATTTAATAGTTTGTTAAAATTTAAAAATAATTTGTAAAATCACAATTGAAAAAATAATTTTGGTTTCTTGGTTAGAGGGATGAGATCATATGTTTAATTAGACTTAGGGTGGAACATAGAAAAATATTGGTAATCTATTTTGAATCTACTAGCTTGGATAATTATATGGGAATGCATTGAGTGAGGATGGATATCCTAGAAAATTCCTTCCGACTTTATACATTTTTTGTTGTGCATGGGGATGTTACCTTTTTCGAGAGACATTTATTGACTATATTTTAATTGTTTAATTCATCATTATAAATGAAATGGATTAATTTTTATGTAAATAATTTAAAACATAAAATGTTACATAGTTTGGGAAATCTTTCAAGGGATGACAAAAACCATTCAACTATCACTAATTTTTTTATCATTACCTCTATTGGTGTAGGTCAAGACTATTTTGATGACACACTATGGATGTTATTTACACTGGGGGTTGTGGTAGAAGGGACTGTCACTAAGTCTTCATGATTTGGGACTCCCTTTAGACCTATTGTGAGAGTTATTGTGACATGGAAGTGTTTTTTCAAATTGTCTACAAGTTTCCCTAGTTATACATTAAGACCTAATGTTTATTAAATATACATGGAATATGTAAAACAATGCATGGGTAGACCCTGGATAGTTTATTGATATGTAAGGTGTGTGGAGAAACTAAGAAGGACCCTATATATTAAGATGGTCCGAGATATGGCTATCTAGATTTTTTCTAGTATAGATTAACATGTAGGAATTATGAGGCCATACCAGGTACAAAAAAATCTATTTATTTTTATTCTCCCTTATAATGATCTCTAACACGAGTATTAATACTATGGCCAAGGAACCAAAATAATGTGATTTTACTTATTTATTGATCCAAGGGACCTGAGTAGGTTCTCTGACTATTATTATACCCTACTAATGTTTGTGTGACATGTGTAGATATGGTTACAGTTTAAATCTTATACCTTGTACCTTCCTGTCATCCAATGTTTGGGAATAGTTATAACATATTTATTACTTCAATGTAATGTTTTCGAAGTTGTCTACAAATAATTTCAGATCATGGTGCAGATATGATGTGGGATTCTAAGGCCCTGTGATCCCAATACTGATATTATAAAAATATTAAATACATTAATATCAAGCATTAATGGATTTCCTAAAATATTGGAATAAAATAATATTAGGCACATTGACAAGAAATCAATGATCATCATTGATGCCACATATTTTTTTTCTACCATACCCCTTACATAAACACAAATAGTGTTGGGTGTGGGGATTGGACAAAATCGTGGGAGAAACAATTAAATAAATTGAAATATTTATTTAATTATTTTCATTAAAAATATTCTCTGAGATGTATTTTATTAGAAAATTGTTATTTAAAATTCATAGTGTAAGCTGCATAGATGAAGTATTTGTGGAATAATTGTGAAATGATGATGATGGATTGCTAATCATTTTCACAAAAAATGTTCTAGGATCTCACCAACTGTGATGAAGAAGATTAATTCCACATTAGAAATTTCTTTTACATGAGGTATGGAATTGTCTTACAATGATTACTACTATATTTTATTTTATAATGAATAATATGATTCAAATAAAACAACAAATAGATTTGTGATTCAATTGTTTTATGGGTTTCAATTATTTTTCCTTGAATTTGGGGAATCATTATTTGTTATTTATTATTGCATATGCAATAATTGTTATAATATAGATGAATCTAGGCCGACCTAAAAAAAGTCTGATCTTCATTCCCAATGCTTGATTGGGAAATTTCTCCCATGTTACTATGAATGTCCATCTCCATCCGTTTCATTGAATGAAGGTTCAATGAATTCATGTCAGTTGACCATTCCTTTAAAATTATTTAGAAAAAAATATTTGTATCACAGGTGTTGTTCTTGATCAAATATGTGATCATGGTTTGAAGATAATGGTGGCGAATCATAGGTATGTTAGGTTCATTCCATCAACTCCCATTTTACGGATCTGATAAACATCAGTGGTGTGAGGTGATAGTGATGGTTCATGGACTATTTTAGGTTTTTAGAATCCAACCACTAGTGATGATAAAGTTTGATTGACATGTGATCTAGGTTTTTTAGGAATGATCAATGATAAGAGTGGTGGTAGGGAATGATCAAGTGGAAAAAACATGAATTTCAAATTGGATATGGAATATCCTTTTTTATATAATATATACCAAAAGAATAGTTTTTGAGTGGAGTCTTATGATGTGATTCTAGAGATTACACATGAAATAAAAGGGAATATATTTTGTGATGTCTACAGTATGTTATAGGAGATAGTTATGGAAGATCACTATATATATCTTTGAGTATATATGGGCACAAACTTGGCTAAGAACATGACCATCTATAAAGTTCATGGGGATAGCACGACATGACCCCATACACATGAATTTCCATATTTCATGATCATGACTCCAAGTACATAGGCATGGGTATGTGTACATGGGAAAATGATGGTGGCATTCTGAGTTTCTTCATAAACACTACATGCCTTATAACACTCAAGTACATGTTACATATATGATGGATAACAGGATGTGTGAGATTCAGAGATAAAGGAGAAACCTTACGTGTTAGAAACATTGATTGTAGCCGTAGTACACACTGTTTAATTTTTCTAGGCCATTTGGGTGCGCCATTTTTATTCATTATAGACCTTGTTCAGTTGAGTGAGATCAATTGGTCCATTCCTATGATGGTACAATGTTTTATTTTTTAAAATATAATATCATGATCACCTCTATGTGTTTTGTTACAGATAATGTTTGTATTATTCCATGAAAAGGACTAGGGTGGGATCCTCTACTATATAATCCATAGGTGGGGTTTGTTATATCATCATGAACACCATGTAAAGGGATTCTATTTCAAATATAATTTTTTGATCTAGTAGGGGTAGTGGAATACCATAGTACTCCTTGGTATGATCCTTCAGATATGAAGGGTGTCTTTATAGATCTGGCGGGTTCATCATTGAATGAACATATGAGATGGTCCTCTTATATGGGATTTATTTTTGATGGCATGGATATTGGAGTGATCTATCCCATATGAGAATCATTAGGAATATTTGAGTAGTATCATTTGGCTGGTAGTATCAGCTGATAAAATTTTGAGTTGTGTTGCCTATCATGACTATATCTTTGATTACTTTATTTATAATTAGGGAATACATCTTTGTTAAAATACATGAATTTTTTTGAGATGATGACACTTGTGCCTTTATGTTTGGTTCTTTGGGGATTTCCAAAATGTATTGTTTTAAAAACACTACATGGATTCTTCCTACACATGTCGTGTCTCATAAAGACAACATGTACCTTTATAGTCTCCTTCATAGACTAGGATCCAAAAGAGAATAGTAATTTGTCTGGACAAATTGTGGGTTTTATCATGGATTTATTTAATTATATTTCCCCCTATTTAAGAATTTTGGACACTATTTCTAGATTTTTGTGGGCATATATTTGGCCACTTTATCGATTTCATTACATATGCCGTACTTAGATAGTGTAATTTAAATGTATTCATGTGGTAGTAATAGTTTCCTCATTTTATATTTTAATATTTTATAGGATCAATAATGTAACTTTTCTGTGTGTGTGTGGACATGTACATAGGATAATGCACAACACATTTGGGATATAAAAATTATTTTATAGTTTCTAGACCATACACTTTTAGAGGTAGGATTGGGGTGGACACAATCATCTTTCCATTATTCTTGTGAACCCTAGTAGTTCAAGTTAGACATAGTTGTATCAAAGATCAATTCTATCATTGCACTAGTGTTTTTGAGATTTTACAGCTGTGTGTTTGATTTGGTATTTAAAATAATAGTATCAATTCTTTGAGATTATCTTTTAGTTTAAGGAATTTAGTATTGGTGTGTTGGATGACATATTGATTCAAAAATAACTCAAACAAAATACTTGTTGAGTTGGTAAATCATGTCTTTGGTGACATGGTAAAAAATTAGTACATGAATCATATTGGAATGGGTTATGGTTTAAATGTCCCCCATGATTTATCACCCTATATATACATATTAAATTTGGTAAATATTCCAGTTTAGGATGAATCCAAGAAGAAAAATAGCATCCATTCCAACAAATGACCACAAGGATGATCTGTATAGTAACGTTTCATTAATACTGGGGCCTATAGAGGATGTGGTACCCCCATGTTCTTTTCATATTCTACCACAAACCATTGATAATTATATTATTTCGATTCTAATAGGTGAGGATGTGAATATTCTTCGCAATCTCCATGGTTCAAATGCAGTGTACTGCATGGTTTATAGGTGTACCAAACCTCCATGTAGCTGAATATTAGCTTCATGATGTGACTCAAGTTGTCAACCTTGAGAGGAATCCTACTAATAATATAATGGACTTAAAAGAGAGTATTCATAACCAATATGACTTATGATGATGTGGTCTACTAACCCAATTAGATGAGTATACAATTATATTTTGGTCAGTTTTTGAGCATCTATTTAGGGAGGATTTTTATACGGCCACATAGTAACCATTGAACATTCTGGAGGTTCGACAATTGTAGTAGTGGAATGTGACCATGGGGGAGTATTATTATAGGTTTAATGGACCTTCATGAAACTGTCATGTTATATTTTGAGATATGATCATTAGATCATATAATTCTGAGTGGTTTTAAAACAATGATATATGTGGTGGGTCAATAAAAAATATTTAACTTTTTATAATATGGGAGTATTTGAGGGTAAATCTAAGATTTATATGGGTAAATCATTTATCAAACATATATTTACCTATCAATAAACTCTCATTAAAAAAACTATCGCCAAATTTTTTTGATAAAGATAATAGATTTGATACTATTATAATATTACCAACAGATAATAAACATGTTTTTTGAAGTGTTTGGAAATATGTTATAATGATATATTTTTCTTTTGGAATAAATATTACCAAAATATAATATATGTTTATGAATTCAATTTTAATAAAATTAGAAAAACTTTATTACTAGTAAATGGTCATAAAATATTTATTAATTAATTTAACATATATTATATTCGTGAAGGAGATTTCAAAACATGTTCAATCTTAGAAAAAAAAAATCATGTTGATGAAATTTTATAAATAAGGATCCATCATACCTCACCCACATAAAGACAACCCCCCCCCCCAAATGACCCATCCGTTACTGCATAGCACCATCCCATCTATATCATCGAACCCTCTCACTCACCCCCGTTCACGATAGCACGCCCACTCCCATCCATGCTAGGAAGTCCACTCCAACACCAGCTAATCCGTAGCTCCAACAAATGCCCATCCAGGCCAAAAAGTACTAGAAAAACATCCTTTATTTGTATTAAACTCCATTTGTAGGTCTCATATCCCAGTGAGTGAGGTCAAACAGACAATAATAATAATAAATTACTAATCCTTCCTGAATAGCTGCATATAACCCCCCTAAAAGTAATCTAGATTCTAACTCAAATTTCGGGACATGGGATTCAAAAACAAAATAACTAGTTCAATCAACAGAATAAATTCACATTTCACAACATGAAAATTACAGAAAAATCAATAGAATATAGAATATATCCTTTACATTACATTGGTTAATTTAAACACATTAATAAAATACATCATAAAAAATGAATAGATTCTAACTAAAATTCAATTTCACAACATAGGTTATCATTTAGATCCAAGTATTCTATGGATGCAAGTACATAACTAATCAATGGTTTGAGTTTTGGATTACTCATGGAGATCTAAATAACAACTATTAGAGCTTTGTAAATAAAATTCATTGGATGATTCATTTCAATAAATATATCAATCGATATAGTGAACTACTTTTTTTATTTCTATTATGGTAGAGGTGAATTTCAAATTTTTCTTTCAAAAAAGGAAGTAACTACATATCGTGAAAATAAATATTCAAATAGGATATTTTATATTAAAAAAATGTTGACTTGGAATTAGGTTTGAAATAAAAAATCTCCAAAGTTAACCCTGATATTAGTATATATTATACATAACAGAATATTTTTATCCCTAAAAATTTTATTCATGGGAATTCATGGGTGTTTTTAGTATAACAACATAATTTTTTGGATTTAGTAAAAATTTCTAGATTTTCAAAAAACTGGGATATTATTTATCAATAATTTATTTGAATAAATTGAATAGTTTCATAAAAAATAACCTTTGATTTATTAATGTACTTGATGAAATGAAATCACATAAGGTGTTTTGTGTATGAGGGAAATTCAGATATGAATAACAATGATGAAACTATGTTTTGAAATACTGATAACTTTGGATGGGTAATTTTTCTTATGTTGTGGCCTTATAATATATGGTTAATCCGATGTATTCTTAGTCTTTCTCTATCGATCCCATGTTCCAAATTTTTTAGGAATTATCCCTTGAAAATATTTCATAAATTTAAACAAAATGTTTTCTTATTTATAATAATATGACTTATTATATTGTGACTGTTGATCCCAAGTATATATCAGGTGCCAAAAAATCATGTTTCCAATTGATGGAATGACAATAGAATGTATTCTATGTTTAACACATTTCCATACTACTACCTAAGATTTTATACTCATCCCAACATAGTGCATCGATGTCACATAATATTATGTTGAATGGTAAATGTAATGATCATTATGATACCTGTAATTATTATGAATACAAATAATATTAGACCATAGTATATTAATATTAAATAAAGTAATTTCTCATCATCACCTATCATTACATAATAATATAACACTTCCTCTTGTTCTTAATTATAGGATACAAAACTGCCAATTGTCATTGTGCCTATATATTAACATTATGTCGTTCCCAAAAGAATGTTACGAAGAACAGAACACATAAAATCTCTACACAAAAAAATATCCCTGTGCGACTAAAAATTTTAGAGGCCATGCAAATGGACTGTCATGAAAAAAATAAAATCCAAAAAAATATCAACATTCAATGTATACCATGTTAACCACCTGATTTTATCTGATCTATAACAAAATAAAGGAAATATGTGATGTTAGTAGACCGATCAGTCATTATGAAGTGCATATGAAAAAGCATATAAACAATACATGTAAAAGGGTAATATTCAATAACAATTTCTAACTAAATTATGAAATGTAGATAATGGACTAGGAATGTTGTGAATGATTTTAATGATATAGAAAATACATTGAACTGATTGGATTTCACCATTTACCAGAGAATTTCATAGAGAAATATATAAACCTTGTGTAGAAAAAATAGCACAATGTCAATGACCCAAGGAATGACCAAAAATGGGGGAAATGAAATAAAAGGTATAAATCATCATAATTAATGGAGAATTAATATTTACATTATTAGGCTTTGTTATAGGAAAAGAAGTTAGTATATATATCTGGATTTCTTTTGATTTTGACCTATAAAATTCAGAGATTGAAAATTATTTAGTGACTAATGTAGTGTGGGGGAATATTATTACATATTTTTTATAATAAAAAATTAGAATCATCCTTAATAAAATTATATTACATCATAGATTAGTATATATTTTAGAAAGTGATTGTGATAAATTTTCATTTCATTTCCCTATTTAATGCTTTAGTCATTAATCAATTTTCGTGCTCCACTCAATCAATCTGAATATAATGTTATATTATTGAAAGGGTTGTTAGGTTATTGGTGATTATTGGAACATTTGTTGAAGAAAAAATATATCCCTAATATACACTTGATTGATTCCATATAATCATGTGGTTCCTTCATAGTTTACAATGAGACATCTATTTGAGGATTGAATAATTATTATCTACTATATTTATTAAAATAGTTTGTAAAATTAGCTTAATGTGATCATTATAATACTATAAATCCCCAAAACTAGTATCCATATGTGACAGTATGTTGATAAAGACTCTCTAACAAATCAATAGATAGAGAAAGGGTACATATTTTTTGTAATTTTTATAGAATAATGATAGAAATTTTAGAACATGGATTAGTCAATGATCTATCATCTAATAGATAATCTAGTTTATTGCATCATACTGATCTAAATTTCCCAAAAAAACTAAAGAACCACCTTTTAACAATTATATTCATTATAACTTTTCAATTTCACCCATCCAGATCAAAATATAATTTATGAATACATTATAGTTCAACTTATATAAATTCTTTTATTTAACTACCTCGTGATAAGGTGTTCCTCTACTGTATAATTGTCTCTATTATAATGGGATGTGGTCACAATTTCATAACACCTATTAACTATCATAAACATTTTTTATCTATTATAATTATGGGAAATTATTAAATGTTGATAAGGATATTTATAGAACCATTATAACAACATATAAATAATTAATATATAATGAAATTAAATAAACTAAATTAGAGGTTATCTCATTGAATGTACGATGTGAAACTCAATGTTTTCATTTTGAATTAAATTTATAATCTCACTGAATTAAACATTATGATGAATATATCTAGCACCGTTCTGAAATCAAAATAACTAGATTTTATATTATAATAATAATGAACACTTTAAATTTAAAATTAGAATAATTTAGTAAGTTCTAAATTTTAGTGTCCATATTGGGGAGGATCTGAACCAACCCATCAATATGTTTTCCATTTTGTGTGTAACATTGAATCTAGGAGGTTTAGTTATGGTTCAAGATAAATGGAAAGTATTCCATAACCGTCCTAAAGGATTATCTAAATATCGGTATTACATCCTCTATCATGGAAAATACACCATATGAAAATTTATTTCGGGAATTTTTCTTCAAATGATTTTTCAAACATCCATTTGGGCTTCCCAAAGTAAAAATAGTTATGGAATCCAATTATACACGTGAGAAACATAGTAATAATACAAAGAGTGATTCATGATTATTTTATCCATGGTGATAAAATGTTCAATAGAGGCATTTACTCATCATTCATACCTAGAAATTGAGAATGAGTGAGAGAAATTTCACTTTCCCCCTTCATTGAGTTATTCGCATCTTAATTCATTTAATTTTTACCAAAAATTAATATTTTCCCTTGTTTTGTCAATATCATGAATTTAGTTGATGAAAATGATCATATAAATAACTATTTCTAACCATAAGGTATAACATGCACATACTATGGACATAGAATGACATCGGCGAACCGATGGGGTGGTAGGTGAAGGGAAAGGTCACTATTATAAAAACTATTTTTAATGTCACCTTGTTTCAGATCTATTTTCTAGACCTGAAATGAAAAACTCTGAAAATAGATTTTCAACATTGGGTATTTAATAATATATTGTAAAAATGTTTACAAACATTTAGTTCATATCACAATATTCGATTTGATAGGTCGTAGAAATCAAGAAGAGTTATAGATCAAAAGTTATTATCATTAGAAGTTGATCATCTCTCAACAATGTCTTAGGGAATACCAATTTCTGAATGCCATAAAATTTAATACGTAACTCTTTTTGAGCTCTGGGACCTGTCAAATTGAACATTGAGAAATGAAATACATGTTTGTAAAAAAATTCATGTTGTTTATCAAATAACTAATGTGAAAATACCTTTTAATGTTAGTAATTAAATATAGATGTTAAAAGTAATTAAAATTTTTAATATATTTTCATAACAGTTATCATAAAACTAATGTGAAAGAAAATTTTAATATCCCACAACTGCAAAATTTCAATTTTTTTACATCGAGGTATCTAAATTTATATTTTTTGCCTCAAAATTTTAATACCATGATTTTATTTATCATCACAATTATATGTTTTCATTATATACATATCCTAATTTAACAATAATTTCATCCACCCATAATCATTCCCCCAACTCATCTCTTTTGATCTGCAATGTGAATCAATTATTTCCACTTTCCACAATCGCATATAGGTATTTTAAATTATTTTTCCATGATTTATGGTTTTTATGATTTGTTTTCTGAATTGCTATACCATTTAACGAACTTTTATTTCAACAATAATTTTTCCACTGACTAAACATTTTTGACCATCCATGTGAGTCCAATATTTCTTCATTTCACGTTCTCATCATGGTATTTTTTATAAATTTTCAATGATTTATATTTTTTATCAGTTGTTTTCTTAATTGATATACCATTAAAGGATAATTATTTTATTAAAATGTTGGATAATTATTAATATCATGTTAAAACAACAAATCCTCTTTCGGATTCTAAAATTCCTTCTAAGATAAAGCTATAGGTGGCTCATTCGATCCTTCCTCAAAATTCATATATCAAACTTCTAATGGTCATAACATTTGATCTGTAACTCTGTTTAAGCTCTACAACCCGTCAAATAAAATATTAGGAAATTATCGATAAGATTGTAAACATTTTTTGAGTCACTTATTTAAAAACCGTACTAAAATGGATTTTTAATTTCATTTCTAGTGGGTCATTCACGTCAGTTTAAAAAAAAATGATGTTAAGAACCTTAAAACCCCATTTTTAACATCGATTATTTAATAATCAAATTAAAAAAATCATATTTTTAATATCCCTCAAAATAACGTCGCATCAAAACTGACATTATAAATCTAATTACCTAACCAACAAATGATTTTTTACTAGTTAGTACCTGGTAATGAGTGGTGTGGCATTGAACAGGTGGTTAAATAATGAGAGGAGATGAACCGGTTGGTGATGAATGGTGACTTGAAGAAGAATATTACACCCATCAAACCCAAATAACATTAACTCTGGTTCTTCGATTGAAAAATTTGGGGGAATGAGATCAAGGGTGTAGTGTTTTGTAAAGTTTTTTGATATATATTTTATTAAATTAATGTTATTAATATTTATTTATAATATAATATTTTTTAAAATAAAAAAATAAATTGGTGATTATAACAAATTTATTTGTTGGAAAAAAATGTATGTATAATCATTTTATAGTAAGAAATACAACTATAAGTAAATGATTAGTTAGTATTAAACATTTAATATTTATAGATTCATTTTAAAAAAACATTTGTTGTTAATTATAATTAATGTCACTAAAATCTACATCTATTAGAAATAATTATTTTTACCCACATATGTTTTAGTTGTCCCTAATTTTCTATTTTTATTGAAAATATCATATAGTTAGTGATTAATCATTGAATTCCCTCAAATTTTATTGTGTCCTTAAAGAAATTAGTTATGGAGTGGTTCTTTGATTGTAGACACCAATAACTGGGCTATTAGGGAGAGGGATGAAGATGAGTTCTTGAAATCTATATGATGATGGAAGTCAAAGTTAAATTCTAAAACCAGAATCATCCATAGATTATCCTATTATAGAGTATTTGTGGTTCAAGGTTCTCAATGTGGATCAATTCATCCTTGAGATATGAAGTGATTATCTTAGGATGGATGGACACAGCTTGCTCAAAATGATCTATCCAACAACAAATCTAATAGAGATATGCTCAAGAGACACCCTAACAAGAGATATCTCAAGGAAAAGGGTGGTCTATAAGGTGGAATAAATTATAGAGGTGCAGGAAGAACAATAAGTGGTGGTAGGTGGTTTTAGCTATTTCCACCACTAGCCTCATGTGGTATACACCTCAATCTCGGAGTTGGTGGTTAAGGGAGGTGACAGATGAAGGCAGCATAGGGCAATAACCCAGATGTTTCATGTATGATTAGTGGTATGAAAATTGACTTCCCTACTATAGATACATTATTTATGGACATAGGTTCTAGATACACTATTATTCCCAACACTCTAATTCGAGAGATATAGATTCTATTGGATCCCTTGGATCGAGCCTTTCAATTAGAGTCTGAGAATAGTTGTGACTCAGTGATCCAAAAAATATATAGACAGTGTGATTTAAATATTGTAAGTGGTAGTTTCTTATGGTATCTATTTGAATAAATGATGGGGAATTACAATTTAATCATAAGTATGGGCTAGCTATCTATAGTTGATTCCTATATTTTTAATTTCATGTTGATGATGCAATGTATCTATGGTGAATGATCACTATATTCCTTCACTGATGAGAAAAAAATGAAACAAGGCATGATTGGATCATTAATATGATGACACAACCAATGAATCTCCAATTAGATAATTTTTCCCTTTGAGTAAAGGATCTTATGGTCATTCATAATCTTGTAATGGTGGTAAAATATGAGTAATTCGATCCCAAGGGTGTTTGGGTGTACCACTAAACACATAGATAGAATTATATGTTGAATCATACCTCATCGAGACCATGATATTTCACTACAATATCAGATGGCACCCATAGAGCTCAAATACAGAAGGGTATAGTTTGCATACTTACAATAGATGGGAATTGTTAGACCTATTGTTTTACATTAGTTAACAATAGTTTTGTGTTTTAAAAAGGTGAAAGTGGTTTTGGCTTTATGACCAGATCATTAGTACATGATGATGGTGACCTATGAGAATAAGTATCCCCTACCAATGATTAAGAACATATTCACTCCATTTAGAGGGATACGATGGTTATCAATGATTGTCCTAGGGTCAAGATATCCACATATTTGAGTGTGGGTTGAGAATATACAGAAGATGATATTATGATGTCTATATTGTCCTTAGGAGTACATAATGTTTCCATTCTATGTGATAAACTAAACAAATAGGTAATTGGGACTCATAAATAACATCCTTCGCCCTTTCATAGACCAGTTTTTAGTGGTTGTTAATGATGACATTATTTTGTAGATGGAATCTCATAAGGATCCCTACAGACACTGGTGGTTGGTAATTTATATACATCAAGAGAACTTGAATTATGGAATTATAATTATTTTTAGCTCTATATTTATGAGGTCCATATTATGTGATATTTCATCTAGATTCGTGGTGTGGTAGTGGACCTAGTGAATGTTGAGGTAGTGTTTGCTTGGGATCCACGCAATAGAATCTACGATAAACAATACATTCTTTAGATGGAATGATATTATCAGAAATAAATTATTGACTTCTCAATGATATTAGAACCTTTGAATAACTTGTCCTAGAATGGTTAGACATTCATTTATATGGATTGGTTTGAGAAATATTTTCAAATTTTAAGAATGAGGATGAAAAGTTATCCCATATTGGGATATCCTATAGGAGGGTGTTATCTAGAAAATGTTATTTCATGCCTCTTGGACTTTACATGGTTGTGTTTTGATATATAGGATATATATTATAGCCTATAACTCTCAAAAGTTGAGAAAACTTAATAACAAATAGATAATCCACATTTTATAATTGGATCCACTAGAATTTACCTTCAATATGCAGTGAAAATAGCTTATGGGTTAGCGGTTTTTCATCAACTTTGACCACAAGATTCTCTAGTATATCTTCCATTACAATGACATCAACTAGATAAATAGGTATTTGAATTATTAACTCCAATATTATTACATTGAAATAGTATATAATATTTTTTTACAATTGTTCATGAAGGATTCCAAGTATTTTGCCTCATATTTTTTATATAGTGGAAAAGGACGGTGTAGCTATTTACAATCGATAATTGTTACCCCAATTATATTTACAGTATGTTATGGAGGGTTAGGATTGATATAAAAACCATGAGACCTCACTTTATCATATAGTGACTGGATGTTCTCCAGATGGGTTTTCTAACTATAGGGAGCATGCCATTGTTTTCAAAGAACGTATTATGGTTCCAGTGAAATTTCATGAGGGTGTGATAAGGGAGTTTTAAAAATCCCATACATTGGTACATCCATGTGATGATATGATGTACACGGAACACTATAATCAAGTGTAGTAGAGATGTTTTTTGAAGTGTGTGGAGTTGTTTATCTATCAATGACTCAATTTTTCTCATGTGAAGGCAGTGAAGTTGGTTTCTATGGTGTTAGCTCAACCACTTGAGGATCCATAGTGGATGTGTGATATGATATATAGGTACATCATGATGTGGTTGACATGTAAATATAGAGGAATTGATTCCATCTTTATTATGGTAGATTTACACACCATGTCATACCACTTCTTGGATATTTGGGAGGGGTGTTCTGTAGTGAGATTTGTACTCCTTTATGTACTAGAGGTAGTATTGCTCAATAGAAATCCCTTAATGGTAATTTTTAACATGATTCATGATTCATATTGGGATTATAGATAGGATTTCATGAGGCATTTGGGAATCACATTTTTAATCATGGTGTTCCATCAACAAACTAATGACCAAAATGAGATGACTATTTTCTTGAGCGACATGATTCTAATCTACAATTCATATTTTCTTCTAGTTAAAAAGATCACACACCCTTACTGGAGTTTGAAAATAATAACACAGAGCATTCCACTATTTTTATGGAACCATTGTATGCTACTTATAATTTACTCTATATGTTACAACAATGTTTGATATATTTAGAGTATTTAGTTCTCATGGTCCTATTTTTGGTATGTGTTGTGATAGAGAAGGTGTAGACCATCAACAATGTAATTAGGATAGTGTAGAGCCTACATAATTCCTATATTATTAGACGATAGATTCCTTTGCAGTTCAAGGAAGGATATAGTGTATTTTTAATTGCCTCAACTGTAAGTATATTGTAAGATGTTTTCAAGGGTTTTATGTTATCTTCAATGTTTATTTTCCCTCAATACATTCCACATAGGGTAGGTGAGGTGGTTCTCCACATAGTCCGAACTCAGTTGTTAGACCAGGTACGCAATGTTTTCCATGTCTCGAATGTGATGAGGTATGTGGATGACCCATCACATGTTATCTACTGTGAGGATATGTACATTGGGGATGTATATATATCAGTGTATTACCCATTTGGGAAAAAATGATCGGAGAAGATCATCTATCATTGAGAGATTCCATTGGTGCTTGTTTGGTGGTAGTATAAAAATAATTTGGAGTGTAGCTTGGATTGTGGGACCCAAATGAAAGCTCAATTCCCACATAAATTTAAATATACTATTTAAATTTTTTATTAAAAACTCTTAATTGTGGGGATAATGTAACATCTCTATTTTTACATGAAAAGCATTGGAATTTTTCAAATAATATTTTCAAATATAGGTGCTGGGAAAACATTATTATATAAGGCTTGGTGATATTATTATTGAGATAAAGAAATATTAAACATACTAATATCACATTTGAAATTTTTTCAATAAAAACTATAATAACAATAGAACTTAGATAATAACATGAATTCTGAGACAGGATTTGAGTGTAAAATTTTGGTTTTACCCTAGGCATGACATAAAATTCGTTAATGAGAGGTGTTTGGATTGGGACCCATCCTGGAAAAATAATTAAATAAATTCGAATATTTAGTTAATAATTTTTTTCGATATACAATCATATATATCCTCTAAAAAGACAACATTATTTCTATTTCATAGGTTTATCTGCATTACCTGGAGGATTGAGAGAGAGTGTTGGAGGGTGTTTTAAAAATGTTGATGTCTAATTAAGGATAAATATCACCAAATAAATTTTTGGAGATCTCCTATCATTAAGATTAATATTCATTCATCATTAGAAATTAATCTAAGCTATTTTAGGGATACTTTTGTGTGGTTTATTTCAATATTTTATTGTCCCATGACAAACTCAATTGGATTCATCCAATAGTTTGATTCACTGGTGGATCATGTTGTGGGTGCCACTACTTTTTCCTAGGATTTGGAGAATAATTTTTTTAGTAGTTTCTGTATATTAAATATTTATTATAGAATCAATAAATCCAGTAAAATATAAAAAGAATTTGGTTAATTCCTTATTTTTTATACATTTCACCCCCATTATTGTGATTGGTCAACATCATCAGATTCAATGGATGATGGTTTGATGGATACATGATATTTGACAATTATATGACTATTATTCTGTGAAATAAACTGATTCCGTGCATGAGATTCATGTTGAATGATACAATTAATGTTAAATGATGATGTTAGAAAATTAGTGGTAGATCAGTTTGAGATGACTGATTCCCATTTTCCTAACTAGACATCTAGTGGATTTTTGACGTGATGATGATTCTTATGAGTTGATTTGGTGAATGGAATGCAGCTAATGGAAATAGAGAATCTCAATTGTGGAATGATCGATGTACTGTTGGTGTGATAAATGGACGGAATAGTGATGGTGGGTGCTCAATAGTAGAACACATGGAGTACCCACAATATCAAGAAAATCACATTTTACATAGAGTGTATAAATAATACACATTATGTGGGTTCCCTAGATACAGCACTAGGGTTTACACATAAAGTATATGATTTCACACCATGATGTCCCTATAATAAATTTTGTATCCCGATGCATGTGGATCATCATGTATCCCATAGGATACATGGAAAAATATATTAAAAGGAACATAAGCATGTGTAGAGTACAAGGGAAAGACTCAATACTCATATACAACCACGTATAAGGGAAGGAAAATAGTACACAACCTAACCTGAAGTACACAAGAATCACTTGGGGTACATGAGCATGGAATAAGAACCCCTTTAGTGGTATAATTACTAGTAAATTCATTCCACCACTTAAGTACAAGTCATGTAAATGGAGGTTTAGATGCTGTGTGAGACAACGAGACACAAGAAGACCCCGAACGATGAAAGAAATGTTTCTTACCCTAGAACACAATATGTAATATTTATAGGGTAGTGTAACTACAATAATATGATCAGTATAGACCACATTCTGTTTAGTGCTATCCCTTAGTCTATTCCTATTAGGGTTAATGTGGAATTAAAACCACAGTATAGGATTGGTATCCCCTTGATGGGTTCTATTCCAGATAGAGTCCATTGAATCCATTTGTGAGGCCTATAGTGGGACATTAAATCTTATTCTCCATATGTATGGATTGTTTTATCGACATGAACATCATATATTATAGTTTTATCCCATATACATTATATTGATCTAGTAGGGTTTCTCTAATCCCTTAGTAGACCTTTGTGTGATCTCCAATCTTAGCATCATGATCTTTGGGGATCCTATGAGTACATCAAGGTGAGTCCATACGATCAAAACCTATCAGATGGGTGTCATCAATTAATTCAAGGCCCATGGAGTGAGCCCTCCTATAAAGTATTTTCCTCAAAGACATGAGTAGAATCATGTATCTGGCATTATTGTCAATGACTCTATTGAGATTGAGACCCTTTTGATAGTGGTTTTATATTTTTAGCAGATCATGGTATTCTGTTTTTATCATTATCTATCATATATTGGTTCACATATATATGATATATTGAGCTGAATACTCATGATTATTTATCATTTTTTGATTAGGTATTTTCTAACATGAATTATTATATTCACCCATTCATGTTATATTCCCACACATTCCATATATTATGAAAATTATAGGCCATTTGAGGTTGTCATAGGTGGACTGAGAGAAAGAGGATATTATCACATGGAATAAACTAATTGTGTTTCATACAAGGGTTTCATTTTATGGTTTTCCTCAAATTATGCTAATTTTAGACACTATTCTCAATTTTGGTGGGATTGTATTTATCCCCTTTATCACTTTTAGTATTTTTTTTAAAAATAATGGTGATATTTATATGTATACATTCATTTTTATCCATTCTATTGTTTTACATTTCAATATTTAATGGGGTTTTGGAAATGTGTATCTATAAAAGTATATATGATAGTTCTTACCATCTATGGGATATTTCTACTCAATGATAGTAACCACCCCTGATATTATTGGAGGTGTTCTTGGAGTGGTAATACATGTCTTACCACTAGAAAGGCATTCCTCGGATGGTCGGGTCTTGAAAATAGTGTTGGAAATTCAATGCATTCAGCTAATTTTTTTCCTTTCATTATTATAAATTGCATTGGAATCTCCCATTTGGGTGGTGTTTATACTATTTTTAACACAAAATTTCCTTGGGGACGTGGTTGATGTAATTTTAGGGAAAACATCTATATTATGGTGGTCTATGGTATGATGGAAAACCCTCCGAATAGTGTAGTTTATGATTCTAATGATAACTCACCTAGGGTAGAGGAATATGATAATAAAGAAAGATCCCCTAATATAATGTTATGTGACACCAATGGAAACTCATATTATAGGGAACACTATGATACTATTAGTGTGAATTTAAAATATTAAGAGTGTGTATCCTTGTATACTTGGATACAAAATTCATTATGTTGTGATACTTGATTGATAATTCCTTAGGATATTATGTTTTATGTTGGGATGTGTTTATCCCATATGTTTCTATGACACTATAATAGGTTAAATGATCCATGGTTCTTTTTTATGGGTTCGACATTCATTTTGACATTCTTCTAGACAATTGGGAACTAGTGGATGTAGGAATGGTTGATCGGGGGACATGGAACTGAGGATCCACAAGGGTGATTTATTTATTTTTCTATGAAATAGTAACTAAGTATTTTACATTAACATATAACGTCATTGTTTTCTATAAACATGAATTTTTTGGTTGTCCACTATTTAGGTATGTACTGACACAATGATAGGTAGTCATTATACACAGGTACCTAAGTGGCTGAAACATGTTGTAGGAATAGGTTGTTTATAAGACTGATTATTTTGATTGTTTTTATAGATATAATTGTTTGGTATGGAGGATGATATAAGGTATGAATTGGGATTTTAATGAATATTTTTTTATCTGATTTATTTTTTACGAATATATTATCTACCTTGTGAGAAATCAAAGATATATTAATATATGCATGCCTATTCCTTTCATATTAATAATGGACACATTATTTATCTACTTAATTTTATTGTTATGTATTTTGTATGATAATTAGTTATTTCTTATGTCATTAATACTATTACATATTTAGTATAGTCTCCTCATAGTACTACAATAGGTACGTAGTTATTGTTGTTAGCCTCTAGAATATGAAGACATATAGTTTCAGTCATATATTTCCACTAGTCCAATTCTCTTCATAGATAGTTTGATTGAGAATTTATTGCCAGAGAATGGGTCATGGAGATTATTTGGAAGGGGTAATTGAACATTCTAGGGGATAAGTTTTGTTGCAGAGTTTTATGGGTCTGGATCTAATGATCATCTATTTTTAATTTCAATAGACATTATAACGTGGGGTTTCTCCTTTATTTGTCTTGGGAGAAGGGAATTATGAATTAGTTGTAGGTGCTACACTATGACGTTTGGTATATAGTGTTTTTATAATATTTTTTCCACTTTTAATTGTTTATCGATTTTAGCTCCATTCCCACTATTCTCCCACATTATCTTCACGTGGAGATCCCATGGTTGGTGTCTCCCACCATCTTCAATTATTTAAAGTTGTTTCCGTTGTATTTTAATTATATTTCCATATTTATTCCCATGTTCTATATTTTTCCTCTCCCTTTTCATCTTTCCTCTATTTATCATCATTTCAATAATTGTAACATCAATGGGGGGAGATTCTAAGATTTGTTATGATTCTATCCATGTTTATTTTAATTGTTTTGGATTTGTGAGGTTATATCGCTAAAAGTATTTCTTTTGAAATTAATGGACCCATTTTAGGATCTGTATCATCTTGGATATTGGTACCTATTTCAATGAAATTTCTTTATAACATATTCCATGATATTCATGGATTCCGTAAATGAAATTCTATTACATGATATAACTATATAAGTTTTCACTGAGTTGTATTAAATGGGATTCTGAGAAAATATCTTTATGTATATTGAAACTCCTCACATGGCAAGAATTATTGACAATCATTTGATATCTAATTCATGGATGTTCATATGTTTTAATGGGGTTCAACGAAACATTAGTTTTTAAATTAAATCATTTTATGGTTTCAAATTAACTATTCAATAAAAGATGTTTTGTTTTGGACAAGTGATTTTTTAATGATTTTATAGTATTAATGTGGTTTAAATAGTGTTTTAAAGAATGATGATTATTTTTAAATGAATATCAAGGTATGGTTTTATAACATTGTATTAAGGGGTTGTGTGAAGAGATACTATAAAAACTGTAAAATGACTTAGACTATAAATAAATTTTTTACATTTTTGACTCTGTTAAAAAATGGATCATTAAACATTTATGTGACGCTAAATAGAGCCCCTTGAACATGAAATTCTACTTGTTTAGCGAGTCTCCATAATTAATTTGGTATTTTTTTGTTGTACATGATTAAAAGGGGCCAATTCTAGTGAGTGTGTTATATGTTTGATTGGGGTTATGTATAATAAATTTTTCAGGATTTACGTGATATGAATATTTTATGATTAACCTTACATTCTTTGATTGATGAAATTGGAATACTATAAATTTTTTTTTATAAAAATGATGAGTGAATCAATTGTAAACTTTTAAACCGGCTAGTTTCCAAGGATAGATTCTACTCTTCCAATGGGATTATTGCTCATGGATACTGACCACTCATCATATAGATTGTGTATGATGGATACAAAGAATTTATTGGATGTATTATATACACTGGAGTGTCAAATTAAACTACCAAAACCATATATATGTTCTTTAGGTATGGTCCGGGGATCTAGTGACAATTTAATGTTCTTTTTTACTTGAGTCTAAGGTATATTCCCAAGATAGCTAATTCATTTTGGAAATTGAATAGATGATTTATATTTCTTTCATATGTATTATATATATATTTTATTGATTATACATAACCATTGGATTTTTATATCCATTTATCTATTTTAATATATATTACTAATATTTGGATTTATTATGTTGTTGTTGTGGTTTACTATAAATTTAAATTAATTTAAAAATGGTCTTGAAGGTGTGTTTTCAAATATAATGTGATTTTTCTTCAAAATAGAATTTATGATTTTTTTTGGAAAATAGAAAGATGTGTTTTATTTACATATTAATTTAAAGGTCTTCAGTTCTTGGATAGAAATATTGTTTAATGGAAATATTTAATTTTTTACTGATTGGTTTTATCTTTTTGGTATTATACCAGGTGATCCATTATTGTTTAATAAAGGGATTAAGTGCGATACTTGTTTCTCTTATGAATAATTATGTAAATACATATTTCATAAATTTTTTTAAATGATAATTTTGGGAATGAGTTATGTAAATAGAAATGTGGAATCTTCCTTAGAATCCTAATTTAAATGATTAGGATTACAACCTACATATAAACCAGTTTTGTGTTTTTTATATGTGTGTGTGTGTAACGACTATATATTGTATCAAGTTCATTTTATTGTTTATTATTCAAAGGATTCCATTAGGGCTTCGAATGGATGTCTTAGGTAATTTTGAGAGATAGCAGGTCACATGGTGGGTTTATTCAAGTTGACTAAGTTTTATTTATTTTTGCAGATTTTGTAATTACTTGTTTAGCATGATGTATTTTTTATCCTGTTGTTAATGTATAATATCCATCCATTTTTATTTAATTTTATCATTATTTATTGTATGGATGTTGTGTTTCTTGTACAATGTTTGATTATTTTATTTATTTGAAACGGTTTATATGATATGGATAAATGTATATTCCCTTAATATTTTTTTTTCAAAAAAAAATTAATTTTTCTTCTCTCATTTTTTTTCTATTATAGGGTTATATTACTACCACTAGTGTAGGTTGATTTATTTTTTTAATTTACTATATCACATTGGGATTCAGAATTACCATTTTGATTTTGGGTATATTTGTTTGAGTACATATTTAATTCTATCTAATGTCAGTTTGTTACATTTTTCCTCTACAAAAAAGAATATTTTATTTCTAATGGAATCATGTTTATAGTTATTTCACCATTATCATTAAACATTAATAAAATTTAATTACAATGCTTATTTTCATGTAATCCAAATATTTATAATGAACATAATAGAAATAAAAAATCCATAAAAATCATGTTCTCTAAATTAAATGATATTTTCTTATTATCCTTTATAAATTTCAAAATCATATACTTTGATGTAAATATAAATCATTTTAGAATAGAACATGGTGTAGAAAATGTAGTAATAGAAATAGAACATTATTTGGATGAATATCATATCACCACTACTCATAATATTTTAATTCTCTAAATTGATCCTTCATTATTAATACAACTGTATATTTATGTATTATCATTAACCTTTACATCCCGTAATACTTAGTTTCTATCTTAATGGTTTTATATCACTTGATTTTGAATCTAATTTCTATTTACATATAATTTTGTGTCATTTAATATCTATTCCATTCATTACACTCCTTGTAGATCTTTCATCTCGTTCATTCAATTTTACATCCATGAAAATTATAAACTATAACTTATTCTTACAACCTCTAGTTTTTATATAGAGATAATGTTTTTTATCATTATTCAACATATTTCTCAATGGTTTTACTTTTAATTTCTCAATCAATTATACCATAATTATGATAAATACATAACATTTCCTTCAACTTATTTTTTATCATAAAAATGATATATTTCATAGATGTTTATTGTATTGAACTTTGATATTCCCCAATTTTCCCCAACTGATTGATTTAGAATTTGAGTTTACTAACATACTATTACAGTCCTTCAATAATAGAAAAAATGTACTTTTATTATTTCCTTTTTATAAAAATATCTTCATTAGAAACCCCATGGTCAATATTTTTCTCAATAAAAAACTATCATTGAGTTTTTTCTACAGTTTTAAAATTATAATTCTAAATTATACATATCATGAAATCCTATGGGATTAATTATATCATTGTGCCATGTTAACATAAATGAATAACCATCACCCCTACCACACTAACCATTCAATTTCATTGAATAAAAATTTATATGTTTTTATATGATTATGTTTTCTTTTATAGGAACTATTATTTTATATGTTTATGTGTAGTCATCCATAGAATCAATGTATATGTTTTAGATGTGTGATATAAATATTTCATACCATTCTATAAATGAAATGATTCAATTATATCATTCTTTGTTACCTTCCTTTTTCTATTTTTAATAAACTTTCTATAAGTGATTAAAACTTTTAATTTTATTTATTTACATAAATAATGATACATTTCTATATGGAATGGAATTTTATTACATCATATGAACATATTTTCAATCCTACTATCTTAACATGCACTCATTGAAACTATGATAATTTTTAGTTCAACAAGTGAAAGAATCACAAGATCCTAGTATTATGGTACTAATTTGTTTTCATTTTATCCACTAGAATCATCTTCATAATTTTCATCATCATCACTATATTATTTGTTTTATCACATTTCCAATTAGTGGGACCAATCAACACCATCATTTGGCTAAAGAAACTATCAATTTTTTTTGGGCTTATATTTAGAACATCAAACTTATCATTTAAAACCTATAAAAAACACCATCGCGTTGTTGGAACAATCTTAATGGTTAGATAATTTAACCTAAATTTCTATTATATAATTTTAACATACCACCATCATATAGATCTATACAAATAATTATATGTAAAATAGGTTTATTTTATAATGAATAAATCATAAACTTTTTTTGCTTTTCTATCCTGGGGAACTATATGGGATCATGTAAGGGTATAATATTCATGAAAAAATATGACACATCATTACTTAAAATATACCACATGTGTGATTTATTATTTTTTAAAAAAATTCATCCATCGAAAAATGTAACCCCCTTCACATTAAATGCATACTCCATGTTAATGATCTTATTTTAAAAAAAAACTTTTTTGGAAAATATGTTACTGTTATACTACTTATAAAGTCATAATACACAAATAAACACTAAGAGGGTTTAAAACATGGTATATATTATATATCCTTATTCAAACATACATTTTTTCATCTTTCCATGAACATTATTAAAAACCCAATTCCTTGAACACGTCCAAAACATATGAAAAATGATTTATTTTTCATGAAGATTTTACTTTTTTCACCATTAATATTTACTTCCAAGGATCATCAATTGATGATGTTTCAATATAAAAAATAAAATATCAAATTTCATCATTACCGAATATTAGTTAATGCTCAATTCTATATCATTGGGTTTATACCATCTTCATCCTAACAAAAAACTTTTTTTAATAAATTGGATAACAAAAATATGATACATGGTCTAGAAAAAATAATTATCCACTCAAACATACACATAAAAATAATTAAGGTTTATTATTCATTAATTTACAACAATTTACAACAAATAATATTATTAATAATTTTCCATATATAAAAAAGCATCTTTTTAATAATTACACCTCTTTATTAATACATCCTCAGTTTATAAATATGTCACTCATCATTAATGTAACTTATTTTTAACTAAAATATTTTCACTATATAATTGAACACCTAATCCTTTAATTGTATTTTAATTTTTATATCATGAATAAATTATTATCACCCATAAAATCAATGTCTCATAAATTAATAAAATCATCCATATTCATTAAAAATTATATACATTTATAGATCATAACACATAGTAAAGCCTCACCATGGAATTGTATTCCTAAAAATTTTACCTCCATCCAATAACCTAAAGAGGTAAATTTCAAAATGATTACATTAACTAAAAAATCCATATTTTTTTATATTAAATAAGAATAAAATAGTTTTCATGTAAAAACGGAAATTCCTTTCAATGATTATTTCCTTACATTATCTATAAATAATAAGATCCACATTGTCCACCAGAAAATATTATTACTTGTTTTCATAATACTACATCCTAAAACAAAAATTTACTATTATGATTAAATTTACCGTAATAATCAAAAAATATCAAAAAAAATTATTAATATCATTGCACCATGTCCATATTGACCTCCTTGTTTTTCTTTTCATGTTTAGTAATCGTGACTAGATCCTCTTTCAAATCATGTCTTCCTCCATGTTTTTTCATGAACCATCAAAAATATCATATTCATTATCATTATCCCAAATAAAAACATGGTCTTTTTCAATTAAAATAACTTCTAAAATGATTAAAATATCAATATTTCATCTTGGTTTATATTATAACGCATACTCTACTAAATGTTTCTATGGTTTGGTCACCATTTGATAAAAAATTAATTAAATATTTCAATGACCAATTAATTTTTTTCCAATTGTATTTACACATCATATATTATTCCAAATACCCAATTTAAGAAATAACAATGTTAAGGAACACAATGTATGTCAATTATAAATTAACAATCATCCCCTCCAATAATGATTTCTATAAAATATCAACATGGGTTCCATTATTCTCCAACATGGATAATCATTTATCCATTTGATCTATAGTGTAGTTTTAATCATATTTTGGTGAAGTAAGAATATATTCTAAAGAAAATGGTAGGTTTATATATGATAAATTTTAGTTTTTAGTGATTCCATTTAATGTTACATTTGAACCACCAATATATATTGGATTAATTACCAGTTCTTAGTGGTGGTCATCAGTTATATTTAATTGTATTAATGATTTTAAAAATTGAATGTGATGATTTTAATTATTGAATTATATATTTTTCATTGAAAACAAATGTATGTAATTCTATCAAGGTGTAATTTCTAAATTAGAGTAGTTAATTTCATTGAAAATATCATATAATAGTGGGGGAATATAATTAAATCCATCATTGATTGATATTTTCATTTCACTGTAAATTTCATATATTTTTGTAAAGGAGTGTAACATTCATAGTATATGGGGATATTATATGTGTTTTGGAAATATTTTTCTTCATCTATTATACACATCACTAAATTACTATAAATGATTATGTTGTTGTATATATATATTTTATCATGAGGTTAAATTTCTGTATTTGAGGTGGAAATTGACAAGTACATTGATCCTTAAATTTTCATATGGAAGATTCCATTTTTATGTTTATTATAATTAATTCTAAATCATTATATGTTGTCTATTTATGTACGTGTAGGGACTAATATTATATAGATACATGATGTTTATATCCTAACAAAATAAACAAGATAACATGATCTTGTGTTCTTGGTGATAATTATTTCTTTAAAGCTATGGATAAGATATATTATCTTAGAGAACGTAGATGAATTTACATATAATAAAAAACCTAAGTTATATATTCCTTTAGTATTATATAAATTTTATTTTGTAAAAATACATATATTTCATGTAATATAACATCAGTATGATCTCATATACTCTCGAAAAAGGTAATATGGTGTATGATGTGCTATGTACGATGACATAAGGTCATATCATTCAGGAAAATTTTATAATTAATAAATTAAAATGGATCTTATATACATTTAATTTGATTTCTATGTGGTTGGTGGTGGTTTTGTTTATTTGAAATTAATTTAGACTCTCCTTTTTTACAATAATGTATAACAATTTCGGGTTGTCTGTCAAAATATAGAATCATGAAAAGAAAAAAATATTCATGACTATGTTATTGATATATGGATATACTATGATCAAATTTTAGTTATATATCATTGTATGTTTTTGGTTTTGGAATATGTAAGAGATTGTTTTTCAATTTTAAATCAATATCTCAAAACTAATAGTGGATATATATATTAGTAAGAAATATGTTACAATAAAAGAGAATTCTTGGGGGACTAATATACTGGTATCAATATTTTATTTTTTTCTAAATACATTATTTATTAGTGTTCTAAATAAATGTATTGAGTTACCAATATTTTTGAAACCTCAAGATATAATTTCTAAAACATAAGATGATATATCTGTGTTTTTTCAATTTATTTTTTTATCTAATCATTGGGATGGAAATATTACAAATATTTTTTGGATGATTGATTAATGAATTTGTGAAATTTCACAAAACATAAATAATATATCCATGTGGATAGGTTTGGAAATGATTTATGTCTTGAAATTAGTGGGGTCCTATGTAATTACAAAGAATATCTACTAATATTGATAACCTCATTAATATCATGGTCTATCGGAAGGATTATAATGTAATTTTAGAACTCAATAATTATAAAACATAGTATTTCATTTTTATACATATAAAATGATGAATTAGTTGACCGATGATTTATATTAAAATATTTGGCAATGTGGTTTTGATTTTAGGGGATCATGGGTAGAGTAATTTCAATTCCTATGGTTTTTCTACAATATTGAATATAGCTTGTTTATCGATATGGAATCATTCCATGATTTTAATAAATTTATATATAAATTATAACTATATTAGACCGAGGATGATGTGACAATGATTATGTTTGATACATGATCAAATAACATTTTTTGATAAGAAAAATAAGCTATTTTTTATGATTAATTTTATTTAAATTAAAACATATTTCACTATTATACCATGTGAATAAAATTCTGTGAAAAGATACTGAATATATTGATAGAATCATTGGAACATTCATGATGTGCTAATAATTAGAATTTTAATTTCTTTGTCTATTTCAATGTGATATACTTCATTTTCTATGAGTATAACATTCTAATTGTGAATTTATTATTAATGGAACCAAATTCAAATTACTTGATCCTTCATTATTGCTTTCTTTAGTATTGAATTATTAAAATAAATGTTAAATCCTTCAACAATAATAATGGTCTAAAATTGATTGGAAGATTCACATTCATGATGTAAATATTTTTACAAGATAAATAAATTTTCATAATTACCCCAAGAGAGATTCAAATTAATGCATTATGGTTGGATTAGTATTGTGTTGTGATATGTTTCAATAAAAGAATCGTTAATATTTTATTAAAGAAATTTGAACAAATATATATAGACATATAATAATTTTACACTAGAAATTAATATGAAATTAATAAATATAACTAATTTAATTTAGCTTATTTATATGGAATAGTATTAAAAAACTATTTATAAGAATTGAAATTTTCATAGAATGTGTCATCAAGTGAACATTACAAAAACATCCATAGTGAAAATATTCCATTTTTATTATCCTTTACTTCAACATAACAAACATTTTAATTAGAACAAAATTACATAACTCAGTAGACTGAAAACTATTGGAAGAACACTCTTGCTGTTATTTTTTCACAATATAATTTTAGTTATTCAATTATAGATCATACATAGTGTTTATAGATGATCATTTGTTATAATATAAAATTTAAAACTATATTTTGGAAAATCTGATTTTAGATCCATTATAGATTATTTTAAATTTTATTATCTATGAAATCTATGGATGTAATTATTATTCAGAATCATATATAAATAAAAAAATGAAACCATAAATTAATTCTTTTCTATACTAGATACATCATGAAACACAAGTATTTTTGTTGATTGAAATATTCTATAATGTTTTATTCATACTAAAATGTTTTTTAAATTTGTCATTATTTTAATGGTTTTCTAAATATATGGAAAATCATTATTTATTTATATTTTTTATTAATAGTAAATTTTATTTTCTAATTTTCATTGTAAAATAAATTTCACATTAAATGGTTGTACCTTTGTAAAATTGTTGTGTTGTGTTTTGTTAGGTTAACTTATCAAAAATTCATAATTTCATTATTATGGATCCATTAAAAAAATTCTTATAAAATTATTGTAAAACACAATTAAAACATAGGAAAATCTAGTGTAATTAAAACCTCTTGGGGATTCATAAGGGATGTGTAGAGTGGAATAATATTTTATATTGGAACCAATATAAAAGTATTTGTGCTTAATATATAAAATCTTTAATTAGGGAAATTTAAATTTCATCTTCCTTGTTAACCTTTAAATATGAATATATATAGTTAACATGTCGTTTTCTAATTCTCATTAAAGAGTCAAATATAGAAGTATTAATTTATTTCTACATAAATAATTTATTTGAAATATAATTTTAATACTTTTGAATATTGGATCATGAAATCATTATATTTTTAGGTAGGTGATGACGTATTTCTAAAAATATCTCTTCATTAGTGATTGCATAGGTTCAATAGAGGTTCAAGGAATTATCAATGACTCATTATAACCTTTGAGGTGTAACAATATTTTTGTGCAATGGTATATATATTATTTTTCCCTCCCTAGAATGAGTGGATTAAATGATGTCATTTATATTTATTATCTTTTCATATTTCTTTATAATGGACCTACTATAATTTTTTACTGTAAATGAAATATTTAAGAGAGTATAATTATCATAGTGTGACCTTTGGAGATCTTGGTTAATAAACAGTTTTTTTCACACATGACTAGTTTCTTGAGAGTTTCACAGAGGCACAGTGGTTTAGAGGAAATTAAGGGGGATTGAGAAATGAATACATGGGTTTAATAGATTGAGTTATTTTTAATTATTTTTTTGTAGTTGAATTGAAATAAAATTATTTGTTCAGATACTTGATATTACTATCTTTTTTTAATTAGTTATATTATTATTGTATTTTCATGAATATGGTCTTGATTCAAAGATATATTCAATGGTGGTTGAGGTAGAAATTTTTTTATATTTTTTTTCAATAATATTTGGGAAGATAATTATTTAATCGGTATCTCATATAGTAGGGAAAAAATAGTAGTTAAATAAATTGTTATCAATATATCTTTTTTAGAGTAACATGTGTTCTCTTGATCAATATATCAGAGATAAGATATAAACTTTATCTCTAATAGAAACCACACCATGTTTATTACATCCCTATACCATGTATTTAATATTTTATCCGGTGATGTAGTTCTCAAAATGGTGAGAAGTCCATTTATTTTGGATAACATTAAAGGATACATCAGTCATGATTAGGAGTGATGATATTTCATGATAATTATTTATAAGACAAGGGTTGTATAAAATACACCTATCTCATATGGTGGTTTAGGGATTTATTTTGGTGATATGGCTATTGAAATTGTGGAGAAACCATATCTCAATTTATTATTATGTTTTTAAAAATGATTTTGTTTGGTAGGAGTATGTTGTGGTTTGTTTATTTGGATTTGAAGTGGTTGATGAATTGATATTTTTTCCAATAAGACCACAACATGATTATAGTCAAAAAAGTAAAATTAGGTAAGAATGAAAATTCCAATGAAATTAGAGGGAATTTGTACATTTTTCGCCTACAGTTTTGTGATCTATTTGGATCAAAATGTGCTATGGTGTTGTTTAAAAACCATGCAATGGTTTTTCGAATATTAATTTAATAATAATTTTAAATCTTTATTACTATTTATATTTGGAATTATGTATTACCTAGAGATCCTTGATTATTTGAGGAGAAATATATGGTTTATTGATTTCCCCATGTGGTATATTATTTTCAACACTCATGAGATCAATTATTGGTAATATTATGTACATTAAAACTATTTTTATCCCAAATATAAAAAAGATTTCATTTTAATAATCTTTGTATAGTATTTGATGTGATATTTTCATTGATAATATATATAAGATTGATTATATATAGGTTCGTTATGAATTATCTTTAGAATTTTGATGGTTTTAATGTAAAATTTCATTTATAAATGATAATTTTTGGTGGAATATTTTATCAATTTATTTATATATATTAATAGAAGTTATATTTTTTCTTGATGTATGTTTTGAAAACCGTTAGGAATTTATTAATATTAAGGATTGATAAAAAATTGATATTAATAGGAAAGTGGAACGTGTTTGAAAATAGTTAAAATTATTTTTGATTAGATTCATATTGTTGTACCAATATTTGTGGTTTTATAGAATATTATTTCTTATGATGAATACTTTTTTCCTAACCTCAATAATGTTTATGGATATATTGAAATTAAAATTACAATCATAGCTATACAATTCAATACTATTTAAACTAGTTAAATTATTTTGTGTAATGTTGTACAATTACAATAGGTTACTCTGTAATGTGTAGATTTAAAGTTAGTGGTTTGTATATTAAATTAAACATTAAGAAAATCTAATATCATATATATGTTCTGATAATTATTGTTGTCTATATTGAGGTTATTTGTTTACCTGATATGGTGATTTCATATGATTATTGATATACTAAAATCTAATTATATATTATACATTTATGTTAACCTCATTTGGAAGGATCTTGATTTTATTATTAGATGGTAGTGGTATTCTATGATATTTTGGTTACATATGTATTATGCCACACCAACCATAAATAATATATTTTTTGTTATATAAGGTTTTACTAATTATATTATTTATTTATTGTAGGGAAATGGTCATAAATATGATAAAATTAATTTTTATGTAATTAACATCATGATAGGATTGAGTAGTGTGAGTCGGGTATTATCATTATTATGGTGGTTTTGTGGTTTCATTGATGTGGATTGAGTAGTGGATTGAATTCAATCGAGGTAACTTGTGTTATTATTCTTCTATTTTTTACTTTATTTAGAATCTCAAGTGAGATATATCCTTTGTGGGAGATCTAAGTGAGATCATTCGTCTCATCGTCCCTAGGTAGAGATGATTGTATTTCATCTAATATTCTCTTCTCAAGGCCAATGGCTCAGTTCTGACCACGTCATATTTCAATCCATCAAGTATGAGACGGAATATATGAAATTATAGGGGTATGAGATTTGTTTTTATGGTTAGAGAGTAGTTTTGGGATGTGGGATCATTCGTCGGCATGCTCATTGGGTATAGAGGATATGATATAGGGTCATTGATAGTGGAAGTTGGGGGAATATAGGCAATAAGTTTACTCTAATACTTAAACGTGCACTGATCTAATCCAAACGAAATCCAACCTATTCCTTTTGAATATGGAATATTATAGGTGTCACTCCTGATTTTATTTGTCTTGGGAGGTATTGTGGTCAGTTGTAGTTGGATGATAGTGGTTAGGGTGCTTGAAAAATGAAAATGGTAGAGATGACAGACTCACAAGAAATGTAGATCCTCTATTGGAGGACAATGGTTGGTTGTTGGGGAAACCGTCTATTGTTAAGAGAGTAGAATGATGAGTGAGGTAGGTTATGATCCATATAGATTTTATATTTAATATTTATGAATATTTAGGGGCATAATAGGTTGTTAGAGGGCAGAAATTCAATTTTTCCTAGGGTTTTTGTGGGTGTCTTGTTTCCTCTAGATTTCAGGAAAACATCATTAAAAGGCTTCTAGGCCATGGCATGACATAATGTTGATGGAATTTTCATCTGCAATAAAATACATCATTCTAGGACATTAGGATATGTTTTTTTGGTTTTTCAATGTAATGGGTTCCCACTTAACCCAGTAAAAAATTTGTTATCTTTACCATTTATTAATAAAGTAGAATGGCCTAAATTTGTTTCATGAGTTATTAATATTTACCCATATCATTTATTGATTCTTAATATGAATTTTCATCTTAAATATGAGATATTGGGCATACATTTAAAATCACCTTCTTCTTACCTATTTTCTATCTAACTTTTATAATAATGTTCAGTGTGATGCTAGAAATTATTATTATTATTGGATGTGGTTAATCTTGATAGAGTTAGTGGATATATGTGTAAATGTTTAGTTTTCTGTTTTGACATACACATTAGATTATTTTAACATATATCTTTATGATATATTACATCTATGTTTTCATGTCTTGGTGTTTGTTTTTATATATGACATTAAATAAATTAATAAATTTTTTTTCATAGCGTTATATATATAGCCTTATTAGTAGTGACCATCACATGGCTTATTGGATATGAATTTCAATGGTAAATACTATTTTCATCACCAATTTAGAAGGGGTCATTATTGTTTTTTTTCATCATATCTGAAAAATGTTTTGGTTCTCTAGTTCATATTTTATGCCCATAGATTGATTCTTTTTCTCAATTAACGGTGGATATTTTAGAGGCATGAGTGGGAACACTTAATATTTTTATGCTTACCCCTACCTCTTAAATTTATTTATAGATATTCAATTGTTTGTAATTGGTTTTTTAGTAAAATTTATTCGTGAATGTTGGTGGATTGGTGTACTATGTGTTTATAAAATGCATAATATTATTGTGATGTGTATGTTTATTTTTTTGTATTCATTTTTTTGTGTTTTTTGTTTCTTATTTTTTATTAAGATTTTATGCATTATTTATCGTTATATGAAATTCACAAGAAGTAAGAAATTATTTATTGGTTTCCATTATATTTACATATTGATTTCATATTAATTATATTATATTTATTTCTATTTTATAAGGGAAATTACTCATATATATGTACATATTTATTTATGATTTATACCAATAGTTTCTTACACTAGCCTATGGAAAATTATATGTGGTATTTAGGTATAACACCAATAATGTCAATTAAAACATGGTGGTTAATTTTTGGTTTTATTCATCAATTAGTTTTATCATGATGAGTTTTTGTAATTATTTGGATTAGGTACATTTACTATTTCATTTGGTGGTTTATATGTAGTTTACATAAACACAGTTTGTGAAGTCTACCGAGAAAAACAACTATAGGTGAAAACGAATCCAAAGATTCAATATATGAGTCATGATCATCTAGGGATCATTAATATTTTTAAATTTATTCTCTTTGGAATTTCAATTTGTGTATGGGGAATGTATCCTATAGTTTAACATAGGTGATTGTGATTTTTTGTGTTTTTCGGAATAATAGTTCATGTTACATTGACTGTGGGAAATAAATATATATTGAAGGAACCCATATCATTGGGATATTTATTATTATGTATCAATTGCAATCACAACCTATATCACATGTTAATTGTTAATTTCATGTGTTTCTGCAGGATTCAATATATCCTTGCCTTGATCAATCGAGTATAAAGGCTACTTCCACAACTATTTATCATTCTTGGGTTGCATCATTTTTGGGGTTTTAAAAGAAGGATTTTCTAGGGTATTCATGATCCATTTTGAATCAGATGGTTGGACACTAGTTAGTGGATATGTTTATAGTGTTCTAATTCATTCGGATAACAATACATAATTTTACGTTCTCAGCTATATAATTATTGTGGAGAAAACAACTTTAATGGTGGAAAACATATATTGGAGATTTATAAAAATATCTATTTTTGTAGACATAATTTCTAATTATATTTTTGAATGAGTTATTATCATTGATTGATAGAGTAACTTATGATTGAATATATTCCTATATTTCATGGTTATGTATAGTATTTATATGTTTTCAACAGTATTTATACTTATTTAATGAAAATGGAATCTTATAAGTGGTGTGGTATTTCATGAGGAATAATATTTTATCCTGATATCTTAAATTAATTATTATATAACCATATGATGTTATACTAGGATTGGGTTGGTGATTATAAATTCCATGAAACACTCCACCAAAAGATACTATAGTGAAGGAAAAGAGAAAATGACCCTCGAGTCCTACCTCCAACAGGCCTCGAGTTAGAGACTAGCTTAGAGGTTTCAAAATCTAATAAATAGGATGAATTAAGACCTAAAACAAAACATGATTGGGATATAGGATAACTCAAAAAAAAGATAAATAATGAAATAATATACATTATAATAAAAAAAACATACCATAATGAATGTGTAAATGAAACTAATACAAATAATAGTATCCAAATAGAAGTCACAAAATAAAATATAGTGAAGAGAACTAGTAAGAAATCCAATGGTCAGTTATAGTAATATAAACCACAGTACATGAAGTCCTCCTAGAAAACAAGAAAAATTATATTAATAAACATCACATGGTCATACTTGTAAACTATGTAGGAAAACTAATGTCTCATTTGAACATGTGAAAAGATCATAGTAGTGCACCATTGTGGAAACTACATAATCAAATCACATAACAAATTATTGTTGACACCTAGTTTATCCCATCGCATCACATCAAACCTAAATACACATAGTTAATATCATCATATCACATATTTATGGTAGTTGGGTAATGTTAACACATAGGAATGAAACCTCATGTCCCCCTCCTACCATTCCCGACACAAACTACAAACTTTTAATTGCATCCCATATCACCTCACCCAAAAGGCACTTCGTTAGTCACATCTAATCACAACACATATAAATACATGATCTTTTTTCTTCATTCCATCATATCCAATTCATGTCATTATTTCTTGGAATAGTGAGTGGGGAAGAGATAGTATCCATCCATTCATCCACACCAACACAATATTGTGGAAAACACCCAAAACATTTAGTTTTCGGTTGTCGGTGCATGAATTTGGGGGGGATATATTGAAAAATCGCAAGGAATATGTATGGTATATATAGAATCATTAAATTTAATCACAACCTATATATTTTCAAATAAATCCATCAGAACACATACCATACCCACATTTTCGGAAACAACTAAATGCAAGACAAAACCCACCAAGCCAAAATATAGATATAATAATTCACCCTTAACATTATCAATGAAATGAAATTTTTAGAATTTTCATTTACCAAACATCTAAAAACAAAAATTATTCACATTTTACATTATGAATAATCCATATTAATATATACATAATATTTCCATATAAGAGATACATTTCTAATTCTACCCACTTTTCCAACTAACCCATTCTCTTCGTTATTTCATAAACATTTATTTGTGATTTATAAATAACCAAATTAAATGAGTATTCCTTGATCACTTCAATAAATAAGTATCCACTCTATCACCTTCCATTATAAATTGACATTATCAATTAATTTCATTATTAGACATGAATCTATTAAAACATAACTAAATACCTTCTAATTCACCTCATATTAAAACCACAAATCACACAAATACACAATTGTAATAATAGGAAAAGTAATATTTCATCACATTCCAAATATTTATTTATGACCCTGATCATAATAGTAATAATACTTGGTGTAAAAAAATTATTAACAAAATATATGTGATTAATAAATTCCAATTAATGTGATGTAAAAAAACAAATCAATCAAGGTAACAAAAAATATCAAATTAGCTCCACAAAAGACATTTAACAGCAATGATTTTCACTGAGTCATCAAACATTTATAATAAATTTAAAAATATTATAAATCGTCCAAAAAACATGTTACATCATTGTTTTTATGGGAAAAAATGATAAATAGCACAATTTTATTATCACTTTATCCCTCCATGAAAGTATTTCACTAATCCAATGTAAATAAACATGTCATAATAATGATAATAACTCTCTATATATGTGATAATACACTAGGTGTTGAAAAATTATCCAGAACATGAATAAATCATATAAGATTCTGGTTATTTATACTCATTTCCATCACATCCAATTAGAAAATTCATTATATTTATTAATGCAGTGTTCACAATCTCACAAAAGAAAAAACAAAAGTGTATCCCCTCATCCATGATACACTATGTGAAACATGAAGGATTCCATATTGTGATTTAAATACCAAACAAGTATAAGAAACATTTTTCTCATAGCCATATTTCATTACCTAGTCTTCGGATTCACCATATTCAATAATTTAATTCTAAAAAAATTATTTAATTAAATCTAGAAATTATAACTCAACGAATGAAAAAATTTGAACACACCTTTTACTCATTAATATTAATCAAAAAAAAGATGATGGACCAACAATCCTATCAGATCTGAGGGAGTTATGGAAGAATGATGTTGAATACCATTGGTTATTTATTTATGTGTTTTTAAATTTATAAAATGTTTCATTATTTAATTAAATTATTTCTTTCGAAACATATAAAAAAAATTATTATTTAATTTTTAAATCATATTTTACACCTTATTTTATAATTTTCAATATTATTATTTTTTTATTAAGCATGGATCCCCCACATGGTGCACCACTCCCCCACACTTTTAATTTTTAGCAAATCAACTAACTCATTGTTTATCATTATTTTTATTCATATTTTTTACCTAAATTCTGAAAATTCATCCTAAAAAATTAATATTCTCCCAATAATATATTTAAATCCCAAAAACCTCTAATTTATTTTTATTTCATTCTCATTTCTTTATTTTCCACTCACTCTCTCTATCTCTTCCAAATTTCAATTCATACACGAACAAACCATATCATTAAATTTTATTATTATTATTATTATGATTTATATTTAAAAAATCATGCAACACAAAAATACAATACTATATTTTCATTTAAAAATAAATTTAATTTTTTGGATATCTTTCATAACACAATACTGGTTTAGTTTCCAACACACACAACTCCCAATTTAGAGGAAACACTCTTTAGTTTAGTTTTTCCCAGTAGATTAATTTACAACAATATTAGAAAATTTATATATTAAATTTATATGTTATACATAAAATATGTATTTCTAAATTTATTCAATATATTTTATATTCATATGTTTATATCAAACACAATTTCACGCTTACAAACTATATATTCTCAATAGTTGTATTATCACCTTTTAACAAAGAACATCATCTAAGTATATTTTTTTCAATTTATTAAATATTATATTTTAAAAATAAGTTAATTTTTGAAATATTATCATTAAAATTCTCTTATGATGATTTTTTGTATTATATTATGAAATTCAAATTTTTGATGAATAGTGAAAATACTGGATTTTAATCGAAAACCACTTATTTTTATAAATTACGTATAATGGTATGTTATATTTTATATTGGTTTTAATGTAAAATTATATAATTTATGCATAAATTAATAAAATTTATATAATTATAATCAATTTCACACTAAAATGGGTATAAAAACAAAGCAACCTTTTGAACATTTGTATATTAATAACCTTCATTGGTGTCTCGTCTATATAATTATTTTCTTGTTAATTTCCACCACATATATGATATAAAATTTGAAAACATTTTTTCTATATTAAAATAAAAATAATTTTCAATTTCTAATATTTTAAACTATTCTTTTGACAAAAAATTCCACGGTATGTAATTAAAATATATTACACCAATTAGTTAAAGAAATAGATTCACAAGGGACTAAAAAAATTGAACAATAAAATTGAACAAAGATATTATACCAATGAAATTTAATTACAATATTTAGATCAAATTATGAAATTTATAGAATTTTAATCATTATTGGATCCACCTTACATGGAATGAAATGTGGGAGGAAGTCCCTTTTAAAAAATTTACAAGAATGTCACTCCCCTTATAAAAAGGAACTCAAACCTCCCACATAATAACATATATAAATCCCATTGTCTCGACTAAACCCACCAAAAATAATCTCAAAACATTTCTACCCACTTTATATAAGTCTCACTATGGGAATAAATCCAAACAAAGAAGTCTTTTTGTATAATAAAAAAGGAGATACCCAAATAAGACATAATTTTCTTCAATAATCTATTTAGTTTCATTTACATCTCCACCCATTAAATTATATATATATCAACATATTTTAATTGAATAAGTATCTGAATTATTTTTTTAATATTTTTTATAATATTTCTACATAAACATTAACACACATCCATCGAATGGGGTACACAATAATCGTTAGTGTGTACGGTGGACTACCGCCTCATGAACATATGACATTCGTTAATCCTTTTTCCTCCATTTATGATTGGAATAATAATGTATATAAAATTAATATATGATATATATTAAATTTATTATTTAATTATTTATATTTGATTATTATATCACTCATACGTTCATACTGTCCATTTTATGGGAATACGATAACATCGTTTCTGGACGTGCAGAATGCTGCCTCCAAAAAGTATTTTGATTTGATCATGCTATACATGGAATGTATAAATGATGGTTTTAATAAAAATATATGTAATATATAACATAAATATTATAATGGTACTATATTATAAATATATATATCTTTATTTTCTATTTCATTAAATGAGATAATGAAATGTAATTAGCTCTTATTCGTACACTTGGCCTACCGTCTCAATGTATGTTGCATTTCATTTCCAATCTCAAAATATTAAATTTTATTATAAATAATTATATAATGAATATATATATATATATAATATTTAAATCATGGTTTAAATTCTATATATGATTACATAGTGATCTAATTTATAGGAACAACATGTAACATGTCAAATCAAACCCCAAGAACACATAAATTAACAAACAAAACATTGAAAATAATCAATGTTTGCTTACGAATTGGTATTGAGATGCTAGAATAAGTTAATATATGATATTATAAACTTTTTAATGGTTTTGGTATAAGTTAATAACATTTATAAAATCGTTATATAAGAGGTTAAAGGGTGTTCACTAAAAATGAAAAGCTAGTTTGTGGATTTTCTTCTAACTTTTTAATTATACTATATAAATGTCATATTCACCACTTACTTATTTTTTGTGGTGTATATAATTATCCATTATCATTTAATATCATGATTAATTAATATATCATGTTTCTTTATTTTTCTCTTTTAAATACATCATCCTAGCGGTTTTAACATGGAAATCAGCAATTCGTAAAAGTCAACATTACAATGCCACTTTATTTTGTGATTGTTGATAGTATCATGATTCAATCACTTCCTTATGAATAATTTTATCATAACATTAACTTATCTTAAATATTAATTTTATCATGGAATTAATATTTTTATTTCCCAATCCATATACCATTTTTAAATATATTGTTCTTTTTTAAAATTATTTTATTAACTAAGGAACCATTGATAAATCAGTACCATTATTTTAGTACGGTTATTTGATAAGGCACATTCTTCATGAATAAAATCAATTAATAAATATAAAAGTGATTTTTTTAGGAAGGTTCAACATATTTTTGTTCATGTTATTAATATACACTTGATGCACCGGTAGTATCATGGGACAAGTCATTTTACAAATTAGATTGGTTTTTTCCCGATATGTTATAAACAATCCCATGAATGGTCTTAATGGTAAAGGTACCACCTACTTTGGAAATATGGTGTCCACTAATAAATCATTTACCTCATTAAAATTTAGTTATTATTTATCCATGATATTTTTTCATTGATATTTTTATGGATGTAATTCATTCTTTGATTATGGATTAAATGTCATGTGTCTTAGTTAAATTACTTGACATATTGATTATTATAGATGAAACTCTATAAATGGCATGATTTCTCAATTATTTTACTTTTCCATGTTGATTATTCTAGTTAATTCATTACATCATCTAATTTACACTTACCCTTACTGAGAATTTCATATTACACTTATTTTCTTTCATTTCTTATGGATATGAAGAAAAAATATCTGAATGAGATTTCATGGTTGCATTTTATTTAATTTTATTATTTATAAATTTTTATTTTCTCTTTCATATTGTAATATGTGTAAAATGTATGTAATCTAGTTTTTTCAAATTGATAAACTGATCAGTCCATCAGGATTTTATTCCTTGTACTAATTCTAGTGTAAGAAATTATGGAATCGACATCGAGATTCTGGGTTCAGTGTGTTATAATTAGTTTCAATGGATGTATATCATAAAACGTGGAAACAAGGTTTATAAAATAAAGACTATGAAACGTAACACCATGGTATACCATGAGGAAAAGTATTTAGAAACATCATTAAATTTTGGTGATGTGGATATAATGTGGTATTTATAACTATACATCAATGTATGGATATGATAATTGAACATGGTTCTTACATAGCGGTAGTTAGGGAGAACAACTCTAAAAAGGTACATCATGATTGAGGGGAGCATAAACTAGATTATTATAATAGGCCTTACTCTACTCCTATTTTGACAGTAATGGGTGATATGATTTTGATAAATCATATTTTAATTACAACCATTATGATGAATTTAAAAGTAAAGATGTCCCCAAAGAAACAAAAGTTCCTATTTTTATGATTTATGACACATAAGTTATTAATTTATGCTAAGTAGTATACCATATTTATAATTATAAATTATTATTTGAAATTATGTATTTTATGAACCAATCCATCATATTCCATTGTTTCAAAATGGTTCCTGGAGGGATGAATGGTATCCATAATCGTGGAAAGTTTAGAGATTTCCCTACTAATGAAACTGAAACAGCTGGTAATGGAACAAAGAAATTTTTTGAAATATTATGGAAACATAATCATGATATAAAATAATCATTTCATAAATAGAGAAACCAACTCCAATGAGTGAATTTCATTTTTGGATAACTTTATATGGTAGAAACTCTGATAATTTAGTGGGAATATTAATAAAATTGTATCTGGTCATTGATTTATGTCTCTAGAAAAAAAATATGGACCTGGGATGTAGTGAAATGGAAAAATATTCACATATGGTTTATTGTCTTAATTTTTATTCTAATCATTGTTAGTCCTTGATCTAGAATACTGTGGAGGGAGAATAAATACAACTCATGGAATAAGGGGATTTTAAATATACATTCATAGATAATTACATCTTCCATGATAAAAAATATAGATGTTTATAATATACCATAACTAAAATAAAAAGGAACATGATTTCATTGATGATTATTAACATGCCTTAAAAAGGATATCTAGGTATGCTATATATTTTGTACACATCACAGATTACAAGATAGATCAGTTTTTTTGAAGGACATAAGAAAAATTCCTATTGGGAGCATCTTTATCAGACTCTTTCATCATTTGAGTAGATAGAATTATGTGGCATAAAATCTGAGAATAAATTATCTAGATCATACATGAAAAATGGAATCCAAAGGAATAAATGGTCTAATGAGCTGGAATAAAAAGGGAATGCATCAAACAATATGATGAAGATAAAAAATCCATTATGATAGAACTATAGAAGGATCACTCTTTGAAATCCATAAAGTGAATGTTAGATTTTAATAACTATAGAGAAAGGTTAAATAATGTTAAATAATTAAAGGGGGTATGGAAAGCACTAATCAAATGTGGTAAAATATCATGTAGATGGGTAACTACATAACAAAATATCCAATGCATCATGTGAATTTACCATATAAGTTGCTTCAGGGATATGGATAAGCTTTTATGATCACAACAATAGAGGAAAAATTTCAAAATGATGTGATCATAGGTACATTAATCCTATTTTTAAATTTACCAAATTCCATATTATATTATGGATCATCAGACAAATTTATATATACTATATTTTCAATGAAAATTAGATATTTCAATTTTGTTTTAATAAGATATTTTTTTAGTCAACCCTCCTAAGGAAAATGTCATTTTAATAAAGACTTTTTGGGAAGTCACAATTATGGAACACATAAAAGATTTATATGTTTAAATTATTATTATATATATGTTTTACATTGATATTATCTTCTGTACATATTCACACTCTAAATATGATGCCAAAATATACTATAAGATGATGTAAAATATTATTTGTGAGGATGATATACAGTCATTATCTATATTGTTGAAGAATATTAATATGATTCATATCTAGATCCCCCTAGTAGCTGTACTAAATGAAATTTTTGGTAATGAGGAGAAAAAATATGTAGTGATGAAGAATGAAATATTCAAATTGAGGATGAACCTATTGTTTATGAATAGATTATTGTATTTCATAAGGAATTACATGGATATCCTCTTGAGTGTGTGGTTTAATTTTTTTATTGATTAAATCATCGATGGAAGACCAATTTCAAAGCCTCCATTTAGAATAGATAGTGTGTAATTAGTTGAGTTCATGAAACAATTATAAGAGTTGGGTTATCAGTGGTTTATCAACCCTAGTGTTTCAGTAAGGGGATCCCATATCCTATTTGTTTAGAAGAATTAGGGATCCACGAGGTTGTGTATTAATCTAATGGATATCAATGCTATAATAAAAAATATAAAAGACAATATACCTTAATTTAATGAATTATTTCAACAATATTAAGGCAAAAATGGTTTTCTGTATATATTTCTTCTTTGGATGAAATATTAATTGATTCTTAAAAAAGTAGTGGTATTCATAGAATTGCCTACACCTACAAACATAATTGATGAATGTAGTATCATTGGACTGTTATGTTACTATTGGTGATTTTGTTAGAACATTTCCTGATTGTCTAACCCATTAACAAACCTTCCATATAATGGGGAAATGTTTGTTTAGATAAAGGAATGTGAAGAATGACTTGCTAAACTAAAGAGATGATTAGTCAATTCTCATATTTTTCACTCTAATATTTTCATGTGATGGGTTTTCATATATATTAATGCATCAAATAATGGATATTGTTGTTACCTACTAATAAATGATAATGTTATTGAATATTCATCAATGAAATTTATGAATTGTAGATCGAACTATCCAAAACATGAACTCGAGTAACAATCTATAGTTAACCCTTTGAAAATATCGATACATTATCAATATAGGGAAATATGTTATATAGACATGGATCAAAAATATCATAAATACATCTTCTATAAGAAAGAGATCAACATGAGATAAACCAGGTGGATTGAGATACTCAAGGATTATGATTGCTCAATACACTATTTCTAGGGAAATAAAATAATGTATCATATGCATTATGTAGGAAGGAGAATAGATTTATAACCCAAAAGAGGATTAAGAAGGATTCAATGTTCTTGGATCATGTAAATATGGATTTTTAATTTATAAGGAAGAGTCTAAATCAATCATTTTTTAATTTATTGAAAAACCATATAAATCGAGAAAATAAAAAATTGAAAATCTAATTTGAGAACTCTTAGGAGAAAATAAATTCTATGAATGAAGGAAAATTAACACAATTTGTTTCTAAAGATGGAATTATATAATTATAAATAGGATATGTTCCCCATATACCTGAGTTAAATGTGGAATTGTTGGATGATATTTGTTTCTGAAATTTCACTAGAATACCTTGTAGTAAATTTTTTTTAAATAATCAGGGAATCAGTTTTGGTGGCATAACATGTAGTGGGAAATTTATCAGTATGTGTCTAGATGATTGGTTTTTCAAAAAGTTAACGATTTGAGGCACCATCCTTAAGGATTCATGTAAACTCATCATATAACTATGTCTAAATGGGATGAAATTACGATGTAATTTGTCATGGGACAACTAAAAACTTGTATAATGAATTATCCAATATAGGTTTTCTTTGGTCTCCTACCCAAATTTGCACATTTTATTTCCATATGAGAACACCTTCCTCTTGAGCACCCTACAAGTATCTATATTGATGATGTTGTATGAATTCATGGAGAATCGTGATTAATAATTTATGATTGAGATCCCCTATTAACATTGAAATTTTCTAAATTCTTTCATAAGTCTCTTGACACTGAGATTCATTTGAGTTCTAACTACTTTTCTAAAACTGATTGAATGTATGAAAGAACATTTAAAACAATGGATGAAATGTAGATATAATGATAACTCTATATTCATGGTATATGGGACCAGTACCTACATTTAGTAGAGTTTTACTATAATAATATTGAGCCACACCTGTCGTAGGGCATGTCAAAACAATTATTTCCTAATTTAAAATGTAGTAATGTGGTTGACCTAGGATGTCTCCTGAAGAGGAGTGCACACAAAACAGGTTGACACTTTTAAACGGGGGTAAAAATGTTGTGCTTTTGAAAGGAAATTTGAAATTCAAATGATTGAAAAACTATGAAATTAAAAGGGTGATTAAGTCGGGGTCAGTTTCCTAATTATAATGCTATCCTAGATCAATTTAATTCAAACCTCTTCTTCTTAGACGATTAAAGTGAGTTTCCACAATCGTTTCCTCTCACTTCCTTGGGGAAATAATTATTTTGAGAGAAAACCATACAATGATAATGGTTTGGTCAACTCTCCTTACATGTGTAAAATATTTTTATTGAATATCCTTAATTGAATTGGGCAGTACCTGATCGAGTTTTGTTTATCCCAAACTATCAAGAACATTCAATACACCTTTTACACGTACTGACAATCGTCGAATATTTCACTACTAATTCCTGGTTTATTCCATCGTATATAAACCAAAAATTAGTGGAGGGAGATTATGATTATTTTACCAAGGAAAAAATCAATAACAGAATTAATATTCATGAACGATCGCACTGGATTATAAAATCCGCTATAAGAAATTGAAAACAACTTTGAAGAAGAAAGAAAATTTTCAATTTCATCCAAGAACTCAAGCATTACAATCTAGAAAACCAACCCTTCCCCAATCACTTCAAATGGTTACCCCACCATGGTAAGGGTAATCAAGTTGAATGGGAAAGAAGAAGGCATTAAAAAACTATGAAAACGAAAATAAATAATAAAGCTAAAAAGATCTTCTTCTTGGTGTCCCGTAAGAAATGGGATGGATAATGGGATGCTTTGAGAGGGTGGAGCTCTGCTCCTTTAATAGCCAGAATTTTTCCCCTAGATGTTCACGTGTTGTAGCCCCACTAAATTACATCTTTAGGCATTGTGCCCTTATCTAATGTTGTTCATAATTCCCTTGGGCGTGTCCCCTTAAATGTCATAGCAGATTTGGACATGTATTTCAAGAGTTTTGGTCGTTTTCCTTTGAGCATTTATTCTGTCCAGTCAGACTATCCAAAACGAAATCCTCCAGATTACGGTGATTTAATGACCTCATAAAAGGCCACTTCACTCAGTGCTTCCATCATAAAAGATGCTCCAAAAATCCTTTCTCTTCCACCAACCTAATTTCACAACATTTGTGCCCACCATTGATGAGTTATGGATCCCACACCAAAACTACGAAGAACTGAAAACTGTTTTCTTTCTCCCATTTGTGTTCCTCTTTTGAGCTTCCATATAGCCGATTCAGCTTTTAGTCCAATAATAGTAAATGAATACCTGGATGTTTAGAATATGGAAAAGATAGAATTTTGCAATTTGGATTAGTGTAGATAATGTTATGGCCAAAATAAAAAAATGATTTAAAACTGTTAAAAATCCAAAATGGCCATTTTTTACTATTCATCTCAAAATAACACCATTATCAAAAAAATGCCACAATTCATCTTAGAATAACCATTTTGTGGGTTTAAAACAATGATATGAAAAATAAATTAATTCAAAATATTTGCACTATCAATTCCCCCATACTTAGCACTTGGACTCCTGGACATGTAAAAATCAAATCAAATCAAATCCAAAACACATATCAATGTGATCTATCAAATCAATTCCATGAAACAAAAAGATATCATGCCTCATCAAAAAAAATTATTTCAAGTTCTCCATTTTCGATTTTAATATATATCCACTTCATTTCTTATCCCATCCACACAAAAAACATACCTCAAATGAATGTTCTCTCATCTCACAAATGTAAATGTTGAACAAGGATTTTCTCATCCAAACTCACACAAGAGTCACCATAGGCTTGATAAATTCCTACTCCTCCACTAGATGTGAGTCAAGTACATGTGTTTCTCATGAGGACTTTTTAGGGTTGTTCTATGGCTTCCGGTTGGTAGGATTTAGATGTTAAAAGTTTTGAGGCCGAAAAAAGGAAGGCTTGGATCTTATTGAAGAAAAATTGCAAGATTCTAATTTTCACACAAATATGGTCTCCTTTACTTCCCCTTTGTTGAAAATAGGCTCCATCATCATTCAATCAGCTCAGCCAAAAATATTTAAAACTTTTCAAACATGATTTTTTTAAAGCTCCAGATAGGCACAACATTGTTTTTACATTAAAAGCTCTAGAAAGGAACATCTTCCCTTATCATGAAAGCTATAGAAAAGGCACAGCTTTCAACAAAATAATTTTTCCACATCACACACATATCTTTCACAATTTATTTTCCACCCAAAGTATAACCAAATGAGGTAGTACACCACAAGACATCTTTCCCAAAACTTAAGTTCAACTAGATCATTCAATTTCACATCATGAGAAGGTAAGATAGGGAAAATTGTCTTGTAATGTGGCTAACCTAATAGGCAATTCATGGAATCTAGGGGTTACAATGAAGGATAAATTTAAAGGTGGGCCATAATGAAAAAGATTATTTTGAAAAGGGGGCTTCAAACAAAATAAATACCTTAATCATTTAAAACACACGTACCCCAAACCCTCAAATTTTGAAAGAAATAAATCAAATTCTGGTTTAAGCTAGAATGATCTGGTTCCCTAATGAAATGAAGAGAATAAAAATAATATGATAAAAATGGTTTAGAAGCCTCATAGGAAAGTGATTTCAAAGATATAGACAGTGGAATATGGCATGCGATTCAAAAATCAGTGTACTTTTCATGAAATTCCAAAAATATTGAACTGGAAACAAAGTCATTTTCAGCATTCATTTAAGCTCAATTTCATGAAATAGATTGGTTCACTCATTAAAATGGGATTTCAAAATGGTATTGATAATCATTTCAGCTCAAAATTTTCAGAAACACACCAAAAATTGAAAAATAAACTAAAATTTGAACACACACAATTTTTATTTTTTTATTTTTTATTTTTGAAAATAAACATCAAATGAAAATCATATATTACAAAGGTTCCCTCCACCGCACATAAATGATGCAGTGTCCTCAATGCATTCAAGTGTATTTAACATGTAAGAAAATTTTCAAATGAATCACAACATCAAGCAAGTGTGAAGGAGAGGTACAACCTGATGGCTCTTATTGATAGACAGGTTGGAGGAGCGGGATCACCTCCACTAGCTCTGATGGCAGCGTCCCAAGGAATTTCTTCAACCTATGCCCATTCACAGTGAATGGATCATGCTCTCCATCCATCGCAATCTGCACAGCACCGAAAGGATATAAATGAGTAACTATAAATGGACCCTCCCATCTGGAACGATGTTTACCTGGAATTAGCTTGAGTCTGGAATTGAATAGCTACACATTACCTCAAAGATGGGATTCTATCGGTTGGATCAGCTTGTCATGGGCCACTCTTGATCTCTCTTTGTAAATCTTGGAATTTCCAAATGCTTCTCTTCTAATTTCCTCCATCTCCATTAACTGCAAGGTTCTCTCTTTCCTAGCACATCCAAGATCCAGATTCTTCTTCCTCACAGCACAATACGTCTTATGCTTCAGTTCCACAGGTAGGTGACAACATTTCCAATAAATCAACCTATATGGACTCATTCCAATCGGGGTCTTGTAGGCTTTCCCATAAGCCCGTAATGTATCTTCCAAAATTTGGCTCCAATCCTTCCTATTTTGATTAACAGTCTTTTCCAAAATTCCGTTGATTTCCCTGTTGGAAACTTCTTCTTTCCCATTAGTCTGTGGATGATAGGGAGTTGATGTTTTATGATGCACCCCATACTTCTTCAGCAAAGTCACCATTATCCAATTGCAGAATTCAGTCCCCTGATCACTGATGATTTCTCTAGGCACTCCAAACCTACAAAAATTGTTAGACCTGAAAAAATCACAAACAACTTTAGCATTGTCAGTCCTTGTGGATTTTTCTTCCACCCATTTGGAAACATAATCATCTGAAAGCAAGATATAATAATTTCCAAATGACATCGGGAAAGGTCCCATAAAATCTATCCCCCAAACTTTAAAAATGTCACAAAAAATCAATGGGTTTTGGGGAATTTCTTGTCTCTTTGAAATATTTCTTGAAAACTGACATTTTTCAAATATTTTGCAAAATTCCTGAGCATCTTTAAAAATGGTGGGCCAATAAATTTCAGATTCTAAAACCATCCTTTCTGTCCTTTGAGGTCCAACATGGCATCCACAATCTAATGTGTGGAAAAAATCAAAGACAGGTTTAACTTCACTTTCGGGTAAACATTTTCTTATTACTTGATCATTGAAAATCTTCCAAAGGAATGGATCATCCCAAATGAAATACCTAGATTCATCTTTCAGTTTTTGAATTTGGTGAGAATTGAAATGAGATGGGACTTGAGATGTTACCAGAAAATTGACTATATCAGCAAACCAAAGCACTTCTCCTTCAATCATGTAAAACTGCTCTCCTGAAATTTGGTCATTCATTGGGTCTCTTTCTAGAACATTAATTTCAGCAGTGCTTGGCAGTCTACTTAAGTGATCAGCCACTTGGTTCTCAGATCCCTTCTTATCCTTGATTTATATATTGAACTCTTGAAGTTGTATCATCCATCTCACTAACCTTATTTTAGCATCATCTTTCTTAATCAAGTACCTCAAAGATACATTATCAGAAAACATAGTGAATTTAGTTCCAAGAAGATGTGATCTAAATCTTTCTAAAGCAAAAACATCTACAAAGAACTCTTTTCTCATTGTTTTGTAATTGAATTGGGATGCATCTAATGTTCTCGAGGCATATGAAATGACTTGTGGTCTTTCCTCAATTCGCTAATAAAGGACATCTCCAACTGCTTAGTTGGAGGCATCACAAAGTAGTTCAAATGATTCTTCCCAATTTGGAGGTTGCATCACGGGTCGTGAAATCAGTCTCTACTTAAACTCATCAATGGATTCCTTACATGAACCATTGAAATCAAAATTATCATCATTCAAAAGTAATCTAGAGAGAGGAAGAGAAATCATACTGTAATATTTGATAAACCTCATATATAATCATCCATGTCCTAAAAATTATCTAACTTGTTTCACACATGTTGGGTAAGGAAATGAATTTATCACTTCAATTTTTGATTTATACACTTCAATTCCATTTTTGGAAATGACAGGACCATGTAAAATCCATCATTGAACCATGAAAGGACACTTTTCAAAATTCAAAACAAGATTTCTTTCAATGCAGGTTTTCAAAACTTTTTCTAGATTTTTCAAACAGTGATCAAAAGAATCTCCAAAAACTATGAAATCATCTAAGAAAACATCCAAGAAATTTTCAATGTGATCAGAAAATATACTCACCATGCACCTCTGAAATGTACCTAGAGAATTACATAATCAAAATGGTATTCTTTTATATGCAAAAGTATCAAAAGGTCATGTAAATGTCGTCCTCTCTTGATCCTCGGGAGCAATGGGTAGTTGAAAGTAAACTGAAAATCCATCCAAAAAGCAATAATGAGTTCTCCATGCTAATCTTTCTAACATCTGGTCAATGAAGGGGATGGGGAAATGATATTTTTGAGTGACCTGGTTCAATTTCCTAAAATCAATGCACACTCTCTAGTTGTTTTGAATTCTCGTAGGGATTAACTCATTCTTTTCATTCCTCGTAGTGGTCAGGCCGATTTTTTTGGAACGACATGAATATGGCTGACCCACTATGAATCTGAAATGGGATAGATTATCCTAGCATCCAAAAGCTTCTTGATCCCCTTCTTCACAACTTCCATCAAGGTGGGATTCAGTCTCCTTTGCATTGTCTAACAGGTTTGGAATCTTCCTCAAGAAAAATTCTACGTGAGCATATTTTTTGGTTTATTCATGGGATATCACCTAAGATCCATCATATTGCCTAGAAATTCTCTCTCAAAAGCTCAATCGAGGTTTTTTCTTGGATTTTAGAGAGATTATTAGCAATTATCACTAGTAGTTTTTCTTCCTCCCTTTGGTATACACATTTTAAATTAGTGGGGAGTGATTTGAGTTCCAGATAAGGGGGGTGCTCAAGGGATGAGACTAAATTGACATTTCCCACTTCCAAATATTGGGCCTCCTCTTCCTCCCACATGAAGTCAAAATTTCCAATATCTTCAGCATCCACATGTTCAATGATATTTCCAAGGGAATAAGTCTCTCCTATGTATAATAATTCATAGAACATACCTGATTCTTCAATTGATTCTATACCAACTTCATGGGAGAGTGAAAAGAGGGATTGATCATCCGATGGGTGCCTCATGGATTAAATAATATCGAATTGAATCGTGCTCTCTCCAAACTACATGGTGAGTGTTCCTTCATGCACATTGTTGATTGTCCTTGCTATTTTTAGGAATGGTATCCCTAGGATTATGGGAGATTGGGATGGTTCTTGGTCTTCCTCCATGGTAAGGACATAAAATTATGCTGGAAAGATTAATCCTCTCACTACTACAGGTACATCTTCAACGACTCTAGATGGGAAAACAGTGGATCTGTTTTCTAATTGTACCACCACCTGAGTAGGTTTTAGTTCTCCAATCTGCAAAGATGAAAATACTGAGTGAGGCATCACATTTATCGATGCTCAAAGATCACATAATGCATCAGTAAAATTTAAAGAACCGTTAGTGCAGGGAATAGAGAAATTACCTGGATCTTGACATTTTTGCAGTATCGGTGGTGTGATCAATGCTGAGACACTTCTTCCTAAGTTGATTCATTCATTTCCATCCAGCCTCCTTATTTTCTTACACAGATCCTTCAGAAATTTTTCATATTTGGGGATTTGTTTGATTGCATCCAGTAGTGGGATGTTAATCTCAACTTTTCGGAATGTTTCTTTAATTTCCCGTTGAAGTCATTCTTCTTCACCCTTCTATGACTCAACCTATGCTGATGGGAATGGTGTTGGGATATAATTTTTATCCCTTTGTTGTTTTTGAAGAGGTGTTTCTGTTCTTTCCTTCCGAAACCTTGTTCTTTATCCTTTTTTGTTGACTCCATCTTTTTGTTGAATAGGACGAGCTTCAGAAGATTCCCTAAAACTATCAACCTCATTTTTTTATAGTGGTGTGATCTCCTTCCCGCTTTGGGTGGTGATTTAACTAACATCTCCTTTGGATTGGGAATTGTTTGTGAGGGATGTTTACCTAGGTTCTTGGTGAGAGTATCCATAATGCTTGTAAATTGATCAGCTAGCTTGTACATTTTACCATCTAATCCCGCAAATCATGTCTTCATCTGTTGATCTTCATTTGTTGATACACTTGTGGATGGTTTCTCATAACTCTTAAGCTAGAAAGGTGGTGTTTGGAATGTTTGTTGTTGTTAGAAGGGCTGCTTTTAAGGTTGTTGGAACGCTATCGGATTCTGATATTGCTGCTGAAAAGGTGCTCTGGCTTGGTTCTGTTGAAACCCATACCCTGGTTGGGCTTGCAGTTGGTATTTCCTTTGTTGATTGGCTGCACCACAACTTTCTGTCCCCTGAACTTCTGGAAATTGATCAGTGAAATGTGAATTAGAAGAACATAAACCACATACCTGATTCGGCCCTTATTGTTCCTTCACATGGTTCACAGCTATTCGTCACACCAACCTGGTGAGTTCACCCATTTCATTCCTAATTAAATCTACTAAATCAGATGTTATTACCTCATGGATTCCTCTGGTGATCCTAAATCTAGTGCCAAACTGTTGTGAGTTTTTTGCAACATTTTCAATCAATTCTCTGGCATCCGTTGGTGACTTGTCAATCAAGGCTCTTCCAGATCATGCATCTAGCAAGTTTTGATCATTGTCAAGAAATCCTTTATAGAAGAAAACAATGAAATGGTTTTCTTACTCATTCTGGTGTAGAAAACTGGTGCAGAGCTTCTTAAATCATTCCCAGTATTCGTAAAGTTTATCACCGGTTGATTGGTGAATGACATAGATCTCTTTTTGGATAGATGTGCTCTTGGATGAGGAAAATAAACTTTTCATGATGCATCTTTTATGATCGTCCCAATCTTGTACTTCTTCTGGTTGTATACTATAAAAACATTCCTTTTATGCTCCCTCGAGTGAGAAGGGAAATTCCCTCCACTTTACATGTTCTTCTACAACACCACGGGGTCTGCAGCTAGAGCACACATTTGTAAATTCCTGGATATGCCTGTTGGGGTCTTCACCTGCAAGACCATATAGTTTAGAATGAATTTGAATCATGTTAATGTGCAATTCAAAATAATTTTCTAATGCATAAATAACTAGTTGATTTCGTTAGTTAGTGAATTGTGGGGTACAAAGATCGTGCAATGTTTGGTTTGTATTGTCTTCCATTGGAGGCTCAGAGTGATCACTGGATGCGTCACTTGAATCTGTAAGTTGAATTTCGTTAAAATCAAATTGAAAATTTTTCTTTCTCAATTAGGTTATTGTTCGCTCAATTTCCGGATCAAATTCAATTAAATTGTTGTTTGAACTACGAGTCATTAAAAAGAAAGAAGTAAAAAATGTTTTTAAGGTTTTTGAGGCACTGCCTCCCCAGCAACGACGCCAAGTTTGATGCACGCCTGTCGTAGGGCATGGAAAAAAAATTATTTCCTAAGTTAAAATGTAGTAATGTGGTTGACCTAGGATATATCATGAAGAGGAGTGCAGACAAAACAGGTTGAAACTTTTTAATGGCTGTAAAAAAGTTGTGATTTTGAAAGGAAATTGGATATTCAAATAGATTGAAAAACTATGAAATTAAAACAGTGATTTGGTCGGGGTATGTTTCCTAATTATAATTCTATCCTTGTTCAATTTAATTCAAACCTCTTCTTCTTAGTTGATTAAAGTGAGTTTCCACAATCGTTTCCTCTCACTTCCTTGGTGAAATTATTATTGTGAGATAAAACCTTACCAAGATCTTGGTTTTGTCAACTCTCCTTCCATGTGTAAAATATTTGTATTGAATATCATTAATTGAAATGGGCAATACCTGATCGGGTTTTGTTTATCCCAAACAATCAAGAACATTCACTACACATTTTACACGTACTGACGATCGTCGAGTACTTCACCACTAATTCATGGTTTATTCCATCGTATATAAACATGAAATTAGTGGAGGGAGATTATGATTATTTTTCCAAGGAAAAAATCAATAACTGAATTAATATTCAAGAATGATCGCACTTGATTATAAAATCCCCTATAAGAAATTGAAAACAACTTTGAAGAAGAAAGAAATTTTTCAATTGCGTCCAAAACTCAAGCATTATAATGTAGAAAACTAACCCATCCCCAATCACTCCAAACTTTTACCCCACCATGGTAAGGGTAATCGAGTTGAATGGGGAAGAAGAAGGCATTAAAAAACTATAAAAAATTAAAAGAAATAAGAAATCCGAAAAGAACTTCTTCTTGGTGTCCCATAAGAAATGGGATGGAGAATGTGATGCTTTGAGAGGGTGGAGCTCTCCTCCTTTTATAGCCAGAATTTGTCCCTCGGATGTTGATGAGTTGTATCCCAAATAAATGACATCATCACGCATTAATCCTTTCTTGAATTTTGTTCATAATTACCTTGGACGTGTCCCCTAAAAATATAAGCGGATTTGGACATGTATTCCATGAGTTATGGTCGTTTTACTATGAGCATTTATTCTGTCCATTCAGACTCTCCAAAACGAAATCCTCCAGAATAGGGTGATTTAATATCCCCATAAATGGCAAATAACCTCGGTTCCTCCATCATAAAATATGCTCCAAAACTCCTTGCGTATCAACCCACCGAATTCCACAACATGTGGGACCACCATGGATGAGTTATGGGTCCCATACCAAAACTAGGCAGAACTGAAACAGTTTTCTTTCTCCCACTTGTGATCTTCTTTTGAGCTTCCATATGGCTAATTCATCTTTTTGTCAAAAAATAGAAAATGAATTCTGGGATGTTTAGAATATGGAAAAGAATTATGTTTTCAATTTGGATTAGTGTAGATAATGTTATGGCCAAAATACAGAAAAAATTTAAAACTGTTAAAAATAAAAAATGACCAATTTTTACTATTCAGCTCAAAATAACACCATTGTTATAAAAATGAAACAATTCATCTTAGAGGAACAATTTTGTGGGTTTAAAACAATGATATTCAATATAAATTAATTGAAAATATTTTCTCTATCAAATATTCTCATTTTAAGTATTCAAATGGTGTTGTATGAAGTGTTATACAACCAGAGATGTCATAATCCAACTTGTTGGGATAAATATTTTGAAAGTAAACTCATAGGCCCATAACATGTCTAATATATTACAACAAAGGTAAATGTTATCCAGGATCCTATTATAATAGTTCAATGTAGGGAAATGATTTATGATCATAGTGAAATGAAATATTCTGAGTTCCTTGTGGGAGATCATGTCTTGTTGATTGTATCTTCATTAAATGGGATTATCAGGTTTGGTAAGAAATAGGAACTAAGCCCCACGTACATCATACCAATCTAGAGTCTTGAATGATTTGGTGTTATTTCTTGAAATTTTCAAATTTTTCCAAATCCCTTAAAGGAACGATATGTGTTCCATATATTTATACTAAAGATGTACATCATTAACCAAATGCATGTTCACACCTCTGATGACAATGATTTGGAACTTGATCATTTGTATTGTGAAGAACTAATAAATATTCATGATAAAATAGAGAAGGTATTAAGGAATCCATTTACTGTTTTTAGAAATGTACTCTATAGAAATCAAAAAATGGAAGAAGCAACATGAGTACTAGAGGATTCTATAAAAGAGAACAAGCATAATATTTTTAGAATATAATAACCATAAAATTTTGAGAGTTTGTTTTGTGTGATAGAAGAATATATCACCACCAATACATTACCTTATACTATAATAATAATAATTTTAATTTTATGATAGTTTATAAAACACAATACTGAGTCATTTTTCAGTAAAAACAACACCTAGTTTATACTAAACACATTTTAGTCCCATTTTTCATAGTTGATTAAATTATAACACTCCTAGATAATTTATATTGTAAATTTATATATCATATATCGAATAAAATATTTTATAATTCATTCAATATATTTTATAGTCATGAGATCAAAAAAATTAATCATAAAAAATATATTTTTATAAATCTCATTTTCCATCTTTTAGTTGATAAAAAATAATGAATATAAATTTTGGAAATATAATTCATTTTATATGATAAAATATTAATCATTTATAAAATAGGAATTTTAAAATTATATTAGAGTAAATTTTGGTATTCTTCTATGAATATTCATTTTTTGATATATAGTGAAAAATACTGGTTTTTTATTGAATACTATTATTTTGTTTAATTTAATTTTTTTAATAAATTATATCTTAAATTGATTATTTATTAATAATATATCAATTACATATTAATTAATAATATTTAAATCACTTCAATGAATTAAAATTTTAAAAAGGATATAAAAACGTAGAAAAATTAAAAAAAATCTTTGAATCCCTACATTGTAGTCACCATTCCAGGATTTATTTTTAATTAATTTATACTACTTATTCAATTGGAATTTTAAAAAATAGATTCAATATTTTGAATTTGATTAATTTATAATTTATTATAATTTATTAATATTTCTTTTTAAATAATATTAGTGAATGTAATAAAATAAAATAAAATTGATTAAGAGAAAAATTCAATTAACAATAGAATAAACCTTAATCTTAATTGAAAACAATCGCTTAAATCGTCTCAAAATGGACATTGGATGGAAATATTTTAACTCAGTATCTCCTTGGGTTGAATTTTAATCATTATTAAATCCATTGGGCATTTGTAAAATGTGTGTGGAATTCCATTCTAAAAAAATTACATGAATAAAACTCCTCCACCAATAAAAAATGTAAATCACCCCTCCCACTTATTCACACATCTCAAGAACTTTGAATCACCAAAAATATGGCCAAATATGTTTCCAAAAATCCCTAACCTCTTCATATATGCCACATATTGGTAATAAATCCATCCAAGTATGCCTATTCGTATTATCCATAAGGAGTGACACGAATAATATGTAATGTTCACCATAATCTCTTTTGTTTCATTTACTTCTCTACCACTTTAATTATTTATATATCTTGATATCATAATAACATAGATCTCCTCAATAGATTGGAATGCAATTATTCAATGAGGTAAAACTACACTTTCACGCACATCCATCCAATAGGGTATATAATTATCATTTGTATGTATGTTAGACTACCGCCTCGCAAAGAGATGTCACTCATTTATTCATTTAACGCCTTTTATGTATGGAATAATGATATATTTATAATTTATATATTATATTTTTTGAATTTATAATGAATGTATGATGATGGAATTATTTTATAACTCATACCTTCATGCTTTTAATTTTGTGGTAATTAGATAAAATCATTTCTTAACATGTAGACTACCGCCTTCTCAAAGCAATGTGATTTGTTCACGCTATACTTGGAATGTAAAAGGGAAGGATATTATAATGAATCATGCATGTACATTATATATTCTAGTAAATTCAACTTAAAAATAAATGTCTACATTACCAAAGATCATTTGTATATAACATTTTATAGAAATAGTTCACAGAAAATACATAATAACCCATAGATTACAAAGTTTAATTACTACTCAATGTCATTTTTTTAACAATATGATTCTTTTAAAAGAAAAACATGTTGTATTTATACATAAACAATCATGACCATAAAATTGATTTTTTATTCTCTTTTTCCAATCTATTAACCTTGTAAAAAAATTTAAAACATTTAGTGAGCATAAAAAGCTTAAAGATGGGAATAACAAAGAATTTCAAAATACCAATAGACCATGAATACATTAAAATTCAAGATGGATAAACATCTCACCCTTAAATGTAACAAATACTTACTTTTTGAAAACATAAGATTTCCATAAAACATAGTTATCATAAAAACATTTATCTAACATGGGGAATAATTTTAGTAACATTCATAATAATGATTGTAACCATCATAAATACCATATGATTTTTAACCCTAATATCTACCTCACAACATAACCCTTGCAGCTACCTTATGATGTAACAATCGTAGTTACCCATGGAATAACCATTATGATTAAATTTCAACAAAACCAATTCATTACAGTGATATCATAGAACCACCTTTCCTTAGTTTACAAAACAACCACACTTCATAATAAACAATTCCAAATAACCATGACACAGTCACAAAATGTGAATACTTGAATCATAAAAGCATTCCTTGAAGAAAATCACTTATTTTAATGGAATAATACAAACAATGAAAGGAAAAAAATTGTATATGACAAATAACCACGAATTTTTTTAAAGGAGGCCTAAAATATTCACGGAATCATGAAAGAATGAAATGTCTCTAATTCTGTATTTTGAATAAAAATTTGATTATTGATTTTCATAAAAAGAGAAATTAAAGATGATTTTAAAATATAAGTTTCATACCTCAGGAATAACTTCCTTAAATCATGATTAAAGATGATTTTAATGGTTACAAGTATGTTATTAATTTATTAATAATCTCTATTCATATTTATAACACCTCATATGATATTTTAATAACAACTTTCCACTAGTTTATTAATAATTATTTGTTATTTTCATTGTTTTTAGAATGTTTATTTAATGGATTACATGGTTGGTTCATTATAGATTTTCTTGTGAAATGGAAGAAAAATATACATAAGTGTAAATAAATTTTATTAAAATTTTTAGATAGTTTTAAATTATATAAATTTGTTTCTAATATGAGGATGATTCATTATATTCTACATAATGATAAACTTTTGGGTTATTTTTAGCATTCTTTTTCATCTAACCCAAAATAGTATCATTTTATATGATGCAATTTCTTCAAATAAGTTCTATAAAATTAAAATATTGATAAAATATATATGAAAATATTTTTTAATCATAATAATGGTTTTATAAAGATCATTTAATGTAGTAAAGGGAATGAAAACTCTTCATCCAAGATGGCAGTAAATTAATAAGCCATAGATTATGTTTTCATTTTTCTAGAATAAGTTGGGAAGATGATAGGATTGATGATGGACATTCCATATACAAATGAAAATTATTGTATAAATAAGATATTATTGTAATAATGTCACCTTGGATAAAGTAGGTTTCTATAGGATAGTAAATAAACAATTAATTTAATTCAAAGAGAAAGGAGGATCTTAAATCTCCAATTTTGTTACATTGAGAACCTCATTAAGGCAATTGATTTTAGCCTTATGGTGGGACTAGACAGTCTAGGATGACAATAATGGTCTATGAAAGTAAATTGGATTATAATTTGTCAATATTCGAGGCTTTGGTGGTGGGAGGATAAGGGTTGGTAAGGGTGGTAATTATAGTTTAGGGGAGAGGCGTTTTTTAATTATTTTATTCATCATATTATCATTTTGGATGAAGACTGTGAATTGTTTTCATTCCCAAGACTGAATACAGTAAATTTAGAAGTATAATAAGAAATTATAGTACTTAAATCTTCAGGGAATCAATAAATAGTGTAATTAGTTATATTATATAATAAAAAAATTATCATATTTCATAATTCACCAAAACATCATCTATTATAAAAACATACCAAAATATTTTCCTGACCATTTTTTGATGTATAGAATTAAAAAATGAACTCCATTATAAGATATTTTATTAATAAATATTAGAAATAGTAGTTTTAATTAAAATCATAATTTATTGCAAAAGTACATATTTTAAAATTATAACTAATTTTATGACACATTGAAATAGTAATTAAGGTACCATAAAATTATATTATAATAATACTAAAACAAATTATTAATTTATGAATATATTTTATAATGATTAATTTTCTTTTAAATAAATAAATTAATTAAAAAAGTGAAAATAAAAATTCATGTTTCACAAAGATACTAATACATAATTTATCATTTTCCAAATAATTATTTTCTTATTATGTGATATAACTATATCATATTTTTAATTTTATGATACATAATTTTTATTCCAACTTTTATAGGTGAGGTTACAATTCTATTAGTATAGATTCCTCAATTTCCCAATATACAACTTTTTACATTATAGATTTATAATTAATTTTACTATTTATTTCTAGAATAAAAATGATATTTTAAATTTACCTAGGTTGTTATATTATCCCCCTACCTTCTTGAAAATTTGTCCTCAAATTTTTTATTCTCTTCTTCAATAAGTGAGGATACCCTTCCCTCGTAGAATTTTTAGATTACCTTGTTGGTTCTTCAACCATGTGGTTTCTACATAAAACCTTAACATGGTGAATTACCTTATTCCCCAATAATTTCTATATATGGTCAAGAATATAAATAGAATTTTCCTCATATAAACGATTATCTTACAACTGAATAATATCATAGCTTAGAACATGATATGAATCTCGAACATGAATTCATAGTGTCAAAACATGGAATAAATTATTAACACTGGATAAACTCTGTGAGAAAATCCACTCTCTAGGAAACTAATCCAAATTTCTCAAGGATTTAATATGGCCCAATAGACTATGGACTTAGATTACCCTTATTATCAAAATACATCCCATTATTCCTTGGAGAGATATTATGAAATCTATGATCACATACCTCATAATAATGATCCTTCCTCTAGTGATCCACAGAACATTTTTGCCCACTATAATCTATCCTCATATTTTTCTGGATCATCAATACTTACTTAGGAACTTCATACAGTAATTTTATTCCCATAAACATCCATTCTCTGACTTTATCCCAAAAATTATAGACTTTCACAAAAGTTTCATTATAATTCCTAAAAATTATTCATCTATATACTATAAATAAAACTGTTATTATAAGAAATCTTAACAAATAAAATAGGTCGTTCCCAACTTCTTTGGTAATCCATTGAAGAGGTGTGCATATTTTTCCTCCATGTCTGATTTTTTTCTCGGTGTATCCATTAGATTTGGTATGAAAGGCTGTAGAGATATTTATTTCAATTCCTAAAGACATCTAACGGTCTTTACATAAGATATAAGTGAACCTAAAATCATGTTAAAATACATTATAGAGAGGAAATCCATGTAACATTACTCTCTCATTGAGGTAAAATTAAGAAATATGATCTAAGGACTTAATATCATGAATATGATTAAAATATATTGATTTACTAAGCTTATAAATAATAACCCAAAACACATTGTTACCTTATGAAGTGTTTCGTAGTTCCACTATGAAATAATAGATTATATTTTCTCATTTCTAATTCGGCATTGAAAATGGATGAAACATGCAACTTAGTAGTTATCTATCAACATTAAGCTACTAACCATCCAAAATTTCCTTATAAAATCAACAATATATCATTTAATTTTTTAAACAAGAATTACTCCAAATGCATTCAGTACAACTTAGAGCATCCATAATGATGTTGAAATAGAGAACTAATATATTAACATTATAACTCTTTCTTAAAAAATGAATCACATGGAATATATAATCTATTTCCAATTATTACACCACAATATTAATGAATGTAAAATTCTATCTTCCTACCCTTTTTAACAAGTTATAAATTTTCTTATAACTCACAATTTTTCATCTACGATAGCTTAATTATATCTTACCGATATGATTTCAGTGACACTTTAATCCAAATAGATGAGTTAAATCCACCAAAAAATTTCATCCGAAAATTCAACAAATCATTAAAAAATGGTCATGTTAAAAATATTATATTGTTAATTAATCTGAATTTTTTGGGAAAATAAATCTTTTAATTTGTTTTAATTTCCATGATGTTTATTTGTTCTATAATCAGAATCCTTTATCAGTTCAATTAATCATGTATATCCCATCTCTCAACCATGATATTTTTTCATTGATATATTTTATGGATGCAATTCCTTCTCAGTTTATTGATTTAGTGTCATGTCTCATAGTCACTTACCTTTACATATTGATTATTCTTGATCTATTTATATAAATGGGATATATAATCATTTATTTACTTTTCCGTGTTTATTATACTTATCGATTCATTAATTATTCAATTTTACACTGATCCTTACTAAGAATTTTTTGATCACCCTTATTTTGATTATTTTATTAAGGATATGAAGAATGTGAATTTGAATGAGATCTTAAGGATGAAGTTAATTTCATTTTATTATTTATTATGTTTTATTTTCAATTTTCTATTGTAATTAGGGTAAAATTTATGTAATATATTTTTCCAAAAAAGATGTACTGATCATCACTTCAAGATTTTATTCCTTTTACTAATTCAAATATAATAATTTAAGGAATTGACACTGAGAAATAGGGTTTGAGGAATTAAAATTGCTATCAATGGAAGTATATTAGGAAAAGTGTAAAAAAGATTTATAAAAAATATTTAGGAACTTAACCCTATGATTTACCTTGAGTAAAAGTATAGAATAACATCCTTGAATTTCGGTAAAGTAGAGATTTTGTGGACTTCATTACTATACTTTAGTGTCTGGATACGACAATTGGGTTTGGTTCTTACATAGATATAAACAGGAATAACAACACTGGAATTGATAATCAGGTCTTACTCGAGTGTAACCTAGTTAATCATAATGTTCCTTACTCTATTCCTCGAATGACACTCAGGAGTGATAAAATTAGGATAATTCATAATTTCATTACAAACCATTATAAATGATTTAAAATTAATGATGTCCCCAAACAAACAAACGTATCAATTTTTATGACTTATTAAACATAAAATTTTAATTTATATTCATTATTATGCCATATTTGGAATTTTAAATTAGTATATGAAATTAGGTATTTTACGCACTAATACAATATATGCTATTGTTTTAAAATGGAACTTGGATGAATGAATGGTAACAATAATCATAGAAAATGTGTGGATTTACCTACTGAAGAAACTGATAATGATGGTATAGGAATGGAGACAATTATGTAAATATTAAAGAAAAATAGTCATGTTATGAAAAAACCTGTTCCATAATGGAGAAACCTATTCCAGTGGGATAAATTCATATAATAGATCACTTTATCTAATAGAAACCCCGATTGATTAGTGGGACTGTTAATCTGATTGTAGTTAGGTAAGAGATTATGTATCAGGAAAAGTTATATATGGACTTGGGAAACGATGAAATGAAAAGGTTACACATTTGGTCTATTGTCTCAAAGGTTAATAAAATCAATGGTAGTCCTTGATATATAATATTAGGGAGTTAGAATAAATCGATCTCATAGAATGTAAGACTTTTAAGCATACACTCGTCGACAAATACATCCCACATGATCAAAAAAATATAGATGTTTAGAATATACCATAGATCAAAGAAAATGGAACATGAATTTGTTGCAGACTATAAAGATATCATCAAAAGGAAATCTAGGTATGCTATATATTTTATACAAAACATAGAGTACATGATTGAACACTTTTTTGAAGGACATAATGAAAATATATGAAGGGAGATTCATTCTAAATTTCATTCATCATATAAAGAGATAGTATTACTCTAAGGACCCCACCCCAATTTCCCAGAGTTTATATGGAACTTGCATCCTGAAGGAACGAGTAGTTCAGTATATTTGGAAACAAGATACACACAGAAGCTCTACATTACAACTTTAATGGAAATTCAGCAAATATGTTTTATTTAGAACATCCACAACTATATGTTTATACCTACAATTCATTCATAATAACCTTATTTATGTCCTAATAAAATGAAACATAAGAAATTAGAGAGGTCAAATGATTTGTAAGGGTAAGAAATACAGTGGAATATATCATTATCATAAACATTAGGCATAGTGAATAACTAAAAACACATGCCTTCAAAATGAAATTTAACAAATTATGGAAGAAATAAGATCTGAATAAATTATATAAAAATAAAGCATAATCATGTGTATTATACAAGTTGAACAAACTAATGAAAATTCAATTACCTATTTCAAAATGAGAGGATTCATAATGTCTAACACCATAATCATGTAGTTAAGTCCTTATTCTAAGACCATAAATAATCATTTTGTCAAGGCCTTTTTCTAAGACTTTTGTTTTTCTCATGATACATATTGACACATTGAGGGGATATAGATGGCCCCACCCGAAACATACTATGTCTAATTCATTCCAAATATTAACTTGGATAAAAATAAACAACATATTCATTCATATTGAAACTAACATATGAAATTTTAATAACTTTCCCCAAACATTAAACATAAACACTAACCATTCTGAGTAAATTGGAGAATGGTTTTATGATATCACATACAATAAAAAACTAATCATAAACCACTAAATTGAATATGGTTGCGTATATCATAAAATATTAATCCCAATAATACATAGGATTCAACATGAGTGTTGAAGCAGATGAAGATACTCTTATAAAGTCATTGAGTAATTCTGGTGATAAGTAATCTTTTACTTTGAATCAGGCTTGCATTTTGGGAAGAATTATTGAATGATCCTTTTAAAATTTATAACTCCACATAATTGAAGGAAAGAATATGTATGATAAAAATATATATATATCATTAAAAAATAATGTATTAGGATTACATATGAATAAATAATAATTTATTTGAGTTAAGTATAAATAATAGTAACTTCAATGAAAATTGAGTTTCAGGTTTAAAACCCTTACAACATTATAATCAATTAAATCCAATTCCCCAAAATTAAAAATAATCAAAAGATACATTTAATATAATGATAATAAATGGATTCTTGTTATGAAACATACATGGGTAGTATACATACTCCATATAAAAGTAAATGTAGTAAATATAGAAAACCTCAGAAAAATGGAAGTGAGATGAAGAAACCCTTACCTTAAGTCTGAAGGTGTTCCTCACATGATCTTTTGACATGAATAATCAAATTTAGGTTCATATATTAATGATTATAGAACCTCCCTTATATATAATTTCTTTCTTGTAAATATTTTAGAATTATTCATGGCCTTTTTATGGGTTATGAGATCAAATTTCATTATTTGGGTGGGTTTTCTTCCTTGGTTTACATGATCGGTTAACTTATATTCATGAAAGGATAAACATGCATAATGATAATTTTTTCCATAATATAAGTTGTATGTTATTATTGAAAATCCATAAGATTAAATGGTTATAAAATTTATTTGGTTATTGGGAGTGAATATGAATCATTATATAAAACATTAATGAATATTGTTTTGGTTAATTTGTAGTTCTTGATAACAATGAACTCATTTTGATTTATTATTTAATTTTATGTGTGAAAAATGATTATATAACCCTAAATATGTATTAATACATACTTTTTGGTCTGGTTCATCCCTCAAAATGATTTCATTACAAAAATTGAAGATGGTAATAGACATTGAAAACCTGTCGTCCTTTAATGTGATAAATTAACACATCTCGGATGGTGTATTAATTTCTATTATAAATGAAGTGGAAAAGAGAGATGATGACGAATAATTACTTTATCATAATAAAAATCCATTAAATGTAATGTAATGGAGTCATCAAAACATTTGAATGAAAGGAGGTGAGGAATAAAAAATAAAGTTACACGAAATAAGTGAAATGAAAAGATGAATTTACGTAATTAATTAATATTCTTTTAGAGCCTTTTTAAGGGAGATGATTTTGTATTTATTTGATACCAAGGGATTATAGACATGGGGGAGGAGCTTGGGAGGATATTAGAGCATAATTTATAAATGACACAAGGCTTTAGAGGAGTGAATATATTATGAAGTCAGGGAGGTTTTATAGTGGAGGGGAGGAGAGTTTTTCCATTATTTTACTCATTATTTTATTATTTTTCCAAAGACAACCAATAGTATTGATTCTTCTGACCAATAATAGAAATATTTGTATGTCAGTTGGAACCACATGTTCTTACAGCAGCCATGATTCTAGTAATATTTAATTTAATGTATAGTGTAAATATATGGTAAATAACCCTATTTTACTGTTCATAAAAAAATCAAGTATTTTAGAAAAATATCAAAAATTCACCTTAACCAATTTCAAATGTGTAGAATTCAAAAATGAACTCCATTTTTTTAATATAATTTTCAATATATGATTAATTTAATTTTTATATAAAATCATAATTTATTTGGAAAATAATAATTTTACAACTATAATTTGTTTTATATCATATTGAAAAATTTATCAAGATATAATTATCATATAACAATGAAAAAATAAAATATTAATATGATTTAATATTCATAAGTTTCGTATTACTGTTCAATTTACTATTCATAAAGGTATGTTACTATTCACCCAAAATTATGTTTTACTTATCAGACTGTAAATATCTTAATGAACGCAATTGTGATTTTCAGTTTTTCAAAATTCATTCACATAGGTGGAAAAAGAAGGTTTACTGGCTATTTTTAAAAAGTGTTTTTTTAAGGATCATTGTTTAATGATCTAAATATATAATTTTTCTTTAATATCTCTTCGTTTTACATTATCCCTTCGTTAAAAAAATTTTACCCTCACAATTACCATAATGTTACCTCACAAAAAGATTTGGTTAGTTCTTCATTATACGATCCTTAGGCTCCCATGATGCCTCATCGATTTTAGAATTTTTATAAAGTAACTATACCAATCATGTCATTCAATTACTCAAAACTTCTATTTTAGTGTCTAGAATAAAGATATGCTCTTAGAAATAAGATACATTTAGTTTAAATTCTGTACCATCAGATGTGAGGAATGCGATGGTTCTGGAATGTACTTTCACAACAATGAGACAAAGAACACATTGTGTAATTTAGATAGTCTAGATGGCACAACCAAACGATAATCCACAGCTCTAATGCACTCCATAATTTCAAAGGGGCTAATGACACATAGTTTATGTTTCCCATTCATCCCAAATCATATAACTCCCTTCGATAGAGATACATTCGAGAAAATATGATCTCCCACTTGATACTCCTAATTGTTCCTTCGATTATCATTATACATTTTTTTCCATTGAGCTGCTTCGATTTGATTTTAAATAGTATTCAACATTTTTGTTGTATCCGTCACATGTTCTGGGTCCACAGGCTTCCTTTCTTAAGCTTCATCCAAACAAGTTGGTGTACAGAATTTCGGTCCATACAAAGCTTTATATGGGTCCATTTGAATACATGAAGGGAATATATTATTGTAGTAAAACTCTACAAAACGTAAATATTGATCCCACATAACTTTAATATCATGTGATCAACATCTGAAAATGTCCTATAAGGTTTAGATCTTCCATTATTATTTCTTGTAAGTTTGTGGGTGATAACCAGTCCTCAACGAAAGATCAGTATCCAATAATTTACGAATACATTTCAATAATATTGATGTAAATAGAGGATCACGATTAGAAAATATTGAAAGTGGTTCCCTATAAAGTATAAAAACTACAGTCATATAGATTCATTCCTGCTACTCTATTGTAATAACCATCCTTATAGTTTGAAAAAATAGAGATTTTGTTTATTGATCCACAATTACCATTAGTTCATCATTCATTCATGGAATTTTGGTTAATCCAATGACATAATACTTTGTGATGTCATTGTATTTCAATGTACCAATTGGTATAGGTTTCATGACACTTATATGATGTTGACATCTGACCTTTACTTGTTGATGGAATACAAATCTTGATACATAATCATCAATTTCTCTCTTCATGTTGTCCTACCAGAAATGTTATTTGAAATATATATACATCATAGTTCCACTAGGATGTATATTTATATTTGATCTGTGATCATAATCCTATAACTCCATTTTCATCTTGGGTAGAGAGGGAACACATAGCTTCATCCCAAATTTTAGAATTCCATCTTCACACATGAATTCTGCCAACATCCCATCCTTCACAAAATTATTTTTCATTTGATAATTCTCTTTAGGAGATTTTGAATCATTAATCCTCTCCAAAAATATGGCTGGGGAACCATTTTAAAAATATGTGATGTTTCACCTTCTTTGATAATTCCTATATCTATCCTCACTTGATCAATGTACAGTGGGTCCTTGTGAATCCTTGTTTTGTTTAGAAATCAATGAACCCTCCTACTCAATGCATTAACTAAGTTATTTGCCTTTCCGTGGTAGTAGTGTATGGTACAATCATAATCTTTGATTAGTACGAGCCACTGACTTTTCCTCATGTTGAGTTCCTTCTGTAGTAATATACACATCAAACTCTTATAATCTGTATATATCATATCTTTCACCATATAGAGAGTGTATGCATATTTTTAGAGAAATGATAACAAAAGATAACCAAATATCATGAGTAGAATATTTTTGTTCAAGAATTTTTATCTTTATTGATGCATAATAAATAACTTTATTATTCTGAATAAGTACCCAACCATGTTCTTTCATGGATTAATCATTATAGATCACAAACCCATCATTCCGTGATGATAGATTCAGGTTCAGATCATTCACTAATCTCATATTCGATTAATCAAAAAATTTCAGACGTTCTTTTGTCCATATGATCATAACCTCTTTATGTGTATGCTTGGTCATTGGTTTGTCTAAATGAAGAAGTTATGAACAAAACACTGATAATAACATGCTAAAAAAATAAAACTACATATGTCAATTTTGTTCATTGGGGTATTCCATTATTCAAGACCTTTTTTTAATAGGATCAAAAGATATTCCATCCTTAGAGACAATGTGGCCATGAATGGAACTTAATTTAATCCAAAATTCAGACATTCTTAACATCTCATATAACTCCCTTCATCAAAGAGTGTTCCAAATTTTTCTTAGTTTATTTTCATGTTCTTATTAGATTTTATATTATACTAATAAATCATCAATATATACCTCTATAAATTCAACAATATATTCATTGAAAAATCTATTCATTACTTCATTGAAAACTAAGGGTGTATTAGTTAGTAAGAAAGGCATTACTGTAAACTCATAATGCCTATACCTGGTTCACAATGCTGTTTTTGGAATGTATTCCTTCCTCAAAAGAAACTTATGATATCCATATTTAAGATCAGCCATTGAAAAATATTTAAATCCATCTAATTGACCAAATAATTCATCAATGCGAGGTAGGCGGTGCATCTTATTTATTGTCTTATCATTGATCTCCATATAGTCAATGTACAACCTCATAGATCCATATTTCATCATGATAAAAAATAGGTGCTCCCCAAGGAGAAAAACTGGAGAGAATAAATACATTATTATTAAATTCCTCTATAAGTTTCTACAATTATACTAAATAAACAATGAAAATTCTATAAGGAATATTTTATATAGGTCTTGAACCAGGAATTAAATCAATAGAGCAGTCAACTTCCCACTCTAGAGGATTTCCAGGTAAATCTTTTAGAAACACATCATTATATTATTGCACAATAGGTACATACTTTATTTAAAAATTCATTTCCCCACCCATAGATATGGAATTCCCTTCCTCCCTTTTAATTAAATTCCATAGTGCTACATGTGATAATCTATATGAGAATTAGATGATGATTTTTCTTCCCTTAATATAAGGGATTCCACATTGTCCTCAAAAATTATAAACTCTTAAATATTCCAATAATCTTTTACATCATGGTTCGAAATCAAATCCATACTGATGATTATATCAATGAAAATCATGTGTATGATAATAATATCATAATATAAATATTTATTACATGCCATAATGGGGACATCCTAATACAAATTTGATGAAATGATACTTCCCTTATGGAGTTTTGACTAACAAATCAGTTATTAAATAAAATTTGAAATATCTATTTTTCATAGAAATTTGGGAAGATATGAAAGAATGTGATGACACCAAATCAAAAAAATAGTGGCTATATTTTAGGAAACAATTAATGTACCTTCCATGACATCATTAAGAACATGGGCCGTCATAGTTTTGAATACAAAAGCGTGGGTTTTCTTCTTTGGCCTTTATTGAGTAATGATTCCTGGATGCTTAGGATATTCATGTGCATAATTTATCATCTCCCAACAATTTTAGCATTGAAAATTTTTCGATTCTTTCTTCCCCTCTCAATCCTGAGATAGGTTTCCTTTTTCTCCACACTTGTAACATAAGCCTGTTACATTTAGGCAAGTGCCATGGTGAGTCTTCCCACAATTTATACCTGATAGAAGCTCAACAATTTCCTTCTTCCTCGTTTCCTTTTTTTCCTTTTCATGAGTTTTTGGTAGCCCTCTTCATCTCTATCTTCCCCTCAATGTCCGAAGACATAGTAATTTTTTTCCGTTATGATTGCACTGGAGACTATATCTTCATATAAAAAGAAACTTTGGGAGACAAGAGCCTACTAGATTAATGGTTTTAAACAATAAATTAATCTACAAATATTTCTCAATGGATTACTTATGTAGTCTACAACATGTCTTGATAACCTTGTGAAGTTAGCTTCAAATACTGAAACATTATCATCCTCATATTGCTTGATATTTAAAAACAATCATTCCATCTCTTCTCAATATTCACAAGGGACATATTTTATTTGGAATATTTCCTTAAAATCTATCCATTCAATTTTATCTTTTTCTTCCTCCTCATTTCTGTTTTGGATTAAAGGCCACCACAAACCCATAACTCCCAATTGACAATAAACTACCATGACATCCATATCACTTTCATTACATCCCAAAGAATTAAATATCTTCTATAGAGAAATTATACACCATTGAGAAAAATGGGTTTGTAGTCCCATAAAATGATCGTGGATATTATCGCATGAATCTAACTAAAATAGATCCAACACGTTGTGGATCCGTATTCTCTATATGGGTATGGTTATTATTAATAACCTACTTCATATATACCGGTATCATTATATATTGATCAAAACCAGTTGTAGTTCTATATCCAATATCAATATCTTTCATCAGAGGGAAATCCCAACATGGGAGACATGTGTTAATGCGGTTTCCATTTCATCCGCTCAGTTCCATTTGTAAATAATAGCCTTCACATGAATAAGTTATGAAATCAAATTTATAATCTCAACATAGAAAAATACTTCGCATAAATCAAAATCCATTGCATGGATAATCTCCTAATCATAAACATGATTCTTTGAGAAAAAATATACATTTAAATCCTTCATAATTGATTATAGTGAAAATGTGAATTATCCTAAGCATATCCCCCATGAGTGTAAAATCAGCTACACAGTAAGGCTTTTGGTTGTGTACCAGGATACCCTAGGTCATGACCGAAACACCTTGTTGTAGTTTTCACAATTAGACACATCTTTTCTAGAACCATGTCCCCTTGTAGTACCCAAAGAGGGATATATTTTTAATAAAAATCCACATAATCAATTCCTTACCAAAAATATTATGATGTTCTTGTATGTTTATCCTCAATGAATATCATAGGGTTTTTTCCCTAATCTATGTTTTCGAAATCTAGTTTCCCAATTATCTACTAAACAACCTATTATTCCAACTATAAGTACCAGACCGCTGTTTCCTAGAGCCTATTCCCTTTTACATTACATTTGAATATAAACAAGGAATATGCCTCCATATGAAATGAGAAGTTCAGTATCTTTGGAATCAAGAAACATACATAAGATCAAAATTACACCATGAAATTAAATATAACATATAAGTATTATTTGGAACATCCACAACTGTATGTTTATCACTAAAAATGATTCTTAATAAAAATATTCATGTCCAGAGAAAATGAAAAATAAGAAAAATGTGGGATCAAATTCATAGTAAGGGTATGAAATACCAGATAATATGTCATAAACATAAACATTAGGCATGGTGAATAATTTCAACACATACCTTTAAAAATGAACTTTAAAACATTTTGGAAGGAATAAGAGATGAATAAATAATGTGATAATAATGAAAAAACACTGGTAGTCTACTAGTAAGATAACCTCATGATCAATCAACCACTTGTTTCATAATGAGGGATTACATAAAGCGGGACATCATTACCATACTGTCAAGGCCTCGTGCCAAGACCATAAATAATCATTTTGGCAAGGCGTTGTGCTGAGACCGTAGTTTGTCTCACGAGACCTACTAATGTACTGAGGGGATATAAAGGGACCCACTTGACACTTATTACGCCCAATGAATTCCATGTATAAATTGGGATAATCATAAACAAAATATACATTCATATTGAAACTATTATATGAATTGAAAATAACATTCCATGAACATTAATCATAAACACTAACAATTCAGCGTAAATTGTTGAATGGGTTTAAGATAGAACATCCACAATAAAACTAAGAATAAAAAACTCAATTAAATATGGTATATTATATCATAAAATATTCATCCTAATAATACATAACAATAAACAATAGTGTTGAAACATATAAATATACTCTTTTAAAATCGTCGACTAATTCATGAGTTAAATACTCATTAACTTTGAAGAGAAGAGTTATTTTTGAAAAGTCCCTGTATAAAAATAGAATTTATGTAATAAATTATATTCATAATAAAAATTGTGATTTTATAATGTTAAAAGTTTCTAAAATCGTATTATAGATTTCCCTTGAAAATAGGTAAAAATTTTAAATTCCCTTCAATATGGCTCGCATTTCTGGAAGAATTTTTTATATATCCTTTTGAAATGAATATCACCAAATATATGATGGTAGGTCTATGTTTGGTACAAATATATATAACATTAACACAAATTTTATGAGGATTACATATGAATAAATAAAAATTTAAATGAGGTATGTAGAGAATAGGAGTAACCCGAATGAAAATAGAGGTTCGAATAGAAAACCCATATAAATTTTTAATCAAATTAATCGAATGTGAAAAAATTAATAATCATAAATTTATGGATTTATAATAATAAAAATAATTAGATTCATGATATTAGAAATAAATGGGAATTATACATACTCCATACACAAGTAATAGTTGTGAATATAGAATATCTCACAAAAATAGAAGTGAGATGAAGAAACCCTTTCATTAAGTCTGGACGTGTTCCTCACATGATCTAAATGACCCAAATAAAAAAATTAATGTTAATAAATTAATGATTCCAAAACCTCTTATACATTTAATTAATTTATTATTACCATATTAGGTCTATTAATGTCCTTTTGATGTGTTAAGAGGCTCAATTTCATTGTTTGAGAGTGTTTTTTTGCTTGGTTTTCATGATCGGTTTACTAATATTTATGTATCGATAAACATGTACAATGAGAATTGATATCCATAATAGAATTTGTATGTTATTACTTAAAAAATTAAATATGACATTGTCAAATGATAATTGGTTCATTGGGAGTGAAGACAGATCATTACATAAAACATTAATGACAATTGTTCGGGTTTATTTGTTGTTCTTGATCACAACTTACTCATTTTCATTTATAAATTAATATCTTGTATAAAAAATGATTATGGAACATTAAATAAGATATAATAAATATTTTACAGTCTGGCTTAACCATCAAAATGGTTTCATTTAGATAATTAAAGACAATAATACAAATTGAAAACTCGTCATCCTTGAATGTCATAAATTAGCACATCTCATATGGTGTTTTCATTTAAAATATAAAAGATGAGGAAAAAAGATATAATGAATAATTATTCCTTTATTATAGAAAAATTTCACTTCATGTATGGTACATGAGTCATCACAAAGTATGTGTGAAAGGAGGTGATGAATGAAAAGGAATAAAAATTGAAATAAATGAAATGAGAATAGGAATTTACCTCTTGAAGTGATCTTCCTTGAGAGCCTCTTTAGGGTATTTTTTTTGGTTTTTCAATGTGAAAAATGGTTGATGTATGTGGAATAAGATCTTGGGAGGATATTTGAGTATAATTTGAACAAGTAACAAGGCTTTAGAGGTGTGAAGATATGAGGCAGTGAGGGGTGTTTTTATAGTGGAAGAGAGGAGGGTTTCCCATTATTTTACTCATTATTTTATTATTTTTCCAATATAAATCAATAGTATTTATTCTTGTGACCATGAATAATAATATTTTCATTTGTGTTCTAACCAGGTGTGTATAAAAAATCCATACTGTGAGGAATAGTGAATTTATTTGTTAATGTAAATAAACTGTAAATTTCGATATTTTACTATTCCTAAAAAATTTGAGTATTTCAGAAAAATCTCAAACATTCAAGCAATGCTTTATTCAATGTGAATAATTCAAAACTGAACTCCATTTTTGAAAATAAGTTTCTAAATTTGAATAAATAAATTTATAAATAAAATCATAACTTATTTAAAAAATAATAATTGTTAAACTATAATTCATTTTATATCACATTTGAAAATTAATCAAGATCTCATTATCTTGTATCTATGAGAAAATAAAATTATAATATGATTTATTATTCATAATTTCCATATTACTCTTCATATTAATATTCATAAGAGTTTTTTACTATTAATAAAAAATTACGTTTGTCTTATCAGACTCTAAATATCTTACTGAACACCAATGTGTATATCAGTTTTTCAACATTCAAATCCCAGAGGAAGAAAAATTATTTTTTCGAGCTAGGTTATAATAAAGTTCTCTTATGTAGAGACTGGAGTTTTCATTCATTAAATATTAAATTTATTTTTAAAACCATAGGGTGATACAATTATGTTCCATCTAAACAAATAATTAATTCTCTTGATCATACATGTACATGGAAAACCTAAGGAATAAAATGTCTAATGACCACTAAGATAATGACAAAAAAATTCTATCATGAAAGAACTATGTAAGGATCACCTTTGGAAATTACTTATGTAAATGTGAGTTTGTTATAAGTGTGGATAAATGTGACATAATGTTTAATAATGAAAGGGGTATGGAAATCACAGATCTTCCATGTTAAAATAGCATATAGATGTGGAACTACATAAAATAATTCTCTACGCATGAAGATAATGTAACATATATGTGGACAAGGAGTTATGTCCAGGCTTGTGTGATCACTACAATAGAGGTATAATTGAACAATAATGTTGTGGAAGGTACATTAATCCTATCTTCAAATTTTTACAATGCCTTATTTTATTCTGGATAATAAAAATAATTTATATCTACCCTATTTTTCATGGAAATTATATATTTGTATAATTATTTAATATGATATTTTTCTATCAAAACATATATGGGATATATATTTTCAATAAATATATGTTGATAAGTACCCATTATTACACAAAAATATGCTTTATATGTTGAAATTATCATCATACCCATGATTTACTTTGATATTATCTTTAGTACGGATTCACGCTCAAAATATGATGCAAAAATATACTATAAGATATAGTATATTATTATTTTTGAGGATGATGCAGAATCATTATCTTTATAGTGGAACAATATTCATCTAATTCATATCGAGATCCACCCCTAGTAGATGTACTAATTGAAAATATTGGGGAATTGGAGGAAAAACTTCTAGTGATGATGAATGAAATCATCAAATTGATGATGTGCAGTTGTGCATGAATACATTAATGTATTTTATGATGAATTACATGTATATACCCCCTGAGTGTGTTGTTGAAATTTCCATTGACTTAATCTTCTATGCAAGGCCAATTTAAATTACTCTCTATAGAATGGATAGGGAGGAATTACTGGTGTTCATGAAAGAACAATAGGATTTGGGTAATAATGGATATATAAACCCTAGTGTTTCACCATGGGATCCCTTATCATCTTTATTAAGATGAATTAGGTATCCTTGATGTTTTGTATTGATTTTTCTGAAATCAATGCTATTATAATAAAGAAAAAGTACCATCTACCTTATTTTAATGACTTGTTTGATAAACTTCATAGAGACCAATACATTTCAATAATTGATCTTCATTCTTAGTATCGCCAATCCAGAGGAAATAAGGGGGAAATTTCAATGAAATCTGTTTGGACATATTATGGGAATTATGTGTTTATAGTAAATCCATATTGATTTAGGAATTCATACAGTTTTTTATAGACCTAATGAATAGTGTATACATGTAATATCCTGATGATTTATTGTGGTATTCATTAATTAAATATGATATATTCTAAAAGAATTGAGTACCATGAGAATCACTTAAAGATCATTATTATGAATCTTAAATGGATGAGTTATATGGTAAATCTAGAAAGGGTGATTTGTGGAATCAAAATATTTATTTCATGGCCAAATTTTTTCAATGGATGAAATATCCGTTGATCTTAGAAATATAATGAAACTCAAACTATGGACTACATCGAGAAACATAATTGATGTATGTAGTTTTATTGGATTGTTTTGTTATTATCTGTGATTTTGTCAGAACACTATCTGATTGGCTAAACCACTAACCCTCTTTCCGCATAAAGGGGAAATGATTGTATGGACAAAGTAATGTGATGAATGATTTGTTGAACTAAAGATAAGATTATTAAATTCTCAAATTTTGACTTTGATATCAGGAAGTGATGGGGATTATATATATTGATGCATAAAAAAGAGATATGGTTGTTCCAAAATGAAAAATGGTAACATTATTCAATATTCATCAAGGAAATTTATGAATTGATGGGAGAAAAACAAAAAACATGATCATGAATAAGAATCTATAATCATTACTTTGAAAACATGGAGACATTATCTCTATAGATAAATATGTTAGATAGACATGGTTCACAAATTATTGAATTACATCATTTAAACTAAAAATATCCCAACTTGAGAAACCCTGATCGATTTAGGCACTCAAGGATTATGATTTCTCAATACACTAGTCCCAGGAAAAAAAATAATATAGCAGATGTATTAAGTTGGAAGGAAAATGGATTTTTAACCCAAATAAGTATTAATAATGATCCTATGTTCGTGGATCTTGTAAAATTGGATATTTAAATTAATAAAGAATAGGATAAATCCTTCATTCATTAGATGATTCAAAATCCAAATAACTTGAGAAGATAAAGAATTATAAACCTCATTAAGAGAAATCTCAGAATAAAATTAATTGTGCGAATAAAGGAAAATTTGAAAATTTTGTTTTTGAAGAAAATGTTCGAAAATATGGAAATAGGATATGTGTTCCATGAATACTTGAGATAAAAAAGGAAATGTTGGATGTTACTCATACCTCAAATTTGCTTATACACCTTGGAATCACACAAATGTTAAGGGAATTAGAGTATCATTTTTTGTTGGGATATCATGAATTGAAAAATTACAGATTATATGTCTAGATGATTGGTTTGTCAAAAATTGAAAGATGTGAGGCATCATCCTAAAGGTTTCATGTGACCTCTTCCTACTCCTATGTGTAAATTTGACGAAATTTGTAACACCCCAATATTTTAAAAATAAATTTAATAATGAATTCATGAAACACTAAGTCACTACAAAACATCACTTTATTATAACATAGTCAGTTAAAATACTATTTCCACCTCTGTGATTTTAATATCGAAAAACTGACATACATGGTTGCAATCAGTATGTTATTTAGAGTCTGGTATGACCAACTTAATTTTTTTGGAAAAAAAGTAACATACCCTTATGAATAGTACTATTACCCTTATGAATAGTGACATACCCTTATACATTGTAACATCACCTATGATAGTATATATATATATATGATGTAAGTGAAAGAATGAAATACCAATGGTTTGGAATAAGAAAATAAATGTTTTAAAAAGGGTATTTTTAATGTAAATTTTATGTTTAATGAAAAACTACATATATCATATTTAAAATTTTATTTTTTTTAAAAATAGTATTATTTTTGTGATCCAAAATATAAAAAAATGGATTTCAGGAATATTTGAGATTTTTCTAAAATACATGAATTTTTTGTAAATATTAAAATACTATAATTTAAAATAAATGTGGTATGATATATTTATTAAGTCATTAATGATGTTCTACTGATATAAGCTCCAATGGTTCAAATTTACATGAACATATCAGTATATTTTGTCATGGAATCATCACTATTTATTTTCTTAGGGAAAAATAATAAAATAATGATTAAAATATAAAGAAAACCCTCCTCCCCTCCACTATAAATATAACCTCTTCCACAGTCATCACTTCACTACTATAAATCCTTGTGAATTTTCCAAATTATATCAAAATATCCACCCAATATCCTCCCCCATGTTCTCTAGCCCTTGGTCTCATAAAAATACCAAATCATCTTCCATTAAGAGGAGCTCAAGTAAGGTTAATTCAAGATGTAAAATTCCACTTTTATTTTATTTCATCTTCATGTTCCCTTGTTCTCTTTTCTTTCCTAACATATCCTCATTAAAATAGTATGAAATCTCCAGCACCATACATGTACTGTAATTTTGTTATTCTAATGTGATAATTCATCTTTAACTCTCATTTACCCATTATTTATGAAAAAAAGGAACATCGTCTAAGTTGTGTTGACATATCACATTCAAGGATGATGATGCTTTCAATTTCATTTACCTTTTAATAATTTGGTTATCAAACCATATTTATTGTTGAACCAGTCTCTTATATATGAATTTTATCATATGTAATGTTTTTGATCCTTATTCACTCACGACATTAAAATAATAATACCAAACAAGGTAATTTTGAGAAAAATTTCTAAATTAATCCAAGTGTTTATCATTAATGTTGTATATAATGATTCACATTCAATAAAAATGACCAAATAAATTTTTTAACCATTTAATATTATGAATTTTCATTAATAATATATAAAATCATTTTTGGATATCATATCCCTTCAATCAAAAACTACCATACTATTTTATTAGTTGCTCGATCATGAATATTATGAAAATGAGCACTCACAAACAATGAAATTGAATACATTAACCCATATAAAAGGCCATTAATGAAATAAATAACGTTATAATAAACCTAATGAATTTATAAAGGGTTACGGAATTTTTAATTAATAAACCTAATTTTTTATTCAGGTTATTAAAATCAAGCAAAGAACATCCTTACATTTAAGGTAAGGGATCCTCTCTGTCAATTTTATTTTTGAATAACCCAAATGTTGTATCCTTATTTTTAATTCCTAAAAAATGGGATATATTTTCACACCACCCCATACATTAATTATGATATATAAATTACAGGATACATGTTTACCTCTCATTTCTCACTTATAATAACACATGATACCATGCTGAAATGTTTGTAAGGGCTTCTTCATCTCACTCCTTATTTGTGAGATATTACGTACTCACTACTACTACATGTTTATGGACTATGTTTACATACCATTAATTTTTCATTTCATGAATATATTTATTTTTATTACATTCAATTTATCAATTTATCATTATTAATTTTGGGGCATACAATCTATTGGTTACAATGTTTTAAGTATTTTTTACCCAAACCTCCAATTTCATTCGGGTTGCTATTATTCTATACTAATATCAATTAAAATATTATTTATTAATATTAACTATTAATGAATGTTTTTTTAATGTTCTATATAATTTTAGACATTATAATCAATATTTATTTTAGGGGGGTTAAATGTTTTAAAAGAATAATTTGAAAACATTATTCCAAAATGCATGCTCGATTCACAGAACATCTAGAATTCATTACTTTTTTGAAGTTCACTCTATAATATGTTTTAAGCCATATATATCTTCCCAAAATACAAAATTTTACCAGGAAAAATATAATTTTTTTAATTTATGGTTTTATAAATCAAATCATGCCTTTTCTCTTCCAAATCCTTTAATATTTTCCTTGAACTGCACTAAAATGTTTTATTGGTAATACTTCATTAAAAACAATTTTTGAAGGATTTCACCTCTATAGGACATTATTTATGAATAAAATATAATTAAAATTACCTTCCCTTCTATATTATTGGATATACATGTTTACAATCTGATTTCATGAGAAATACAAATGATATTCCAAAACAACACTTCTATCTAATGTAAAAAAGAATTTTTCTCATATCACTGTAACTGTTATGAGATATATGCCTTGTTCAAAAATTGTATCTTTATTGTGGTGTATGTAATGAAAACAGGTATATAATATCATGAGATTCTTTATTTTCATTATATTACAAGTGATTAGAATTTTAATATTTCAATATTGTATGAGACATATTCAAATGTTTAAGGATTATTTCTTCAATGATTTTTCAATTTTATCATTTAAATGTATATTCATCTATGTCAACATCAATTGTTGAATATTTTACTTTGTTGAGGTTTATATACTATAATATCACACCCCATGTTTTATTGAACTGTTTCTCATTATTTTGAATGTGGTTGTGCTATCTTGAAACTATTCACCATATTACCCTTCATGGTTGGTGTTTATGATTAATGATTGGGGAAAGTAATTTAAATTTCATATGTTGGTTTCTATATGAATGTGTATATTGTTATGTTTATACCCATTAATAAAATAATTGAATTTAAATTAGTAAGTGTTGGTTGGGGCCCAATATAGCCCTCGGTGCATCCGTAGGTCTCATTAGACGAACTATGGTCTTGACATGAGGACATGTCAAAAGGGATATTTATGGTCTTGGCATGTGGGCTTTAAGGCATGGTTATGATTCCCCACATTATGAATTCTCTAATTATGAAACTATTAATTTAATGTTAATTAGGTTATTTGACTAGTATAATACCCACGTTAATGCTTTCATATGGAATTATTTATTCGTCTCTTATTCCTGCCTTAATGAGATCAAGTTCAATTTTAAAGGCATGTCTTTTTAGTTTTTCACAAAGCATAATTTTTTTGATTATGAAATCATTAGATGAATTTAAAAAACATTACAAGTATTTTATCTCACCCCTATTCATGTATTTTCCATCCTGGTTATGAGGATGATTATACTATCAATGAATTTTAGGTTTAATCTAAGATAAATGGGAATTTCTGTTGAAGTTATTAAGTTGTTTTTAGATACGAGTTATAAATTTGAATAGTTTTATGTATCTTGTTTCCAAAACTACTAATCTATTCGGACCATAGGGATGCCTCTTCCTTGTATATATTCCAATTTAATAATATATGTCACTGAATCTGAGCTTCTAGGTCAGAGTGTTATAGATGGAATCAAAGTATGTTTAGTAGAAAACATAGAAACTTGATATAGAAAATTTAGATAAGTGAAGAGACCCTAGATAATCATGGGGATAAGAATATAAGTAAATCCTATAATTTTGGTAAGTAATATATTGTGTGGTTTATTAAAAAAATACATACCTATATTGGTACAAACATGTAGATATGTCTATAGAACATATATATATAGGGGTAAAATATGAAAAACCCAGATTGAGCTAAACTCAAACATGAACTAGTGCACGACAAAGGGCATTGCTTCAATCATGGTTTGACACTATCAGGCGATATTCATTGGTAAATTAATATGCTTATTATAAATAATTTTGAAGTATTTAAGCCCCCAATGTAACCAAAGTATATGTTTCTATGATATATGATGCATAAATATATTTTATGTGTTATGACATGTTTAATGATAAAAATAGTTCATAATTTTATAGGATAATATATTATATGGTATTTATTGGAAATGTAACCTAGATTAAGTAATGTGAACATCAGCAATGCACATAATGCAAATAGTAAGAAGGATCATATCTCTAATAGTCTTAAGACATTGTTTCAAAGTAATATAGTCCCCCAAGTATAATCATTATGTGAATAAATTGTATCATGTGTTAACATTTTGTGTAAATAATTCTATGAGTCCAATGGATATGAAGGGAAGGAAATGAAGAAGAAGAGGGTAGAGAAAAACATTGATAAAGTGAATTAGGGAAATATGGGTTTTTCACATGTGATAATAGCAGAATGAATCACACAGGTAAATTCTTTAAGGGAATGGATGTTTCTTATATGTGTGGATAAAAAGGACACCTAGTTTCTGATAGCAGGGGTATAAAAATGGATTCCAATGTCAATTATATAACTATAGGGAGACATGGAACTATATAAATCAATGACCCAACCGTCAATGGAATGTACCCCAAATGATGTTACTGGATAATAATCAAGATATGATACTACTAAATAATAAGTGGAATGATTAATGTGCATATTAAAGAAACATGTGTTTGGAATCTTTTATCAGCAATTCACTATTTATAAGAATAATTGAATTTATGAGGGATGTATTGTAGTAATTTTCAATAACGATTTGAGGTCCTATGATTAGTTGAACTAAAGAAAAATTTACATAGTATCATGTAAAAATGTTTTAAAATATATGGTTGATGGATATAAACCCCTTATAATGGTCATAATACTGAGATTTAAATTTTTTAATAGAGAGTTAATAAATATGGATAATATAAATTGGATATGACTTACTACATTGGGAATAATTCTAATGTATTGTATCCTGATCTTTTGGAATGTTAACCCATTTATGAAATTGTTTAAAATGATAATCTTATGAAGTTATAGTAGTTGATGACACTACATGATGCATCTAATTCTAAGAGATGAATTAATGGTAGTTCAAGAAACAATCAAAGGATAATATCATGTTTATGAAATATAAACATATAATTATTTAACTATAAAGTGGAATAATACCTCAACTCTATGAAAAGAGTCTCAAATGATGTTATGTTATCATAATATTTGATTTCATTAATGATACTTTTAATAACTGTAGTTTGTGGTTTTATGGTAAAAACATCCATCTAAACTTGTTTTGTAATCCTATAAATTCAATGCTTGGTTTTTCACCTATGCAGAAGTTTCAAATTTCAATCAATATTACTCCATTCGAAAAGATAATTTATCATTTAATTATTATTATAATAATAATAATTATTATTATTATTATTAATGGACCTAAAATTTTCCCTTAACCCTTTTAAGGAGGATATTACATTAACCCTATTTAGTATATGGGTTTTTTCACAAGGAAATTTTCAAGTAACAACTATTAACCATCAAAGTGAAATATCATATTACTAGGACCAAATATTTTTATGTTGAGGAAAATATAAACCCCATGGTTTTTAAAATACATTTTATATAAATTGAATTAAATGATGAGTCTCTAAAAAACACCACTTTTTTATATCCTAGAATTTAAACATAATTTTTTAACCTCTATTTTTTGGCTTTTGAAAAACCGATATACACAGTTTTGATCAGTAAGTTATTTAGAGTCTGATATGAGAAACATTATTTTTAGTGAACAGTAAGATACCCTTATTAATAGTATTGTTACCATTATGAATAATGTAATACCATTATGTACTGTAACATAAACTATGATATTATATATATATATTATTTATGTGAATGTATGATGTACCAATGTTTAGGAATAATTATATAATTGTTTTCAAACAGTATTATTGTTATAAATTCTGATTTCAAAAAAAATTTAAATTAATCATATTTAGAAATTTAATTTTGGAAATTGTAATTCATTTTATGGATCCAACACATAGAAAAATGGTTTGGGTGTATTTTCTGGATTCTTCTGAAATACATGAATTTTTGGTGAATAGTAAAATACGATAATTTACATTAATTGCTAAATAATGGATTTATTGAGACATTGATGTTGTTATACTGATGTAAGAAATAGAGGTTCAATATAATATGCACATATTTCAATTTCTGTTCCTAGAATCATCACTATTTCTTGACTTATGGAAAAATAATAAACTAATGATTAAAATATAAAGAAAACCCTCCTCCTCTCCTATATGAATACCACCTCTTCCACCCTCTTCTCTTCACACCTCTCAAGACATGTACCTTATATAAATTCATTCCAAATATCCTCCAAAGAACCTCCCCCAAAACCACCAGCCCTTTATATTATAAAAAGACCAAATCATCTTCCCATAAGAGGCACTCAATAAAATATAATTCATGAGGTAAAATTCCTTTTATATTTTCTTTAATTTTCATGTTCCTTTATTTTTTTTCATTGATAAACTCTACTCATCCAAATAGTATGATGACTCCACTAATATACATGTACTTGAATTTTTTCATTATAATGGGATAATTCATCTTCATCTTTCCTTTCATTCTTATTTATTCTAATAATTAAACATTGCATGTGATTTGTTGATTTATCACATTCAAGGATGACGATACATTAAATTTTATTTAACTTCATCATATCTAATCATGAGACATTTTAATGGTTGAAAAATACTACTGTGTAATTATTTTATCTTGTTTAATGTCCTGGAATCCTTATGTACTCATGATGTAAAATAATAATACAAAACATGGTGATTGTGAGAAAAAAAGCCAAATTAATCTGTGTTGTTATCGTTAATGATTTTCATAAGGATTAACCTTCACTAAAAATAACCAAAGTAATTTTATAACAATGTAATATTCTTAATTTCAATTAATAACATATAAAATCTGTTTTCTACATCGACTCCTACCTTATATAAACTACCATACTCTTTTATGATTGAGACTATTTTGAATATTATTAAAACAGGCACTCGCGAACAATGAAATTGAACCACTTAAAAATATAAAAGGTCATTAATGAACATAATAAAGTCATAATAAACCAAATAAATTTATAAATGGTTTTATTATTTTTAATTAATGAACCTAATTTTGTTTTTTAGGTCATTAAGATCAAGCGAAGAACATCCTCATATTTAAGGTAAGGGATCCTCTTTGTCACTTTTATTCAAGAATAACCAATATGTTGTGTCCTTCTACTTTTAATTACTAATTATGGGTTATGTTTTTACGCCACCATAATACTACTCTTATGATATATAAATGATAGGATATCCCTTTACCTATCATTAATCCCCCACAATAACACCTGTTACGATCCCGAAATGTTTGTAAGGTTTTCTTCATCCACTTTCATTTTTTGTGAGATATTCCATATTCCATACTACTAATTGTGTATGTCATATGTATATGAAAAATTATGTTTGATGTCATGAATATATTTATTTTTATTATATTTATTTCATTATTTTATGATTATTAATTTTTTGGAATACGATTCAATTGATTACAATGTTTTAAGTATTTTCTACCTGAACCTCCATTTTCATTCATTTTTCTCTTATTCTCTACTCACCAAAGTGAAATTTTTATTTATTAATATTTACACCTAATAAATTATGTTTTAAATATATACATATTTTTAACATTCACAATCATTATTTATTTTATGGGTAGTTACATGTTTTAAATAATCTTTAAAAAAATTCCAGAATGTAAGCCCAATTCACTGAACTTATCAAATTCATAACTATTTTAATGTTCACTCTATAATATGTTTATGCCATATTAATCATTATAAAATCATACATTTTATCATGAGAAATATATTTTGTTTCATTTCTGGTTTTTTAAAGCATGTATTCCTTTTCTATTTAAAATGCTGGAATATTTTACTCAAACTGAACCAAAGTGTTTTATTCCTGAAGCTTCTTCAAAAACACTTTTTAAATTATTAATCATCAATAAGAATTTATTTGAGAATAAAATATAATTTCGATTACCTTAAATTATATTTTCATGGATATACATGTTAGGAATATTATTTCATGAAAATTACAAATAATTTTCCAAGATAACTCTTCTTTCCAAATTAAAAAATGGATTTTACCCATCTCACGGTAACATTTATGATAAATATTCCTTGTTTACCTCTAATTTCGTTCTTATCATATATGTACTTCACTTTGGTATATCATACCAATAATCTTTTTATTCTAATGATATTCAAATAGATTAGGATTTCAATGATTCAATGTGGTATGGGATACATTGAAATGATTAAGGATTATTCACTGAAGGATTTTTAATGGTCTGATATAAAAATATATTCATCTATGTCAATATAATTTGTTGAATCTTGTAATTAATTGAGTTTTTTGACCTATTATATCATACATCATGTTTTGTTGAATGGTTTGTGATTATTTTCACTATGGATGTACTATCATGAAACCATTTACCATATTACATTGAATGGCTATTGATTATGATTAATGAATGGGAAAATTTATTTACATTTCATGTGTTTGTTTCAAAATGAATGTGTGTGTTTTCAAGGTTTATCCCCAATCATAATTGGGATGCATTGGACATAATATGTTTTGGGTGGGTCCCTCTATATATCGTCAGGGTATTGGTAGGTCTCATTATATGAACTATGGTCATGGCATAAAGCATTGACAAAATGGATATTTATGGTCTTTCCACGAGGCTGTGAAGGAATGGTTATGATTTCCCAAATTAGAAATTTCATAGTTATTAAACTATTAATATAAACTTCTTATGGTTATTATACTACAACAATACCCATTTTTATACTTTAATATTTCATTATGTATTCAGCTATTTTCCTTCCATAGTGTGTTCAAGTTCATTTTTAAAGGCACGTGTTTTTAGTTATTTACCATGCCAAATTTTTATGTTTATGATATTTTATGCTATATTTCATATCTGTAATAATCATTTGAGCTCTCACAATTATTATATTTTATCCTTCAAGGTTATGAGGATTATTATACTATGAATTAATATCATGTTTAATCTATGATATTATGGCATTTTTTGTAAACGTTATTGTGTTTTTTTAGTTTTCAGTTGTATGCTTGAACATTTGGATGTATTTTGTTTCCAAAACAACTAAAATCATCAATACTTCCAGACGCATTTTACTTGTATTTATGCCAATGTAAAAAAATTAGGCAACAAATTTGAGCTTATGGGGTCTATGAATTACAAAATTTATATGGACTTTGTCACAGGACTAACAAAAACTAATACAAAAAATTATCCAATATAGGTTTTCATTGATCACCTACCAAAATTTTGACATTAAAACAATATATGAGAAAATAATAATCTTGAGTGCCTCATAAGGATCTATATTAATGTCATTGTAATACTTCATGGATAATCTCGATTAATTGATTCTTATTAAGATCCCCTATTTACATTTATATTCTAAAAATTCCATTAGAAGGCTCTTGAAACTGATATTCATTTGAATACTACCTACCATACACAAACCAATGGAAATCCAGAAAGAACAATTTAAATAATGAATGAAATGTTGGGATCGTTCTAACTCTACAATCCTGGTTTATGGGACCTATACATTCATTTAGTAGAGTTTTCCTATAATAATTCTTTCCATTTTACTATTCAAATGGTGTCGTGTGAAGCAATATATGGCCATAATGGTAATTCAAAAACTTGTCTGGATAAAGTTGGTTAAATGAAACTCACAGGCCATTAACTTGATGAATATATTTCAACAAAGGTAATGGTTATCCAAGATCCAATTAGAATTTATCAAAGAAGGGAAATAATTTATGCTCAAAATCAAATGAAATATTTAGAGTTCTATGTTGATGATCGTGTCTTATTGATAGTATCTCCAAAGAATGGTGTTATCAAGTTTCATAAGAAAAGGGAACTAAGCCCCATGTACATTATATATTTTAGGAATCTTTAATGCTTTGGTGTGTTTTCATATCATTTTCAAATTGTTCCAAATATTTTAAAGGAACGCGATGTGTTCCATATATCTCTACTAAGGATTTACATCATCGACCCACCCCATGTTCACACCGCTGATGTAAAAAAATTTGAACATGACCATTCATATTTTGAAGAAAACATCAATATTAATGATAAAATAGAGAATGTATAGAATAATTAGTTGACTCTTTTGGGAAATATAATCTATAGAAATCAAAAAAAAGTCTAAGAAACAAGAGAACTAGATAATTTTGTAAAAGAGATCTACCCAAATATTTTCAGAATATAACAACCCTAATATTTATTAGAATGAAATTTTTGTATGAGGGAAGAATTTATCACCCCTAATACATTACCACATTCTATAATTATTATAAATTTAATATTTCTAAAAGTTTACCAAACCCAATACTAAGTTAGTATTCAATACAAACAACCCTAGGTTAAAACTAAACACTTTTTAGTAACATTTTTTTAAGTGGATTAAATTCAAAAAATATTAGATAATTTATATATTATTTATATATTTCATATATCAAATAAAATATTTAGGAATTAATTCATTATATTTTATGGGCATAATTTAAAAAAAAATTAGTCATAAAAAAAATAATTTTTATGAAGTTATTTTTCCAACTTTTAATGGAGAAACTATATTTAATATAAATTTTGGAACATTTGTATATATTATATGATAAAATAAACATATAATTTAGAATATAAATTTCAAAATTAGATGAGGGTGAATTTTTTGTATAATTCTATGAAGATTTCTTTTTGGATGAATAGTGAAAAATTCTGGTTATAAATTGAAAACTATTTTTTCATATAATTTATTTATATATATAAATTAAATTTTAAATTTTTTTTAAATAAAAATATATCCATTATACATTTATTATTCTGATTTAAATCATTTCAAAATATTTCACTTTGAAATTTGATATAAAAACATAGAAAACATATATACATTTTTACATTAAAACTCTACACTATCCTCACATTTGTATGATTAATTTTAAATAAATTTTTAAAAATTATTTAAATGGAATCTGAAAAAAATTATTCTATATTTTTAATCAGATTAATTTATAATTTCAAATCACGTTTGAATAGTTTTTGAATAAAAATATTACTAAGTATCTTTATAGAAAATTACATCGATTAAGTGAAAAATTATCTTAACAACGGAATAAACCTGAAACCTATGAGAAAAATTACCTATAAAATTGAAAAAAGATATTATATGGACATATTTTGGCTCAATATATCCTGGAATATAATTTTATTCATTATTGAATAAATAGGTCTTGGAAAAATGTCCGAAATGTTTTAAAAAAAATTAGAAGAATGACACTCTGCCACCACTAATAAATGTAACTCAATGCTCAAACTAATTCAAACATCTATAGAAATTTTGATCACATAAAATATTAAAAAATAATTTAACAACATCCCTACCCTACTCATATAAGAAGTAGATTTGTAACAAATCCAACGAAGTATTTTCATTTATTAAAAATGTAGTTACCCGAATAAAATGTTCTGTTCTTCAACAATCTCTTCTGTTTCATTTACATAAGCACCCCTAAAATTCTTTGATATCATTATATTAAAATAACATAGGATGCATGAATAGATTTTTATGTTAATATTAAATGATCTTAGCCTCCACATTCATGCACATCCATCAAATAAGATATGTAATTATCATTCATTTGTACATCGGACTACCGCCTCGCAAACGAATGTCACTTGTTTGTTCATTTACCACCTTTTATTGTTCAAATACCTATGGAAATATAGTTTATATATGATATATATGATATTTATAATGTCTTTATGTGGTTTTAATTCATATATAACTCATAAATTCATTTTTAATATTTTGTGGGAATTTGATAAAATCCTTTGAGGACGAGAAATATACGAACTTCTCAAAGTGATGTGACTTCATTATGTTATAACTGGAAGAGATTTTGTGAGGAAGAGATTTTTTGAGGGGGTGGTAGGAAGATATTTTGTGAGGGGGTGGTAATTATAGTTGAACAGATATTTTTATTAATTTTATTCAATAGATTATCATTTTTGTTGATGACTATGATTTTTTTCATTCCCAAGACTGAATATATTAAATAGAGATGGATTGTTTTATATTATTGGTCTTACATCATCAATGACTCGTGAAATAGTGTATTTATCATATAATGATATAAAATGAAATTTACTATATTCCACTATTAACTAAAAGTTCACCTATTTTTGAAAAATACAAGAAATTCACCCTAACCATTTGTGAACTGTATAATTCAAAGATGAACTCCATTATATGAATGTAATTTAATAAATATGAGAAATTTTATTTTTAAATAAAATAATCATTTATTCAAAAAATATAGATTTTAAAAATATAACCACTTTTATGAAACATTGATAAAGTAATTGATGTCTCATAAAATTATATTTTTTTAATAAAAAAAGTATTAATTATTAATAAACTTTATAAAGATTCATATTATTTTAAATAATTACAATAGTTAAAAAATTGTAAATAAAAATTTATGTTCAAAAAATATACCAACACTAAATTTATCAGTTATTTACATTTAATTACTTATTCTTTAATATAAATATATCATATTTTGAATTTTATAATACACACATTGTATTCACACTTTTATAGTTTAGGTCACTTCTCTATTAGCATAGATTACTTTATTTCTCTAAATACAACTTATTTCATTATACATTAATATATAACAAAACTACTTAATTCTAGAGTGAATGAAATATTTAAAAAGTACCTAGGTTGTTACATTATCCCTCTCCATTTTCTAAGTTATTTCCTCAAAAATTTAATTCATGTATTAAATTTTTGAGGATATATTTTCCTCCTAGAAATTTTGGATTCCAATGTTTCTTCTCCAACAATGTGGTTTCTCCACAGGACATTACCTTTCTGAATTATCTTATTCTAAAATAATCACAATATGTGGTGAAGAATCTAAATAGTTTTTCCCTTATATGAAATATAATATTACAACTGAATAATATCATACATTAGAACATGAGATTAATCTGCCACATGTATTCATAGTGTTGAAACAAGAAAAAAATTATTTACCTAGCAGAGACTATATAAAAAATACACTATGTAGGAAACGGGTACTACTTTCTCAAGGATTTCATAGGGTGAAATGGACAATGGACATAGATTCCCCTTCTTACCAAAACACATCATAGGTTTCCCTAGAGGGACATTGTGAACAGCATGATTACCTACCTCATAATAATGATCCTTCCTCTACTTATCAGTATAACATTTCTTCCAAATCAAATCAATCCTCATATTTTCCAAGATTATCTTTACATCATTTGACACTTACTCCAATAATTTTATTCCCATCAACATCCATTCCATGACTTCATCCCAAAATTCTAGAGTTCGATAAAAGATTCTATATAATTCCTAAAAAGTTGTCTTCTATATACTGAAATGAAATCTTTTATTATGAGAAATCTCAACTGAAAAAATATGTATATCCCTACATCCATGGAAATCCATTGAACATGCATGTATAATGTTCCTCAAGGTATGAAATTTTCGCTCGGTGTTTCCACTAGATATGGGATAAAACGATGTACTAAAATTTATTTCAATTCCCAATGACATCTGAAGGCCTTTTTCGTATGTTATAAGTGAATTTTGTATCATGATAAATACAATGTAGAGTGGAAATCCTTGTAACCTAACTTTCTCATTGATGTGAATTTGAGAAAGATTATCTATGGAAATAATATCACGAATAAGATGAAAATGTGTAGATTTAGTGAGATTTTCAATAATAACCCAAAACACAATACTACTTTAAGACTTATTTTGTAGTCCCACCTTGAAATCCAAGTATATATTTTCCCATTTCCATTCTGGCATTAACAATTGGTAAATAATGCCCCTTATTAGTTATCACTCTACTTTGAGATATTAACAATCAATCATTTCGTTGTAAATTCAGTAATATATATTTTCATTCCAATCACCAGTAATACTCATAAAGGTCTATGTATATCATAGTGCATCCAGGATGAACACAAAATTGAGAACTATGTAATTTATTTAATAACTATTTCATAAACAATGAATCACATGGAACATATAATCTCTTCCTAAATCTCATACCACAATCATTATCAATGTGAATTATCTCCACATACCATTTTTTAACAGCTATTATGTGTCCTATAACACACGATTTTTCTTCTAATATAACATAATTCAATCTGACAAAAGCGATTGCACTGACACATGAAAGAATATAGTGGTGTTTCCTATACCAATATAATCCAACACATAATTCTTTAAATCATTTTCCAAAGGGTCATGTTTGAAATGTAAAATTGTTAATGATTCTTGATGTTCTTTGACTCATGATATCATCCACTTTGTTTTCTTTTCCATGATTTCAGTTGATCGTGTAATCATAATCCTTCATCAGTTAAAATAATAATCTTTGTGCCATGCACATTTAATTATATGATAATAAATATTTAAAAGGGTTATTATTATGAGTGTATATTTCATATTTTTCTCCATACAAATTATGTCTCCATATTTTTGAATGGAACCCCACAATTAGAAAATTGAAATCTGGTGTGGGTAATTCAGCTCATGAGGATTCAGTTATCTTGAAACATATGCAATTACATGATCATTATAAATCATAACTCAAACAAGTCCTAATAATGAAGAATATCTATAGATGAAAAAGACTCATTTTATGTATGGAAGATCCAAAAATGGACCATTAACCAATATTTTTTTGTTCCAAAAAACAAACATTGTCATATGTCAAATTTAATTTAAACCCTTTTTCTAAAAACATACATAGCATGCTAGATAGTTGTGCAATGTTTCTAGAAAAACATAGAAAATACCAATCTAATATAGATAATATATGAATCATAAAAGGATTTATATTTCATATAAATTTCTCAACTACTTTTCTTTTAGTGTGATCAACAATAATGCCATCCTTATTTATAATGTGCTGAAGAAAAGAAATATCTTTCAACTAAGAATCATATTTTCTAAATTCTCCATATAACTTCATTTCTTTATTCTTTTTATGTACAATCCATAGATGTTTATTATAATCCACATAATTTTTGAATAAACCAAAATATCAACAACAAAAAATATAACAAACATATCCAAATAATCAGGGAATATTTTATTCATAAGATACATAAATACAAAAGGGGAATTATTAAAACTAAAGGTAATAATAACATATTTACCATTCACATATATAATTTTGAACACCATTTTCAGAATGTTATATCATTTCACATTCCATTGATGGTTCCAGGATGTCAAATAAATCTTGTAAAATTTTTGATTTTCTATAGTTAATCAATTAAGTCAATTATATGTGGCAATGGCTACTTATTTTTAATAAAACGTTATTAAAGGTATATAATCAATGAAAAGTATACTGAAATAATCTTTATTTGTTTAAAAAAATAAAGGGGAACACCATGGTGAAGTGCAAGGATTAATGAAGCCTTTATCATGAAACACCTGCAACATCTTTTTCATTTATAAAACTTCCTCTTGAGCCTCTTGATTATGGGTTTCTCAGTTTGAATTATCATAATGAAAAAATTAAATAATAAATTATAATTCCTAGTCTCCTAAAACACATGGATAATCATCACGAAATCATCTAGATGTTTATTTTCCTATGGAAATCATGAATATAAATTTTTTTAATTATTTACATCATTATGTACATGATAATGTTCATTTAAATCATTTAATAGTTTCTCAACAACCAAATATGTTATTAATGGTATAGTTTAATTCTTGTATAAAAACTGAAAATTATCCTAAAAAAACTTATTTAGCTCTATAATCAATCATAGCATGGTAAACAAAAATACAATCGATACCTAAAGTAACATCAAACTCTACTATGGAAAAATAGTCCTTGTAGGTAATTTCAATCCATAGTCATCAATAGAATGATTTATATTACTCTTTTTTTCTTAGTTTTTCCCATCTTTGTTTTATCCATAAGTGATAGTATCATTTATTGAGGTGGAATTTTAAATTTACCTAAAAACATCTAATAAATAAATGAATGATTATACAAAATATAAAAATTAAATTAAGCAAATATGAGTGAAAACAATGTACCTAATACCACTTAATTGGATGGCCTGACATCTTCTGACATAGTCTAAAAGGATTTCACTACAGCTTCCAATTTATACTATGTCTGTTTATCGTCATTAAAACCCTTTATTGGGAAGGTATGTGATTTATTCCCCATCTCACTACATTTAATACTCTTTATAATTTTCTTATTAGAGATAAAAATAACAAAAATATGATCTAGTCCATATAAATAATGGGAAATATGTCTGACCATACAACATCAAAAACACTTCTTGAAATATTTATGGTATTCTCTAAGGTGGTTTTTACCACACATTCCCTAAGTGGATATAGAGTTTTCTTACATTCTGATTTATTTTATAGATTTTTAACCATTTCATCCCATATGGAACATTTCTTCTTCTTTTTTTAAAAAAGTACATGTGGTCATTATAAAACTAAATTTCTAACCTCTCTTTATATAGAATAAGTTTCTCATAACTTTTTAATTCAATAGAATCCAATTCCCTTTGATATATGGTCATTAATACCTAGTAAAAAGTATTGATTTTACTATCAATATCCCAGATTGGTTTTTTAGTTTCTAATTCCCATCAAGTGAATTTTTTATTATACAAGGCTAACAAATCATCTTTTTTCTGATTCAATTGAAGAAATTTATTTTCTATTCAAATTATAACATCCATGGGAAAATGTTTTTAATGGATAATATTCTGAAATTCAACCCATTCCAAGAAATCCATATATTCTCTTTATATAATATTCATGGCCATTAACCACAACTTGTAAGATAATTATATAAAATGATAAATAAAAAGAAATAACTTTTGATTATATGAAAACCATAGGGGATAAAATATCTTATCAAGTTCTTTAATCCACCCCTCAGTTACCATAAGTTCTTGAGATACATAGAAATTAGTTTAGTGTTTCTTCATAAAATGTTCCACTATTAACATGTTTTTTTTGTGGTAGTTCTATCTGTTTTCTTGCATGGATGTAACTACTATTTATATCCCATATCAACTGAGAATTTATCCCTACCAACTACTTTGTTCCAATTCCCACTGATAATGGTTTCACAATTTGAATGATATAATTTTTTGGGATCCTTCCAACTTTAACGTCCAAATTTATTCTGTGGAAATCCATTAATAAAAGACATAATTTTGAAGAATAAATAGGGAAATTTTTAAATTATATTAAATTTCAACCTAAATATAAGGTAAAAATATTTTATGGTATTCTATTAGAATTATCTTAACATTTAATGTTTTCTAAACTATGCTCTGATACTGACTATAAATAATGTGCCTTATACATTTCATAATCTAGTAAATTAAACTAGAAAATCACAGTTTCCCTTACCAAAGATCATTATATTTTTTATTATAGAATTAGGTTAAAAATATATATATAGGAACACATATATTTCAATGTAGGCACAACTATACAATATCATTTTTTTCACAATATGATTCATTTAAAAACAACATTTTCCATCTTTCCCAAAAAACATCATGACCATAAACATCAATTATTCATCTCCTTAACCCATCCATTAACCCTATAATAATTTTTTTAAATGTGGTGATCATAAAAATAATTTTAGGGGATATAAAATTAATGAAAAATCCATTAGTCCATGAATACATACAATCAGAAGAATGCTGAAATCGTCTCCCTTAAAAGTTACAAACACTAACATTGTAAAAACATGAGGTTTCCAAAAAACATATTAAGAATAATAAAACTTTTAGGTAACGTGGAAATTAATTTCCATACCATACTTACTTCTAATTTTATTCTTCATGGAAATCATATTATTTATAACCCTCATATACACCTTTGAATGTAGCCCCCATAGATACCTTATGATGTGACTATAACAATTACACTTGGAATAAACATCACTTTCAACTTCCATCACAGCAAATTCATTAGAGATATACCATAGACACATCCATATTCATTTTATAACATATCCACCCATATTCATAAATAATTCATATTAATTAGTAAATAATTTCAAAACATGAATACTTTCATTAAAAAAACATTCCTTGGGGATAGTCACTTATTTCTAAAGAATACTATGAAAATTCATAGAAAAAAATTATTTGGAAAATAAACATGAAGTCATATAATGGAGGATTAAAAAATTAAGGATTAATGTATGCATAAAAATTCAATCTTTTCCTATTTGTTAAAAAATATCAATTTTTTAATTACATAAAAAGATACATAAAAGAGGATTCAAAATTGAATGTCCCTTAACATTGGATTTGCATCATTAAAACATGGTCAAAAATCCAATATAATGATTTAAATACTATTATTAATTTATTAGATTCCTATATTCATATTTTTCATACCATATTTTATGTCTTTATAACATCGTTGCAACTATTTAATAATAAAATTTTGTTATTTTCATTGTTTTAGTTGCATTTATTTCACAGTTTTCTTGATTGTAACATTATTTAATTCCATCTAAAATGGTTGAAAAAGTCCAAAAGTGGAAGCGAATGGTATTAATATGTTTCTAATATCTAAAATTATATAATTTTTTTTGTATTTGGATGATTCATTAGATAAAACAATAATGATAACATTTGGTTATATTTTTTTCTTATTTTTTGGATACTCGAAAAAAAGTTTTGTTTTACTAAAATTTATGTCAATAAATTAGATCTAAATCATTAAAAATGATTTAATATAATTATATAAATACATCATTTACCATAAATTTTTTTATGACAATCCTTGTTAGCAGTAAAAGAAAAATTAATAGTTTTAATCCAAGAAGGCGGTGAATTGACACTTCCTAGAGGATATTTTCATTTTTCTAGAATAAGAGGAGAATATTAGAGGTTTTATGGTAAATGATAAATTAAAAAATTAAATTAATATTATATGTAAGATACTTGATTTATCATTTTACATTCATTAAGGATGTTGAGGAGAGGATAATAAAGAACTAATGAAAGAAAGAATGAAATAATTTAAAAGAGAAAGGAGGATTTTACCTCCCACAAGTTTTATACTATAGAACCACTTTAAGACAATTTATTTTGTCTTTTCAGTTTGACAAATAGGTCACAAATGAGTATAAGATTTTTGGGATGGTAATTGGGAATAAATAATTCAATCTACAATTATTTGGAGTGGTGTGGATAAGAAGTAGTGTGGGGTCGTATTTATTGTGGAAGAGAGTAGTTATTTTTATTATTTTAGTCATTAGTTCTCATTTTTCCACAATACTATATATAATTTTATTTATGAAGAAAAAATAAATTGTCAGAAACTGGTAATTATAAGTGGTATAAATCTATTGTTTTCCAAAAATTCTCAATTTTATTTCATAAAAATGTCCTCATAAGATTTTACATGGAGTTAACATAGGGCTTGGGGGTGTCAAGGGATATTTTTGATCCTGGAACCCAAGATGTGGTGTTCTGTCCTGTCACACATTAAATATGAACTATATGGTATAGGACACATGGTCTGTATAAACTGTGTGAGGCTAGAATGTGGGGGACTACAGGCCACTCATTCTAAGGAAACCATGTGGGAGGAGTTATAGGGTCGTCCAATCAGTTATATAAATTTGGTATAACTTGATAGATACTATTTGAATAGTTTGTGAATTGTTTCTTAATCATGCAGTTAAACTGTGTGAGTGCTCTGTGGAAAATAGTTAATTATGTGCCTAAGCCATGTGACCTACATGTTTTGGGAAAATTACCATTTTACCCTTAAATACATAATAATAAAACTCATGTATAATTCTTCTTATCTTTGAAAAGTGGGGGCCATTTTGATCCCTTTGATGAACTATCATTGGATTTTATCTATTGTCTTTATCTGACCTTTGATTCGAATTCGGTTTATCTCCATTGATCTACAATGGTAGGTCCCCAATTCCTTTTTAGATGTTCTTAATTCTGATGGATATAAATTGCACGCTTTCATTTTTGGATAATATGCCCTAATTTCTTATAATTCATATGTTCTTCCAGTTTATTTCATAGATGGACAATTTAGAGCTTTATACTTAATGAGCTATAGAGAATGAGATAAATATAGGTGTTTATGTGCATCTTTGTGAAGCATAGATAGTTTATATAGGCAAGCATGCTATGCACAGAAATTCATGGTGTCACCTGAATTGAAGATAAATCCAAGAATTGATATGAATGAATTAATCAAATCAAGAGGATCATTTATGGAATTTTATATTTTTTAAAATTTGAATGTAACCCTTGGTTGTTTTTTTTTGAAAATTCCTTTTATGGATTTATGCACTAGAAACCCCATTGAGGATTCTCTTTAACCCCATTGGGGTTGTTCAACCTCGAATTGGTAGTAAATGGAATTTCAAGGTTATGAATTGTAAATAAAGTTTTAAGAGCATGGGATGTATGACATTCCACATGAACCATGTTATGAAGATGGTACATTAAGATTGAGTGGCTTATTTAAATGAACTGACTATTTGAGTTATTTATGGCTACACTATGAAATTGATTGAATTAGACAAGATTTTTCATTACAGTGATACGTCCCAATTAGATGTAATTCTTGAATTATTAAATTTTCCCATGTGTGTAGTTAAATGCAAGACCTCGAGGACGTCCTTGTATTGCAATTTCCATAATAGGAATGAATTTAACCTTTTATTTAATTTCCCATTTAAGTAATAGGATAACCACGGCATGTATTCTATTTTAATTCCATTGAACTCTATTAAACAAAAAAATACTGTGAGAGTAATTGTAAGGACAATACATTGAGGTTGGAAAATCCTTGATACACCATTTATGATGAGGTAGTTGTATGCTCCTAGATTTATCTTCTATAGTTTTAAATGATATTTTTATCAAAATTTAATTGGTAAAATGATAAATATCAATGGATGAAATATGGATTCAAAATATAATTTCAGGGATAGACTCATGTGGCTGTAAACCATTATAATTTGGGTGATACATGGATCTACATTATGATTCCATGGACTCAGTAAATTTTTTTTTGTGATTAAGCCATGGGTGATATAAGGATCTAATGAGGGATACCATGTATTCACTCATTGATGCATGTATTATATGCAAAGTGGCATATGTATTCTTATATGAATTTGATGTATGGACTCGAATGGTATTTCATTATTATTCCAATGGTGATTCTTATGGTACATGGGAAGTTCCAAGGGTAAAATCAAATGGGTGGCCCTTGATACCCTGCCTATATTGATACCTGGTCTTGGAGAGGTTCATATGGATAGGTTTGTAGGTTGTTGGTTAATATTGTTCATGGGGTGTCACATGAATTCAATAATATATATGTAAAGGGACATCATAGGTTCAGAATTAAATAAATAATGAAATGACTATTATGATGTGTCTTCCTAGAATAAGAATGAGCACAGATTTGGTCTGGAATTTTATCATTTAGATGTCCTTCAAAGGAATCTATTGGTCTTCCAGTCACTATGGGGTTTTGGGACTGAGCTGAATCTCGAGACTTATAAACTAAGTATAAATGAATTTTTAATGAATATGAATTGAATTTAAATAGAAACTAATTCATGTGGTATTTTTTACTTTTGAGTATTTCCTTTCTTATTGCTTTTCATATTGCACATTTCCTATCATGTATATTCACAGACTGGTTGGCATAGACCATAGGTGTTTTACTACTAGGATTATATATTAGACCCTGTTTGGTTTAAATTTTTTGACCCAAAAATATTATATGATTTTACTTAATTATAAGATAATGTTCCCTCCTATAGGTACTCGATTTTTTTCTTTGGATCGGGAGAGCATGGGACCACATGAAGGCTTGAGATGATTTTTGGATTCCTTTTATCCTTTTTTAATTTTTATATATGGATTGTACATATTCCATTTATTAATATTTTGGATTCATTTTTAGTAAAATACAATATGTATAACTAATCAGTATATGATACATATTCTGCTATTTTCATTTATCAGTCTTCTACTATTTTTTTCTGTTCTATTGTTTACTGCATATCCTATTAAACTTTTATTATTGTTCAAATGTTTCAAACTCTAATAATGAAGGAATAGTCTCCCCAATAACTTCCCTAGGCCCTAATTTAATGTCATCATCCTTTTGAATTTCGATAGATGCGCTTGAGGACATGTGGCCAACTATGTACAGAGTACCTTTCAGTGGAATACGAAACAACGATGTCACAAAGTGGTATCAGAACAATGGTTTTCTGGTTGAATTACTATTTTGTGATAATAAAAATGTATATGAAGAAATAGGAATTTTGTAATGGGTTCTTCCTAGGCATAGCTAACCCACGTAAAGGAAAAATACATATTTTCTTTTAATTCAATGGATTTTTTTGGATTTAGAATATTATGATTTAATTGGTTCCACAATTGGGTGGCATACATGATTTATGATGTCATTGGTGATATGATTTTGTGTTATATTTCGTTGAAAATCTATGAGATAAGATAATTCCATATCATGCATCATATAAGAACCGACTAGATTAAAGATTTCATACCATTTAAGATGAATTATTAATTGAATGTTATTGTGATAGGCATGGTGATAAACAAGATTATTGTTGTGATAGGTATATTGGGATATGTAATAGTGTGAATTGGATAGAAACCATTATTTGGCCTCTATGGTGTGTGGTCCCACATGGATCATAATTGGGTCGGTCATGGCTTAGACATAAAGTGAAATGGGATGTGATGTTCCATTGGTGGTTGCTAAACATTGATCCATATGGTGTGTGAGACTCCTTGTGTTATAACTAGGTGTACCATTGGTTTACCCATCCAAAATCAAGGTGATAAACATGAAATTAGTTTCAATTCAATGAATTTGAGTGTGGAATATGTTATTAATGAAATTAATTTCAAATTATGAAACTGAAATGGATTATGATAGATAACAAGACCAGAACCGAACTTAGTAGTAGGATTTTGGTTGTCTCTCTCATTTTTTTGCTGCATATACCTGACCCATGGGTCAGGAAGAGGAGTGAGTTCATATAAAGGAAGGTTTTTACCAGTAATACATAAATTTCTATGTCTCTTAGCAATGAACATTGAAAATGATGTAAAATTTGTGTGTCTTTTTGGGATTATAGAACACTGACCACATGAAGAATTCAATTTGTACAATAGGAGGGTGGAGATGAACACACTCAAGAGGTGGTACGACACGGGATTCCAGTGGAAGATCCAATTGTTCATGCCGTGGAACCGACTATAATAATTGATGCATGTGTTGAGGTAGTGGTTCATTGAGGATCCTTTTCATTTATACAAACTGTTTAGGGGGAACTGTGACATTCATTGATTATTTCAGGGATGACAGAAGAGTTTTAACAACAACATCGTCAAAAACATTTATAGGATGATGGATCAAAGCCTATGGATTCATGAAAATAGGATACTTTCCCAAACATAGAGAACAAAGAGAATCATTCGAAGAGGATTTTTAATCTTGTTATAAACATGTTGGGTGATTAGTCCTTGATTTGGTGGGATGTTATCAGAGAGACTAATCAACATCGAGATATTTCAAAGAAAGATTTTTATATAAAATTTTTAAACTATTTAAATCTTGAGATGCTATGTTATAATAAATCCTAGTAGTTATTACATTTGGAGTAGGTTATGATATTATTCATGGACTATTGGATCCATTTAACTAGGCTGTAGTGCGTCACACCTATTCTGATGGCTGACGAGTTATCAAAATCCAGAAGATTCGAGGATGGTCTCTGATATGACATCTAATCACATGTAAATGTATTCTGGCTAAATATTGTATATGATACAGTGAATCAAGATCTGAACCATGATCATTATCTAATGGAATCACTAGGTGTGTTCTATGGTGGTTCAACACCTAGGTCTGGTATAGGATCGACTGGTAGAAGTAATCTTCATATGGTACTTCAATTTTGTGATATTATTAGTTTGATCATCTCTACAGGTAGAAAGGTGAGGTGCTACCAGTGCGGTAGGTTGGGACTTATGATATTATCATGTAATAAGGACCCGGTAGAGTGCCAATCTTACTGCAAGATGGTCCACCTATAGCACATCTATAGGACGTATCCACCAACAGCTAGAGAGGGAGGGTCAAAAAAGATTCAATGATTAGGATATGGATCAACATATTATCACTAGGTATAGAGTCGGTGTGCAACAAGATAATAAGAGATTGTTGGTGGTCATGGCTATGGTATCTTGACCTTGGGTTTATACTATTGGCTGATTGGATTAGATCTTGGTAGCTAAGAACTATCACAATGATGTGGTACTACAGAGGCCCATGCATTGCAACAGACCCACCAGGAGAAGGATCTCAAAAATTATACTATCATAGGTGCTATTCTAGTAGTATCAGTTTTATATTTTTAAGTCACTGATACAAATTATTTACATAGATTTATATATATGCATGTTTTTTAGATCCTTGGGATCATTTTTTAAACATATTATGGTGTTATGATGCTAAAAATTCCATTATGGATTAAGATGGAAAATATTCATCATTTCAAGGAGTGAATCATTGAGGTTGGTGGGTGTCATATCATATGGGACCTTTATATCCCAAAGAGGATATTCTATTATGTCATTATGGTCATAGTCTAGTTGATTCAGATTTTCATGATTTCAAATATTTATATAACATAATGCTTTGAATTATATTAGAAGATGGTGTATAGTTTATTCACAATGGTGAATGGGATGTCCATGAGAGCCAAAATAGACCCGAGCTCTGTGAGATAGCAGTGATAAAAACCAAAATTTCTTGTTTACATATGAAATATTAGGGGACATGTCTAATTGATTTTCCTCTAGTGGTTGATCATTTCATTTAATTCTATTCAGAAAACATCTCAATATTACCAATTGTAATAGAGTAAGACTTCTCTATCAAGCATGTTCCTAATGGTAAATTGGTTTCCATTCATCCTTATAAGATGGCTATGGAGGAGTTACAAGAAATCAAGAGATTTCTGTAGGATTTAGATTTAAATGGTTTTTTTGACTCAATAATTCATCTAAAGGTTTTTGGGCCATTTTTCATAAAATGTGGTTCTTACCATTAGGTTATGTGTGGATTATCAAAAATTGAACTATTTGAGGGTTAATTATCAGTATCCTCTTATAAGGATATATGATCTCATATACTAGATATGAGGACCTCAGGTCATTTTAATGGTTTTTCTGAGATCTGGATACCATCATTTTCATGTTCGGCCATTATACATTCCTTTAATTGCCATCCATAGTAGGTATGGTCTATATGATTTTTTGGATATGTCATTCGATCTCACAAATACTTGAGAGGTCTTCATGGAATTGAAGAACCGAGTGTTCTATAGATACAATGACTTTTTTTTTGGTTTTCATGGATTATTTATTTGTTTATATCACAATCAACATGGGAAAGCCGAAATTGTAGAGGTAATTCTTAATAGATTGAGGGATTATTATTTATATTCAAAGATCACAAAGTGACACTTCTTAATGGATCATATTCAGTTCCTCGGTAAGTTTATCTAGGAGACAGAAGTATCAGTGAACCCAGAGAAGATGAGAGTGATAGTTACATGGGAGTATCCAAAGAAATTTTTTGAGGTGTATTTTTTCTTCGGTATGGATGGTTACTATAGGAATTTGATACAAGACTTCTAATTCATTGAAACACTATTGATAGGATTGAACCAGAACGGTTTGCAGCATGTATGGTAAATTTATTATGAGACAGATATTCAGATGTTGAATGTGTGATTGATTTCAACATTGTTACTAATTTCCAAAGAGCTGATGAGAAATAACATGGTGTACTGCATTGCAACAGGTATCAGTTTGGGAGCATTTCTTATGTAGTGAGACTGAGTAGTCACATATGGGTTTTTTTATACTGACACAACTTGAGAGGAAGTACCCTATGAACAATCTCGAGTTAGCTATAGTAGTTCACAAATTGCGTTGTTGGAGACATTACATATTGGGTGATAGTTATTTTTGTGAACCTAGACCACAAGAGCCTCACATATATATTTACATAGCATGATACACTACAAAATAATTATCTTTTTCTAACACGGGTATATCTGTTGGTAAAAGTGGATTTTTTTTGGTAAAATTTTCTTCCAAAAAATATTTTCATGTCACCAAACAGTTAGTAAAAACTATGTTGCAATTTTCTTTTGTGATGAATAAAATTCTTCTGTTTCAATTAAAATAATACAAACGGATAATATATATAGGTTTCTAAAATGGTTTAGAAACAGATTAATATGACTGATATATCTAATTGTAATATTATTAACAATTATAAAAAATATAAATATTTAATATTTGATTGTATATTATATACTAAATGTTGGTATTTCAATATTTTTTTTAAAATATTATATTATATTTATTAATACATTTATATATATCATATTATTATATTTATTATATAATAATAAAAAATTTGAATATATAAAACACCAAAAATCTGAGACATTATTTAAAATAAAAAGTTCCAATAAAATTTAAATACATGTCCAAAAATCATGGAATGATAGGAAGCTCCATGAAACATATTACAAACTGTTTTAAACATGTTCAAATACTAAGAAACTGTACATGGAAGTCATTGTAACATTATCTCCAATATATTTATTGCAAACACTGGGAGCCACTACCTTGGAATCCCCATAACATCACATGAGCTATTATCTAAAATAGTGGATCTAGACATGCACAACATCAACTTCATATGATTAATTGATGTGGACCACCCTTCTATGCTTGAAGAATCACCTTCCCTTGCTCCCTTAACATTAGACACGCATCTTTCGATGAATGTTCAGATCAAATAAATGAAACTATTGTCAAATAGTTTTCATTTAAAATAATGATATAAAAATAATACCTCATGATATAAAGTTATTATCTGTGACCACAACAAGAGGATTAACAAACTAGTTGAAATAAAAAACAGATGATAATCTATCTAGATTCCACAATAACTATAAAATTATCCATATTGAACATAAGAAGACTACATGATGAATACAAAAATAATATCCATAATGTGTGTGGAAAAATTAAAGAATAATAGACAAATTAATAGATGAACCTATTAATGAAAAAAATTAAATGTGACCACATTAACAAAAGATGCCCAATTATCATAAATTAAAAATAAATATTCATAATATAAAAATAATAAGAAAATTATCTAACATATGAACAAAAATGATTTATAAAATACACTAATGTCCATTAAGAGTGACACATAACTCAAAATTCTAAATCTAGTACAAACCATATGTTACATGTTTTGGATTTCCACACCATGAAACTAAAAAGTTATTAAATAAAATTTAAGTTGCAATTTATACATAAGGATCAATTTCCTTATAAAAAATTGAAAGTGATTTAAATTATAAATCACATTAACACTCATATCTGGGAGAACAAAAGGTCATTGTTTTAGACATGAATCCCAAAAATTCTCTAGAAAAAATGACTCAATTAGTTCAAATATAAAGAGGTTAAATTGAATCTATAATTAAAAACATTTGAGGGAAGTAAATATAGAAATAGATACAATATTTGTAACATTGATTCACATATGAAAAATACATAGAATAGATAGAATGGAAGGAACCTAAAGAAATTGATGGGATTTATAAGCCATGGAATGTGAAATAGTACATATGAATGTGTTATTATTAGAAAATGTGGAAAAAAGAAATATAAGAGAGACAGATTGAAAAACACATGAAAACCAAATCCTATGATCAAAAAAGGGAAATATGCAATAAAATCCTTCCTTGAATCATATACAATGCATTTCCAATAATGTTACTCCGCAAATATTTCAATGTAAATGTACAAAACATGGGACATTGATTCATATATGTCTGCATAGATATGAGTGGAAATGGGGTAGAATATAACATGAGTTATTTAGTCCACATAGAGGAAACACTGATGAAAATTATCAATATAAAAACCATGAAAAATCAAAATTCTATCTGAAAGAAGCATCTTCATAAAAATTTAAATCCAAAAACCAAACATTATTTCAAGGCAACAAAATAAAATGATGAAAAAATTCTATACAAAGAATTTATTGGTGGTGTAATTTATTTTTAATGAGGGATAAGATATTGTTTTTCAATGCCATAAAATCAATTTACAACTAGAAGGGAATCCCTGAGAAGTGATTGGTTACCCAAAAATCAAGTGTTCAGAACCCCTAAGTTTTTAGTAAGAAGTATAAAGTTTCATTCATAAAGTTTCCATGAGTCTTGGTAGATCCACAAGATGATGTGAATATGTTCTCAATACCAGAAAATTGCATGAACAACTTGGTAACCCTATTTTCAACGATCTTCATGTGACGAGGGTGGCACCATTCGAGCTGTCATGGATCCACAAATTCCTATTAGTTTATAGAGAACAATGTGGGGAAAACCTATCATGTTACCATAGTAGTCATGCCTCTTTGGAATCACATAGAGCATTTCTAGGATGATGGTTCCTTGGATGGCGTTTTCTACCTCCTCACTGCACTTGACCCAGCACCACATGATGCATTACGGGCACAAATTACATGAAATGCATCCACTGACCCACACATGTCTTTTTCTAGATGTGAATGATATTAATTACTTCTTCTATAAATACAATTGGTCTAGGAGGGCATCCTTGATCTGAGTATCAGTATTGATTGATAATATAGATCCCATGATCCATAAATGTAGAAATTTAAGGTGCCCTACAGGTGGTGTCTCCATTCAAAATGATCCACCAATGATAAGTCAATAAGGGAATAAGTCTCTGTGAAATATAATGGATAATTATTCCACAATTATGCTCCATGTTTGATAACTAATAACATGGAATCTATATAATTTTTAGTAAAGCAAGGAATTTGGGATGAAATAGATGGATGGATGAACCCTAACCTAATTTGGGGTCCCTCTCCCCCATTCTAAAATTAAGAGGGGGGAAATCAAATGGAAAATAGACGAATAAGAGAGTAGAGGAAAATGATCGGATGATTCCTCATGTGAAATCATTGGCAGAGATGACATATTCTATAGCGATAGGAGGAGGTTGCGCGCTTCTAGGGTTCCTCCTGGTTGTGGCGTGAGACGCAAATAAGAAGCGGAGGGGTTGGGGAGAAATTAAGGGGAAAGGGAGAAGGAAAAGGTAAAAGGTCAAAATAGAATATAATAGAATATAATAATTATATTAAACATAAAACATTTTTTACAAGAAAATGAAATTATATGGGTCTGGTGTGACAATTGATGTTACAGTAATAGTGATATGATCAAAGAGGCTCAAGAAATTTAATCAAGGAAACAGTTAGTCATATTATTGGATAAATTTAAAAAAATCATGATGTATAAAAAATTTATATAAAATTTATATATAATAAAAATAAAATTTTATATATTTTGAATAGAAAATTATATTCCATACATATAATGACATTATATAATAGTGAGTTTATTTTTTATGTTTTTACTACATTATGTTGTATTCAGGTATCCACCAAAAATATAATCATTTATCATCAATTTTATATCTTTTATATATATATATATTTTATCACTAAAATAAACAGTGTCAGTGAGAAAATATGATTGTAATATTTTATTAAAATATTTATAATTTACAACATTTAATGAACATAATATATATATATTAATATTTTGGTAAAAAATTTTATGTTATTGGATAATTTGTTGAAATTTTCTTTATAATGGTAAAATATATTTTGGTTATAACATTTAATAATAATAGATTTATTTGATGGTAAAGAAAATATTAGTATTGATATGATAAAGCAATATATCTAATTATTGGTAAAAAAATCATCGTTAAGCAGTCAGTATCAATAGATATAACTATTGGTGAAAATATGTGTTGCAACATAAAATCTATTCTATTAAGATTTATTAGCTATTGGAATTTCACAATTTTACCAACAAATATATCATATGTCAAAAAATATATATTGGTATAACTATTTTTTAGAGTGATATGATGTAGAGACCTGTATCTTGACGTACATGGACATTACATTACTTTTTCGGAATACTTAGTACATAACAAAAACACACACACAAGGATTGTAATAGTTTAGTGTCATTGGAAACTCAGAATATAATCTTCTAATCCTGGTGAAAGATCTTCAACATCTCCCATAAAGATCTTCCTTTTTTTACCTAAAACCTTTCTTTATATCCTGGGGAAAATAAAACATAAAAGGGTGAGCTCAAATGCTTAGTAAGGGTAAACAAAAGAAATATCAATCACATCATATACATAAGCACATAAATTTTGGAAATCTTAACCTGCAAAAGAGATCATAATTTCATAACATGGGGTAAATCATGGAAGTGAAATGTAATCACAATAATCATAACTTAAAACATGAAACTTTGTGGCATACACACATAATCATAGAGAATCATTTCTTGTTATTCAAGACTCATTTCCAAGACTATCTTAGTGGACAACGTCCCTTTCTGAACCGAGTCACCCTCGTTTCAGTCCTGTTTCACTGAACCGGTATAACCTACCATTCTAGCCATGTCTATCTCATGAGATATAAAATCTTTACCCAATGCATTGGAGGGAGATATAGGTCCCACCCATCTCATAATGATACCATTCTTATTTGTACCACAAAATCATAAATCATACATTATTTCATAAACCGTGTAATAAAAATGGGAATCTTAAACATCGTGACATCATAAAACAATTCATATAAGATAAAGGAATTTATAAAAATAATTCCATCACAAAATTATCAAATGAATGTAATAATAGAGATAAAAACAGAACCCTTTATTATCTTAGATTGAAAATAATTTTGATAAAACACTTGAACTCCATTCTTGAGGAAAATATCTTTTCTACTTCAAACAAATTTTCCTTTATTAACATGTCATACGAATTTAAACTAAAAGAGGTTGATTAAAAATAAACTTGAAAACTTGTAAAGGAAGCTTCTTGGAAATAATGTTTTAAAAATCCATTCATGTCGTATAAGTTAAAAAAATATTCTTCCCGTACTTTTGTTGGAAAAGTCCAAAAAGTACCTCGAATGAAAAACGACAAAAGATTCCTTTCATATCCTTTACTAATAACTCCCCGAAGGGTAAAATTGGATTTAAACTATTTTAATTGGATGTAAATAATATTACATTTTGAGGAAACATGGATGTGGATGATAAAATACACCCCAGTAAATACCAAAGTATAAACAATCTCGGATAAAAATGAGATTGTGATATTTCCCTTACCTTAGGTCCGATTTGCTTCGTAAGTGTCCGAACCTCCTGTATAATGATTTAAATAATGTCATTGACTTATTACAGAATCATATTAATTGTTATTATATCATATATAGTTCACTTATGACTTTATATTACCCATTCTTTTGTAAATTCATGTTAAAGTAGCGTTTTGGGTAAAATCGTCTCATTTGTCGTTCGGGTTTTAACTTGTAATTATTCATATGATTACATAGATAATTATTACTTAATTATAGAATATAAAACATGATTTATATATAATATATATTCAGAATATATCTATATATAATGGATCGATAAATGGAAAGAAATACACCGTTCATGGAGACGGTAGGTCGTACGTACGCATGAACGCTGTATTGGTTTCCTTATTGAATTGAGTGGAATTAAGTATATGACATAAATATATATATACATAAATACAGTAGATATATAATGTCATATATTTCATTATTATTTCTTATATATACTTTATAATCATTCTTATATGGTTAACATGGAGAATGAATCTCATCGCGTCGTGGAGACGGTAGTCCGTACGTACGCACGAGCGATGATATCATTTCCATAATTAGTGAATTGAATTGGAGTGGATGATACAATATATCAGAATAATTATGATGTTATAATAACTATGTATAGTTATTCTTTACATCATAATACCCATCCATGTAAGGTTTTGGTGAAAAAACAGATTACACCATGACGTGGAGACGGTATTCCGTACGTACGCACGCGCGGTGATTTTTTTTCCGTAGGATGGATAGATGGTGAAATAGAGTTATTTCATACATATAATAACATATCAGTATATGAGTGATACTGATGTTATTACTTCATAATGAAACAACCTATGAAGAAGAAGTGGAAGAAGAAATAAAGTTGAAAGAATCGGTAATGGGAATTACCTTTTCTTTGAAGCGCCTCTTTGAGACCTCCTATTAGGGCACTAAAATTGGTCTTTGAGGAAGACCAGAACCTCTAGGATGTTTCTAGGGAAGTGTATAGGAGAATTTGGCAGGGGTTGTACGAGCTTGAAGGCTCAAAGTTGTGTGAGGAAGAGAGGGAGGAGGTTCCCTTTTATAAAGGAGGAGAGGGGCACCTTTGGAATAACCAAAAATATTATTTTATTATAAAGTCAAGTTCGGTTTTAAATAGCTCCAAATTGATTTATTTCGAGGCTAAGGTGGGGATGGGTAGAAATCCTCTCATCCAATAGAATTTAGACAAGTTTATGTTCATATTTTAACCTTATCATTTAGATTTAACATTAAGTTAAATAATTTTACTTTTACCGTGTCTTCTTGTGTTCTTACACAATAAGGTTAATAAACTTACTATAAGAAGCAAAAAGAACCCCAAGTTGTTTATTACTAATATATATAACCTTATCTAAGTCATTTGGCCGAACCTTAGATTTTTAGGAATAAACTAACAATTAATAATATAATATTTGTTTTAAAAACTATTTTATGTCAATTTTGACACTATTTAGTAATTGATTTTTGTGAAAATTATAACAGAATGATAAGTTCGAAAAAAGTTAATTAAATAAATAATAAAATGTCATGTTAACCTAGAAAATTAGTGGAATTCATAAAAAGTCTTAGATTACATTTATTTTGGTATTTATAACATCAATTATGTCAATATTTCATTAATAAGATAATTACCGCATCATCTTTGTGTCATAAATAAATTAAATTATTTGATGTCTAAAAATTACAAATAAACTAACATTATGTATGAAATCTTTTTATCTTTTTAATGAATATTTAAAATCGAATTTATCTTATGTATAAACCTATATTAAATTTTTTTTAGTAAATAAACATTGATTTTAACTCTTTTAACCCTTCTTTAAATAAATTAATAATAAATGTCCTAATATATTCCAAGTGGGCCTAAATGGTCATATTTTATTCCTAAGTTTGTTTTTGGTCGAATTACACTTGTCCAATATAATTAGGACATGTGTTAGGGTAATAATAATATCATTTTTACCCTTAATTACCCTATTTACTTTTAACCGTGGTAAAAAAATGTAAAAAGTTACTATTCACCAAAAAATTATTTTCATCTTATTGAACCACATTTTACTTAATGACATCAACTGTGTCTCTCAGATTTTTGAAATTCCACTCACAGAAGCGGTAAAATTAAGTTTTATGAAAAATTCAGTTTTTTAACCACCACTTAGTGGTTTCACTATTCATCAAAAATTTAAAGTTTTCAGAAAAATAGCAAAAATTAGGCCTAAGATATATTTGATATTATGAACTCAAAAATGATTTCTATTTTAACAAATTCAAAACATATCAGTTGCATTAATTAATTTAAAAATTAATTCCCGCCGTCCAAACGAAAGGCGTGTTTTTAAGAGATAATAACTATCAAAAGATTGACACTTGTTTATAACTGGTTTAAATGTGAAATTACATCCAATGACCAACATTGTATTAAATTGTAAAAATATATTCTAAATATACTTTAAAACCACTCAAATTAATAATTTATCACTATTAATTATTTTGATTGAAAAAGTCGTTTTTAATTAAAATTTAATAATTTTCACTATTCATCAAAATATGAAAGTTATCCGAAAATCACCAAAATTTCACCCTAAGCTAATTTCGATATTACGAATCGAAAAATAAATTCCATTTTGAAAAATAAAATTCACAAAATTTCAAAAAGTGGTTATTACTATTCATAATGGCTAGTTTTAATAATATTATAATAGCATATTGTTGTTTAGTGAAACTCGTTATTGCGTACTACACACGCTATTGAGGAAGGTCGTGATTGCGTGTAATGAAAGGCAAGTCAAGGATGCGTGTTGTGCAAGATCCTTTTGGTGGATCATATAACACAAGATATTAATGAAATTAAAATAATATTTTTCATAAAATCTCGGGGTGTTACATATGAACCTGAGGAAGTAATGTTTTGTGGAATTCCTTCAGTCTTTTGAGCTAGATCGAGACGAAACACCTGGTAAAAGAAATTCAATGGTCGATGTACTGAGCCTGATGACTCGAATATAGGATGTGCATTAGGACAAGAGCGAGTGGTAAATAATGGTTTTTTTATTTGAGATATAGTTGGAGGTGAAAGATATTCATGGGAATAAATTCCTTTTGTCAATAGGTATTACTTCTACCCAACAAGATACAGTGAGGACAATGTAACTATTGGATTCTGAGGGCCTAATTCAATTGGAGATTGTCGCAGGGGAGGACCATCCTCCTGATTGGACTCAATGTGAGGATGAGAACTTGCATGATCATCATCGTACATTGGTCTATTTAGGAATGAGGGATGGGATTATGTATGATTTTAATGCTTCAGTTAGAGCAGGACATCATAGTGTCACCAAAATGTATTGATATTTACATTATCAATATTGGTGATTCAGTATGAAAATAGATTTATCTAGTCTTGTTATGATGTGTTCCTATTGTCCAAAAGAGAAGGTAGAATATGAGAAACCATACAGACAGTTACAATATCAATTTATTATCGAGTGGAAGTTGAGGGAAGGTGTGATTGATTTTTTTACCACATTATCAAGGTCACCGTGACATAATGATATTTATAGGATGTGTTTTATAGGATCATGAAGGATTCACTATTCCAATTGACCATAGAAGCCATCAGTGTTGACGATATTGAGAGTTTATACATATGTTAAATTGTACAACATCCTTGGGATCCATATACTATAATTTCATTTAGGAATTTCAATATTACAACACGATTCACTAATGGGATACAAGGGGTGTTGGGTTCACTAGTTCTTATAAGCATTGAATACCACCCCTACACAGATGTTCAGTGAGAGCTGTAAAGACCGGTAAATTTAAAGGAAATTTTTTTCTTAATTTTCTTTGGAATTTTACAAGAGCGCAATTTCTGAAGGCACCTGATTCCGAGGCCCGGTGTGCCCGGAATCATTTTCCGAAGTTTGGCTCGGGTACGTTCAGTGAACGGACGAGCGGGTTTTTCTAACTTTTGAACCGGTGCCCGGAATCTAATTCTGAGGGCACCGATGAAATCGCAGCGCCGGTATTTTCTTAGAAACGCCTCTTCCGGAGTTGCGTATGCTTGGGTGTGGTTTTTAATTTTTGGGCTTAAAGTTAAGAAATAAAATAATTTTGCGTCAACTTTATTTAATTTCACTTAATCCACTTGGAAGCCACCTGAAGCCACTTAAATACGGCTTAAACTGAGTTGATCCGGATAGGATGCTATCCAGAAATATCCTACCCTCTTGGTAGGATATTTGTTAGGTGGGGCCCGCATGAGCCCCGTCGTTTCTTTCCGCTAAGTAACGCACCCGCGAAAACCCGTCATTATGAAAGTCAACTGACGCGTTTTCTTAAATTCTTAACAGACCATTTAATTGGGAGGTTTATTTTGTGAATTAAATGAGCTATTAATTTCGTTGAAATAATAAAACTAATTGATGGGTCGTTACTTACCACTTTTTCGTTTGTTGGCATGATAATAAAATAAGACCAACCAGTCTTTTGGAGGATTACTCATTGAGAGGCTTGACAGAAAATCCTTGAGCCTTCATCCTTCTTCGCGAAGAACGCGAAGAACGTGAAGAACGCCGAACCCGGAAATCGACGACGTGACGCCGTGTTCCGCGACGCCGACGTTCCCTTCCTGCAACGTTCTTCTGCGACGTCTCTTCCTCCGCAACGAATCTCCGATCAGCTGCTTGAGGTAAGAGTCTCGGATCTTTCTTTTTAATCTCCTTTGTGGTTTTACCAAACACATATTTAATTATTTAATTAAATTAAATCTGTTGTCTCATGTTCCGTTGAGTTCGCTGACTCAACGCCGTGTTCCGCGACAACGCGGCGCCTTTCCGCGACGACGCGACTATCCCCCTCTTCCGCGACGAGAAATTCTGCGAAGAACGCTCACGCGCGACTACTTCGAGGTAGGGATTTTATTTTTGGAATTACCCTTTTTTATTATTCCCGTAAATGTTTCTTTAAAAAGTTAAAGAACCGGATTTGTGACAATTTTAAATTTATTAAAATTGTTGTTTCCTGTGGGGAATAAAAATTCTCCCATTGTTTATATCAAACGCGGAGGGTGTGGGCCAAACGAACATGGCCCGACAACCTTCCGCCGATCTTCATGGTTGTGCGGATTTGGCGGGCGATGACAAATCATGACGCAAGGGCGATCTGACGATCCCGCAGTGAAGAACCGAACCTGGGAGGAGCAACGGCGAAGACGGGAAGAAAAATGGGCCACCGGAGCGACTCCGGCGGCCCGCAGAAGCCGGCAGCGGTGGCGCTCGCGGACCCGCGACCGCGCGGGTCCGGCCGCCAGGGAGACACCCCTCGGGTGTCGCGGCGGTGTCACGCGGGGGCGGCGGCTCTCCCCCACGTCACTCGGGACGCGGCTTCAGCCGCGTCCGACTGTCTGGCCGACACCCCGCGGGTGCCGCGGGGCTGTCACGCGGGGCGGCGGCTCCCCCCGCATCGGCCGCTCGGACCGCTCGGCCGAGCCGAGCTGGGCTGGCCGAGCTAGGCCTGTCCAACCGGGTCCTACTGGGTCGGACCGGGTCGGACCGGGTTCGGCCGACCCAGGGGGGTCGGGCCGGGTCGGCCCGGGCCCGGACCCCCCGTCTTCGGACTATTTTCGTTCAAATGCCCGTAACTTGAGCTATGGGCCTCCGAACAACTCGCCGTCAGCGGCAACGCAATCCTAGGATCGAGATGGTAGTTTCGGTATATCGCACACAAGGTTTTGGAATACTTTGAGTTCGGCTGGGTTGGTTCGTACACGAAACCAACCGGGGCCTCGGAGCGGAAACGCTCATATCTTGAGCTACGGACGTCCGATTGACGTGCCATCATCTTTGTTGTTTTCCTCTATTTGAGACGGATCTTTTTGCATACTCCGCCCGAGATTTGGACGCTGGTGGAGTATGATCGGGTTGGTTTTTCCTTAAAAACCAACTGGGCCCTTGGGACGAAAAAGCCAATAACTCTCAGACCGAGCGTCCGATTGACACGTCGTCTGCGACGTTGAGTTCCTATTGACGATACAGAACTTTTGGATACATCAACTTCGGACTTTGTGATAGTTGATGTATCGGCCTCTCGGCTCGTGGAGCGGACCCTCCCGAACGAGCTTGCTGCGTGCGGAACCCTAGTGCTGGCTGCGACTACTACTTCGACAGCGATGATTGTGCAGAGATCCTCAGTGGACTGCGGCGACGACTGTGCAGAGATCCTCAGTGGACTGTGATGACTACAGCCCTCAGCGATCCTACATGGATCAGTGCTACAGGTCATGTGTGGGCCCGATCCAGTGTGGGTCTGATCCTATGTGGGTCAGCGCTCAGCGGTTCTGTGTGAGCCAGCGCCTACAGGTCATGTGTGGGCCCGATCCTGTGTGGGTCATTACGGGGGTTAGTTAACTATCGATCCTTCATGGGTCCGATGACTTAGATGGATCAGTGATCATCTTTATCGTCATCCGAAGAAGTATACCTATGTGAGCTGAATCTTGTGTTACTCTCCTTTGTGGATTGTGTTGAGTTATCCTGGGTGGATTTACTATTTACTCTCCATTGTGGATTGTGTTGAGCTATCCTGTGTGGATTTACTGTTTACTCTCCTTTGTGGATTGTGTTGAGCTATCCTGTGTGGATTTACTGTTTTCTCTCCTTTGCGGATTGTGTTGAGATATCCTGTGTGGGTATACGTTTTGCTTTCCTGTGTGGACTGGGTTGTGCTTGGGCTCGGACATTGGAGCCGAACGGGAATTGATGACTTAGGTATATGTATGGGAATATACCTAAGCCATGTCAGATGTTATTTCGTGATTGTATATTTCCTTTGTGGATTATCCTTTTTGGATTTCGGGAGACCTTCGGGGGTCTCGGGGTCCCTACTGAGTGGCTTATACTCACCCCTGCACAGGCTATGTCCGCACTACGTTGTGTTGGTTGCAGACGACGGACAACGCTGATCGTGGTGGAGGTGTGCAGAGCAGGACGATACTTGGAGGTGGACCACTGGGAGGGACGTACTCGGAGCGGTCAGGTGGACCTAAGGAGAAGTGGAGGCTATCTGTACCCACCCTTCAGGTGGGACTTCCAGAGGACGGCTCGACGCTGCGGCTTTTCCTTTCAGTTGCTGTTTTTCCTTTCAGTTGTACTTTACAGTTGGGCTTGTATTTCCGGCCCCTTTTACTTTCTACACATCTTGTACCATTTTTACTTAGTGTTTGATTTTCTATTTTCTTACTATGTGGTTCTTGTTTACTTTTTAAAAGCAATGCCTTCCCATTCTGTTGGGATTTACGCCTTGGTGCTAGTCTCCAGCCCCTGGCCTATGGAAGGCGGGCTTTGGGTAGTCACGGCACGGGCCCCGAGGACGGGTCGTGATAAGAGCACGCGGTTCAGGTGCTTGAGGATATACTGCGGGCATCTTCCCTGAATTTTGGGGGATCTTAGGAGAGGCATATACACATGGATTGGTTTTCCTAGAACAATAACATATAGGATAATATTTTTATTTCACCATATGTGTCTTTATATGATAGGACATGCCGATCACCCATTTGTTTCATAGAGGTAGGAGAGGTAGCTATGTTGGGAAATAATCTAGTCTAGAAAACCAATGATCATGTGGGGTTGATTCATGAATTTATGGCTACCACACAATCAAATAATAAACAGTACACTAATCACCATTGATGACCTCTAGAGATTGTTGTGTCATTCAATATTCTGGAAAGAGTTAGGCTGGAAGCCTATCGGTTGCAGTTACCTCATATATACCAGGTCATGAAAAAAATATACAATGTTCCTAAAATATGGGGATGTTATTCAAAACTATGTCAATCCTTTTAGCTCAAGGATGTTGAGTTATTGGAAGATGCGCCCTTTGAGAATCATCTTATTCGTGTTTTGGATCGTATCAAGGATGTTATCCAAGTTCAGTATGTTCCTTTAGTGAGGTTTCTATGGAATCATGGCCAAGTGTAGGATTATACCTAGGAGAGGGAGGTCAATGTATGATTGCAATGGAAAAAGTTGTTCTCATATGACGCTTCACCCCCATTGGATGTATAATTCATTGATGAATTGCTTTACGGTGGGATGTTTATAAGAATCCATTTCATTATCATGTTATGGATCTCTACTTTTTCATCAATCCATAGTTTCGTTGCATAAATATGGCTATATTTGAATTCCCATGGATTTAATGGAGGTCTCTTAGTTGTCCAGGTCTAGATGATTATAGGTTGTACACCTTGAATGTAAATCATTTAATGAGCGAGTATCCTTAAATGATACTTTTATGGGTTTATGCCTTGGACATCCCTTTGAGGTTTTAATTTCACCATTTTTGGGGTGTTAAACATGGAATTGGTTATAATTGAAATTTAAAGGTTATGAATTTTAATTGAATTTTTTAATGGTAATCTATTGATCAATTTCTCCTTGAGTCATGTTATGTACTTGTCACATTAAGCTTCGTTGGTTTATTTAAATGAAATGCTTGCATGAGTTATTGTTGCCTATAAAATGTAATTGATTTAATTGTCCTCAAAGATTAATTATAGTTATATTACCCGATGATATATAATGAGACTATTAAATACTATATATTTTTTATATTTTATGATGTTATAAAGATATAGGTGATACATGAATCTTTTTTGAGAAACAATGGATAGCCACATTGAGGTTATAATTATATGCCAGGTGATACCAAGATTTTTATAATAATTGTATGGATAGGCTCTATGGGAATTTGACTATTATTCAATAGGTGATAGTTGGTAATTTTATGAATCATTGATGATTGACTTGATTTTCTAAGACATTACACCCTACATAGAGCAATACATGGTTCCCGAGAGGTTCTCCAGGGTTTGGCTTGTAGAATGTTGGTTCATATTGAACCTACTGAAAAAATTGATTTCTGACATTGTAACTTCCATGTCAATATTAGTTTCGTTGTTGAATAAATATTTAATGAATTTTATGATGTTTTATCCCTGCCAAAGCACAATATTGGATTCGGTCATGAATTGTATCGTCTAAATATCCATATGAGAAATCTTTTGATCTTCCAGTTAATTAGGAGATGTCGAGCATTGGCTGGATCCCAAGGCTTATAAATTCAAAATAATTGATTTGTTAAATGAGTATCAATTTAATGTAAATGGAGAGTATTGTGGGTAGGATGTTTAATTTGAGTACTTCCTGGCTTAATACTTTTCATAATGCACATTGCATGTCATATATATTCACTAACTTATTGACATAGATCTTGGGTGGTTTCCTACTGTATTTATATCTCACACCATGTTTTAGTCATCTTTTTTGGACCCACAAAGATTATATCATTAAAGGTAATGATATGGGAAAATTCCCTCCAATAGGTACTTGATTTGCTGCATAGGAGAATGAGAGCAAGGGATCATGCTAAGGCTTGTGATGCTACTTGGATACCTTTTTACCTTTTTTTCTTTTTTATACTGATTTTAAATCTTCCTTATATTATTTTTTTTATTATTTTATTAGAAACATGTGACATGTTGCACCATTATGTATATGAGACATATTCTATTGATTTTATTTATCAGTCTTCTACTCTTTAATTAAATTATATGGTTTATTAATTATTCTATTGAACTGTTATTATTTTTCCACTATGTCACACTCTATAGATGAGGATTTAGTCTCCCCACTGCATCACCTAGGCCTTCATTTCTAGTCGGCAACGTTTGGCATGTGGGGATAGGGGATTAAAGACATGTGGTCAATAGGGTGCATAGCACCTCTGAGTGGAATCTAGAACTGGGATATTACATAACGTAATGAGAGAAGTATATTTCTATATTTTGTTTGTTATATCATAAATTTCTCAAGAAAAATTACATTTAACTAAATAATTTTATATACCATAAATTAATATAGTTCACTATTCAAAAATATTCCAAAATATTAGAAAATCCCTAAAAATCCCCTAACCATTTTTCAATATATAGAATTGAAAAATAGACTTCATATTATTAAATTTATATTATCAATTTTATTAATATAATTTTAAATGTAAATCATCTTTTATTTGAGAGAAACTAATTTAAAAATTATAACTGCTTTTATGACACAATAAAAAAATAATTAGTTTTTCATAAAATTATATTATAATCATATGAAAAAATTATTAATTTATGAATCAATTTAATGAAGGTAAATATTATTTAAAATAATTATATTAATTAAAAATATTAAAATAAATTCTTATGTTGCACAGAAACACCAACACTTATTTTATCATTTCGAATACAATTATTTGATTATTTTTGGATATAAATATATCATATTTTCACTTATAAGATACATAAATTATATTCATAAATTTATAGGATAGAATATTATTCTATGATCAATGTTTTTTATATTTCTATAAATTAAACTTATTTTATTATAAATGTTTAATGAATTTTACTATTTATTTCCTAAATGAAAACAACAAATATTTTATTTGTACCTAAGTAATTATATTTTTAATAAAACTATGTGAATTATATTACATAAATATGGTACTAGAAATATAATTTACAAATATTTATATAATTTAATTTTCCTTATTTAAAATATGTAAATGAAATGGAAGTAGTATTTTTGCATACGCACGACGTACAATCTCTATAAATGGTGCTTTTCATTCTATATCTCTAAATAATAAGGGTTATTATAAATACATATATAACTATATAGATGATATAGAAATCATGGTTTACATTATATAGATGATGAAATACTGATATATTTAATAGTAACAATAAGTAAATAGTAAAAAAACTCCAAAAAAATGGAAATTATCACTAAAAGAGTGAAAATAATTAAAATTGATAAAAAATGGTACTAAGATGTTATAAAAAGCTAATATGTGATTTTATAAATATTATTATGGTTTATTTCGAATTTTATAACATTATTAGAACCATTTTAAATGAGTTTTATAGAAATTAACCCAAAAAAAGCATGATAAGTTATTTCCATACGACTTTTTAAATCAGTTAGATAAATGTCATATTCACCACTTAATTATTTTGTGTGCTATATCTAAAGACCCACTATAATTTACTATCATGATTCACTCATAAGTAATTGTATTTTAAGACCCAATTGTATGTACCTTATCCAAGGGGTTTTATGTTTTAAATTTCAAAGTGTTAAAAGTTGTTTTTCAATATAAATTTATTTTCTTAATTTTAACATTCTCTTGAAATAATAACTTACTCATGATCATTTTTATGGTAAATTAAATTTATCATTATTATGAATATTCTAATTCAAAAAACATATACCAATTTTTCATACAATGTACAATTTGATATTTATTTGAATTAAAATAGAGGAATTAACAAATCTATATCTTTTATTTATTACAGATTTTTCATGTGGCACATTGTTTATAAATTAAATCGATTAATCAATATTTGAAGAATTATTTAGAAGTATAGGAAGTTTTTGATGCTCATTTATATATATCACATTGATTAATTTTTAGTTTAAGAAGACAAATAATTTGTCCAATCATATGGATTTTTATGAGATATGTCTTAAACTGTCGTGTGAAGGGTCTTAACTATAAATGTACCATGTACCAAGGTTACATGTCATACAATAATTATTTATTTCCACCATTCAAATTAAATTATTATTTATCCATTAGATTTTTTCTTTGACATTATCTAATGGTTTGGTCTATTCGTTGATTATTGATTAAGTGGCTTGTGTTATAGTTATTTACCATCCAGTATTGATTTTTCCTTAAACAGTTATATAAATGGAATGTATGATAAGTTTTCAATGATTCCATGATGACAATGATAACTAATTAATTATTTTTTTTATTATATGCTTAAGCTTACTAAGAAATTATGAGCATCCTTATTTTGTTTCCATTCCCTAGGATATGTAGAAGAAATCATTGAATGATATTTCAAGGTTATATTTCATTATATTTCATTATGTTTTATATTTTATTATATATTTCCCAATTTAATAGATGTTTAATTCTTGTAATATGTATTTCTAAAACTTATAAACTAATAAATAAATTTGGATTTGATTCCTTTTAATCATTCGAATGTAATAAATAAATTTTCCGACTCTGGTATTCAAGGGTCAGAGTGTTATATATCTCCACTCTTTCCACCTCTTCTCTCTCACCTATTTTTTCCTTTTCTAAAAATCATAATTCGGTAAATTTTTTATTACATATTTTTTAACTCTAACCACACACAATAATAGACACATATAGAGCTTTTTTATTTTTTAAAACTCATATATAGTTATAAAATATATATATATATATATCTTGATAATTATTTTTTTAGAAAAATATAAATCATCTTATATATATTCAATATACACAAAAACACACACACACTCATATAGTGATAAATATACAACAAATATATATATATATGTGTGTGCATAAAGTTTGGTGTGTTTGTGTGTGTATAACTTTATACACACTTTTACATGTATAAATATTAAATTATACATAGACACACACACATTCATATATATATATATATATATGTCCATAATATTTAACTTCAAAACTAATATAAGTTTATTTATATAAAATTGTCATGTGTGTGTGCTTATATGTATAACAATAAAAATATAAAGGCCTTGTAAATTTTAATTATAACATGGAACAAATAAAAATACAAATTTTCACATATGTAAAATATGTTGTATAATGTTTAATATATCAAAACTAATTTAAATTTTTAAAAATTTAATTAAGTAAAATAATATTAAATTTCTTAAAATTAAATAAATATACATAAATTATGTAATTTATAAAACATCAAAAATATATTTGAAAATTTGAAAATTAATATTAATAAATTATCAAACCCTTTTTATACCATTGTTTGTTTTCCCAAAAAATTATTGAACCATATAATCATTAATAAATTCCATATAATAAAAAAGGAAGGCCCTAGAATATTTTGAACCTTTACATTAGATGACTCTCATACAATTATCATCCTCTAGAATCAAAATAAAACACAAAGGAATGGGATATGGTGGCCAAGGGGAGAAACCTTCAATGATACCTCTCAAGTGTCTTGATATGTATTTGGAAAACAAAACCCACTAGATAAAATAAGATTAAACTACATAAAAATTTAAACGTTCTCCTGGGAGAGATAGCTCTCAAATAAGAGTTATACTGTTAATAAAACATTATATTATTGAAGGGAATATATCTCATATATCAATATTAGATGAAATAATCAAACCCACAAAAAAATATTTACACAAAATGGAATATTTAGAACACATAGGTTACATTAATCTTATTGAATTTTCACATTGATAACCCAAAATAGACCATATAGAAATACATAAAAATTAATTTTATGAAATAAAAATAATATCTACTCAATTCATCATTCAAATTATAATAATTACATTCCTTTCAAAATGAAACTTAATTAAAAGTATGTTTCCAATCTATATAAAAGCACTTTATCAAAACACTTTTTCATTTGAAGCTGTTTTTTAAAACCGCTAAATATTCTACATGATTTTGAGAAAAAAATCATACACAATTTCATAACTTTCATTTAAAAATAATCATTAAATGGGATTTTATGCATATTCTTTTTATATGATTTTTTTAAGGAGTCTATAATTTTATATACGTCATGCAACGTAACAAAAAACATAAGTTTGGAATAATATATGTTAAGCATCTTTAAAACTATATCAATGTTTTTTAACAAAATAATTTATACATGGATAATACCCCTGAATAATATCATATATACTTTCCAAACAAATATAATTACTCATATCAAAATAGGCATAGATTCTATAGGCATACAAATCAAAGAATCACCTCCACTACACCATGATCATTTCTCTAATGGGAGGCACTAACTCGACCACAACTTTTTTAAGGGTGTTAAAACATAAGGAATCTTGATATTGGAATTTTTTAACAGTATTAATATGTTTTAGGTCATAAGATTGTCCATAAACATAAAATAAATCACAAAAAACACAACCAACATGATATTATTCAATCATTACCATCATTCCCTTTATAAATATATATATATATAAGGGATGATATACCATTTTAAATAATTTCAATACATCCCAAATAGCCATTTTCTTTTCTTATTGACATAATGTGACTATAATTTTCATTGGAGGTGATGGATTCCATCAATAAAAACACATTACAAAAAAAATTATACCATCTCCCCACAACATCAACACATCTCAACCACTTTAGTGTACCACTAGGGAAAAAAATAAACACTAGCCAATAATAGCAAAAAATGGAAACATCCCCCATCTCTTAAAACAACCACATCACCTTACCACTAACCATCCAATTAAAGCAATAATTTTCACATAACCAAAAAATCCATCGAATCAACCCCACTAACCGAACCATCTATCACCACTATCATGAAATATTAATGCCCCAAATAAACTAGTCAAGGAATTTCCTCTACAACTTTAACACAGTTCATTATTTGGTCGGTACTTACTTGCCCACATGGAAAATATTGTTTCATTATATAATACATATTGATTAGGGATAGGTGTTCACCCTATTCAGATGATTGATTTTTTTAATTAGACACCGCACAAGGAAGAACAATAAGAGAAACCACACATATAAGCAACACATTCCAACTTCAATAGTTATTTTGGGGCTTACATTATTTCCCTACAATATTTATCATGTGAATTCTAAAAAATATTCATATTTTTCTGGGAAACCATTTCATGAACCATATATAATTTATTACCATTTTAATTAATGGTTTTATTAATCTAGAAGCCACTGCAATAGGTCTCATAATTTATGATAATCATTGAAATGTAAGGTTCCCAAAAAAATTATTTTTAGAATGACACATAAACACTTAAATGCAATGATACAAATGATTATATAGGCAAAACCAATCATTTGTAATTAATTTATAATGGAACACCAAACCATGCATTTTAATATTTCTAACATTCAACCACATTAAAGTTGTAGTTTTATCCATTTCATCTTTAACACCACATTTAATATGATTAAGCAATAAATAATAGTTAGATATTTGTATCAGGGAAAAACACATCCTACTTCATTTCAGTTTTATTACATGATATTTTCTTGAAAACAATTTAGATAACCCATTATATACACAATGTTTTTCCGAACACTCAAAATAAAATTTGATATCTAATCAAAAAGTTAAATTCCAAATGTTTTATTATAATGTCTAATTATTTATCATGATTGAAAAAATATATTAATTAATCATTTGATTTTTTATGAAGATAGGAATATTTATTGAAATAATTGTAAAATTATTCTACATATATATTTAATGACAAAATATTAAACATGATATATGAACAATTCAAAAATACTATAATTTCTATAATTGGATGAATTTTTTCCAAATTTTTCTTTCTTCCCATAATAAACAACTAATGACTGAATTTTTGAGATAATTTTAATTCAAATAAATAAATAAGTAATATTCTTAAAGTAAAAAAAGTTTAGTCATTTATATAGTTGTCAGTCTCATTAGGTAACCACAATGCATCCTTATCATTTTTTGAATATATAAATATTTTTTTAATAATTTCAATTCAAACAAATTATTAAAAACATATAGATGTAAAAATACTACGGAACTAAAATCATGAGAAAATAAGGATCATGAAATTCTTTTTAGGGGATCCAAATTCAAATGATTTATTAATAATCATGATGGAAACTTTTACAAAATATGAATTTATTTATCGAAAACAATGTTTTAAAATAATCTCATTGAACTTATTAATGAAAAATTACATATTGAAATAAATACATGGAATATTAACTCAAATTGATACTAGAGTACTTTTAGTAATGGTATAATATAAATCATTTTATAATGGTTGTATTAAATCTGATCCGGGTGATATACTTCATAAATGTTTTCAAAATTTAATTGTTGTGCACAAAAAAATTCACCATAATATTTCTCTTTGAATTTCAAAAACATGTAAATAATGTAAACATGTGAAGCATATTTAAAATGAAAAATAAATTCAATTCCATAAGAATAATTTTATAAATTCATCAAAAAACACATTAAAGCCTCAAAAAACATTTCAAACAAACCACGGTCCATTTTTCACCAATTATATTGTTTCTAATCTAGGTAAATGATTAATTCATAAAACAATAATAGTTCATTATCAACCTACACATGTGAAAAATAATCTAAATACAAATAAAATTGAATGATTTGTTTATTTAAATTCCTTGACGTAAAACCCACTTTGTTCAATCACAAGATTTATAATCATGATTCATGTACCACTCTTAGGCCTCTACCCAAGAAGAGGTTCCACCTAACGTTGTCATTTAGTAGGATCATTTTCCATGAATGGGACCATGGCCCCCCTAAAAACTAGTTTCATAGTTGGTCAACATTGACAATTTTTACACACCAAGCTCATCTAAGATATCTTCATAATAACCCATGAAATCCTCACTTTGTCTAACACCAAACATCACAATATCACTCACCTATCACTTGTCATACCACCCTATCATGAACCCTCCCTACAATGATATTGAAATGAAAAAATATTGATAATGAACCTTGAGTCGTTACTCTAGTAGTCGCTAGGTTGGTGAAAAGAAGACAGGGTATAAAAATATCATAAAGTAGAGGCATTATCCTCTTTAATATTATATTATCAGGATATTAGATAAATAAAATGAAATAAAATCCATTATAGAATATAAATAGGAAACCCAAAACACCCCATGATGAATATATAAATTAAATAAATAATTTTATAAGTCACCAAATGATTGTAGAAAAAAATTCTATTATAGTTTCATGATAACTAATCTATTGATTTGAGATAGTAATATCTGGAATGGTCTGTAATGTCATCCTCTGAAACAAAAAAAATAATTTTATATTAACAGTTTGATAATTCAAGTATAATTAGTTGGAAAACAATAGTCACTCATAAATTAGGTAAAAGGGTATAAAAATCCATATGTGACAAAAATAATATCCAATATCCACTAAATAGGTCATCTAACCAAACCCCAACCTCAAAAAGTCTCTCTCACAAAATAACACACCAATATATAATAACATAATATGAATAATATCGATAAAGGGTACCACATACCCTTTACCACTTATTTTCCACCAGCACACCAAAAGAAGCATATATTGATAATCCGACCACTTCTAACCACATCACGTAACATATTATTGTAGAAATTTAGCCCACCACTTCACATCACATATCACCCATAAACACTTGGAGCATCTTACCACATCACATAAACTATATAGTAGGGTATCATAAAAAAGATGTACATAAACCTCATGTACTCATCCTACCATGAACGACCCCAACGGTATGTTATCCCATCACTTCCCATATCACCATTCCTAATGACACCCAGGCCATCACATCACATTACAACACATCATGATAGTGGATCATTCAAATTATTTCCATTGCAACCTATTCAGGTCATCATCTCTAGGATGATTGATTAGGTAAGAGTAGTTTTCATTCCATCCATCCTCACCACCAAGAAGTTGGGAGAAACACCCCCAAATCATGTTGTTTCCTTCACTAGGTGATTGAAGTATGTGCAATTCATAGAGAAAAATCCCAAGCAACATACATTGTATATATAATATCACAAGATAGAATACCAACATGCTGGTTTACAACTAGATCACAAAACAAATAACAATATCCCTATATTATACTTGACCTCAATATCTATAACACTAGACAAAAATCCAAAAATCTATATATCACATTTTACATATACATTATCCAGTCAACATAATTTCTAGAATTCCCATTTTCTATAAAATTTAAAAAAATTTATTTTTAATTAATAATAAACTATATTTCCCCACCAATCCTTTCTAAAATAATAATTCAATATCCATTTATACTTTTTTGGAATCCATCCCATTGACATCAATATTTCATCCCCATTCCATTTTTAAATTATCATCATCCATATAAAAAAATTTCATTTTTCTTTAAATTATTTTTTATCCACCCTGAACCATGACATTGTAGTTTAACATTATCATTTATTTTCTATACCACAAAATAATATTTCACCATACAACACATTCACAAAAACATATCGTGATATCATAACTATATGAAAAAAAAATTTGATTTGTGAATAAAAATGTAATCACATTCACTTATTTATTTATGTTTATTTTCATTACAGTCATAAATCCAAGGGGAATAATTTTATTTACAACATATAAGTGGTCACCCACATCCATTAAATTTTATTCCAAGAAAAAAATACCAATAAAGTTTCCACAACACATATTAAATTACAACAAACAATGCATTTCTATAGACATGATATTTAGTTAGGTGTAATACAAGTATAATCCATTAAATTATATTGCAAAATAAAAAAAAATTATATGTTTATTTTTATGGAAAAAATGATAATTATGTTCATGTGATTATATATTTCTCCCCATAGTGTTGTCTTTAAATTAAAAAAATTATCACAATATTTGCTAATAAGGATAATAATTATATTTTAATGGGATAATAATTTATATGGGTGAAATTATCTAAAACATAAAGAAATCATGTAAAATATAGAAGAAATTCTATAATTCCCTATAAATTAAAATTACCAAATTAATTATTTATATTAATATTATGCATACCATCTTCTAACATAATAGATAATAATATTCCCCTCCCACATGATATAATATGAAACTATATGAGGATTCCATAGCTTGATATGAAGACCCAAAAATGGTGAGAAACATTTTTTAGAAAACCCGATATGGAGAAATAATCATTTAATTCTCCTTTTTTGATAATTTAGATATAAATATCAGATTGAATTAAATAACGATATTATAATATGATGACTATGAAACAATAATGGGTTCCCACCTTTTACATTTTAATAAAAAAACCAACAGACCTAACGGTACATCAATTTCATTAGTATTGAGGGACATGGTAGAAATAAGTAGAATAATATAGGGTGTTTATTTACATGATTAATAATTATCAAGAAATGTTTTTCATTTAATTCCATAGAGTTTGTTGTTAGTTGATCCATTTATCATTGAGAATATATTAGAATTGTTATCTATAAGTTATATGGATTTTTTTATCATGATACTGATTTATAATGGAATACACGTGTATGATATTGATGAATTAGAAGATTATAATAAATTATTTTTTATGGTTAAGGAATAACATTGAATGATTTTATAGAATATTTATTATTATCCTTTATGGTTTAGTAATATTATTATATTAGTTTAAGATTATTTAATATTATAAAATATAAATTGTAGGTTGATGAGTTGACTTCAGATATGAGGTTATGTGTATGGAAATTCATGTTATAGGTTGATGGAAATGAGTTAAAGTACATGATAAATAATATATATAACTCGGAAGTTTTATCTTTTAAAAGGCATAGATGAGATTCCATGTATTCCTAAAATATTTAAACTATGCACTAATTTTTAGAGTTAATGAAAATTAACAATTTTTTATACCATCCTGAATATGTAAAATATTATAATGAAGATATGTTTGGATATTTTATTAGATCACACTATGTTGTGTAACATATTTAATTTTTTATGATGTTTTTTCGTCCCTTACAAGTGAATATAAATAAATTATAAAATTTAGGTTATTTTAATACATGGTTATATTTTATAGAGGTGAATTATATTGTCAATATGTTACATTTGTTTTCTATAATATAATTATAATAATGGAAATGGTGTAGGCATAGGGGGATATGTAATATATGTGATGGTCTGTATGTTTTTTAGTTGGAGGATCATATTGATATTTTTCAAAGGAAAGGGTATATGAAAATACATATGATTAAAAAATTATTACATATATACAATTATATTGAGAAAGTATATAATATGGAATAATTATTCAAATATTCATGACATATTTATCATTTTATAAATTTATTTCAATTTTAGTAATATTCTCTAGAGGGTTATGTTTTTTGAAGTCAAATTAATAACATTAGAAGATACCCTTAATGAACAAGAAATAATATAGGGAAATTATCTAGAAATATGCAATGTTAAAATATCACACTTTTTTTGGGGAATAATTGATGAAATATCATTTCTCAAGGAATATGTTGAACTATTCATAAAACCATGAAGATATATACATGACACTATTTGTGATGATGATTAATATAATGAGGGATTCATTCGATGGTCTAAAATTTCAATATGATCTTCCATCAATGAGTGAAAATTGCTATGACTAATTGTAACACCCCAGGTAAATAAAGAATATGACATTTACATATTTATCCATATTTTTTAATAAAATATTAATATGACTTTAAAGGGGACGCTATGCTCGATGGCGTACCCAACACCCAACAACGAGTTTCTTGGGAATCTTATATTGCACTCTAATAATAAAATAATATTTTTTAAAATGGTAGTTAACATGTAGTCGTTGTATTGGAGGGAATGGATAGAAATAACTAAAATATGATTATATATGTTTTTAAATGTTTTTACATTTATCCAATAAAATATAAAGGCATAAAATATGGAAGGAATTCAATTTTAGGCGTATATGCCCTGGTTTTCACTAAAGGTTCACTTATCGCCTTTTGATGGAGAATCATCATTAAATATAGTTTTGTTCACTACTATACATCCTTTCAGACCAAATAAAACTCTTCTTAATAATTGGGACATCAAAATTTACTTTGTGTAAATTTCTGGTATCTTTCTGATAAAGATCATTTTTTAATGAATAGTGTAAAATGTTGTATTTTAATTCAAAAACTTTTTTTAATCTAATTTATTTATAATAATAGATTATCTTTTGAATTGGTTTTAAAGTGAAATTAGAATATATTTTTACCATTAAATCCAATAGTGGTCGTTGAAATTATGTTTACTTTGAAATCAGACTTAAACTACTGTCAATCTTTTGATACTTATTGTTTTATAAAAACACGTTATTTTCTCTGACAACGGGAATTAATTATTAAATTAATTAATGTGACTTATATGTTTTGAATTTTGTAAAATAGGCTTCATTTTTGAATTCGGAATATCAAATATAGCTTAGGGTGAATTTTTCGGATTTTTCTGAAAACGTCAATTTTTGATGAATAGTGAAACCACTAAGTGGTACTTATAAAAACTGATTTTTCCGTTTAAATGAAATTTTTCCATCATTGTGTTTTGAATTTTAAAAATCCGACATACATGGTTGTCATTAAGAAGTAAAATGTGGTTCTATGGGATAAAAATAATTATTTGGTGAATAGTAACTTATTAAGTTTTTAATCGCGATTAGAGGTAATTAGTGTAGTTTAAGGTAAAAATAATGTTTTAATAATATTAAATGAACTTGAAACGTGTCCTAACCTCGTTGGATGTGTTATGGACGACCAAGACAACCCATGGGTCAACTTGGGGACCCCATGAAGCCACTTTGGTTGGAAAATGACATTAATATCTTTTTATTTAAAGTTAAAGTAAAAAATGAGACAAACATGAAATGTTTTACTAAAAAAAATTTTACACGGGGTTATACATTTCAGATTTTTGACTATAAATATTAATTGGAAATATAAAAATATTTCCTACATCATAGTAATTTTTTTATAATTTTTAGACATTAAATAAATTAAATTATTTATGACATCATGATGATGCAGCGATGACATCATTATTTAACGATTTAAATAAAATGGAAAGATAATATAATATCTAAGACCTACACATGTCAAAAACCTATTGGATGAGTGGATTTAGAACCCTTATCACCTTATCCTCGAAACACATCAATGTGGGACCTCTTAAATCCGAATACCATTTTCAAATAAATTGACTTTTCTTTACCTTCCAAGAGTGCCCCTCCTCTCCTCTTATAAAAGGCCCCCACCTCTACCTCCTTAACCACACTCCCAAAGCCTTTTTCTCGGCCAAACTCTGCCCATTCTGTCTCTCCACTTCCCTCTATTACTCTTTGAAGCCTCACTTTGTGCATAAGTATTCCCAAGGAAGCCTTTGTGCTCAAACCAAAGAGAGTTACCCGATTTTAAGGTAATGTATTCACTTGAGTACTTTTGTTTTATTTTGCTTCTCCAACCCCCTAAACTCATTTTAATCATTTCTTTTGTAACAAATACAGTATCATAAATATACTAGGATGTTGTTATAAGAATTATTCGAGCTACACTTTCACACACCTACATCTAATGTTTAATGAACATACTGTTTCCGTGGATGGAGAATTTCGGCCTCCTGAAACGATGATTGTTCAACATTCTTTTAACACCTTCAAAGGTGGCCATTAATATGAAACTATATTTATATATGATATATAATATGTTTATTATTTCATTAAGCTTATTTATTTTTCATTTTGGGAATAACTTTATGGATTCCATTATGGGTAAATGCGATATCTTCATTTAAGAAGTGCGGACTACCGCCCCCTCAAAGTGATTTGATTCGTTAATACCATATGTGGTACGTATAAAGGATATATTTAATGATATTATATATGATAAAATACTGAAATTAAAATACTATTATGTATCATTATGTTTTAATTACATAAAAATATGAAATAGAAATGAAAGTAGCGTCCATGCGTACGTACGGCTTACCGTCTCCATGAACGGTGAATTTCATTTCTTACCTCTAAATGATTATGTAATATTATAAATACATGTATATTCTGGATATATATGATATATATGATATCCAAATCATGAATATAATTCTGTATATAAGGAACATTTGACCACACGAACAACATGTAATTGTAAGAAGTCCACTTTCGACTTAAGAATCAAATATCGACAAAACAATCATTATTTACATAAATGATTACATAATGTTTATAACATGGAAATAAGTGATCTAAAAGGAATAATGAACTAGAAAAAGGTTATTAATAATGTGTAAATTAACTCATGTTTATTATTCCGGATGTTAAAGAACGATCGAGTCAAGTCGGACCCGAGGTAAGGGATCCTACTCCTCTCTTTCATTTTAAGTACACTCTTTTATGTCATTCCTTCTAAGCTCATCTTTCTTGTGATTGGGATGTTCTTTTATATTACTCTTACTGTAATTTTTTATGTTCGTATGATGAGAGACCCTATTCTCTCTCATCAATCCATTTTGGATGTTTTGAGTGGCGCCGTTAGGCTGCCGAATTTTCGTAGGAGATCTAACCTCTCTCTTTCTCTTTAAGTACTCTCCTTTATGTCACTTCTTTTAAGCTCCTCTTTTTTTTTGATGGGGGATGTTCTTTTATATTCCAATTTCTGTACATTTTATTGTAATGTGATGAGATACCCTATTTGTTCTCATCAATCCATTTTTGGAAGTTTTAAGTGGCGCCGTTAGGCTGCCGAGTTTTCGTAAGGGATTTTTTATATCACATTTATTCCTGTGAGAATTATGCTACATTTTCCACAATTTCCTTTGAGTGGTGTATGTACTGACCATTATTTTAATCATTGTGTAATATTCATTCATTTATGATTATTTACATCAATGTTGTATTGTCCTTCTTTCACAGGGCATATGTTTCGAAAGATACCCATATCGGTAAGGGAACCTTTCACCCTCCTCTTTTTAAAAGTCTTCTTTATTGGGTCTTTTAATTTACATATTTTTATATTAGGATATGTTCTCATATATACTTATTGATGTAAATTTTATGTCCAAGTGATGAGATACCTATTTTTTATGTGACGTCGTTAGGCTATCATGGGAACTTCTTAACCCAATTTCGATTTCTTTGGTTTCAACATGTAGTTATTGAATATGTCATCCTTTGAATATGTGTGAATGACCTTTGATTATTTTACACTTAATATCCACTTATATTTGGTTTATTCGTTTGTCACACATAATTATGTAATTGATTTATCCTTAAACCGAGGATATCGTCTTTGTATGGGACTTCGTCTCAATCTCCTTTCATTGAGGCATATTTTGTTTTATACACAACCTTTTTTTATATGGTGTATAAACCCATTTGACTTTTACGTTTATTCAAAAGGAATCTTTTTATATGCAGCATTTACTAAACAAAAAAAGGGAAAGTTTTTGTCGTACGTATGCGGCGACAACGACTTCTCCGCCACCGTGACCATTATTTGTGTTTCAGATTCCTCTACAAACCATACCTTTTTTTAAAAGAAAAATAAATACCATGTTTTACTTTTCTTTTGTTTTGGTATCGAAAATGGTTTTCATAATGTTTTTATATCAATGAGTTGTATTTATATCTTGTGATTGAAAGGTGGAAATGTTATGTTTCCTTTATGCATGTTTTATGTGATACGATTATGTTGAGGTTCTTGGGCATTTTTATGGAAACGGGTGGTTCCGTGATAAACTAAGGGCTGGTGAGCCCGATATAGCTCTCCAATGCATTGGGTAATGCGTAGGAGTGAAACGTTAAGGTTTCTCTGAAGAGATTTAGGTAATATACTATGATGGGTATTCCAAACGTAACCAAGAGGGTTACTCCCTACGTAAGAATGTTATGAATGTCTCAAGTTACCTTTATGTATTATGATTTCTATGATTTATTCATGGTTTGATGAGGTATGTTAAAGTGCCTATGTTTTGTGGGTAGAGTATGATTTCATTCTTATGTATATATGAACTCATATTTCCTTTCCGTATTTTTATAACCCTTACTGAGCTTTTTATGCTCATCCCAAGTTTTTGAAATGTTTTTCACAGGTCAAGGGAAAGGTACATGATGTGATGATAGTGTCAAGGATGTGTCAAGAAAGAATCCTTGTTTTATTTTCAGTATGTTTCCGTTGATGGGAATAATTAATACTGTCTTTTATGTAACCACTTTGTTTAAATGTGGAATGTAATGCAAGTTTCATGATCTAATTCTCTAAAACTCTAAACCTGAAAATATCCTCAATGTGTAATCTTGTAATAACTCAAGATTAAGTAAGGTTTAAGGTTGGTGCCTTATAGTTGGTATCAAAGGTCGGTTTAGCTAACTTTAGAGGTTAGGGTATTCTTTAAGCATAAGTGCCATTACCATAGTGGTTAGGATTTCAGAAAGAGTCCTAGTTTTAGATAAAGTGAATGAGGAAGTGTATCTTAGTGTTTACCTTCCTCATTGGTACATGATGGTTTTGTTGATATAATCACACTGACATTTCTGTTTTTAGTGAATTGATGGATCTATCAAGCACCAAAGAGACAATAGGTTTGAAGGAAACTGTGGTGGTTCTATGATTAAGATACTAGATAAAATGGGGGATTCAATGAGGAAACTCGTGGTTGTTCTAAACCAACTATCAAGGAGTCATGATCAACCACTTGAACGTTGGTATGATCTTTAATGCATCATGTACGAGATGACCAATACATGAGGGAGTTCAGGTAATAATTATAAAGTTAACAATTAGAGTTTATATGATCCTTACTTTTGAGGTAATTATGGGGTATTATATGATATGCTGGAAAATGAAAGGCATGATATAAAATTGAGGTTAAAATATGTTATGATCATTTTTGATGATTTTATCTCTCTTTGGGGAATGATTTAAGAATTATATAGTTTTGGAAAAAGGACAACACGTAGACCGTGTGACAACCCGTCGCGTCGGACAAAGGTGCGGGAATCAAACCCACAACCAAAGTGCAACTCGTATTTATCGCCTACCATTGGACTACGTGAAGTCCCTGGTTAGTTTGACCAATTATTTTTAGTTAGATGATTTTATGAATTAAGAGTAAGTTTATTTTGGTTTATTTATGAAAATGATTAACCTATCATGGAGGATATGTCATTAGGTTAATTACTTTTCAATACGAGACTTTAGGAGCAACTGATATTATTTGGAGATTAATGTTACGATTTTACTTGGAAGACTATGTGACTAAATCCTTAAAATATTTGGGTTTCAATCTTATATTGGTTTACTTTGAAGAATTTTATGGACAAATTGTTTATCGGATGGTCCTCGTTGAACTTTGGGTTTTGTTGGACAAATTTTGAGATTAAGAATTGATTTTCTTTTTATAAAGGGTTATCCTTTTTTGGATTATCTGACCTTGTACTAACCTTTCTAGTTTTGGTTTTGGTTAAAGCCTAAAGACATGGGATGTATATAGTTCTCTTTTGTGGATTAGGTGATTCTCTAGAAGTTGATTATAGCACTCTTAATGCGAGCAAGTCTCCCTAAATACTCGTCTTTTGGAAAAAATATGAGTTTGATTAAGGAATCTAGTAACTGATGAAAGTCAACATGATAAGTGATTATGTTTCCTTATGAATAAATTCCTCAATAAAAATTAACTTAAAACAAAAATGTTTTCTATTAACTTTTCCTACTGGGGATCCCAACACCGTTTAACCCATCACAATTTTGTGATTTTCTTATTGTTAACTTTCTCCTAAACATGTTTTCTATCACTCCCCATCAGAACATGGCCCAATTTTTTCTCCTCCATGTCCATGTTATCCTACATGGAGTCCTAGTATGGGTTAACTCGGGTGACCTCTGTACTTATCTTTATTTATTTTAATGTGATTGTTTTACCGACTCTTGTTCCGATGTGGGACTTTCAAGGATGTTTCCAAGCACAATTTTAAAATTGCGAGGACGCAATTCCCAAAAGGGGGGGAATATTTAACACCCAAGGTAAATAAATAATATCATATTTTCATATTTATCCATATTTTTTAATAATATATTAATATGACTTTAAAGGGGACGCTATGCTCGATGTCGTACCCAACACACAACAACGAGTTTCATGGGAATCTTACGTTGCACTCTAATAATAAAATAATATTATTTTAAATGGTAGTTAACATGTAGCCGTTTAATTGGAGGGAATGGATAGAAATATCTAAAATATGATTATATATGTTTTTAAATGTTTTTACATTTATCCAATAAAAGATAAAGGCATAAAATACGGAAATAATTAGATTTCAGGTGTATATGCCCTAGTTTTCACTAAAGGTTCACTTATCGCCTTTTGATGGAGAACCATCATTAAATATAGTTTTGTTCACTCTTATACATCCTTTTAGACCAAATGAAAGTCTTCTTAATAATTGGGACATCAAAATTTACTTTGTGTATATTTTTTGTATCTTTCTGATAAAGTTCATTTTTTAATGAATAGTGTAAAATGTTGTATTTTAATTCAAAACCTCTTTTTAATCTAATTTATTTATATGATTAGATTATATTTTGAATTGGTTTTAAAGTGAAATTAGAATATATTTTTACCATTAAATCCAATAGTGGTCGTTGGAATTAATTTCACTTTGAAATCAGACTTAAACTAGTGTCAATCTTTTGATACTTATTGTTTCATAAAAACACGTTATTTGCTCTGACAGCGGGAATTAATTATTAAATTAATTAATGTGACTTATATGTTTTGAATTTTGTAGAATATACTTCATTTTTGAATTCGTAATATCAAATATAGATTAGGGTGAATTTTTGGGATTTTTCTGAAAAATTTCAATTTTTGATGAATAGTGAAACCACTAAGTGGTACTTATAAAAACTGATTTTTCTATTTAAATGAAATTTTGCCATCTTTGTGTTTTGAATTTTAAAAATCCTACATACATGGTTGTCATTAAGAAGTAAAATGTGGTTCAATGGGATAAAAATAATTTTTTGGTGAATAGTAACTTATTAAGTTTTTAATCGCGATTAGAGGTAATTAGTGTAGTTTAAGGTAAAAATAATGTTTTAATAATATGAAATGAATGTGACACATGTCCTAACCTCATTTTATTTGTCATGGAAGATCAAGACAACCCATGCTTCAACTTGGGGACCCCATGAAGCCACATTGGTTGGAAAATGACATTAATATCTTTTTATTTAAAGTTAAAGTAAAAATGATACAAACATGAAATGTTTTACTAAACAAATTTTTTACATGGGGTTATACATATCCTATTTTTGACTATAAATATAAATTGGAAATCTAAAACGATTTCCTAAATCATAGTATTTTTTTTTATAATTTTTAGACATTAAATAAATTAAATTATTTATGACATCATTATGATGCAGCGATGACCTCATTATTTAACGATTTAAATAAAATGGAAAGATAATGTAATATCTAAGACCTACACATGTCCAAAAACTATTGGATGAGTGGATTTCGAACCCTTATCACCTTATCCTCGAAACACATGAATGTGGGACCTCTTAAATCCGAATACCATTTTAAAATAAAGTGACTTTTCTTTACCTTCCAAGAGTGCCCCTCCTCTCCTCTTATAAAAGGCCCCCACCTCTACATCCTTAACCACACTCCCAAAGCCTTTGACTCGGCCAACCACTGCCCATTTTGTCTCTCCACTTCCCTCTCGTACTCCTTGAAGCCTCACTTTGGGCATAAGTCTTCTCAAGGAAGCCTTTGAGCTCAAACCAAAGGGAGTTACCCGATTTTAAGGTAATGTATTCACTTGAGTACTTTTGTTTTATTTTGCTTCTCCAACCCCCTAAACTATTTTTATTCATTTCTTTTGTAAAAAATCCAGTATCATAAATATACTAGGATTTCGTTATAAGAAGGATTCTAGCTACACTTTCACACACCTACATCTAATGGTTAAAGAACATACTGTTTCCATGGATGGCGAATTTCGGCCTCCCGAAACGATGATTGTTCAATATTCTTTTAACACCTTCAAAGGTGGCCATTAAGATGAAACTATATTTATAAATGATATATAATATGTTTATCATTTCCTTAAGCTTCTGTATTTTTCATTTTGGGCATACCTTTATGGTTTCCATTATGGGTAAACACGATATCTTAATTTAAGGGAGTGCGGACTACCGCCCCCTCAAAGTGATTTGATTCGTTAATACCATATGTGGTACGTATAAAGGATATATTTAATGATATTATATATGATACCATACTGAAATTAAAATAATATTATGTATCATTATGTTTTAATTCCATAAAAATATGAAATAGAAATGAAAGTAGCGTTCATGCGTACATACGGCTTACCGTCTCCATGAACGGTGCATTTCATTTATTACCTCTAAATGATTATGTAATATTATAAATACATGTATATTCTGGATATATATGATATATATGATATCCAAATAATGAATATAATTCTGGATATAATGAAAATTTGACCACATGAACAACATGTAATTGTAAGAAGTCCACTTGCGACTTAAGAACCAAATATCGACAAAACAATCATTATTAACTTAAATGATTACATAATGTTTATAACATGGAAATAAATGATATAAAAGGAATAATGAACTAGAAAAATGTTCTTAATAAAGTGGAAATTAACTCAATTTTATTATTCAGGATGTTAAAGAACGATCGAGTCAAGTCGGACCCGAGGTAAGGGATCCTACTCCTCTCTTTCTTTTTAAGTACACTCTTTTATGTCATTCCTTCTAAGCTCATATTTCTTGTGATTGGGATGTTATTTTATATTACTCTTACTATAAGTTTTATGTTCATATTATTAGAGACCCTATTCTCTCTCATCAATCCATTTTGGTAGTTTTGAGTGGCGCCGTTAGGCTGTCGAAATTTCGTAAGAGATCTAACCTCTCTCTTTCTCTTTATGTACTCTTCTTTATGTCACTTCTTTTAAGCTTCTCTTTTTTTGATGGGGGATGTTATTTTATATTCCTCTTTCTGTAAATTTTATTGTAATGTGATGAGATACCCTATTTGTTCTCATCAAACCTTTTTTGGAAGTTTTACGTGGTGCTGTTAGGCTGCCGAGTTTTCGTAAGGGATTTTTCATCTCACTTTTATTCCTGTGAGATTTATGCAACATTTGCCACAATTTCCTTTGAGTGGTGTATGTACAGACAATTATTCTAATCATTATGTAATATTCTTTCATTTATGTGTATTTACATCAATGTTTTATTGTCCTTCTTTCACGGGGCGTATGTTTTGAAAGATACCCATATCGGTAAGGGAACCTTTCACACTCCTCTTTTTAAAAGACTTATTTGTTGGGTCTTTTAATTTACATATTCCTATATTAGGATATGTTCTCATATATCATTATTGATGTAAATTTTATTTCCAAGTGATGAGATACCCTTTTTTTATGTGACACCGTTAGGCTATCATGGGAACTTCTTAACCCAATTTCGATTTCTTTGGGTTCAACATGTAGTTATTGAATATGTCATCCTTTGAATATGTGTGAATGACCTTTGACTATTTTACACTTTATATCCACTTATATTTGGTGTATTCGTTTGTCACACATAATTATGTAATTTATTTATCCTTAAACCGAGGATACCGTCTTTGTATGGGACTTCGTCTCAATCTCCTTTTATTGAGGCATATTTTGTTTTATACAGACCCTATTTTTATATGGTGTATAAACCCCTTTGAATTTTACGTTTATTCAAAAGGAATCTTTTTATACGCAGCATTTACTAAATGAAAAAAGGGAATGTTTTTGTCATACTTATGTGGTGACAACGACTTCTCCGCCGCCGTGACCATAATTTGAGTTTCGGCTTCCTCTACAAGCCATACATTTTTTTAAAAGAAAAATAAATACCATGTTTTACTTTTCTTTTGTTTTGGTATTGAAAATGGTTTTCATAATGTTTATATATCAATGAGTTGTATTTATATCTTGTGATTGAAAGGTGGAAATGTTATGTTTCCTTTATGCATGTTTTATGTGATACGATTATGTTGAGGTTCTTGGGCATTGTTATGGAAACGGGTGGTTCTGTGATAAACTAAGGGCGGGTGAGCCCGATATAGCTCTCCAATGCATTGGGTAACGCGAAGGAGTGAAACGTTATGGTTTCTCCGAAGAGATTTAGGGAATATACTGTGATGGGTATTCCAAACGTTACCAAGAGGGTTACTCCCTACGTAAGAATGTTATGAATGCCTCAAGTAACCTTTATGTCTTATGATTTCTATGATTTATTCATGGTTTGATGAGGTATGTTAAAGTGCCTATGTTTTATGGGTAGAGTATGATTTCATTATTATGTATATATGAACTCATGTTTCCTTTCCATATTTTTATAACCCTTACTGAGCTTTTTATGCTCATCCCAATATTTTGAAATGTTTATCACAGGTCAAGGGAAAGGTACATGATGTGATGATAGTGTCAAGGATGTGTCAAGAAATAATCCTTGTTTTATTTTCAATATGTTTCCGTTGATGGGAAGAATGAACATTGTATTTTATGTAACCACTTTGTTTAAATGTGGAATGTAATGCAAGTTTCATGCTCTAATTCTCTAAAACAATAAACCTAAAAAGATGTTCAATGTGTAATCTTTTAATAACTCAAGATTAAGTAAGGTTTAAGGCTGGGGCCTTATAATAATATCCAACTATGGATCATTATTCATATCAATGACCGAGGAATATAAATCCATCATATAATATATTTTTATTATAATAGATAAAGAAGAAAATAGGTATCCACATGGATTTATTAACATTGTGAATACTGATATCACTGTATAATACAAGAGGAACAAAATAATTTATTTTTCTATTCATACATCAATGTTGTAAAAGATAAATTTTATATTTATGTGTTTGTGATTTAGTGATTCAAAAATCATAGGTTGATTCCGTGATTACATGTCCATATGTATTCCACCTGCTAATATTTTTTAATAATAAAAGAGGTTTTATGTGTGTGTTTGATAAAAAACCATAAAAAGGTGATTGAACCATTAACAAAAGTTTTATTGATGTAAATAATAGATAAATCCTTCATTGGAAATATTTTTACCAATATTGTTTCACACCCCCCCCCCACACATATTTTTTTCTATGTCACATGTCATTTTAACTGTAAGTAAATGTAAATAATCATTATCCTTAACAATCGATTTTTGATCTCATTGATTTTTTTTATGAACTACTTTATTTTGATTTCATTCCATTCTAGATTTAGTTGATTGTGGATTTAAGAGGTGGAAATCTTGAAGACAAGTTTTCAATATAGGTAATGATTTTATAATTATATGGTTATGTCATTATGTTTGATAAATATTCTAGTACTGGTTATAAATATTAAAAAATATTCCATTAATATTTTTATTCAGTTATAGTTGAAATTATTGATAATATATTAGTACATTTATGAAAAATATAATATAATATAGGATGTATAAGGATTATATATGGATTCATTCATGCTCATAAATATTTTAATAAAATAGTGATTTTAATTTTTTAACTGTGGCATTTATTTTATGGTTTATTTTATCATTAAAATATGTTTCATTGTTATCCATGTGATTTTTTTGGTTTTCCACATAGAAAGTCTCAATGGTAAACACTATCCATTTTTTACAAGGCTATTATAAGATTATTGCACCATATTTTTATCAAATTCCATGGAATTCATCAATCCTTTTCCTAAAATATACATTCCATTATTTAGATAGAGGACTAAGATATAGATTTAAATGCATAAAAAAAGATATTTAACAATATAATAATGTTGAGGTTGTATAAGTATGGTGTTCATTAAGTGTCAGAATGTAAGACATCACATCAAAGAGAAAGTTTTATTTTGTATTTAATCTATGGGATCATTTTGTAATAAACCAAATATTTCTATATGTAATATTATTTCAAATATATGTTTGTTATATTTATGAATATGGTATAATATGAAATGTCTGATGCTTGTAATATTTACATAGAAACATAATTAAGTAAATATAAAACATTACATATATACAATAAATATATTCAATAAAATTAATGTAGTATAAATAGATATAAAAACAAAATAAATAAAATTCATTTTTTTGGAAACAGATACTGATGTAGATGATTGGAGAAGTCATACACATGAACACCACAAAAAAATATATTAAAAAACATTAGGTAATATGATTTCAGTTTTGTATAAGATATAACGAATGATGCAAATAAAACTATTGTAGTGATTATTTAATGATGTAAGAAGTGTTTATATGATTTGTTAGAGAATTATGCCCATTTGAATAGTAATATGATAGTCAGAATTGTAATTAGACTGCTAAAACAGAAATCGGATTATGAAAATTTTAACATGACTAACTGAATATGAAAATAACTTGTACATAAATTTTCCACATAATGAACTATTTAAATATAAACATGATAAATTTATAAAGAAAACATTCCTATTAAAAAAATTATAATTATATATGTGTATTAAAAGTGTATTTTAACATAATTTAAAAACCATCATTTTTATGGTAGTACATAAATAATATAATTTTTTAAGTATTAATATTTTGATAAAATAAATGTAGTTATTTAAAGATGCATTTTACAACGTCCTATAAGTGATTTTTACTAATTTTTGGAAAAAATTTAATTTTTAGATGAATAATAGAAATGCAGTTTTCAAAATAATGCATATTTTATGATATGGTAATGATGTAATAAAAACCTAAAATAAGTAAAAAATTGATATCACGATCTAAAATTAATATATTTGTATATATTATTTATTTAAAATAAATAATCATAAACTCCATTACAAAAAAAATAATATATAAAGTCTAATATGTTAAATTATATAATAAAAAACAAATTTCACAAATTTTCATCCACTAATATTGTTAACCTAATATATTGAATTTTTTATCATTTTAAAAATCAGAAAAAATTAATTGGATATATCAGATAATTTAACATGACATTATTATTAAATGTTTTAATTTTTAAGTTATATATTTATTATTATTCTTACCAAAATGCACCTCCCATCAATTATAAATACCCTCTCTCAATCCCTTTGGAAATAACTTACCAAACATTTATCATTGATAAATATGTTATCAAATTTTTTATCATTATCCTTGGATTATGTTTAGATATTTTCTGATTTCATCCCACTATAAGAAAAAAAATTAATAAGATCATAGAAAAAGAAAAACCATGAATAATGATATATCCTTTATCACTTTATCCACTTTATTTTCCCTTATAATGTTCCTCTATTATAATTATCACTAAAAAAATATGTTATAAATTAATTAATGGCAATACAAAAAGTATATAAATGGTTTTATGTTATTTTAGACTTATTATATACTATTTATATCATTTATATTATCTCTCTTCATATCATTATAAAATTCACATTAATGGTCGGTTTACTGCATATAAAATATATATTATTTCTATAGTTATCAATGCATATATGGTTGGTTGAAATAGACTATATATCTATCGTTAATATTTGACTACTATAGAATAATTAAAAACTATTTATATTGTGTTTATATTTCTTCTCTGTCCTTTTTGTAAATGTCCCATTATTTCATGATTATCCACCTATGAATAAATTTTCAATTCTTAAATTACCACATCCTTAGTAAAAGATTAAAATTCCTTATTTATTACATAATATTAAACAGTATATATTTTAATGATTATAATATAATATATACAAATGAAAATTGTCATTTAGTTAAAATATTAAAAATAAAACAAGGGACAATTCAAGGAAAATGTCACATACCATTTCAATTTTGACAAAATAATTAACAAATAAATTTTAATGATCATAAATTTGGAGTATATTTGAGGAAACCGAAAATGACTTAATGCAAGGGGACTTTACATCAACCATTACCATTTGGATTTATCCTAAAATTATCCCTATTTTAACTATTATTATTGTAAATTATCATCTACTTGTATAATATTATTATCTTCAATTTATTTTTATGTATATACATTCTTCTTATTAATGATAACTAATTATATAAATGATTAATGTATCATTGATAAATGCATTATTCATGAATCATTTCTTTAAATATTATTATAGTTATTATTCTTCTATTTATAAACTATGATAATATCTATTTATTTGTTACCCTTGAGTATCAAATTTTGAATTTTCCATTAACCTTTTAGTAACCTCAAATTTTATTCATTAGGTGATTCTTTACATTCAACAAAATGAATCCCTTTTTTCTCATGATATTTTTCTTTTTCTTTTTATAAATATATGTTTCCTTACTATGTGAAATTAGTTTTTAGGAGTAGAATATGATATAATGGATTGATAATGAATTATATATCCCTCCAATTCATTAGATAATGTGATATATCTCTTGTTATTATTTATTGTGTACATGATTCATAAATTAATTCTCATTCTATATGTAATGTGTTGGTAAAAATATCGTGGTGTATCAATATTCTACATTTACCACATTCTAATTATCCATCAATTAAATTTGATTTTATATGATAATGACCCAATGCATACAATATTATTATTATTATTATTCTTTCTCATGTATGCATATTGATTCATGTGTTGAGTTCCATTCTATATTCCTTGTCATTCTATACTTTTTTCTAACACTTTTTTACGATGTACATACCTAGGAGAATATATGTATTAATAGAATTTGGAAAGGCACTAAGTGGAAGATGGTAGATCATGTTTATAAATTTTAATGTTTACATGTATTCATCTTTTGTTAATCTAAAGTACCCAATACACCAAACATATCAATTCATTGAGTTTTATTATCTTTTTTTATATTAAAATTATTTAATAATCATATATGAAATATGTGGGTCACATTATATTTTATTTATCTCTAGATAGTGATTCTTTTATCATCATAACTTTTCTGATTATGATATTTAATTGATAGTTTTCTACCTTAATAATGGATTTTGATGTATTATATACATATAGCGTTTTTTAAAGTCATTATATATCATGAAACATTCCGTAATTTATTTTACCAATGAAATATAAATTTTTGTTAGTGGGTATGGATTAATATTTGAAGGGTTATAATTTTCATATCATATATACCTCAAATGGTAGAGTGGTTGTTGATATATTAAGAAGGAAGTATTATGGTGATTTTATTCAGGATTTGATAATTGAGTAATGAATAATAGAGTACCTATAAATATTGAATATTTTTATGGATTTTCAGAATAGATGAAATTTTTTATATTATGTCAAATATTATTAATTATTACAGTAGGTGCATGAGTAACTATTAATATATCTTGAAATAGTGGTATTGTTCTATTAGATTAGTTAATGTATTGTGAAAGATATTTTCATTGTAGATAGGGATAATAATATTTTATTTATATAATTTTATTAGTTCCATATAACACATGTAAACCGATGTTCAATTGTTTCATAATTAATTATTAGGTTTATATCCAAGAGTGGTGATGATTTATCATTTTATTGTATGTAGTACAAGTAGAATGGTTTGAAGGATTTTATGATGGAGTATGTGTTGATGTTCCATACCTATCATCTAGAAAAGTCTAGTCATCATGTTTTTCTATAATAGATACAAACATTATACATTCTATAATAGAAGTATGAGGATATTTTAATTGATTTTAGGACTAGGTTATATCATCCATCAATAATATACATTGTTATATATATACTACTTTAACAATATTCAATTTCAATGTAACTAAAACCCATGAGTTTAATTCCTTCAGTGTAGTTAATGGATTTTATTTCTTTGTATAGGTTTTAATATTTCATATATTTCATAAATAAATCTTTTTGAATAACTATTTCTAATTTATATTTATGATGAAAATAGTGTTGGAACTTTATTTTTGTACTCAGTTACATATTCCCATTATATTTTATCCACAAATAAATGTTATAATAAATATAAGGGCATATAATATATTTTCTATGCTTCGTTCATGAATATTTGATTTTGTTAATTCATGGGACAATTATCAAAAATTATTATATATTCATATGATAAATATTAACATTGACCTAGTGGTATTGTACCATAGAAGGTGTTTTATGTACCCCCATGCAGATCTTCAGTATGATGACTTCATATTATGGAGGAGTTTTTGATTAGTCTTCATTTAGTTAAGAGTGATTCTATGTATCTATAATTGATTTTCGAGAGAATAAGAATAGATAATAAATTAATGATATATTATAATGAAATAAGGAATATTCCATTCAAGAATAAATTCTATGATAATGTGTTCCTTTTAAATTATAAGTGGTGTAGCAAAATAAAATTTTGAAAAAGTAGTAAGTAATCTTCATGTTTTGTTAGATATTTTATGTTTTTGTGTTATATTGGTGAAGTTTAAGGTGTAATTAAACATCAACAAATGTAATAATGCTTCTATGAATTTTTCTCATATATAGATTAATGTTTATGATCCTTCTTATATAGTAGATTGATGTGTATTATCATTGTATGAGGATGATAATTTAAAAGTGTATTGATTTTAGGTACTTTATCATCAAGGGAACATTTTATTTGTTAATTAAATTTAATTTTTTTGTAATAAAATCAGAGTAATGACCAAATTACAGAGATTAACTAAAAGTTGGTGTTTTAGTTGATGTTTAGGTTCCCTAATTTATTTTATTTTCATTTATATTATTTTGTACATGATTTTTCATTATAATTATAATGATATTGATGATACATTCATAGAGTGTGTTATTTGTCCTCTAATAAATTATTTTAATATTTTTTAGATGAATAATTTTAAAGGCAGAGGGGATATAGATCTCCCACTATGGTTGTAAAGGAGTTTTTAATGATTCTGAGAGGATAATTTTTTATTTTTCTTGTTACCGTAAATATTATAATTTTAACCTTATTAAAGATAAAATATTTAATTATATATATACACTGATAAGAGGTGTCTTAACCTTTTTTGTATATTTTATTATGATAACAAAAACATTACTCTTGGCATTCATCTGGGAACCAAATTTTTTATTAATAGAATATAACATTTTATTCTAATAAATGTAGTACATTATAAGATATTTTTTTATTCCCTATATAATAAATATTTTTCACAAAATTTTGTGGAATCAATGTGGATGATTTATATTTTGTAAATAAAAGGGTATATTGAAATACATAGATTTTATTTATTTGGCATAAAACAAGTACATCCATATTTGAACATTTTATTTTAGTAGAAGATCATATATCATTTGGGTTTCTATATTTTTTTCTTTAAAGTATTTATCGAAAATGATGGTGTATTCTTCATTAATTTATTATATTTCAACATTTCGTATTTAGAATTATTTTTATATGACTATATAAGTAAATTTTTTTTTCTAGTGGTGATTTTAATTGAAATTAATTTTTTTTATATTTTGTTTGAAAATTTATGGTCAAAGGATTTCCAATTGTTGAGAATATGATCTAAGGGAAATAGATGGTCGGTCAAAAAATTATTAAAGGTGGGGATGGATGAATTCAATTTTTTTACATATTTTACAATTGAAATTGGATTTTTATATAATTTATCAATTATATAAATATCAATTTTTTGGTTTTAAGACTTTTATTCATGAATATGGTGTACTTATTATAGTATATAATATATTTCAAAATGAAGTTATTAATTATACAATTTGAACTTATTATAGTGTCAAAAATTTTCGAAAATTTTTATTTTTTATTTGATTAGTGGATTATAGAGAAAGATCACTATTTAAGAAATTATTAGATTTTGACTAACTCATATAATAATGTATAGAGAGCCACAATGATCATAATTTTTCCTCATCATTATCGTCATGTGGTTCAGAAGGTGTTAGCGAATAAACATGGAATACATTCTTGTTGAATAAAAATTATACTGGAAAAATATGGGTAAAACATGGAAAACTAGTTTATAGAAAAAATATCCTCTGAGATTCATGTGTATGATTGAGTTAGAAATCTCTATATCATGTGGGTTCTTAATGGTCCATTGAAAAATTCCTTTTAGACCTACATGGAAATGTGAATGTACACTATCTTAGTGGTATGTATGGGGTAATATTTGATATTTATTTAATAAAGGAATATATTACACATAGAAAATCATTATACATTGGATTTTACCTTTAAATTTATAGATGAAATATTTGAATGTTTTAAAAAATTATAGGCCATAAAATCCACTCAAAAAATAGTGATTTGTTTATCCCCATTGTGGATATAGGGTATATCTAACTAACAATGCAAATCATTTTTTGGTAATTTAATTTTTATCATATTTTTATTTTTGATAATTTTTAGAACAATTTTGAATGTGATGACATCTTGTTTATAATTTTAGATGACATCCATAATTACAGATATTACTAAGGGTTTATTTTCCTTTTTAAAAATATAAATCAACAAAAATGTGATTTGTTTAATTTCATGATAGTATTTTGAAGGAACAATATGATTAGACGGTTAAAATTTATTAGCTAGATGTAGTTAATGAGTTTTAATTATATGTATTGAGTTTTAATGGTTTAGATAAAATATAATTATTATTATTACTCTGTAGTATTTTTATTCCATAGAAACAATGAATTAGATAATCCACATTATAATTATGTAGAAATATAGTAAAAAAATCATTATCCTATATAAATATGTTGTTGGATAGATATTAAATGGAGGTGGATTTTTTAACGTATTTATCCAAACAATGTAATATTAATTTTTTCTATCAACACAGTAATATACAATGGAAATCCTAATGGATGAAACAATATTAAATAATTCCATATATACATGTTGTCAAGGAATATTGTTTTAGTGGAAAAAATAACAATACACATATATATTACATCATCATTCATGACTATTAATTTCAACCTAAAATAAATAAAACCCCAAAAACCTATATTTTTTGTGTCTTCAGATATATGATAAAAAGAACAAATATTTTACAACCTATTTACCATATCCCACTATTATTCTTCACATGTTACACCCTCAAGACATATTATCCATATTTTTCTCCTTTATCGCCTATTGAATTTAACCAGAAGATTGGGTGTGAAAAATTAGATCTGCAAGGGTAATAAAAGAGACATAAAAAAATTAGTATTACTTTACATATGAATATAATATTATTATGAGAAAAAAATCTTGATTTTGGAACTAATATAATAAAATTAAAGCATAAATCATAAAATATTAGTCATTGAATAAGTATTTTATCAAAATAAAATATATGACTTAAGAATCATGATATACAAAGACATAACCTAGGTATAATTCAAAATATACAGAAATAGAATGAATATATTAAAGGAAATAAAAATATAAATGAATTATAACCATGAAGATATTCATACAATAATAGATATGGATGACCCGCATCATATAGTGTAGTGGAATTATTTTACAATCCATCGAAATTAAATTAGTGTGCTTGGGATAACAAGCATTATATAAGAGTGATATCATGAGATATAAAAGATTACCCAATACATTAGTGGTCAATAATAGACCCACTCATCACATAATGAGAAACCAATTTTTTTTATAATATCATGAAAGCCTTCCTAAATCTTCATTGATTAATTAACCCAAAAGAATGAAAGGTTTTAATGAAGATACCCTTAAGAAATTATCTTTAGTTTTACAAGGAATGAATTTGGTTGGTTCTTTTTTAAAATACTCCTTTTGGAAAATAATTAACTATAATAGAAATCATTATAAATGAAGAAAAATTTTATAAGATCTTTTAAATTTACTTAGAAAATGATTAAGAAATTAACCTCACATTTTGTCTATATTTATGAAAATATTGGGTAAAATAAAGAACGTAGAAATTTTACTGAAAAAAACAAAATAATTTATATGATTCTTGATTATGAAATTTTTTTGTAAATATGAAAAAATGGTTTCAAGTGAAAATAATTAAAAATCGATATTCTTTTCACAAATTTGTAAAGACCGTCAAAGGCGACATGAATCAACAACACCAAAAATAGTAAAACAATACTATTTTAGTAAATATATTCAATTGTATAGAGAAACTACGAATATTTAATAGAATCATATATACATACATTAATCAAAAAAAATTAAAAAAATGGTTATTGTCGATTTAAAAATCAAATTGAGTGTTAGAGGTATGGTTAGATTCTCTTACATGAATTACATCTATTAATTTTTAAAACAAAAGAAATATAAAATTTTCAAAGGACATATAAATATCATTATGAATAATAGGAGAAGATACTATATGTTTTTCTAGGGAGAAATTTCCAAAAAAATCAAACGATATAAATTTAACCATAACCATTTTGAATTTAAATGTTATATTACAAATAAACATAACCACATCAATAACCCTTGAATAACATGAAGTCAATTGAAACAACATATTATATATTATAAAATACAATAGAAAACTCAAAATACATATAATAATGAACTCTTATTAATATATATATATATATATATTTATTAAATAAATAAGGTCATTCATATAAAATATATCTAAAATAAAGATAATTTACACAATAATCTATTACATTTACTCCTATTTTTCAATTACACAAATTAAACTATGGTGTATTAAAAATAAACTTATTAATAGAATTATTTTGAAAATTATTAACATCAATTTAATTTTAACCTCATCAGTTACAGTTATAATATATTTTATATTTAATGTTTATTTTGTTCATTTGGTGATATTGATATTCATCATTTCATCTATGATTCATTGTGATGTTGTGGGAACCCATTATGTGATTCAAAGTTCATATTTCATATTTTATTATAGGTATTAAAATATATATTTTTAAATTATTTATGTATTTTTATGTTTATATGAATGAATTTATGGGTATAATTTACAGGAATGAAATAAATGTGTAGAATTTTTAAGTAATTTACCAATAAGAATGAGTTACTAAATATAAATTATTATTACTTTTCTCTTCATTGTTGAACCATATTCTTGAGATATATTACTGATTAATATCATATATTACAAGTATTGATTTCTTGAAAATTATTATTTTTTAAAATAGTGATGTTGGTATAACATCAATCATCTAAGAAGTTGATACAACCCAAAGTAGAACAAGTTCTACTAATGAATGAGTATGACTATGGATTAATAACATAGTTTTATAAAGTTTTGAGAAGAAAAATGATTTTAAAATAAAAATTTAAGAGTGGATAATATTATTTTTAAATAGATTAGTTTTATGTTAATTGAGAAATTAAGAGAATAACTTCGATACATGACGAATTAGATCATTCTGGGAAGGAGTTCTTCTAGAATGAAGGATTTATGCTTCCCTAATGGATCCAAAATAATAATAAAATTCATGTTTTTTGTGAGAAATATAGTGGGAGTATATAAAATAGACAACTAAATTCCTTATGTGGTTTGAATGGGGTATTGGAGATTCCCATTTATAGGTTTCACTTTAGTGAAATTTCTACAAATATTCTTTTTAAAGTTTGTAAGGTTGTCATTTTAAAACAGATTATTGATAAAATTGACAATATTCATGGTTGAAGAAGTTATGATTAATAGATGACCCATGAAAACATTTATATATAGGTTTTATTTACATTTTATCCCATTACCACGTAGTTTAATCAAATTTTTATACCATTTACATTTATGGTGGTAACTCAAATTTATACCTGATAACATTATTAAATACCCATAATAGAAATTGAAATATTTACCCAAATTCGAAATTTGGATTAAATAAATTTGAATAAATTTATTCTAATTCAATTTATATATATTGAAAATTTATATTTTTAATTAAATCATAAAATATATGAATTAGACTAGTTTTAAAGGGAAACCCAGTTATTCATTATTTTTTATTAATCATATAACATATAAATTAAAACATTAATTACTGTTAATATATTTCATTAACACTATATAAATTAACTATATTAATCATTTAAAGATGATAAACATCAATTATTAAGGAAACAGTGAATAAATTTTTTTAAATTAATTCATTGAAAAATGTCATTTCATTACATTAAATTTCATTACCAACGTCCTATAAAAATTCATTATATTGAATTAAAACTTTTAATTATTATTAATAATTGTTATGAAAAATTTTATTTACATATTATAAAGACATCAAGTAATTAATTATTAATAATAATATGTAGGGAATAAAAAAATTATAATAAAATATCATCATCTTGTATCATTAATAATTTTTTGAATTATATTATTTTTAGTTAGACAACATGCTCATTGGTTGTACCTTCCAACTATACATACAATGATAATTTTTTCAGTAACCATATATCCAATGTTCATATTTCCATTGATCATAATTATAATGGGTATACTTCAATACTATATAATGACTTTGATAAATTCATAGATTTATTAATCCTATTTACTTCCCTCTCAACATGTTAACTATATTTATTATTCTATACATAGTTACTATATTTCGAATGTGGATAATATTTTTAATTGCATTCCAAGAGGATAAATATTTCATGCTCTTTACATTTTTATTATCTTTTGGTATCAATCCTAATTTATTTTACTTCATATTCCATCAAGATTAATATGAAAAATATATTAATGTTTATCATGAAGGGTAATACATTATCTTAGTAAAATGTGTAATAATTGTTTTTACTTTGGTGCTTTTTGAAACATTTTCTATTCACATTATCTATTTAAGATTAATATTCATAGTGACATATTTTTGGTGTTTCAGTCCCACCCATAAAAATATATCCATAAAAAATAATTTGTTCTATTATATTTTTATTATGTCAATTTTCTTCATTATAACATTTGGATACCATATTACTTGATAATACATAGTATTTTGATATAGAAAATTAATCAGGTGACTGTTCAAGTGACATATAACTTTATCTTTATGATCCAATATTTCAACATAGTTTTCCTCTTAATAGAGACGATGAATTGGGTGTCTTACATTAATGTTTAGTACATATGAATAGTTGGGTATGTATATCCTCACAATTGATACATGGAAAAAATCTTCATCTTAGAGTTATTCGATTTATGTGTAAGTGGATAAGATATTATTTCAACATGATCAATAATTTGGAAAGGGAAAATTCTTCTAGGGATCAATATACCCTTCATCCAATATATTATATCCATTTTCCATGGTGATATTTAGAGGAATGAATTATCTCTAACTTCAATTTCCACATTTCATTAATGATTATTAAAATTTTCATCTATCAAATCATTTTCATTTTAATATTATATTGAATTATTTTACTATTTTCTATCACTCATTGGAAATGAACTATCCCAAATATATTATACTCATCTACATTATCCTAAAATGGTTGTGTTCTGCACCTAATCCTGAAAAGAGACACATATGCTGTAATTTTATTACTATAATTGAAAAATTGATATATTATAACACAAATATGTATGGTTTTTGATACTGAAAACCTTTAAAATCCTTATAATAGAATATAAGAAATTACTATAGAGTTTTAATGGTTTTTTGTATTCAAAAACACCGAATAGATGATAAATGAAACTAAAAATCCTTTTTATATGTTATAAATGATGATTATTTATTTTGATAAATGAGGTAAACGTCGAATATAGATCAGTTAAATTTGATAGTGGTACTCCATAAAGCCTTATACATCGCATTATTTATATCATTGGATGTTGTTTGAGTGGGAATTCTTCTTAAATAGAAATGAAATTTACTGACACTATAAGGTGATCAATTATGATTGAAATAGAATTAAACCCATTATATGTAATGGTAACACCCATGATTAAATCCATGGTTGTGTTATACCATTTCTATAATTTTATATGTAATGGTTATGTCAACCCCATTTATTTTAGACAATAAAAAATTAGCTAACAGTATACCACAAATTGATATACACACACTATAATCTCTCTCTTCATATTGTCCAACCATAAATTATTCATTAGATCTTAATACTTCATAAAATACCTAGGATGTATATAGAATGATTATACATGTGGATAATTAAATATATCTTACTTAAATAATGGTATTGGTGGAACACATATTCATTTCATGAATCTTATAGTTCTATCATTTTCAATGTCATACTATGGAATAGTGCCCACCATTTATATATCCCTACAACCTTTTTATATACCTCCTTGATCATTACATTGGTGTATTATTGAGAATACATTTGGGTAATATATGATTTATCCTCTTACCTATATTTTCAAGGTCCATCAATATGAAAATAAATGATTATTGGGTCCCTTAAAAATACTTGTCATATATATGGTAGCATGACCCATCCTACAGAGAGAATCAACCACCTTGTTTTTCATTATAGTGATTTAATGTTTCATACAATCATAGTATTTTTATGACTATAATGATTTACTTTGGTCTCTGATAAAATACTTCTATGTGAATATATAAATTAATATATTATAATCCATATATATTTAACATATTTTCCCATAGAGATTGTTCCATCAAATCTTCAAGGAAAATATTACTACTGCATGATATAAATAATATGTTAGGTAATTTATGGAAATAATATTTGTAACACCCCGAGCTTCCACGATACGCTTCTCATTCAATAATGCAATAGCTTGCATTGAACGCAACTTCGAGTTCTAAAACACCGCGACTAATCAAAGTAGCCGTTATTTATCAAAATGGACTTCATTTTTGGATTCGGAATATTGAAATTAGCCTATGTTGAATTTTTGGTATTTTTCTGAGAACTTCTAAATTTTTATGAATAGTGAAAAATACTTAAAACAACTTTTTTAATCAAAATAATTCATAGTGATAAATTATACTATTGAGTGGTTTTAGAGTATAATTAGAATATATTTTTACCATTTTATCCAATGGTGGTCATTAGAATTAATTTAACATTGAAATTGGACATAAACAATTGCCAATCTTTTGATATAAATTGTTTCTTAAAAACACGCTATTTGTTGTAACAGCGGGAATTAATTATAAAATTAATTAATGCAACTTATATGTTTGGAATTTTGTAAAATAGGCATCATTTTTGAATTCGGAATATCAATTATAGCTTAGGGTGAAATTTTGGCATTGTTCTGAAAAACTTCAATTTTTGATGAATAGTGAAACCACTAAGTGGTAGTTAAATAACTGATTTTTCGTTTAAATGAAATATTACCACTTCTGTGATTTGATTTTCAAAAATCCGACATACATGGTTGTCATTAAGAAGTAAAATGTGGTTCAATGAGATCAAAATAATTTTTTGGTGAATAGTAACTTTTAAGTTCTTAATCGCGATTAGAGGTAACTAGTGTAGTTTAAGGTAAAAACAATGTTTTATTAATATGATATGAGCTTGACACTTGTCCTACTCCTATTGGATGAGTCATGTCCGACCAAGAGAACCCATGGGTCAACTTGGGGACCCCATGGAGCCACTTTAGTTGGAAAATGACATTAATATATATTTATTTAATGTTAAAATTAAATTGACACAAACATGAGTTGTTTTACTAAAACAGTTTTTAAGTGGGGTTACACAAGTCCAGATTTTGATTATAAATATTCATTAGAAAGCTAAAAAGATTTCCTACATCATAGTATTTTTTTTATAATTTTTAGACATTAAATAAATTAAATTATTTATGACATCATGATGATGTAGTGATGACCTCATTATTTAACGATTTAAATAAAATGGGAAGATAATGCAAAATCCAAGGCTTACACTTGTCCAAAGCCTATTGGATGAAGATATTTCGAAACCTTATCACCTTAGCCTCGAATTATATATGTGTGGGACCTTTAGAATCCGAAAAGCATTGTGAAATAATGTAACATTTCAATCTTTCCAAAAGTGCCCCTCCTCTCCACTTATAAAAGGCCCCCACCTCTCCCACCTCATTTACACTTTCAAGCCATTTGGCTCGGCCAAACTCTGCCCAAATACGATCCCAACATTCCTCCCTTACTCCTAGAAACCTCACTTTGGGCAGAACTCTTCCCAAGGAAGCCTTTAGCTCAAATCAAAAAGAGTTACCCGATTTTGAGGTAATGTCTTTTATAATGTTGTTTTGTTTTATTTTTCTTCTCCAACCCCCTAAACTCTTTTTATTCATTTCATTTGTAACAACACCAGTATCCTCAATATACTAGGATGTTGTTATAAGAAGGATTCGAGCTACACTTACACACACCCACATCTAATGGTTAAAGAACATACGGTTTCTGGGGATGGCGAATTTCTGCATCACGAAACGATGATTGTTCAACACTCATATAACACCTTCAAAGGTGGACATTAAGATGTCACTATTTTTATATATGATATATAATATGTTTATGTTTTACTTATGCTTCTGTATTTCTCATTTATGGCATACTTTATGATTTCCATTATGGGTAAAACGCGATAATTTCATTTTAGGAAGTGCGGACTACCGCCCCCTCAAAGTGATTTGAATCGTTAATGCCATATGTGGGATGTATAAAGGATGGAGTAAATGGTATTATACACTATATTATACTGGATTTAAATTATACATTTATATCATTATGATTTAGTTCCATTAAATATGAAATTGAAATGAAAGTAGCGTTCATGCGTACGTACGGCTTACCGTCTCCATGAACGGTGCATTTCATTTCTTACCTCTAAATGTTACGTAATATTATAAATGAATGTATATACTGGATATACAAGATATATATGACATATAAATCATGAATATAATTCTGGATATAATGGATATTTCACCACATAAACAACTTGTAATTATAAGAAGCTTATTGTTGACTCAAGTACCAAAGATCGACAAAACGACCGTTATTAACTTAAATAATTACATAATGTTCATATCATTGTAATAAGTGATATAATAAGGATAATGAAGTTGAAAATGGTTCTTAATAAGGTATATATTAACTCTAGTTTATTATTCAGGAGGTTAAAGAACGGTTGAGTCAAGTCAGACACGAGGTAAGGGAACTTCTTAACCCAACTTCCATTCTTTGGGTTAATCTCCTACTTTCAAATTATGTCATGATATTATTATGTACTATCTTGTATTTTTACTTTCTTCATATGTACATATAGTGAATACACATAATAGATCTATTTTATTTTAAAAATGATCTTTTTAAGGACTTCGTCTCAATCCCCTTTCATTGAGGCATATTTGGTTTTATACACAATTTTCTTTTATACGGTGTATAAACCCCTTTGACTTTTACGATTATTCAAAAGGAATCTTTTTATACAAAGCGTTTTGCTAAACGACAAAAGGGAATGTTTTTCTTTCCGTACTTATGCGGCGACAACGACTTCTCCGCCGCCGTGACCATTATTTGAGTTTCGACTTCCTCTACAAGCCATCATTTTTTTTAATGAAAAATAAATACAAAGTTTTAACTTTCTTTTATTTTGGTATTGAAAATGGTTTTGAAAGCGTTTTTATTATATCAATGTGTTGTATTGATATCTTGTGATTGGAATGTGGAAATGTTATGTTTCCTTTATGCATGTTTTATGTGATATGATTATGTTATGGTTTATGATATGTTTAAACCTATTCATATGAGGAATGTATTGGACTTAATAAGTGACGGGTGGAGCCCGCTATAGCTCCTCGATGCATCGGTAGGTCTCATGAGACAACTAGACGTGGAATTGGCCGAGGACCTTTCCCAATTTGATTTATGGTTTTGGCCGAGGCCTTAATCATTTTAGATGTCTTGGCCGAGGCCTTGACAAAATGTTTCAGAATGTCCGGCATTATACATTCCCTCATTATGAAAGTGGTTATTGATATTGCATGTGATTATTCGACCAGTAGAATATCCATGTGAAGAAGTAAATGGCATTATCTCATTTTACTTTTGCCATATTATGTTGATGTTCAAGTTTAAAAAGGCTTTTGTTTTAGTTATACATTGCCTTAAATGTTTATGTTTATTTATGAAAGCTTCCGCAATATTGTTATCCTTACTGAGCATCTGAGCTCACCCCTTTCAATGTTTTAATATTTTCCAGGATGTGAAGAAGTATTTTATGAATGACCTGCAGGGATAGTCAGAAGAGGATATGAGTGTGGACTATGGAGACTTTGTTATTGTAGTTTTTCACTTTATGATGTAATGTAACGTTTACGAATGTATCTAGTGTTTCCAAGGCTACTAAACTAATCGGTCTTTCGAGACTTGATCTTTTGTGATCATGCCAATGTTACGAAGTAATGCACCGACTCTGGGTAGCTGGGGTCGGGGCGTTACAGTTGGTATCATAGGCAGTTTAGTACTAACCTTGGAAGCTAGATTTAGATAAACTATGATTAGAGCACATAGCCCAAAGATAAACTTTGAGGATTAGTATAGAAGAGTTTCCTAGAATTTTGTTATTGTAAGAGATTTTGTGAGTTTTCCGAGCAATACATCCCTGACTGGATACGAACAGGTAGAGGCGGCTCTGGCACAGATGTTCCTAGGGGTAAAACCCGAAAACACCGCTTTGAGCTAGACTCGAACGGGAACTGGTGCACGACAACGGGCCTTGCTGCACTCTTGGTTACGACACTCCCGGGGGATATGCTTAGGATTACTCTCATTTTCTTTACAAATCATTATGAAGGGTTTATGAGTATATACTTCCTCAAAGAAAACATTTTTATGATTATGGATTATATCCATAAATAGTTCAATTTATGTTAAGTGTTTTATAAGTATGGGATTATGTATTTTGATTCATAAACTAATCTAGTTTATGCCATTGTTTAGAAATGGCGCCTAGTGGAAGGAATGGAAACTGTATCAATGCACGCACTCCATGTAGGGATTGCCCTCCTGCTCAAGATAATTATAGTGGGGCTGGTGATGCAACTGGGGCCGATCAGCTAATCACCATACTGGGACAACTTACTCAGGTTATGAATAATAACCTTACCCGTATGGAGCACCCTGATCCACAGCGTGGAGGATCAATGTTAGATCGATTCATGAGGCAACAACCACCAATGTTCAATGGGAGTACAAATCCCTTAGTAGCCGAGCGATGGATAAATTCCCTAGAGAAAATATTTCAGGCTTTGGGGAGTAGTGAAAGGGAGAAGGTTGTCATGGCAGTTTACCGCCTCACTGGAGATGCCGATCAGTGGTGGTCGCTGATTCGAAACACAAAGGAAGATGATGACGTATCGAATATGGAATGGAGGGAGTTCAAAGAGCTTTTCTTAGAAAAATACTTTCCTCGTGACCATCGAGCAGATATGGAAAGACAATTTCTGAGTCTGAGGCAGAAGGAGGATGAGAATGTCGCAAAGTATGAGGCTAACATTACAAGGTTAGCAAGGTATGCTGCAGATTACATATGTAACCCAAGGAGTAAGATTGATCGTTTCTTTGATGGGTTAAAACCATTTCTCCGTCGAGCTTTGGTATCACAATCCTTCTCATCATACGAAGATATTGTCTCGTGTGCTATCAAGACAGAAAAGGAATTCTCTAAGTCTTATGACAACAATGTAAAGCAAGAGAAGAAGAGAACGGGGGAACAAGAGACAGATAAAGGGAAAAAGGGAAAGAAGGATTTTCCATTATGTGATAATTGTGGGAAGAATCACCCTGGTACTTGCCTAAAAGGAATGGGAGTTTGTTATAAATGTGGAGAAAAGGATCACCAGGCTCGTGATTGCAAGGGAAAGAAAGAGGCTGTCAAAGTTGAATGCTACAATTGTAGAGAAATGGGTCATTATGCAAATGAATGTCCTAAGTGTCAAGGAAACTTACCTCAGAAAAGGCCAAGGGATCAAGGCCAATCTTATGTTGTGACTACAGTTGAAGCGGAATAACTAATGTATTGATGCTTTTGGACTCATGGATTATATTCTGGTTTTTAGAATAATGTGATATATATATAAGGATTGTACTGCAGTACTTGTTGATTTCAGTAAGGTTTTAATATGATTAAGGTAATCATATTTTTAGTATGTGACAATAAGAGAAACTTTTCTTTGTTTGGGGAATCTGATGTTACAATTGATTTTGGAATTTAGAGACCTTTTAGAGAAAGTCTGGATGGAGGTATTTTGGATAACTATTAAGGTTGGAATGGATTAAGTTGAACCATGGATAGTATTGTTTAAGGTTAAAGAATTTCTGAAGATTATTTTTGGAATATTATAATACAATAGTTTTAGGAAAAAGGACAACCTGTAGGGTGGGGAATAACCCGTCGCGTCGGACAAAGCTGCAGGAATCGAACCCACAACCATAGTGCGACAAGCCTTTATTTCCTACCACTAGCCTACAGGAAGTCCCTGGTTATTACAAAATAGTTTTACTAATCTAAATGGTATGTGTTAATATTTGGAACCTTATACAATTAGGATAAAAAGAATATTTTTGAGTTCCGTTACCATTTGGAGTAAAAGATGGGTTTGTGGCAAAAATTTATTAACGAATGAAAGTATACATAACAAGTATGTAAATTCCATTACGTTCTTAGTAAATCTCCGAAATAAATTCCTCAACATTATAAAAGGTAACTTAAAACAAAAATTTTTTCGGTTAACTTTTCCAACTGAGGATTCAATGACCGTTTAACCAATCACAAGTTTGTGATTTTCTTATGGTTAAACATTCTCCTAATCCTGTTTTCTATAACTCTCCATCAGACCTTGATGGTTTGTTTTTCCTCCATATCCATATTTTCATAGAATCCTAGAATGGGCTATATCGGGTGACATTTGTACTTATCCTGCTTTCTTTTAATGTTATATATTTATTAACCTTATTTCCGATGTGGGTTTTCTACAAAGGCATTTTCTATTTTCAACCTTTTATTATCAAAGAAAAATTTCAAATTGCGAGGACGCAATTTATTGAAGGAGGGGAGAATGTAACACCCCGAGCTTCCACGATACGCTTCTCATTCAATAATGCAATAGCTTGCATTGAACGCAACTTCGAGTTCTAAAACACCGCGACTAATCAAAGTAGCAGTTATGAATAGTAATACCTACTTTTTGAAATATTATAAATTTTATTTATCAAAATGGACTTCATTTTTGGATTCGGAATATTGAAATTAGCCTATGTTAAACTTTTGGTATTTTTCTGAGAACTTCTAAATTTTTATGAATAGTGAAAAATACTTAAAAAAACTTTTTTAATCAAAATAATTCATAGTGATAAATTATAATATTGAGTGGTTTTAGAGTATAATTAGAATATATTTTTACCATTTTATCCAATGGTGGTCATTAGAATTAATTTAACATTGAAATTGGACATAAACAATTGCCAATCTTTTGATATAAATTGTTTCTTAAAAACACGCTATTTGTTGTAACAGCGGGAATTAATTATAAAATTAATTAATGCAACTTATATGTTTGGAATTTTGTAAAATAGGAATCATTTTTGAATTCGGAATATCAATTATAGCTTAGGGTGAAATTTTGGCATTGTTCTGAAAAACTTCAATTTTTGATGAATAGTGAAACCACTAAGTGGTAGTTAAATAACTGATTTTTCGTTTAAATGAAATATTACCACTTCTGTGATTTGATTTTCAAAAATCCGACATACATGGTTGTCATTAAGAAGTAAAATGTGGTTCAATGAGATCAAAATAATTTTTTGGTGAATAGTAACTTTTAAGTTCTTAATCGCGATTAGAGGTAATTAGTGTAGTTTAAGGTAAAAACAATGTTTTATTAATATGATATGAGCTTGACACTTGTCCTACTCCTATTGGATGAGTCATGGCCGACCAAGACAACCCATGGGTCAACTTGGGGACCCCATGGAGCCACTTTAGATGGAAAATGACATTAATATATATTTATTTAATGTTAAAATTAAATTGACACAAACATGAGTTGTTTTACTAAAACAGTTTTTAAGTGGGGTTACACAAGTCCAAATTTTGATTATAAATATTCATTAGAAAGATAAAAAGATTTCCTACATCATAGTATTTTTTTTTATAATTTTTAGACATTAAATAAATTAAATTATTTATGACATCATGATGATGTAGTGATGACCTCATTATTTAACGATTTAAATAAAATGGGAAGATAATGCAAAATCCAAGGCTTACACTTGTCCAAAGCCTATTGTATGAAGAGATTTCGAAACCTTATCACCTTAGCCTCGAATTATATAAGTGTGGGACCTTTAGAATCCGAAAAGCATTGTGAAATAATGTAACATTTCAATCTTTCCAAAAGTGCCCCTCCTCTCCACTTATAAAAGGCCCCCACCTCTCCCACCTCATTTACACTTTCAAGCCATTTGGCTCGGCCAACCTCTGCCCAAATACTCTCCCAAAATTCCTCCCTTACTCCTAGAAACCTCACTTTGGGCAGAACTCTTACCAAGGAAGCCTTTAGCTCAAATCAAAAAGAGTTACCCGATTTTGAGGTAATGTCTTTTATAATGTTGTTTTGTTTTATTTTTCTTCTCCAACCCCCTAAACTCTTTTTATTCATTTCTTTTGTAACAACACCAGTATCCTCAATATACTAGGATGTTGTTATAATAAGTATTCGAGATACACTTACACACACCTACATCTAATGGTTAAAGAACATACGGTTTCTGGGGATGGCAAATTTCTGCATCACGAAACGATGATTGTTCAACACTCATATAACACCTTCAAAGGTGGACATTAAGATGTCACTATTTTTATATATGATATATAATATGTTTATGTTTTACTTATGCTTCTGTATTTCTCATTTATGGCATACTTTATGATTTCCATTATGGGTAAAACGCGATAATTTCATTTTAGGAAGTGCGGACTACCGCCCCCTCAAAGTGATTTGAATCGTTAATGCCATATGTGGGATGTATAAAGGATGGAGTAAATGGTATTATACACTATATTATACTGTAATTATATTATACATTTATATCATTATGATTTAGTTCCATTAAATATGAAATTGAAATGAAAGTAGCGTTCATGCGTACGTACGGCTTACCGTCTCCATGAACGGTGCATTTCATTTCTTACCTCTAAATGTTACGTAATATTATAAATGAATGTATATACTGGATATACAAGATATATATGACATATAAATCATGAATATAATTCTGGATATAATGGATATTTCACCACATAAACAACTTGTAATTATAAGAAGCTTACTGTTGACTCAAGTACCAAAGATCGACAAAATGACCGTTATTAACTTAAATAATTACATAATGTTCATATCATTGTAATAAGTGATATAATAAGGATAATGAAGTTGAAAATGGTTCTTAATAAGGTATATATTAACTCTAGTTTATTATTCAGGAGGTTAAAGAACGGTTGAGTCAAGTCAGACACGAGGTAAGGGAACTTCTTAACCCAACTTCCATTCTTTGGGTTAATCTCCTACTTTCAAATTATGTCATGATATTATTATGTCCTATCTTGTATTTTTACTTTCTTCATATGTACCTATAGTGAATACACATAATAGATCTATTTTATTTTAAAAATGATCTTTTTAAGGACTTCGTCTCAATCCCCTTCCATTGAGGCATATTTGGTTTTATACACAATTTTCTTTTATACGGTGTATAAACCCCTTTGACTTTTACGGTTATTCAAAAGGAATCTTTTTATACAAAGCGTTTTGCTAAACGACAAAAGGGAATGTTTTTCTTTCCGTACTTATGCGCCGACAACGACTTCTCCGCCGCCGTGACCATTATTTGAGTTTCGGCTTCCTCTACAAGCCATCATTTTTTTAATGAAAAATAAATACAAAGTTTTAACTTTCTTTTATTTTGATATTGAAAATGGTTTTGAAAGCGTTTTTATTATATCAATGTGTTGTATTGATATCTTGTGATTGGAATGTGGAAATGTTATGTTTCCTTTATGCATGTTTTATGTGATATGATTATGTTATGGTTTATGATATGTTTAAACCTATTCATATGAGGAATGTATTGGACTTAATAAGTGACGGGTAGAGCCCGCTATAGCTCCTCGATGCATCGGTAGGTCTCATGAGACAACTAGACGTGGAATTGGCCGAGGCCCTTTCCCAATTTGATATATGGTTTTGGCCGAGGCCTTAATCATTTTAGATGTCTTGGCCGAGGCCTTGACAAAATGTTTCAGAATGTCTGACATTATACATTCCCTCATTATGAAAGTGGTTATTGATATTGCATGTGATTATTCGACCAGTAGAATATCCATGTGAAGAAGTAAATGGCATTATCTCATTTTACTTTTGCCATATTATGTTGATGTTCAAGTTTAAAAAGGCTTTTGTTTTAGTTATACATTGCCTTAAATGTTTATGTTTATTTATGAAAGCTTCCGCAATATTGTTATCCTTACTGAGCATCTGAGCTCACCCCTTTCAATGTTTTAATATTTTCCAGGATGTGAAGAAGTATTTTATGAATGACCTGCAGGGATAGTCAGAAGAGGATATGAGTGTGGACTATGGAGACTTTGTTATTGTAGTTTTTCACTTTATGATGTAATGTAACGTTTACGAATGTATCTAGTGTTTCCAAGGCTACTAAACTAATCGGTCTTTCGAGACTTGATCTTTTGTGATCATGCCAATGTTACGAAGTAATGCACCGACTCTGGGTAGCTGGGGTCGGGGCGTTACAATATTTAACTAACATGAGTCATATTCTATCACTAAGTCATTTTATAATGAGGAAACATCCTAATACCAACATTAACATGTCACTACATATTACAAACCCTTATCCACATTATGTTAATGTTGGTATTGGTTTTGTGAACATCCAAAAATTGAGTTCCTCCAACCATTCAACATATACATCAATCAATTTAATCTTCAATCCCTTTTAAGATAACTTGTCTAGTATATTTTATAGTCATTATAAACTTATTTAAAAAAATTTATTGTATCTACAGAATCAATGAATAATGTGAGTCTTCATTTTATTGGAGGGTATGTTATATTCTATAGACAAATATATCATTGATGGATAAATAAATATAAACTCTCATTTTATTATATGACCAATGAATTATACATTATAGAATAAAATTGTAAAAATTATAAATGTAAAGTAAAATGTTCCCTTTTTCATTGTCTTATGTAAAATCCATAAAGGACAATAATGTTCTTCCTTTCTATCAGATTATAAAAGAATATCATATATTAATTATACTAAAAATTAATCATGATAATCATGAAATTACTTGTTCATCAAATCTATATAGGATGTAGGGCCAATTATATGTCTGAATTGCATCACTATGAATTCATTTTTCTTATATTTGGTAAAAAATGTTGTAAGGTTGCATCATCATTCTCACCCATAGAAGATCATATCCTTGATGATGGACAATCATTGATAAAACAAGTCATTAATATGGCGTACATGATAAATGATATTGATTTTAATATTGTTATGTTCATGATAATTAAAAAAGTGATGCATTGGTCCATAGTTTTAATAACAAATAAGACTAGGACAATACATGGTTAAGAATTATGGATTATAAAACAATTAGTCCTGCTCTCATGGATTTTCTTATTCAAATCCTAAAATTCAATATATAACCATATGTATCTATTCTTTTATATGGTAATAACACCATGTATGAGATTAATTGGAAATTTTACCACATGGTCTAGTGTTTAAATCAGCATACTCTTCTATAAATACATCAATTTATTTCAACAAGAAATGTATATATTTATTTAGATTTTCATTAACCCAATATTTTATTTAAATACCATTTAGGATTTGTTATTAGGTCCCATACATTATATTTTCTTCTTTTAGGGAGTTTATGTACTGATTTAGACTATATATGTTCATGGGTTGATTCTGGGTTTGAAATGTGATTTCCTTATCATGAAAATATATATTGTCTCCAAGTATATTTCTATAATCCAATACTAAAATAAAATAAAATATTTCTATATATATAATAAAATTATTTTTAGGAAATTTATTAGTTAAAAATTATATTTGAAATTTTTTATAATCATTATATTCCATCATCATTCCAATAGAATTGTTTTTTCTTAAAAATCAACATAAATATATTATAGTGGTTATTTCATCCCCCTAGTAAATTTCATGTACTAAATGTTCGGGAAGAAAAAAAAATTAAATTTAAAATTGGTAGTGAATGTATAAATAATGATTGTTCCTTTTACCAGTTGATTTTCATGACACACTCCATCAATTTTGATTATATACACATTTTCATTCTCCCTATGATTCCAGAGTTACTAACATCGGTTGTAATCATTGACCCATGGATTGGTTTCCTTTTTCTGTAATTCCCTTTCTCTTTACAATTGATGAATTTCATCATTGGGGGAACATTTTTTCAATCCTTATATATATTTATTTCATTACTAATACTATTTATAACTCATCTGCATTCTTATTGATGATAAAATTCTCTTCTAAAATTTTTTCCTTGACCTATTACATATATAAAAACCCATCCATGATTCATTCCCAGTTATTTTCATGTTAGAAAATTAATTTTCCTAACATCATGTGTTTTATCAGTATATTTTCCTAAAAATTAATTTTTGTATTAATTTCCATTAAAAACAAAAACATTATCTGAGTCTTTGATCTCCATAGTTCCATTAGGATTCATGTTAATTTTTTTCCATAGCTACTAAAGACCCTTATTGATGACACCTTTAAGAATCATTGTTTGAAGACCCTAATGAAATGATTGATTTTTCATTCATGTTCAATGATAAAAACACCATCATATATTGCATGTATATTTTTAATTTTTCCACTTACGTACCAATGTATTAATCTTACCCTTTTACCCTTAAGGATTCACACTATGATTTTATTTGATGACTTTTTTGAATTAATTTTCATAAGAATATATTAATAACTCTTTATTTTATATAATAATCATCATTGTTTTTTTATTTTCATAATGAGAGTCAAACCTTGATGTCTCTCATCATTTGAATAAAAAACGACATTAAAAAATTTCATTCTTTGATCACTGGATAATATAAAGTATTTTTTCTATCATGTCGATCTGTTCCATAATTATTAGTTGTCATGAACTAGATCTGGTCACCTCCAAAACATGCACCAATCCTGGCCTGCGACATGGCCCGAAGGGTGTTCCCAATCCCCACGGGCTGGAATAAGTTCCCAGGTATCATAAAATGATAATTGGGAATGATTTACTTGTGTATATATACTTAAAAACAACAAATGAATCCAACAATACAAATCTGGACTTTTCAAACCAAACAATCTTTTACAAAAAACTATAACTGAATTACATAGTCAAAAAAAAGCTAACAAAGACTATAAAAAGGTAAAAACTCAAAATGAAACATCCCAAGAACACTCATTAAAAGGGGAACCACCCTCAAGCCATCTCCACAGGACATCTCCGCCAATGACCTTCTAGAAACTCGAACCACTGGCAAAACAAATTGTACCCAACCTACGATAATAAAAATAACCAAGTCTACTTACACCCAAGGGTGTAAATAGGGTGTGATTCAATGACCATTATGATACAACCACCATGATATTCCATGCGATAAACATTCAAAAATGAAAAGCATGCACGTTTTAGAAAACGTGCAATTTCTAGTTACAATTTCTAAAAGATGCAACATAAAAAAGTAGTTTTCATGTCTGAATATTTAAAGAATCAACACTTTAAAAATAAATACCAATGATACTGAATTTTCCAAAAAAAAATATACCATATGATGATGGTAATTATGAAGGATTTAATGAGCATAAGCAATAGTAAAATAATCCCTAGGAACTAGCTCGTTGTGGGTCCCAAGTACCTCGTATCATGCAAAGAGTAACCATCAAAAATATCTATTCTAGTGCAGAAGCCACTAGTCGGGGAAATACCCATAACCTAGTGGTCCCAAATCATCATCATCATAGTTTAGTTGGATTTGATAGCATCAATATTTCGAAGTGAAACTGAGTCCAAACCCCATGGATTCACTAGCATACTAGTACACGTCTACCCACATAGATACCTAGGTTTTGCCTTTGTGATCAAAAAAGTTAAACAAGTCAAGAAATATAGTTTTTACATGAAAATTTCATTTCCACATCACATATTCACAAAAAAAAAATACATTTACATCAGACAAGTCACAAAATCTACTATTTCATTCAAATGCATTTTGAAATCATACAAACACCAAAATAGCCCACAACACTTTTCACATCACTTCAAAAATTCACCATATCCTTGAAAATTTTTTATAAATCATTTACAAGGTGATATAAATCACATAACCTCTCACACACACATGCCACATAATACCCTATTTACCTACAAAACCATTTTATCCTCAAACTTACACAAAACTGACCACAAACACGTTTCTCTCCAACATCAAAATTAAATAAAACATTTCAAAAATTTACAAAACATTATAAAGATGTTTGAAAACATAAAACAACACTTAACCTACCCAAAACCCATGATAGGTGAACAAAAACACCAAACGGTACATATTTACCCTTTTCCCACTTTGTTAAATCAACTAAAACATATATAATTTTCATAAAAAGAACACATGTGGTGTAAATATGACTTGCAAATAGACCCCATTTCAAAAAAACCATTTAAGACAAAAATCATACCAATTCCTATAAAAAATATAATTGGAAGCCCTCGAGATATTTATAAAACCTCATTAAAGTGTTATAAAATAAACTTTAATAATACCACATAATATACAAATGAAAACACACATTTTCATAAAATGCTCTCATGAAGTATAAAAATGTTTTACTCATCAAACCTATTCAAAAACCCACTTTTTAGTCCCACATGACACTAATACATTACCAAACCAGAATTGGTAGGCCAAAAAATATTTAGCAAACCAATTCCATAAATTTTAAAATACACCAAACTAATACCCCATCAGTTACACGTGAAAACACACAATTTCATGTTAAAATTCATCTATAAAAGTAAACACATAACCAAATCAATCATAAAAAGTTTTCACACCAAACCCAACATATGGGGAATATGAAAAATGAATAAATATTGCATGCTAACTCATCAATAATTTTTTACACATGGAACCACCTACCTTTTTTGTCGAAACCCTCAAAATAAGGTGTGAAACTTAAACCGCACCACCGCCGCACCTCAAGGAAGTTAAATCCAACCAAAAATGACAATATTTCACCCAAAGACACGAAATCAAACCATATGTTTGGACCCTAACTTATGGAAATTAGGAACCTCAAAGATAAGGGAAGAAACCCTAATCACATTTAATGTAACCCTAAGAAAATTGAAAGAATAATGAATACCACCAACTTACTTGACAGATCTTGTAGAAATCACCCCAAATACACTAGTACCTGAATTTTAAAACATCCAAAAATTCAAGGGAGATTTGAAAAATGTTAATATAACCATTTAGGAATTTGAATGGAGTAATAAGAGTGAGAAATTAAGGAGTTATGAAGGAAACCCATTACCTTTGTAAATCTACTCTAATTGAGGAAGACTATGAAGGTTCGACTTGTTCTGGGAAGAAAAAAGAGTTCCAAATAGGGACACAATATATTGGGGGTGTGCCTAGGTTCAGTGGGCTCAGGTTAGAGGTGGAATGACTGAAAGGTAGTTAAAATTGAAAATGTTATTAAATATACAAAATGTAATTTCAAATCTAGAATTGGGCTCACGGTTTGGCCCAATTTATGAACACCCACCCATTCCCCCATCAATGCTTGGGAAACCCCCAAAACAAAGAAATAATGAAAAATAAATTAAAAATACCATTAAAATAAGTTATGTATAAGGACCCGGCCTTAAACCTGAATTAATATTGAATTAAATTAGTAATTAACATTGAGGATATTTTCAAGTTTAGAGTTTTAGAGAATTAGGACATAACTATTACATCTCAAAAGATTACAAAGTAGTCGCTTCTACTAAATTTCCATAAAATAAAAACTCTTAAAATGAAACATGTCTAGTTCCATTTTTTAGGTAGCATGACTTTCCCTTGATCCCATCCTTGACCCTATTCCACGCTAAGTCGTGTGAAAAACATTTCAAAAACTTGGGATGAGCATAAAAAGCTCAGTAAGGGATACACAAAGAATGAAAACTGTTAGTTTTTCAAAACAACAAGTAAACCATGTATACTTTATCAAAGTAAAACTTTTCACCTTTTCGACGTAGTAAAAACTCTTTGTTGAATAAAAGTTCATTAATTACCCTTCTGTAACCAAAATATTATGATACAACCCATATAAAGATCACATAACATATAATGGTAACTTGGGACATAAACATACTTAAGTGTAATAACCATAAGGTGGACTTCCACACATATCACTTAATGGAATATCCATTCGGCCAACTTCCATACATACTTAATGGAATAGCCATACGACCGACTTCCATACCCAATGAATTGGAGGTTATAACGTAACCACCCTTCTTGGTATTCACGGCACCACCCGTCATATGGTTTATCATGTAACCACCCATAAAATGTCCAAGTACCATTATAAAATTATAACACATAAAACCAACATAAAGGAATGATAACATGTCCACATTTCAATCACAATATATCATTTAAATATATTGACATAATATAATCTTTTATCGAAACCATTTTCAATACCAAAATACAAAAAAGGTATATAGTATTTATTTTATTTTATAAACATCACAGCTTGTTGAGGAAGCCAAAGATCAAATAATCCTCACGACGGCGGAAAAGGTCGTTGTCACTACGTACGTAAAAGAAACATTCCTTTTTTGTCGTTTAGTAAAACGCTTCGTAGAATAGAGATTCCTTTTGAATAAATGTAAAAGTCAAAGGGGTTTATACACCATATAAAAGAAGGTTGTGTATAAAACAAAATACGCCTCAGTGAATGGAGATTGAGACGAAGACCCTTACAAAGATGGTATCCTTGGTTTAAGGATAAACTAATCGCATAATTATGTGTGACAAACGAATACACCAAATATAAGTGGATATTAAGTGCAAAACAATCAGTGGTTATTCACACCTATTCATAGAATTACATATTCAAGGAGTACAAGTTTATCCCAAAGAAACAAATTTGGGTTAAGAAGTTCCCTTGCAAAAATTTGACAGCCTAACGGCATCACATCAAAATTCAGAAAAAGAGTTGATGAGATATAAAAAAAATTATCTCATCACTTAAAATTTACATCAATAAGGATATATGATAACATATCCCAACAAAACAATATGTAAATTAAAAGACCCAACAAAAGAAGTCTTTTAAAAAAGGAGGGTGAAAGGTTCCCTTACCGACTTGGGTATCTTTTGAAACATACACCCCATGAAAGAAGGTCAATACATAATTGATGTAAATACTCATAAACAAAAGTATATTATACAAAGAGTAGAATATTGGGAATTACATACACCAATCAAAGGAAATTGTGAGAAATGTAGCATAAATCTCACGGGAATAAAAGTGAGATGAAAAAATCCCTTACGAAAACTCAGCAGCCTAACGACGCCACTTAAAACTTCCAAAATGTATTGATGAGAGAAAATAAGGTCTCTCATCATATGAACAATAATGTTTACAGAAATAGGAATATAAAATAACATCCCCCAACATAACAAAGAGGATCTTAAAAGAAGTGACAAAAAGGAGAGTACTTAAAAATAAATAGAGAGGTTAGATCTCTTACGAAAATTCGGCAGTCTAACGGCGCCACCCAAAACTTCCAAAATGGATTGATGAGAGAGAATAGGGTCTCTAATAATATGAAAAATAAAAATTATAGTAGTAGTAATATAAAAGAACATCCCAATAACAAGCACGATGAGCTGTAAAAGGAATGACATAAAAGAGCGTACTTAAAAAGAAAGAGAGGAGGAGGATCCCTTACCTCGGGTCCGACTTGACTCGATCGTTATTTAACATCCTGAATAATAAACATGAGTTAATTTGTATTTTCTTAATAAACTTTTTCAAGTTCATTATTACTTTTATATCACTTATTTCCATGTTATAAACATTATTTAATCATTCAAGTTAATAATGTTTGTTTTGTCGATATTTGGTTCTTAAGTCGAAAGTGGACTTCTTACAATTACATGTTGTTCGTGTGGTCAAAGGTTCTTTATATGCAGAATGGCATTCATGATTTGGATATAATATATATCATATATATCTAGAATATACATTTATTTATAATATCACATAATCATTTAGATGTAATAAATGAAATTCACCGTTCATGGAGACGGTAAGTCGTGCGTACGCATGAACGCTACATTCATTTCTTTGTCATATTAATGGAATTAAAACTAAATGAGAGGTATGTATATTTTAATTCCAGAATTATATTCATCATTTAGATGTATAATTCATCATATATATCCATTATATACATTTACTTATAATAGTACATTACATTTGGGGATAAGAAATGAAATGCACCGTTCATGGAGACGATAAGTCGTACGTACGCATGAACGCTACTTTCATTTCTATATCATACTTTAATGGAAAGAAATAATAATGATATAGAGGTATATTATAATTCCAGTATAACATCGTATATAATTACATTATATCCATCCTTTATACGTCCCACGTATGGCATTAACGAATCACATCACTTTGAGGGGGCGGTAGTCCGTACTTCCTAAAATGAAGATATTGCGTAAACCCATAATGGAAGCCATAAAGGTAAGCCACAAATGAAAAATACAGAAGCTTAAGTGAAAAATAAACATATTATATATCATATATAAATATAGTGCCATCTTAATGGCCACCTTTGAAGGTTTTATATGAGTTTTGAACAATCATCGTTTCGTGAGGCCGAAATTCGCCATCCACGGAAACAGTATGTTCTTTAACCATTAAATGTAGGTGTGTGTAATTGTAGCTCTAATACTTATTATAACAACATCCTAGTATATTTAAGATAATTTAGTTGTTACAAAAGAAATGAATAAAAAGGGTTTAGGGGGTTGGAGAGGCAAAATAAAACAAAAGGACTCAAGTGAAGACATTATCTTAAAATCGGGTAACTCTCTTTGGTTTGAGATCAAAGGCTTCCTTGGGAAGACTTCTGACCAAAGTGAGGCTTCAAAGAGTAATATAGGGAAGTGGAGAGACAAAATGGGCAGGGTTTGGCCGAGCCAAAGGCTTTAGGAGTGTTGGTAAGGAGGTAGAGGTGGGGGCCTTTTATAAGAGGAGAGGAGGGGCACTCATAGAAATTAAGCAAATGTTACATTATTTTCAAAAGAGTTTCGAATTTTAAAGGCTCCAAATTGATTTATTTCCAGTATAAGGTGATATGGGTTCGAAATCCACTCATCCAATAGGTTTTGTACATGTGTAGGTCTTAGATATTACATTATCTTTCCATTTTATTTAAATCGTTAAATAATGAGTTCATCACTGCATCATCATGATGTCATAAATAATATAATTTATTTAATGTCTAAAAATTATAAAAAAACAACTATGATGTAGGAAATCTTTTTATATTTCCAATGACTATTTATAGTCAAAAATATGACTTGTATAACCCCATGTAAAATTTTTTTTAGTAAAACATCTCATGTTTGTGTCATTTTTTACTTTAACATTAAATAAAAAGATATTTATGTCATTTTCCAACCAAAGTGGCTCCATGGGGTCCCCAAGTTGACCCATGGATTTTCTTGGTCGGAAATGACACAGCCAATGAGTGTAGGACATTTTTATAGGTCATTCAATTTTATTAAAACATTATTCTTACCTTAAACTACACTAATTACCTCTAATCGCGATTAAAAATATAATAAGTTACTATTCACCAAAAAATTATTTTAATCCCATTGAACCAAATTTTACTTCTTAATGACAACCATTTATGTCGGATTTTTTAAATTTAAAACAAATTGATGGAAAAATTTCATTTAAATGGAAAATCAGTTTTTATAAGTACCACTTAGTGGTTTTACTATTCATCAAAAATTGATGTTTTTCAGAAAAATACCAAAACATCTCCCTAATCTATATTTGATATTATGAATTCAAAAATGAAGTCCATTTTACAAAATTCAAAACATATAAGTTGCATTAATTAATTTAATAATTAATTCTCGCTGTCAAAACAAATAGCATGTTTTTATGAAACAATAAGTATCAAAAGATTGACACCAGTTTAAGTCCAATTTCAAAGTGAAATTGATTCCAATGACCACCATTGGATTAAATGGTAAAAATATATTCTAATTTCACTTTAAAACCAATTCAAAAGATAATCTAATAATCTTAATAAATTATATTAAAAATAGGTTTTGAATTAAAATACAAAATTTTACACTATTCATTAAAAAGAGAACTTTATCGGAAAAATACCAAAAAATTACACAAAGTAATATTTGGTGTCCCGATTCTAAAGAAGAGTTTTATTTGGTCCAATATAACACATAAAATTTTCAAAAAGTGGATTTAATCGAGGTTCACAATCAAAAGGCGGTTAATCGACCTTTCAAAGAATATTAGACTGTCAACGCTTAAAATTGGATTCATTCGCATATTTAATACTCTATCATTTATTGTAAAGAGTAAAAATATGTGACAAACATATATAATCATTTTGTAGTTAATTCTGTTCATTCCCACCATTACAACATCTAGGCATTAACTACCATTTAAAATAATATTATTTTATTATTAGAGTGAAACGTAAGATTTCCAAGAAACTCGTTGTTGCGTATTGGGTACGCAATCGATCATAGAATCCCCTTTAAGGTAATACTAATATTTTATTCACAAATATGGATAAATATAAAAATGTCATATTCTTTATTTACCTGGGGTGTTACATCCTTCCCCCTTTTAGGAATTACATCCTCGCAATTTTAAAAAAATTGGGCTTGGAAATATCCTTGAAAGTCCTACATCGGAAAAGGAGTAAATTAAACTGTCACTTTAAAAGAAAGAAAGGGAAGTACAAAGGTCACCCGAGTTAACCCATACTAGGATTCCATGTATGAAAATATGGACATGTAGGAAAAAACAAAGGGTCATGTTCTGATGGAGAGTGATAGTAAACATGTCTAGGAGAATGTTAACCATAAGAAAATCACAAACTTGTGATGAGTTAAATGGTATTCGATTTCCCAGTAGGAAAAGTTAATAGAAAACATTTTTGTTTTAAGTTACTTTTTATTGAGGAATTTATTCATAAGGAAGCATAATCACTTATCATGTTGAATTTCAACTTTTATTAGATTCCTTACACAAACTCATACTTCCTCCAAAAGACGAGTATTTTGGAAGAATTGTTCACATTAAGAGTACTATAATCAACTTCTAGAGAATCATCTAATCCACAAAAGAGAACTATATACTTCCCATGTCTTTAGACGTTAACCAAATCAAAAACAAAAATGGTTAGTACAAGGTCAGATAATCCAGAAAAGGATAACCCTTTATAAAAAGAAAATATATTCTTAATCTCCAAAATCTGTCCAACAAAACCCAAAGTTCAACGAGGACCATTCGATAAACAATTTGTCCATAAATTTCTTCAAAGTAAACCAAACTATGATTGAACCCCAAATATTTGAAGGATTTAGTCACATAGTCTTCCAAGTTAAATCGTAACATTTATCTCCAAACAACATCAGTTTCTCTTAATGTCTCGTATTGAAAAGTAATTAACCTAATCACATATCCTCCATGATAGGTTAATATATTTCCATAGATAACCCAAAATCAACTTACTCTTAATTCATAAAATCATCTAACTAAAAAGGTTCAGTAAAACTATCCAGGGACTTCACGTAGTCCAGTGGTTGGTGATAAATTCCAATCGCACATTGGTTGTGGGTTCGATTCCCACAGCTTTGTCCGACGCGACGGGTTGTCACACGGTCTGCGTGTTTTCCTTTTTCCAAAACTATATAATTCTCAAATCATTCCCCAAAAAGAGATAAAATCGTCAAAAATAACCATAACATAATTTAACTTCAATTTTATCTCATGCCTTTCATTTTCCATCATATCATAGAGTAACCAATAATTACCTCAAAAGTACGGATCATATAAACTCTAATGGTTACCTTTATAATTATTACCTGAACATTCACATAGATTGGTTATCTTATAAATGATGCATTACAGATCATACCATAGTTCAAGTGGTTGATCATGACTCCTTGATAGTTGGTTTAGAACAACCACGAGTTTCCATCAAACCTGTTGTCTCTTTGGCGCCTGCTAGATCCATCCATTCACTAAAAACAGAAAAGCCAGTGTGAGTAAATCAACAAAACCATCATGTAATAATGAGGAAGGTAAACACTAAGATATACTTACTCATTCACTTTATCTAAAACTAGGACACTTTCTGAAATCCTAACCATTATGGTAATGTCACTTATTCATAGAGAATACCCTAACTTCTAAAGTTATCTAAACCAACCTTTGAACCAACTATAAGGCCCCAGCATTAAACCTTACTTAATATTGAATTAAATGAGTAATTCACATTGAGGATCTTTTCAGGTTTAGAGTTTTAGTGAATTAGGACATAACTATTACATCTCAAAAGATTACAATGTAGTTGCTTCTACTAAATTTCCATAAAATAAAAACTCGTAAAAAAAACATGTCTAGTTCCATTTTTTAGGTAGCATGACTTTCCCTTGATCCCATCCTTGACCCTATTCCAAGCTAAGTCCTGTGAAAAACATTTCAAAAACATGGGATGAGCATAAAAAGCTCAGTAAGGGATAAACAAAGAATGAAAACTCGTAGTTTTTCAAAACAACAAGTAAACCATTTATACTTTATCAAAGTAATGCATTTCACCTTTTTGACATAGTAAAAAATCGTTGCTGAATAAAAGTTCATTACTTACCCTTCTGTAACCAATATATTACGATAAAACCCATATAAAGATCACATAACATATAAAGGTAACATGGGACATAAACATACTTAAGAGGAATAACCATAAGGTCGACTTCCACACATATCACTTAATGTAATAGCCATTCGGCCAACTTCCATACATACTTAATGGAATAGCCATACGGCTGACTTCTATACACAATGCATTGGAGGTTATAATGTTACCACTTGTCCTGGTATTCACGGCACCACCCGTCATATGGTTTATCATGTAACCACCCGTAAAATGTCCAAGTACCATTATAAAATTATAACACATAAAACCAACATAAAGGAATGATAACATTTCCACATTTCAATCACAATATATCATTTAAATATATTGACATAATATAATCCTTTATCAAAACCATTTTCAATACAAGAATACAAAAAAGGTATATGGTATTTATTTTATTTTAAAAACATTATGGCTTGTTGAGGAAGCCAAAGATCAAATAATACTCGCTGCGGCGGAAAAGGTCATTGTCACTGCGTACGTAAAAGAAACATTCCTTTTTTTCATTTAGTAAAATGCTTCGTAGAAAAAATATTCCTTTTGAATAAACGTAAAAGTCAAAGGGGTATATACACCGTATAAAAGAAGGTTGTTTATAATACAAAATACGCCTCAATGAATGGAGATTGAGATGAAGACCCTTACAAAGACGGTATCCTTGGTTTAAGGATAAACCAATTGCATAATTATGTGTGACAAACGAATACACCAAATATAAGTGGATATTAAGTGTAAAACAATCAGAGTTTATTCACACATATTTATAGAACGACGTATTCAAGGAGTACAAGTTTATCCCAAAGAATCAAATTTGGGTTAAAAAGTCCCCTTGCAAAAAAATTGACAGCCTAACGGCGTCACATTAAAATTCAGAAAAAGAGTTGATGATAGATAAAAAAAAAGTATCTCATCACATAAAATTTACATCAATAAGTATATATGATAAAATATCCCAACATAACAATATGTGAATTAAAAGAACCAACAAAAGAAGTCTTTTAAAAAAGGATGGTGAAAGGTTCCCTTACCGACTTGGGTATCTTTCGAAACATACACACCATGAAAGAAGGTCAATACATAATTGATGTAAATACTCATAAACAAAATTATATTATAAAAAGTGTAGAATATTGGGAAGTACATACACCACTAAAAGGAAATTGTGGGAAATGTAGCATAAATCTCACGGGAATAAAAGTGAGATGAAAAAATCCCTTACGAAAACTCGGCAGCCTAACGACGCCACTTAAAACATTCAAAATGGATTGATGATAGAAAATAGGGTCTCTCATCATATGAACAATAAAGTTTACAGAAAAAGGAATATAAAATAACATCCCCCAACATAACAAATAGGATCATAAAAGAAGTGACAATAAGGAGAGTAATTAAAAAGAAAGAGAGAGGTTAGATCTCTTATGAAAATTCGGCAGTCTAACGGCGCCACCCAAAACATCCAAAATGGATTGATTAGAGATAATAGGGTCTCTCATCATATGAAAAATAAAAATTATAGTAGGAGTAATATAAAAGAACATCCCAATAACAAGCAAGATGATCTTTAAAAGGAATGAAATAAAAGCGCGTACTTAAAACGAAAGAGAGGAGGGGGATCCCTTACCTCGGGTCCAACTTGACTCGGTCGTTCTTTAACTTCCTGAATAATAAACATGAGTTAATTTATATTTTCTTAATAACCATTTTCAAGTTCATTATTCATTTTATATCACTTATTGCAATGTTATAAACATTATGTAATCATTTAAGTTAATAATTTTTGTTTTGTCGATATTTGGTTCTTAAGTCGAAAGTGGACTTCTTACAATTACATGTTGTTCGTGTGGTCAAAGGTTATTTATATTAAGAATGAAATTCCTGATTTTGATATCATATATATCATATATATCTAGAATATACATGTATTTATAGTATCACATTATCATTTAGAGGTAAGAAATGAAATTCACCGTTCATGGAGACGGTAAGCCGTACGTACGCATGAACACTACTTTCATTTCCTTGTCTTATTAATGGAATTAAAACTAAATGAGAGGTATGTATATTTAAATTCTAGAATTATATTCATCATTTATATGTATCAATCATAATATATATCCATTATATACATGTACTTATAATACTACATTACATTTGGGGATAAGAAATGAAATACACCGTTCATGGAGACGGTAAGTCGTACGTATGCATGAACGCTACTTTCATTTCTATATCTTACTTTAATGGAAAGAAATAATAATTATATAGAGGAATATTATAATTATAGTATAACATCATATATTATAACATTAAATCCATCATTTATACGTCCCACGTATGGCATTAACGAATCACATCACTTTGAGGGGGCGGTAGTCCGCACTTCCTAAAATGAAGATATCGCGTATACCAAAAATGGAAGCCATAAAGGTAAGCCAGAAATGAAAAATACAGAAGATTAAGTAAAAAATAAACATATTATATATCATATATAAATATAGTGACATCTTAATGGCCACCTTTGAAGGTGTTATATGAGTGTTGAACAATCATCGTTTCGTGAGGCAGAAATTCGCCATCCACGGAAATAGTATGTTCTTTAACCATTAGATGTAGTTGTGTGTAAGTGTAGCTCGAATCCTTATTATAACAAAATACTAGTATATTTATGATACTGGAGTTGTTACAAAAGAAATTAATAAAAAGATTTTACAGGGTTGGAGAGGCAAAATAAAACAAAATGACTCATGTGAAGACATTACCTTAAAATTGGGTAACTCTCTTTGGTTTGAGCTCAAATGCTTCCTTGGGAAGACTTCTGCCCAAAGTGAGGCTTCAAGGAGTAAGATAGGGAAGTGGAGAGACAAAATGGGCAGGGTTTGGCCGATCCAAAGGCTTTGGGAGTGTGGGTAAGGAGGTATATGTGGGGGCCTTTTATAAGAGGAGAGGAGGGGCACTCTTGGAAAGTAAGAAAATGTTACTTTATTTTCAAAAGAGATTCGGATTTTAAAGGACCCACATTGATGTATTTCGAGGCTAAGGTGATAAGGGTTCGAAATACACTCATCCAATAGGTTTTGGACAAGTTTAGGTCTTATATATTACATTATCTTTCCATTTTATTTAAATCGTTAAATAATGAGGTCATCGCTGCATCATCATGATGTCATAAATAATTTAATTTATTTAATGTCTAAATATTATAAAAAAAATACAATTTTGTAGGATATCTTTTTATCATTCCAATTACTATTTATAGTCAAACATATGACTTGTATAACCCCATTTAAATATTGTTTTAGTAAAACATCTCATGTTTGTGTCATTTTTACTTTAACATTAAATAAAAAGATATTTATGTCATTTTCCAACCAAAGTGGCTCCATGGGGTCCCCAAGTTGACCCATGGATTTTCGTGGTCGGCCATGACACATGAAATGAGGGTAGAACATGTGTCTAGGTCATTTTATTTTATTAAAACATTATTTTTACCTTAAACTACACTAATTACCTCTAATCGCGATTAAAAACTTAATAAGTTACTATTCACCAAAAAATTATTTTAATCCCATTGAACCACATTTTAATTCTTAATTACAACCATGTATGTCGGATTTTTTAAATTCAACACAAAATGATGGCAAAATTTCATTTAAATGGAAAATCATTTTTTATAAGTACCACTTAGTGGTTTTACTATTCATCAAAAATTGATGTTTTTCAGAAAAATACCAAAACTTCTACCTAAGCTATATTTGATATTCTGAATTTAAAAATGAATTTCATTTTACAAAATTGAAAATATATAAGTTTCATTAATTAATTTAATAATTAAATCCCGTTGTCAAAACAAATAGCGTGTTTTTATGAAACAATAAGTATCAAAAGATTGACACCAGTTTATGTCCAATTTCAAAGTGAAATTGATTCCAATGACCACCATTGGATTAAATGGTAAAAATATATTCTAATTTCACTTTAAAACCAATTCAAAATATAATCTAATCATCTTAATAAATTAGATTAAAAATAGGTTTTGAATTAAAATACAACATTTTACACTATTCATTAAAAAATGAACATTATCGAAAAAATACCAAAAAATTACACAAAGTAATATTTGATGTCCCGATTCGAAAGAAGAGTTTTATTTGGTCCAATATAACACATAAAATTGTCAAAAAGTGGATTTAATTGAGGTTCGCCATCAAAAGGCAGTTAATCGACCTTTTAAAGAATATTAGACTGTCTACGCTTAAAATTGGATTCATTCGCATTTTTAATCCTCTATCATTTATTGTAAAGAGTAAAAATATTTGAAAAATATATATAATCATTTTGTAGTTAGTTCTGTTCATTCCTTCCATTACAACGGCTAGGAATTAACTACCATTTTAAAAAATATTATTTAATTATTAGAGTGCAACGTAAGATTTCCCAGAAACTCGTTGTTGCGTATTGGGTATGCCATCAAGCATAGCATCCCCTTTAAAGTAATACTAATATTTTATTCACAAATATGGATAAATATAAAAATGTCATATTCTTTATTTACCTGGGGTGTTACATTATGTATGTTACAATTCTCCCCACCATGAAAACATTCCTCCCTGGAAAGTCATAGCATGGTCAAAGAAACAACCAAACACAACTGAGAAACCAAAAGGTACTCCCATGAAAGGTTTCACCCCCAAAGGCCAAAACATCTCCAGTGATAAATTAAGGAAGGGTAACTCTCACATCAAATTATTCCACCACTTTCCTGAAATGATGAATCACATTCATAATTTATCCCAAAAGAAAACTCCTCAATCAATATCCAACAAAGACTCATGAAATTCACCCAAACAAACAACAACTTTGAACAAGGTTACACTTAACTTACTTTAACTGAACCATTGGGATCTCTCTAATCCCAACGTTTACTCAAAAGAAGATGTTGTTATCTAGATAGCTCAAAATGTGACTATTTAAGCCAATCCAAGACCATGGATAAATTTACGTTACTAGTATGGGGGGACACAAATATGCTCCCCACCATAAGAGACAACCAATATGTTTTTCGAGAATGAATCATGACACTAATAGGGGAGGCTTGAACAGACTCCTTAGTACATAGGGTAGACATCCATTCAAAATTTGTGAAGGATCATACATGAAAATAACAGTGGGTCTCCCCACCCAAAGAACCAACAATCGTAACCAACGAGCCTGGGCCGACATAGAAATACCCAAAAATTTCAGGATTTCTGAAGGTAGCACGATTAGTCTGCACAGTTGGTGAAACCGTGAACTAACTGTGATGATAAATCTTCTTGCATGGATTCCTGTCACATGGTCACTCCTAATCGTGCTCAAACCATGTTATGAGCCTATCTAGCCAAATTTCCAACCATTCTCCAAAGACTCAGTGGAACCCAAAGGGGGAGGGAATGACATTGGGCTATGACCTTGGTATAAGGTCATCCCCCTATTTCCACCAAATGTGAAGAATAGAAGAAAGATGATGAATCCATAGGTTTAACCTCTTCCTATATTTTATATTTAGGATAGGAATTTGTACAAGGGTTTAAATGACCATAGGATTTCCCCTGATGATGATCCAACTTCTCTCCAAGACTTTTGGATGGAGCTCAAATGATTGATGAATCTTTGGCCTCAATGTTAGTCTTTGGAAACCCGCTGAATAAGAATTATTCTTTAGGTTCCACCAATGACAACACCTCAATCCCAGATAAGTTCTCCAGATATAACACATTCCAAACTCACGTTACCCTATAATGATATTTCACTGAAACAAGGTCTTAGGAGATGCATACAAATCACACATTGTTTCTTTAGGTGAGAAACAATAGAAGTAAAGAACACCTAGCCTCACCTTCCTCATAAAATGGAATATTTTGTTGTCTTCCCAATTGAGAAATTCTCCCAAAATAATATGGACTCTCAAAGTATTGCACGAAATTCACTTTTACAGTCAATCGGGAACATGACATCCCAAGGCGTCACCGAACAGAACCCTCGCGATTGATATAGACAATCCATGGAGAGGGACCGTATACAACATCCCAAAACAACAGACAATTCTAGAAAGTGGCCACAATATCCTCTCATGACCAGATTTCCCACATTGGTACATTAACATGAAATCCTTATTCTAAGAGACTACGAAGGACTGATAGGACCTCTTAGACCCCATCATGACTCTCATCCCTACTAACAACCCTAGACCACTTCTGCATTTAGAAAATCAGGAAACATAAGAAGCTAAGGTCTCTTTCAACCATACATGATCACTCTCCCGCTACAAGAGGATACACCAAACTAAGAAAGGAAAGAGTGTGGACTCAATTTAAAAATCTCAAGAAAAGGATTCCTTATATTGATCAACTCTAGGATCTTTTAATGGTGAAACAACCTGGGCTGCACTTCAGTTGTGTACTAACCCTTAACGGGGAGTACCTAATCCAATGAGAGAACCAAAGGACCCAACCAACCTGGTTCATTGGTCAAGCCATAACTCAACCAAATCCAAACTGATGAGGGGAAACACTATTAAGGCTTCCCAAAATATTCTCAAAGGAGACCACTAATTATCCCTTCAACCCAGCTTACTAACCAAACACAAAACTAAAATATTGTTCAAAGAAGAGGGGTTCTTGGACTCAAAACATTCCATAACATCATCTTTTCAAAAAAATCATAATACACACCATCCCAATCCACTCATCAATACATCAAGTTTTCCTTTTAAAAACATATCTCTGAAAACAAATGGTATAGCAGAAAGAGTATCCACCAATGGTACCCCATGTGACTCACACATGCATGTTTTTGTGCCACACCGAACACCCTACACATATTCGTCTCGGTACTCATCCAATCATTCCATCAACCATATATCATCCCATATAACCCCATGAATGTGGTTACACATAGAAATAAAAAAGGTTTAAAAAAAATTCTTTCCACATTTCAAAACCAAAATGGTCAACCAACACATCTTTTTTTCTCAAAACTGCTAACCAGGAGATCAAAATCCCAATTCACATCTTACTAATCTTTTCAGAACGACACAACCATTTATATAAGAGCTAACTCTAATTTCATTCACATAATATTCATGACAACTCAACCCATCAAAACACCCTTTTATAGTTTAGGAATCTCTATTGGAAACACTTTTTCAAAACCAACATCAGTATAGTTTATCCTTTCAAAAGGGTTGTAAGCACACCATTTTCCATTTCAAAAAAATTCTGAAAATTCAGTTCCACCATTTCATAAATCAATCAAATCCATATTTATTCGAAAATCATTTCACAAAAAAATTTCACTTCTTAAAACCAAGTAACTTTAATATCAATGTTCCAAGATTTCAAAACTAAAGAACACAAGACAATGCTAGAGGAAATTAGTATTAGTGGGTGACTTGTACATATGGTTGGAAGGAATATTCAAATCACTTCACCATCAAAGGGAGTTTTATAGGGAATATCCACTGCTCCACGTGGATTTCCAGGACCTGTGGGCTCACTGAGACCATTGACCCACCTCTCTTTTCATTTCCCCTAATCATTATCAAACAATGAAATACAAAGGAATTAGATAAGTCCCAAATTCCATTGGTGACATGAATCCCATAAAGAGGTTTGGTGATCAATAACACTTCCCATAACTAGAATACCAGGTCCTGACAATCCTAACTCCAGACTATCCTAACTGTTCCCCAAATAATGTGACCCAAAGAGTTATCATTAACCTCCTTTGATGCCATTTTTTCATGAACCACATATGGTCACCACCAAAACCGGCACCAAACCCGGCCTGTGACATGGGAAAAAGGGTGTTCCCAATCCCCACAGGCTGGAACAAGTTCCCAGGTATCATAAAATAAGATTTGGGAATGATTTACCAGTTTATACAAACTTAAAACTACAAAAGAATCCAATAAAACGAATCAAGATTTTTTTAACTAATCAATATTTTACAAAAATTTAGAACTGGACTACAAAGATAAAAAACTAAAAAAGAATATAAAAAGGTACTAAACAAAAATTAAACATCACAATAACCCTCATGAGAAGGGGTACCACCCTCAAGCCATCTCCACAAGACTTCTCCACCAAGGACCTGGTAGAAACTCGAACCACAGGCACTAAAAACTATACCCAACCTACGAAAACAAAAATAACCAAGTCTACTTACACCCAACGGTGTAAGTAGGGTGAGATACAATTACTATTAGGATACCACCACTAAGAGATTCCATGCGATAAACATTCAAAGGCGAATAATATTCAAGTTTTAAAAAACATGTAATTTATAGTTACAATTTATAATCAATACAACATAAGAAGAAAAAGATTTTAAGTTGGAAAATCTAAATAATCAACACTTTTAAAATTAATTACAAAGATACTGAATTTTACAAAAAAAAACCGTATGCAGACAGTTATTATAAAGGATTTAATGAACACAAGCAATAGGAAAATAACTCCTAGGGACTACCTCGTTGTGGGTCCCCGGTACCTCGTATCTCGGCTGGAGTAAGCATAAAAAATATCTATTCTCATGCATGATCCACTTATAGGGAACATAACCATAACCTTGTGGTCAACAATCATTATCATCATTGTTTAGATATAGTTTAAAGATTCAATCATTATAAGTGAAACTGAGGCCAAACCCCACGGATTCACTAGCATACTAGTACACGTCCACCATCATAGATATCCGTGTTTTACCTTTGTTCTCAAACAAGTTCAAAAAGTCAATAAATATAATTTTCACATGAAAATATCATTTCCACATAAAATATCCACCAAATAGAACACATGTACTGTAGAGACCCAAAGCTTGACGTACATGGACATTACATTACTTTAGCGGAATACATAGTTCATAACAAAAACCGACACACAAGGACCATAATAGTTTAGTGTCTTTGGAAACTTGGAACGTAATCTTCTAATCATGGGGAAAGATCTTCAACATCTCCCATAACGATCTTTCCCTTTTTTCTTACCTAAAACCTTTCTTTATATCCTGGGGAAAATAAAACATAAAAAGGGTGAGCTCAAATTCCCAGTAAGGGTAAGCATGGATAAAATAAAACATACCATATACATTTGGACATAAAAACATGAACATAATTTTTAAACATCAAAAGCTTGAGAAATGACATAAAACATGGAAGTACGTAAGGCATAAATCATAAAGAAACATTATGAATGATAAAATATCATGGAAATAAAACATGTAATTGTGGCAACTATTAAGCACATGATATGATTTCCATAGTAGCCAAGGCATCGCTTCCAAGACCATCTTAGTGGACAAAGTACCTTTCTGAATCAAGTTCACTCGTCGTTCCAGTCCTGTATTACTGAACCGGTTTAACTTGTCGTTCCATCCATGTCTATCTCATAAGATATAAATCTTTACCCAATGCATTGGAGGGAGATATAGGTCCCACCCATCTCATAATGAAATCATTCTTACTTGTGCCACAAAATAAACATACATCATTCATAATAACCCAATAAATAAAATGGGTTTCATAGACATCATCCCATATCATTACATAATCCATATAAAAGAAATGGATATCATTTAATAATAAGGAAAGTGAAACCATTTAAATCATAGATAAACTATACTTGAAACATACACATATGAAAATAATGTCATCATAGATGGAATATTGTTTTGATAAAAAACATGAAATGAATTTTTGAAGAAAATATCCTTTCTTATTCAAAATCATTTTCTTTTCACAAAATGTCATGAAATTTTCAAAGAATACGATTTTTTTTAGATTAGTCATGAAATATTTTGGTGAAAGCTTCATGAAAAAATAAGGCTTTATAAAATCGTAAAAATCCGTTCACGCCGTATAAGTTAAAAATAACATTCTCCTCGTACTTTTGTCGGAAAATTAAACAAAAATACCTCATAACATAAATAAAAGAAAGATTCCATACATACCGTATAGTAAAAGTCAAAAATGGGTAAAAAGGACTTTAAACATACATGAATACACTTTTATAAAACATGGACATGGATGATAGCAATAACCCCAACAAATACTTACGAATATGCAATCTTAGATAAAAATGAGATTTACAAAATTATCCCTTACCTTATGTCTGATATGCTTTGTATGTATCTGAACCTCCTGTATAATGATTTAAATAATTTCATTGACTTATTACAGAATCATATTCATTGTTATGATATCATATATTGTTCACTTATGACTTTATATTACCCGTTTTTTTGTAAATTCCATGCTAAAGAGTGTTTTGGGTAAAATAGTTTCATTTGTCGTCCGTGTTTTGACTTCAGAATATACATATATATAATAGATCGATAAATGGAATGAAATACACCGTTCACGGAGACGGTAGGCCGTATGTACGCATGAACGCTGTTTTCGTTTCCTTATTGTGTTGGATGGAATTAAGTAGGTGACATACACATATAAATATATTCATAAATCCAGTAGCTTTATAATGTCATTTATTTCATTATTATTGCTTATATATACTTTATAATAATTCTTAAATGGTTAACATGGAGAATGAATCTCATCGCGTCGTGGAGACGGTAGTCCGTACGTACGCACGAGCGATGATATTGTTTCCATAATTATTGAATTGAATTAAAGTGGATGATACAATATATTAGAATCAGTATGATGTTATAATAACTATGTATAGTTATTCTTTACACCATTATACCCATCCATGTAAGGTGTTGGTGGAAAAAACAGATTACACCACGGCGTGGAGACGGTATTCCGTACGTACGCACGCGCGATGATTTTGTTTTCCATAGGATGGATAGAAGGTGAAATGGGTTTGTTTCATATTTATAATAACATATCAGTATATTAGTGATACTGATGTTATTAATTTATAATGAAACAACTAAAGAATAAGAAGTTGAAGAAGAAATAAGCATGAAAGAATCGGTAGAAGAAATTACCTCTTCTTCGATACGCCTCTTTGAAACCACCTCTTAGGGCACTAAGATTGGTCTTTGAAGTAGACCAGAACCTCTAGGATGTTTCTAGGGAAGTGTAGAAGATAATTTGGCAGGGTTTGGCCGAGATTTAAGTCTCAATGTTGTGTGAGGAAGAGAGGGAGGAGGTGCCCTTTCATAAGGGAGGAGAGGGGCACCTTTGGAAATCATAAAACTATTAATTTATAATAAATCTAACCTCACTTTAAAACCTCCAAAAATGACTCATATTCGAATATTAGATGAGATAGAGTTGTAATCTCATAAACCAATAAAATTTAGACATTTTTGGATCTTATTTTAAACCTTATCATTTTGATTTATCCTTATTTAATCTATTTAAGTTTATTTGTGGTAATAAAATTCTAAATTTTAAATTATAACAAATAATTATGTATTTTTTGTGAATTTTCCATAATTGGTTACTTTATAACATTATAGAACATATAAATTTAAATTTATAATTTTGAGATATTATTGTGATTTTTAAACTATTTTATAATATGTTATTTTTATAAAATAACAATAGTGTCAATTTTGACACTATTCATTTATTTGAATTTAAATAAAATATATACAGAAGAAATGTTCGAAATAAAAGCTTAAATAGATTAATAAAAGGTCATATGTATCTATAAAATTAGTGGATTACATTAAATAGTTCATATAATAGTTATTTTATTATTTTTAAAACCATTTATTTGGTTTAGCTCTTAATAAAATAATTACTACAACATTTTTGTATAATTATTTAATATACTGATTTCTTGAATAAAAATTAAAAAATAAATTCCTATGATAATGATAAATATATTACCTCTCACAATAATACTTTTACTCTAATTTATCATTTTAAATCACAAAATTTAAATTGTTATATTTATTAAATTATGAAGGTGACAACTTTGGCATCATTTAAAAGAAAATAATATAAGTATCATAATCACTTTTATAAGGCTCCAAACGGTTATATATTAGGTAATTAGATGATTAAGGTGTAGATATACACTACCAATAAGGTTTGGTCAGGTTTTTGGGCCTTTTAATGGGTATTATTATTTCAATAAAAACAATATTACTTATTTTTCACTTAATAAATAATTTTGTTATCATTATTGTATCACCATTAATGACAATTTTTTAATCCCTAAAAATTCTAAATAAATTATCATGATGTAGATAATTTTATTATCCTTCTGGAGAATATTCCTGTTCGATGTTTTATGGTTTTTATCAGTCAATTAAAATTATTATACTTATAAGATTTAAGAGAGTGACATGTTATCACTTTCATTGGTTTTAATAATAATTAAATTCTTTTCATGGTCAAAAGACCATAAAATGAATATAATCCGACCATTAGGTTATATGGGTCTACGTTTATCCATCCAATAGAATTTTGTCATGTGTTAGGATAATTTTATAATATTATATTTACCCTTAATTACCTGATTTACCTTTAACTATGGTAAATAAAATTTACTGTAGTTACTATTCATAATTCCCAAAAATAAAATGTAGCTTATTGACATAATTTGGACCCACTGATTCCAAATATGGAATACATTTTTCCAAATTCAATACACAAAAGTTGCAGAAATTAAATCAAAATTAATACTGTTGTCGAAAGAAAACAGGTTTTTCTTTAAAACATTGCAAAAGATTGAATTGATTTAACCTAATAATTTAATGTAAAACCAATGCTAATGACATAAATTATATTAAATGGTAAAAATATATTCTATTTATACTTTAAAACCATTAAATATTATAATTTAACCATATAAATTATTGTGATGAAAAAAGTTTTTTTTAATTAAAATATAGCGTGTTTTTACTATTCATCAAAATATGAAAGTCACCAAAATAATATGAAAAATACATCCAAAGTAGATTTTTATTTCTTGATTCCAAAGAAGAATTTTATTTTGTCAAATTGAACTTATAAACATGTCAAAAACTAGATTTAATGTGGGTGCGCCATCAAAAGGTGGCAGACTGCACTTTTTTTAAAATACTTATATTACCCGAAAAATTTATTTTGTTCACGTACCATGTTCTAGAAAATGTTTAAGATGAAATAATAATGTTATAACATTCAAAATTTAGTTAATACTATTCATATAGTCTATTTCGCAATAATATTATAACCATATATCATTGTTTAGTGAAACCTGATATTGCGTATAACACATGCTATCGAGGAATGTCGTGATTGCGTATAATGCAACCCAAGTCAGGGTTGCGTGTTGTGAATGAATCCTTCGTGGTTTCATATAACAGAATCCAACCATATTTCATTTATACATAGAATATATGTATATATATACACTCAATGTTGCGTGGAATGACTATTATAAAATGAACATGAAATTGTGTGTAACACAATCTAAGAATAGTGGTTTGTATACTTCAAACTAATACAATGTGGCGTATAACACAAGATAATCTTGTTGTATCATAAAACAAATGACATCAAATAAATTAAAGAGAATACTTATCATAAAATATCGGGTTGTTACATTCTACCCCCCTTAAAATGAATTTCTCCCTCGAAATTCATCAGGGTTATAAATCGTTTACTATTCATAGAAACCCACATCATAAAAAGGAATAATGAATGTTAATTTTTAAAAACTAAAGAATGAAACGTATCGATTACCCAAATAAACTCATCACTGGGTTTCCATATAGGAGAACATTGGTGAAAATATGGATATGGATGAAAAATCTAACCATCATGTTCTGATGGAGAGTGGTAGAGAACATGGCCATGAAAAAGTGAACAATCAAAAAGCTATAGATTTGTGATGATCTAAGGTACTATCTAATTCATCGGATATAAGGGAAATATTACAAAATTTTGGGTTTTCAAGATCATTTCCCTAAAGTTTATGAATTAAAAGAAATACTTACATGGTTTTTCGTACAATCTCACTGTTGTTCGTGAATTGAACAATTTCCACTTCATCCCTTAAAGAAATGAAGTTGAATTTGTTATCCGTGATGTGTTAGAAAATCATGTTATAGAATGATGGGTCATTCCATCTCTTTCAAACAAAAGGTTAGCAAAAGTTATAAGTCCATCTTATGGTTAGATTAATTGTATATGGTTCCAATAATGAACTTATACTTCATATATCATACCTCATAATAAAATAAAACTAGTATCTACTAACCAGGGACTTCCTATAGGCCAGTGGTAGGCGATAAAGGCCAGTCGCACTTCGGTTGTGGGTTCGATTCCCACAGCCTTGTCCGACGCGATGGGATGTCGCCCGTCCTGCAGGTTGACCTTTTTCTAAAACTATATTACTATAACATCCCATCAATAATATCGAAAAAACTTCTATCCTTAAACAATAATAACTTATGTCCAACATAATCCATTCCAATCTTTAGGCTTATCCATAATACTGCAGTCCACTCTAATAATATAGTGTAAACGATTACCAGAGATTTAATACCATCGTTGATCCCCATAAATCATAAGTTATGTCTTGTTGGTCACATTCCAAACATTCGAAGGCCTTAATAATGTATTCTCTTGAAAAATGAATACCCATTGAACCTTAGTGAAAACATGAATGCAGTTAAAAGTTAACACTTTCCACATACCAAAAACCTCAAAATTCTATATACTCAAACCATGATATCACTTAGTCCTTATATCAATCATGAGCTCATGAATACAATCAAACATCTCATTATCTTATTATTCCATCATTATACACATATCATCTACTTTACAAAAATATCTGAATAACCTTCCATGGTTACTGGTACCATTCAACATATACTTTCAAATACTTTTAGGAAAAACAATAGTGTAACTATACAACATAACTCTCGATAAACATACAATCATTCCACTACCTTCTAAAACAACTGACTGAGCTTCAACACTTCTTTCAGCTCATATATCATTTGTAGTCTCCTCATCATCATCCACATAAATATACCCATATGACCATGCTGATTCTCTTCATGAGATTTTCCATTAGGGCATTGGTTTGCATAATGCCCGTACATTCCACATTTAAAACATCTAATCATTGTTGATGTCGTAGCAATACTATTATCCTTGTCCATGGTGTTAACTGAACCTTTTCCTTTGCACTTACTGGCTTTGCGTCCTTCTTTTCCACACCCAAAGCATCTTCCAGTTCCTTTGAAACAATCTCCCTGATTCCTCTTCCCACATGATTTACATGATGGAAATTGAACTTTCTTTCTTCTATGATCATCATGAAACTCCATCTTTCTCTTATTATCTGAGTCGAGAAACGTACCAAAGTTGAGATTATTGATCATATTATGAGATTGATGATTAGGCATAATAACGAAGTTTGGACTTCCAGATCCCATTTCATTTGGTTTCTCATGAAGAAAATCATTCCATTTTCTATCATATCCTCCATTATCGTGAATCTTCCTGTTTCCAGCCATTTTCTAAAACCCAAAAAGAATGGTATGAGAGGAAAAAATCATTCTAGGGAAAACAACATAGTAAAGGGGGAGTATCCTAAATATCTAACATCTTAGGATAGATTCTATGATCGTTACCGTAGTTCTTCGAATGTATCATATATGTATGCTTATCCTTAGGGACATCCCTAGAAATAGCATAGAAATATCCTAGGGATCTCACTAATGTTTTTGCATCCTAGTTTCCAAAGGTTGACAAAACCTTTCCTCTGATACCAACTGTAGAGATCCAAAACTTGACGTACATGGACATTAAATTACTTTAGCGGAATACTTAGTGCATAACAAAAACAGACCAACAAGGACCGTAATAGTTTAGTGTCTTTGGAATCTTAGAACGTAATCTTCTAATAGTGGTGAAAGATTTTCAACGTCTCCCATAACGATCTTCCCCTTTTTTCGTACCTAAAACATTTCTTTATATTCTGGGGAAAAGAAAACATAAAAAGGGTGAGCTCAAATGCTCAGTAAGGGTAAGCATGGATAAAATAAAACATATCATATACATTTGAACTTAAAAACATGAACATAATTTTTAAACATCAAAATCTTGAGAAATAACATAAAACATGGAAGTACGTAAGGCATATATCATAATGAAACATTAAGAATGACAAAATATAATCGGAATAAAACATGTAATTTTGGCAACCATTAAGCTCATGATATGATTTCCATAGTAGCCAAGGCATCGCTTCCAAGACCATCTTACTGGAAAAAGTCCCTTTCTGAATCGAGTTCACTCCTCGTTCCAGTCCTGTATTACTGAACCGGTTTAACTTGTCGTTACATCCATGTCTATCTCATGAGATATAAATCTTTACCCAATGAATTGGCGGTAGATATAGGTCCCACCCATCTCATAATGAAATCATTCTTACTTGTGCCACAAAATAAACATACATCATTCATAATAATCCAATAAATAAAATGGGTTTCATAGACATCATTGCATCATTACATAATCCATATAAAAGAAATGGATATCATTTCATAATAAGGAAAGTGAAACCATTTAAATCATAGAGACACTATACTTGAATCATACAAATATGAAAATAATTTCATCTTAGATTGAAAATTGTTTTGATAAAACACTTGAAATGAATTCTTGAGGAAAATATCCTTTCTTATTCAAAATCATTTTCTTTTCACAAAATGACATGAAATTTTAAAAGAATAGGATTTTGTTTAAAATAGTCCTGAAATATTTTTGTAGAAAGCTTCATGAAAATAAGGCTTTATAGAATCGTTAAAATTCATTCACGCCGTATAAGTTAAAAATAACATTCTCCTCGTACTTTTGTTGGAAAAGTCAAAAAAATACCTCATAACATAAATAAATGAAAGATTCCATACATACCATGTAGTAAAAGTCAAAAATGGGTAAAAAGGACTTTAAACATACATTAATACACTTTTATAAAACATTGACATAGATGATAGCAACAACCCTAGTAAATACTTATGAATATGCAATCTCAGATAAAAATGAGATTTACAAAATTCTCCCTTACCTTATGTCTGATATGCTTCGTATGTATCCGAACCTCCTGTATAATGATTTAAAAAATGTCATTGAATTATTACAGAATCATATTCATTGTTATGATATCATATATGGTTCACTTATGACTTTATATTACCCGTTCTTTTGTAAATTCCATGCTAAAGAGTGTTTTGGGTAAAATCGTTTCATTTGTCGTCCGTGTTTTGACTTGTAATTATTCATATGATTAATTAGATCATGATTACTTAATTAAGGAATATAAAACATGATTTATATATAATATATATTCAGAATATACATATATATAATAAATCGATAAATGGAAAGAAATACACTGTTCATGGAGACGGTAGGCCGTACGTACGCATGAACGTTGTTTTCGTTTCCTTATTGTGTTGGATGGAATTAAGTAGATGAAATAAATATATATATATATATACATAAATCCAGTAGCTTTATAATGTCATTTATTTCATTATTATTGCTTATATATACTGTATAATCATTCTTAAATGGTTAACATGGAGAATGAATCTCATCGCATTGTGGAGACGGTAGTCCGTACGTACGCACGAGCGATGATATTGTTTTCATAATTATTGAATTGAATTGGAGAGGATGATACAATATATCAGAATCAGTATGATGTTATAATAACTATGTATAGTTATTCATTACACCAGTATAGAAATCCATGTAAGGTGTTGGTGGAAAAACAGATTACACCACGGCGTGGTGACGATATTCTGTACGTACGCACGCGCGGTGATTTTGTTTTCCGTATGATGGATAGAAGGTGAAATGGGTTTGTTTCATATTTATAATGACATATCGGTATATTATTGATACTGATGTTATTAATTTATAAAGAAAAAACAAAAGAAGAAGAATTTGAAGAAGAAAGAAGCTTGAAAGAATCGGTAGAATAAATTACATCTTCTTCGATACGCCTCTTTGAAACCTCCTCTTAGGGCACTAAGATTGGTCTCTTAAGTAGACGAGAACCTCTAGGATGTTTCTAGAGAAGTGGAGAAGATAATTTGGCAGGGTTTGGCCGAGCCTTAAGGCTCAATGTGGTGTGAGGAAGAGAGGGAGGAGGTGCCCTTTTATAAGGGAGGAGAGGGGCACCTTTGGAAATCATAAAACTATTAATTTATAATAAATCTAACCCCTATTAAAAACCTCCAAAAATTAATCATATTCGAATATTAGATGAGATAGGGTTGTAATCTCATCATCCAATAAAATTTAGACATGTTTGGATCTTATTTTAAACCTTATCATTTTGATTTATCCTTATTTAATCTATTTAAGTTTATTTGTGGTAATAAAATTCTAAATTTTAAATTATAACAAATAATTACTTATTTGTTGTGAATTTTCCATAATTGGTTACTTTATTACATTATAGACCATAGAAAGTTATATTTATATTTTTTAGATATTTTTGTGATTTTTAAACAATTTTATAATATGTTATTTTTATAAAATAACAATAGTGACAATTTTGACACTCTTAATTGATTTTAATTTAAATAAAATATATACAGAATATATGTTCGAAATAAAAGCTTTAATATATTCATAAAAGGTCATATGTATCTATAAAATTAGTGGATTATATTAAATAGTTCATATAATATTTATTTTATTATTTTTAAAACCATTTATTTGGTTTAGCTCTTAATAAAATAATTATTACAACATTTTTGTATAATTATTTAATATACTGATTTTTGCATAAAAATTAAAACTATTATCCTATGATGAAGATAAATCTATTACCTTTCACAATAATACTTTTACTCGAATTTAAAAACTTAAAATCACAATATTTAAATTGTTATATTTATTAAATTATGAAGGTGACATCTTTGGCATCATTTAAAATAAAATAATATAAGTGTCATAATCACTTTTATAAGGCTCCAAACGGTTATATATTATGTAATTGGATGCTTAAGGTGTATATATACACTACCAATAAGGTTTGGTCAGGTTTTTGGCCTTTTAATGGGTATTATTATTTCAATAAAAACTATATTACTTATTTTTCACTTAATAAATAATTTCTGTATTATTAATTCATCACCATTAATGAAAACTATTTAATCCCTAAAAATTCTAAATAAATTATAATGATATAGATAATTTTATTATCCTTCTGGATAATATTCCTGTTTGAAGTTTTATGATGTTTATCAGTCAATTAAAATTATTATACTTATAATATTTAAGAGAGTGCCATGTTTTAACTTTCTTTGGTTTTAATAATAACTAAATTCTTTTCATGGTCAAAAGTCCATAAAATGAATCTAATCCGACCCTTAGGTTATATGGGTCTACTTTTAGCCATACAATAGAATTTTGGCATGTGTTAGGATAATTTTATAATATTATATTTACCCTTAATTACCCGATTTACCTTTAACTATCGTAAATAAAATTTACCGTAGTTACTATTCATAATTCCCAAAAATAAAAAGTAGCTTATTGACGTAATTTGGACCCACTGATTCCAAATATGGAATCCATTTTTCCAAATTCAATACTCAAAAGTTGCAGAAATTAAATCCAAATTAATCCCGTTGTCAAAAGAAAATGATTTTTTCTTTAAAACATTGCAAAAGATTGAATTGATTTAACCTATGAAATTAATGTAAAAACAATTCTAATGACATACATTATATTAAATGGTAAAAATATATTCTATTTATAATTTAAAACCATTCAATGTTATAATTTAACCATATAAATTATTGCGATGAAAAATGTTGTTTTTAATTAAAATATACCGTGTTTTTACTATTCATCAAAATATGAAAGTTACCAAAATAATATGAAAACTTTATCCAAAGTAGATTTTTATTTATTGATTCCAAAGAAGAATTTTATTTTGTCAAATTGAACTTATAAACACGTCAAAAACTAGATTGAAAGTGGGTGCGCCATCAAAAGGCGGCAAAACTGCATTTTTTCAAAAATACTTATTTTACCCGAAAGTTTTATTTTGTTCACATACAATGTTCTAGAAAATGTGTCAGATGAAATAATAATGTTATAAATTTCAAAATTTAGTAAATACTATTCAAAAAGGATAGTTTTTAATAATATTATAGCCATATATTATTGTTTAGTGAAACCTGATATTGCGTATAACACACGTTATTGAGGAATGTCGCGATTACGTGTAATGTAAGCCAAGTCAGGGTTGTGTGTTGTGAAAAAATCATTCGTTGTTTCATATAACAGAATCCAACCATATTTCATTTATACATTGAATATATATATATATATACTAAATGTTGCGTAGAATTACTATTATAAAACGAACTTGAAATTGTGTGTAACACAATCTAAGAATAGTGTTGTGTATACTTCAAGTTAATACAATGTGGCGTATAACACAAGATAATCTTGTTATAGCATAAAACAAATGACATCAAATAAATTAAAGAGGATAATTATCATAAAATATTGGGTTGTTAAATGTACATCACACAAGTCACAAAATCCACTTATTCATTCAAATGCATTTTGAAATCACACACACACCAAAATAGCCCACAACACTTTTCACATCACTTCAACAATTCAACAAATCCATTAAACATTTTTATAAAACATTTAAATGGTGATAAAATTCACATAAAAGCCCACAAACACATGCCACAAAATACACTTTTTACCTTCAAAACCATTTTATCATCAAACTTACACGAAATAGTCCACAAAAACGTTTCTCTCCAACATCATATTTTAATAAAACATTTCCAAAATTTACAAAAAATTATAAAAATATTTGAAAACAGAAAACATTACTTAACCTTTAAAAAACCCATTATAGGTGAACAAAAACACCAAACCATACATATGAAACATTTTCCCACTTTGTTAATCCAACTAATAAATTTATAATTTAAAAAAAACCATATGGTGTTAATATGTCTTGAACACAAAACCCATTTCAAAATAACCATTTAAGACCAAACAAATACCAATTCCTGTCCGAAATAGAATGGGAATCCATGGAGATATTTATAAAACCACCTTCAAGTGTTATAAAATCTCCTTGAATAATACCGTAAAATATACAAATGCAAACACAATTTTTCATATAATTCTCTCAAGAAGTATAACAATTTTTTACACATCAAACCTATTCAGAACCCACTTTTTAGTCCCACATGACACTAATACATTACCAAAGATGAATAGGTATGAGAAACAAGATTTATTTTTCTAATTCCATGAGTTATAAAATACACCAAAATAACACCCCACGAGTTACACATGAAAACACCCAATTTCAAGTAAAAATTCAACTATATAAGTAATCACATAACCAAATCAATCATAAATAGTTTTAGCGCCTCACCCAACAGATGAGGAATATTAAAAATGATTTAATACGGAAATATAACTCATCAATAATTGTTTACACATGTAACCACCTACCTTTTATGTCAAAACCCTCAAAACATGGTGAGAAACATAAACCACAACACCGTCGCACCTCAAGGAAGTAAAATCCAACCAAAAACCACAATATTTCACCCAAAGGACAAAAAATCAAACCCTAGGTTTGATCCCTAACTTATGGACATTAGGAACCTCAATTATAAGGGATGAAACCCTAATCACATTGAATGTAACCCTAAGAAAATTGAAAGAAGAATGAAGACGACTAACTTACATGAAGGATCTTGTAGAAATCGCCCGAAATACACCAGTAGCTGAATTTTCAAATAGCCAAAAATTCAAGGGAGGTTTGAAAAATGATAAGAAGACCTTGTATGTATTTTAATTGGATAAAAAGAGTGTGAAATGAAATAGTTATGAAGGAAACAAATTACCATTATAAATCTGCTCGAATTGAGAATGCCTTAGAATTTTTGACTTGCTCTGCGATGAAAACGAGCTCCAAAGAGGGAGATAAGAGATTCGGGGTGCGGCTAGGTTCAGTGGGAATGGGTTATATGTGGAATAAATTAAAAATAGTCAAAATTGAAAATGTTGTTAAATATAAAATTTTTTAACTAGTAATGGGCTTTCGGGGTGGCCCAACATGTTAAATAAAAAACCAAATCCCCCATGATTATGGAATTATAAAGGCCCCAAATTAAAATTGTGGTGTTAATAAGTGTGGTAAGGATAAGTGGGAATTGTATTGTAGTAAAAATGTTGAAGAATGGATGATTTATAAATGAAACAAAAGTTATTTTAAATCATGAAATGGGCTCACAGTTTGGCCAAATTCAAGAAAACTCACCCATTCCTCCATCAATGTTTGGGAAACCCCCAAAATAGCATGAATGGAAAATACATTAATAATACATTTAAAATAAGTTTTTTATTTTACATAATGTTTCAGATGACCCGTTATTATAGGGTGATCAATTTTTACATAAAGGACTCACAACAACAATAATTTATTCCATAGTAAATTAAATAGTTCAGTATTATTCATGTAATTGTTTATAGTAGGATATTAATTGAAAATAATTTCCGTCAAATTTTTTACTCCATATCCAATCCAATTTGGTTTCTTAATAAAATAGTCACTGAAATATACATCACATCCATAGTTTTATAAACTACTCCTAGTCTCTATCATTGAATGAATCCATGTAGTTTATATGAACATAAAGTAGCAGTAATCAGAGTAAGAAATAATTTAACAAATATAATCAATCATAATACATACTAAATTATGATACTATTATTTAAACAAAAGAAAATTTTGGTTCATCCAATATCAATTTTAGTAAAAAAATATGGTTCTTGGTTTAATACACATTATATTAATATATTAATTTGTACAAATATCTAAAATATACACTAACACTCATTGAGGTGACCTGAGAAAAAAACATAATACCACATTTTACATTAATATTAATTACCCATCAATCTAAATCACACATCAGATAGTAAATATTTTATTATATTTTTATATTTGATACATATGAAAAATGTTTTATAAAACCTTCAATATATTCAACAAATAGTTTTCTCACATGAAAACCTCTAGACATATCATACATAATATTCATAATCATAACCCAAGTAATAAATATATAATAATGTGATGTCTACTAGGACGATTAAATCTGCCACCACAGAAGACAACAAAAGGAAGATAATTTTAGTAATTCTCTGGCCTGGGAACTTGGCCTCGCGACCTTCCCCATATCCCCCCCACCCAAACCTTACCTCCCCACCCCCAATGGGTGAGCTATAATAAGGAGTTATCTCATATTATCAGTTAAGATAAACAGATAAGATATAAATTGATTATCATAATGGAGGAATATATGATGATATGGATAAGAGAACATCATCAATTTATATATACCTAATATATTACAAAAATTTGATATATTACAAAACATGAGTCATGGAAAAAGTATTTTAACACAAATCATACAGATCTTGTATGAACAAAGGGACATAAATAATAACATATCTCAAAAATAAGCACCCCGAAATTCATATCATAATAGACCCAGATGATCAACTACCAATAATATAATAGAATTTGGTTGACCACCATTCTACAGTTACATAGTAGACATGTTATTTCCATCCTTATCCCATCCCAATATAATGAGATAAAAAATATTACCGAATTCATTAGAGGGATATAGTGAACCCACCCATTAGGTAATGATAAACCATACAAATGTATGAAACAATAATCAAAAAATATTTAATAATTCAATTAAACCATGAAAAAAACTATTATTCATGAAATTAATCAAAATAAATTATCATAAACAATAAAGATAATGATGGCTGGTGATTATATTAGAGTGTATTCCCAGTAAAGCATTAGAAACACTAAATGATGTTGGAATATATTAACAATAATTTTGAGAGAGAGTTAATATTTACAAGTAGAATGAAATAAAAATGAATGGAATATAAATTTCATTAGAAAAGAATTAAAATATTTTGAGTAAGTGTCCCTATAAAAAAATTATAAAATTACAAAAATGTGTTCATGTAGAAAGTGATTAAAAAGAAATATTTTTTCCATAATTTTTTAAATAGATACAATGTTATTTGAATGCACCCAAAATGAAAATATTAAAATGATATTCATAATGTGAAGAGATTAATTTGCATAGAAAAATAACCTAATAAATAATAAATTAAAAAAATATAAGGAAATATATAAAAAATAATAATGTAAATAGAGATGGGGGTAATTATTCCTGATAAAAAATAAGAGATAAGTTCAATTTATATTATAAGAATTATGTGGGGAAAATTATGAAAAAATGGATGGATGAATGGTAAAAAAAAATTAAAATTTCATAAAATACAATTTAACACAGATAACCTTGGTAATTACAAATTAATAAACCTTAATTATATTTATTACCTTTTTTTTATTTGGTTATAATCATTCATTACATATATCACAGTTAGTTAATTTTTATTTTTAACATCATATATTAGTAAAATTGAAAATTTTATACATGTTCTATAATGGAGAAGTTTGTTCCCATTCATTGATACAATGTTTAACATTCATAAATTATTCAAGAAAATAGAATCATTTTTTCCAGTAATTTATATAGTCCCATGCTATTTTTAAATAAGTATGAACATGGTTTTTTATAATGGTATCCATTAGGATCATTTTTTTCAGAAATTTAATGATAACATTGAGCTACCAAATATTGATTATTATTTTTTGTGTCATACATTTTGGAACATATGTATAAATATTATTACTATGTAATATGATATATTATCATTATTAAATTTTTGGTAATTATTCTCTTTTAAAATGGTGATATTGGAATAGCATAATTCCTGTTGTTGGTTGAATCAACCCATATATGAACATGTAATATGAATGAATTATTAATAAAATGCAGTTATATAGTAATAATATAATATTAAAGAAGAAAAAATATATTAAAAATGTATCCTTATATAGGATAATAGGATTTAAAAATATTGTATATGAGATTGAAATTAAAATAGTATGGGAAGAGCATAGATACATTCTTGATCAAGTCACTCCTTCTCGAAATAATTTTCCTTAATTAGAAAGATATAGAATTAATTCATGGAACTAAATGTTATCAATTATAGAAGAAGTATTTGGGAGATATAATTTGGTCATTAATTTCCAAGATAATGGAATGGTTTTTAGTAATTTGTATGTGGTGGATACATGGTTATTTTATAAGAAATTTTTGAAGTTCCATTTCTATATATATTTATTTTCTCTAGTGTAAGGTTGTCATGTAAAATGGAATGATCATAAAAGGAAGAAAATAATGTGAATGAAATATTTTTTTGTTTCTAAATCCCTCAACCCCACATTTTTATATTGTGCTATATGATATTTTTTGGGCTTACCGCATAGCTTAGAATATTCTAACATCATTTGTTTCTTTACCAAGGTAACATAATTTTAATCTTATTATCTCTCTTCCCTATAAATATAATTTTCCACCATAAATAATTTCATTTGGTTGATTGAAAATTTTGATTCCATTTAATCTAGTTCAATTTATAAAAATAGGAAAATTAACTCCCTATTGAAAACATTAAAAATGAATAGAAACTTATTATATAAATAAAATTCTTTTTAAGCATTATGTGTTCTTAATACAATAGAATAACAATTACCAAATGAAATTGGGTTATCATATTTTTGTACATACTGAAGCATTATATTAGATTCATCATTTAAAAATATCTAACATAATTTATTATTATGAAAATAAAAAACACTAAAAAAATTTCCTATGAAAATATCATTTTAGTAACATTAAAAAAAATTAACATGATCTTATTAAAATTAATTATTCATATTTTAAACTTTTAATTTGATAACCCCATTGTTAGGAAAATATATTTTTTGTAATTTAATTAGGTAATATTTTATAATGATAACAATTTTTAACACAAAAAAAAATACATTTTCTTATCATAATAACAATCATAAAATGTTATTAATTTTAGATTATTTATTTACTATTTTTGAATTATATTATTTTAAATTATAATTTTTCCCATTTGATAATCTGAATAACCATATATACAATGACAATATTAGTAATGGTCATATAACTTATGGAAATATTTCCAATGACCACATATATCATGGTAACAATGCATTACAATATATAGTTATAAATCCCTTATTATATTTATTCATCCTATTTAATTCTCTCTCAACATGTCTGTTATGTTTTTAATTATAATCCTAATTTAACTAGGTCCAATTCATGTGAATATTTTCATATATTACCATAGGAATTTATATTTTTTTATTTTTTGTTTTTTCCACTTCGTTCAATTAATGTTGTCTCATCTAGTAATTTTATAATGTATTAATGAATTTCTTATTCTATAATATTTTACCTTAATAAAATGTATCCCAGTTCATTTTAGTTCTTTTTTTCTTTTAAAAAATCATTTCCACATTGAATCTATTTAAAGGGTAATGATATATCAAAATCATTGGGTGTTACATTGTGATATTTTGATGGAATAATATTTATTTGAATTTAAAAGTATTAGTTTGGTGAAAATTTTTGTGGATTTTGGATCATAATGTGATGTGTATATAAGGGATCTCTAGAGGTAATATGATAATTGATGAATATCCTAAAATTAGTATTCCATAAGGTTCTTCTAGATAAATAATTTTAAAGTGGTAAAAAAGAATTTTGAATATGTGTAGTTTATCTGGAATTATTATATTAGAATGTATTTAATGAAGGAAAATGTAATATGTTGTTTTTTATGATATTCAGACATGATATTTGTAATGATTATTCCAATGATATATGGTTTCAATATTTTCTCGCTAGGATTAAATGATTACTAGGGGATAATTGTATATTGAATTTATTATATATTAGATTGTGCAAATGGGAATGTTGGAAATGGAATTGTAGTGATATTCTAAGTTATTTACTCATATTTGAGAATATATATAGATCTTTTTTAGTGATGATTAATGATGATCATATGTTTTTTAATCCTATTGAATGTTGTATTAATTTGGGATAAAATAAATTTATTTTCTATATGAATCTCTATCAGTATTATAATATTATGGTTATAACCTATTATATATGTAGTGCATTAAATACTATATTCTAAAATTATCCTTATTATTCTGATAAGACACATATATTGAGTTTTATCATATATTTAGAATTTATATTTTTTTCCTATATGTGTGATAATACCCTAATTTTTATTTTACACTCATAGATGTATTAGTATGCTCTGGTCATAAAGGATCTTTTTGAAGAATGAGTGGGAACCATTATGTAAGCTTATATGTAACTCTTAATTTTGTATTTTTTTATATTCATTAGTCACTTATTTCTGATGTTTGGAAATGTTAGCTTACCAGTTTGTTGAAAGTTGGTTTTGGATCTGATTACAGATATACCACTATTATGGTATATAGTATTATTTTCTATTCCCATTAATTTTTAGGTTTTAGTAATGTATTATTTTATTATTAGTTTATGTATACATTTATATTTTAAAAAATCATTCGCAGTTATACATGTTATATAATTTTCATTTTTCATCACCATGTAAATTTTATTATAATATTACTTTCCTTTCATTATGATCATTTTTAAGGAATGTTTCTCATTTTTCTGTGGTTAATGTAATATTATTTCAAAATCTTCTTGTAACCAATTGTATGTGGCATGGGGGTGATTGTTAAAAAAAATTATTTAATATATGGGGGTATAAGTAGCTTCTTAAAAAGAATATCTCATCTAGATATAATGTCTAAACATCTATATGTCATTATAACTAGTTATTAAAACTATATCTATTTTAATATTATTTTAATTTTCTTCTTCGAGGTTTGGGGATGTATTATATAGGTACCAACAATGAACATGGATATATAATTACTAAAAATAAGTTAAATATAATACCTACAATGGTTTTTTAACATTGACTTCAGGAAATGTTTTACCCATTATAAAAATTATATTTATTATATCATGAATAATTAATTCATTTAACTGACTGCTAGGAATAAATATTATAGTTTCAACTAGTCTTTGTATGATAACCCATTATATATATCTTAGTCTGTGTATTCTAATGAGGATTATTTATCAAAAACTCTAAAACCATATTAATTATAAATTCCTTAATGGTCTATAAAACATTCATGTTTTATGTGAACATATAATTACATGTGAAAAGATTCATAAAAATTAAATAGATTTCTTGTATTTCATTTGTGATATCTCTCATAACGAAAATTCCAATATGGTAAAATTATATATAGGATATCCTACTTGGGATGCACCATATAGGTTTGAAACTCAAGGGCACATTAGTAGAGGTTTTCTGATATATAACATTAAATGAGGGATGTGAGTCTATATGGTCCCATATTAATGAATTATAATAGAAATTTTATAAATATTGATCACATAGTAAAATATTTTGTATTTTATCTAGTTTTTTTCACAATATTTAATAAAGATTCACTTAGAGGAATTCATGAGGGATAATTTCTATAATAATAGAAAATGTATATAAGATATTATAATAAAAATGGATTTTGATTAAAATTCATGGGTATTAGGTTAGTGTGACACATTCATACAGTTAAATCATATGTTATTTCATTATTCTTGGATATACTTAAGGGAAGGTTTTTAAATTTCAAATATCTACACAAATACATTGAAATAAAATATAAACATTATTTTTATTAAAATAAATCCATAAGTTGTTTAAAATAATAATAAAAAATTAATATGAATCCTTTTAAAATCCCATTAAGGAAATATCCTATGATGGTGTGGAATAATGATTTTTTTACCTTTTCACCCACAATTATATATTTTAATCACTCTCAAATTATTATAGAGAGTATGAAAATTCCTCTAAACATTTAATTTCATTAGCTGGAAAAAATCAATGTACCAAAAATATTACTTGTGTTACACAAGATGTGGAGGTTACATACAAAGAAGTATGAATGACTTAAGATAATATCATCTCAGTAACTATATTCATCACGTGATAGTAAATTTTTTCATAAAGATATGTTGTACCTCGGGAATAAATTCTATTTTTATTGTTCATTTAAATTTTTTTATTTAACAACACATAAATGAAGATAACATATTTTTTTATATGTAATAAGGATTTCCTTATTTAGCTTTTGGGATTAAATAAAAAACATAATTATCATATGATGAGTATCTCCCTCATTGAGAATCGGTATAGTTTTATTTTACTACCTTTATATAATTCTCAATATCTATATTATATTTGATGTTACCATATAATTTTATTTTCAATGTCTCTATTAAAATCCATAATCATATATTTTTTTATGTTAGCATATAAATTCCACAAATTAATGTAGTGGAATATTTTTCGTATATTTTAATAAAATCAATTTGAAATGATACTATGTTATATAAAAATATTAAATCATTTATTGAGATATTAAAACTTGTTATTTTCTGTCATAAAATCCATATATGTGGTATCCATTCAATACAGAATGATATTACTAAAAAATTCTTTGACATCCTCATCACCCTATGTGATATGAATATTTTTCTAATGTTTCTTCCACTTTCAAAGAAATTATTCTTTATCATTACTTACAATGAGAATTGATTACCCCTCTGTGACAGATTTTCTGTCAACAGATTAAATATTATTGTACTATATAATTATATTCAACCATGATGTGTTATCCAATATTCATTATTTAATATATTGAGGATGACGAGTGACCTCATTTGAAATAGATTATCACTATTACCTAGTAACATAGTATATAGTTTTGGAGAAAGACTCATGAAACATTTTCATTTACCATAGATTCCATAATTACATGGTTCCACTAGAAAATTCATTTTAGGTAGTGTGTATATAATTACTTCCCATTACAACACCTAATGTAATAAAATAGTCTTATAGTCTACATTTATTTTATAATTTTGTATACACTAAAATAATCGATCATATTAGTTTCAATGTTGTTGTTTTTAGTGGGATAGATTCTGATATATTTCTCAGATTTTACTTCCCTAATCCATGAATTATTGACTATTAAAAATGGAATCTTCCAAATTTTGGTATTCATAACCATGTATATGGGGTTTTCACCACCAAAAATACATTAAATCCATTTAAATTCCATCATACTTATATAAATATTATTCAATAATAGTGTGAGTATTTATTTTGACGTATATATAAAAAACAAAAATGAATCTTTAAATGATATTTTCAACACATTAATATAGCCCTTTTGATTTTATAGAAATACCTTTATAATGTATTCCATAATACTTCACATTGTGATTATATTTTTCATTATAATTTGAATCAAACATAATTAATTAACTCAATGATTATTCAAGTGAAACTCATTATGATAAATAAGTAAAAAATAAATTTATTTTATCAAAATACTTGATATTTCATTCCAAGATCATGTATACAAATATAAAAACATAATAATTTTTTTTAAACATTCTATCCCATTATATAATTTAATATCAATCAAATGATTTATTCATATTTAATTTATAGTAGTTATAAGAGTTGTGTTAGACCACGATTATAAAAGATTTTTTTATAAAAATGTCAAATTTAAGCTTCCTAATATTTTCTATAGCATAATTAGTTAATATATATTTATCCTCAATTCATTAATTCATTCTCTGGGGTTAAACCTCCCATGGGTCTATTTTCTCCCATTTTCTATGATTCACCTATTGTTATGTGATCTTTTGTCATTTTTCTCTACTTTAAGTCAAACCCAAATGATTTTATTCCTAAATATATATGATTTTAAATCAATATATTTATGTTAAATCAATCAATGAAATTTAAAATCTATTATTTAATTTACACACCTATGTAATAAGGGATTTCACTTTACTACTTAAATGAATGGATCAAATTTATCTTAGATGTTAACTATTTTATTCTAAAACAATTCTCTTTTGGATAATTCTATGAGATCGTTAATTATGTGATCTCTTATAGGTGAGTAATTCAACATTATAACACTATGATCCAATTTATATTTTATATAATGATGATTTATCTCCATGGTCATTTTTCATGAGTATTTCACTATATATTGATAAGGATATATTATTTTATACTACCACTAATAATTTATATATAATGTAAAAAATTTCATCAACATCCTCTGATTTTTTATTTCATCCAAAACAATTAGATGAATCATTTAGTCATGGTGATGTATTTGGCCTCTAGTATAAATTTTGAAATATAATAACAATTCATTATAATCAATGGTAGGTTTTTTAAAGAATATTGAAAACACTAATATATATATATATATATATATATATATGTGTGACCATCCTTTTTTAACTGGAACCTCTACCAATAAAACCAAAAAAATCTAACACATTTGTTCCTCAATATAATTAGACAACATGTATCATTTAATTAAAATTTTATATGAATTGTTTTAATATATATCATGTGATTTTCATGTATATAAATGTAATACATAGGCATATCATAAGTGATAACCTCTAATTCTGGATTTTTATATATCAATCATTCTAGTGTTTAATTATTTTATAATTCTAAGAAGAATTGATTGGTTTTCCACATTAAAAATTTTAAAATATTATCCTTATTTTAATAAAAGTTTACATGGGTTCGTATCTGATATATGAAATTTCATCAAATTTTCATTAATATATTTGGGATTAGAGACAAATAGTAATATTTTATTCTTAGTGAATTAAACTCTAATAAAGATTATGGGTTCATCAATGATGGGAATTTAATATTCACTCAATATTTCTATAATAATATCATTTAAATATTCATCCATTGAGAAACCAAATATAATTTCATTGAAAAATGATAAAAATATTTGAATGTATTTAGGATTCAATATCTGTATTGTTTAAGGCAATTTTTTACTTATGTGAATAATTTTTTAATTAAGAAAATATTTATCCTTGAATACCAGGTTTCTTTTCTTATTTCAATTTTTAAAAATCTTTCTTTATTTTAAACCACATTAAATCATAATAATTATGTTAAAAACATATTTTTTTAAAAAATAATAATATCAAAAACGATTTGTAATTACTGATTTAACATTCATTTTAATGATATTAAACTTTATGTCAAAGGTAATTTATATGATGTTCTTACTAAATAAAATAGTTACACTAGATTTAAAGACGTTGGAATGTATATTTTAACCATAAATAAAATAATTTAATAATGAATATTTTATTTTCAAACCCTTATTACTCTTAAAAGGTAACTCAAATTAGACATATAAGAGTATTGTTGAGTTGTGAGGGTGTGCTTACCTTAGGTGAATCCTAACTTCAACAGGTGTGGGTCGAGGGTGAATGTTAGTTTTTGGAATTTTTCGAAGAAAAACAAAATAACATAAAAGGTTATTTTATTATACTTTTCTTCATTACACAATGACTAGTCAGCACTGCGGTCCAACAACGAGGTGATGTTGAATCCCATTAATGACCCTCATTAATGGAACCATGTTGTGATGCTGAAATGTGCACACCTATTCCTTATTTAATTACACATGGAATTCAAGGTTGATGAACAACCCTATAATTCCTTCGACGAATGATGAAGGAAAACTCTCCAATGACGAATGTCGAAGAATCATATGATGGTGAAAACACCCTTTGACAGTAGATTCAGGACCAAAGATTGATAGAGATGATGAATGATCGACCTCTATAAATCTATATTCCCATGATGTAATTTGATGATTTTATATACTAATTGATTTTCCTCATTCTTTCTTGTAAACGGTGAATGTAGGTTAAATAACTAACAATTTAATGTGAATATATGTCATTTGTGCAGGATGGTTATTGATAAAGGATAAAGGAGATAACTACCTTGGTGATTATTCTAGATTGTTTTTGGTTTTTTTGTCGTCCTTTAAACAAGAACACATTCAAGTCCACACGAACAAAGTCCTAGATAATTTATTGTGTGTTTTATGTGTGACTTATTCCACTCTCCAATTGTTGTGTTCTTCACATTCCTTGTGGCATAATGTTTTGGGAGGTGATGGTATCTTTTGTCTAGATAAGGGGACCTCATCGGTCCAGAAGACGAGAAAACCTCCATGATCCAGTAGACATGCGGAACTTATTGTTCCATTGAATGAGCGAACCACAGTGGTCTAGCATACGAGCGGTCCCCGGTGGTCTAGCCAAAGAGTGGACCTCGGTGGTCCATTATCAGAGCGAACCTCAATGTTCCAGTAGCCGAGCAAACCTAAGCGGATCACCAGGTATGAGTATCTTATAAGTACAAGATGATTCACCTTTACGACTGAAAATTTCACCTTCTGTACTTTGAGTTATACCTACTATGAGATTCCTTTGATTTGTTTTCATGCTCTGTGGTCTTACAGTGGGGTCTTTCTTTGTGATATTTCCTTTATGATTTAGTGTCCATATAGAGTATTTTGTTTCTCAACTCAAAATAGGCTTTTCCCACATGTCTCATGTCTTGTGCAGGTGATCGATGCTTCGACAGACACCTTAGTGGTCTAGGACCAGGTGGTGCTTAGTGAGACGAAACTGATGGGTGTGCTACTATGGCTACAACCAGATACCCTTCACCTACACTTCTCGTAGGGTCTCAAGTGAATGAACCATGGTTTTTTTAAATTAGTTTTTGTTTTTTAGATTGTATTCAGTCCCCATTCCAATTTATGTTTGTATTTTACTATTTGTAGTTTCCTCAGTAACAGTTGTTCTTTACCTTGTTTTTACTTTGCACAGTTTGAGCATTGTGTGTTTGTACCGGTTTAAAGGAAAATATTGTCCCTTTTAGGACATACCTATTTGGTGCTAGTCACCAGCCCCTAGAATGTGGAATCTATGCTTTGGGTAGTCAAGGAATGGGCCCTGTGGGATGATTCGGGACATCTGATAACATTCATAGTTTAATGAATAGTGAAAATACTAGATCTTAATTGAAAAAATATTTTTTATCTTATTAAATTATACAGATAGATTATTCTTTATTTAGAATTTAGTTAAACTATTTTTTATCATATAATCAAATTTAGATTTTTTGAATCAATTTCATATTAAAAATAGATATACCAACATTTCAAACTTTTGAATATCTCACATTAAAAACCATTTTTTAATTTTAATTGTGGAATTATTTTTAAATAAAAATATCCAAATTCATTGAATTGAGTTAGATAAAACGGATTCCACATTTGGAATCATAATGTAAAATTATATTTTATGGTCATTTTATGTAATGACCTGGAATTTTCCATGTAATTTGTTTAATTAGATGGAAATATTACGACTCCGAAAAAATTGATGACACCAGATTCCGTGGACCAGAGTGCCCGAAATGAATTTCTGAACATTTTATAGGTACATTCAGTAAACTTGTATGCAGGGTTTTGTAACTCTTTAACATGTGCTCGGAATTAAAATCTGAGGACACTGTAGAACTCGCAGCGCTGATATTATCATAAGGAGACCTTCACGTCGACCTCAGTAGGACGAAGTTAGAAGTTAGCTGTTCAGATCTTCAGGGGATGGTATAAAAATAATATAATAAAATATATATTTTTGATTTTTTTATTTGGAAACCTCCCAATTGAATTCATGGTGGTGGGGACCACTTAAACCCTCTATTAATGGGAGTAAACTCTTGGTTGCCCACCAATTTAATGATCCATCATTATTTGATTAATTAATAAACATAATTTATTAAGATGGCTCCTCAACATTGTTGAGGATGGGAAAATTGTTGGACAAAGGAGGCTTGGGAGATCTTTAGAGAAATATCCTCCAATGAAGAACATCCTCTGGATCAAGAATGGGGATCCAACATTGGAGTGTATTGCGGGAGCGACAAACATCTGTGTCTTCATCATCCTCATCATCCTCCTCACGCCGTCTCCAACATACAAACAAAGTAGGGGTTCTGAATCTGATTGTTCTTGTTTGTTCTTCATAGTTTCATGTTTCTTACATCCTCATGAACCGTCTTCCATCAGTCTAACATGGAGGGCGCGGGCGAAAAAAACATGGCCCATTCCCTCTGAAAATTCTTCATGGTATGATGTCTTCATGGCCGGTGGTGTAAGGATAGCTACCGACACACCATCCAGCCTTATAGAACTAGGGTGGTGCACTTCCGCACTGCCGGTAGCGATAGAGGCCTCGGCTCATCTGTGGAAACAGATGGTGGAGGTGGCTGGCACCACAGTCGGCCATGTGAAAACTGGGCGTTGCACGTCTGTGCTGCCAGAAGCAGAGGATACAACGACCTGTCAGTCAAGATGAAGAAGGGGACGATGGCCAATATGTCGGCTGGCCGCGTGACGATGCAGTGGCATGTGTCCTCGTTGTCGGAGCTGGATACCATGGTCACTCGGTCGGGGCGGAGTACGGAGGGAAGTCGGCATCTGGTTGGCCGTGGTAGACAACGACGTCGTCGCGGTGCGAGGAGGAGAGCCGGCTGGAGCCTCGGCCGGCCGTGTCACACCAAGCGGGACCGCTCTGGCGGATCCCATGTGCTAGCCTTCACCAGCCGAAGGGTCTACTAACCATTCAGAATACCCCCCCCCCCCCAGGTAGGGGCTAGGGTGGAACCCGCCACGGCAGACTACAATAGCTGAGCAGGCCGCGCCGAGCGGGTTGTACCCCTCAGGCTATTCCCAGCGGGTCGGTCCGCTGGGTTAGGTCCACCCAAATTGGGTCAGGTCTCTCCGGATCGGGTCAAACCAAACTCGGGTCCAGCTGGACCCAGATACACCTTTGGGGACATATCAAGAGAACTGGGTATCCGTTTGATGAACCGTATGCAGCACCGAAATCTGTGTACTGAGACGGTCATTTTGGTATAATCCACTTGAGTTTTTTATAATGTTGGGGTAAATACATGTTGGATCAAACTCGAATCCAACGGGGCACATGGAATGAAATATCTAAAAACGTATAGACTGAGCATCCAATTGGCGTCCCGTCTATCGCGTTGGGTCCCTTTTTATGTGACGGACCATTGGAATACATCTTCATTGAAATTCGTGGAAGTTGAAGTATCGATCAGTGTCTTGACGAGCAGAACCTCTCGGAATCAAGCATGATTAATGGGGGAACTGTATGGTTGGCTGTATTTGAGGAGTATTTTGATCTTGTGTGGGTCTTCTTTGGATCCTATGCGGGTCAGTACTCAACTGTAGAGACCCGAAGCCTAATGTACATGGACATTACATTACTTTTGAGGAATACATAGTACATAACAAAACACACACAAAAGGACCGTAATAGTTTAGTGTCTTTGGAAACTCGGAACGTAATATTCTAATCGTGGTGAACGATCTTCAATATCTCCCATAAAGATCTTCCCTTTTTTTCCTAAAACCTTTCTTTACATCCTGGGGAAAAGAAAACATAAAAGGGTGAGCTCAAATGCTCAGTAAGGGTAAACAAAAGAAAAATCAATCACATCATATTCATAAGAACATAACTTTTGGAAATCTAAACCTGCAAAAGAGTGCATAATTTCATAAGATGGGATAAATCATAGTAGTGAAATGAAATCCCAATAATCATAACTTAAAACATGAAACTTTGTGGAATACACACATAATCATAGAGAATCATTTCTTGTTAGTCAAGACTCACTGCCAAGACTATCTTAGTAGACAAAGTCCCTTTCTGAACCGAGTCACCCTCGTTTCAGTCCTGTTTCACTGAACCAGTATAACCTACCATTCCAGCCATGTCTATCTCATGAGATATAAAATCTTTACCCAATTCATTGGATGGAGATATAGGCCCCACCCATCTCATAATGATACCATTTTTATGTGTGCCACAAAATTATAAATCATACATCATAGCATAACCCATGAAATAAAATGGGATTCTTAAACATTATTCCATCATAACATAATCCATAAACAATTGATATCATTTCATCATAAGAAATTTGAATCCATTTATATCATAGAGAAATTTTACTTGAAACATACCCATATTAAATAATGTCATCTTAGATGTAAATTAGTTTCGACAAGACACTTGAAATGAATTCATGAGGAAAATATCCTTTCTTCTTTAAAAAAACTTTTTATTTCTTAACATGTCATACAATTTTAAACTAAAAGAAGTTGATTAAAAATAAACTTTAAAACTTGTAAAGGAAGCTTCTTGGAAATAATGTTTTAAAAACCCATTCATGTCGTATAAGTTAAAAAAACATTCTTCTCGTACTTTTGTCGGGAAAGTCAAAAAAGTACCTCGTACGAAAAACGACAAAAGATTCCTTTCATATCTTTTACTAAAAACTCACCGAATGGTAAAATAGGATTTAAAAAATTGTAGGTGAATGGAAATAATATTACATATTTATGAAACATGGATGTGGATGACAAAATACACCCCAGTAAATACTAATGTATAAAGAATCTCGGATAAAAAATGAGATTGTGATATTTCCCCTTACATTAGGTCCGATTTGCTTCTTAAGTGTCCGAACCTCCTGTATAATGATTTAAATAATGTCATTGACTTAATATAGAATCATATTCATTGTTATGATATCATATATGGTTCACTTATGACTTTATATTACCCGTTATTTTGTAAATTCCATGTTAAAAAGCGTTTTGGGTAAAATTGTTTCATTTGTCGTCCGTGTTTTGACTTGTAATTATTCATATGATTACTTAGATCATTATTACTTAATTCCAGAATATAAAACATGATATATATATATATATATATTCAGAATAAACATATATATAATAAATCAGTAAATGGAAAGAAATACACCGTTCATGGAGACGGTAGTCCGTACGTACGCATGAACATTGTTTTCATTTCCTTATTGAATTGAATGGAATTAAGTAGATGAAATACATATAAATATAAATAAATACAGTATCATGATTATGTCATATATTTAATTAGTACTTATTATATATACTTTATAATCATTCATGAATGGTTAATCATTGAGAATGAATCTCATCGCGTCGTGGAGACGGTAGTCCGTACGTACGCACGAGCGATGATATCGTTTCCATGGTCGTGGAATTGTGTTGAAGTGTATGTATACTATTTCAGTATAAATATTACATTATAATAATCATATATAGTTACTCATTACACCATTATACCCATCCAATTAAGGTGGTGGCGGAAAATAGATTACACCATGGCGTGGAGACGGTATTCCGTACGTACGCGCGTGCGGTGATTTCCTTTTTCCGTAGGATGGATAGAAGGTTAATTAGAGTGGTTTCATATTTATAATAACATATCAGTATATAATAAATAATGATGTTATTACTTTATCATGAAACAACTAAAAAGAATAAGTTTAAGAAGAAAGAAATTGAAAAAGATCGGTAATGGATATTACCTCTTTTTGACGCACCTTCACTTAACCTCCACTTAAATAACTAAGGATGGTCTTTGAAGAATACCAGGACCTCTAGGATGATACTAGGGATGCGGAGAATAGATTTTGGAAGGGTTTGGACGACCTTGAATGCTCAAGTTGGTGTGAGGAGGAGAGGGAGGAGGTGCCCTTTTATAAGAGAGGAGAGGGGCATCTTAGGAAAATCTCAAAATATTATTTTATATTAAGGTCAAATTCGGTTTATAATGGTTCCAAATGGTCTTATTTCGAAGATAAAGTGGGGATGGGTCACAAAACTCTTATCCAATAGGATTTAGACAAGTTTAGGTTATTATTTTAACCTTATCAATTAGATTTAACTCTAAGTTAAATAATTTAACTTTTACCGTGTCTTTTTGTTTTCTTACACTATATGGTTAATAAACTTACCATATCAAGCCAAACGAACCCCAAGTTGTTTATTATTAATATATCCATCCTTATATAAGTCATTTGGCAGAACCTTAGATTTTTAGGAATTAAATAACGATTAATAATATAATATTTTTTTAAAAAACTAATTTATTTCAATTTTGACACTGTTTGGTACATGATTTTTATGAAATTTCTAACAGAATGATAAGTTCGAACCAAGTTACTTAAATCAACAATAACATGTCATATTAACCTATAAAATTAGTGTATGTCATAAAAAGACTCAAATTACATTTATTTGGGCATTTATAACATACATTATGTTAATATTTTCTTAAAAAGGTAATTACTACATCATCGTCGTGTCATAAATAAATTAAATTATTTAAATTATAAAAATTACAAATAAAATACCATTATTTAGGAAATATTGTAATCTTTCTAATTAATATTTATAGTCGAAATTATATTATGTATATCCCTATATTAAAAATGTTTTAGTAAATAAATGTTGATTTTAACTCTTTCAACTCTTCATTTAATTAAATAATAATAAATGTCCTAATCTAATCCAAGTGGGCCTAAATGATAATATTTTACACTCAAGGTTGTTTTTTGTCATGATACACTTGTCCAATAGGATTAGGACATGTGTTAGGGTAATATTAATATCATTTTTACCCTTAATTACCCTATTTACATTTAACCGTGGTAAATAAAAGCAAAAAGTTACTATTCACCAAAAAATATTTCCATCTCATTGAACCACATTTTACTTACTAACATCAACCGTGTCTCTCGGATTTTTTAAATTCCATTCACAGAAGCGGTAAAATTAAGATTTATGAAAAAATTAATTTTTTTAACTACCACTTAGTAGTTTCACTATTCATCAAAAATTGAAGTTTTTCAGAAAAATGCCAAAATTTCACCCTAAGCTATAATTGATATTCCCAGTTCAAAAATGATTTCTATTTTACAAAATTCCCAACATATAAGTTGAATTAATTAATTTTATAAATAATTTCCGCTGTCACAACAAATAGCGTGTTTTTAAGAGATAATTACTATCAAAAGATTAACACTTGTTTATATCTGGTGTAAATGTGACATTACATCCAATGACCAACATTGTATTGAATTGTAAAAATATATTCTAAATATACTTTAAAACCACTCAAATTAATAATTTATCACTATTAATTATTTCGATTAAAAAGGTTTTTTTTAATTAAAATTTACTAATTTCCACTATTCATCAAAATAAGAAAGTTATCCAAAAATTACCAAAATTTCACCCTAAGATAATTTCAATATTCTAAATCCAAAAATGAAGTCCATTTTGAAAAATAAAATTTACAAAATTTCAAAAAGTGGTTATTACTATTCATTACAGCTAGTTTTTATAATATTTTAATAGCATATCGTTGTTTAGTGAAACTCGGTATTGCGTACTACACACGCTATCAAGGAAGGTTGTGATTGCGTGTAATGAAAGGAAAGTCAACCATGTGTGTTGTACAAGCTCCCCAAGAAATTAATAAAATTAAAAAAATATTTTTCATAAAATCTTGGGGTATTACATTCTACCCCCCTTAAAATGAATTTCGCCCTCGAAATTCGTCGGGGTTATAAATGGTTTACTATTCAAAAGTTTCATTAATCGAAACCCACATCGTAAAAAGGAATACCAAAACCAATCTTTAAAAACAAAATTATGAAATGTAACGGTTACCCAAATAAACTAATCACTGGGTTTCCACATAGGTGAAAATATGGATATGGAAGAGAAATCTAACCATCATGTTCTGATGGAGAGTGGTAGAGAACATGGCTATGGAAAAGCTAGCAATCACAAAGCCATAAATTTGTGACGATCTAAGGTACCATCTGATTAATTAGATATAAGATCACTAAGAAAAAAATTTTGGTTTTCAAGATCATTTCCCTAAAGTTGATGAAATTTGAATTAGAAGAAATACTTTCGTGATTTTGGTATAGTCTCACCGTTTGTCGTTCTTTGGACAATTTCCACTTCATCTCTTAAAGAAATGAAGTTGAATTTTTCATTCGTGATGTGTTAGCAGATCATGTGATAGAATGATGGGTCGTTCCATCTCTTTCAAACAAAAGGTTAGCAAAAGTTATAAGTCCATCTTATGGTTAATCATATATGGTTCAAAAAATGAACTTATACTTCATATATCATACCGCTTAATAAAATAAAACTAGTTTCTACTAAACAGGGACTTCCTGTAGGCCAGTGGTAGGCGATAAATGCCAATCACACTTCGGTTGTGGGTTCGATTCCCACAGCCTTGTCCGACGTGATGGGCTGTCACCCGTCCTGCAGGTTGTCCTTTTTCTAAAACTACATTACTATAAAATCCCATCAGTAATATCAAAAAAGTTCTATCCTTAAACAATACTAACTTATTTCCAACAAAATCTATTCCAATCTTTAGGCTTATCCATAATACTTCAGTCCAATCTCATAATATAGTGAAAACGATTACCAGAGATTTAATTCCATCATTGATCCCCATATATCATAAGATATGTCTTGTTGGTCACATTCTAAACATTCAAAGGCCTTAATCATGTATTCTCTTGAATACCCATTGAACCTTAGTGAAAACATGAATGCAGTTAAAAGTTAACTCTTTCCACATAACAAAATCCAAAAATTCTATATACTCAAACCATGATATAACCTTCTCCTTATATCAGTCATGAGGTCATGAATAAAATCAAACACCTAATTATCTTATTATTCCTTCATTATGCGCATATCATCTACTTTCCAAAAAATATCTGAATAATATTTCATGGTTACTAGTACCATTAATCATACACTTTAAGAACATAGGAAAGACAATAGTGTAACAATCCTTAGATGTCTCTTTATTCCACAGTACCATTAGATTACTTATACAACATTACACTTAATAAACATGTAATCATTCCAATACCTTCTTAAACCATTGATCGAGCTTCAACAATTTTTTCAACTCAAATATCATTTGTAGTCTCTTCATCATCATCAACATAAATACTACTCATATGTCCGTACTGATGAGACTTTCTCTTAGGTCATTGGTTTGCATAATTCCAGTACATTCCACATTTAAAACATTTAACCATTGTTGATGTCGTAGCAATACCATTATCCTCATCCATGGTGTTGACTGAACCTTTTCCTTTGCACTTACTGGCTTTGTGTCCTTCTTTTCCACACCCAAAGCATCTTCTAGTTCCCTTGAAACATTCTCCTCGATGCCTCTTCCCACATGATATACATAGGGGAAATTGAACTTTCTTTCCTCTATGATCGTCATGAAACTCCATATTTCTCTTATTAGCCGAGTCAGGAAACTTACCAAATTTTACTTTATTGATCATATAATGAGATTGCTAATTCGGCATAATAATGATGTTTGGACTTCCAAATCCCATTTCATTTGGTTTCTCATGAAAAATATCATTCCATTTTCCTTCATATCTTCCATTATCATGAATCATCTTGTTTCCAGCCATTTTCTAAAACCCAAAAAGAATAGTGTGAGAGACAAAAATCATAATAAAGGGGGAGTACCCTCAATATATAACATATTAGGTTAAATTCTAAGATCGTTAGCACAATTCTAGGACTATAACCTATACGTATAATTAACCTTAGAGACATCCCTAGACATACCTTAGAAATATCTCTAGGGATCTCACTAAAGTTCTCGCATCCTAGTTTCCAAAGGTTGACTAAACCTTTCCTCTGATACCAACTGTAGAGACCCGAAGCCTGACGTACATGGACATTACATTACTTTTGAGGAATACTTAGTACATGACAAAACACACACACAAGGACTGTAATAGTTTAGTGTCTTTGGAAACTCAGAACGTAATCTTCTAATCGTGGTGAAAGATCTTCAATATCTCCCATAAAGATCTTCCCTTTTTTTACCTAAAACTTTTCATTATATCCTGGGGAAAAGAAAACATAAAAGGGTGAGCTCAAATGCTCAGTAAGTGTAATCAAAAGAAAAATCAATCACATCATATTCATAAGAACATAACTTTTGGAAATCTTAACCTTCAAAAGAGTGCATAATTTCATAACATGGGATAAATCATAGTAGTGAAATGAAATCCCAATAATCATAACTTAAAACATGAAAATTTGTGGCATACACACATAATCATAGAGAATCATTTCTTATTAGTCAAGACTCACTGCCAAGACTATCTTAGTGGACAAAGTCCCTTTCTGAACTGAGTCACCCTCGTTTCAGTCCTGTTTCACTGAACTAGTATAACCTGCCATTCCAGCCATGTCTATCTCATGAGATATAAAATCTTTACCCAATTAAGTGGAGGGAGATATAGGACCCACCCATCTCATATTGATACCATTATTATGTGTGCCACGAAATTATAAATCATACATCATAGCATAACCCATGAAATAAATTGGGATTCTTAAACATCATTCCATCATAACATAATCCATAAACAATTGATATCATTTCATAATAAGAAAATTGAATCCATTTAAATCATAGAGAAATTTTACTTGAAACATACACATATGAAATAATGTCATCTTAGATGTAAAATAGTTTCGACATAACACTTGAAATGAATTCTTGAGGAAAATATCTTTTCTTCTTTAAAAACACTTTTTCTTTCTTAACATGTCATACAATTTTAAACTAAAAGAAGTTGATTAAAAATAAACATGAAAACTTGTAATGAAATCTTCTTGGAAATAATTTTTTAAAAATCCATTCATGCCTTATAAGTTAAAAAAACATTCTTCTCGTACTTTTTTCGAAAAAGCCAAAAAAGTTCCTCGAACGAAAAACAAAAAAAGATTCCTTTCATATCTTTTACTAAAAACTCACCGAAGGGTAAAATAGGATTAAAAAAATTGTAGGTGAATGGAAATAATATTACATATTTAGGAAACATGGATGTGGATGATAAAATACACCCCAGTAAATACTAAAGTATAAACAATCTCGGATAAAAATGAGATTGTGTTATTTCCCCTTACCTTAGGTCTGATTTGCTTTTTAAGTGTCTGAACCTCCTGTATAATGATTTAAATAATGTCATTGACTTATTATATAATCATATTCATTGTTATGATATCATATATGGTTCACTTATGACTTTATATTACCCTTTCTTTTGTAAATTCCATGTTAAAGAGCGTTTTGGGTAAAATTGTTTCATTTGTCGTTCGTGTTTTGACTTGTAATTATTCATATGATTAGTTAGATCATTATTACATAATTCCAGAATATAAAACATGATATATATATATATATATATATATTCAGAATATAAATATATATAATAAATCAGTAAATGGAAAGAAATACACCGTTCATGGAGACGGTAGTCCGTACGTACGCATTAACGCTGTTTTTGTTTCCTTATTGAATTGAATGGAATTAAGTAGATGACATACATATAAATATAAATAAATAAAGTATCATGATTATGTCATATATTTCATTATTACTTATTATATATACTTTATAATTATTCATGAATGGTTAATCATTGATAATGAATCTCATCGCGTCGTGGAGACGGTAGTCCGTACGTACGCACGAGCGATGATATCGTTCCCATGGTCGTGGAATTGTGTTGAAGTGTATTTATACTATTTCAGTATCAATATCACTTTATAATAATCATATATAGTTACTCATTACACCATTATACCCATCCAATTAAGGTGGTGGCGGAAAATATGTTACACCACGGCGTGGAGACGGTATTCCGTACGTACGCACGCGCGGTGATTTCCTTTTTCCGTAGTATGGATAGAAGGTTAATTAGAGTGGTTTCATATTTATAATGACATATCAGTATATAATAAATACTGATGTTATTACTTTATCATGAAACAACTAAATAAGAAGAAGTTGAAGAAGAAAGAAATTGAAAAAGATCGGTAATGGATATTACCTCTTTTTGACGCACCTTCACTTAACCTCCACTTAAAGAACTAAGGATGGTCATTGAAGAAGACAAGGACCTCTAGGATGATACTAGGGAAGTGGAGAAGAGATTTTTTCAGGGTTTGGCCGAGCTTGAATGCTCAAATTGGTGTGAGGAGGAGAGGGAGGAGGTGCCCTTTTATAAGGGAGGAGAGGGGCATCTTAGGAAAATCTCAAAATATTATTTTATATTAAGGTCATATTCGGTTTATAATGGTTCCAAATGGTCTTATTTCGAAGATAAAGTGGGGATGGGTCGAAAGCCTCTTATCCAATATGATTTAGACATGTTTATGTTATTATTTTAACCTTATCAATTAGATTTAACTCTAAGTTAAATAATTTATCTTTTACCGTGTCTTTTTGTTTTCTTACACTATATGGTTAATAAACTTATCATATCAAGCCAAAAGAACCCCAAGTTGTTTATAATTAATATATCCATTTTTATCTAAGTCATTTGGCCGAACCTTATATTTTTAGGAATTAAATAACGATTAATAATATAATATTTGTTTTAAAAACTAATTTATTTCAATTTTGACACAATTTGGTACATGATTTTTATAAAATTTCTAACAGAATGATAAGTTAGAACCATGTTACTTAAATCAACAATAACATGTCATGTTAACCTAGAAAATTATTTTAAGTCATAAAAAGTTTCAAATTACATTTATTTGGGAATTTATATCATCAATTTTGTTAATATTTTCTTAAAAAGGTAATTACTCCATCATCGTTGTGTCATAAATAAATTAAATTATTTAAATTATAAAAATTACAAATAAAATACCATTATGTAGTAAATCTTTTTATCTTTCTAATTAATATTTATAGTCGAAATTATATTATGTATAACACTATATTAAAAAAGTTTTAGTAAATAATCTTTTATTTTAACTCTTTCAACTCTTCTTTGAATTAAATAATAATAAATGTCCTAATCTAATCCAAGTGGGCCTAAATGATAATATTTTACACATAAGGTTGTTTTTGGTCAAAATACACTTGTCCAATATGATTAGGACATGTGTTAGGTTAATATTAATATCATTTTTACCTTTAATTACCCTATTTACTTTTAACCGTGGTAAATAAAAGTAAAAAGTTACTATTCACCAAAAAATATTTTCATCTCATTGAACCACATTTTACTTACTGACATCAACCGTGTCTCTTGGATTTTTGAAATTATATTCACATAAGCGGTAAAATTAAGATTTATGAAAAAAATTAATTTTTTTAACTACCACTTAGTAGTTTCACTATTCATCAAAAATTGAAGTTTTTTCAGAAAAATGCCAAAATTTCACCCTAAGCTATAATTGATATTCCAAGTTCAAAAATGATTTATATTTTACAAAATTCCCAACATATAATTTGAATTAATTAATTTTATAATTAATTTCCGCTGTCACAACAAATAGCCTGTTTTTAAGAGATAATAACTATCAAAAGATTAACACTTGTTTATGTCTGGTGTAAATGTGAAATTACATCCGATGACCAAAATTGTATTGAATTGTAAAAATCTATTCTAATTATACTTTAAACCCACTCAAATTAATAATTTATCACTATTAATTATTTCGATTAAAAATGTTGTTTTTAATTACAATTTAGTAATTTCCACTATTCATCAAAATATGAAAGTTATCTGAAAATTACCAAAATATCACCCTAAGATAATTTCAATATTATAAATCCAAAAATTAAGTCCATTTTGAAAAGTAAAATTTACAAAATTTCAAAAAGTGGTTATTACTATTCATTACAGCTAGTTTTAATAATATTTTAATAGCATATCGTTGTTTAGTGAAACTCGGTATTGCGTACTACACATGTTATCAAGGAAGGTTGAGATTGCGTGTAATGAAAGAAAAGTCAAGCATGTGTGTTGTGCAAGCTCCAGAAGACATTAATGATATTAAAAAGAATATTTTTCATAAAATCTTGGGGTGTTACATCAACGATCATGTGTGGGTCAGATCATACTGATCATGTGTGTATCATCTCCAGATCTTGTGTGTCTCATCATTAGATCCTATGTGGGTTATCTTCCATACTGTGTGGGTCAACAGAAAAGCTTCTCGATGAAGTAAAAAAGATCTTTCAATACATATATCATCGATACTTCCATACATAAGTTATACCTTGTGTGTGATGAGTCTTTACCATAGTGGTAATCTTATGTGTGGCACTTACCTTCATGGTGATACCTTTTTTGTATTATTTTGTGTGGTATACATTTTTGGTACTTACGTTAGTTGTGATGCTTTTGTGGTAATATTTTGTGTGGTTTACCATTTTAGGTTCATACCTTCGTGATGATACCTTTGTGGTATTCTTCTATGTGTCGTACCTTTTTGGTATATACGTTCGTGGTGATACCTTAGTGATAATCTTATGTGTGGAAAACCATTGTGGTACTTACCTTTATGGTGATACCTTGGTGGTATTATTATTTATGGAATTACCATTGTGTTATGTACTTTTGTGGCGTTATCTTCATGGTATTATTTCCAACGTGGAACAGTTGTGCTTTTGGATAATGAGTTGGGCCTTTTTTCCTCTTGAATGAGATAGGTATACTTGATAACTTAAGTATATATATGGGAATATACCTATGTAGGGTTGGCTATTGTTTCCTTTCATTGTCGTATATCCTTTGTGAATTTTGAGAGACTTTAGCGTGTCCCAGGGTCCTTACAGAGTATCGTTATACTCAACCCAGCATGGGCTATTCCTGCACCTTGTTGTGTTTTGTGCAGACGATGCAAAATAGTGATCAAGGTCGAGGGTACGAGGACTGGAGGCTGCTCGGAGGTGGGAATTAGACGAGATGATCCGCAGAGAGAACCATTCGAGAGATATACCTACCCATCAGGTTGGATCATTGGAGGGTGTTCACACGATTTGTTTCCAATTTTGCTTGTACTTTCCAGTTGGGCTTGTATTCAAGTCCCCTATACATACTATACACAATATTTTTACTATACAGGTTACATTGTGATAGTATCTTGTTGTTTGCTTGGTTGTGTCAGTTTATATGTTATAAAGGAAATTCCATCTCAGTTTTAGGGATATGCCTTTTTGGTGCTAGTTGCTAGGCCCTGGACAATGGATGACGGGCTTCTGGAAGTCATGACACATGCCCCATGGGACTGGTCGTGAAAAATTAGTATCAGAGGAGTTAGTTATATCGAAGAAAATGGACTCTGATCTTTTAATCGGCAGTAGTGTTATGTTTTATGAGTGTGGTTTTCAGTTTGGGGAATAAAGTGTTCGTGAAGTGGTCGACGTATCCATACACCATGACCCTGACTTCTTATTATCGACTCAGTACAAGAAAACACTGATTGCGTGTGTGTTTTTGAAAAATTTTCTTCGAGATCTCTTTGATTTAGCTCACCAGGTATAACTTATTGACCATGGTGCACCTGTTTCTTTTATAATGCATCCACGTAGACCATCATCCTGGGTTCTAGGTAGAGTATGATATGACAGCCCACCGAGCAATGTGTCCTCGGTGCAGGGCCCCCTTACGGTAGTTGTACCATTGGGTGGTGTACCAGTAGAACCATTACCCTGTTGGGAAGCTGATAACACCAACCCTAGAAACAGAGTGTGCACAACGTGTGAGCACGCTTCACAAGTTTCATCCCTTGAGGACACTGATGTTTTGGGGAGAGATGGATCCATAGGCTGCTGAATACTGGATGGAGGCTGTTGTTAGAATTTTCCAACTGGTAGGGACACTACCTGATCTCATGGTGATCCAACCCGCCAGTCTTCATCAATAAGCAGTGAGAAGATGGTGGAGATTGATACTCTAGGATCACGTCTAGGTGACTCTCATCTGGGCGGACATTGAGAGCCTATTCAAGATAGAGATTGTCCCAGCAACGTTACCCTCATTGCATATACATGAGATTCTCAACCTGCAGTAGGGCATCATGATTATGGTTCAGTATTCAGCGAGGTTCACTGGGATCCCGCACTACTTCACTGACATGGTACGGGACCCATTATTTAGGGCCCAGACCTTTGTGCAGGGGCTCAGATGGGAGTTTATAGCTTCGATGATTTCTCTCAGCATCCCAACACAGTCGGGGGTGTTAGAGATAGCACTATTTGTGGAGAGTTTCCTTGCAGAGTAGTCGCAGGTAGCGAGAACCACCACCAGACATCACGTAGTAGAGTCATATGTAGCTGCAATCAGACCAATGATGTAGACGTCTGAAAGGACCAGACCTACATGTGGATTCCCACATGATACAGGGTCGGTTGCGTGGGGCTCTTGATATAGAGCATGACAAACGAGGAGCATGCAGTGTTACTCGTGCTGTGGGCAGGGTCATATGGCTCGTGACTGCCCAACCCACCATATGGAGGACCAGCTTATGGTTGAAGAACTACCGAGGTAGAGGAGAATATTCAATCATGGAGGTCTGTAGGCAGGAGGTGGACATGTCAAAGGAGCTGGCCATGCAGGAGGCGTTTAGCGGCGATATGAGGTTCTACTTCCACCACCTCAAGGCATTCCACCCCGACCACTGGGAGCAGGTGGACTGGGATGAGCTCAGCTCCAGGTAGTTCAGTCATATGATCACGGTGCTCTGGATATGATATGAGGTACGATCTGTATCTACTCCACCTTAGTTGCAGTACTTATAAACACAATTTCTAGTCACCCTTTTAATGTCATAGACCACAATCAGAGCTCGAAGATAATGGTGGATCCATTGGCTCGATCCTTACAGCTAGAGACTCTTACGGGAAGGGATTCGACAATTACACACTGGTGATAACAGTGTGATCTTTCTCTAGGAGGTGAGAGCTTCAGCAGGTATCTTCTAGTGGGAGCATTGAGTCCTTATGACGTCATCTTGGTTATGGACTAGTTATCTACAATTCACGCTCAGATTGACTGTATTAGGTACAATGTGTGGTGTGTATGCACGAACGAGACCTGGATTTCCTTCACCATCGATAAGGGAACCTTTGCATCATAGGATGGACTTATGTGGAGGAGTGTGTCGCCAATCACTCATTAGTTGGCTATCCTTACCCTCAGGATGGTTGATATTGATAGTTGGAGCTATACAGTAGTTGTGGACCAGTATGTTGATGTTTTATGTGATAATGTTTTAGGTATTTCTACTCACAGAGAGGTGGAATTTTACCTTGAATTGTACCCTGATATGGCACCGATATCTACACCCACATATCGGATGGCTCCCGCGGAGCTACGAGAGCTGTGAGTACAACTAGAGGAATTACAAAGCGAGGAGTTCATTCAACCCAATGTTTCTCCTTGGACAGCCCCGATTTTGTTTTCCATGAAGGCGGGTGAGAGTTTGAGACTTTGTGTGGAATATTGGTGCTTGAATTAGGTGACTATGAATAACATGTACCTACTATTGAGGATTGACAATATATTAGATTAGATAAAGGGATCATGGTGGTTTTTGAAGATAGACCACATATCAGGCTATCACCAGCTCAGTGTACGAGATGAGGATGTGTAGAAGATGGACTTCAGATGTCGGTATGGCCATTATGAGTTCTTGGTTTTGTCATTTGGTGTGATGAACACCCCAGCAGTGTTCATGTGACTCATGAATAGAATCTTCTAGCCATACCTAGATCTATTTTTGGTAGTCATCATCGACGACATCCTGATTTACTCAGCTGTGGAGGAGGAGCATATTTTTCATCTATAGATAGTTCTTGGCCCACTCTAAAAGAACCATCTTTATAGTAAGCTCTCGAAGTTTTAGTTATTTATCTAAGATGAACACTTTCTGGGACACGACATATAGGAGGATGGAGTTTCGGGTGATCTAGCGACGATTTTGGTATTTCTTGAATGGGACCCACCTAGGACGGTGACGGATGTACGGAGATTCCATGGTTTGGACGGTTACTAATAGAGGTTTGTGCCTGACTTTTCAAGAGTAGCAGCACCCTTATCATCATTGACAAAGAAGGGGAAACACTTCATTTTTTCAGATAGATTCCATCAAAGTTTCCAAGATCTGATTCAAAGACTGACGAGTGCATCCATCTTGAGTTTACCCATGGATGGAGTTGGGTACATATTCTACTGCGACAGATCAGGGACCAAGCATGGATGTGTGCTAATGCAAGAGTGAGAAATGATAACTTATGTTTCTCAATATCTGAGACATCATGAGAAAAACAACTCTACCCTTGACTTGGAGATAGTAGTAATGGTCTTCTCCATGAATATGTGGGGACATTACTTGATTGTAGAACATTTTACAGTCTACTCTGATCACAAGATTCCCAGGTATATGTTCTCTTAGAAGGACCTAAACTAGAGAAAGTAGCATTAGCTTTAGAATTACAACGCTGGGCTTTTGTTACACACATAACATAATTTATTTCATAAAATAAACATTTAAAAAAACATAGACGATCGATATTTGTAGTGTGTTTGGGGCATAGGATATTTACATAACAACATAAAACATGAAATACAACATCTTTTTTGAAAACATCCTTTACATGACCACTGTGTTCCCTTGTACTTAGCATTGCATGGGATAGCCTGGGGACATGCATAAGAAAAGGGTGAGCTATAAAGGCTAGTAAGGGAATAATCATGGAATAACATGAGGAATACAATACATGTTAGACAATAGGAATATGAATAGAGAACAATAGAAGTATAAAATTAAAGGCATGATAATGCTTGATAATCATAACATGGAAATGTGGCAACAACAAATAGCATGGAATTAGCATGAGCCAAGGCTCGTTGCACATGATGCATGAGTAAATCCTCATTGAACATGAAGCATGAGTGAAACATCATTTTAAATGAATTATCATGAGTAAACACCCATGGAACATGACATATCATGACACTATACGTTACCCAATTCGTTGGAGCGCTACAAGGGTGCACCCTTCATAAATATTTCATTTCATGCATAAGTGTGCCACATGGATCATATAACACGGATTCATAAAACATAATAATTTATTCCATGATAAAATAATGTGGAATTCATACATGAAACATTATAATAAATAAGTAAATGTGTATAAAGTTGAATACCCTTGATAGAGAAATGGGCATGGGATTCACTACACAATGACATAGGATTGAAAATTGGTGCAATTTTGGCAGCGTAACAGCGTGACATAGTAATTCATAAAAATGGATGTTGAGAGAGAAATGGGTGTCTCATCATATCTATATAAAATTAACAGTAAGGGGGTCATATAGATACATGTCCAATCAATGTAATGGAAATTAGATTCATGATACAAATGAATTGCTTCAATGTAAAAGAGGAGAGAGAATTTTTTTCGAAATTTCGGCATAGTATCGAGTGTACATGGGAGGATTTTAATGAGAGCGAAAAGGGTCTTCCATCATTCAAACATAAATAGGGTAGTATAAGGGAGGTTAGAAACTATAAAACAACATTTATAATTGATATTAAAAGTGCATAACAATTTAAAGAATATTGGAGAAAAATGAGAAATGATGAAAAACCCTTACTTGGAATTGTGCATCCAAAAGCTTGAGAGAGTCTTGAGAGAGACTTCTTGGGATCTTGGGGCACCTTGGGAGGATTCTAGAGAGAGGAGGGAAGAAGTTTGACGAACTAAAAAGGCTTTGAGTAAGGAGGAAGTGGAATCTTGGATGGGTTTATATAGGAAAGGTGAGGGAATTCTTTATTATTTAGGTTTGGGAAACCTCACATTTAACTAATCAAAACCACAAACCAGCCTATGGTTTTTGCCCATCATTTTTTTCAAAGGGAAGTGGAAAATAATATTTTATAAGGCCAAAGTCCAAATGTCGTAAAATAATGGGGTTTCTTATGTGGAGGTGAGTCACACTTCTAAGGAAAAAAATTTAATAAGACAGGATGATTAATAAGTTATTAAGGGTCCATTAATGCTTTGTTAAATAAGTCAAACAAACCCAAAAACACATTATTTTATTGTTAAAACATATATTGTCCCAATATAAAGCTTATATAATTTTATAACATCACTATTGGATCATTATTATGTCATGAAACACATTATATATTTAAACGGTATTTAATATTTACCCAATAATTTGGTAGTCTTACAATATTATGAGAAATTCACTGTTGGATAATTTTGACGTCTTGATTCCAATAATAATATTTATTTTATTTAAATAATTATATAAATATTCTACTTTTCACTTTTAATATAAAAACCTACATTTATCAAACATTCATATGTTTTGATAGGAATGGCGTTCAAACCATAATAAAAATTACAATTGCATTCATAAAATTATACAATCATTAATATTTAATGAATATTAATTTAATTATAAAATTAATATTTTCTTAAAATACTATCTAATTCAAAAATCCCTTAATTCATAAAAATATATTCATTTGTTGAAATTTAACTAAAAATAGTATTTGATAATTAAAAACAAATTAAAAATTTACACTAATAAAATAAAAGTAGATTAATTATTATATACAAAAATAATGTACATAAACATAGTGATAAGGTTATGTTACATAACCATTTATAATGATATCATAAGACCAAAGTGTAAGGTGTGTCATTGTGACAAACTCTTGGGGTGGCTCAGATAACATTGCTCGGGTGGTAATCTCTATCAATTTACACTTCTCTCGTAGGAGATCCCGCTCGAGATTGACATATTCAAGCATGGCTTGGTCTTGGTCAAGATAGAAGCCCAGTGACACCACATCTTTTCAGATCTCTAACAAATGGGCATCGTATGGGGCACGTCTACTGGATGAGGCCATCACTTCCATTGTCTGAGTAAATTGGATTTGTTAAAACCCAATATTTATACAAATCATGTGATCTCTATTCAACATCTATATTAGCAACGATCAAAATTATTAACATTAAACCAATGAAGTTGAAATTTTATATAAAAATTTTAAATAAAGAGACATTTAATTAGACCATGAGGGATTTCCATTAATTAATGTTTGGGTTGTTACAATCTTACCCCCTTAAGAAATTTCGCCTTCGAAATTTCCTTTTCCCACACTAAAAAAATTCTGGTAGCTCTGCCTCATCATTTCCTCTGATTCCCACGTCGTTTCTTCAAACATGTGGTTTCACCACAACACCTTGACAAGGGGTATTGTATTATTTAATAGAACACTTTCCCTAAGATCTAAGATCTTCAATACTTTCTTCTCATAAGATCGATCATCCTCTAACCATACCACCTCTAAAGAAAGTACATGTGAAGGGTTCATCGCGATCAAGAATCTCGAAGGGGCCGATGTACCTTGGAATTTACATCTGTTTCATTACAAAACACATGACTTTATTCCATAGAGATATGTGTAGAAATACCATGTCTCCAACTCTAAACTCAAGGTTTCATTGACGGTTATCTACATAAATTTTCTGTCGACTCTCGGTTTCCTTTATATGCTACGAAATAGTTTTCACCTTCTCCACCATTTCATCGACCATTTATGGTCCAGGTATCTTATTCTCACCAACCTCATCCCAAAACGCCGGTGTTCTACACCTTTTCCCATAAAGGGCTCTATATGGTGCCATTTGGATTCTGGAGTGGAAACTGTTAATATAAGAGAATTCAACCAGAGGAAGATGTTGATATCATTCTCCTTTAAAGTCCATTGAGCATGCTCTCAACAAGTCCTCAAGTGTATGGATAGTCCATTAGGATTGGCCATCAGTATGGGGATGACAGGATATACGGAGGTTTAGTTCATTATTCAGAGCATGTTGATGACTCTTAAAAAACATAGAGGTGAATATTGGATCTCGATCGGACACAATAGATAGTGGTACTCCATGCAGACTTACCAATTCGATGATATATATCTGTACTAGTTGATCCAATGATAAATCCTCCTGAATAGTAGTGATATGTGCTGCCTTTGTAAAATGATCCACAACAACCCAGATTGCATTATTGCCTTTGGATTTCCTTGGATGTCCGATGACGATGTACATGGTGATTTTCTCCAATTTCAATTCTGGTATTGGAAATGGTTGAATCATCCCCTTAGACTTCTGCCTATATGCCTTCACATGATTACACACCAAGAACATTGAAGTATATTCAGCAATCTCCATCTTTATATTATCCCACCAATAATTCTCTTGGCGATCTCGATACCTATATGTGTTTCCTGGGTGAATAGCGAAATTTGAACCATGTGCATCATCCAAAAGATCCTTCTTCGGCTGCAAAGTTGATGGAACATATAGTCTTTTACCATATCTCGCAATTCCATCTTCATTGGCATTAAACTAAAAGGATTTACTTTTTCCGATAGCATCCACAATTTTCTGAATTCCCACATCATACTTTTGAGAATTCATTAACCTTTCCAAAAGTGATGGTTGAGCGATCATTTGTGAATGGATTGATGATGTTCCCTTATTTATGATTCTCATGTCCATCATCATAAAATCTAAGAAGATTGGATCATTTTCAATTCTCATCAATGATAGAATCAATGGTTCCTTTCTACATTGGGAATCCCCCACATTGATCTCTTTCCCAGGGTGGTAATGGATTAACTGGTCATAGTCGTTGATCAGATCTATCCATCTTCATTGGTGCAAGTTCAAATCTTTCCTTTAGAATATATACATGAAGCTTTTGTGGTCAATATATATTTCACACTTCTCCCCAAATAGATAATGTCACCAAATTTTCAAAGCAAATATCATTTCATCCAACTCGAGGTCATGTGTTGGATAGTTCTGTTCATGAAATATCAATTGGCTTGAGAAATAAGCAATGAATTTGTCATTTTGCATCAACACACATCACATGCCCTTCTTCAAAGCATCACTGAATACTAAATAAAAGTTCTCCACTTGTGGGTAAAGTGAGAACAGGTGCATTGATAAGCCTCCTTCTTAACTCCTTTGAAATTTCCTAACATTAATCACTCCATGCAAAGATTAATCCCTTCCGAGTTATCATTATAAGAGGGTTGGAATATCATGAGAAATTCCTCACCAATTTCCGATAATATACATCTTACCCTAAAAAGCAATGGATATCCGTTACCGATGATGGCCTCAACTATCCCTCAATTTCACCTGTTTTGGAGGGATCCAATGATATCCCATTACTTGTGATGATATGGCCCAAGAATGAGAGCTCATTCAACCAGAACTCATAGTTGTTGTTCTTTTCATCGAGTTTCTCATCCGGAAATGTCTATAGTACAGTTCTAGATGCTCCTCATGATCCTCCATGTATTTGGAGTATATCATAATATCATGTATAAAGGCTACCAAAAATTTGTCGTGGTAATCTCTAAAGACTCTATTCATCAAGTCCATGATGATTTATAGAGTAGTAGTTAGTCCAAAAGGCATTACTATGAATTCGTAGTGCTCGTATCTTGTATAAAAGGCAATCATGGGGATCTCTTCCTTCTTCACCATTAAATGATTATATCCTGACCGAAAATCCACATTGAGGAAGTGTTGTGCACCATGAATCGGATCAAAAAAGTCATAAATTTGTGGGAGGGGATACTTGTTATTTATTGTGTTTTTTTTGAGCTCATGATAATTGATGCAAAATTTCATTGACCCATATTTTTCTTGATGAAGAGGACTGGTGCGTGCCATGATGAAGAACTTGGGCATATAAACCCTTTATCATGATTATCCTATAGTTGTTTCCGTATATCCTCAATCTCCACAATAGCCATTCTATACGGAGTTTTGGATATTGGCAATGCCCCGGGTATATGATCAATTTATAATTCAACATCTCTTTTAGGAGGAAGACCATAAAATTCCTCGAGAAACACTTTAGAGAATTACATTACAATAGGAATGTCCTCTAGGATGGATGCCTAATTAGACTCAATTATTTACGCTAGATATGCGGTCTCATATGGCCATAACATCTACGCTGAAGATGATGGAGCTAAATAAAATTCATCTTCCTCCTTGCACTTGTAATGAATCAGGGGTCGATTGTCCACATGGAGGGTGATTTCCCTCTCATAGAAATTTATGTTGGCTCTATATAAGGAAATCCAATCCATGCGACGTATTGCATCAAATTCCACCAGAGGAAGTATGATGAGGTTCTCCGGAAATTTCAATCCATATATTATGATGGGGGAAGAGTTATGTTCATGGGATATAATGATTGTCCCATTTTTCGTACTCACCGACATCTTCGCTTCCCTAATTTGGGGTGGTGCTGGGATTGTGATACTAAACATTCAAGATATTATAGAATTATTTATCATGAATCAAAAATTATGTTCGCTATTCTTGAATGAATTACTAGTGTACATGTCACCACTTCATTGTCAGGGTTTACTTCGGCAGTAGTAATGGAAAAAGCTCAACCTTTCTACCTTGGAGGTTTTTGGTTGCCTTTTATTACACTTGGATTAGGGAACTGATTTTAAATATTCCCTGGCTCTTGTAGTTGTAGTAATGAGCAATGCATTGTGTTTCAAAAGGATAGTTCCTCTCCTCTGTTGCTGATGTGGATTTTTCTTTCCCGCAGTTAACAACAAGGTGCCCTTATCTTCTAAACCGAAAGTATTTCCTCGTCCCCTTCAGGCTATTTCTGGGGTGTAGCTTTCTGCACCTTTGGAAAGTGGGGTGATAGATCTTCTTATCACCGTTTGATTTATCCATCATACCACCAACATTGAAGTCCACCTTATGCTTCTTATCCCCATGACACCTCTAAGATTCTCCGATCACCATTTATACCTTGTGGGAACATCACATAATTTCCTCATAGCTTTCGAAGTAACGGATTTCCAGGGATTTAATTAGGCTATGTTTTTGCCAACAATAGAAGCGGTCACCCTTGCATTAGAGGGAGATGAAAATGCCGAATGTGTATCATGAAACCCTTGTGATGTTTTCCTCATACGCTCCAACTGATTTGTTAACCTTCTTCTTGAGGGAAAGGAAGTCCATTTCCATCTTTAGCTGGAGGGTGCACAAAAACTATTTATGAAAAAACATCTTCTAGAAGTCCTTCCATTCGAACGCCTCGATCTCCTCCTTTGGCTTCATATTTTTTCACAACTTCAACCATTTATCATCTTCACCCTCCATATGATAAGCTTTCAGGAGAACCCTCTCTTGTTCAGAACAATGATGGATGGAGAAGATCATTTTAATGGAGTTTCTCCATTGTTCAGTGATTGAGGGATCAAATGATCTATTAAAAGTAGGAATCCTTTGTCTCATGAAGCTCTCGGTAGAGATTTTTTCTTTCTTGGGGGGGGGGGGGTTGAATGTTTCTACTGAACCATGTATTTATTCAAATCTTGAGATAGCTGAGAATTAAGCGTGACAATATTCACCATTCACTCTCCCATTGGATTGGGCATCTCATTAATATAGTTATCACATTCATCATCACATCGGTTGTCAGCGGGAGTCCTCCTATTACTTCCCATTTTGTGGAATAAAAGGAACGTTAGGAGTTACACATACAGGGTAATCCAAGGACAAAAATGATGACTTAGAAGTAAATTTTATTTCCTTAGCATATGAATCTATTGGCTTCAGTCTATGTTATCCATGACCTGCATTCTAACATATATTCCTAGGGAATTTTTTTAGTCCCTTAAAAAGAGTTCATACTAAGCTTGTGAATTTACCAAACCATATCCCTTAGGACTATCATAACCAATAGTGCCTCAAGGCTCATTGTCATTCACCCGTTCCTATTCGATTAGAGCTCAAAGTGGTGTTTTCAGGTTTTACCCCTAGGATACATGTGTGCCAGAGCTGCCTCTACCAAATCGTATACAGACAGGGATTTACTTTATTGATACACCACCTAATCAATAATCAACAAAACATAGGTATGTTTTTATTATACTTAGTCTTGTATCTAAGTCTTTACTATAATATTCTAATCCTAATCCCAAAAATAACTAATCCTATCCTCTGATACCAACTATGAAAACCCTGATATTTTGTTACACACTTAATATAATTTATTTCATAAAATATTCACTTGATACAACCTGGATGATTGATAGGTATAGTTTCTTTGGAGCTTAGGATCATTACAAGACAACATAATTCAATAAATACAGCATCTTTATTGAAAACTTCTTTTACATGACCACTACGTTCCCTCGTACTTAGCATTGCTCGGGATAACCTGAGGACATGCATAAGAAAACTGTGAGCTATAATGACCAGTAATGGAATAATAATGGAATAAAATACATGTTAGAAAATAGAAATATCAATAAATCACAAGATACGCAAAAACATAAAGTCATGATAAATCATGATAATCATAACATGGAAATGTGGCAACAACACATAACATGGAATTACTATGAGCCAAGGCTCATTGCACATGGAACATGATTAAATCCTAATTTCAAATGAAGAATTATTAAAACATCATTAACATGAATTAGCATGAGTAAACACCCATTTAACATGACGTATCATGATACTATACTTTACCCAATGCAATGGAGCGCTATAAGGGCACACCCTTCTTCAACATTTCATTTTATGCATAAGTGTGCCACATGTATTCATAAAAGATAATAATTTATTACACAAAAAAGGAATGTCGAATTCATAAATGGAACTTTAAAATCAATGAGTAAATGTGTATAAAGGTGAATACCCTTGATAGGGAAATGGGCATGGTATTCCCTACACAATGACATTGGCTTGAAAAATCGGTGCAATTTCCGCAACGTAACTGTGTGACATAATAATTCATAAAAATGGGTTATGAGAGATAAATGGGTATATCTTCATATGTAACTTAAATGGACAGTAAGGGGGTCATATAGATACATGTACCAGAAATTATAATGGAACTTAGATCCATGATACAAAATAATTTCATGAATATAAGAGAGGAGAAATTTTTTTTTCAAAATTTTTGCATAGTAACGGGTTTACATGGGAGGAATTCAATGAGTGAGAAACGGGTATCCCATTATTAAATCATAAAGAGGGAAGTATGGGGGTGGTGATAAATCATACCCCAACATTTATAATTTAAATTAAAATGGCAAAAAAATTAATGAATATTGGACAAAAATGAGAAAGGAAGAAAAATCATTATTTGGAAGTGTGATTCCAAAGAATTGAGAGTGACTAGAGAGAGGCTTCTTGGGAGCTTGGGCCACCTTGGGAGGATTCTAGAGAGAGGAGGGAAGAGGTTGGACGAACACCAAAGGCTTTGAGTGAGGAGTAAGAGGGAGCTTGGTTGGTTTTATATTGGAAAGGTGAGGGAATTCATTATTATTTAGTTTTGGGACACCTCACATTAAACTAATCCAAACCACAAACCAGCCCATAGTTTTTGCCCATGGTTTTTGGGAAAGGGAAGTGGAAAACAGTATTTTATAAGGAAAAAGTCCAAACTGCTTAAAATAATGGAGTTTCTTATGTGGGGGTGAGTCACACTCCCATGGAAAAAAATTTAAAAAGACAAGATGTTTAATAAGTCTTCAATGGTCCATTAATGCTTTGTAAAATAATTCGAAGCAACCAAAAACAACACTATATTAATGCTAAAACGTATATTTTACGAACATAAAGCTTATAGTATTTTATAACACTACTATTAGGTCATTATTATGTCATAAAACATATTATTTATCTATACAGTATTTAATTTTTACCCAAAAATTTTGCTATCTACGAAAATTATGAAAAATTTACCATTGGATAATTTTGATGTCCTGATTCCAGAAATAATATTTTTTTTATATAAATAATTTTATAAATATGTTAATTTTCACTTTTAAAATAATAACCGACATTTATAAAAAATTTACGGGTTTTGACAAAAATGGCTTTCAAACCATAATAAAAATTACAATTGCATTCATAAAATTATACGATCATTTATATTTAATAAAAAATAATTTATTAATAATAATAATATTTTATAAATATAATATTTAATTAAAAAATCCATTAATTCCTCAAAATATATTTCTTATTTGAACTTTAACTAAAAATTCAATTTGAGATTTAAAAACTACTTACAAGGTAACAATAATACAATGAAAGCGTATTCATTATTATATAGAAAAATAATGTACATAATCATAGTGATAAGGCCTTGTTACATAACCCCTTATAACACCCACATAAGACCAATGAGTAAGGTGTGCGATGGGGAAAGATGCTTTGGGTGGCTCGGATAACATTGCACGGGTGGTAATCTCTTTCAATTTACCCTTCTCTCGTAGGAAGTCACACTCAAGCTTAACATATTCAAGCTCAGCTTGGGCTTGCCGAAGAGCGAAGCCCAATGATTCCACATCCTCTCTGAGCTTTGAAAAATGGGCTTCATATGGGGAATGTCTACTGGATGAGTTCATCGCTTCCTTTTTCTGAGTAAATTGGATTTGATAAAACCCAATATTTATACTAATCATGTGATCACTATTAAACGGCTATATTAACAACGCTCTCAATTCATAACATAAAACCAATGAAGTTGACATTTTATTTAAACATTTTGCATAAAAATATATTTAACTAGATTAAGAGGGATTTTCATTAACGAATTTTGGGGTCATTACATTGAGTTCCTCCAAGACTATGACTTCGAGAAAGTCTATACTCCTTGGAAGGGGAATATGGTAGCAGATGCACTCAGTAAAATATTTGGTATACCGTTACTAAGTGAGCCTACAATGATACTAGAAACTTTGCTCATATCCTACATGGATCGAGATGGAGTAGCTTATCTTCAGTATTTTACTGTCAGTCCCCCACTCCTTCACTGAGTCAGAGAGGTGCAGCTTGGAGACACTGACTGAAAGGATTGATGTGCTCAGATATCCACAGGATAGGCCCCAGATGGAGTTTCTGAAGGTGGGGAGCACGTCAACCGCTTTAGATGGTGTACTATGGTATAGGTGGAGATATTAGAGGAATTGTTGAGGGAGTTCCATATGTACCATCTAGAGGTACATTTAGGAGTGGTGAAGATGTACCATGACCATTGGCGTCATTACTGGTGGACAAGAATGAAGAAAGCAGTGGCAGATTTTGTCTCCTGTTGCCTCACTTGTCAACAAGTGAAGGCAGAGCATCAGGTTCCAGGGGGCATTGTTCATCCATTAGAGGTTCCAACGTGGAACTGGGATTGAATTTCCATAGACTTCGTGATAGGACTTCCACACACTTCTAAGGGGCATGATTCAATCTAGATGATCATTGACCGACTCACAAAGTTGACCCACTTCCTACCTATCAGAGATCAATGACCAATAGAGGGCTTGGGACACCTCTACATAAAGGAGATTGGGCGTCTTCATGCTGTTCCATCTACGATTGTCTCTGATCGTGATGCATGTTTTACTTCACGTCTATGGAAGGGGTTCTTGGAGGCATTCGGGACACAACTACGGTAGTGCGCTGCCTTCCATATTCATACAGATGGACATAAAGAGCAGACCATTCTGACTCTCAAGGATATGTTCTGTGCTTATATTCTTGATTTCCTCTGTAGTTTGTTGGATCACTTTCCCTTGGTGGAGTTTTCATACAAAAACAACTATCACTCCACCGTCGGTATGACACCATTAGAGTCATTGTACTGGAGATCTTGAAAATCACCTTTGTGCTGGACTAATCTACGGGAGTCAGTATGTAACATCCCAATATTTTTTAAGGAAATTACTTTCATATAAATATGTCATTATCAAGTTAACATCAAAGTTCTTTGGGAACCTCAAAACATAAGTTTGTCTCCTCTGTGATGTAAATTTTAAAAATCCAACATACACAGTCATGATCAGTAAGTTATTTAGAGTCTCATAAGAAAGACATAATTTTTGGTGAATAGTAACCTACCATAATGAAATGTAACATATCCATATGATTAGTGATATTTCCTAATGAATAATAACCTTTCCTATGATAATATATAAATAATATTCAAGTTGAAAGTACAATATACCTATATTTTAGAATAAGTTAATCAATGTTTTAATAATGGTTTTTGATAATAAATTATGATTTTATTTAAATATTAATTTAATAATATTTAGAAAATTATTTTTTTAAAATGGAATTCATTTTGGGATTTTACACGTCGATAAAATTTTAGGGTGAATTTTTGTGATTTATCTGAAATACGTGAGTTTTTGATGAATAATAAAATAGGGTAATTTACTATATATATATACATTAAAAGATAAATAAACTATTCCTAGCATCATGGATGATGTCACCACCCTTAATCTGAATTAACATGATAAAACTAATATTCCTGGTCATGGAATACTTAATATTACTTGTCTTTTGATGAAATAATAAATTAATGAGTTTTATATTAAGAAATCATCTCTCTCCTCCACTAAAAAAACCCCCACTCACCCCCACTTCCAATCACTCTTCTCAAGCCTTGTGCCTTCTCAAAATTCTGTCCAAATACCCTACCAAGCACCTCTCACATGTAAAAAAAGATTTGGTCTCATTAAAAGACCAAAACCACTCCATTAAGGAGGCTCTCAAGGAAGTTTGGTTCAAGAGGTAAATTCTTCTTTTCAATTCTATGTCTTTCCTTTCAAGTTCATTTGATTTCTTTTTCTATTACATCGCATTATTCAAATTTTGTGATGAATCCAATACCTTATATGTACTGAAATGTTGTCATGATATTGGAATAATTTGTCATCATCTCCCCTTTTTTACCTTCTTTTATACTAGTAGCACGAACACCATCTGAGATGTTTCACTTTTACACATTCAATGATGATGGACTTTCGATTTATGTTATCATTATAAATTGTGGTCATGAAACCATTAATATTATGGTAGAACCATATTATTATATATAATATAACCTATTTAATATTCTGTAATCCCTTTTTTCAAATGGTGTTAGGATATAAAGAAAAATGAGTTCGTTGTAATCAAAACCCACAAATTAACCGAAACAATTATCATTAATGTTTTATATGATAATTAATCATAGTTCCATGAAACCAAGTTATATAAATGAACAATAAAACCAATTTTCTTTCATAAATAATATATAAATTCAACTCTAGAGATTTACATCCAATCCACTTAATTAATTAAAAACTAATGAATCGAATATTAAAATAAGCGAAACGAACACTCCAGAACGACGAAATTCAATACAATAACTTTCCAATAAAGACATAAATGAACTAACCAGAATTATGGTAAACTAAATAAATTTCTAATAGGTTTTTAAATAAGTTATTAAAAAGTATAATTTCATTTTCTAGGAGCTTATGTACAAGAGAGGAACACGTTTGGAGTTACGGTAAGGGGTTTTCCACCTGAACTACCATTTTCATTCGGGATACTTTCATTGTCTAATTACCTCAATGAAATTATTATGTATTGTTATTTACTCATCATATATTCAATGTTAGTTTCATATATATGTGTACAAACCATAACCCTTACTTATTTTATGGGTAGTTACACATTTTTTATGGAACTTTCAAAGCTGTTTCCAAAATACAATCCCGATCCAAGGGAATTTTTCAAATTCTTTCAAATTTTCAAGGGAAATCTATGATCTGTTTATGGAATCCTTTATCTTTATAAAATCAACAATTTTGTTATAAAAATACTATCTTACCTCACTTATGGATTTATAAAATATTTTTCAAAAAATAACTATTCTTTTCAAAATAAAAGAAAATTTATCTCAAGAATTGCTTAACGATTTTATAAGAGTATTTTGGCCTAATTCTACACTCTTGTTGATTACATGGTATTTTTGGGCTTCATAATTTATGAAGTCATCTACCATATTTTATATAATAGTTTATGAATAACTCTATTGTGGGTGATTTTTTCTAAAACCATTCACAATATTATTCTGGATGGTTAGTGTTTATGTTCAATAATTGGGGAAGGATTTTTACATTTCCTATGGCAGTTTCAATATAAATGTATATGTTGTTTATGTTTATCCCCATACATATGAGGAATGCATTAGACTTAATATGTGACGTGTGGGGCTCACTATATCCCCTAGATGCATCAGTAGGTCTCATGAGGCAAATAGACATGGAATTGGCCAAGTCCTTTACCAATGTGATATGGATTTTGGCCGAGGCCTTAATCATTATACATCTTGGCCGAGGCCATGACAAAATGTTTTCGAATGTCCGACATTATGAATTGCATCATTATGAGTTCAGCTATTAAAATTTCATGTGGTAATTTGATTAGTCGAATACCCATGATTATGTTTTAATATGGCATTATTTACTCATCTCATTTTCCTGCCATAATGTGTTCAAGTTTATTATTAAAGGAATTTGTTTTCAATTATGCACCATGTCTTATGTTTATACTATCTTCCGCTGTATTTCTTACTATTACAGAGCATTTGAGCTCACCACTTTCTTATATATCATTTTTTTCAGGACATGAAGAACTTTATTAAGAATGACATGATGAAATAACCTAGGTGTTATGGGTGTTGTCTACGGAGTTTCCATGTTGTATTTCTCTTCATGTTGTAATATTGGACTTATGTATGAATCTTGATTCCAATAATAATAAACTACTCGGTCCTTCGGGATTCGTATTCCTTGTCTGTATGCCAACGTAATCAAACAAGGCACCAACTCCGAGCAACTGGGGTCGGGTTCTTGTAGTTGGTATCAGATGAAGTTTAGTAGAATAATTGGAAACTAGATTTAGAAAACGTAGAATTGTGGAAGAGTCCCTATGTTATTATTTGAGGATATACATACAATATCGTCCGGATATTTTTGGTAAGAAAAAGATTATGTGGATATTTCAAGCAATACATCCCTGTCTGGATACGAGCAGCTAGAGGTGGATCTAGCACAAATGTATCTAGGGGTAAAACCCGAAGACACCTCTATAAGCTAGACTCGAATGGCTAATAGTGCATGAAAATGGGTCTTGCTACACTCTTGGTTACGAAACTCCTGGGGGATATTCTTAGGATAATTCATATATTCTTTACAATTCATTACGAAGGATTGAAATGTAAAATATTCCTCAATGAAACCATATTTGTTAATATGGGATTAGCCATTCATAGGATCACAATTTTTTCTAATTATTTTGTTATGTTAAGATTATAAATTCTGATTCATAACATAATCTAGTGTATTGCATTATCTAGATATGGCGCCAAGTGGAAGGAATAGATACCGCCTGAACACACGTGTCCCTATAGGGATTTTTCTCCAACGCAAGACAATGATGTTGGCTCTGGTGCTGTCACCGGTGCTGAGAAACTCATAACTATACTGTGACAACTTACTCAGGTTATGAATAATAACCTTACCCATATGGAGAATCCGGATACATCATGTGGAGGATCTATGTTAGATCGCTTTTTGCAAAAACAGCCTCCATCATTCAATGGGACTAAAAACCCATTTGTAGCAGAGTAGTGGATATGTTCACTAGAGAAGATATTTATCGCATTAGGATTCAATGAAGGAGAGAAGGTTGTCATGTCAGTATATCGTGTATCAAGAGATGCAGATCAATGGTGTTCATTAATTGAAAACATAAAGGAGGATGAAGAGATAGAAGTGATGGAATGGAGGGATTTAAAGGAAATATTCTTTGAAAAATATTTCCCTCGTGAGAAGTGGGAAGATAAGAAGAGACAATTCTTGAATCTGAGTCAGAAGGAAGATGAGAATGTTTCCATGTACAAAGCTAACTTCACAAGATTATTAAGACATGAAGTAGACTACATTCAAAATCAAAGTAACTAAATAGATCGATTCATTGATAGCCTAAAGCCATTCTGCCAGTGGGCACTGGTCTCCCAATGTTATTCATTATATGAGGATATAGTTTCATGTGCTATCAAGACAGAGAAATAATTCTATAAGTCCTATTACTTTAAGGGAATGCAAGAAAAGAAAAGGGCTACTGAAAACCCTGGGAAAGGAAATAAGGAAACAGGGAAGAATGGAAGAGTTTAATTTCCACCATGTGACAATTGTGGAAAGAAACACCATGGTGCATGCTTAAATGGAAAAGGAGTATGCTTCAAATGTGGTAAGAAAGGCCATATTACTGGTGATTTCAAAGCGAACAAGGAAGCCAATGATGTTCAATGCTATAGTTGTCAGGAGATGAGACACTATGCTAATGATTGTCCAAAACTTCAAAGAAATATGTAACAGAAAAGGCCAAGGGATCAAAAATAAGCTTATGCAATCCCAAATGCAGTGGTTGATGTTCCCAATGATGTGGTGGAAAGTACTTTAATTGTTTCCTCAAGTTTAGCCAATTCTTTATTTGATTCTAGATCATCGCATTGTTTCATATCTTTCCAGTTTTCTAAGAATATTAGATATTTTGAATTTGATTTTACAAAGGATTTTTCAGTCAAAAATCCTAAGGGATGTATCATTTCTACAAAGTTTTCTCTATTAGTCCCCATTAGGGAATACAAATTTTATTTATCTACTGATCTCATCATCATACCCATAATTGAGTTCGATATAATCCTCAGTATGGATTGGCTTTCAGACCATGATTAAAAAATTTATTGTAAGAAGAAGGCGGTTACGATTTTTGATGACGATGATAAAGAACACCTTATCTTTAGGGAAAAATTGTTACCACCTAATTCTTATCTAGATCCACCCCTAGTAGCTCAACCAAATTCAATTATTGGGGAGGAAGACAATGAAATAACAGTGGGTGAGGAATGGAATATTAAAATAGAGGATATACCTATTGTGAGAGAATATGTTGATGTGTGTCTAGAATATTTACCCGGACATGCTCTAGAACAAGAAATTGAGTTTTCCATTGATTTAATTCTTGGTTCCAGGCCCATATCAAAGACCACATATAGAATGGACACTATGGAATTAGTGGAACTAAAGAAACAACTATAGAAATTGAGTAATTAGGGATTTATTCACCCTAGGGTTTTCCTTGGGGAGCCCATGTCCTTTTTGTTAAGAAGAAAGATGGATCTATGAGGTTATGTATCGACTATAGGGAGATCAATGCTATAAAAATACAGAGAAAATATCGCCTACCTTGAATTGATGATTTATTTGATCAACTTCATGGAGCCCAAAATTTTTCAAATATTGATCTTCGATCTGGATATCATCAGTTAATTGTGAGGAAGGAAGACATTCGAAAAACCACATTCTGAACCAGATATGGGCATTACATGTTTACAGTAATGTCTTTTGGATTAACTAATGCACTATCTGTTTTTATGGATCTGATGAATAGTGTCATCAAGGAATATCTTGATGACTTTGTGGTGGTGTTTATTGATGATATCCTGGTGTACTCTAGAAGCTATGATGAACATGAAAATCACTTGCGTATTATTTCGAAGACATTGAGAAGAAACAAATTATATGGGAAGTTTAGCAAGTGTGATTTCTGGCTCCAATAAGTTTCCTTTCTAGGACAAATTTTCTCTAAGGTTGTAATATTTGTTAATCCTGAAACGACAAAGGTTGTGCAAGAATGGCCAACTCCAATGAACGTAACTGAGGTACGTAGTTTTATTGGTTTAGCATGATATTATCGGCATTTCATTCCGAACATCGCCCGTTTAGCCAACCCAGTGACCATGCTCACACGAAAAGGGGTTATCTTCATATGTACAAAGGAATGTGAAGATTGTTTTTAAGAATTGAAGAGGAGGGCAGTGAATGCTCCGATCCTAACCCAACCATCTGGGAATGTTGGGTTTGTTATCTATAGTGATGCATCAAAGAAATGACTTTGTTGTGTCCTTGTGTAGAATGATCGAGTGATTGCCTATACATCTAGGCAACTAAAAATTCATGAACAAAACTATCCAACCCATGATCTTGAGTTAGTAGTGGTAATATTTTCTCTGATGATTTGGAGACAATTCCTCTATAGGGAAAATGTGATATGTATACAGATCATAAGAGTTTGAAGTATATATTCTCACAAAAATTACTCAATATGAGACAAAGGTGGTGATTTGATCTACTCAAAGATTATGATTGAAAAATACACTACAAACCGGGGAAACAAAATAAGGTAGTAGATGCATTGAGTAGACAAAACCATGGAATTCTAAACAAGATGAGTGTCGAATGGGATGCATTGTTCATGGATCTAGTAAAGATGGATATGGGAATTATTAAGGAAGGTATCACATCACTACTTTTTCAAATGGTTTCCCAACCTTCTTTAATAAAGAGGATAAAAGATCTCAGGCTAATGATGAGGAGTTTTAAAAGAAAAATTAGGCAATAATTAATGGAAAGGTGACTGACTTCTCTTATGAAGATGGAATTTTGAAATTCAGGAAGAGGCTTTGTGTTCCCGCTATTCCTGAGCTAAAGAGAGAACTGTTGGATGATGCTCATAGCTCTAATTTCTGTATAAATCCTGGTAGCACAATGATGTATCGAGATATCCAAGAGAAATTTTGGTGACACAACATGAAAAGGGAGATTGCTGAATATACATCAAAGCGCCTGGTATGTCAACAGGTGAAGGCTGAGAGGCAAAATTCTACTGGGATGATGCAACCACTACCCATACCATCATGGAAGTGGAAGAACATTACCATGGACATTGTCACTGGACATCCAAGGACATGTAGAGGAAAAATTTCTATATGGGTCATTGTGGATCATCTTACAAAGAAATCTCAATTCATAGAGATTTGTGAGGACATCTCATTGGATCAACTTGCATAGATTTACATCAAAAAAGTGGTAAGGGTGCATGGAGTACCACTCTCTATTGTATCCGAAAGTGATCCTAGATTCACCTTGATGTTCTGGAAATGTCTCCAACATGATGTAAGCACTGAACTGAATTTCATTACGGCCTATTATCCTCAAAATGGTGTCCAATCCAAGAAGACTATTCAGACTCTGGAAGACATGATGAGGGCATGTCTTATGTAATTCAAAGGAGGATGGGACTAACATCTTCCACTAGTTGAATTCTCCAACAAAAATAGTTTCCACTAGAGCATCTCTATAGCACCTTATGAATCCCTTTATGGGAAATGGTGTAGAACACCAGCGTGTTGGGATGATGTCGGTGAGAGTAAGCATCTAGGAAGTAAATTGGTTGAGGAAATGGCAGAGAAGGTGAAAACCATTTAGCATCATATCAAGGCAGCCCAAAGCAGACAGAAGAGTTGTTCGGATAACCATTGACAAGACATGGAATTCAATGTAGGCGACCTGGTATTTCTACACATATCTCCATGGAATAATGTCATGCAGTTTGTGTAGAAGGAATGCTAAGTCTCAGGTGTATCGGCCCCTTCGAGATCATTGATCGAGTCGGAGCTGTGGCATGTCGACTGGAACTTCAACCAACCTTGTCGAAGGTACATGATGTATTTCATGAATCTCTCTTAAGGAATTACATACCAGACTATTCACATGAACTCTCTTCAGAGGTGGTACATTTGGAGGATGATCTTTCCTGTGAGGAGCAGATGGTGAAAATTTTGGATCGTAGAGACAATGTTCTACGCCACAAGACTACTCATTTGGTCAAGGTACTATAGAGAAACCATAAGTACGAAGAAGCAACTTGGGAACTGGTTGAATCAATGAAGGAGAAGTACCCCCACAAGTTCATGGTCTAGATTGTAAATGAAATTTTGAGGGAATTTTTTTGTAAGGAGGGGAGAATGTAACGACCCAATATTTTTTAAAGGAAATTACTTTCTTATAAATATGTCATAATCACATTAACTACAAAGTGCTATGGTACCCTTAAAACATAATTTTGTCACTTATGTGATGTGAATTTTAAAAATCCTACATATACAGTCGCGATCAGTAAGTTATTTAGGGTCCAATAAGGAAAACTTATTTTTTTGAATAGTAACCTACCCTTATGAATAGTAACATACCCTTATGAATAATGATATACCCTAATGAATAGTATCCTTTCCTATGATAATATATAAATAATATTCAAGTTGAAAGTACGATATACCTATATCTGAGAATAAGTTAATGAATGTTTTAAAGCTGGTTTTTTATAATAAATTATGATTTTTATTAAATATTAAATTAATAATATTTAGATAATTATTTTTGAATAATTGACTTCATTTTTGGATTCTACACATTGAAAATGGTTACAGTGAATTTTTGGGATATTTCCGAAATACTTGATGTTTTGATGAATAGTAAAATACTGAGATTTACAGTATATATATATTATAAGCTAAATAGACTATTCCTAGCATCATGGATGATGTCAAAACCCTTAATCCTAATTAACATAATAAAATTACTATTAATTGTCATGGAATACTTACTATTACTTATCTTGTGAATAAAATAATAAATTAATGAGTTTTTTATTAAGAAATCCCCTCTCTCCTCCACTATAAAAACCCCCTATCACCCCCTCTTCCAATCACACCTCTCAAGCCTTGTGCCTTCTCCAAATTCTGGCCAAATAACCTCCCATCATCCTATCACATGTCTAGAAAGATTTTTTCTCATTAAAATACCAAAACATCTCCCTTAAGGAGGTTCTCAAGGATGTTTGGTTCAAGAGGTAAATTCCTCTTTTCAAATAATTGTCTATCCATTCAAGTTCATTTGTTTTATTTTTCTATTACCTCTCTTTATCAAAATGTTGTGATGACTCCAGTACCTTATATGTATTGGAATTCTGTCAGGATTTTGGATTATGTTATCATCATCTTCCCCCTTTTACCTTCTTTTATTCTAGTAGCAAGAACACCATCTGAGATTTGTCAATTTTACACATTCAAGAACGATGGAATTTTGATTTATTTTATCATTCTAAATTCTGGCCATGAAACAATTCCTGTTATGGTTGAACCATATTATTATATATAATATAACCTACTTAATATTATGTAATCACTTTTTTTCAAATAGTGTTAGGTTATAAAGTAAAATAAGTTCGTTGTAATCAATACCCACAAATTAACCGAAACAATTATCATTAATGTTCTATAAGATAATTCATCCTCATTGCATGTAACCAAGTTATATAAAATAAAAATAACACCTATTTATGTTTATAAACAATATATAATTTTAATTCTAGATATTTACATCCATTCCACTTCATTACATAAAAACAAGTGAACCGAATATGAAAATAAGAGAAACAAACACTCTAGAATAACGAAATTCGATACAATAACTTGTCAATAAAGACATAAATGAACTAACCAGAATTACGGTAAACTAAATACATGTCTAAAAAGTTATTAAATAGGTTATTAAGAAGTATAATTTCATATTCTAGGACCTTAAGTACAAGAGCAGAACGCGTTTGGAGTTTAGGTAAGTGTTTTTTCCACCCGAACTTCCATTTTTATTCGGGATACTTCCATTGTCTAATTACCTCAATGAAATTATTATGTATTGTTATGTACTCATCATATTTTCTATGTGAGTGTCATATATATGTGTAAAAACCATAAACCTTCCTTATTTTAGGGATATTTATACATTTTCATAAGAACATTCAAAGTTGTTTCCAAAATACAATCCCGATCCAAGGGAATTTCTCCAAATATTTCCTATTTTCAAGGGAACTCTATGATCTATTTTTAGAAAGCTATATCTTTATAAAATCATTAATTTTATTATGAAAATGCTATCTTACCTTGATTCTGGTTTTATACAATGATTTTTCCAAAAATAACTCTTCTTTTCAAAATAAAAGAGTATTTTCTCTAGAATTACTTAATTATTTTATATAAGTGTTTTCGTCTAATTCAACACTTGTGTTGATTCCATGGTATTTTTGGGTTTAATACTTTATGAATTCATCTAACATATTTTATTTTACGGTTTATGAATAACTCTATTGTGGATGATTGTTCCTAAAACCATTCACCATATTATTCTGAATGGTTTGTGTTTATGTTCAATAATTGGGGAAAGTTTGTTACATTTCATATGATTGTTTGAATATGAATGTATATGTTGTTAATATTTATCCTCTCTCATATGAGGAATGCATTGGAATTATTATGTGATGGTTGGGACCCGCTATAGACCCTCAATGCATCGATAGGTCTCATGAGGCAAATAGTTGTGGAATTGGACAAGGCCTTTCCCATTGTGATATGGAATTTGGCCAAGGCCTTAATCATTAGATGTATTGGCTGAGGCCTTTAACAAATGTTTCAGAATGTCCTGCATTATGAATTCCTTCATTATGAGTTCAACTTTTGATATTTCATGTGGTTATTCGATTAGTAGAATACCATTCATTACATTTTCTTATGGAAATATTTACTCAGCCCATTTTCCTATGATAATGTGTTCATGTTTATTATTAAAGGCATTTTTTTCAATTATGAACCATGCCTTTTGTTTATACTATATTCTGCAGTATTGCTTACTCTTATTTAGAATTTGAGCTCACCGCATTCTTATGTAACATTGTTTTTCAGGATATGAAGAAGTATATTATGAATGACATGAAAAAATAACCTAGGAGTTATGGGTGTGGTCTAAGGAGTTTCCATGTTATATTTCTCTTCAAGTTGCAATATTGAACTTATGTATGAATCTTGTTTCCAATAATACTAAACTACTCGTTCCTTCAAGATTCATATTCTTTATATGTATTCCAATGTAATCAAACAAGGAAATGGCTCTGGGGAACTGGGGTCAGGTCCTTACACAGTACTAATTGAACAAGAGATTGTAAGAGCTACCCTAGAATAGGTGTAGATCCTCTAGGAGCGGATGAAAGCTGCACAGAGCATGAATAAGTTGTATTTTGATTGGAGGCAGAGACCTCATGAGTTCTGGGATAGTGAACATGTCTTCCTACAGGTCTCACCTCGACAAGGTTTTCAGAGATTTGGTCGGGGCGTCAAGTTAACTCCGAGGTTCATCACACCCTATCATGTTCTCTACAGAGTTGGCATAGTGGCATACCGCCAAGCTATTACCCCTCAGTTGCATTAGGTGCATGATATTTTCCATGTCACCCAGGTGAGGAGATAAATAAATGATCATTTACACATAATTGAGTGGGGCAAGGTGGACATCGATGATGGGGTGATGATTTTGGAGGTTCTAGTGAAGATTGAGGACTGATAGTAGCGGGTCCTCCATGGGTGGTTGATACCTCGGGTGCATGTTTGATGGAAGCACGGGAAAATCCATGAGAGCACATGGAAGTAGGAGGCTCATATTCGGGCTCAGTTCCCCCACTTGTTCCCCTAGTTTGTGTTGTGGATTTCATGGACGCAAAACCCTAAGGTGGGGAAAATGTAAAGACCCATAATTTTCCTTGTAATTGTTTTAAATATATCAAAATATTACGAGTCTAAAAAAATTGATGGCGCGTGATTCAGAAGCCCAGTGTGCCCAAAATAAATTTATGAACTTTTTTTAGGTACGTTGAATAAACGTGTGAGTGACATTTTGTAACTTTGGAACCGGTCCTCAGAATTAAAATATGAGGACACAGTTGAATTCGCAACACTGATATTAGCTTTAGGAGACCTTCAGCTCGACTGTAGAAGGTCAAGGGTAGAAGTTAGCTTTTCAGATATTTATGGGAGGGTTAAAGAAATAATAAAAAAATATTTATCTTTCATTTATTTATTTTTAATCCTCCCATTTGAAATCATGGTGGTGTGGACCTCCTGAACCCTCTTTTAATGGGAGGAAACTCTTGGTTATCCCCTAATTTAGTGAGCCTACATTATTTTTTTAATGAAAAAACTGAATTTAATAATTTTTCACCTCGCCTTTCTGAAGGATCGGTAAATCATTGCCAAAGGGAGGCTTGGGAGAGATTTGGAGAAATATCCTCCAATGAAGAACATCCTTCGGATCAAGAATGAGGATCCAACATTGAAGCGTATTGCAGGAGATACAGACATCATTGTCTTCATCGTCTGTATCTCCCTACTCACATCGTCTGCAACAAACAAACAATGTATGGGTTTTGAATTTGATTATTCTTTTTGGTTCTTCATGGTTTCACATTTTTTCCATCTCCATGAACCATCTACTATTGGCCTAACAAGGAATGTGTGGGAAAACAATCACAGCCCAATCCCTTCGCAAATTCATCGGGGTATGATGTGTTCTTCACCGGTGGGGTAAGGATGGTGGTTGTCACACCGGTCGGCTGCATAGAACCTAGGTTGCGTTCCTTTGTGCACCTAGTAGTGAAGAAGGTTGAGGCCCGTCAGCCATGATAGAGCGTGGAGGCTGTTGGAACCCCGACCGGCCATGTGAAACCGGGACAACATGCATCTGCGCTGCTGGTAGTGGAGGAGGTCGCAGCCCATCTGCCACAGCGTAGAAGGGGACGACAGCCAGCACGCCAGCCGGCCACATGGCGTTGTAGAGGCACACATCCACACCAACGGAGCTAGTGACCGTGACCACTCAACAGTAGTGGAGTTTGGAGGGTGACCGAAATTTGGCCGGTCATGGTAGACAGTAGTGTCGCCATGCTGCTGGGGGGAGAGCCTGCTAGAGCCTCGATCGGCTGTGTCACGCCGAGCGGGACCGCTCCGGCCGGTCTCGCACGCTAGAGGGTGCCAGTCGAGCGGTCCACGAACCATTCAGAATACCAGGGGGTTCCCCCTGGGTAGCGGATAGGGCTGGTCCCACCACGGTGGACAACACTAGCTGCGTGGCCCGCGCCTCAATGGGCTGCGGTGAGCGTGTCGGGCCGCCCCCTTAACGTGTCGGGTCGGACCGTGGGATAGAAGGCCATGCCTAGACCAGGTCGGGGACCTGAACCAGGTCGAGGACCCAAAATGGGCCAGGGACCCAAACTAGGTCGGGCAACCAGAACCAGTTCGGGTCGGCTCAGGCAGGGTCGGGCCTGGTCGGACGGGACCTGGGCCCATCTGGACCAAGATACACCTTTGTAGACATATCTTGAGAACTGGCCGTCCATTTGAAGAACCACCTACAGCACTGGAATCCTTGAATTGAGAGGGTGATTTTTGTATACTCTACTTGATTTTTGGATAAAATTGGGGTACAACTGGGTTGGATTAGACTCGAATACAATCATGCCCTTGGAACGGAAACGCTAATAACATACAGACCGAGCGTCCAATTGACGTGTCGTCTATCTCATTGGGTCCCTTTTTACAATATGGAAAATTGAGATATTTCTTCATGAGAATTTGTGGTAGTGTAAATATTGTCTAATGGCTTGAAGATTGGATACTCTTGGAATCAATCATGCATAGTGTGAGAACCTTGTTTTTCGTTGTATTTGAAGATTTTTCAGATCCTGTGTGGGTCAAAACATATCGATCTTGTGTGGGTCATCTCTAGATCTTTCGTGGGTCATCCTTAGATCCTTTATGGGTCATCTTCGATCCTTCTTGGGTCATCAGAAGATCTTATCGACGAAGTAAGATGAACTAGGAATGCAGCTAATCATTTATGCATTTATATGTTACTTATACCTGGTGTGATCTGAGTCTTTACCTTAGTGGTAATCTTATGTCCGGTGTACCTTTTTGGTTCATACCTTCGTGGTGATACCTTTGTGGTATTATTCTCTATGGAATAAATTTTTGGTAATTACCTTCTTGGTGATACCTTAGTGGTACTCTTTTGTGTGGCGTACTTTTTTGGTACATACCTTCATGGTGATACCTTTGTGGTATTCATCTATGTGGCGTACCGTTGTTGAATTTACCATTGTGGTGATACCGTAGTGGTAATATTATGTGTGGAGTACCATTGTGGCACTTACCTTCGTGGTGATACCTTTGTGGTATTCTTTTGTGTGGCATTACCGATGTGGTACATACCTTTGTTGGTTTATATTTGTGGTATTCTTTCCATCATGGAATTGTTGTGATTTTAGATAAATAGACGGTCCTTTCATTTCATCTTGAATTGTATGGATATACTTGATAACTCAGGTATATGTATGGTCATAAACCTAAGTATGGTTGACTATCATTTCCATGCTGTGTGGTTTATATTTTGGGGATTATGAGAGACCTTATGGGGTCGCGGGGTCTCTACTGAGTATCGTTACACTCACCCCTACACAGAATATGCCCACACCTTGTTTTGTCTGTTGCAGATGCCGGACAACGCTGATCGAGGTGGGCGGTACTAGGACTAGAGGATCCTCAGAGGTGGGCATTAGATTAGATGATCCGGAGAGACGAAATTTTGAGAGCTGTACCTGCCCTTCAGGTAGGATCCTTGGAAGGTATTCAGAGGTGTTCTTTACTGTTTTATTTGTACTTTCATGTTGGGATTATATTCTGGACCCCTTTACATATTGTACACACTCTTTTAACTATAGAGTTTACTTTGTTATTGTATCTTCTTGGGTGCTTGGTTGTGGGAGTTTACATGTTATAAAGGCAATGCTTTTCTGGTTTTTGGGATATACCTTTCCGGTTCTAATCGCCAACCCCTGGCCTATGGAAGGCAGACTTAGGGTAGCCACGGAACAGGCCACAGGGGAAAGGTCCTGACATTTTAATTATAAGTTATAAAAATTTTACCATGTTTAAAAAAATTATTTATCTTATTAAAAGTGAAATTTTTGGAAATGGTTAATGTCCGGAGATAAAATCATTACCTACCTAAAAAATACAGCATTTAAAATTTAGATGTTGTGTAGCTCGACCCTAACCTACCTATAGAAAATTAATTATGAGAATTATTCCTTTAATTAAATCCACCTCTATATGATTGGAATTAATATAAAATAATCACTTTATTAATCACATGAACCCACCTATCCTCAACTATAAATACCACCTCTCCACTAACTTCATTCAACCCAAAAGCCTTGTATCTGCTCAAATATCTACCATATTCTCTTATACCCACCCTCCCCATGTCCAAGTGCCCCTGTTGTCATCAAAATTCAAAATCCAAGGTCCTCAAGCATCTTTCAAGATGGGGATATTCAAGAGTTAATATTTTCAAAGTATTTCTCTTAATTTATTTCATTTTATACTTTCTAATTACCTACATAATTTGTAAGAACTTGTATCTTCTTTTCAGGTATGATTTTATTACTGGTTGTTTTTGGAGAAAAGAGGAAATTTTGGAAATTTTCTAAGTACACGCCATGTACTTTCTTACCGTAGCAGGTCATTTGTTAGTCATGTAGTAGTTTCACACATGGCCGTGTCAGAGTGATTTGGAGGCCGCTTAAAGGAGAGTACGAAAAAGGCAAGTACACGCCGTGTACTCCAAAAGTACACACTGTGCACTTTATTTTTTTTCATTAAATCCACGGGGTTCGTGTCTCACGGACAGAAACCACATCATTTAGGTTTCGTTCATCCGAGAGTGCCGAGTATCTGTGGATATTTGACAAGCCCCCGATCTTCCATCCGTCTTCTGATTCGAGCACTGTTGATTGCGTTTGAATCGCATCATTGAGTTCTCCCTTCTTCTTGAGTCTTGTTTTCTATATCCTATTCTTTTCCATGTTATTGTGGGTTGAAATTTTTTGAAATTTTCATATATATATGACGTTCCAATTAGAATCAATATTCAATGTTCAAGTATATTGATCTATTAACATTGAGATAGGTGGTTTGTGCCTTTTTGTTCGAAGCCTTTTAGTATTATTTCCAAATTCCACCAATACCATTGAACGAGGTATTGCATGTCTACTGTTTTACACCTGTTGTTTTCCTGCATTGATTGTATGCTTGTGTAGAGTTAATTGGTATATTAATTTGGTTTATTTCCATGCTTTGAATTTTTTTCCCTTTCATGCTCTGTTTATGACCGTTTTGTCTTGTTGAGTTTTTGGTTGCTTTACCTGTTTTCCAGGCCTTTGTTGTAGGACGGAGATTTGTATTTCTGACATGATTGTTAATAATTATAATGATTATCTAATAGTTCAGTAGGATTACATTGTCCATATAACACTACTATGTGTTGACTTACACGGGGTCATGAGAACCTAGTGTAGTAGAATAAAAAAGGATAGACTGAGTGAGCTTCCTCAGAGAGTCTTTGGACATTGTAGACTATAGTGGGATAGACAGAGCGAGCTTACTCATAGGGTATTTGAGATTTATAGAATATATGGGGATAGACCGAGTGAGATTCCTCAGATAGTCCTTGATTGCATTGGACAAAAAGGGGTGAGACTATGTGAGATTCCTCAGAGAGTCGGTATTAGACATGAACGACCTGGGATATAAGTGGAATTGACCGAGTGAGCTTCCTCGGAGAGTCCTAGACCTTGGGTCTATAAGCGTAATTGACATTTGAGCTTCCTTAGAGATTCCTTGACTACCATAGATTATGTAGGGAATGTACTTTTTGAGCTTCCACAGAGAGTCTTGACTTACTTTTAACTATAAGGGGATAGACCGTGAGCACTTCCTTAGTGAGTCCTTATTGAATTCCAATACAGAACCAGAGGGGTTAGACTGGTTGTGCTGCCCAAAGGGTTTTCTGTACTTCTTAGGTTGGACCAAAGGGTATGGTTTTGAGTACTTCCCAATGGTTTACCGGTTTGTGAATAGTCGATTGCCTCATTATTTCTTGTTGAACTGTGGATTGTTTACTGATGAGTACTATCCTATTTACTATTTACTGTTGCTGTATTTTTACCTGCCATATAATCACTGACTGTTTGGCATAGATCTTCGGGTGGTTGCCTACTGGGATTTAGTGTCACACCATATTTGTGTCATGCTTTTGGGCCCTATCAGACTATGTTTTTGCAGGTATAGAAAAGGGAAAGGGCCCTTCTACTTCAGGTACTTGATATGCTGCGGAGCTGGAGAGCACGGGACAAACTATGGATTGCGATGCTGAGGAGTTTATCTTTTTTCCATTTGTAATTTGTCTTAGTATTGTATTCAACATTCTAATTTTTTGTCTTCTTTTTCAAGACATATGGGTCATTTATCATTTATATATATGTGCTCCAGTAGTTTCTTACAAAATAACCTTCCGCTGATACCTTTTATGTGGATTATTACTGCTTCTGCTATTGTATATTGTTTCTATTCTATTGTGTACTCTTCCAATGATGGCATATTTTCCCCACTGTCACAGCAAAGGCCCTTTCTACTATTCACCATCCTCTGGCATTCAAGGAAATGCACCTGAGGCCATATGACCAACCGGGTACGGGGCGCCTTTGGGTGGCTTTCGAAACTGGGGCGTTACAAAGTGGTATCATAGGTTTTCTTTTATCTTGATTTTTTTGGATCCTTTAGCTAGGGATAGGAAGGAATATGTACTTGTTATTATGTTGTTCCCAGGAGTAGCTAACCCGTGTACAGGGAAAACCCAATCTACCTATTCTATTGCAATTTTCTAGTTTTGCAATATTAGAGTTGATTTGATTTTACCGTTCGGTGAATTGAATGTTTTGTGTTATTTTTTTTGACTCTATTGAGGTTCTATTTCTTTTGCAACCTGTTGAGATGAGGGTATTCCATCTCATGCAACATAAAGGAAATTGTTAGAAATCACATTCCATGAATTCATTCCATTCCATTTAGGGTGAATTATCAATTTCATGTTGTTGTGATAGATGTTGTGTAGAATATGCATGTTGCTGTGATAGATTCCTTAATAGAATGCTGCTTTTGATAAGTATTTCTCTTTGTATAGATTTGTTTGGATGAACACCAAATTTTGGTTCTTGAGGTGTTATGGGCCCTCAGGAATCCGAATTTAGTGGGTCATTATCTTGTCTTTTCTTGTTTATAACATGTATAAGATGACAATATTTGATTAACAGGGAGTATGGGCCCTCACAGATTGGAATTTGGCACCTTAACTATCGTTTTCTGTGTTTTCTGGGCTCCAGAGATGTTTCTGAGGCTATTGTCTGAAAAAAAATCCAAAATACACAGCATGTACTTTATTAATACCTGACATGTAATCTATAATAGTGTCACTGACTATGTGAACTAGGACACGGGGTCATAAAAATCTTGTAGGAACACACCGTGTACAGTATGTACATGCTATGTGGTAGTGACTGTGTGTCTACCCGTGTGACGAACAACAAGGACGGATAATCCTTAAGCCTATACATGTTGGGTCTGCCTTGTTCATGCCGTGTAGACTGACCCAGGTACCCGGCCATGTTATGAACAACACTGGCTAGTGGTATCCTTTCTCATGCGTGTAGTGTCCATCTGAACACACCATGTAGTGTCAGTCTTTTGTCAGGTCGTGTCACTAACAAGACGGGCCAGGTGAAGATTATCTAGTACATGTTGTGTCTTTCATGAAAATTTCATGTATTCTAGGATTAAAAGGACCATGTGGGTTATCCGTGTAAGGAGACTTGGGTAGGGGAATAGAGTTCATGTACATGTTGTTTGTAGGTACAACACACCGTGTGGTTTGGGTGTTACATGACCTGTTGTGGTAGAAGTACACACCCATGTGAATGACTTTAGGGAACATGTCTGGTTGGAAATGTACACACCATGTAGTCATGTTTTGTAAAATTTTAATGTTTTCTTTCTCTTGTTCTCTTCTATCACTCATGGTTTTTAGTCCTTGATATCTGGATCTAAAGTGTGCATTTGACGTTGTATAGTTATGCCACCGAGATGTCCTCCAGTTGTTTTTCAGTTGCTAGATGGTGATCAGACACCAGATATGGCTTATCAGGGACTTCCAGCATATCCTTCTATTGTTCCAACCTTGGCACCAGCCGTTATACCTGGCACAGGTGTTGATGCAAATTTCATGGAAGGATTTTCGAGGATGATGTAGACTTTTCAGGGAGCTCCGTCTCAGGCCCCGTCAATGGCATAATTGACATGGGTCTTTCAGGAGCAACATCTTCCTACTTTATCAGAGGATAGAGGACCCAAGGCTGTAGAGTCCTGGCTTGAGGCCACGCTTGTAGCGGTCTGGAATTACTTCCAGTGGACTATAATTGATACCTATCAGGGCACTCCATGGGCGGCTACACCCCCTGGGCGGGACACACCACCATCCCCAGTGGCAGCCATTTCCTCATGAAGCCCTTGGGCGGAGAGCCATGCTTCGTCCAACGCTCACTTGTGAGAGTTCCCAAGGATCGGATACATTCCTACCTCCTTTGCCTCTGATACCAACTGTAGAGACCCGAAGCTTATCGTACATGGACATTACATTACTTTTGCGGAATACTTAGTACATAACAAAAACACACACTAAAGGATCGTAATAGTTTAGTGTCTTTGGAAACTCGGAACGTAATCTTCTAATCTTGGTGAAAGATCTTCAATATCTCCCATAAAGATCTTCCCTTTTTTACCTAAAACCTTTATTTATATCCTGGGGAAAAGAAAACATAAAAGGGTGAGCTCAAATGCTCAGTAAGGGTATACAAAAGAAATAAAAATCATATCATATCTTTTTGAAAATCATAACCTGCAAAAGAGATCATAATATCTTAACATGGAACAAATCATAGAATTGAAAATGAGATCACCATAATCATAACATGAAACTTGAAACTTTGTGGCATGCACACATAATCATGGAAAATCATTTCTTGTTAGTCATGACTCATTGCCAAGACTATCTTAGTGGACAAAGTCCCTTTCTGAACCGAGTTCACTCCTCGTTTCAGTCCTGTATCACTGAACCGAAATAACCTTCCGTTCCAGCCATGTCTATCTCATGAGATATAAAATCATTACCCAATGCATTGGAGGTAGATATAGGTCCCACCCATCTTATAATTAATCCTTTCTTATGTGTGCCACATAATCATAAAACATACATCATCGCATAACACATGTAACAAAAATGGGATTCTTGAAACATCATGACATCATAAATCAATTCATATAAGATAAAGGAATTCATAAACATAATTCCATCACAACATAGTCAAATCAATGTAAAAATATGGATAGAAACAGAACCCTTTATTATCTTAGATGGAAAATAATTTTGATAAAACACTTGAATTGAATTCTTGAGGAAAATATCCTTTCTTCTTCAAAATCAATTTCTTTTCACAAAACATCATGTAATTTTAAAAGAAAGAGATTTTATTGAAAATAGTCATGAAATATTTTAGAGGAAGCTTCATGAAAATAAGGCTTTATAAAACAGTAGAAATCCGTTCGTGCCGTATAAGTTAAAAAAAACATTCTTCGTACTTTTGTCGGAAAAGTCAAAAAGTACCTCGTATGACAAAAGATTCCTTTCATAGATATTACTAAAAACTCACCGAAGGGTAAAAATGGATTTAAACAATTGTAGGTGGATGGAAATAATATTACATATTGATGAAACATGGATGTGGATGATAAAATACACCCCAGTAAATACTTACGAATAAACAATCTCGGATAAAAAATGAGATTGTGATATTTCCCTTACCTTAGGTCCGATTTGCTTCGTATGTGTCCGAACCTCCTGTATAATGATTTAAATAATGCCATTGACTTATTACAGAATCATATTCATTTTTATGATATCATATATGGTTCACTTATGACTTTATATTACCCGTTCTTTTGTAAATTCTATGTTAAAGAAGCGTTTTGGGTAAAATCGTTTCATTTATCGTAGGTGTTTTGACTTGTTGTTCTTGACATTATTATTACTTATATCATGATTTACTTACTTCCAGAATATAAGATATGATTTATATATCATATATATTCAGTATATATATATATATATAATAGATAGATAAATGAAATGAAAAACACCGTTCATGGAGACGGTAGTCCGTACGTACGCATGAACGCTGTTTTCCTTTCCCTATTGTCTTGAATGGAAGTAAGTAGATGACATACATATATATATATACATAAATACAGTAGCTTTATAATGTCATATATTTCATTATTATTTCTTATATATACTTTATAATCATTCTTAAATGGTTAACATGGAGAATGAATCTCATCGCGTCGTGGAGACGGTATTCCGTACGTACGCACGAGCGATGATATCATTTCCATAAATATTCAATTTAATTGGAGTGGATTATACAATATATCAGAATCAATATTATGTTGTAATAACTATGTATAGTTATTCTTTACACCATTATACCCATCCATTTAAGGTGGTGGTGGAAAATAGATTACACCACGGCGTGGAGACGGTATTCCGTACGTACGCACGCGCGATGATTTCTTTTTCCGTAGGATGGATAGATGGTGAAATAGGGTTGTTTCATACTTATAATAACATATCAGTATATGAGTGATACTGATGTTATTACTTCATAATGAAACAACCTAAGAAGAAGAAGTGGAAGAAGAAATAAAGATGAAAGAATTGGTAACGGTAATTACCTCTTCTTTGAAGTGCCTCTTTGAGACCTTCTCTTAGGGCACTAAAATTTGTCTTTGAGGAAGACCAGAACCTCTAGGATGTTTCTAGGGAAGTGGAGAGGAGAAATTGGCAGGGTTTGGCCGAGCTTGAGTGCTCAAATTGGTGTGAGGAGGAGGGGGAGGAGGTGTCCTTTTATAGGGGAGGAGAGGGGCACCTTAGGAATATCTCAAAATATTATTTTATATTAAAGTCAAAATCGGTTTATAATGGTTCCAAAGGGTCTTATTTCGAAGATAAGGTGGGTAGGGGTCGAAATCCTATCAAAAAATAGAATTTAGACAAGTTTAGGATATTATTTTAACCTTATCAATTAAATTTAACTCTAAGTTAAATAATTTAACTTTTACCATTTCTTTTTGTTTTCTTTCACTATATGGTTAATAAACTTACTATAACATGCCAAAAGAACCCCAAATTGTTTATTATTAATATATATATCCTTATCTAAGTCATTTGGCCGAACCTTAGATTTTTAGGAATTAAATAACAATTAATAATATAATATTTGATTTAAAAACTATTTTGTGTCAATTTTGACACTATTTGATATATGATTTTTGTGAAAGTCATAACAGAATTAAATGTTCGAACCCAGTTGATTAAATCAACATTAATATATCATAGTAACCTAGAAAATTAGTGGAATTCATAAAACGTCTTAAATTACATTTATTTTGGTATTTATATTATCAATTATGTCAATATTTCATTAATAAGATAATTACTGCATCATCTTTCTGTCATAAATAAATTATATTATTTGATGTCTAAAAATTACAAATAAAATACCATAATGTAGGAAATCTTTTTAGATTTCTAATTAATATTTATAGTCTAATTTATCTTATGTATAACCCCATATTAAAAATGATTTACTTATTAAACATTGATTTTAACTATTTTAACCCTTCTTTAAATAAATTAATAATAAATGTCCTAATCTAATCCAAGTGGGCCTAAATGGTCATATTTTATTCCTAAGTTTGTTTTTGGTCGAATTACACTTGTCCAATAGAATTAAGACATGTGTTAGGGTAATATTAATATCATATTTACCCTTAGTTACCCTATTTACTATTAACCGCGGTAAAAAAAAGTAAAAAGTTACTATTCACCAAAAATTATTTTCATCTCATTGAACCACATTTTAGTCCTTGATATTAACCGTTTCTCTCGGATTTTCGAAATTCCATTCACAGAAGCGGTAAAATTAAGTTTTATGCAAAATTCAGTTTTTAACCTACCACTTAGTGGTTTCACTATTCATCAAAAATTGATGTTTTTCAGAACAATGCCAAAATTTCTTCCCAAGATATATTTCATATTCCGAATTCAAAAATGAAGTCTATTTTACCAAATTCATAACATAAAAGTTGCATTAATTAATTTTATAATTAAATCCCGCTGTTAAAACAAATAGCGTGTTTTTAAGAAACAATATCTATCAAAAGATTGACACTTGTTTATGTCTAGTTTAAATGTGAAATTACATCCAATGACCAACATTGTATTAAATTGTAAAAATATATTCTAAATATACTTTAAAACCACTCAAATTAATGATTTATCACTATTAATTATTTCGATTAAAAAAGTTGTTTTTAATTATAATTTAGTAATTTTCACTATTCATCAGAATATGAAAGTTATCCGAAAAGTACCAAAATTTCACCTTAGGCTAAATTCGATACTCCGAATCCAAAAATAAAGTTCATTTTGAAAAATAAGAGTTACTGGATTTCAAAAAGTGGTTATTACTATTCATAACGGCTAGTTTTAATAATATTTTTATAGCATATCGTTGTTTAGTGAAACTCGGTATTGCGTACTACACACGCTATCGAGGAAGGTCGCGATTGCGTGTAATGCAAGACAAGTCAAGGATGTGTGTTGTGCAAGCTCCTTTTGGTGTAGCGTACAACACAAGACATTAATAAAATTAAAAAGAATATTTTTTTTATAAAATCTTGGGCTGTTACATTCTACCCCCCTTAAAATGAATTTCGCCCTCGAAATTCATCGGGGTTATAAATGGTTTACTATTTGAAAGTTTCTTTAATAGAAACCCACATAGTAAAAGGGAATACCAAAACATGGCTTTAAAAACTAAAGTATGAAATGTAACGATTACCCAAATAAACTAGTCACTGGGTTTCCACATAGGTGAAAATATGGATATGGAAGAGAAATCTAAGCATCATGTTCTGATGGAGAGTGGTAGAGAACATGGCTATGGAAAAGCCAGTAATCACAAATCCATAGATTTGTGATGATATAAGGTACCATCTGATTCATCAGGTATAAGAGAACTAGGACAACATTTTTGGTTTTCAAGATCATTTCCCTAAAGTTAAAGAATTTGAATTAGAATAAATACTTACTTTATTTTGGTACAATCTCACTGTTGTTCGTGCCTTTAACAATTTCCACTTCATCTCTTAAATAAATGAAGTTGAATTTGTTATTCGTGAAGTGTTAGCAGATCATGTGATAGAATGACGGGTCATTCCATCTGTTTCAAACAAAAGGTTAGCAAAATTATATACATAAGTCGATCTATAGTGAGATTAATCACATATGGACTTATACTTCATATATCATAAAACTAGTTTCTACTAAACAGGGACTTCCTGTAGGCTAGTGGTAGGCGATAAAGGACAGTCGCACTTCGGTTGTGGGTTCGATTCCTACAGCCTTGTCCGAAGCGATGGGCTGTCGCCCGTCCTGTAGGTTGTCCCTTTTTCTAAAACTACGTTACTATAACATCCCATCAATAATATCGAAAATCTTCTATCCTTAAACAATACTAACTTATGTCCAACATAATCCAGTCTAATCTTTAGGCTTATACATAATACTGCAGTCCACTCTCATAATATAGTGACATCGATTACCAGAGATTTAATACTGTCGTTGATCCCCACATATCATAAGATATGTCTTGTTGGTCACATTCCAAACATTCAAAGTCCTTAATCGTGTATTCTCTTGAATACCTTAGTGAAAACATGAGTGCAGTTAAAAGTTAACACTTTCCACATACCAAAATCCTCAAAATTCTATATACTCAAACCATGATATCACTTAGTCCTTATATCAATCATGAGCTCATGAATACTGTCAAATATTTCATTTTCTTATTTTCCCTTCATTATGCGCATATCATCTTTTTTCCAAAAATACCTCAATCACTTCGAATACCACATTAGAGCAATACATAAATATTCCAATACACCATAAAAGTACCTCAACAACATTATTCTTGAATACCAATACATAAACACTTCAGTCCATCCACTTCAATGACTGTCCTGGAATAAGTCCTTCCTTGATTTAGAAGTATCTTTTTAGGTCAGGGCATTGAGTTGGGTAATGCCCATGTTCTCCACAAATAAGACATTGAACTCCATAACAATCTGTCACTCTATGACCCTTTTCTCCACACAGATAACATCGGTCCCTCCATTTGAGGTATTCCTCAAGGTTCTTCTTCCCTTCTTTAGAAATCTCAATCTTCCTTTCTTTATGATCCTCAACATGCGAACATGCATAATAGTTTATCTTCCTCTTCTTTGATGAATTAGTCATACCACTAAATTTCACCTTGTTAATCATATATCGTGATGACTGATTCGGCATAATCACAATATCTTTATCTCTAGGCATCACACAATTTTGTTGCTCATAGTCACAAATTTGTCCATTGGATTCAATGTTAACCGAATTCCTTCTGGTTCCCTCCATTAACTAAAACACAAAAAGAATTTTGTGAGAGGCAAAATCATGCTAGGGAAGACAACATAGTAAAGGGGGAGCACCCTCAATATCTAACATATTAGGTTAAATTCTAAGATCGTTACCGTAGTTCTAGGAATATATCCTATACGTATACTTATCCTTAGGGACATCCCTAGACATACCTTAGAAATATCTCTAGGGATCTCACTAACGTTCTCACATCCTAGTTTCCAAAGGTTGACTAAACCTTTCCTCTGATACAAACTGTAGCGGTCTGGAATTACTTCCAGTGGACTATAATTGATACCTATCAGGGCACTCCATGGGCGGCTACACCCCCTGGGCAGGACACACCACCATCCCCAGTGGCAGCCATTTCCTCATGAAGCCCTTGGGCGGAGAGCCATGCTTCGTCCAACGCTCACATGTGAGAGTTCCCAAGGATCGGATACATTCCTACCTCATTTTCCTCTGATACCAACTGTAGAGACCCGAAGCTTATCGTACATGGACATTACATTACTTTTGCGGAATACTTAGTACATAACAAAAACACACACTAAAGGATCGTAATAGTTTAGTGTCTTTGGAAACTCGGAACGTAATCTTCTAATCTTGGTGAAAGATCTTCAATATCTCCCATAAGGATCTTCCCTTTTTTACCTAAAACCTTTATTTATATCCTGGGGAAAAGAAAACATAAAAGGGTGAGCTCAAATGCTCAGTAAGGGTATACAAAAGAAATAAAAATCATATCATATCTTTTTGAAAATCATAACCTGCAATAGAGATCATAATATCTTAACATGGAACAAATCATAGAAGTGAAAATGAGATCACCATAATCATAACATGAAACTTGAAACTTTGTGGCATGCACACATAATCATGGAAAATCATTTCTTGTTAGTCATGACTCATTGCCAAGACTATCTTAGTGGACAAAGTCCCTTTCTGAACCGAGTTCACTCCTCGTTTCAGTCCTGTATCACTGAACCGAAATAACCCTCCGTTCCAGCCATGTCTATCTCATGAGATATAAAATCATTACCCAATGCATTGGAGGGAGATATAGGTCCCACCCATCTTATAATGAATCCTTTCTTATGTGTGCCACATAATCATAAAACATACATCATCGCATAACACATGTAACAAAAATGGGATTCATGAAACATCATGACATCATAAATCAATTCATATAAGATAAAGGAATTCATAAACATAATTCCATCACAACATAGTCAAATCAATGTAAAAATATGGATAGAAACAGAACCCTTTATTATCTTATATGGAAAATAATTTTGATAAAACACTTGAATTGAATTCTTGAGGAAAATATCCTTTCTTCTTCAAAATCAATTTCTTTTCACAAAACATCATGTAATTTTAAAAGAAAGAGATTTTATTGAAAATAGTCATGAAATCTTTTAGAGGAAGCTTCATGAAAATAAGGCTTTATAAAACAGTAGAAATCCGTTCGTGCCGTATAAGTTAAAAAAAAACATTCTTCGTACTTGTGTCGGAAAAGTCAAAAAGTACCTCGTATGACAAAAGATTCCTTTCATAGATATTACTAAAAACTCACCGAAGGGTAAAAATGGATTTAAACAATTGTATGTGGATGGAAATAATATTACATATTGATGAAACATGGATGTGGATGATAAAATACACCCCAGTAAATACTTACGAATAAACAATCTCGGAAAAAAAATGAGATTGTGATATTTCCCTTACCTCAGGTCCGATTTGCTTCGTATGTGTCTGAACCTCCTGTATAATGATTTAAATAATGTCATTGACTTATTACAGAATCATATTCATTTTTATGATATCATATATGGTTCACTTATGACTTTATATTACCCGTTCTTTTGTAAATTCTATGTTAAAGAAGCGTTTTGGGTAAAATCGTTTCATTTATCGTAGGTGTTTTGACTTGTTGTTCTTGACATTATTATTACTTATATCATGATTTACTTACTTCCAGAATATAAGATATGATTTATATATCATATATATTCAGTATATATATATATATATAATAGATAGATAAATGAAATGAAAAACACCGTTCATTGAGACGGTAGTCCGTACGTACGCATGAACGCTGTTTTCCTTTCCCTATTGTCTTGAATGGAAGTAAGTAGATGACATACATATATATATATACATAAATACATTAGATTTATAATGTCATATATTTCATTATTATTTATTATATATACTTTATAATCATTCTTAAATGGTTAACATGGAGAATGAATCTCATCGCGTCGTGGAGACGGTATTCCGTACGTACGCACGAGCGATGATATCATTTCCATAAATATTGAATTTAATTGGAGTGGATTATACAATATATCAGAATAAATATGATGTTGTAATAACTATGTATAGTTATTCTTTACACCATTATACCCATCCATTTAAGGTGGTGGTGGAAAATAGATTACACCACGGCGTGGAGACGGTATTCCGTACGTACGCACGCGCGGTGATTTCTTTTTCCGTAGGATGGATAGATGGTGAAATAGGGTTGTTTCATACTTATAATAACATATCAGTATATGAGTGATACTGATGTTATTACTTCATAATGAAACAACCTAAGAAGAAGAAGTGGAAGAAGAAATAAAGATGAAAGAATTGGTAACGGTAATTACCTCTTCTTTGAAGTGACTCTTTGAGACCTTCTCTTAGGGCACTAAAATTGGTCTTTGAGGAAGACCAGAACCTCTAGGATGTTTCTAGGGAAGTGGAGAGGAGAAATTGGCAGGGGTTGGCCGAGATTGAGTGCTCAAATTGGTGTGAGGAGGAGGGGGAGGAGGTGTCCTTTTATAGGGGAGGAGAGGGGCACCTTAGGAATATCTCAAAATATTATTTTATATTAATGTCAAAATCGGTTTATAATGGTTCCAAAGGGTCTTATTTAGAAGATAAGGTGGGGAGGGGTCGAAATCCTATCAACCAATAGAATTTAGACAAGTTTAGGATATTATTTTAACCTTATCAATTAAATTTAACTCTAAGTTAAATAATTTAACTTTTACCATTTCTTTTTGTTTTCTTTCACTATATGGTTAATAAACTTACTATAACATGCCAAACGAACCCCAAATTGTTTATTATTAATATATATATCCTTATCTAAGTCATTTGGCCGAACCTTAGATTTTTAGGAATAAAATAACAATTAATAATATAATATTTGATTTAAAAACTATTTTGTGTCAATTTTGACACTATTTGATATATGATTTTTGTGAAAGTCATAACAGAATTAAAAGTTCGAACCAAGTTGATTAAATCAACATTAATATATCATAGTAACCTATAAAATTAGTGTAATTCATAAAAAGTCTCAAATTACATTTATTTTGGTGTTTATAACATCAATTATGTCAATATTTCATTAATAAGATAATTACTGCATCATCATTGTGTCATAAATAAATTAAATTATATAATGTCTAAAAATTACAAATAAAATATAATCATGTAGGAAATTTTTTTAGCTTTCTAATGAATATTTACAATTGAATTTATCTTATGTATAACCCCATATTAAAAATGATTTACTTATTAAACTTTGATTTTAACTATTTTAACCCTTCTTTAAATAAATTAATAATAAATGTCCTAATCTAATCCAAGTGGGCCTAAATGGTCATATTTTATTCCTAAGTTTGTTTTTGGTCGAATTAAACTTGTCCAATAGAATTAGGACATGTGTTAGGGTAATATTAATATCATATTTACCCTTAGTTACCCTATTTACTATTAACCGCGGTAAAAAAAAGTAAAAAGTTACTATTCACCAAAAATTATTTTCATCTCATTGAACCACATTTTAGTCCTTGATATTAACCGTGTCTCTCGGATTTTCGAAATTCCATTCACAGAAGCGGTAAAATTAAGTTTTATGCAAAATTCAGTTTTTAACCTACCACTTAGTGGTTTCACTATTCATCAAAAATTGATGTTTTTCAGAACAATGCCAAAATTTCATCCCAAGCTATATTTCATATTCCGAATTCAAAAATGAATTCTATTTTACCAAATTCATAACATAAAAGTTGCATTAATTAATTTTATAATTAAATCCCGCTGTTAAAACAAATAGCGTGTTTTTAAGAAACAATATCTATCAAAAGATTGACACTTGTTTATGTCTAGTTTAAATGTGAAATTACATCCAATGACCAACATTGTATTAAATTGTAAAAATATATTCTAAATATACTTTAAAACCACTCAAATTAATGATTTATCACTATTAATTATTTCGATTAAAAAATTTGTTTTTAATTATAATTTAGTAATTTTCACTATTCATCAGAATATGAAAGTTATCCGAAAAGTACCAAAATTTCACCTTAGGCTAAATTCGATACTCCGAATCCAAAAATAAAGTTCATTTTGAAAAATAAGATTTACTGGATTTCAAAAAGTGGTTATTACTATTCATAACGGCTAGTTTTAATAATATTTTTATAGCATATCGTTGTTTAGTGAAACTCGGTATTGCGTACTACACACGCTATCGAGGAAGGTCACGATTGTGTGTAATGAAAGACAAGTCAAGGATGTGTGTTGTGCAAGCTCCTTTTGGTGTAGCGTACAACACAAGACATTAATAAAATTAAAAAGAATATTTTTTCTATAAAATCTTGGGCTGTTACAACCCTGACGATTTTCGAGCATCTAGAGATACCTAAAGAGAGTAGGGTGAATCTTGCTACCTACATGCTCCAAGAATCCTCCAAGAGATTGTGGGATGTGGTCTCGCAGGCGGGACACTAGTAGTATATGTCTTGGGATGTGTTTTGGAACATCTTCTACGATTACATATATATGGAGACTTTGAGGGCCGATCATGTTTGGGAGTTTATGAGTCTGGAGCTGGGTACTCTTTCTCTTATGGAGTATTCCTCTTGTGTCACCAAGCTACAGTGTTTCACACCTATTCCAAGAGGTGATCAGTTATTCCTTACACAGATGTTTGAGGATGGTCTGAGGCACGACATCTGGATGTAGGTGAACATCTTCAGGTTGACTTCGATATATTTTATCGTCAACTTGGCACTGATTATAGAGCACAATCTGAAGGATTCTGGAGCTGCGATCCAGGGTGGAACGGCATCCAGAGTTAGTGCTCCGCCAGTTGATAGTAAGAAGCGCCATAGAGAGGTTGTGCGAGTATATCAGAGAAAGATAGATGCATCTTCCGGTATCCAGGGGGCATGCTACTAGTGTGGGAATAGTGGGCATACGAGGCCACGTTGCCCAGGAGACCTATTAGAGTGCCGATCTTGTAACAATATGGGTCACCTCCAGCGCTTTTGTCAGTTCATCCCACTAGTAGCTAGAGATAGGAGTTCTTTTATTACTCCTTGTTCAGGAGAAGCACCACCAGTTTCTCAACAGTCTAGGAACTAGAGTTCTTCCGGCCATTCAGACCGAGGTGGAGGTAGTGGTCATAGTAGCCAGTCACCAAGATTTCAGCGACATTAGGTTGGATCGGATAATAGTGTTCAAGTAGGGTCACAGGGCCGCGGTATTGGCCAGGCCATTGTAGTGTAGCTCAACCACCAGGTGCAGGATCCTGAACCTTCTACCATTCGAGGTATGATCATAGTATCCTCAATACTGCTGTCGTGGAGAGCCTTGGGCTCTGTATCTTTTCTTCTGCTGATATTTTGACGCTAGACACTCCATTGGGGATTAGAACGACTAGTGTACATTTGTGCAGAGAGTGACCCCTATATGTTGGTGGATGTCACTTTTTATGGGACCTCAATGTCCTAGAGATGACAGGTTATGATGTTATTCTCATGATGAACTGGTTAGTTCCATTCAAGGAATTCATCAACTGTTATCGCCGCTGGGGGATTTTTATATCACCAGAAGGTGGATCTTTTCTTCATAAGGGAAATTTGAATGTCCAGGTGAGTAGAGCGGGTCCAGAGCATATTGGGTTGGGAGGAGTTACAACCCGGATTGCTAGTCTCTACCTGGATGACTAGGGAACTTCGCGTTTACACATTCCTCCATTGGTGGATCATTTCAAATATGTCTTTACAGATGACTTTTTAGGTTTGACTCTAGAGCATGAGGTAGAATTTTCTATTGAGATCATGCCAGGGGTAGTACCAGTGTCCATTTCAAATTATAGGATGACTACACCAGAGTTACAGGAGCTCACTAAATAGTTTGAGAGTTGCAAGATAGGGTTTCATCTGACCCAATACTTCTCCTTGGAGTTCACAAGTCCTGTTTGTGATGAAGGCAGATTGTAGCCATTGGCTTTGTGTGGATTATCATAAGCTGATCTAGTAGATGGTCAAGAATCGATATCCATTGCCTAGGATTGATGATCTCTTTGATTAGCTTAGAGGAGCCCAGGTGTTCTCAAAGATTAATGTGAGGCTCAATTATCATCAGTTGCACGTTAGACCATCTGATATACCTCTCACAGACTTTCGGATTAGGTATGGTCTATAAAAGTATATGGTTATGTCATTCGGTCTCACGAACGTGCCTGCAGTTTTCAAGGGATTGATGAACCAAGTATTCCATCCATACTTGGATTCCTTCATGGTTGTTTTCATGGATGATATCTTGGTGTACTCTTACACTCAACACGACCATGCCACCCCTCTTGAGATTGTTTTCAGTACAGTGAGGGAGAATCATTTATATGATAAGATCTCAAAATGTCACTTTTGGATGGACTTGATTCCCTTCTTGGGTCACGTTATCTCAGAGACAAGAGTATTAGTAGACCCAGAGAAAGTGAGAGAAGTAGTTTCCTTGGAGCAGAAAAATAACGACTTTGAGGTGCAGAGTTTTCTAGGGCTAGATGGAAACTACAGACATTTCATACATGTCTTTTCACACTTAGAAACACTGCTGACAGGTCTGAACAAGAAGGGTGTGATGTTTCTATGGTCAGATTCATGTGAGTCAGCCATTTAGGAGTTGAAAGCGAGGTTGAATTCGGCACCAATACTAGTCTTTACAGATCCAGGCAAGAGCTACACTGTCTATTGTGATTGGTGAGGTATCGTGCTAGGAGATGTGCTTATTCACGGAGATGGAGTCGTTGTGTACGGGTCTAGATAGTTGATGCCACATGAGAAAAATTACCCAACGCATGATCTGGAGTTGGCAGCTGTTGTTCATGCCTTGCACTGTTGGAGACATTATCTTTTGGGTGACCATTTTGTGGTTTTCACCGACAAAAATATTCTCAAGTACATATTCAATCAGTGTGATCTGAATTTGAGATAGTACTTGGGGGTCGAGTATCTTCAATCTTTTGGTTTTGAGCTTTCCTATATGTCAGGAAAGGGAAAAATAGTGGTTGATGCATTTAATAGGACTCAGATAAAGGTAGTTCAGGAGGTCATCATTGAGTGGGAGCTTATGACTCTATTCTATGAGATGCATTTTGAGGTGCATGATAGACAGGGGAAGAATTTTTTTTCTTCTTTAGTTGTTACCTCTATTATTATTGACCGATTTTGAATGAGGCAACTATTAGATTTTGTAGTACTATTACTATGAGATTGTATGTCTAGAGAGGAACCTATTCTTTCATGGACCATATGCGAGGATGAGATCTTGTGTTTCTAGGGAGGCATATGGGTGCTAGTAGATATACATGAGGAGCTGATGCGAGACATTAATTCCACAGTTTGGGTAGTTCATCTTGGCATCACCAAGATTTATCGAGATCTACACTATTAGTATTGGTGGCCTGGTATGAAGAGGGATGCTGCTGGGTTCGTCGTGAGATGTTCCACTTGTCAGCAGATGAATGTGGAGCATTAGTGACCAAAAGGGATTTTAGAGTAGTTACCCATTCTCGAGTGGAAGTTGAATGAGGGCGTGATGGATTTCGAGGTAGGGTTTCCGAGGTCACCTTGAGGGAATGATATAATTTGGGTTGTCATTGACATACTCACAAAGGTTTCTCACTTCTTCCCGATAAAGGAGACCATCATTGTTGATGAGACGGGGTGGTTGTACATCCTAGATATTGTACGTCTACATGTATTTCCACACTCCATTGTTTCAGATAGGGATGCACTTTTTACATCTCAGTTTGGGTATGGGATTCAGAAGGATTTGGGTACACAGGTACTTTTGAGTACAGTTTACCATCCCAAGACAGATGGCTAGTCCAAGCATACGATTCAGGTACTTGAGGACATGCTCCGAGCATTCATTCTGTATATTGGATGTTCTTGGGAGAGTCATATACCTCTTGTGGATTTTTCCTACAATAATAGTTTTCAATAAACTATTAAGATGGCACCTTATGAGGCTTTGTACGGTATGCCATTCTGATCACCATTATGTTGGCTGGAGGCAGGAGAGACAGCTATGTTGGGAACTTGTCTTGTTCAGGAGACCACAGAGCAGATAGATTTGATTCTAAAGAGGATGGCTATTGCACAGTCTCAACAGAAGTCTTATGCTGATCAGCTGAGACGACCTATGGAGTTTGAGGTCAGGGACCATGTTTTCCTGCATGTCACACTGAGGTTGGGACACAAGAGGATTTGGAGGCAGGGTTAACTTTCACCGATATACGTCGGACCATTTTGGGTGTTGGTGAGAGTTGGGCCGGTTTCCTATTGGCTATAGTTACCTCAGAGGTACCGGGCTATGCATGATTTCTTCCATGTTTCTTAGCATGGACATTACTTTTCAGACATATATCATGTCTTTCATCTCTAGGAGGTTGATCTCGAAGTGGATGAATTGATTGAAGAGCATCCTATCCGGATTGTGGATTGCAGAACAATGGTTCCCCATGGACGGTGTGTTCCTTTGGTACGTGTGCTATGGTAGCACAGGAGAGTACAGGATGAGACTTGGGAGAGGGAGGCCGATGTACGAGAATAGTGGCCAACGATGTTCGAGGTGTCTGCTTCTCACCATGCTAGTGAAATTTGAGGGTGAATTTTATTAATGGGGAAGTTTGTAAGAAACCGGATCATCTTTTCACGTATTTTTTTCCCTTTCTGGTCGTTTTTTGGAGAAAAGAAGAATTTCATGAAATTTTCTAAGTACACATTTTTTACTTTATGAGTACACGTCTGGTACTTTCTTACCCTATTAGGATGTGTGTTGGATGTGTAGTAGCTGCACACACGGCCGTGTGGGAGTGACTTGGAGGCCACTTAAATCGGAGTACAGAAAAGGTGAGTACATTCCATGTACATCCAAAGTACATGATGGGTACTTTTTTTCATTAAATGCACTGGGGTCGCCTTTGATGGACAGAAACCACTTCTTTTAGGTTTTGTTCATCAGAGAGCACTGAGTAATTGCAGATCTTTGATGAGCCCCTGATCCTCTGTCCATCCTCGGTTTTGAGAACCTTTAATTGTGTTGGAATCACATCTTTGAGGTGTCCCTTCTACTTGAGCCATGTTTTCCAGTTACTCTTCATTTCCATGTTATCGTGGGTTGAAAGTTTTGGAAATTTTCATAGATCAATGACGTTCCAAGGAGAATCAAGATTCAAGGTTCAAGTGTATTTATCTCCTAACCCCAAGGTAGGTGGTTTGTACCTTTCCGTTAAATGTCTTTGAGTATTATGTGAATATTCCACCAATACCCTTTAACGGCGTATTACGTGTTTTCAGTTTTTCCCCTGTTGTTTTCCTGCATTTCCTGTATGCATGTGTAGAGGTTATTTGGATATGAATTTGGTTGATTTACATGCCTTGGATGTGTACTGTCCTTGAATTCTCCGTTTATGACAGTTTGGTCCTGTTGAGTTTTTGGCAGCTTTACCTGTTTTCCATGCCTATTGTTGTAGGATGGAGAGTTGTATTTATGAAATGCTTGTTCTATTGTAGACTGATTAGCTAGTTAGTTCTGTAGGTTTAATTTTTCCGTATAGCATTATTATGTGTTGACTTACATGGGGCCGTGAGAACCTGGTGTAGTAGACTAAGAGGGGATAGACCGAGTGAGATTCCATAGAGAGTCTTTGGACACTATAGACTATGGGTGGATAGATAGAGTGAGCTTCCTCAAAGAGTATTAAAGCTTTATAAACTATAAGGGGATAGACCGTGTGATCATCCTCAGAGAGTCCTTGATTGATTTAGACAATAAGGGGAGAGACTGTGTGAGCTTCCTCAGAGAGTCTGTATTTGACTTGAAAGACATGGGCTATAAGGGGAATAGACCGAGTGAGCATCCTCAGAGAGTCGACGACCTTGGGGATATAACGGTAAATGACCTGTGAGCTACCTCAGAGATTCCTTCAAAACTTTAGACTATGCAGGGGATGGACTATGTGAGATTCCTCAAAGATTCTTGCATTACTTTTAACTATAAGGGGATAGAACGTGAGCGCTTCCTCAGAGAGTACTTATTGAATTTCTATACATGACTAGAGGGGTTAGACTGAGTGAGATTCTAAGAGGGATATCTGTACCACTTAGGTAGGAACATATGGGATAGCTGTGAGTAATTTACAGAGTGTTACCTTTTTGTGATTAGCTGATTTCTTCACTCTTGCTTGTTGAACTGTGGATTGTTTACCTCTATGTACGGTCCTGTTTACTGTTTACTGTTACTATACTTTTATATTCCATATACTCATTGACTGATAGTTATAGATATTCGGGTGGTTTCATACTGGGATTTAGTATCACACCATATTTGTGTTAGGCTTTTGGCCAAAAAAGACTATGTTGTTGCAGGTATAGACAATGGAAAGTGCCTTTCTACTTCAGGTACACGATATGCTGTGGAGTTGGAGATCACGGGACGAAGCTATGGCTTGTGATGATGAGGAGTTTATCTGTTTCATTTTTTATTTTATCTTAGTACTGTATTCAGCATTGGGACTTTTTTTGGATGCAATTCCTAGACATATGTGTCATGCGGCATTTATATATATGTTCTCCCGTTGTTTCTTACTTATAGTCTTCCACTGATTGCTTTTGTATGGATTATTACAACTTCTAATATTGTATATAGTTTCTCTTAAGCTATGTACTCTTCCAATGAGTGCATATTTTCCCCACTTTCACACCCAAGGCCCTCGCTGCTTGTCGGCTACCTCTGGAGTTTGCGGAAATGTGCCTGAGAACATTTGACCAACCGGGTACGGGGGGCCTATGCGTGGCTTCCGGAACCGGGACGTCAGATGATCAATAAATGAATAATTAGTCAAGAATCTTGTATATACATGTGTTTTATGTTTCTAATGGAATATCTCATATTCATTAATTTTCTTACCTCTTCTTATTCAAATAACCAAAAAAAATTTCCATGTTATGTCGGCTAATTGCATATGTGAATAATGTTTTTATTCTTTTTCCTTTAATACATTCCTGAATGGTATAAAAACCATTATTCTGGAGAAATATTATTTTAATATATTTATTATAACCTATTTAATATTATATATATTTTATATTAAACATAACTTTATTCATTCAATATTATTTTTATACGATAACTTCATTTGGTGACCTGTGTGTTACTGCCTCCTAAATATGATGTGATTCGTTCACACATCACATGGATTGTATTAAGGATTGTTTCAGTAAACATATATGATATAAATGAAATATTATTTATAATTAATTATATTATATATTTATACATATATACATATATCATTTAATTTTACCCTTTTAACACGATAGGAAAAACTAAAACAGCGTTCATGTGTACATACGTCCAACCATCTCCATGAACGGTGTTCATAGTTTGTATTCAAAGATTATTATAAATAAATATATATAAAGAATATATTAGATATTTATATCATATTTTATATTATATATATAATTTACTTATGACCACATGGACTGTTGAAATCATACCAAGATCATTTTCTACTCAACAATCGAATATCAACAAAACATCAGAGATGAACTTAAATAATTATGTAATTGGTTTACCATCATTTGAAGTTATAAAAATGAATAATAAAAATTTAAATGGTTCTCAAAAATGTTTAAATTAACCAATTATTTTTATTTAGTATGATAAGTAACATACAAGGCAAGTCTGACTCGAGGTAGGGGAATTTCTTAAACCAATTTCCATTCAGTGGGTCAAACTTCTACTTCTTGATTATGTCATTCAACCTTTACATGTGAAATTAATTTCGAATATCTTATTTTTATTTATATATTTAATTTCAATCAATTTTTTTAATGAATATTTTTTTGGAGTGTTCTAATTTCTATACAAAATCACAAAAATAATGTTTTTTACATATATAGAAACAACGACATCATTACCGCCATTACTGTTAAATGATTTATGGATTCCTCTATAATCCATAATTTTTTTGAAGGGAACCTAAATACCATATTTAATTTTCATGTATTATTTATTGAAAAATATTTATTAATGCATTGATTTGGTCAATATCTTGAAATTTTATCATGTGATTTCTATGTGGAAATGTTATTTTCCCTTTAAGAATGATTTAGGTATTATGATTATGTTTCAATTTGTGGTAATTTCATTTGATTACAGGTGGTTAAATGTTAAAATGAGGTTGGGGATATTGTGATAGCACTCCAATGGATTCTATAAGGAGACAGAGTTAAAATATAATGTTTTTATTAAAAAGATTTATGGAATATACTATGATGGGTATTCCAAACATTTCCATGATGTTTACACCCTATGTGGTAGTGAAAGCTACAATGTAAGTATGATATTAAAGCTACAAGTTTCCTTTAGGAATTATTATTCTGATGAGTTTTTCATGAATATTATGACTTATTTAGAAATGTTCTTGGACTTATATATTATGGGTGAAAAGTATGATTTCATATTATTCATGAAAAAACATTATTATTTCCATAATCTATGTCACTTATTGAGTTTCTTACTCATAAAAAGTTTATGAAATTTTTTTATAGTGTATAAGGATGATAATGAAAATGGAAGAATTAAATAATATTTTTATCAAGAAAAATGAATCATGTTTACTTTCAATTGTTATAATATTTTGTAATAAATGGAGACTATTGTAGTTTTTTCAACTTTGTTTAATTTTACATTGTTAGGTAAAAGCTATGTACGAATTCTATAAAACAATAACCCTAAAAAGAGCCTCAATGTAAATTCATGACTTAACCCAAGATTATGTAATATTAAAGGTCAGGTCCTTATATTTTATGTCATTCACTACGAAGAATGTGAATGATTTTATGATAGTGCTTATTAATTAACATCGATGGTATCAATTTATAGTGAATAATCACTATCCCCTACAAAGGATTGATAATTTATTTCACGAGTTTATGGGAGATAGCTGTTCATGAAATATGAATATATTGTTTTGGTGTTAGATAATGTTTGTAAATGGGAAATATATTCCAAATACTTCATTCAGATGTCATTATAGACACTTAGATTATTTCAGTACTATTTGATGTTAATAATTACTAAAATGTTTTATTGGGACTGATGAAAAAATTGTTTCATGAGTTCCATAATCATATTGTTGGTGATTTAATTTATAAATACCTTATATATTCAGAAATCATGGAGTATTATTTGGTGATGGTTTGGAATCCTTTCAAAATCCATTATTGACACTAACTCTACGGGAAGTTGTCCATATGGATGTTTTGGATGAATGTGGTGAATTTTATTTGGATTTATTTCATAAGAAGGGTGTGGAAATTAATCTTTATAACATTGAGGTTATTTTTTGTTGGGTGACACCCAATAATGATATATAGGATCAAACATTACTTGGCCATTCCGGATATTATATGTGTATGATGTTTGATTTATCATGCACTGAGACTATATTTATTCCTTTAAACTAAAATGATCATTCTATATTTTGTCATATTATTACGATGATATATTTGATCAATCTTTGTAGATTATTTTTATTCAGTCATTTATATCTATTCTAAAGAATGGTGTTATGTTCATTGTCTTATATAATGATTCCCATATTTTTTTGGGTTATATTTTAATATAGTGGAGAGTGGTGATCCTTTATGGATCATAGTGCTTTCAACATTAAGATTTTAACAATGTTTTTTATAATTTTTATTTTGGAATAGTAATGTTTTGGTAAATTATGTGTTTTCATTGTCTTGTTAGATATAATTATATGTACATCGCATATCATAAGATCCTTGATATATATCCTATCAATGTGATTTAAACATATATCAGTAGTTGTAAATAGATTTATTTAATGATTATAATACGAAAATTTTCAATACAATTGTAATGGAAAATGATGCTTATGATATGAATAGAACGGAGTCACTTGGAGATTTTCTATGGGATATAAAGATTCATTGAATAATATGGACGAGCTAGTTGATTTTCACCATGATATAAAGGATTTCAGTTTTTTAGGTTTCTGAAATAAGATTATTGTGTATTAATTGTTATTGTAGATAATGGATTATCCCCATTTGTGTGATATGGAGGTAGAGCTTCAGTGATATCATATCGTCAATAGCGACTCTATTGAAGGATAGTTATAGATTAATCTACAATAGATTGCTTTTATGAAATTTCACATATTCATATCATGGAGTATGATTCGGTTCATCATGAATTTTATAGACAACCATTATTTGTATAGAATTTTTTAATTTTGAAGTATCCTATAACGAGGATTAAATATTTATAATCAGCAATGGAGAGGCTAGTATTTGAGTTTGTGATTTTATGGGGTCTCTTATATGGTGATCATCGAGCATCATGTTTCTACTTTTTTATTATTTTCATTAAATTGTTTTTGATAGATATGGGAGGAAATATCAGTAGATTCTATTATTATTTTTCATTGATCTTTTCGTGACCCATGATTGATGAGAAACTCATATGGGGTTGAATGAGAGGTCTTTCTTTGTTTACATTAATTACCTTTTAATTAAACCACTCAAAAATGTTAAGGTTCTAAATAAAATCAATTAATTCCTAGATTCATCACATTTTGTGAAATAAAAAATAAATATGATAGCATAATGTATTTACAAGGTTCGACATGAAATCCTCCTCTTTTCTTTAATGGTTAACCTACCAACCCCGATAATTATTTTCACTTTATCATCACTAATTGTTAAAATTTATGAGAATCTTTACCTATCTAAACAGAGTACACTATTTTTACCGTAACAAATTGATTCCCATACATATAATTCATTTTCTCCCACATTATGATACTAATAAAATATTATTCAATTCTTAAATGGTGATCCATAAACGAAATATCATCATCGTCTCCTTAGTTTTTTTTAAAAACCACTTATATATATAATATTTCTCAATGGATAAAATAGATTAGTTGTTTTATATGTCTACCTACTAATGAACAACCGCAAAATTTATAGTCTTGATAAATTATCATTTTCATGAAAAATGTTGACCTTCCTCATCTTCTAGAATACATGGATTCCTAGATACCCTATCTGGCTCCCTTTTTTCTCACCATGATACATGGTTAATGAAATTCACTAAACATTTCACAAGAATTTAATCAAGATTATAACAGAATTATTTTATCACCCTAATTAATATATACCCAATTAGAATTTTTTTCAAAATAGACATTTGTTATCAAAATTAGTAGAACATGTTTTTCATTATTATTAATTTTTTCACAACATCATAATTACTCCTCATTTATTATGGATATTATTTTTTATCTATTATCCAACAATTTATCCTCATCCAATAATGAATGAATAACGATATATACCTCTTGAAATGATGTCCATGAAATATCAGATTAATATTATCATTCATAAAATACATTGAGATGTTATATGAATTCCTACGAAATAAAATTTAATCACTTTATAGATTTTTTACACATTACCTTGTTTTTAAATGAACCATTATATATTATAACCATTATAAATTTCTTATAGGATTAGGTATTATGAATAAGAATAACATAATTATGAAATATTTATGAAAATATATTTTCATTTATTATAATTTATCAATTAATGAATAAGAGATAATCATTATGTTTTAAAAAAATAATTTCATTATTAAAAGACAAATTATTTTTTTAAAATATATTTTTCATGGTGCTATGAGTTTTTCTATAAATCATATATTGATAACTATTAAAAATTAATTTTAATTATATCTCATGGTTATGTATGAATAATCGTTCATACCATACTTATCAAATTTTTTGGAATTTAGATAAAAGTATTTGAAGTTAAAAAGTATTATTTTTTTGAAAATGGTTTTTATAAATAGAATGAATTTTTATTTTAATAATTTAAATAAATAAATATTGATTAATTATCCTAATAAAATGTAAATAATTTTTATTTAACTAAATATTTTAACATTCATATAATATCTTTTACTAGGCAAATAAAGAAACTAAATTCAATTTTACCCTTAAAATTGTATTTCTCTAAAAAATATATTTCATTTCAATTTATTAATTAATTTTAAAATTAATTTCTATACCTTATGAAATTATAAATATGTTAAACTAATTCAAAATTTGGAATAATCATTTAAATATATTTCTAATAAGGAAAAATGTATTTTTGGTCAGTATTAATGGTAAAAATAGTAAAAATTTGTAACCATGTTTATGGTTAAAACAAATTTACATGGGGTTTCAAAGAAATATAATGGAAATATTTATGATTAAAAATGAATAAATATTACCTTTTTATGATATTTAGACCTTATATTATAATTAAATTTATTTTCTATCCATTTGGTTACTCCATGACAAAATTTTGACTTCATAATATTTAAATCATTTATGAAATTTCATGTGTGTACCTCTCCTTGTATATAAAAGGGAACCAATTACTCTACATTATTCATAAAATTGAAGCCATATAAAATGGAAATTAACTTCCAAATATCTATCCTATACTCCTTACCTTTATTATTGAGGTATATTTTATACCCTATGACCATCTTTCTTAATCTCGTGGTTTAATCCAACGTAGGTCTCTCAAAGAAGATGTAATAATCATACCTAATACATTGAATGATTATTTATTTTTATATATCCTATAAAAATTGTGTATATATCCTTACATATAGATTAAATTATAATCAATATAATCATATTTTATTATATTTATGGTATAACCATTTTCCACCTTAACTCTATCAAATTGGAAATGAAAGTATCAGTCATTTGGACGTGTAGACATCCACCTTCATTCAGTGATATGATTCATTTTTCTATCACAACCTATCATATCATGGTATAATGATATATTTTAAAAAATATAAAATATAAATGCGTTAATAATTATTTTATAATGATAATATAATATTTTAATTTCTATCCTTTTCTTTAGAGAATAAAAACATTGACCATGCATACATGTGGGATGTTGTCTCTATGAACAATATAATTCCATTTTCAATATTTTCAATTTATGAATGATTATAGATTTTTATATAATAAATATATATGATATTAATATCATTATTTACATTATATATATGTTTATTCCATTGTCATTATTCAAACACCAAATCTAAAAAATGAATCATTTGACACACGAAATGATGACAAAAATGAATGATTATTATTGAGTAGGTGAAATAATGTTAGAAGTAAACCATGTAAGATATTATAAGTAGGAATATGATTTTTTATATAATTATAATAAATTTAAATTTATTTTGTAAGACGTAAAAATAATATTCAAGTAAATTTATACATCATATATTAATTCCTCATCTCAATATTATTTCATTCATTCATTTGGCATATTCACCACCAGTATTCTACATTTTGTGTATATACTACACATTTTATATATTAAATAATGGTTATATATACATTATTGTTATTTTATTTTTCATTTAATGTTTCTTTTACAAGGGGTTTATAATTAAAATTTTACCAATTTTTAATGGATTTAATGTTACAGTCTCACTTTTTTACTAGGATTGTTTATGATTAAATTTATGATGTTGAAATTATATGATATATCACTAAAAATATATTTTTTTAATTATCATATTTTATTTCCATAAATTTAATATTTTTATTTAATTTCACTTTCTTTTTGTAGTCAACATTTATAAATAATATCATTAAGAAAAATCGACATTTTATCTTTCTTCATTCAAGAATATAATATCTCAATATATATATTTTTATTATAATTTATTTAATAAATTTTTTTCCAAAATTAAGTGATTTATAAAATAAATTTTCACCCATTATATAATTTTTATAATAAATATTAAAAGTAATATTGTTTTCATTATTTCAATGAGTTTCATTCTACCGAATGTGTGAGTTTTTTTTAATGATTACTATATTAACGGATTTTTTTCCATCTCAAATACTATTTTATTGAATGCATAGAAAAAATTACAGTTTTATTTTCATAGAAAAAAGTTTTCTATTTTTATAAATATTTCTAGATTTAAACTATTTTATTTCAAAAAACATAATGTTCTTTTAATCAATAAATTTTGCAGTTGTCTTTTAAAAGTATTTTCATCCTTGATAACATCAATTGATGTTACTAATGCTTCACTAGGGATATGATCCCCATATACCATACATATTCAATCAATAGAAGATTTTTTAATATGGAGATGAAATATTGATGAAACTCAATTTAATTTTAATTTCTTAAGCTACGAAATTAATAGTAACTACTTTCATAATATTCTAGATTATATATTAATTGATTATAATTATGTGACCAGATCCAATGAATTATGTATTGAATAATGTTTATGGGATGAAAGGGTACACATAAGGTAATCTTAATCCCAAAATAGGGAACATGGGATCTTGTTCCTTTTTAAAAGAGCGTACATGGGTGATTACCGAATCCCAGCATGTGATAAATTTTTTAGTAGATAATCATTAGAAATAATTTTTATTATTATAATTATTCACACTACAGATCACACTCCTATGAAATTTTCTTAAAAAAATTTTATATTCTCATGGATTGTGATCTTTGATTATATTTTTAATCAAGTCTTATGAACTGAAAAATTTTCACCCCTGAATAATGATTATTATCTTTGAATTATTTTGTATGATTTTATAATGTTTATCATATTCACTCAATCCTTTATTCATATTTTATACTCATTTATGATTATCCACTGTTATATCACATGTTCACCCAAACAAATAATTTTAGTTCAACCATTATTATGTTTCCTTTCCCTACCATATGAATAAATTGTTTATTTTGGGTATTTCAAACAATTTTACTATTAGATACAAAATTATCTGGATATGTTGAATCCCATTCATAAAATAAAATTATCATGTATCTAATCCAAAATTATATTAAAAATTAATGGTATTATGGTGGGAATTATTTTTATATATATTGAATATACATAAATAATGAAGAAATGTTTAAATATGTAATGCTTGGGTATCCTTACTCTGCACCAAAAACGAATTTAGTGATTTTTAAGGATATATATTTTAAATCTATAATGGAAACCGCAAGGTATGACTAAAGATATGAAATTATCCTATTTTATGGTAGAAGAACGATTATTATTTTCCAAAAAAATTATTCTCAATTTGGATATTATAATGTGGATGAGGATATTGCCTAGATTCTCATGTGGATAAAATAATATAAAATGCGAAGATTGGGCGTTACCCAAAGAGACACCAGTGGATGATTAGTCTTCGTGAGACTAACCACCTTGCTAGACACTACCAGGTAATAGACATAGGTTAATCCACATTTTCATTATGAATTATTATAAATGGTTTTAATAGATAATGACAGTGGATTTTATAGAATAAACCTAAGGTTTCATAGACTAAGAATATTTTTTTTAGGATTTTGACATACTATGAATGTTTTTTTATAATCACATAATTTCATTGTATGATTAGGGTTCCTCACACAATTATTTTATATTTTAATCAATGTATGGAAGAATAATGAATCATTCGGACACTAAAGGGGACAAGTAATTCATGGTTTTCAACTTATGAATCCAAATTTCATGGGAAGTCAAATGTCAAACATTGTTGGTATTTCTAATCATATATATCATTTAATTATTAGTAATGCATTCCTATATTTGTTTTTTATGATACAATCAATAGAAAATTACATTTTTATGAAGGTTCATGTGATAAATACGGTAGAGGGTTAAAGATTCAGATTATCTAATTCCTTGAATATTAGAATAATCCCCAAATTAAATGTCTTAGTGGATTGAAAATATTTTTTTATGAAAAAATAATGGAATAAAACAACTAATTACGGAGGAAAAATTAATAATTCTATGAATCGAAATCTATTACAACATAAGGTAGCAATTATTTTTCAATGACATATGTTTGGGTAACATTATAATTATCTGATTTAACTAACTAATACAGGTGTTATATCCTAGAACAAGGGATGAAATATTCTATATCCACCATTTATATCGGTCATGTCTGTTATGGGACATTTATCATCTACTATAGAGATGGTTATGTGATGTCAATGTTTTATGAATGTTACATTTATTATTATTATTATTATTCGTTTTAGTTTAATTTGATGTTCTTTTGACCATTAATCGGTTCACCCAAATGATATCCATAAGAAATTACAAGAATATGGAGATCACATTGGATATTATGAATCAAAATGCACCCATTTACATGGGGGATGATAAATACAAAATTTCAATGAAAATTACTTCTAATATATGGTTATTGATTCACATTCATAAATGTTATTATCTTGTATAGTTGGGAAAAAAATAATTTCAAATATATGGTTGTAATGTGATATTCTACTGATGTATTTAAAAAATATATTCATATCCTTCACACAAATCCTAGATTTTAGTTTTAAATAGATCTTATACCCAGTACTACAACTATATCAATTACTATATATATAATGTACCTGATTTAGATACATAAATTGAAGAAACAAAAATAGGTAATGTTTATAAGGGATTAATTCATCCAATTACATCACCATGGGGTGAACCTGTTCTTTTTATTATTGATAATGACTTAAAAATAGTAATATTCATTTATTATCAATTACATAACAAGTTAACGATCAATAAGGGAGAAACTTTTCCCCATACTAGTGATTTTTTTATCAGTTTTGATGATCTTAATACTTATCAAAAATTGGATATTGTTCTACAAACTATAATCAAGGTTACAATGTTTAGATATACCTATAAAAATCATTCATATTACATATGGACACCATGAATTTTTATGGTTAAAATTTGGTATCACTAACTCCCCTGGAATCTGTATTTATTAAATTAATAGTGTATTTAGAGATTACCTAGAACAATTTTTCTAGTTTTTGTAGATTATGTTCACATATACTCTACGAACAAGATGAATAATTATGATCACTCAATAATTTTGTTTGGGAACATGATATAGGAGAAAATATATTCTAAATTAAACAAGTTTGAATTATCGTTACATAATGTATCAATCAATTGACATGTGATCAGAAGAGATGGAATAACAATACATAATTATAAGGAAGAATTCATTGAACATTGGACATGGCCAACCACTATAACATATATCCATTTATTTCTCAGATTTAAAAAATATTAAAAAAAATTATGTTGATTTTCTAATGGATTTTTAATACACTCACTAAGTGAAAATTCATTTAATTGTCATTCTTTTAGACAGATGAATGTGAATAAAATTTCATGGAGTTTAAGAGAATTATTGTTATTACATATATACTAACAGCACCCAAATGTTGACTTGTTAATTTATCTATAGTGATGAATTTATTAATTTACTAGGACATGTTCTTTAGATAATGACAATCTGATTTATTATTCCTCTTTTAAATTACATGTATTTTTTGAATAATTTCCCCACCCATAAATTGGATTATGAAGCAATAAAAATTTTATTAACGATATAGATCTATCATAATTACAATGGGATTTGTGACATATATTCGAATAATAAAATCATAATGTACATAGTCAGATTTGAATAGTTCAATATTATCCAAATAAGATGGATGAATTTGATTAGATATTATAACTTCTCAATACATTAACACCCTAAGAATATGAGAAAGGTTATTAATACATTGATTCAAAGAGATTACGATAAATCATCTATGTTGAGGATCACAAATGATCTAATATTTATTTATTTGTAAATGGTGTAACATCAAATATATATGTAAGACAATAAATATTATATTTCTCAAATGATTATCAATCCGACTATCCCTGTAAAAATTAAATAGTCACAAAATGAATATAATGATCTTCAAAAAATTTGACCTTGATTTTGATATAATATTGAAGATTAGAATTAAAGTTACTGCTTCATTTATAATAGAATTAAAGAGGGATATGTTTTTTCGAGATCATATCTCACTATTGTCTATTCATCTTATAATTATGAAAAATTAATAGAGTCTATAAGGATCATTTATAATTGGATAACAAGGAGGGATATATTTTGTAGTATATATATCAGGAGTTATTATGTGAGAAAGTTACATCTTGGTGGTATAATTCAAAGGGGATGATAATACCATTTCGTGTAATGGTATAGAGATTGGACAATATCACTATGGGCATCATCAAAACATATGAAGGGAATAATATTATATGGTTTGTATTAAATAGTATTATGAAGTCACCGAATATAATTTATATCATCAAATATTTCTCTCTATAAGAGCATTCATGGATATACAAAAATAATGTAGGAACATTAGATGGAGTACCATATTCTATTATATCTGATTGAAATTATAGGTTTACATAAAACATCTGTTGAAGTCTATAACACACATTAGATGTGATGTTTTCTTAATACCTATCATCCTTTGATTGATATTTAGTATTATATATTTATATAAACCCATGATGATATGCTCATATCATGCTATCAATATTTCTATGGTTGTTGGGATCAATAATTTCTTCTTATAACGTTTTATTATAAAAATGGACTTCACTCATGCATACAAATGTATCCTTATAAAGAACTCTGTTGTAATAATTGTATTAATAACACACGTTGGGATGATGTTGGGGAACTAGTGAAATTGGTAACTATGTTAGTTGTGGAAATAGAATACAATGATATATCTATTAAGTAAACAATCAAGGGAACTTTGTATAGACAAAGGATTTCTGTTGACAATCTTATGTGAGAACCATAATTTTTTGTTATTGATAATATTTTGTAACAAATTCATCCATGGAATATTGTTATGAGTGTCATAAATAATGGTACGATGATTCATGGTTATATTAGACCATTCTTTATTCTTGATCGAGTATGGATAATAGCTTATCACATGACTCTTCCACTGAACCTCTCTCATGTTCATGTTACATTTCATGTTCCACTTTTGAGGTATTTCATACTATATCATTCACATGTACTTATAATTAAGGTTTTATCAAAACGTAATGATATTTAATATGATTAATAACTACTATAAATCTTGGATCAAAGAGGTAATGTGTTAGAAAGTAATACTACTTATATAGTTATTGTTATTTGGAGTAATCTATAATTCGAGGAAGTTACATGCTAATGTGAGGATGTGATGTAGTTGTATTTAAAAAAAAAAATTCATCAAAGTAATATATTTTGATAGAAATTTTCATTTTTTTGTGTTTTATTGTAATTAAAGGAGATTTTATCTGTATTCTTAGGAAATAAATTACTTGTATTCATGATTCTTCATTGCATGAAACCCAATTGTCAAACAAACCTTGATATATTATGATCAATATAACCTATACATACATATGAAATGTATATAAAGGATAAAAAAATGTAATACATATATATATATGTGTGTGTGTGTGTGTGTGTGTTTCTTTTCCATAATAAATATTTTTTTAGAAAGTAAGACATAATAATTAGATATTAATAAAATCATTTCAGTACTAAATTAACAATTTTTCAGAAAATATGTATTTTTCTAGGTGTTATGATTTATTATATAATAAATATATTTAACACTATTGAAAAATTATTTTGTAGAAATTTATTAATAATTTATGAATAAAAACCATTACATTAGTCATATAATTAATAGGAATGAATATATAATAATTTGGAAGTGAAAAAGAGTTATTTATCCGAAATCTAATTTTATGATCCCAATATGATTTTATCGTAATAAATTATATAATTTGGTATTTATTAATGAATAAATTTTTAATTTTAGAATATGTAATAATTAATATATGTTAGCATTCTTGTAATTTTTTTATTTTGAATGTAATGAAAGTAAACAGAGATTTATGGAAAAAAAATTAATTTTTCTAAAAAACTATTCCCATCGTGTTTTTGAACATTTTATTAGAAATTAATTTCTATAAACTATAAAAATAAAACATTTTAAAATTTATATCAACTTTCAATGCATAATTTCTAATTTTTTAAATTAGGTAACTTTCATTTTTTTCATAATCAACAGTAAAAACATTAATACTTTTGTAGAATAGTTAACGATAGAACATGTTAACTAGGGTTAAAGTAAAATATGTGTGTTAAAATGACATTAAAACCATTATAAATATTATTATTTTGAATATATTTAGTATTAAATTATCTTATTTAGTTATATTTTTTGTTCGGTTACTCATTCAACAAAAAATAATATTCTATTATTTATATTTTCCATGCAATTCCTTGTGTGTCCCTCCCAATAGTTACCTTAGGAATCCTCCTCCCATTCATTATTTAATTATGTTTATAAATGTATTTTGGACATTAAATTCCAAAAATATATATATATTCATTACCTAATTTATTGTTCTTCTGTTCATTCCATATTACTGCCCTATATAATCTTATAGTGTATGCCGACATATGTCTCTCAAAGAATAGGTTATCATCTTACCAGACTCTTCCAAAGTTAATTTTTTTCATAACATTAATGTATATAAATTGTATTAATTATTAAATATTAATATAGTAAAAACATTAAGAATATTTTATAATGATTTTTGGAAAACTATTTTCCACCTTCATTCTATCATATGGGAAATGAATGTATCTCTTGTTCATATGTGTGGCCTACAACCTACATGTAGTTAATTGATTAATTTTCCATCACCACATATCATAAATATTTTTCATGACTAATTTAATATATGTATATATATATATAATTTATGATATAATTATTACATTATAATAATTTTATATTATCTATTTTTCTTTTATTTATTTTATATGAATATGAATGCAATGTTCTTTCGTTGATACAACTATTGTGTTCATTAGAATTGAAATTCATTTCTCTATATATTCAATTTTTGAATTGTAATAAATTTTTATTTAATGAATGTATGTATTATTTATATCATGGTTAGAATTTTTGGTACCAGTTAACCAAGACTATGATTCATGTTCCATAACTACTAAACTGAATCAAAAAAATGATGTAGTTAATGCCCAAATGATGATGATATTGAATGATTATTAATATATAGATGATAATATTTTTTAATTAAAACATGTATAATATTATAAGTATGAACAATGATTATTTATTCAATCATAATATAATTTAATGTATTATATAGGTTGTTAAAACCACTTACAATACATGTTGTACATTAGGTATGAATTTGTCATCTCACTTTTATATCTATGATGTATGTGGCATATTCACCACTTATCTCATTCTTGTAGTGTATATATTAAACCATTGATAAATTATATAATGAAAATATTTATATTAAGAATAATTAATTTTTCATATGTATTTAATTATTTCAAGGGGGTTATTATTCAAAATATTCCAAAGTGTTATGGGTTTTATGTTACAATATCACATTTTATTGAGTATTTTATGCTTAAATGTCTTATAATGAAATAATATGATATATCTCTAAAAAATAATTTTTATTTCGTTATGTTATATTTATTTTATGAAATTAAAACATTTCATTTCGTTTTATACTATCTTCCTATACTCAAAATTTTGAAAAATAAATATAATGAAAAATAAAAATGTTTCTCATTGATCTAGAACATTTTTCATTAACATATAATTTTTATTTAAAATAATATCAAGAATATAATTTCAGTTATATAATGTTTTATTAATGTAATTAGTACCCATATATTATTTTCTATAAAATTTTTTATATTATTATTCTTGTTATTTTATTAACGATGTAATTTTTACAAAATGTATGATTGAAATCATTGAATTAATGATTTGTGAATGAATAAATTTTCACACGTTCATGATTACTCATTACATTGGAGTTTATTTAATATATTACACGGTTAATATTAGAAATCATAAGACATAAAGGTAACTTGAGGCATTCATAACATTCTTACGTAGGGAGTAACCCTCTTGGTTACGTTTGGAATACCCATCACAGTATATTCCCTAAATCTCTTCGTATAAACCTCAAAGTTTAACCCCTTCATATTACCCAATGCATTGGAGAGCTATATCAGGCTCACCCACCCTTAGTTTATCACAGAACCACCTGTCTTCATAATAATTCCCAAGAACCATAAACATAATCGTATCACATAAATCATGCATAAAGGAAACATAACATTTCCACTTTTCAATCACAAGATATCAATACATCACATTGATATAAAACAATTATGAATAAAATTTTGAATACCAAAATAAAATAAAAGTAAAACATGGTATTTATTTTTCTTTAAAAAAAGTTATGGCTTGTAGAGGAAGCCGAAACTCAAATAATGGTCACGGCGGCGGAGAATTCGCTGTCGCCGCATACGTACGAAAAAAAATTCCCTTTTTTTGTTTAGTAAAATGCTTCATATAAAAAATATTCCTTTTAGATAAACGTAAAATTAAAAGGGGTTTATACACCGTATAAAATAAGTTTGTGTATAAAAAAAAGTATGCCTCAATGAAAGCAGATTGAGATGAAGTCACATACCTCGGGTCCGAATTGACTTGATCATTCTTTAACGTCCTGAATAATAAACATGAGTTAATTTCTACTTTACTAAGAACCTTTTTTCATGTTCATTATTCCTTTTATATCACTTATTACTATTTCATGAACACTATGAAATTATTTAAGTTATTAACGGTCGTTTTAACGATCATTGGTACTTGAGTAAAAAATATGCTCTTTATAATTACAAGTTGTTCATGTATCCATTATATCAAGAGTTATACTCAATATTTATGTATCATATATATAATATATATCCAGTATATACATGCATTTATAATATTACCTAATCATTTAGAGGTAAGAAATGAAATGTGCCGTTCATTGAGACGGTATGTCGTACATACACATGAATGCTACTTCCATTTCTATTTCATATTTAATGGAATTAAAAAATAATGATACATAATATAATATACTTCCAGTATTTTATCATATATAATATCATTCAATCTATCCTTCATACGTACCACATATGGTATTAACGAATCAAATCCCTTTGAGGGGGCGGTAGTCCGCACTTCCTAAAATGAAGATATCACGTTTACCCATAATGGAAACCATAATTTTATTCCATAAATGAAAAATACTGAAGTCTAAGTAAAACAGAAACATATTATATATCATATATAAATATAGTGACATCTTAATGGCCATCATTGAATGTGTTATACGAGTGTTGAACAATCATCGTTTCGTGAGAAAGAAATTCTCCATCCACAGAAACAGTATGTTCTTTAACCATTAGATGTAGGTGTGTGTAAGTGTAGCTCAAATACATCTTATAACAACATCCTAGTATATTGAAGATACTGGTGTTTTCACAAAATAAAGTAATAAAAAGATTTTAGAGGGTTGGAGAAGAAAAATAAAACATAATAGCACAAGAGAAAACACTACCTTTAAAACGGGTAACTCTTTTTGATTTGAGCTCAAAGGTTTCTTGGGAAGACTTATGCCCAAAATGAGGCTTCTAGGAGTATGAAAGGGATGTGGAGAGACAATATGAGCAGGTATTGGCCGAGCCAAAGGCTTTAGAGGTGTGATTAAGGAGGTAGAGGTGGGGTCTTGTATAAGAGGAGAGGAGGGGCACTCTTGGAAAGTTATAAAAGGATACATTATGATAAAATGCTTTTCAAATTTAAAAGGTCCCAAAATAATATATTTCAAGGATAAGGTGATTAGTGTTAGGAATCCACCCATACAATAGGTTTTTGACATGTGTAGGTCGTATATTTTATATTATCTTTTCATTTTATTTACATCGTTAAATAATGAGGTAATCGCTGCATCATCATGGTGTCATAAATAATTAAATTTATTTAAAGTCTAAAAATTATAAAAAAAATATCATGATGTATAAAATATTTGTTTCTTTCTAATGAATATTTATAGTCAAAAATATGACTTGTAAAATCCCATTTAAAAATTGTTTTAGTAAAACACCTCAAGTTTGTGACATTTTTACTTTAACATTAAATAAAAAGGTATTAATGTCATTTTCCAACCAAAGTGGCTCCAAGAGGTCCCCAAGTTGACCCATTGATTTTCTTGAACGGCCATGATACATCAAATAAGGGTAGGACATGTGTCATGGTCATTCCATATTATTAAAACATTTTTCTTACCTTAAACTACACTAATTTTCTCCAATCGCGATTAAAAATGTAAAAGTTACTATTCAGCAAAAAATTATTTTAATCCCATTGAACCACATTTTACTTCTTAATGAAAACCATGTATGTCGGATTTTTGAAATTCAAAACAAAGAGGTAGTAAATTTTCATTTTAATAGAAAATCAGTTTTTATAAGTACCACTTAGTGGTTTCGCTGTTCATCAAAAAATGAAGTTTTCAAAAAAATACCAAAAATTCATCCTAAGCTATATTTGATATTCTGAATTAAAAAATGATGTCTATTTTAAAAAATTCAAATCATATATGTTACATTAATTAATTTAATAATTAATTTCAGTTGTCAGAACCGATAGCGTGTTTTTATGAAACAATATATATCAAAAGATTGACAGAAGTTTAAGTCCAATATCAAAGTGAAATTAATTTAAATGACCACTATTTTATTAAATGGTAAAAATATATTCTAATTTCACTTTAAAACCAATTCAAAAGATAATATAACCATACAATTAAATTCGATGAAAAAGCAGTTTTGATGTTAAATGCAGTATTTTTCACTATTCATTAAAACATGAACATTGTCAGAAAAATACCAAAAAAATATCCAATGTAAACTTCAATGTCCCAATCATAAATATTAAGTATATTTTGAAAAACAGAGCTTATAAAATTGTCAAAAATTTTATTTAAAAATGGTTTGCATCAAAAGGTAGTAAAACAATCTTTTAAGAATATTTGTGTATTCCATGCATAAGATTGGATTTATTCTCATTTTAAGACACTAAAACATTATCTAGTTCCTAAATAGACATAGATATGAATATATATTATTCATTACTTACTTGGGATGTTACATCCATCCCCTCTTTAGAAAATAGTGTCCCCGTAATTTATTTACTTATCGAATAAGTTGGGGTATTTGGCCCTCATTGCAATTTCAGATTCCCATGTTGCCTCTTCAATCATGTGGTTTTTCAACAAAACCTTTACCCGATGAATCACATTATTTTGCAACACTTTCTCCCTGTGGTCAAGAATCTGGACTGGTTGTTCCTCATAAGATAGGTTCTCTTCCAACTGAACTACCTCTGGACTCAAAATATGAGATGGATCTGGCATGTACTTTCTCAACATCGAAACATGAAAAACATTGTGTACCTGAGATAAACTTGGAGGTAAAGCCACTCGGTAAGCAACTGATCCAACTTTCTCCAGATTTTTATATTGTCCAATGAACCTTAGACTCAACTTTCCTTTCTTACCAAATCGCATCACACTTTTCCATGGGGAAACTTTGAAAAAGACATGATCACCTACCTCGAATGATATATCCTTCCTCTGGTTATCCACATAACTCTTCTGCTTGCTTTGATCTATTCTCATGTGTTTCTGAATCAACTAACCTTTTTCTGCCATCTCTTCTACCAATTCTGGTCCCATCAACTTCCTTTAACCCACTTCATCCCAGAAAGATGGAGTTCGACACCACTTCCCAAATAATGCCTCAAATGGTGCCATTTGTATACTGGAATGAAAACTGTTATTATAAGAAAATCCAACCAATGAAAGATGTTGGTCCCAACTTCCCTGATAATCCATCGAACAAGCAAGTAGCATATCCTCCAAACTCTGAATTGTTCATTCTGACTGCCCATCTGATTGAGGATGAAAACTTGTACTAAAATTTAATTCAGTACCCAAGGAATTTTGAAGGCCTTTCCAAAAGTTAGAACTGAAAATGGGATCACGGTCAGATACACTGGAGAGAGGAACTCCATGTAACCTGACTATCTCTTTAAGATACAAATGGGAAAGTTGATATAGGGAAAAATTATCTTGTGTAGCATGGAAATGAGCATATTTAGTCAAGCAATCAACAATAACCCAGATTGCATTATTACCTCGAGATGTCTTCGGTAATCCCACAACAAAGTCCATGGATATATTTTACCATTTTCACTTTGGCACTGGTAAAGGATGAAGCATCACTTTCGGTAACTTCCGCTCTGCTTTAAACTGTTGACAAGTCAAACTCTTCACATTAAAATCAGCAATATCCCTTTCCATTCCGTCCCACCAGTAATACTCCGTAAGATCTCTATACATCTTAGTACTGCCAGGATGGACTGAAAACGGAGAAATATGAGCGTCACATAACAAATCTCTCTTCAACTGTGAATCACATGGCACACACAATCTCTTACCAAATCTCAAAACAAAATCATTATCAATATTGAATTCAGGCAACTTACCCTTCTGAACCAGCTCTACCTTTTTCTGCAACTCGCTGTCTTGCTTCTCTACTTTCTTAATTCTGTCAGACAGAGAACATTTCACTGATACCTGAAACAAAACATAAGGACATCCTCCACCAACAACATCTATTAAAAAGTTCACCAAATCCTTTACCAAAGGATCACGTTCCAAACACAACATTGTTAATGAATCATTACTTTTTTGACTCAAAGCATCAGCCACATTATTTGCTTTTCCCGAATGGTAATGAATTGTACAATCATAATCCTTGATTAATTCTAGCCATCTCCTCTGTCTCATGTTCAATTATTTCTGAGTGAATATATACTTTAAACATTTGTTATTGTTATATATTTCACACTTTACTCCATACAAATGATTCCTCCAAATTTTTAAAGCGAAAACAACAGCAGCTAATTCCAAATCATGTGTAGGGTAATTTACCTCATGATTTTTCAACTATCGTGAAGCATACACTATTACCAGATCATTATGCATTAAGACGCAACCAATTCCTTTCAATGAAGCATCACTATAGATAACAAACTCCCCATTCATGGAAGGTAGTGCCAAAACTAGACCATTCAGCAATCTTCTTTTCGGTTCCTGATAACAATCATCACATTCTTTTGTCCAGATAAAATTAACACCCTTCCGAGTTAGCTTAGTCATTGGACTAGATAACCGTGAAAAATCTATAACAAACCTTCGGTAATAGCCTTCCAAATCAAGGAAGCTATGAATCTCAGTTACATTTGTGGGTCTTGGCCATTCTTCCACAACCATTGTTTTTGCAGGATCAACAGTTATCCCATCTTTATAAACAATATGAGCAAGGAAAGAAATTTTTTGCAACCAAAACTCACAGTTGATGAATTTACCATACAATTTATTTTATTTTAAAGTTTGCAAAATAACCCTTAAATGTATTTCATGCTCCTATTTACTTTTAGAAAACACCAATATATCATCAATGAAAACAACCACAAACTTATCCAAGAACTCATGGAAAATTCTATTCATTATGTCCATGAATACAGCAGCTGCATTGGTTAGCCAAAAAGGCATTACTACAAATTCATAATGGCCATATCATGTACGAAACACAGTCTTCAGAATATCTTCATCCTTTAACTTCAACTGATGGTACCCCGATCTCAGGTCAATCATTGACAAATATGGATCTCCTTGGAGATGATCAAACAAATCATCGATATGAGGAAAAGGTTATTTTTTCTTAATAGTGATGTTATTCAAGGCTCTATAATCAATGCATAGTCTCATAGAACCATCTTTCTTTTTTAGAAATCAAACAGTAGCACCCCATGGTGATGTGCTAGGTCAAACGAACCCTTCTCTAATAAATCATGCAATTGGTCCTTCAACTCTAAAAGTTCAATTTGAGCCGTTCGATATGGGGGTTTTGAAATTGGCTTAGCATCAGGAACTAAGTCTACAGTAAACTCAACTTCTCGATCTGGTATTATTCCAGGAAACTCATCAGGAAAAACATCAGGATACTCATTTACCACCGGCACATCATTAATCTGAACAGTTCCCTTGTTTTCAAAAATATGTGAAAGGTAACATTCATTTCCATATTTTACATGTTTCTCGGCCTCTTGATACGTTATCAACAGTAAGGGTTCATTCTTGTACGCAAACTGAAAGTCTTTCTGAAAATAAACTTATTTAGCTCTAAATTCAATTATAGCTTGGTAAATAGAGTGCCAATCCATACCCAGGATAACATCAAACTCTACTAGAGGTAAAACAATAAGGTTTGCAAGTAGGTTCTTTCCACAGATAAGGATTGGAAGATTCTTATAAATTCTTTTTCCCTCAACATTTCCCCCAGGTGTTTTTACCAAAATTTCAGGAGTCATTTCTTGAGATGGTATTCCCATTTTACTAGAAACGTTTTCAGAGATGAAAGAATGTGTAGACCCCAAATCAAAAAACACACTAGAATAATCTGAAAAAGCAAACAATGTACCTGATACAACTTCATTTGATGGCCCGACATATGCTGAAGTAGTTGCAATGGATTTCACCACCCCTTTCTGCTTGTAGTATAACTTCTTCCCATCACTCGAGCTCTTTTTCGGACACTCGTTTTCATAGTGACCCATCACATTGCACTTAAAACATTTCACTAACTGTAAATCAAATTTGGTCTTACCATCACCCTGATCTTTTTCAGTGCAATAACGATCCTTATGTCCCATCTTACCGCATCGGTAGCACTTTCCAGAATTTAGAAGACATTCCCCAGCATGCCTTTTACTACATTTATCAAAAACTGGAATCTTAGTTTTCATACCATCAGAACTTTTTGAAGAATTCTTTCCTTTCTCCTGCCACCTCGTACTCTTCTTCTGCTGGTTGTTATAGAACACTTGGTCATCGACAATTTCCATTTCCACATTCTCAGCACATTGAACTAGCTTTTCATAACATTTGAACTCATGAGAAGCCAAATCCCATCAATATTTTGGCTTTAATCCTGAGTAAAAACGATTGATTTTACTATCAAGGTGTCGGATAAAATTTGGAGCATACCTTGCTAATCGAGTGAACCTCTCTTTATAGGCAGCCACTGAGTCTTCCTCTTGCCTCAATTCCAATAAATGTTTTTCCATACTAAGTTGAACAGCCTTAGGAAAATAATTCTCAAGAAACATACCATTTAATTCACCCCAGTCGAGAGCAACAATCTCATCAACGTCCCTGATATTTTTAACCGTTGACCACCACTGATCTGCTTCACCGTCCAAACATTAAATAGAAAGACTAACCTTTGTATTGTCTGAACACCCCATGACATCAAAAATCTTTTCCAGTTCTTTAATCCACCCTTCAGCTTGCGCAGGGTCAGATGATCCTCTGAATGATGGGGGAAGTTTCCTCATTAAATGTTCCACAACTGACATGTTCCTCTACGGTTGATCTGGTTGATCTCGTGCATGGATACCACCACCATTTTTCGCTTGAGTAAACTGCGCCATTACTACAACAAACTGTTTATTTCCAATTCTAACCATCTTAGGATGCTGATTCGGAAGGTTATTTCCTTCATGTATGCATTCCTAGAACTACATCCTTGTTTCCTCTACGGAAAACCATTCTGAACAAACATGTCTTAGATGATGCAACATGGTAATATTCAAATTCTATATCCTTTAAATTTGACCATAAAAAATAGTTTTGGATAATAATTTAATATAATTATAACTCCTAAAGTTATCTAAACTGACCTATGATACCAACTATAAGGCCCCAGCCTTAAGCATTACTTAATCTTGAGTTACTTCAAGAATACACATTGAGGATCTTTTCAGGTTTAGAGTTTTAGAGAATTAGATCATAAAACATGCATTACAATCCACATTTAAACAAAGTGGTTACCTAAAAGAGAGTATTAACTTTTCCCATCTACGGAAAAATATTTAAAATAAAACATGAATTCTATCTTGACACTCCTTGACACTATCATCATTTCATGTACCTTTCCCTTAACATGTGAAAACATTTCAAAAAAACATGGGATGAGCATAAAAAGCTCAGTAAGGGATATAAAAATATTGAAAGGAAACATGAGTACATGTATACATAAGAATGAAATCATACTTTACTGATAAAACATAAGCACTTTAACGTACCTCATCAAATCATGAATAACTAATAGAAATCATAAGAAATAAAGGTAACTTGAGGCATTCATAACATTCTAACGTAGGGAGTAACCCTCTTGGTTATGTTTGGAATACCCACCATAGTATATTCCATAAATCTCTTTGGAGAAACCTCAACATTTAACCCCATCACATTACCCAATGCTTTGTAGATCTATATCGGGCTCACCCGCCATTAGTTTATCACGGAACCACGCGTCTTCATAAAAATGCCCAAGAACAATAAACATAATTGTATCACATAAAACATGCATAAAGTAAACATAACATTTCCACTTTTCAATCACAAGATATCAATACAACAAATTGATATAAAAACATTATGAAAACCATTTTCAATACAAAAATAAAAGAAAAGTAAAACATGGTATTTATTTTTCTTTAAAAAATTGTTATGGCTTATAGAGTAAGCCGAAACTCAAATAATGGTCATGGTGGCGGAGAAGTCGTTGTCTCCGCATACGTACGACACAAAAATTCCCTTTTGTTGTTAAGTAAAACGCTTAGTATAAAAAAAGATTTCTTTTGGATAAACGTAAAAGTCAAAGGGGTTTATACACCATATAAAATAAGGTTGTGTATAAAACAAAAGTATGCCTCAATGAAAGGATATTAAGACGAAGTCCCATACCTCGGGTCCGACTTGACTCGATAGTTCTTTAATGTCCTGAATAATAAACATGAGTTAATTTCTACTTGCTTAAGAACCTTTTTCAAGTTCATTATTCCTTTTATATAACTTATTACAATGTCATGAACACTATGTGATTATTTAAGTTATTAACGGTCATTTTAACAAACATTGGTACTTGAGTCAAAAATATGATCTTTATAATTACAAGTTGTTCATGTATGCATTATATCCAGAGTTATACTCATGATTTATATATCATATATATCATATATATCCACTATATACATGCATTTATAATATTACATAATCTTTTAGAGGTAAGAAATGAAATGCATCGTTCATGGAGATGGTAAGTCGTACGTACGCATGCACGCTACTTCCATTTCTATTTCAAATTTAATGGAATTAAAACATAATGATACATAATAGTATTATAATTCCAGTATTTTATGATATATAATATCATTCAATCTATCTTTTATATGTACCACATATGGTATTAATGAATCAAATCACTTTGAGGGGGTGGTAGTCCGCACTTCCTAAAATGAAGATATCGCATTTCCCCATAGTGCAAACAATAAAGGTATTCCATAAATGAAAAATACAGAATCTTAAGTAAAACATAAAAATATTATATATCATATATAAATATAGTGACATCTTAATGTCCACCTTTGACGGTGTTATATGAGTTTTGAACAATCATCGTTTCGTGAGGCAGAAATTCACCATCCACAGAAACAGTATGTTCATTAACCATTAGATGTAGGTTTGTTTAAGTGTAGCTCAAATCCTTCTTATAACAACATCCTAGTATATTAAATATACTGGAGTTGTTACAAAAGAAATTAATAAAAATATTTTAGAGGGTTGGAGAAGAAAAATTAAACACAAGAGCACAAGAGAAAACACTACCTTTAAAACGGGCAACTCTTTTTGATTTGAGCTCAAAGGCTTCCTTGGGAAGATTTCTGCCCAAAGTGAGGCTTCTAGGAGTAATAGAAGGATGCAGAGAGACAAAATGAGAAGCGTTTGGCTGATCCAAAGGCTATAGAGGTGTGGGTAAGGAGGTAGAGGTGGGGGCCTTTAATTAGAGGAGATGAGGGGCACTCTTGGAAAGTTTTAAAAGGTTACTTTATTATAAAATGATTTTAGGATTTAAAAGGTCCCAAAATTATATATTTTTAGGATAAGGTGATAAGAGTTCGAAATCCACCCATAAAATAGGTTTTTGAAACGTGTAGGTCTTATATTTTATATTATCTTTTCATTTTATTTATATCGTTAAATAATGAGGTAATCGCTACATCATCATGGTGTCATAAATAATTTAATTTATTTAATGTCTAAAAATTATAAAAAAATATCATGATGTAGGAAATCTTTTTATCTTTCTAATTAATATTTATATTCAAAAATATTACTTTTACAACCCCATTTAAAAATTGTTTTAGTAAAACTCAAGTTTGTGACATTTTTACTTTAACTTTAAATAAAAAGGTATTAATGTCATTTTCCTACCAAAGTGGCTCCATGGAGACCCCAAGTTTACCCATAGATTGTGTTGGTCGGCCATGAAACATCCAATAAGGGTAGGACATGTGTCAAGGTCATTCCATATTATTAAAAAATTATTTTTACCTTAAACTACACTAATTACATATAATCGCGATTAAAAACATAAAAGTTACTATTCAACAAAAAATAATTTTAATCCCATTGAACCAAATTTTACATATTAATCACAACCATTTATGTCAGATTTTTGAAATTCAATACACAGAGGTGGTAAAATTTCATTTAAAAGGAAAATCAGTTTTTATAAGTACCACTTAGTGGTTTCACAATTCATCAAAAATTGAAGTTTTTTCAGAAAAATACCAAAAATTTACCCTAATATATATTTGATATTCCGAATTCAAAATTGATGTCTATTTTAGAAAATGAAAATCATATATGTTACATTAATTAATTTAATAATTATTTCCTGCTGTCAGAACAAATAGCGTGTTTTTATGAAACAATATATATCAAAAGATTGACACTAGTTTAAGTCCAATTTCAAAGTGAAATTAATTCCAGTGACCACTATTGGATTAAATGGTAAAAATATATTCAAATTTCACTTTAAAACCAATTCAAAATATAATCTAACCATATAATTAAATTAGATGAAATTGCAGTTTTGATGTTAAATGCTTTATTTTTCACTATTCATTAATAAATGAACTTTGTCAGAAAAATAAAAAAAAATATTCAATGTAAATTTCAATGTCTCAATAATAAATAAAAAGTTGAATTTGACAAATAGAGCTTATTAAATTGTCAAAACTCTGATTTAAAAATGGTTTGCATCAAAAGGCCGTAAAACAATCTATTAAGAATATTAGTGTACTACATGCTTAAGATTGGATTTATTCTCATTTTAAGACTCTAAAACACTATCTAATTCCTAAATAGAAATAGATAAGAATATATATTATTAATTACTTACTTGGGATGTTACACACTCCCTCTATAAATTCTACACCTATAGATGAATGTTCTTCACCTCTAACAAAATCACCTACACACTATGCTATCCAGGATGGGATCTCTCCCACATGGTGATCATTTCTCACATACATGTGGTTTAGCTATCCCTGGGTATTGATATTTAAAGGAAAATATTTTTAGGAAACTCAAATAAAATTAATTATTAAATTATTGAACATATAATTCCACTCGATATCAATTATATTTTTTTCATTTATTGTTAATGAAAAAATAATAACAATTTCCCCTGGGATTCTAACAAATATTCTCCACTTATGATATCCTCATACAATATTTTTTATGGATGTATGATTAAAATTTAATTTATTCTTTAGGAAATAAGAAAAACTATATCTCAATGTACTATTCAAGATTTTTTATAAAATGATTATTCGTAAAACACCATTACCACCAATATTTTTTTCAAAATGAACTACACAAAAAAATATTTTTTAAAAAAGAATAGATCGATCATGACATCCAATTATATTTTAGGAATCTATAAGAAACCACCAAGCATTATCACCTCACAGCTACACACAAAACAAAAAATTACACATTGAAAAAATATAGAAATTTCATGGAATCTTGAATCCCTCTTTTTATTTGGTTTTCAATATATCTTTATGAGATAAAAGTTAGTATGTATACACATTTAATTATCACACTTATTGAAAATAAAATTCACAGGGGAAATATATGGGACCCTTAATTTCACAAATATGTTCAAAAACTATCTAAATCCACTTTCTAATAATTATTTATGGATTCTTTTTCTATACAGGTAAAATAACGTATTTTTTCACAACAAATAGACATTAAATATTAATCTGTAAGTCCATATGGTCTAACCTCAAGTGGAAAACATGAGGGAAGTAGTCATGTTTTTTATGATGTCCATAATTATACATATATCTATTAAAATTATTATGATTTATCAATTTAGAAATTAATAATATTAAAAAAAACACATCATATATAAACTAAAATAAAACAAGAGAATATTTAGAAGAATGATAAATAAGACATCTTATACCCATTATTTTCATCAATCAAAACGCCCCCTTAGTAAACAGAGATTAGAAGAAAATTATAATGGGATTTATTTGGTATTGAATTCCTCATTCCTATATTTCTGAAATCATTCACATTTCAATTTAGTTCATTGATAGATTCCTTTCAATATTTCTCCACATTAATGGATGCAGTCCAATTTTTCTTTTTGGGGTAGTGAGTAAACTCTTTGAAGGACAACATCTCTATTCATTATAGTAGTAGATTACCCGAATAATTACATTAATTTACATTAATTTTGGTTAAAAACACATAAAATAATAGTTAAAAATAAATGACCGATTATTTCCTCATATATAATATTTAGGCTGATATATTTCCCTCATCCTTGGATAAAATTTTCTTTTAATCTCAAATAGAATAATTTATTTTTACTCTTAATTTTGTTTTAAGTCATAAAATATTTCCAATTTTCTTCACTCAATTGAGATTCTCCTTGATATCAAATAATTTTATCCACCTTAGTTTCCAATACAACATCAGTTACATATGTTTGATCTGAACTCATTATTATCTCTTGTTTTTTTTGACATTATAATACTTCAATTTGTTGAGTCCTGGATAGTTTTCTTACACCATTCACATTTTATATGAATTTTTCAGTCACATACTGTAGGTTAACCCTCATGATTTTTGAACTCATATTATAAAAAAATTATTCTAATTTATCCTCTACATATTTTTCAATTTCCAATAATTTTTTTCCAATTTTAATTGATTTATCTAATCAAATTGTTAATTTTCTATAACATTCTTTACATTATAAATAATTTATCATGAAATATAACTATTATTCAATTTAAAACTATTCCCCTATAAAAGATAAGGAACATCTACTTATAAACCCTAAATCCATACCACATCTTCATGTCTATCCAAACAGTATATTCTAAATACTTCATATAGAACATGAAATCTATTTTTTATAGAATTCATTGGTGGTGATCTGTTCATAGTTTTTATCCTATGATATTTTATCCTTGTACACTCATTGATTATAACCCTCTCATCATTAACATTCCCAGTAAAAAAATATTGAACAAAAAAATATACTTTCTGTTAATGTTAATAACACCATAATTAAAACCCATTAATTATTGATTTTATAGCTTAGTTCTAGATATATACATTAGAATGTTGTTTTTTTAACTTCAGTGTTACTGTTTTGTTTTCTGAGGGGAATTGGTCTTCATTGAATATTTTTTTTTTCTATTTTTGTGACAAACATCAAATATATATTGGTCCAATACTCATTAGATTAATTTCTCAGTCATGTACATTAGTTATAATAAATCCATTTTGAATCTATTTTAGAGTAGATTTACCTTGTTTTCTAAACAAATTCCACTAATTAGATTAAGAATATTATCCAATTCTCTCCATATATTTATTAAAATATTATTTATAATTCTTTAACCCTTTTTTATTGTGATATATATCCTATGTATCAAAAATATCTTCTTCATTTTGGGTAATTTTTTCATCAACATAAGACATTTCCTTTCCATGTGCTTCCATTTTCAATATTTTCATCTTGATCCAATTTAAAAAAATATCCCCATCATAACTATCTCATATTTATCATCTAATATGTTCATAAGACATTTTCTAAATATCTACCAATTAGAATCCATCATATTATTCTCTTACTCAATCATTATATGATTACTCTTTAGTGGTGTATTCTTCTCAACATAAGATTCAATCATTTGTTTCAACTCTCACAAAACATCAGTTTTATTTTCCAATTCATCTTCACTTAATGAAGAATAAAATACTTTATATATTTAAATATGGGTTTTCTATGGAATTATAATAAATTTAAATTTATTTTATTTTAGTTTCGAGTGTTTATGATGCATATTTCTGGTAAGGTAAGGGTTATCAAATTTAATTCCTTTTTTATTAGATTTTTTTGTGATTAATAATATAGGAATTAAATTATTTGATATTTATAACCCAAATATTATAACATTTTTTCACTCATGTTTCTTTTGGATTTTATGTTTTCCACCCATTTTCCTCTATTTAATTACTCACGATACAAAAAATAATGTTCTTAAGGAAGCCTGAATATTTTTAATATTTATTCAAGACACTTTTTTCATAGTCTATATTGCATTAACATGTATTATAGACTAATATTAAAAATTTACTATGATTTTTTAACATAATTTTAAACCATGTCTCACTTTTAGTGAAAAAATTTTAATATGAATGTTGTTATCAATTTCTAATGTAGGTGGTTTTCAATTTGTAACAAAAGTATTGAAGGAATAATTTTTTTATCACATATAGAATGAATTTTTTTTATCACATTCATGATCTTCCAATGATTTAAAGAATCCTTTTATTTTATAAATTTAGCTTTTAAAGAAAAAAATTCCATATTGTTTTTGAAATTTCATTTTTCCTGATATGTGATTTCAAAATTAAAAGGATATTCTCCTCATTAAATACTCAGATGGTCATTAAAAGTAATTTTTCAACTACGATAACATCCATTGATATTACACTTGCTACAGTACAGATATGATTATATGAAAAAATATTATTTATATATATATTTTTTATATTTAGGGTGATTACATATTATTTAAATCCAATTGAACTGCATTGTCTATGTCATAATGTAATGATAATTTTTTTCCTGATATTGTACAATGAATATGAATAGAAAATGATAATTTGATGGTTGGGTATGTTATAAAAAATAATTAATTGGATAAATATTAACGTATTATGAGAAAAAATTGTATATTATATGTTATCCAATCCCCAAAAATGGTAGGAACGATATTTTATCAATTCAAAAAATGGTACAAAAGAGTTCATTACACACACTAAGGAGGTACAATGGTAGGTAGCGAAGACAAACATGTGGTGAATGCTATGTTGGGTAAAATTGATATTGTGATTCTATTATTATTATTATTATGACACAATTTATGATACTCGTTTATGAATTGATCTTATCCCTATGTTATTCTCTAATGAATCATGTTATTTAATTCAACCAAGATTCATATCTTATTTTCTTTTAAGAATTATAAAATAAAGTATGATGATTAAAAAAAAAATAGGTATTATTTGGAAATGTTATGGTTTTTTTTCTCAAACCCATATTCTCTTGAAATATTTAAAAGAAATTTGATATATCCCTTATTTAACCATAATGGACATCTAATATCACCCATTAATTTGTTTCCTTTTCCACAAGGTATGAATAACGTTTTCAAATATGATTTGTTTAAGAATGGTTCCAATTGTGAAGAATATATTGAGATATGATGTATATTATTTATGTATAATATTATATATATATATATATATATTGGATTATAATGAACTATTACAATTTTGGTATAGATTGTAGTGATATGTAATGAATAACCATCTAATAAGATGAACTATTTCAAGATTTTTTGGAAAACCAAAGAAGTTTGGTTTGAAATGTTTTCAATAATATGGGTTAGTGGTTATTATATTAATTTTAATGATATTTTATGTATGTATGTATATATGACTACATATTTTTTCACTAAAAGATCATTAATTTTTTATTGTTAGAATACTCTAGGAATTTTTTGTTAGTATTGTTGATAATATGTTCTGAAATGTATGATTATTGTGTTGGTTTGACATGGTTGAAAAAATATATATTAGATAATGATACTAAATTAGTAGAATTGATGTTTTTGTAGCTTTAATTACATTGTGTTGTTATCATTTTTTATATACGGTAGTGGTGATGTTGTCTTTATTGGTTTAGTAGAAGATACACTAAAGTTTATTGGTTGATATGTCATGTCTTAGTTACCAAAACATACATTATATTTAAAAAATAATTAAATGATAATTGATAATGGGAGTTGAATATTTATCTAATATTAAGGTACATAAAAAATTAATGAAAATTTAATAAATGATAATTTGAATAAAGTTGTGTTAATGGGTATACGATTAATAAATAATGAGGTCCTGGATATAATGTTTAAAGTTTAAATAATATGGTATCTTCTATACTAATTAATAATGTTTTAATGGATTTGATTCGATTCAACTAAAAAAATTAAAATTTATTTTGGCTAAATAAAAGTGATATTGGAACTAAATGTTAATGTTATTAATAATCATGTTGGAATTCAATGCATAATAAAGATAAATAATAATGAAGTTTAAACTATATAATATTATATTAATGAGTTATTTATAATACAGTTATGTATGGGATGTTTTTGGAAGTCATGATGTGATAGTTTAGTGATGATAGAAGTGATATTGGTTGTGTAGTGGTTAGTAGTGGTAATGATGTTGATGTATCATAGTGATAGTAGTAACTATAGAGTCATGTTTATTAATATATAGTCATAATTTGGGTATGTTTCGTTTTAGATTGTAATTAATTTTTTTTTCTATGGAACAACCACCTGAGCTTGATAACACAACTAATACCCATTATTTTTTTGGGATCCAAGTGTTTTCCATAACATCTAAGTTACTGAATATTAATTTAAATATCTACACTCCCATAGAAACTCCCTCTTATGGATATTGTATAGGATTTAATGGGTTCATGTTATTTTTATAATATGGACATGGTGGAGACATAAATGAAAGGAGTAGGGAATGCAATTGATGTCATTTTTGAATATGTATATTATTATGAGGGTGTACGTGACTGTGGAAGTGATGTGGATAAGGATTTTTTTTGTGATGTGGAAATGTTGTTATGTAGTAGGTGGTGATGTGGTTTACTTAAGAGATACAGGAAATGGGACATATATCATTGGGTTTTGTGCATGAATAACTTAGTGGGTAATTGTAATATGGGAACCTTTAAAATAAATATATATAAATAGTTTCTTTATTATTAAATTTATCTACATATATATGTATTTGGGTGAGTGGTTTGTACAAAATACAGGGAATTATATTACATAACCAGGTAAAAAGTTGGTTTCATTATTTATTCAATATGTTGTTAATATAATTCTTCCACATTATCACTATTGTTTTATGGATAATAAAAATGAGTATACTAATTTAATCACTCATATATATATTGATGAATTTGGGAATCATTTCAGGTATTACTGTATTTTTTGCATTATTGGTGATAATAATTGGTCATGGTGGTGTTTCATTGGTAGTTGTCTCAAGGAATTCTATATCAAGATTTAGGATTATATATGAAAAGTCATACATTATAAGATTGATTAATTTATTAAATGATGGTATTGGTATATGTTCATTCCACTATTCCATGGATTTATGAGAATAATCCATCCCTTTTCCATGTTTTAATGATGTATTTTATATTAAAAAACCCATGTAATATTATATGAACGGTTTTGGGTTGTCCTCAATAATTAGTAAATTACCTTTAGATGATATAGTGGGGTTGTGCTCTGGGATAATTTTTTTAAAAGTTTTGTAGGGACGAGATACATAGTTTTGAGCATTTGGGATATATTGAATATATTGAAACCTTGTGAAATAAATACAATCGTAAAGAAAATATCCATAGATGCATTTTCCCCTTTAAAGAATACTCACACACACACAATCTTTATTATCATATTTCCAACCTTAAATTTGGTATCAATGTATCTATTAAAAACAAACATTATATCTTTCTTGATAATTAGATTTTTAATTCAGTATTTGAATGTTACCAAATAAAAGATAGTATCCTCTAGAAAAACATATATTCGACTCAATATATATATTGATGAGACATGGTCTATGTAATATTCTGTCCCTGATTACCATGAACTAGTAGCCATAATGGTTTCCACGTAACCTCAAGCGTGTCTCCCCGAAATCCAAAGGATTATAACTATTAGTGGGGGACTTAGGGGTGTCAATGGGGAGCCTATTCCCTCATATATCAGAGTATGCACATTTATAAAACCATTGTAAATTAGGAGGCTATAGCAGAATCAAAGGTAATAAATAAAGAAAACATAAACATGAATAAAAATGGACATCAGGGGATGAATAAATTGATAACAACTAAATATAGTGAAATTGCAAAGCAAAATTCCATATAATGAGTAATGTAATGTTAGTTTGTTACCATAATGTAAAGGAAGAACAATGTAACAAAATAATAGAAATAAACCAATAAGAAACTCCTCAATATTCCTCAGCACAAGTTGAGTCCTATAATCCCTAGCTCCCATGTACACAATAGAGCACAATATAAAAATTCAAAGACCTTTAAGCATGTGGGACACCTCAAGTACCCCAGTTCAATTGGATCATAAGAAAGGGTGTGTGAAATATATCTCAATTGGATGGCACCCACGTTGTTTAGTTCAAATTTTAATGTTTGATATAAAATTAATATGTTTATCAAATCTGATAAATGTAATGTGATAAAAAAATTAAACAATAAGGAACTTGGCCGGGGTTTTTAAATAGAATCCCTCCCATACCACTTTCATTAGATGCATCTAAAAGTTTAAAAAGTAATCCTTTTCAAGGAAGAGTATATATACATTGGATACTAATAATATGGAAACCCAAGGAAGGCATACCCCCCAAGAGAATGCTTTGTACTGGTGTCTAAGTCCCATGTTATCACAGAAGTGTGCTCAAAATGTAAGGGAAACATATCAAGTGAAATCACAGTACAAAACAATAAAAGATGATGCATCTCATCTGTTTCCACAATCAAAAATATTATGAAATCCAAACAATCCATAAATTTCAAATGTGGAGTCTTGTTCCTGTCGAAATAATCCTATAAAGAATCCCATGTATCATAATAGGAACATTTGATATGATCCAAATACATTCAACCAATCCATAGTGACTCTTATGAGGTCCCAAGTATCACTACGAGTCATTATAAACATTCATTTTGTCCCAAGTATCACACAAAGGCAATTGAGTATCACCTAAGGCATGGTGTATCTATATTTCCAATGATTCTATCTGTGGTTTCTCCCTTAGGGAACTAGTATCACTCAGTATTACAATAAACACTCAAGAAACCATCCCCTGTCAAGCCAAAGAATCACCACTAGTATGTCGGGTCATAAACCAAATGAACATGTGCTTCCATCCATGAGTCCTAAATATAAAACCCATGTTCTCTCCCATCTAGGGTTATGTTAACCAACTAGCTACTCACAATCACAATAATGTAAATGTATGACAAAGAAATACACACATATATAAAATTGATCATAAGCCTTAATGTAATCAATTTGAATCACAATTTAAACAAAGAAATCCATAAAATCCATTGGTGGAGTCTTATTCCCATCCAATGAAGTCAATAAAGAATCTCATGAACTTTAATAGTAACATCGGACATATGTCAATACCACCTACCCCTCCCATGAGTCCCTGAAGATGTGCTATATATTATACATGGCATGGTATACTATGATTCTATCCTAGGTATCAGACAAAGGGGACTGAATATCACCCGAGGGATGGTGTCTACAACATACAAATGGATCCATCGATGGTTTCTCCACTAGCGAACTATTATAACATAGGAATATAACAAATTTCAAGAAATACCTCACCTGGAAAGCCAAAGAAACTCCACATGTGCATGGGGTCAAAACCCAAATGTGTTTGTGAGTCTATCCATGGGTCCTCATTGTGGAACATAAGCTCTATCCCATCCCATGTCATGTTAACCAAGTCAATCATGGAACATTTCACAAAATCAAATAAAATTTATTTAAATTTATTCACAATCCATAAATGGATTTTAAATAAATAAATTTATCATGTATAGTCATTCAAATGGAAAAAAGAAATAGGTTTTTCCTTACCACTCTTATAAATTGTTCAATTAATAATATGCCATTTAATTCAAAAAAACATTTAAATTCATTTATCAAAGCTCAAAGGGCCTAATAGAATATATAATTGGAAAGAGGGAGAATTACTACACTGGTAATCCCCAATTTTAATGCAATATTTCTATATTATAAAATTGAACAAAGTTTTATTCATTCCATATTTCAATTGTATCATTAGATAATAAAGACAAAAAAATTAATAAAGATACATCAATGTAAAAATCTATAAAATTATAAAATTATAATATCTATATTTTATCATAGAAGATAGTGCAACTCTGTTAGATGGTTTTCATTATTAAATTATTACATAGTGTTAAAAAAATATTTTTTAATTAGGTATCACATCCAATTCACCAAATAAATCATTTTCAAAAAAATACAATTCATGGAAATTCATTAATTTAAGGTGTAAAAGTAATAAATTAATGGATAATTAAATTTATTGTGTATGTAATTTGTTCCTACCTAAAATGTTGACCATGATAAAATCATAGCACTTGATGACTTGATGATGATAAATTGAAATTTATCCACACATTCATTTACATAAATTCATATTTAAATATATAGCCCTTAATAGAAATCACATATTCCCCTCTACAATAGGAAATATTTGAAAGGGTGATATATATATATACATACCTATGTATATGAGTGAATACCTTGATAAAGTCATAAAAAGATCTACAAAAAATACCAAGAACTCAAAAACATTGTAGAAAGAATCAACAAACAAAAGGAAAAATAATAGAACCCCAAAAATTATGAAATCCCCAATTATAAATTGAGGGACAATAAAGAACAGTGGAAAACCATAGAAAAAAAATGGAAAGCCAAATCAAACCAATCCACATTTAATTCTATGGTAGATGCATGAATACATACAAGGGAGTCCCGGTTGATTCTTTTAAAACCCTAATAATAGATGAAAACAAAAAAATGGGTCAACCCATAAGCCTACTATTCGGCCAAACCACATTGGGTGATGTGAAGAATAAAAAATGGTTGGAGTAGGGAAGGATAAGGGAGTTGGATTCAAACATTTAAGGATCGAATGATGATTTGAAATAAATCTATTTGAATTCAGGAATCAGAGAGGAGATAGGGAGGAGGTGTGTTGCACGAACAAGGAGAGATAGATGAGGGGGGTGTGCATCATTCTATATGGGTTAAGGGGAGGGTGGAGTTAGATTTTCATAAAATGTAAAATAATTACTTTATTTTTTAGCTATATTCCAAATCCAATCATTTAACATAATTTTATTTTATTTTGAAATTAATTAAAAATTATTTATATAAAAAACACATCAGAGTGTCCAAACCCTTGGAATTTCATTTCAAATCCCAGTATTAAAAATAACATGTCTTGTTATCATGAAAATTATAATTTATTTCATTCTTTTTTGCTAGTTCAAAAACATGGATCATTACAACCTCCCCAGCATAGAAATTTTCATCCCTCAAAACCCTTCAAGAAACAATTAAAAAATCTCCTGACCTACATGGGTTTTGAAGTCTCGATCAAATTATCATGTTGCATTTCTAAAACACCCAAAACACCATTAATCATTGATTATGAAAGAATCACATAATCCATTAAGATCTGATCTGATTATCATTTTCCAATAGAAATTTCAAAAATTTTCTTTCCGGAGATATTTTAGATAGATAAATAGCCATCATGTCATCTCTTGAAAGAACTAACATATGGTGATCACAAAAATATGTCTCAACCTTTAACAATAGAAAGGGTCCAATAATGAACCACTAAACCTCCACCATCAAAATATCCTATAAAGCATGATCCTTTGAAATTTAATGATTCACTAAGCATTATTCATTTGATTGGGAGATCCTGACTACTTTATTTGATGTAGTATAAACTTATATGAAATGAAACGGTCAAATCTCAATCCAAGAAACTGAATCTGACCACACAAGCTTTAATTAAAATATATATCAAACCATTTAAACTGAACCCACCATAACATGATGGAATTCTTCAAAATTATTTTATAACACTATTTATATTGAACAAGGAGAGACAAATTGTCATGCCGCTCTGACTGAACATTTGAAGATGCTTGGATTAGATGGATGCAATATTAAAAAAACCACTATGCCTTACGATAAGGAATTAAGGGTTTACAAAAAATCACATCCAATGGTGTCCATACCAGACATTCTGTGAAATTCCATTGTCAAGAAATCACCATACCATATTGAAAATGTCATGATACAGCCTAAATAGAAGATCAATATATATCTAGCCCACAAGAAAGGCAACACCTCTTTTTTAGAGCTCCACATCCGAGCAACATATCAAATAAAGGATAACCTCATATTCAAATGATTAGAGTCCATGTAAATATTCCAAGGTATTTTACACACCATAATTAAAATTGAAATTGTGAATCAAGATCATAGTGTCTATATCAAATCATTTACTTGTATTAGAGTGGATTATTCCCGATTGTCACATCAAAAAAATAGCTGGTATACAAGAGTTTGTCCAGTACATTCCTACATGGGAGCCCAAGGTCCACTCAAAAAACCAATTCCATGATAATAACCACACCTCTAATATAAAACATTGAATGATAACCTCCAGAAAATATCAATAGTTTTTCAAATTGTAACATGCTGTACTAGCAATGCTCTCTTTGTGCATTATGGATTATGTTAATATAGGGAACAAGATTGTTGATTTGTAGAGTATGATAAGATGAATTTAATGATTACTAGAAGAAAAACTTCCAAACCACTACTGTTCAAAACCTTATATGAATCTTTTATTTACCTACAGACATTTCATTACAAGTAATCACAAGTCCATTGTATACCCAAGACATTATGTGGTCACTCATACTTTACCAACAGAATTCTACCATGGACAATAATGTTTCTCAATGGTTTCTATCATATCATACCACATCAATGACATTCTTCTTGGCATGAATTAGAATTTACAAAACTCACCTACCTATATAAGAATTTATCCATGACTAACCATCTCCAAATGGTCCTCTTTGGTTGTTCTACTTCTACATGGAAGGACACATTATCCAAACTGATATGACTCTCCCCACCTTATAGGTGTCATAGTCAATGATAAAGAGGATAAAATAACATCATACAAACATAATGGACCAAAAAATGGTTAATAACATGTGATCCTCCTCCGAGACACAGTGACAATGTCAATGCATTCAAAGAATTCTAAAAAGAAATAAACCAGCATATTAAACAGCCAAGTATCTTTTAAATTCTTATCGAGAATAAGGATGAACTTGATTATTTAGAAATCGGGTCATTGTACTCTATAAGTCACTAAAAACCATACGCAACATCACAAGCATCATTGTTTTTAGTTGAACTCACCCTAATCATTTTATCATTTTTCGCCCGACGAGCACCATGTATGTGAACGCATACTTCTCTAAGGATTTAGAAGCAACCATCACATCTTAAACTCCATCAACAAGATTTCAACCATAAGAATTTTATTATTTAATATCTTATACAATAGATTAAATAATAGTATCATTTACTTATATGACCACTAACTTGGATGATGATATACCAAGTCTTCCATTATAGAGAAATGGAACGGGGAACCTGACCTACGAAGCAGCTAAAATTTCCCAAGGCATGTCTAACTAGTTGAAATTGACTATTAATCAATTCTTATCCCATAGAAAATACCACGGATAACTTGTCCACACATCCAAACAAGGGTTTCATCTAAATCCATAGGGGTCCTACTAGGGAAAAAAGACCTAAGCAATAGAAATCATCAAAAAACTCATAATGCAAGAAAGGAGTTTAAACTCTAACAATTCAACCTACCATGGGGTATCCCCATATGAGATCATGGGAATTGAACCTATCATCATAACATTTCAAATAGATATCCAAATGGGTAAAAAGTTGACCATTTAGGTCATTGTTAAAATGAATAAATCCTATATAAGACAGTAACGGTTTAATTCCCAAACACCACAGGGAGAATCTTAAACAACCCTTAAATGTGGCTTTTAAAAATTAGAAACAACGTATGGTTATATTTCCAATAATTTTAAATTTATTAACATCTAATTTTAAAATTTTAAAATATTTTATTGAATACAGTAAGTACAATTTGTATTAATAAATTACTTGGTTCTATATCTACCCAAATAAATAAATAAAAATTGGAAAGTCTCTTCAAAATCTATTAAAACGTCAAATTTTTTTACATCTCAATATAAATTATAAATTTTATCAAATAAATTTAACTTCATGTTATAAAAATTAATGTGACTTTTAGGGGTCATGTTAAGAGATCCAAAGTTCATTATAAATCAACCCAATATAGTTAGGTTAATTATTTATGTTTCATAAAATCATAGTAGGTCATAAAATAAGAATCATTCCCCAACTAACCAAATTGGGTGTAGTTGAGCATTTAGATAGTTATCTTGGAAATTTAAAATTTAGTATCATTCACATATAGAATCATTTTAAAATATAGAACATTGTCATATATATATGTCATATGGTATTTCATCACCCTATTTATGAAGCACTTGTACACTTAAAAAACTAGTGATTGGATCCCATTAATCATAACCAATTGAGTTTAAAATTAAACAAAAGAATCATTTTACAATTTTACTATATGATTTAATCATATTTAAATCTCCATGCTGGTTTGATTATATGGGTTTCCTTTTCTGATTTATAAGTCACCAAGAAACCTTAGAACAAAAAATTTTCTCTTGTTTAAATCAAAAGAAACTAAATTTATCACATAACATAAATTAATTTTTTTTAAAAGTGAATAATGTAACTAAAATCATCCAATATAAAAAAACATGTTGTAAGCACAAAAACATGGTACACAAGCGTCAGATGCTATGAAAATAAGATGAATATAATATAGGTACCAGACAATATAAGATTGACATGACTAATAAATAACCATGCATGTTATACAATCTTGAATTCAAGATAAAAAATAATGTCATAGCATATAACATTCTTGCTAATAAAAACAAGGCAGGGTATACACTCATGGAACACAACCAAAAATAGCTGGAAAACTAGTAATGCAACAATATAGAATTTAATATGGAAGTAATGTAATTTTAAATGTGCCTAATATTATAAATGTAATGATTCATCTTTTATATAACATACCATAGGAAAAAATTCAATAAAATTCCATAAATCATAAGTAGTGAAAAATACACCAGTCAATTAATGTGAAATCACATCAATAATAATAACAAAAATAATGACCAATAATTTCATTCTTATCCATTTGATTTTTTACCCATACATGGGTAGATCAGTCTCAGTAACGGCTATTTACCAAGTTCCAACATAGTCCTAGTATCATGTATACTAGCCCAAAACATTAATACAATGAAAATAGATACCTTGAATAACACATTGTGATGTATCGGCCCAACATATGACGAAACCCGTAGCTGGACTAGTCACTACAAAACCTCAAGCATGTCTCCTCAAATTTTGGAGGCCAATGACTAGTAAAAAGGGCCTATGGTGTGTCCATGGGGAGACTATGACCTCATATATTAGAGTTTGAACATGGATGAAAATATTAAAAATAAATAGGAAATAGCGGAACCATAGATAATAAATGACTAACATATGATAAAAGAATAAAAGAGAACATATGAGGAAGAATAAATTCATGACACCTATGAAATTTAAAATGTCCATAAAGAATTCCATATAATGATTCATGTAATGTAATGTTTTACCACATGGTACAAGATGTAAAATGATAAAAAAATAATGAAAGAAACCAATGGTCAACTCCCCGAGAATCCTAAGCGTGATCCCTATCATATTATCCTTAGATACCATGTACTCAACACATCACATGAAATAAATCCAATGACCTATAATCATGCAGTACTGCTTGGTAAACCGATACAATGGCGGCCCGTGCAGGGTGTGGGATATAAATCTCAGTAGGTCCGAACCTATGGTTTCTATCCCAAACCTGACAGTTCAATGTAAAAATAAATAGTTTATTGTATATAAAAAAATGAATATTGATAACAAATTAATTAATAAAAGCATGGTCTTGGTTCCTATATGGACACACATACCATACTTCCCACATCATCATCATCTAGATGTCTGATAATTATACCTATGAAAAGAATAATATATATATACAAGGATCAGTAGTTAAAGGGAATTCCAAGGAAGGAAAACCCCCATGATAGTTCATTAGAATGGGGTCAAAATACAATTTCATCACATATGTTTGAGATTAATGTAAGGGTACCACCTCAAGTTCATGATCAATACATAACGATAATGAAGGATAAATGTCAAATGACTCAATAATAAAAATGAAAAAGAAATGAAAATAATCTTTCAATTCCATGTGTTTAATCTCATTACCACTAATTAAGATCTTTAAATAATCCCTTTTATCACAATAATACCATCAAATAGACTCCAAAACCACCGAGCTCATCCAAGGTGACTCTTTTAGAATCCAATGTACCACACATAGTCATGGTAAACTTGTATTTTGTCTTATATATCACACATAGGGGGTCGAGTGTCACCCAAGGCATGGAATAACCATCTTTCATATGAGTTTGTACACAGTTTATCCCATAGGGGATCTATATCACTCATAAGTATAATAAAATCCTAGGAATCCCTCACTTGGAAAGCCAATATATCTCCCTCAGTGCATCGAGTTGTAACCCAAATGAGAACATGATTCTATTCCTATGTCCGTAATAGAGAACCCATGTTCTATCACATCTCCTATCAAGTGAACCATGTAACCAATCACAATCACAATCACGGAAATATATCACAACGTAATAAAAATTTATATAATTCTTTAGAAGATATCAAAAAACCTTTTCAATTTCCACAATTACCATCCAGGATGACCCTTACGGTGTCCTGTGTATCACTGCGAGACATAGTAAACTCTGATTTTGTCACGGTAACGCACTTAGGTGACCGCGTAACAACCAATTCATGGAGTATACATATTTCCAATAAGTTTTTATAGATACCGTTTCCACCGAAGAATGTGTCCACAAAATATCCCAATTGAATCCTAACATGATTCAAGAGAATAGACTATTTACCATCCTTCTATTTGACTAGTCGTAGAGCCTGAACTGAGTTATGGATTAGGGGTTATGGATATTTGATGATGAGTTTGAAAATGGGTTTGAAGATCTCCGTATCTGACGGTGGAGTGAAGTAATTTGATCAGAGCCTCTGTTAACACCACGAAGGTCGTGACAAAATCCTTTGTGAGTCCATGGAACCTGACTAGAGCCTCTACAAGGGCTACAAAGGCTATGATGGTAGCCTCTATGACTCTGAAAAACATGAGGGAACTGCCTCTAGTTGTGGATCATGATTTCCTTTATAGTGTCATATTCTCTTCACGACGCACATGTGTTCTTTGTGGAGAGATCCACAGACCTCCATCAAATATAAATAAATAGATCATCCCCCACTAAACGGACGGTGGTACTACCCCCTTAGTGACTGATCTCCCATTTAATGGTTCTCCCTAGCACAGTGAAGTGATTCCCTTCACAAAGGCCTCCACCCTTTGCGGAGGAGGGGGCATTATTTGGGTTGGTCGAGGATCCATGAAGCCTCAAGCCTTCTCATAGCACTCTCTTAATATTTTTCCTTATTCTAATTTGAGTAAATACACCATGAGTACCATTCCTTTTTGAATCAACTTCACAAGACCCAGAGCTCCATGAAGCCCCACACTCCTCAAGACCCTGTGCTTCGTGAAGCCCCACTCATTGCGAATCCCTGATCTCTACGAAACTCCATTCATCATGGGACCCTATTCTTCCCAAAATACATTCATTTTTGAATCCCAATACTATATAAATCTCTTAACTTTGTGCCCTATGGTCCATACTGTGGGAGCTGTTTCCCCACACCACTGCTTTGGATGAGTGTTGAGCTGCGGCCCCGACCCAATCCCTTCGCTATCGTTACTGACCGCCATGATAAACGGTGAGTCTCATGGGGAAATTATTGGGCTTGGACGTTTATATTTTACATTGCACCATTATTCGCTTCCACCTTCCCCCCTATGGAATACCAATATTTGAGATACTCTAATTTAACCCATGAAATAACCCGAGTCATCACTACTCCTCTTGGTTGCTTTCCCATGTCGTGATTTGAGCTTATCATCTTCAATTCGCTGAGTACCATGAGTCGAACCATTCCTCAAGCAACTCCTCCAAACCCAATCACTTGAATCTTATACCAGGATGAACTATAAAGGGATTCTCTTGGGTAAGACCCAACACCAGCCATTGATATGAGCCTTATTCCAAATATTCCTATTAATATGACTTTAAATTATAGTACACCCTAAATGAAAATTATAGAATGACACTTGTACCTAATAAGAGATTCCTTATGCGCCAAGAATAATATGCCAATAGTCCTCACCACATGACTTTAAACTATATCATTCCCTATCATTCAATCGTAGGATTCCGCTTATTCCAAATAAGATATTCCTTATTTGACATGAATAAGATACCTCATTCCATGATTAATGTGGCATAATATAATAAGCATTCGAATCTGTTCGAGTATTCCATCACTCCACCTCACGATTTGGGTGTCCTTAATTCGGATCATTGTCCTATTTTATGTTTTAAGGGACCCTTAAATGCCCTGGTCCAATCCTGATTCAGCTCACCTACCATTCTGAGCCAATGCCTCTAAAGACATTGAACGACATTTTGAGTTTGGCTCTATGATTCAAATACATTTAGCAACTTGATCTTATTTGTTTGTTTCCATGTGAGGGGAACGCGATGTGGATTTTGAGATTTGAATATGGTCACCAGTCATCTACCTTCTTCATGCTACCCCTATTATAATACCAATGTTAGGAATGTGATTCATAATTTTCATCTCCTTTTTTTGGACTGATTCCAATACCAATGGCATTACCCTGCTTGTGTTCTAGTGCATAGGCGTAGGCCTCAATTATATTCCTAAACCCACCAGTGAGATGGGATTCCCTCATTTCCCAACATGAGGAAGCCTGGGATGCTTTGATGTTTAATTTTCATCCACCATTGACACCCTATAGTGGTACCCATGCAGGTAACCATCTGTAATCCCCACACAAGGCTAGCCAACAACTATCCCTTCTTCGTATTGATACACTAACGTGAGACCCTCAATGGATCACTCCAAACCCCATATCACCACGACATTTTGGGTTACTTCCCTTCATCATGGGTTAATGTTACCTAGTTATGTAAGTCATATGGGTGAGGAGAGAATCCTCGTCTTCTTAGTTGTAGGATGCTAAACATCCAAGCATTATCATCCCCACAAAATGACATTAAATTGTGGCCTCGCCCTTCTCAATAAACATGGGGTGCCCCGCCTCAAACATTTTCCATGCCCAGTAGTCTCCAAAAAGAGTGATATCATCCACACATTGAATTGTATACTCCTTTCATTGAATGTAATCTATCCACAGGGGATAGAATCCAACCTGGTGTAAAACTCTAGCCTTTTGTTGGAGGAAGAATACTTACTCCTCCCCTCTTCATTCGTGCGCAAAATCCAGAGGAGGGATGGTCACTGGTACTTCACATACCCCATCCCTCTCCCATTACAATTTATATCCATCATGCATACATCATGTTGTAAGTCCCAATCTACATCTCTTTGGGCTGCTACCCACACCTAAACCTCATTCCATTCCTCAAAGATACACCTTCTTCAAACACAAATGTCGTGCCTTAGTTACATCCTATACCTCACACCAAAAATAACTAATATGGGAATTGAGTAAGCATTGACTATTTCATCCTATCACGGGATTCCCTAGTGTGTAATCCCAATACCCACATCCCTTACTATTGTGACATTGATCTGTTACCCCTTCTGGGAAAGGTACATAGGTAGCCTCCATGAGGTTCAAGACTTCCATCCATTGATCCTGACCACTTCACATCAGTTCACCCTCATCCCACATGTGATTAAACAATATTCCTTCAATCAACATTGTTTTGATCCTTGTCTTGTAGGATGGGATTATAGGAAACCTCCCTACTATTCAACCACAAAATGTAAAACTGTGTGGGATAGATCCTTGCCTCTTATTTAGTGTACATTGAAATACTTCCATAGGTTCAACCCCAAACACTAGTAAGCTTTTATGTACCATTTTCTAGGACCCACATCCCTGGTCCATCCCTTAGTGGCATCAGTCCAAAACATGGAATGTTAACCACTTGAAATTCACCAACATGTTCTCGGGTTGTTGTGCTTTGCGTACACCCATACTCTATACTGAACAATGTTGACAATGATTCCCTACCATGGGGATATGTGTGAATCCACCCAAATGTTCAAGACCATCACTCATATCCCATCTTGTTCTATCTCTAGAACATTGTCTTCAAGAAGGTCCTACCCCAACCCATAGGTTCTACTTCCTTTGGGCTCATCCATTCGTCCATTCTCACATGCCACACCTTCAGGTGTCCCATCCCCTTACCGAAGTTTGTGGACTTTGATTTCCCACAATGGGGTTATTTAAGAAGACTATATGAGGATCAATCCAAACATCACCGTCTTCTGCACATCGGATTCATCCCCACTCACAGTATCCTTAGGCACTCCACCCATATCCATCATGATTCCACCGGGGTTACCACATATCAGTGAACACATATTATCCTTGGGCCGCTAACTATGCATAATCCCCATAATGACTTCTGGTTATTAACCTCTTTGTACACCCCAAGTCATCACCCCCTCGAACAATGTGGGTTTTGATAATTTTTATCTACACATTTTATGTAAGAAACCTCCATGTGGTTCAATACCAGTCTATTATAAATCTAGGTGTCCCACTTTCTGGGGAGCCCCATTCCCTGATCCACCATCAGTGTTTTCCAGATTCGCCTTTATGGTGTGATATCTTCCATCTATGGGACACACAACTTCAGATCATTCCTCATTAGGAATTATGATCCATCCATCTTGTAACCCTTCTAGTTTCTCCCTCCTTGGGATATACCAATCCAATACATCTCTATGGGGTGTTCTGATCACCCTCGTTCCATCTTTGCGAGACGTTAAACTTGCGACATACCACATCTTCAACATGAGATTCCCTAGGAAAACCTCATAAGACATAATTCTGGTGTTAACATGTCCATTAAATGATAAACTCATGACATACCCTATGTTAAACATGGGAAGATGAAGAAAAACTTTGGGACATTCCTATGAAATATAATACCTTGTACCTGATGTGGGATTCCATGGGCTTATGTGCCCTCAAGATGCCCTATCATAAGTGGAAGAAACCTAGACTCATTAGTGTGCTAGTGTCTAGATGTGGCAATGATGTCCAAGTTAACTAATCCCCCAATCGAAAATTACTTCCTTGACATAACACCTGGGAATGAATTGATTGAAGCAATGTTAATTATTGATGTCCAGAAGATATTGAACTGGAGAACAGTTTCATGATCAACTTCATAATCATTAATGGATACCTCGACTAGTTGACGAATTCCATGTAGGAATCCACAGAAAGAGAGAATGTCATCCCATCATACCATTTCAATGAACGATCAAACATCCTTGAATAAGAGACAGATGTCACCCACCATTGGAATGTGAGAATGTGGGGAAACAACAAGAGCATCCACAGGAATGGGCGCACACCCCAGTGAAAGCGACAAAAAGAGATAATCCCCTAGGGAATTAGTATCACTCTCTATTCAAATATGAATCCTTTAATCCCTCACCATGAAGTCAAAAACATCACCAAGGGCACATTGGTTCGTTACTCAAAAGAGCACATGAGTACATCCACGAGTCCTTAATTTGGGACCCACATTCTCTCTCTGCCTAGGTCAAGTGAACCAAGTCAATAAAGGCACATTTCACAACATGGTTTAAAATATATATATTTAATCAAATTCCAACAAGGAAATTTAAGTAAATCAAGATATTAAGCATACACATTCAAAAGTCACAAGAAATAGGGGTGTCCTTACCACCCTTATCTACCATAAAATTACTGAAATGCCCTTAAATTCAACTAATCATGGAAATTGATTTATCAAAGCTCAACGGACCTAAAGGGAGGTTTCATTGGAAGGAGGTAAATTTCATGCACTAGTAATATCCATTTCTAAATATCACTAACCAGTTCATAATATAAATTAAAGTACTAAAAATACCATATATCAATCATATCATGAAAACACCAATAAACATTAATGCATAAATGAACATCAATATAACAATCACAGAAATTATAGAAGTCTAATAACTACATTCTATATTATATGAAAGTGTACCTCTATTGTAGTTGTTTTATTATTAAATCAAGAGATTTTTTTTAAAAACAATTCATTAGTTCCATTAACAATGACATCTAATTCAGAAATGGGGAAAAATAATGAAAAAATACCATAATAGCCCAAGCATTAATAAACAGTGGGAATGTAATAAATTAATGCATTATTAAATTTAAGGTCTAATGAATGGGATCCGACCATTGTTCTAGACCATCCTGAAAACATATACCTTAATGACTTGATGAAGTCAACATGAATCCTCTACGCACTTGCATGCACACACATTACTATATATTTATATACCATAATCCAAAGCCCATATTACCATCACAATGATGTAAAATTTAGAGGAAATGAATATATATATATATACATATTCCTATGTATATGAGTAAAAGACTTCTCGGAGTCATAAAATTCTCTACAAACAATACCATGAAAAAAAATACCATTGCAATGACCAATATATCCAAAGAAAAATACTAGCACATCAAAAGATATGAAAGACCCAGTATTAAATTCACTAACAGTACAGTATAATTGAAAACCATTCCCAGAAGAAATGATGACATGTCGAATCAAACCAATTCACTTATACTTTGGCGGTGGATGATGAAACACAAACAAGGGTGTCTCAAGAAAAACTTCTCATATCGTAATAATGGAAGAAAATAGAAAATGGGTGAACCCCTAACCATTGGATTTTCCTTATACTCATCGATCAATGTCGAGAGTGAAATAAGACATGAATAGGGAACTAGAAGGGAGGATGAATCTTACATTAAAGGATTGAATGATGTTGTAGATGAAATTTGGTTGAAATTGTCCATCGGAGAGGAGGCCAAGAAGAGGTGCATCGTACAACTAAGGAGATCCTGTGGAGGGATTGTGTATCCCAATATGGGGTAAGGGAGAAGGGTGAGTAAAATTTTCTTAAATCCTAAAATAATAATAATTATAATAGTAATAACTATAATAAAAATATATTTTATTACTAGGTAATTTAATTTTTTTTATTTTACATTTATAATCATTTAACATAACTTTTTTTTTAATTTAGAATTATTTAAAATAGTTTCATTTTAAGGAAAACACATCCTAGTGTCCCTACTATTGGAATTTCATTTCATATCCCATTCTTAAAAATAGGCAATCCAGTAAACATGAATATTCAAATTTCATTGGTTTTTTCATCTGGTTTAAAAACATGGTTCGTTACAATCCACATCATGGAAATTTGTCTCCTTAAAAATTTCTAATAGAAATATATCATATACCATGAAAAATCATAGAATAGGTTTTTACACGATAATGAGTAAAAGCACAATATTTTTCAAATGATAATATCAAAGAGTATAATATCTACATTCAGTATTCTATAAGTAATCAGTGACTCATAAAAATAAATATATCTTATTCCTTTTATCATGATGGACATGACTTGGGTTATTTTTAATACCCCCAACTCTATTAACCTAGTTCTATAAGATATATATTAAATGAAAACATATTATATAAGATCACATATATTTTATCAAATGTATATACGTTCTTATGAGACAAGATACTTTTTTAATATTATGATTATATTACACTATATATAGTTTATGATACATAAAATATTAAAAAATTCTTGATTGTTTAATATTCATGATGTATTTAGAGTAGGGTAATTGTTGTTCTTCTTTATTACCTCGGGACATAGTAAACATAAGAACATGATTAGCTCAGGAACTTTGTAATGGAGAATGTATCAAATAATTATCATTCTTCATGACCATAGAAAAAAAAGTAAAATCAATAAATAGTAAACTGAGATATGTACTTATGAATAAATGAAAATTACATAATAAATATATAAAGAAAAAAAACATAACTAGTGGAATTCAAAATCTCAAATTCATTTCTATAACATTGATGATCTATGCCATGATAATGTATATATATATATATAAAGTGTAATGAATCCCCAATTACAATATCTTAGATGACTCAGGAGACCTACATGTGTATTTCATAGATATATAATTCTATATTCCACAAACTTTACATATAATTTATGTTATTCAATCACAGAATAAGAAAGAGTACATGACATATTGAAATATTTTTATCCGTGAATAACTCCCAAATACATATAACAATATAATCATGTGTTGTGTTACAATTTTTCCATATATAATCAAATAATATTTGAAATTGTTAAAAATTTCACAAATAAATTGAATAATATGGGATTTATAAAACATCATTTAATTAGAATGATTTATTATATTGTATTAAAACAATATGTTAGATATTATATGTAAACTTGTTAATCGAGGTTTTTTAAAAGATTCATATGAAAGAAATTTTATTAAAATAATAGAATATACCACTTGAGATGGATGATTTTTTAAAAGGATGGTTATAGTGATTCCAATATAAATATGAGTAAATACCTTGATGAACATTTAGGATGAAATTTTTTTTAATAAGGATAAAAACACCATTTAATAATGAAAAAAATACACTTGAACCATTGATTTCAATAGTTCAATGTTTCAATAAATGGATTATTCCATTATAATCATTATAATGTGAAACTAAATGTATTTTACCTCAATAAAAAATGGTATAATTTTTATAATGATTATATATATAATTACATGAATAATGTTTTTCTAAATATTTACACAAAAGGGTAGTAACAAAATAAATTGTGTAGTTTGTGTTTATTTCAAGAAAATGTTAATATTTGTTTTTATTGGGTGGTGAAAGAAGAGCCTTTTGATGAAATTGAAGGTGATTCCCTTGCATTAATTGGAAAAAACTGGTGAAAATTGTTTTTTGTGATAATCCCATGAAATCATATGATTATTGAGCTATTTTGTAAGGAATAATTTTGAAGTGATGCTATGATAAGAACTTTATTCAAAATTTTATAAATAAATAATAGAAGTTGAAATTTATATTACATATGGTTATATAATTAAAATAAGGATAAATTTTGGGTATTATAATTGATAAACCATATAAGTATTTATTAAGTATGTTGGATTTTATATTTAGTGTTGAATATCTATTTGATTACGTTTTAATGACATAGAAGGGAAGATGAAAATAAAGTTGTAGTAAAGGATATTGATATACTCAAAATTCAGTAACAAAATTATGAATAAGGCAATGTAGTTTCATTAAATAGATTTTTAAATATTATTATACCTCCAAAATTCATTTAATGTAAATTGATATATCTCAATGTAAGTGTAGAGTCTATAGGTAGATATGAAACTATTTTATTGGTGTTCCACATTATAAATGCTTTCATAGTTTAGAAGGTAATATTTTTTTTAAAAAAATGGATAAATATTGAAACCATTTTCAACGAATTTTGATTTTATTAACGAAATAAAAACTTTTTTAATGAATTTTATGATTTTATTCACTTCCTACTACTAATTGAAATTTTCATTTCAAATTATTAATATTAGTTATAATTTATTATATTTTTATAAAGATTCATGTAATTTTATAATACGTTATGATTTATATTGTACATTTGTGATCATTATAATACATTGTCCCTCTAAGTCTCTTGAGGCACATAATACAATATTTGAGACAAAATTTGGAAAAAGTTGGATACTTATTGAGGTGAATAAGACATTCATGGAAACTAATATGAATTTTTTGGCTATTCCATTTTTTAATTTTTTTTCTTTTAGATTTCATAATTCATACCATTTCTTATGATATATTACTAATTTAATAAAATAATCAAACAATTGAATGGAAATAAATTATCTCAAAAATGGGTTTCTTCCTAAAACCATATGATGTGTTACATATAATGTTTTTTTAAAAGTGATATTTAAAAAGTCGAGAACTCTAAATTAATTATTTTAAGTTATAATATTTGATGAAGATAGTTTTGTTCATAAATTTAAATAGAAATGAAAAATGATATTGTGTATCATGTATAGTAATTAAGATGAAAACCTTCAGACATTGGAGTATAAGATAAAAGTGAGATGAAAACCATAAAATTTAAATAAATCAAAAATGAAGATATTATTGAATAATTGATTTTGGAAAATTAATTTTACGATTCCTAATCTATTATTATGATATTTAAATATCAAAATATGATTTTTAGGCCATCATGGAAATGATACAATTTCATATTGATGTAATTTTTGAATCAAAATAATGATAACTTTGATTACGGTAATTCATAGACTAACATGTTGTGAAAGGATGGGCCACATAGAAACTGTATTAATAATGTAAGATTTTTATATTGCAATGTAAATTTTACAACTATGGATTTTCATAGAGTTAAATTTGAAATGAATTGTCACTGTATATTTGGATGAATATAAATTTTGAACAAAAATAATGAAAAAATGGGAATGAAATAAGAAAAAAAATATTCCAGGAAAATAAATGTACACATGATGTTAAAGAGAAAAAAATATAATCTTTTATCAGGTGGAAAATACCAAATGATTTCATTGAGAAAATGATATTGAGATCACGGTATCGATGTTGTGGGATGATTTTAAAATATATTTGGAAATTTTTTCTCTTTGGAAATTATATAATATTGAATTATTAAGGAGATCCCTATATGATATTTATGAATATTTTAAAAATTATATATATATATAATATGTTTTATTATTGAAGAATATAATTGTTTGGAAGATGATATAGAAAAAATATATATCTGAGAGATTAAGGGAAACATATACCACATTATTGAATAATAGCAATAAATATGTTAAGGAAATAAATGATATATATGATATTAATGGTAATGATTAATTGGTATGTTGAAGTTAGTTTAATAATTAGGATGAGGATATAGTGTAGATACCATATCCTTCGATACCATTCATTATGGATGTAAAAGATAAAAAATAAACAATAGTTATGTATGTTTGAAACACATGTAGCCTTATAGATCAACCATTGGTAATTAAAGACCCATTGGATTATAAGAGAGAGACACATGATTAGATTATACAAAAGATATAGATTCATATTAAATAATAGGGACCAAGTTTCATTCTTTTTGATGTTCTTGTTTTTTAATTATAGATGTTGTTGTAGAAGATTATTAGATTAGTTGATATATTTTTTCCCATTACACAATGTTGATATACATCATTATGGATTTCAAGGATGACGATTTATGAATGGGGGTTCTATAATAAATAATATCAGAACAAATATAAAGAGAATTCATAAGGATCATATTGAGAGTTAGTTTCTTATAATATAAAAATGGATGTTGTACCTACCCAAATGTTGTCGGTTCGGTAAAATCCAACAGTACCATTTTTTGGGATACTAGTACACTATCAATCCAAATTTGTATAAATTTATGGACTAAGAAAAAGATAAATTCCCCTAAGTAGAAATAAAATTCACCAAAGAGTAGGTATTCCACATTATTATCGATCCTTGTAAAAACAGTGTGTGTCACTCTATATATTGAAATTCACATTTCATGTTGGTGTTCTGTGTTAGTAATGGGGAAAATATGTCTACACATATATATAGGTAAATGAGATAAAATAATTATAGGGGATTTAAAAGTTATAAAAAGATAATAATTAAAGAATTTGGTAATATGTAAGTCACCTTAATTCACCCCTATGCTCTCAAGTGACATCACCAATTCATGGGGAACATAAAATAGTATCAATGATAAAGGTTAACTTGGGAATCATCTATATATTAAAATGAGAATTTTATAGATCTGTGTAAAATGAAAACCGTGGAGGGAAATTTTATTATTAAAATATAAAACCAAAGATCTGTTATAAATACGAAATTGACTAACAATATAAAATAAAAAAATTAAGCACAATGAGGTTCATAAGTATTTTGAAATAAAAACGAACAAGTGTATTGAAAAATAATTATTAAAAATAATAGAGATTTATTTATATTACAATTAATGAATACTATAAATGATTAATTAATTTATCAATTGAAATGAATTAAGAATAATAATTTTTGAATAGTTAATAATGTGGAAACTTTATTATTGAAGTTTGATAATAACTAAATTTTGAGACCCTGCATCTCCAACAATAATAATATTGAAGTAATATGATTATATAATGTTTAAAATTATATGTATTCAAGAAATAAAAAATAATATTAAACCATGATTTTAGGATTAACTATGAAACTAAAAAAGAATTTGGATTTAGTGGATTTTACAGAACATGAGTTAAAAACCTAGTTTTAGAAAATTTTCAACCAATCAAAATGAGATAGAGAAATGTTCTTTTAATTATCAATATAAATTTCATGAAAATATGAAAATTCAATCGAATTTAATATAATGATTAATTGAGATAATCAGATAGAAAAATATAGAGATAAATATTTATAGAAAAATTAAAAACAATGAAATTTGAATAAGAATCAATATTGTAGTTAATGCACTATTTTTATTACTATTGATTGATGAGGGTCATAATTGATTTAGGTGTTTTATTTAGAATTCTCAAATTGGATGTATTTATTTTTTCTAGCGATTAAATAGTCTATTTTTAGGTTTAATATCTTTTTGGGAGCCTTTTATTACAACCATCCACTCACCCATTAAATTACTAACTATACACCGTTTGTAAGACACCCAATTATACAGGCTAGTTGGTACGATTTTTGTAGGTTTCCTAGATAATTAAAACTCCAATTGGTATATAGTAATCTACCTGTAATTCTATATATTTTTTCTAGTGCCACTTCCTTTCTAGTTTCACCATACATGGTATCCATTGTGCTTTTAGTATCTATAGTATTTTTCCAATTCCATCAGCTGGCTAATGACACACACTTGGTTACATGGTGGTAATAAGAAGTGTGGGATACTATATTAGACTTTTTTATTCATTTTGATGCTTTTTCATAGTCAAATTATTAATTATATTGATTCTCAAATATAAATTCTGAGATAAGCTCAATTGAAAATGATAGAACACAAAAGTTTGTTTTTGTTCATTAAAAAAATATAAGAGTGGGGAACACAAACCACCCCATTGTTAATGATAAAATAAAAGAGAATATATCAATGAAATATTCATAATTAAATTCAATGTTTTATGATGACATTTAAATTATATGATAAATTAAATATCAATAATTGGTAGATTAAATAAATTTATCTTAAAATGAATGAGCACATACATGTTAAAAATAATTATATTTAAGAGTTGATATTAAAAGCAATAAATAGAACTATAAAACCATTATGTATAATTACTAAATAATTCACCACTTCTTAGAAAATTTTAAATGATTTTTAAAGGGTGAAAATTTTGAAAATGAAAAGGATAATAAAAATTTAAACCTCAATTTAAATTATATTAAAACAAATATTTTCTCCACCATTATAATTATAAAAAAATTGAAATAGGGTTAGAAAAAACAAAAAAAATCATAAAATATGAAACTATTTATTAATAATAATTTAAATGAGTTAAAAACATACTTTTTTCAATGTTAATTTATTTTTCAAAATAAAATTATATCAATTTTTTAAAATAAAAAACTTTATAACATTATCAATGTATGAGAAATTATTTGTCATTCTATTTTAATTAAACTCAATATTGAAAGAAAAATATTTTTTTTAAAATGAATATATTTTGTAATGGTTTTTTAATTTTTTGAAAATATAAAAAAATATTGTCTCCAATTGGAAAAATTCATATTAACAATATAATGTCCCCATTAATTTACGAAATCATTAAATAGGGGTCCATATAGTAATAAAATTAAGTGAATTAAAAAAATAAAAGCATTAAAATTGGAAAAGGGTTGCAATCCATCCTTTTGGTTTTTAAAGTCTATTTTAATTATAAAAAAAATATTCCAAGAGGGTTTGAAACCATGTGCATAGTAAAGTAGCAATGATCAAGCCCTGGGTAGAGATCATGATTAAATCTGACCATCCATTTTTGAGGTTATAACCTCTAGGTGAATAATCACCCAAACCAAATCCAATTGTAAATATACTGATAAGAGTATGTTCTCCTTAAATATTAACTCACATAAATTTCTAAAATTTAATGTTTGAAAGTATTTTAAAATATTATCATTTTAGAATATAAATATTAAAAGTATTAAAATATTTAAAACATTAGAAATAAACAAATCTTTTAAAATATAAACAGTGATTTTCAAAAGTGACCTATACTAACTCACCCTTAGTAAAGAATAAAAAATAAAAGGAATGATTATTTTTAAATATATATTAAAATTGATGGTGGGTACTAATGAACTCTTGACATATATGAACATTTTTGAAGTGATATCTCATAATTTGGTTTCTTTGACCACTGTGACTCGTGAAATAGTGTTGCATAGGATTTCTAGAAATACCAATTCCACTAGTGTTGTCCCAATTAATAGGGACTTGATTTAAATTTGGACCAAGTTATATGTGAGATTAATTTATTCAAATAATAACTTTTCAATAATTACACATGGATATAAATTATGATTTGGCTGTTGGAACTGAAATTGATTATTTTTATTATGACTCTATGATACAATGAATTTTTTATGTACGTGAGAGGTACCATTTGTAAGGTTCCTAAGTTGTTTTATCATCTAAAAACAACATAAGAAAATCATATATTTTCAAAGGTTTTTTATCTTTTATAAAATAATTTATTATTATTAAGTCATTTTAAATATCTAATTTTTTTAGGATTAATATTGGATTATTTTAGATTTGATTGAATATGGGCATAGTGGGAAACACCAAACATGATATCCTAATGGATTTTAGTAATGTCAAGAAGGATCCGGATCATAACTTTATAATACTTTTTCAACCAATTCACAGAATTCATTCATCGTTAGCTTATAATAATTACTTACACGAGTTTATATTTCCTTTTCTTGATCCACGACAGAATGAATTCAAAGTTGTTTAGAGTATATTATTTTCATAGATAAAAAAATTCATCACATTATTAAAATTGAAAAAACAGTAAAAATATAATCTTTAGTAGAACAATAAATAACATCATTGGCACAAATTTGAAAAATTCACTAATCATGAAAAAAATAAATTTTTAATCAAACATGAATCATTTTTTGCAATTTTGAATTCCTTTTATAAAAGAACATTAGTCACTTCTTCATACCTAGCCCAGGGGACTTGTTTTAAATATTATATATAATTTTATAAAATAAAATTTATTTTGAAATATTTAATCTTCAAAATTGAGATTTTGTTCAGAAAAACACATTTTTAGAAGTAAAACTATTTAGAAAATAACAAATAACATTTATTTGAAAAATATTAAAATTTATATGATAGTATATTTTCAATAATATTATAATTCATTGAATACTAATCAAGGATATAATGGTATCACAACAATGAATTTAATATTATTGGAAATATCCCTTGTGTGTGATTAAATAATTTTTATGAGTGATGTGAACTATCTCATATAATTTATCCTTAAAATACAATTCAATACACATAATATTTTTATCATCAGTTCATCTTATGGTAGTGAAAACAATATTAGATGTGAATTTATTTTATTCCTCAATCATGGAATGAAAATTAAATTCATTATTACCAGAATAAACAATTTTATTTGATTATAGGTTTAAAAAATTCATGTTTCCCAACCAATTTAAAATTGACCCTCTATCAAGGTTACCAGCTTGAAAATCACTCATAAATTTTTCTAATGGATGGTCTTTAGATTTCACAAATTCCTTTGGTATTGGCATATTTTTTGGTTTTCCAAATATTATATTTCAATATAAATATGTGCATTATTTATGGTAAAATATACTATTTCAATCTCAAAATTGACAATTTAGAGATGAGGTTTATAGAAAACCTTAATTTACATAAAAATATATTTATATATCATTTATTAATATATAAATATCAATTATAATAACCTAATGATGCATTCCTTAATCATACAGGTCCAGTGAACTTTGAATCATGGATACATAAACAATTGGTTCGTTAGTAAACCAAATCATCAACCATAATTTTTTACATAACTATCAAACATTCCATAAATATAATAATTATTCCATTTTTGGTAACCTAGGTAAGGGAATCATATTAAATGGTGGTTTTATATCCATAGTAATGGTAGTCAATGGATGTTTCAGTGACCACCAAATCATAATAGTGTAATTATGTTATTCGAACATGAAAATTACATATAATGACTATAAGCTATAATTCATACATCATAATATAGGGTCATGGAATAAATAATGGTAGTTAATAAGACATGAATCATAAAATAACCAAAGATCCAAATCCATAAGAGGATAATTTTTTTAGACAATGGTTATTTCCATAATAATAATCACAGAAAATCATTTCATTAGTTTTAATGAATAACATAGAATAATATTATAGTATAATTTATTCACTCACTATTCCATCATATTATTCATGGTTTAAATAAAATATTATCATAGTTAATATAAAACATATTTCATAAAAATTTCATCAATTCATAATAGAATAACCCATGGACGGGAAACATGTTTCCTAAAAAATTTATCTGTTGATCATAAAATAACCCACGGAATGTGAAAATGTTTAATAATCATTTCAAGTATTCATAATATCATAAACCATGTAAAGGAACGGGTTTCAAAAACATCTTTTCATTTTATTCATAAACATGAATCATTTATTGGAAAATTAAAATCATTAGTATTTCTTGGTGGTGGGAAATTAACTTCAATACATAATCATTAAAATTATGATTTATTTAGAATTTTTGGTATTAAATAAGAAATATCTCATTTGGAAAACTATATAGAGCTTCCATTTAAAACATTATTTAAAAAGCCAAAAATGGTTAAAAATGGAATTAAAATATAATTGCAAAATATTAAAAACAATTATGAAAATATCATTAGAAAAAAATTTCATTTAATTGAAAGGATTTTTTATATAAGAGATAAATAAATTCAATTTTCAATGAAAACATTCATTCAGTGCCTTGGATACTAAAACTGTAAGTTATCGAACATATTTTGAGGTATTTTTTTATTTGAATATTATATTTAAACCATTAAATTGGATAATGAAGTGTTTTCTCACTTTTTTAGGTGGCTCGGTGGTTTCCTAGGAATTTGGGACATCAAATAGGATGAATGTTTCCATAAAATTCATTCTTCATGGTGAGTTCTAATTTTTTTGTAACCATAATCCATACATTTGCCTTCTTAAAATAGGTGGTGGATGTTTATTTAATCTATTCAAAGGGGAGGTGAGATCTTGTGGTCTTCAATAGAGGCATCATACATGGTTACCACATAGTTTATCCAACAATGAGTGGTATCCATGAAGTCATGATAATAAAACCTCTATTATGTTGAGGGCGGTGGATGATTTGGAAAAAATTGTGGCCTAACCATCTACATCATTAATAATGAGAAATATTTCATTTACCCAATTTGGGATATAAGTTTTTATTTCCCTTTATTCATCTATATTCTTCCTACAATATCCAATGGTGGTGAACCCTTCCTCCCAAACATCTCATGTGTTGATCTTCATCATCTCAAATTAATTTTAGGTTCCTTTGAGAATGGATAGAAAATTTAGGTGATTTTATAAATCTGCATCCTTATTTATCCTTGATTAGGGATTTTGGAACCATACTGATTCCATTGAAGAACAGAAAACTTCTCTTTTTTGTTTATTTATTGTTTTGGGATTTATAGGTTATTTGTTTATAAATCTTGGTATATGGTTAAGTGTGTGTTTTACATCATAATCATATTATGTGGTCCAAAGATATATCCCAAATACCTATGGTAAAATTTATGTGTATTTAATTCTGATCTAGTTGCACTATTCTGCCCATTTTGTTTTCCATGGTATACATGTTTAATTAATTGGTTAATGGATGAAATGGACACCTCATGATCTTTATGGGATGTATTGAAGTTGATTGGATTATGTTAAGGACCACCCATGGGGTATAATAATTTATTGAATATAGATTTGAGTTTATGTTTAGAATTTAATTTTTAGAGACTCATCCCATGATTTGTTTTTATATATCTTAGATTGCATTATGAAATGAGACTAATAGAAATTGTGTCTCGTTGAGGAAACTGAATAATGGTGAGTTTGGTACAATGTTAAATGTTTCAAAGTATTTGTTAGTGTTAAATGTCAAATTTTTTGATGGGATAAGGAATGTAAATTATAAATGTGTTAAATGTATTAATGAATATAAATAGGGAATTGGGGTGATAATGGATTAAGGATCATAAATTGTATATGTGGTAATATGTTATTAATTTTTAATAATTTATATATTAAATTGGTTATAGAATATAAATGGAAATGGTGTTTTTAGTTCTAAGGATGAATATGTTATATATATTGAATGAAATAGTTTTTGTAAATGGTAAATGTGGTCAATGAAGGAATATTTTGTACTTGGTATATCTGATTAATTGTTAGAGATGCACGTGCAAATGGATTGGTGGTATGGGGGGTATGGACTTGAGGCTCTACACAAAAATGATTGGTTATACCGTCTCACTAAATCCCACCCATATAATGGCTTGGTTATAGAGTCAGACTGAGGATCTATGCCCCTAAAAAATTCATGGGATAGGGATACATTGAAAAAGGCTACAAGATAAGTATTATGTATTGTTTTTTGTGTTATTTTTTATAGTGATATGGGGAATCTTATTCTTCCGTTTATACATAATGATATTATCGATAAAGGATATAGTGTAATTTATAAAAATTTTAACCCCGGGAACAAATGATGAAATTAAAAATGTAAATTTTCTTAAAAAATTGATCTCAATTTATATTTCATGTATATTGTAATTTATTTTATACTTGTATACACTATCTATTTATATTGGATATTTTTTATACACCAGGGGTGGGTGGCCACTTAGTTTTACTCATATTCTACTTGGTGAAATATTGAGTATGTTAGTTGACTTTATGGTTTTGTGAGAGGACAACGGAAAGTACAGTATCCTTGATTATTGAAATGCAAGTGGAATGATCAGGGATGAGAGCTCTAGAAAAAGAGTCACGAACTATGTTTTGGGATTATATATTTTGTCATTATTTCTTGCTTTTTCTACTGTTGGTACTATATGATATAACGCAAACTATTTAAAATTTGGTTGTGGGATTGTACCCAGTTTTTTAAATTGGATTCATGATGCATATTTATTATTAACTTTTTTCTTATAATTAATATTTAATATTAATTGTAATGCTATAATAAAGACACTAGTACAGAAAACGTTTTATTATAGCGGTTATTTTTTATTTTTTACGTCGTATTTAGGCTGATGTTTTTACAGGAGATGTTATAAACATTGTTTTTTACATCAGATATTTTACAACTGATGTAAGAAACACAAATCCGAAGCATTTTTCACGTCAGTTGATAAAAATCCGACGTGGAAAATGCTTCAGAGTCGTGGTTTATGACATTGGTTATTTAATAACCTACATGGTATATACTCTTTCATGTTCGTTATTATATAGCCAACATTATAAATTACTCCTTTGAATCGTTAATCTCATCAGTTATTTTCATAACTGATGTGATAAACCTCTCTGCCAAGCATTTTCCAACTTCAGTTAAAAAATAACTGACGTGAAAACATATCTACTATGTTGGTTATTAAATAACCGATGTGAAAAACTATTCATTTCCATTTATTACATCAGTTATGAAATAACCGACGTAAAAACCATTTCCCATGCACCTATTAAGTTGGTTCCCAAATAATCGATGTTAAAACCAATCCCAGTGCATTTTTTAAGTCGGTTATAAAATAACCGACGTAGATAACATTTTCTAATAAATAAAACTGATTAAACACAATTATTCCCTGCCAAAAGGCATGTAAAAGACCAGAAAATGATAAAGAAAAAACCAAAAAAAATATCAGACCCCCCCCCCACTGGACAACCCCCATCACCGACCAACCACTGCTATGTCCTACCAAAAGACCTAAAACTGCCCAAAAAAATTACCAAACCTCATAAAAAATAGACTACCCCCCCCACTGTACAGCCCCACCACACCCCACCACACCCCTCCAACTCCCACTGGACACCCCCAGACCAAAAACAGACCAAAACCTGACCAAACCCCCCCCCCCCCACTATACAGACACCACCACACCCCTAGACACCCCCACACCCTTCGACTACCCCCACCCCCTGGACAGCCCCCACACCACTGGAACCCCCCCCCCAAACCTCCTGGACACCCCCAACCCATGGACAGCACTCCCACACCCCATGACAACCCTCCCACACACCTAGAAATCCCACCACTCTACTAGACATCCCCCACCACACCCTTGGGCACCCCCACACACTTGTAATTCCCCCACCCACCCCCTGGACAGCCCCCACACCCCTTGACACCCCACCCTCCTAGACACCCCCACCCCCAAGATAGCACTCCCACACCCATGGTAGCCCTCCCACACCCCTATAACCCCCACCCCCACCCCACTAGATAGCCCCCACCACTACCCAGGACCCCCCCCCCCCCCCCCCACACCCCTGGACTGCCCCACCGCCTGGATAGCCCCCCACACCCCTGGAAAACCCCCACCTTCCTGGACACCCCCACCCCTGGACAGAACTCCCACACCCCTGAACACCCCTCCCACACCTCTAGAACCCCTCCTAACCCTCCTAGACAGCCCCCACCACACCCCTGGACACCCCCACACCCCTATACTGCCCCCCCTAGACAGCCCACCACACCCCTGGACAAGCCCCCCCCCCACTCCTAGACACCCCCACTGGAAAACACTCTCACACCCGTATATAGCCCTCCCAAACCCCTATAAACCCCCACCCCCACCCTTCGTAACACCCCTACCCCACTGGACAACACCCCCCTAGACAGCCCTGCTACACCCCTAGACCCCCCCCCCCACAACCATGGGCATCCCCTAGATACCCCCCCCCCACTTGCATGGACATCCCTCCCACCCTCCTAGACACCCTCCCATCCCACTGAACAACCCCCCACAACACCCCTGGACACCCCCACCTCAGTAGACACCCCCTGACCTAAATAAGACAAGAAACAGACCAATACACAACCAAAACGAGACCACCCCCCCCACTGGACATCCCCCACCATACCCTAGACACCCCCACACCCCTAGACTACCCCACCCCCATGGAAAGTTCCCCACACTCCTGGAACACCCCCCCCCCCCCCCGCCTACCCTCCTTGACACCCCCACACCCCTGGACTGTCCCCACCCCTTGGACAGCCCCCACAACCCTGGAAAACCCCCACCCTCCTGGACACCCACCCCCTGGACAACACTCCCACAACCCTGGATAGATCTCCCACACCACTAGAACCCCCCCCCCTCTACCCTCCTGGACACCCCACACCCCAATGGACAAAACTTCCATGGACAGCCCTCCCACACCAATAGACCCCCCCGAACCCCTGGACACCCCTTGGACATCCCCCTACTCACCTGGACATCCCTCCCATACTCTTAGACACCCTCCAACCCACTGGATATCCCCCACCACACCCCTAGACACCCCCACCTCACTGGACACCCCCAGACCAAAAATAGACCAAATCCCAAACAAACCCAGACAAGAACCCCCCCCCCCCCCCCCCTCCCCACTGGACAGCCCCCACCACACCCCTAGACACCCCCACACCCCTGGACTGCCCCTACCCCTGTAAATCCCCTAGACAGCTGGTGTTGGGAGAGGAGTCGCCACCATCTCTTGGGGGGCTGAACGCAGCTGGAAGGTACTCATCACTCTCAAAGGCGAAGCTTGATCTCTGAAAATGATTCACGATTGATTTCTTCCCTCAGTAAAAATCATTGATTCTATCACTTTTATACACAGTATATCCAGGGGAAACATCATCATGTCTAATTAAAATACCTGGATCTTTGTTGTGGCTATCTCCCGGGTCTTGCGGGACTGAAAATGATGCTCCCAAGGCTTCTCATGAGACACCTGAAATGAAATTTAAAAAAATCCCAACAGTGGGAAGAGGGAACTAGTTTAGTTGGTGGAGAGGGATGTAGAGAAGACGACTACGATGATCCCAAATATACCCAACAAGTACACTTATGTGACTATTTAGTTTCCCAAATTAGATGATTGAACAAATATAGGGTTGTTTGTGTGTTTTTTTGGTGAAAAATGAGATATACTGGTAATGTTACTGGACCAACATTGAATGCAGGTGACAAAAAAACACACAAACAACCCTATATTTTTTCAATAATCTAATTTGTGAAACTAAACAGTCACATACGTGTACTTTTTGGGTATATAATGGATCATCGTAGTCGTCTTCTCCACATCCCTCTCCACCAACTGAATATGCGCCCTCTTCCCTCCACTGGGATTTTTGTTAACATCGTTTCAGGCATCTCATGGGTAGCCTAGAAAGAATCATTTTTATCCCCATTAGATCTGGGAGATTTCCACTTCCAAGATCTAGATATTATAGGAACACATGATGGCATTTCCCCTGGTTAAACTAGAATCAAAGTGATATAATGAATTATGTTTACAGGGGAATAAAGAATTGGTGAAACATTTTTAGAACTCAAGCTTCACATGTGAGAGTGATGAGTACCTTCCAGAGGCGTTCATCCCCCCAATGGATGGCAGCGCATCCTCTCCCACCCCCTGGACTACCCCCCACCCATCCCCATGGACACCCATGGCACCCCCCACCCCACTGGTCGGCCGTCCCACACCCCTGGAAACCCCCCTCAACCCACAGGACACCCCCACCCCCCTGGACACCCCCTAGACAGCCCCCATTCCCCTGGACAGCCCTCCCACCATCCTGGAAATTCTCCCACCCCCTGTACTGCCCCCACTACCACTTTCATGGACACCCAGGACACCCCCACTTCACCTGATAGCCATCCCACACCATCGGATACCACCACCTGACTAGACACCCCCCACAATGTAACACCCCAAGATTTCATAGTGTGTTATTTATTCAAAATAATTCAATAACTTGCACTACACGCAACACTGAGTTCAAGCGCACCATGACTTACCAAACAAGACGTTCAAAAGAGGTTATGAATAGTATTAACTAAATTTTAAACTTTATATAATTCTTATAATTTTAGAATCCATATTATGAGTTTCTTAGACATAATGTAAGAACAAATTCATTTTCAGTATTGCACTTTTACCAACTTTTAATAGTGAACCCTTTTTAAATACAATATTTTAAACTTTTTGACTAAATGGGGACATAAAAATTTTAAAATGAAACATCCCATTCTTCCACGGTACGCTTTCCTTAGAATGATACAGTAGCGTGTGTTGTACACAACTTCGAGTTCTAACACACACCACAACCAATCAAACTAGCCATTATGAATAGTAATACCTACTTTTTGGAATTATATATATTTTATATTTCAAAATGGACTTCATTTTTGGATTCAGAGTATCAAATTTATCCTAAGGTGAAATTTTGGTACTTTCCAGATAACTTTCATATTTTGATGAATAGTAAAAATTACTAAATATTAATTAAAAACAACCTTTTTAATCAAAATAATTAATAGTGATAAATTATGAATTTGAGTGGTTTTAAAGTATAATTAGAATATATTTTTACCATTTTATCCAATGGTGCTCATTAGAATTAATTTCACTTTGAAATTGGACCTCAACAATTGTCAATCTTTTGATATATATTGTTTCTTAAAAACATGCTATTTGTTTTGACCGCGGGAATTAATTATAAAATTAATTAATGCAACTTATATGTTTGCAATTTTGTAAAATAGACATCACTTTTGAATTCGGAATATCAATTATTTCGTAGGGTAAAAATTTGGCATTGTTCTGAAAAACTTCAATTTTTGATGAAAAGTGAAACTACTAAGTGGTAGTTAAAAAACTGAATTTTTCATAAAACTTAATTTTACCGCTTCTGTGATTGGAATTTTGAAAATCCGAGAAACACGGTTAATATCATGAAGTAAAATGTGGTTCAATGAGATGAAAATAATTTTTGGTGAATAGTAACTTTTTACTTTTATTTACCACGGTTAAAAGTAAATAGGGTAATTAAGGGTAAAAATGATATTAGTATTACCCTAACACATGTCCTAATTCTATTGTAAAAGTGTATATCGACCAAAACAGCCTTAGGAATAAAATATTATCATTTAGGTCCACTTGGATTAGATTAGGACATTTATTATTATTTAATTTAAAGAAGAGTTAAAAGAGTTAAAATCAAAGATTATTTAATAAAACATTTTTAATATAGAGTTACACATAAGATAAATTCAATTGTAAATATTCAATAGATATCTAAAACGATTTCATACATAATGATATTTTATTTATAATTTTTAGACTTTAAATAATTTAATTTACTTATGACACAATGATGAGGCAGTAATTACCATAATAGTGAAAAATTAAAATAAGTGATATTATAAATACACAAATAAATTTAATTTGAGACTTTTTAGGAATTAGACTAATTTTCTAGGTTAATATGACATGTTAGGATTGATTCAATTAACTTTTTTCGAATTAATAATTCTTTTATGATTTTTACAAAAATCAATTATTGAATAGTGTCAAAATTGACATAAAAGAGTTTTTAAAACAAATATTATATTATTAATTGATATTAAATTCCTAAAAATATATGTTTCGTCCAAGAGACTTATATTATGATAGGTTCATCATTAATGGACCACTTGGTGGTCTCTTGGATTTATATGGTATGTTTATTAAACATATAATATAAAAATACAAAGAGACATTGTAAAAGTGAAACTAATTAACTCAGAGTTAATACTTAAAGATAAGGTTAATATAATGATGCAAACCTGTCTAAATTCTATTGGATGAGTGTTTTTCGACCTATCCCCACCTTAAAATTTAAATAATAATCTTTGGAGCAATTAGAAACCGAATATTAATTTATTATAAATAAATATTTCTAGCTTTTCCAAAGGTGCCCCTCACCACTCTTATAAAAGGGCACTCCTCCTTATCATTTCTTCACACCGTCAAAGCCTTTTGGTTCGGCCAAACTCTACCCCAATACTCTCCCAACTTCCCTCACTACAACATAGAGGCATTAGTTTGATCAGAAAGCCAACCTAAGGAGCCCTTTTGATCAAATCAAAAGGAAGAACCCGAAGAAGAGGTAATGTTTTCACCACCCCTTTTCAAGTTCCTTTCTTCTTCCACTTCTTCTTTTTTGTTATTACCATTATGAAATAATAAATCCAGTATCTTATATATACTGTTATGTTATTATAAATATGATACGACCATATTCAGTATTCTATCCACCCTTTGAAAAACATGTTACCATACGTGCGTACGTACGGATTACCGTCTCCACATCGTGGTGTAATTGTTATTCAATATAGTATTATATGGATGGGTATAATAATGATGTGTAACTCATGTAAATAATAAATATAACATGTTAATGATTAGTTATATATGATATAACATCCATTTATATATTATTTTAATATCAAAAGAATGATATTGTCGCTTGTGCGTACGTACGGACTACCGTCTCCACGAACGCGATGAGATTCATTCTCCATCGTATCCATTAAAGTATAATTATCATTTGATGATTTAAAAATGATGTTTAAGGACTTTATATCATTCTAGATATGAATAAGATACTACCTATCCATAACAAAGGCAGCTTATGTAACAAAACATATAAAGGAAAATGAGTAAGTTAACACCCGAAACGACGATAATTCAAAGATATTATTAACAAATCAATGTTAAACGAACATATATGATATCATATTAATATATATGATTATTTTATAATTTAATAACAATTATTTCACCATTATATAGGAGGTTAACCTACCCCAACCAAGGAAAAGTACAATATAAGGGTTATTTCACAATCTCTTCATTATCCGAGGTTGTTTATACGTAATAATCTACTGGGATCTCTTTTTCATCCACATCCATGTTTCTTAAAAATGTATTTCAAAACATTTTTACTATTTACAATAATATGGTTTAAAGTCATTTATACCCATGTTTGACTTTTTATAAGAGGTATATAAATGAATCTTTCCGTCGTTTTCCAAACAAGGTGCTTTTTAACCTTTTCGACAAAATTAAGGTAAGAATGTTTTTTTAACTTATATGGCGGGTGCGTCTATTTTCCGCCGTTATAAAATCGTCAAAGCTTCCCTTACAATCATATAAGAATATTTTCAAAGTAAATGTTTTATTTTAATATTATGTGACTTTTAAATGATTTCAAAATGAATATTTTAAGAATTTTTGAAAGGTACTCTTTATCAAGATCATAATTTTAAATGTTTTAAAGTTTTATCTTTCTAAATCTTTTCATTAATGTCCATGTTTTCAAAATGATTTTAAGGATTTATTTATATGTACATGAATTTTTTGAAATGATATTTCTTTTCAAAAGTTTCAATGTGGTATGGGACACTTTGATTCAAAAATCTCTTTTAAATTACTTCCCTTGTAAATGTGTGACTTTTCAATGATTTCGAGAAAAGAGATATTTCTCTCAAATAGTTTTGATTTCATCTATGTCAACATCAATTGATGGATTTTAAGCTTATTTGAAGTTGAATTATTATGATAAAAAAACTTTTGTATTGTATTGAAGGTTTTGTGATATGTTTTACTGTGGATGTGTTATTTTTATACCATTCATGGTTTATGGATAAAGTGTTGACATTTCGTATGCCAGTGTTAATACGAATGTTTATGTTATGTTTAAACCTTTTAATATGGGAATGCATTGGACTTAGTAAGTGATGGGTGGAGCCCGCTATAGCTCCTCAATGCATCGGTAGGTCTCATGAGACAAACTAGTGTCTTGGCACAAGGCCTTGGAAAAATCTTATTTGTAGTCTTGGCACGAGGCCTTGGCTATGTGGTTATGATAGTCTGGAATTATGCATTCCATCATTTTGAAAGTGGTTATTGATATTGAATGTGATTATTCGATTAGTAGAATATCCATGTGAATAAGTAAATGGAATTATTTCATTTTACTTTTTCCATACTATGTTGATGTTCAAGTTTAAAAGGATTTTGTTTTAGTTATACATTGCCTTAAATGTTTATTCTTATTTTTGAAAGTTTCCACTATATTGTTACCCTTACTGGGCATTTGAGCTCACCCCTTCTCTATGTTATATTTTTCCCAGGAAATGAATAACTAAGTTATAAATGACCTGCAGGGATATTATCTGGGGATATGAGTGTGGAATATGGAGACTATGTTGTTGTAGTAGTTTTTCACTTCATGATGTAATGTTAAAAATTATGAATATATCTAGTGTTTCCAAGGCTACTAAACCAATCGGTCTTTCGAGATTTGATCTTTCTTGTGATCATGCCAATGTTATGTAACAATGCACCCACTCTAGGTAACTGGGGTCGGGGCGTTACAGTTGGTATCAGAGGAAGTTTAGTACAAACCTTGGAAACTAGATTTAGGTAAACTATGATTAGAGCACATAGACCTAAGATGGACCTTGAGAATTAGTATAGAAGAACTTCCTAGAATTTTGGTATTTTAGGGATTTTTTGAGTTTTCCGAGCAATACATCCATGTCTGGATACGAGTAGGTAGAGGCGGCTCTGGCACAGATGTACCAAGGGGTAAAACCTGAAAACACCGCTTTGAGCTAGACTCGAACGGGAACTGGTGCACGACAACGGGCCTTGCTGCACTCTTGGTTACGACACTCCTGGGGGATATGCTTAGGATAATTCTCATTTTCTTTACAAACCATTATTAAGGGTTTATAAGTATATACTTCCTCAAAGGAGACATTTTTATGATTATGGATTATATCCATAAACTATATAATTTATGTTATGTGTTTTACAAGTTTGGGATTAGGTATTGTTATTCATAAACTAATCTAGTGTATGCCATTGTATAGAAATGGCACCCAGTAGAAGGAATGATTACTCCAGAAATGCACCTAATCCAAAGAGAAAGAAGAATCATATCTTTCATGGTCTTAAGCCAGAATTTATAAGAGAAATAGTCTCCCATGTATTATCATCATATGATGAAATAATATAATGTGTTGATAAGATAAGTAAAGATTTTACTGAGTCCTATGGCTTTGAAGGGAAGCAAGAGAAGAAAAGGATGGAAGAGAAAAAGATGGATAATGGGAAGAGGGAAAAAAGAATTTTCCAATATGTGATAACTGTGGGAAGAAACACCCTGGAACTTGTCTGAAAGGAATGAGAGTTTGTTATAAGTGTGGAGGAAAAGGGCACAAAGTACGTGACTTCAAGGGTAATAAAATATTTTCAAATGTACAATGATTCATTTTCAAGGATTTTGGACACTACGCGAACCTATGTACCAGTCATCAAACCATGCTGCAAATGATGCTATTGGATAATAATCAAGTTATGATACTACCACAGATGAAGAGGAATGATTAGAGTTCTTATGTTGATTATGTCAATTGAGTGTTTTATCAACAATGTACTTGTTATAATAATTATGGAGTATATAAGGATTGTACTACAATACTATTTCATTAAGGACTTGAGATTGTGTGGAACAAAGAAAAGTGACTCAATAGCTGGATAAATTTTTGGAAAATATATGGTTGAGAGAATGATAAACCATAATATAGTTCGGATACCGAGGTAGTGATTTTGGAATAATACATGATTTATTTCGATAAATTATATTTGATATTCTTGACTACCTTGAAAATGATTAATGATTTGTATATTCCATCATTTTTGGGGTTTGAAACATTTTTGGATTGATGATGTATATCCAGCATTTTATATTGAATAAGGGAGCATGAATGTAATCAATAAGGAATATGGTAATTCAAGATGTTTTAGTGTAATAAGAGAATACATGATGAAGGTATTCATATACTATGACGGGGTAAAAAGGATCTACATTATGTTTACCTTCCTTATAAATTTTGGACTGTGAGTTTGGACAGATGTATTTTGGATAGTTCTAGTTTGGATTATTTTGGATTTCCATAAAAGGACAACCCGGAGGTCGGGCGGCAACCCGTCACGTCCGGCAAGGCCGCGAGACTTGAACCCGCAACCGAAGGGCGACAAGGGTGTATCACCTACCACTGGCCCACGAGATGTCCTAGATTAAATAATGTAGTTTTTTTAAAAGATCTCATAGATGAATTATAAATTCGTTTATTTTGGAACCCTGTATGAATAGTATAAATAGAATTTTTTTATGTTCTATTATCTTTTAGAGTGAAAGATGAGTTTGTGGTAGAAATTTATTAATGGATAAAACTATAATTATAATGTAAGTATATATCCTTATGATCTTATCCAATATCATAAATAAATTCCTCAACATTAAGAAATGGAACTTAGAACAAAAATGTTGTCCTAAATGGTGCCTTAAATGATCACTAATTTATGGCTTTGGGATTGTTGGACTTTTCATAGCCATGTTCTCTACAACTCTCCATCAGATAATTGATGGTCAGATTTATCTTCCATATCCATATTTTCCAACATGGAACGCAAGTATGTGTTATTCTCGGTAATCTTCATACTTTCCACTCTTTATTTTAAATAGAGGCCTCATTAATTCATTTTTCGATGTGGGATTTCAACTAAGATATATTGAAACGTCAAAAATGTGTTATCCTAATACCTTATGTTTTGTTGAAAAGATGGTATTTTAAATCATCATAGATTGATGAATTTAAGGACCTCAATTTTAAACTTGTTTTTGATTGAGGACCTCAATCACTACCTATAAATATTTACGTTTTTCCTCCAATTATATGTCTCTAATTTCCACCAATGTTCTGCTAATCGAGATCATAATTTGGTGGTGACCCTCTCATTTCTCTTTTCCTCATTTTAAGGCTATATTTTAGTAACCCGATTTCTGATGTGGGTTTTCCCGCAATGATATTTGTTATTTTCAACCTTTTATTTTCGAAGAACAATTTCAAATTGCGAGGACGCAATTTATTGAAGGAGGGGAGAATGTAACACCCCAAGATTTCATAGTGTGTTATTTCTTCAAAATAATCCAATAAATTGCACTACACGCAACACCGAGTTCAAGCGCACCATGACTTACCAAACAAGCCGTTCAAAAGAGGATATGAATAGTATTAACTAAATTTTAATCTTTATATAATCCTTATAATTTTAGAATCCATATTATGAGTTTCGTTGACATAATGTAAGAACAAATTCATTTTCAGTATTGAAATTTTACCAACTTTTAATAGTGAACCCCTTTTAAATACAATATTTTAAACTTTTTGACTAAATGAAATGAAACATCCCAAGCTTCCACGGTACGCTTTCCTTTGAATGATACAGTAGCATGTGTTGTACGCAACTTCGAGTTCTAACCCACACCACAACTAATCAAACTAGCCGTTATGAATAGTAATACCAACTTTTTGGAATTATATATATTTTATATTTCAAAATGGACTTCATTTTTAGATTAAGAGTATCTAATTTATCCTAAGGTGAAATTTTGGTACTTTTCAGATAACATTCATATTTTGATGAATAGTGAAAATTACTAAATTTTAATAAAAATATCTTTATTAATCAAAATAATTAATAGTGATAAATTATTAATTTGAGTGGTTTTAAAGTATAATTAGAATATATATTTACCATTTTATCCTATGGTGTTCATTAGAATTAATTTCACTTTGAAATTGGACCTAAACAATTGTCAATCTTTTGATATATATTGTTTCTTAAAAACACGCTATTTGTTGTGACTGCGGGAATTAATTATAAAATTAATTAATGAAACTAATATGTTTGGAATTTTTTAAAATAGACATCATTTTTTAATTCGGAATATCAATTATTTCTTAGGGTGAAATTTTGGCATTGTTCTGAAAAACTTCAATTTTTGATGAATAGTGAAACTACTAAGTGGTAGTTAAAAAACTAAATTTTTCATAAAACTTAATTTTACTGCTTTTGTGATTGAAATTTTGAAAATCCGAGAGACACGGTTAATATCAAGAAGTAAAATGTGGTTCAATGAGATGAAAATAATTTTTGGTGAATAATAACTTTTTAATTTTATTTACCACGGTTAAAAGTAAATAGGGTAATTAAGGGTAAAAATGATATTAATATTATCCTAACACATGTCCTAATTCTATTTTACAAGTGTATCTCGACCAAAACAGCCTTAGGAATAAAATATTATTATTTAGGTCCACTTGGATTAGATTTGGACAGTTATTATTATTTAATTCAAAGAAGAGTTAAAAGAGTTAAAATCAAAGTTTATTTACTAAAACATTTTTAATATAGGGTTATACATAATATAAATTCGATTGTGAATATTCATTAGAAATATAAAAAGATTTCCTACATAAGGATATTTTATTTTTAATTTTTATATTTTAAATAATTTAATTTACTTCTGACACAATGATGATTGAGTAATTAACATAATAGTGAAAAATTAAAATAATTGATATTATAAATACACAACTAAATATAATTTTAGACTTTTTAGGAATTATACTAATTTTCAAGGTTAATATGTCATGTTAGTATTGATTCAATTAACTTTCTTCGAAGTAATCATTCTGTTATTATTTTTACAAAAATCAATTATTGAATAGTGTCAAAATTTACATAAAAGTGTTTTTAAAACAAATATTATATTATTAATTGATATTTAATTCCTAAAAATCTATGTTTCGGCCAAGAGACTTATATGATGATAGTTTAATCATTAAGGGACCACTTGGGGGTCGCTTGGATGTATATGGTATGTTTATTAACCATATAATATAAAAATACAAAGAGACATTGTAAAAGTGAAACTAATTAACTTAGAGTTAATACTTAAAGATAAGGTTAATATAATGACCCAAACCTGTCTAAATTCTATTGGTTGAGTGTTTTTCGACCTATACTTACCTTAAAATTTATATAATCAACTTTGGATACATTATAAACCAAATATAAATTTATTATAAATTAATATATCTAGCTTTTCCAAAGGTTCCCCTCACCCCTCTTATAAAAGGGCACCCCTCCTTCTCATTTCTCCACACCTTCAAAGCCTTTTGGTTTGGCCAAACTCTACCCAAATACTCTTCCAACTTCCCTCAATACAACCTAGAGGCATTATTTTGATCATAAATCAAACCTAAGGAGACCTTTTGATCAAATCAAAAGGAAGAACACGAAGAAGAGGTAATGTTTTCACCACCCCTTTCCAAGTTCCTTTCTTCTTCCACTTCTTCTTTATTTGTTATTACCATTCTAAAATAATAACTCCAGTATAGTATATATACTGTGATGTTATTATAAATATGGTACAACCATATTTAGTATTCTATCCAACCTTTGAATAACATGTCACCATACGTGCGTACGTAAGGCTTACCGTCTCCACATCGTGGTGTAATTGTTATTCAATATATTATTATTTGGATGGGTATAATAATGATGTGTAACACATGTAAATAATAAATATAACATGTTAATTATTATGTATATATGATATACCATCCATTTATATATTATTTTAATATCAAAAGAATGATATTGTCGCTCGTGCGTACGTACGGACTACTGTCTCCACGAACGCGATGAGATTCATTCTCCATCGTATCCATTAAAGTATAATTATCATTTGATGACTTAAAAATGATGTTTATGGACTTTACATCATTATGGATATGAATAAGATACAACCTATCCAAAAAAACGTGGCTTATGTAACAAAACATAAAAAAGAAAATGAGTAAGTTAACACCTGAAACGACGATAATTCAAAGATATTATTAACAAATCAATGTTAAACGAACATATATGATATCATATTAGTATATATGATTCATTTATAATTTAATAACAATTATTTCACCATTATACAAGAGTTTAACCTACCCCGGCCAAGGAAAAGTACAAGGTAAGGGTTATTTCAGAGTCACTTCATTATCTGAGGTTGTTTATACGTAATAATCTACTGGGATCTCTTTATCATCCACATCCATGTTTCTTAAAAATGTATTTCAAAACATTTTTACTATTTACAAGAATATGGGTTAATGTCATTTATACCCTTGTTTAACTTTTTATAATAGGTATATAAAGGAATCTTTCTGTTGTTTTCCAAACAAGGTTCTTTTTAACCTTTTCGACAAAATTAAGGTAAGAATGTTTTTTTAACTTATACGGCGGGTGAAGCTATTTTCCACCGTTATAAAATCATCAAAGATTCCCTTACAAGATTATAAGAATATTTTCAAAGTAAATGTTTTATTTTATAATTATGTGACTTTTAAATGATTTAAAAATGAATATTTTATGAATTTTTGAAAGGTACTCTTTATCAAGATCATAATTTTAAATGTTTTAAAGTTTTATCTTTCTAAATCTTTTAATTAATGTCAATGTTTTCAAAATGATTTTATGGATTTATTTATATGGACATGAATGTTTTGAAATTATATTTATTTTCAAATTTTTCAATGTTGTATGGGACACTTTGATTCAAAAATGTCTTTTAAATTACTTCCTTTATAAATGTGTGACTTTTCAATGATTTCGAGAAAAGAGATATTTCTCTCAAATAGTTTTGATTTAATCTATTTCAAAATCCATTGATGGATTTTAGGCTTATTTGAAGTTGATTTATTATGATAAAAAACTTTTGTATTGTATTGAAGGTTTTGTGATATGTTTTTACTGTGGATGTGTTATTTTTATACCATTCATGGTTTATGGAGAAAGTGTTGACATTTCGTATGATTGTTTTAATACGAATGTTTATGTTATGTTTAAACCTTTTCATATTGGAATGCATTGGACTTAGTAAGTGACGGATGGAGCCCGCTATAGCTCCTTGAGGCATCGGTAGGTCCCATGAGACAAACTAGTGTCTTGGCACAAGGCCTTGGCAAAATCTTATTTGTAGCCTTGGCACGAGGCCTTGGCTATGTGGTTATGATAGTCTGGCATTATGCATTCCATAATTATGAAAGTGGTTATTGATATTTCATGTGATTATTCTATTAGTAGAATATCCATGTGAATAAGTAAATGGAATTATTTCATTTTACTTTCGCCATACTATGTTGAAGTTCAAGTTTAAAAGGCTTTTGTTTTAGTTATACATTGCCTTAAATGTTTATGCTTATTTTTGAAAGTTTACACTATATTATTACCCTTACAGGGCATTTGAGCTCACCCCTTCTCTATGTTATATTTTTCCCAGGATGTGAAGAAGTAAGTTATGAATGACCTGTAGGGATAGTATCTGGGGATATGAGTGTGGAATATGTAGACTATGTTGTTGTGGTAGTTTTTCACTTTATGATGTAATGTAAAACATTATGAATATATCTAGTGTTTCCAAGGCTACTAAACCAATCAGTCATTCGAGATTTGATCTTTCTTGTGATCATGCCAATGTTATGTAATAATGTACCGACTCTAGGTAACTGGGGTCGGGGCGTTACACACAACCTTGGAACCCCTCCCCCCAGACTAGAATCCATACCAGAATAACCATCATTAGTAGACCAAAACAATATGTAGAGAAAAATTAAACATTCACATATATAAAATTAAAAACATAAAATTTCAACTAAAAAAACTAAATCCAACCTAGACGACTACCAAATACACGATTACAATGACAATATTCAAAATTACATTTTACACTACAAACAACTAAAATTCAATCAAACCTGTAAAATTATATGACCATTCCACTTGTAAGTGTTTGACATCATGAGCACTATATGGTTGAGGGTCATCAAATAACTAAAAATTAAAAGGATATTAGTTAATGTGTATAATGAATAAATAAAATGAAATATTATGGAAATGTTTAAAAGTAAATATTACCATGTCAGAGTTCACAACTATTCCAGTTGTTATTATTTCACACATAAATCTTCACATATAATATCTGCATTGGATGACGCCTTGTTGTTCATGGAAATTTTGTTCGAATGAATGTAATTTCAATATATCATATTTATGTAATAAATCAAAATGTACAAATTATAAATTGATATTTACCTTTATATTTACATATTTGATCTTCAAACTCCTTTAATTTGTGTTTTTTCGAAAGTTGACCCATCCCCTGTTTGAAAATAATACCAATGGGATAAATTTAAAATTCATTATAATATATAAAACTATTGAGAAATTGAAACTTAATTTTCCAACATTTTTGTAAAACCTTCTCGCACAACTCCATGGACAGAGCATATTCAATAATGTGTTTTCTCCATTGGGAAAAAACTCATAACATCCAATAATCACTGATAAAAGAATATTTAAGGTCAGTGGTTTTTTTTGTTAAAAGACAATGAACTCTTTGAGAGAGATGTGTTTCACACCTCTCACAAAAAGGGATCACCCAGCATTGTGTGACTATATTTTGTTCAAATATTTCAGCAATATAAAGCATTCATTGTTCCTCATCCAATGCACGTGCTTCAGGGGAAATCAATTGTGGGCCCATGAATCCATATACATATGGTTTCTCATTATTCTCACAAATTATATAATGATACCTAATATAAAATAGACAAAAGTATACATTTTTAATAAATACAATGAAAGGAAATTGTGTTAAGACTTACATGGAAAAAAATATCACAATGATGATGCTTAACTTATATCCAGTAACATGATCAATGAAATCAGTTTTCACAATCCCCATATTTAATGAACATCCTCCAACTTGAGCTTCCATTGGAAGCTCATAATGATCCTCCAAAGAATTTGAATATATTAACAATCTATCAAGACTACTAGAATTTGTATCTGATGTCATAGACATTTGTCTTTTTTGTTGTTTATAAAGTATTTATTTACCTTTGAAGTATTTTTATAAAAATAAATCGAAATATATATTAGTTTTCAATGATAAAACAAATTAAATAAAAAAAAGAAAATAGAAGATATAACATGCATGCCTCTATAGTAATGATTCATAGAAGTCTGGCTGGCCAAATTAAAAAATGGCCAATACTATGTCCAACTGTCGTCACCTCATCTGTAGGTAATGGTACTCGAGCTGATCTATCTATAATATCCTGTACAGTTACCATATGATTCTCTACCTCTAATTGTTGATGATGAAATGTATCTCCTATTCAATATACCAACCCATATGAAACTATATGATGTCGAGGATCATCAACATACAACTCACAATAATTTGTATGCTACGGTGGAGGAGTAGGATAAAAAATGGGGTCTGTAGGCTGAGGTGGTGGAGTGGGAGCTACTGGCAGAGGTGGAGGATAAATAATGGGGCTTGTAGGGGGAGGTTGAGGAGTGGGAGCTGTAGTCTGAAATTGTCTTTGCATGTCTACAAACATAGACTGTACCGATTCTCTAATCTCTTCCTCTATCTATGCATTAATATTATGAACTTCAACCTCCAATGATTCTATTTTTTTTATAAAAACCGACAACATAAGAAGTTGAGGAACGTGGAAACACTTATCTTACCAATACACCTACTAGATATCTTCATACATGACCAGGATGTTCGGGCATTCCCAATGATGCAGATAAAATATATTGCCTCCTGGCAGTTGTAAATAACTCGTGTGACATCTGCTCCTTAAGTGAATCATGTATTAATTAATTGAACATTTCGGTAATGATTGGAATTATATGATGAAAATTGTTAACATAAATAAATAAAATAGATATCTTAAAATACTCTCAGCTATGATTCTCGAATCATCCGAAAGATATTTTATTTTTTTTCAATCTGAGATCTCTTCCATTTTTCATGTCTAGATGGAGGAGATTGAGGGGCCACCTCTCATGAGCTTGAGGGCTGAGCTCTTAGTTTTTGTAAATTTTCCACCATCATTTGTTCTTCCAATAATGTATACCCTCCCTATGAAAAACTATGAGGGTATACATTTTTAGAATGGATTTCCTGATGAGATTTCCTTGTTTTCTATAAATTAAGAATAAGAAATCATTAACAAAACATTAATAACATCATTTATATAAGAAAGATTATAAATGATTACATTTCCCATACCAAAAATGAATCTTTTCGTCTACTTTCAACAAACAGTCTCCGTGTGTCTTCATCTATGAAAGGATATATATGACATGGATTATCATGAACTATATGACGAAAAATGAAATCAGATGAGAGGGTTTATTTGAAAGCCCTCCATCTCCTGGCAACCATCGATATGAATTTCTTCCTGACTCCTCCAGTGTCAGGAATGTCAAATTTCATCTGATAAAGAATAGGTTAAACATATTATATATACTAGAAACATTTAATGAATAGGAATGCAATAGACAAATATCTTACCAAAATTGTCCCCCACAAAAGAGAGATTATTGCTTTGTCTACACTTCACCAATCATCATAAAAAATTATTACTTTGCTCTTACCCTGAGTGGATACAAAACTCTTAAAATATATTGCATTTGGACATCTAGGAATATCATCCTCATAAAACTCAACGAGTATCCTCTGATCCTGTATATGGGCGAGTGATAATTTTGGTAAACGTGTACACCCAAATTTAACGACTCTTGAACTCTTTGTTGCAATGGTAGCACATGAGGAATAATGGGGAACATCAAGAGGAGTACTTGAATTTTCCTCCCTAGAGGTGTGACCAATATTATCATCTCTAGAATCATGTGGTTGATCAACTAATTGATCTGTCATTATCCATCAAATCAAAAAAGAAAACATTAGTTCACAAATATAAAAATTCAAATATTAAAATATTATTGTAAATAGAAAACAGAAAATTGAACTAAGATATATAATAGTAGACATGGTTAATATGGTAATCATGTTAAAAAATGTTAAAGATGGAAAAGATGGTAAAGGTGGTAAACATGGTAAACCTGGTAAACATGGTAATGTAATTCCTATTGAACAACATTAATAGATATATAATTTATGTAATGGTAAACATGATAAAGCAAACTAAACAATATTAAAACATACAACAACTTATACGTATTTGTTTTAATACATATTTTAATAAATAAAAAACATACAATATCGAACATTTTATGAAAATAATAAATTTAAACAGGAAATAAACAAATGTTACCAGTAATTATTGGAATGTAAAAATGGATTGTTTTCTAAAAGTCCTTCATCACGATCGTTCCTTATGGAACAAACCATGTATTCGACATGATCATCATTATTTTCTGTTAATATTTCCATGGAAGTAGGGATCTCACATAAATCTGCATCTTCATTAAGTTCATCCTCACCAAAATATTTTTTCCCTTGTAAAACAACAGCCCACTGCATATATGATTGATCTACTTCATAGAAAATTTGTTTTTCATTTGTTTCCATTATAAAAAATCTTTTGTGTCTTCTAATCTATTTAGATTAAGAACTGTCATTCCAAATTCATCATGTCTGACACTGTTGTTACTGATAAACCATTTACACTTAAAAACAGGAACGTTGATTTTAATGAAATCAACCCCTCATATTTCTTCAATCACTCTATAATATGCACTTGATGCATAAATTGGGTTTTTGTCTGTAGGACAAGAATAATGCATTGCTTCTACAAACACTAATACACCCCTATTCTGAAAATTACTTCTGTTGTCCTGAGCTTTCATATGAAATGTATAGTCATTAATGTCCTAACTGGACAATGTTATCACATTTAAACCTAGAAGAGCCACTACCCATTTTATTATCTCTTATACATCTAATCTACCAAGAAAGGTCTTCTTAAACCATGTCAAAAATGTTTTGTTGTGGTCATTCAAAATCCACATTCCATTCTTCTTTGGATGACATTGTTTAAACTCATTAATATGCAATTTGATATATGGTTGAGCATCAGCTATAATTTTCAAGATGTATAATTATAACTTATTTATCTGTTCATCTGACAACGATTTGACTTTCAATCCACAAATCCCCTTCCTCTCATTATTAACTCATTCATAGAGAGATAGAGGCAAACCCATGTGCTTCGTCGTAGCCTTGTATCTCATAAAAAACTCTGCAACCTCCTCAGAAGTATACTTTTCAATAATGGAGGCTTTAGGTCGATATAGATTCTTAACATAACCCTTTAATATTTTTATAAACCTTCCAAAAGGATACATCCAACGAAGATATACAGGTCCACACAAGTTTATTTCTCAAACCAGATGAATCATTAAATGCACCATTATATCCAAAAAATTTGGAGGAAGATACATTTCCAATTGAAAAAGTATACAAATTGAATCCTTTTAAAAAATTTCCGAATCATTCACATCAATCACCTTATTAAAAATTGAATTGAAAAAATAACACAAATTAATTATAGTCTTTCTGACACAAATGGTAAATATTCCACCAATGAAACTGGTAGAAGTTGTTTCATCAGGAGGTGATAATCATGAGATTTCACACATATCAACTTCAAGTCCTTCAATGAGTTAATAATTTTTACATTTGAAGAATATCCTTGTGGAATTTGATATCATGAAGACACTGGAAAAGGCGAATTTTCTCCGTCTTGGATAATGTATGATAAGCCGGGGGAAAATGTTTGTCTTTTATTTGGAGTGGGAGCTAACTCCAAACATATTCACATTGACATTAAGTCTAATATTTCATTCAACCCATATTTTTCCTTTCCTTTAATATCTAAAAATGTTCCAATAAAACTATCATAGATATTCTACTCACATTCATGACATCAATTTTATCTTTAACTTCATGATATATCTAATATGGTAGCTCAAAACATATTGACCTTTAATTCCAAATATGTCTATCATTACCAGATTTATGTGTCTTTCCAAATTTCACATCAAGGTTTTCCACCCTATCAAAATACAGATCAGGGGATAAAGTATTTGGAGCTATATTAAAATATTGTGAGCCACTGAATGCCTTTTTTAGTCTTCTATACGAGTGATCCATAGGAAAAAACATTTGATGACCCATGTACATTGTTTTCATCCCATGATGAAGTTGATAATATGAAGTCTTTTGTTCACAAATTGGACATGCTTTATGCCCTTTAACACTGTATCCAGAAAAATTTCCATATGCCGGGAAGTTATTTATAGTGAACATAAGCAATGCATACAGTTGAAAATATTCCATTTTATAAGAATCATCCACCCTAATTCCATCCTCCCTTAAAAGTTTCAAATCATTAATAAATGGGGAAAAGAAAACAACAATATAATTGCAGGTTGCTTCAGACCAGAGACCATTATACTCAACATGACATATTTGTGCATCATACAAACTTTAAGAGAGAGGTTGTAATTTACCAATAAAACTGGCCATCAACTATGTGTGCTACTGAGAGTTTGGTATGGATTCATTCCATCTGTGCACAACCCTAGTCTAAGATTTCCAATTTCATTTCCAAATGTTGGATACTGCTCATAAATGTTCTTCCATTGTAGAAAATTAGCTGGATGATTTATTTTTCCATCACATATTCTCTCATCAGCATGCCATATTAAACTTATTACATCATGTGAATTAGAAAATAAACGTTTGAAACGATGAATTATAGGAAGATAATAAAATAACATGGTAGGGAACTTTGTAATCTCTAAATCAGCATGTGATTTTTCTTTCACCTTATACCATGATGTCCCATATTTAGGACACTCTGATATAAATTCATATTTTTTCCTATATATCATTTTGTCATTCTGACAAGCATGTATTTTCTTGTATCCCAATCCCATGGGGAATAATATTTTAATGGCCTTATAATATGAATCTATGAAGATTTTTATCTTTTTGAAGAATGTATTCCATCAATTGTAGCAGCTCTTTAAATATTTTTTTTCAGATCATCTATGTTTTTCCTTTAGATTAATCAATCATAACACCGCAGAAAAAACTGTAAAATCTGTACAACCAGGATACAATGGTTTTTCAGAATCACCATATAGAGGTGCAACTATTAGTTCTATCTCAATTTGTTTTGTTGCAATACCGCAAATTATTTTATAAATTCCATCGGAGTTACCATATTTGGAATCAGCATCATCAGTAGATCTGATATTCCTTCCAGTTTCACCATGCCAAATCAAAGGGTTGTAACTCGGATTAAAACCATGACAAATCAGATGATCTTTTATCTCTCTACTTTTCAACTTCATCATATTCAAACATTTCAGGCATGGACATAAAAAAAATGTCACTACTTGGAACATTTCATTTATTAAATTCTAATAAGGAATCAACACCATCCTCATATTCATTACTCATTCGATGTTCCATAATCCAACATTGACTCCTTATTACCTATAACAAATATCAAAATTATACATATTTTTAAGATAAATCAAATATATGTTTATATGAAAAATATCATAATTTTAATTTAAATTTTTTTTAAATATAAAAAAAATCTTTGCGTATTAAAAAAAACATGCTTGATAATGATTTTTAAAAAATATAGCTAGATATAACTATTTTAAAAACATCTGGTATCCTTTATTCTTAAGGTTCACAATGAATACATCTCGATGCAACTAGATACCAAATTCACACTTCCGTAAAAAAGAAATATGATGTGTAAATTTTAAAATATGTATACATTCACTACAGATAATTACACAGATCCTAGTTATTTGAAACCTCTGGACATCCCCCCACACCTCTGGACAGTTCCCCGCCGCCCTAGACACCACCCCCACAGCCTTGAACACCACCCCTTCCCCATTGGACAACACCCTCCACCCCCTTGGACACCACCCCACCCCCTTGGACACCCCTGGGACACCACCACGCCCTTGGAAAGCCCCCCACCCCTTAGACACCACCCCACACCCATGGACACCCCCTCGACACCACCACCTACTTGGACAGCCCCCACCCCTCTGGAAAGCCCCCACCCATCTAGATAGCCTCCCACCCTTAGACAGTCCCCCAACCCTCTAGACAGCCCCCACCCCCTTGGACACCCCCACCCCTACTGGACACCACCCCACCCCACCCCCTTAGACACCCCTGGACAACCCCCATCCCTCTGGACAACCACCCCCCTTTGACTGCCCCCAAACCCTCTGGATAGGCCCCCAGCCCCTTGGAAACCCTGGACACCCCCAGCCCTCTGGACAGACCCCCCCCCCCCCCCCGAACACTTTGGATAGCCCCCACCCGTCTAGATAGCCCCCACCCCTGGGATATCCCCCACCCATCTAGACAGCCCCCACTACCCTGGACACCGCCTACCCCCTTCGATATCCCACTCACCCCTTGGACACCACCCACCCCCCCCCCCCCGACCCCCCTGGACACCCCAATCCCCTTGGAAAGACCCCTCACCCCCTAGACACCCCCACACCCTTGGAACCTCCAACCCCTTAGAACCCCCCCACCAGAAACCACCCCCACCCCCTTTGACATCCCCTCACCCAATTGGACACCCCCATCCCCCTTGGACATCCCCTGCACCCCATGGACACCCCAACCACTTTGACACCCCCTGTACACCACCACCCCCTTGGAAAACCCCCATACCTCTGGAAAACCCCCACTCCCTAGACAGCCCCCACCCCTCTATACATTATCCCCCCCACCCCCTTCGACACCCCCACCCCTCCTGGACACCACCCATACCCCCTACCCCATTGGTCACCCCCAACCCTCTAGACACCCCCACCTCCTTGGACATCCCTCACCCCCTTGACACCCCACCCCTTGGACCCCCTCCCCCACACCTACATGGACACCCTGGACATCCCCAACCCTCCGTACAGCCCCCCGAACCCTCAGGACAATCCCCACCCTGCTGGACCCCCCCACCCCCACCCTTAGGACACCCCCAACCCTCTAGACAGCCCCCACCCCTTGACACCCTCTACCCCCTTGGACTACTGACTCGCCTCCCTGGACACCCCCCCCTGGACACCCCTATCCCCTTGGATAGCCCGCTCAGCCTCCTCACCCCCTAGACACCACCCCCAACCCCTTGGACACCCTCAAACCCCTTGGAAATCCCCCACACCCCCTAGACACCACCACTCACCCACTTTAACACCCCCTACACCCCTTGGACACCAACAACCCCATTTGACATCCCCTGCACCCCCTGGATACCACCCCCATCCCCTTTGACACCCCCACCCCACTGGACAGCCCACCCAACCCCCCGGACACCTCCACCCACATGCAAAACTCACACACCCCTTGGAAACCACCTGTATGTGCATAGACACATAATAGAACACACAAAAATCATAAACATGCATGAAATAACATCAATAGGTTAATTTTACTAGAAATTAATTTATCATTGTATAAATGCACAGTATGAAACTTACCATGATACTAAGAACAAAGAAAAATAACTTCTCAAAAAATTATTTTATGGCATCGTGGAAAATAGAAACTGAAAATGAGTCATGTGAGGATTACTTGAGTGTTATTGGTCAAATTGATAGATCTGGTGATAATAAATTTTATGAATGATTTTGGAAAAATGATGCTGGAGGGTAGGACTTTGAATAATCATTTCTAGGTTTTTCGTGCAAGTGAGACAAGTTGTAGGTCGCCCGATCGAAGAAAACAAAATGACTGAATACGGTGTGCAAATAATCATTTAAAATATTTATCATGTCGGTTATTTAATAACCTTCATGGTAAACAATTTTTTTTAATGGTCATAACATCGGTTATTTAACAAATGACTTAGAAAACAATTTATCACATCGTTTATAAAATAACTGACCTGATAAATGTTGCTTTATCACGTCAGTTCTTTTGATAACTGACGTGAAATATTACTAAGATTAGCTTTATCACATCTATTGTTTTTATAACCGACTTGATAAAGCACTCCAGATTCTATTTTCATGTCAGTTATATAATTAACAACATAAAAAATCTAATCTCCATATATTTAACGTCATTTATAAAATAACCGATGTAAAAAAGGGATCCTGGTCAATATTTTACGTCGGTTGTAATATAACTGTTTTGATATATCAATTATTAAATATTTTTCATGTCAGTTATATAGAACCCACATGAAAAATGCCGATGTGTTAAATGTTTTTCCACTAGTGAGAGGTTATAGTCTCCCAATGAGTTCAATTATTCCCTTAATACTAGTCAGAAACATATTACATATGATGAGGTGCACCTGAGTTCAGGTGGTGATTCAGTTTGGGTCACTAGATATAGTGGATATCAGGCCTAGTGTGTTACTACGTTATATTGGATGAGGAATTATTTTGTATTTTCTTCCTATTTAGTTCAGCTATATAGGATATTACAGCATTTAGGGCATTTTCAATGAACTCTTTCTTTGGGGTGACATTCCCAAGTATGTGGTAGAACCCTAGTTTTCTATGGTCAGATTTTTTCCTGATGTTTGTTGTTGATGTTAGATGATATTTCACCTTAGGTGATGATCTTTTTGTGTGATGTGACTATTTTATTGTAATTTTATCTGCGATCCAATAGATATTGGTTGTGTATATATGAATCACTTTCATCACCGAGGGGTATACATTACATGCATTGAGATAAAAACACATGGGAATGATATGTGGAATGTGATGGGTAAAATGATTCTCATTTTCATTCAAATTTGTATTAAATGGGGTCTAATAAATATAATTAAAATAGATTAAGGTAAATAATGTTTTAGAATATTTAAACAATAATTCCAAATACGTCTGACTGTGTATGTTGGATTAAAACATGTAGAAAATGGTCCATTAGGGATGGATGTGGGTATTGATTGAGATGTGTCTGAATCTATGGGATAGTTAATGTGTAATGGGTTGTTTATGTCTAGTAGATATCATTTCATTACACAAACTGTTAATAGTTTATGTTATCTATTTTGAGATGCATGTATATAATTGTGGAGATACTCTACCATGAATACATGTTCCATTTGCAAAACATGAAGTTATCACTGAGAAAGATCCTCTAATAGTATAGCAGGAAATCTCATTGATCAAGAGAAATAGAGTGGAGTAGAAGGTCCATGAGAACATATCTCATTTTATTTAGATGAACGAATGTGACCCAAGGCGGGATGTACTGAGTATGTTTGAATTTTATAGAGTGTTTTTGTTGCATCAAATTATGATTTTTTTCAATAGAGGGTAAACATGAGGTAGATGATTTCTAGATTGAATCCATCCAAATTATTTTATACCACTTAGAGACTCCTCCTAATATGAGAATTGGGTTAGTATCATTATTTCTATCAGTATCAGAAGGTTTTGGTGGCATATTATGTTTCAAACCGAGCAGGTAGAAGGTATGCCATGGAAATATTTCAAGGAAATATTTGTTCCATCGAAATCCGTTATTGATTTTCTAAAAAACCCTTTAATGGTTAGTGATAACCATACATTCAAAAAACAAAAACAAAAGACCTAGATTTCACAATACAATTTGATATTTGATATTCATAATTATATATAAACCAAACCGTGAAGATGAATGATAAAAAAAACAATTCGAAATTCAATGACCGACAGGACCTAGTCCCATCACTGTGGATTTCATCGAGCCACCAGCCTACTGCATGTCATCACATCTCCTACCATCATGATTCACCACCATTGTTGTAGAAATTATTGCTCCACCAATTCCATCGCCATTCTATCATTATAATAGTATCTATATTAACCAACCGTCAGAGTAACTCCGCCACTGGAGTCTATCATCACCACCATAGAACAACAAAATGAAACACCAGAGTCCATCAGATCCACAAGATGAAGTTTCCTGGAAAAATCTACAGCTCGCACAAACAAATCGCACAACCTTTACGGAAACCAACACTCCTAAATGATCTAGAAGGGGTAGTGGATTTGGATGCCAGAGCAATGTGGGAGCAGTAGAACGTCCATAGGGAGCAATGAGGAAGCCACTAATATCAACCCACATAAAACATAAACCACGTGCCAGCACAGCTAAAAAAATAAAACGAAACACCATCAGAAACCCCAAAACATAAAAAAAATCACATATCATCATCACCTAGAAGAAACAGAAAATAATCACAGCCATGTACCATATCATTTAACTGTATCTCAAGGAAGTAGTCTACACCAACCAAGTCGATCCCTTGAAACCGAATCACACCAACCAACACCATCCCAAAACCATCTTCAACACCCTTATTATTATCAAAATGAGATCACGCATAAGGGGAAGTGTATCAAGAAGATAATAGCTTAAAAAGGGTTAAGGGGAGGATACCAAAATTAACACCAGAAAAATCCCAAACCACCAGAGAGTCTTTATGACAAACTGAGATAGAGTTTAGCATGAAGGACCTGATGATAAGAGCAGAGGTGGGAGAGACTGAAAACAAAGAAATTCTATCAAATAGACCACTAAAATGGATCAATTTGTGCCAGAGTAGAGTGGGAGAAGACGGCTTAGAAGGTGGAATTTTAAACACTCTTGTAAATTATCTTCATCTATGCACAAGAATCAAATGAGAGAAACCATTATCACTCACCAAAAAAACTATTAAACATCTTTATTAGGCTCAGATCCAGGTCTACTCTCACAAATCTCAAAACCAAAGATTGATATGACTAAAAGAAATGGTTGCCATCAGTTTAAATGCAAGAGTGGCTCGGGTTTGATAAGAGATTCCTCAATAATGTTACACCTCTCCATAATTGACGTCACAACCAAAACGCTGATGCTGGATGTGTTGAGTTTATGAAGCCACTCTGGAAGTGATCAATGCCATAAAACCTTCTAAGACACTAAATCCTCTCCCATATATGTGGAAACGCCCACCACAATGACTCCTAGACAAGATCCAGAGGTTATGAGGTCATCCTGGGATTCTATGATAGTGATTGATTTTGATGGTGTCATCACCAACCTATAAGACATTTTATTCTTCTTTTTATGAGATTAGATAGCTATGGTGAGATGATTTCATTATGGTCTTTGAAATTTGGTCAAGCATCTCATAAATATCAACCATTTAACAAGGTTTGAGAAATTGGTGTAGAATTCCATTATTTTATAAGGGAACCTTAATGAGGATTCTAGTTGTGGATTTGTACTTCACATTGGGTGATCGATTGGTGAAACATCTAGTAGTCAGAAGCACCGTTGAGAGGGTTTTTACTAGGGAGATTGTGGATATAGTATTTAGAGAATAGTAAAAACCCTTGTGGTGTGCACTTTAATTTGATAGTGTAATTACATCTTCAATTAAATGTTTAGTTTTAATACTAATCACAAAAGCATTTAGTACATCTCCTTCTTATATGATTTGAATATTGGTTAGTGAATATGGGATGAGTAAATGTAGTATTTTGAATTATAGATATCCTATGCACTGGGAAAAGGAAATAGTGTTGAAGATTATTTTTATTAGATGACTAAAACATAGGTTATTTAGGAATATAATTCTGAGTGGAAGATTATAGTGTTGTTTTTTGTGATGCACCTAGAGGTTCATTATGGTTAAGGGAAGAATACCCTTGCATCTATGGTGGTTGAGTCCATGCTTCTATGCTAGATCAAGGAGAGGTAGTAAGATGATATAAAGTTTTTAACCATGATGAACAATTTTTAAGGTGGGGAGTCATCTTCTAATTAGAAATTTGATGATGGTGAGATCATTTGTTGTTGTGGGAATGTTTAGATTCCATCTTTTATTTGGGAAGAATTGATGTATGAGTTTCATTCTTCATAGTGGGTGGTTCATCCAAGATTAACCAAAATGTATCGTGATATTCAAAGAAATTATTGGTGTATTGAGATTAGAAATGAGGATTCATGTATTTAGATGTGATATTACACCTATCAGTAGTAGAAATCCAATAATCAATATCCATGTGGTCGGTTATAGTTGTTTCCTATTGCAGAATGGATGTGGGATGATGTCACAATGGATTTTGTGGTTTTTTATATTTGGAACCCTTGGATTTAATATGTAAAATTTCTAGTTGTGTAATAGTTTTCCATGGTGTAATATTTCTATCTAATCTATTATATGTTTACTATAGATTAGTTGGGAGGTTTGTTTTCTCATGGGATAGTTATATAGCATAGGATTCCACTAATAATAGTTTTAGATCACGATCCACATTTTTCATCCATGTTTTGGTAGGGGATAATGAATTTTATTGTTATATAGGTGCTTTAGTTTGGATTTTCACCCACAAATAAACAAGATTTCAAAGAATACTATTCAGGTTATAGAGGACATGCTGATATAATGCATCCAATACTTTGGTGGTTCTTGATAGAATCACCTATTTCTTTTTTATTTCTTATAATAAAAGACACTAGGTGAATATTCAAATGGAACCACATGTGTGGTTATATTGCGAATCATGTAGATCTCTATTATGATGGATGGATGATGGGGAATACAAGTTGTTTTGATTGAGTCTCAATCATGAGATATCAAAAAATGTTTAGTTGATTTGATAATGTACTGTTATGGATCCATGTAGGAATAATTAATATGATGATCAATGAAATAGATTTATTTAGTTTATGATGGGTGTTCATGTGTTTCTTCCAGTTTCACCATGGATGGTTCACCATCAGATTCAAAAACAGGGTATGTTGAAGCCTAGGTATGTGGGGTAATTTGACATTGTTGAAAGGATCATATTGGTGTAATACTTATTATACCATCCATAAAGGAATAGTGTCATGAACAATGTTTTTTATGTGTCACAACATCATTAGTTCCACATTTCCCCATATCATGTGATACATAATAATGATTCTGAGCTTGAGGATGATGCATCCATTAAGGAGAACCATGTCCATATTGTATATCATCGTGAGAAAGTATTGTGGGGAGTGATTGTGTTGTTAGTTTTATTATTATGGAAGCATGATAACATTCAGGATGTTAAATTTGATATGGAGACATGTATGTGATATTAGTGGCGTGATCTTGTTTACCATTGACAAAAATTTCTTCTTGGGTGTGTGTCTTGAGGATAATCCCATATAAGGTGGGGTGGTACCATGATCTTGGACTTCATTTGAGATATGTCTTTGTTTTAATTTTTTTTGATCCCTATTAAATTTGGTAATGAAATTCTTTATGAGAATATAAGGTGTCTTGGAGTGTCCTGGGGGTTTGGGACATGAATTAGGAAGAAATTGTCTATCTAGTCCATGTCGCATGATTATTTCATTTTTGGTAGTCATTATATTCCATAGTTGTGTTTGACTAGCGGATGTGGTGTAAAGTTTATAAAACCATTATGGGGGGGGGGGTTATCCCATCCATGATTGGATAGATCCACCCTTCATGGTTTTCAAACCATTTGAGTTACCTAGGATGACATGCTAATAGGCCCCCTCTTGGACATAATATGGTGCATGGTTGGAAGATGATTAGTCCAACCATGTGGATAAACATTGTACATCATTAAAAACAGGGAATTAATTTTTTTCCACCACATGAATTATGTATTATTACTTTTTTTTCCTCTCTATTTTTTATGGAATAATAAATGGAGATAATTCCTTCATCGAAAACATATCAAAAATCAATATTCCTCATTTTTAGGCCATTTGTAGAACCTTTGGGTGTGGATATATGCTCTCGGAGAGTCTAAAACTCATCTTCCTTTTTTTATTGATTAGGGATTGTAGAATCTTGCTCCACCAAATGATGCAGTAAAGCCTTATTTTTTTGTGGATTTATATGTTGGTACTTTAAAAGAGAGTTGTATATAAATCAAGTGATATTGTTAGGTTAGTATTCATATTTGATATTGAGGTAGGTGGTCAATAAGGTATATTTCATAGTGTCGTAGTTAAATTTGTCTATATGTTGTATTTATCATATGAAATTGTTCTTTCTATTATATTTTGAAATATTTAATAGATGAGTTAATTGGTTAATTGATAAATGAACCCATCGTGATCCCCATGGGAGGCATTGAGGTTGATTATGTACTGTTGAGGTCCATCCATTCAATGTTCCTCTTTCAAGAACACAGAGTTGGGTTGTCATGGGCGTAATTTAATTATTAAGAGATAGACCACATGCTAAATATGTTGATATGTAATATTTTATTATGAAACGGTAAAAACTATAAGTGTATTTAATTGTTGTGATGGCATAATGGTGTGTCTAGAACAATGTTGAATGTGTTAAATGAATTTTGGGTTCTAAGTAGTAAATTTTATGATTGGAAAAGACGTGTAAATGATAATTATGTTATATGGATTAAGTCATATGAATGGGGAATGTGTGTGATAGTGTCGTAATGAAAAAAATTGTATTTGAGTTATTGAAATGTGAATTGTTAATTATGTGTGTGTTAAATAGATTATGGAATATAAATGGAAAATGTGTTAATGGGTAAAGTCATGAATATGGTATATATGTTAAATGAAATATTGATATTGAATGGTAAATGACTTCAATGAGGGATGGATTGTACATGGTAAATGTGATTAATGGTAATAGAATTATATGAACATGGATTGGTTTTATGTTGGGTATTGTACATGAGACCCTATGTCCACATGTTAGGTTGGACGGAGGATCTAAACCCCACCACTATAATGCATTGGTTAGGGATTCGAACATAGGATCTATCACCAAATGAATTAATTGGTTGTGGATAACTGAAATGAAGCTACAAGTTAATTTTTGAATATTTTTTATATTTTTTGCCTAGTCTTTCAAGGATCATTATTATTTTCCTTATTCATAGTCATATGATCAACAATGTATGATGCATAGTTCATTAATATTGTTATGTAATTAAAAAATTATTATTATGGGTATACTAAATCTTGTTAGAAAATGGGACATGTATTATCTAATATTTATCATTTCATCAGTTTTGAAACAACATAAAATATCTATTTAGAATATACATTTTGTAGACACCATTGGTGGTGGCCTACTGAGTTTTACTCATATCTTGAAGGGGACACCATTTAGTTCTCGAGAAACCATCATGTTTGTAGGAAATGAAAAAGGAAAGGTTACAGTGGTATATGGTTGATTTGGGAAGGGCATGTTCATATAAGAGGGATTTAGACATACTGTTAGGACCCATTTTGGGTGTTATATATTTTTTATTTATTATATGTTTTCCTCTGCACTTCGAACATTATGACATGACATAGAATATTTACTATTTTGATGTGGCCTTGTACGTAGTTTTGGGTAATAGAACCATGATGCACAATTATTATTTATGTATTTATATATTTTATAATTTCATATAAAACACATTACTCTAATAAATATGGTATATACTCCCAACATGTTCTATTACATCCTCAATACTATTCAGCATCCTATAGAGTATGGGTTGGTGCTCATGAGGTCATGTGTAAACCATGCCCACAACACCAGATATAGTTTCTAGTGCACCGAGGATGTTAGAAAAAGAGGGGAAAATTAAAAGAAATCATTTATTATATATTAATAAATATATGATCAGTTAATTGACGAGATTATTTATAATGGAAATATATATTTATATAGAAATATTAAAAATATTTAGATAAATATTTGACACATAATAATATAATACATGCGAGAACTATAATGGTTTAAAGTCATTGGAAATCAGATATGAAATAATCTAATTTTATGAATTATATTCAACATTTAGGATAAATTTAATAACACATATTACACCTTATATTAATAAACTATTAAAAAATTTCATTATAACTTGGAGAAATTAATCTTGTGAAATGTTTGAGCACAAATACTAAAAAATGGTATATGAGAGAGAAATAAATTTATTATATTATGAAATCAAAAGACAATCATAAGGGAAGGAGATATTTCAAATAAAATAAAATGTTCATACTAAATATTAAAAATATCATAAACATGATATGTGGAATAAAACAATAAAATTTCAAAATAAATGAATCATAACTATGAGAATTCATCCTAACTCAACAATGAAACAAAATATCATGTCATAAATGTGTGTTGAATTTTCTTATGTACCAAAAAAATTTCATATGTTAAGATTAACTAACATGACCAATGGATTAAGAAACAACACTCATTTTCAATTTTAAATCAAGCACATCAACTTGATTCCAATAATAGATAAATTTATTTCACTTTTTTCCCATAATGAATCAATCACTTTGACTTGATTCCCAGTCCAGATCATGCACATTGAATTGTTTCTAATATTTATCTCATGATACATAATAGTTAACCAAATTAATTAGAGGGAGATATAGGTCTCCCTTAAAATAATTAATACTAAAAATATTTTTTTACAAGATCATAAAACATTAATCTTATCCAAACCATTAAAATTAATGTTTTTCAAAAACATTTCATCATAGCATAACCCATAGGAAATAAATGGGTTTCCTAAAAATTTAATATACACATATTAAACATTAACCATATAGAAAAATAAAAATGATGGTATACTAGGAAAATATACATACTTATGCTTAATTATCATCAAATTATTTCAACATTGAAGGAAAATTATTTAGAATGATCACTTCGAATAATTCATGAGGAAAATAAATATTCCATTTTAAAATAATATTTCATTTTCAAAATTATTTTCACATATAAATGAAAACATTTTCACTGAAAATAAAATTTTAATCATGTATATAAATACTCAATTCACTGAGAAATAAATATATTGGGGAAATCATAATGTCCCTTAAAGTTAAAAACATTCATTTCAATAATTATTCAAAAGGTTTAAAGAACCTCATTTAGAAGATGAAAACAAGTATTTTTTTAAACATTTATGTAAAACATAATACATGTGAATAACTTTTTTTTATTTTTATAAGATAATAGAAAATAATTTTTGATAATTTTGATCAAGAATAGTAATGGAAGTGAAACATTCAATAATAGGGACTTAAACATAAAATTCCTTAAAAATGAGGATACTGAAATAACCAATTTTCATTGTGGTAACTATTGAATCAAAAGAAAAATGAAATGAAAAAATTATGGGAATTTAAATCCCATAATTTTCATGATATTAAACATAAAATTCATTCATCAGAATTATATACACCACACAAATGAAACATGTAGTATATAATGCATGTGTCCCGTAGAAATAAATGTAATATGAAAATCCCTTAAAAAAAGTTTCTCCATTACTTTTTAAAATTTAAAACACAAAAATAATAAATATTGATTTATCATAAATATATTCCATATCAATATTAATATCTATCATACCATTTATGAATTATTTTCAACAACTTATCACCTGTTTATTTGTTATTTTATATTAAAATCAATGTTATTGGTGGTATTTATGTATTTTCACAAGAATCATTCCCTTTTCAAATCTAGGAAATTGACTGAAAATTCATATTTATTTGATTTTGAACCAGCATATTGGATGATCGGTAACCCATTTCAAAACAATTGATTAACAAAATCAAAAATCACAATTCTAATTCAAAATAAATCTTGAAGATTCTACATCATTCCATCATGGTCTATGTTCCACCTAACATAGCATGATCCCCTTGATTCACGATCCTTATAACATCAAAACCCCAGCGTTGTATCACACCAAAAAACCGGTAAACCCTTCCATAAGAGTCTATCATCGCCATATTAAAATCTTCATCATCACCACCATTATCCAAGTCCTGAAACCACTAATTAGCATCAAAATACCATATTATCATTGCTCCACCTTCACCGTCACTATCAACACTTGCGCCCACCACCAACAAGATCAAAAAAATGATACTAGAAACCGAAAATGACAAATTCTAAGAAGCATGACATCACCTATTGTTTTGAAGATGAAACATAACTAAATGAGGAAAAATAGGGTACCAACATTGAAACAAAAAATTAATCTTGATGTGTATGGAGAACCAAATGCCGCATAACAACACTTCCCAAAACAACTAATCATTCAATACTCCAAATAAGACTTGAAGAGGTACCAAGGAACATGAGGCCAAGGAAGGGTTGAGAAGTTGGGGGCTCTGAACGACACCACTATGTTGTAGAAATCTAGAAGAAGGCAAAACAAAATCAAGAAAAACTATAAGAGTGACTAGGAACCCATCGGTCATAGGAAAAAATGACCCCAAAACCATTTTAACTGAACCTCCATCTCTTATAGGGAGAGAAGTAGAGGAACACGTTGTTAGAGCGGGGATTGATCAATCGATCGCATCTGCAGAAAACCATTGATGCCTCAAAGATCGAAGGAACAATAGGTGAAATCCCCTTGTATAGGACCCCAAAGTAGAAAATCCCAAAGTTGATGAAAAATCCATATCATGATAAAATATAAAGTATAGGAACATGTATCACTAGTGGATAAGCTAGAGGAGAAGGGGTTGATGGCACAGGAGCTCTGAAAAGCCCTCCCCCCCCCTCGAATCACTACTGAGGAGGTGCCCGAGTGCAATAAAGAATAGGAGATGCCATCGGCCAGTCCAACACATTATATATTGATATGATATCCATATTTTCTGGAATATTAATTTTATTATAAAAAGTATATATATTCATTATATAAATATTTATTATATTTCACAAAAATTTGGTATATATAAATTAATGATGTTGTTTATTGGGTTGGAATGTCATACACATGCATGAATGTTGTTTCTATTTTTCCACTGATGGAATGAAAGAAAGGTAAAAAATAATTCACCTTTACAGAATCCAAATAATATCATATACATCATATACATTAATCAAATTCATCTTTATTATGATCCATTTGAAATATTAATGAAAAAAGAATCACATCATATCATAGAGATGGTAGTTTATATATGTAAATGATGAATGTTATACTTTCCGAAAAGATAGGTCAGTAAGAGGGTAAATATTTAATTTTCAAAATAAAATTACAATAATTTCATAAATATAATATATAATCATTAAATACCTCATAATACCCATATGTAAAATGTTGTGATGAAAAATGAATTTTATCGTTTCATGGTGATAGTAAGTCGTATGTGTGCCAAAGTTATACATTTATATCATGTTTGATGGTATATATGGTGAATAATGGTGTTTTAATAATCATAATAGAGTTCGAGAATATGTATTCTACATAAGTTATTATTTTACGATAATTATAATGGAATTATAGGAGGTAAATAAGAGAATAAAAAGAATCACATTGGTTAAGTTGATTATCTCTTCATTGAATCGAATCCTTTAAATATCCTATAATGGTATATGGGGTTGGTATTTTTTAAAGAACATCACCTCTATAATTTATATTGGGAAGTGTTGAAGCTAATTTGGAAGAGGATGGTCATGAAATAAGGTTCAAGGTTATGTAATGAAGTGAGGCATGATCGACCCTTTTATAAATCAGATGAGGGGCACTTTTATAATTTCTCAAAAGATTAAAATTGAATAATTTATTTTTTAATGAAAAATATGTCTAATGGTGAGGTATTATAATATAATTCCAGATAAAATTGTTAAAAAATAAAAAAAAAATTATAATTTATTCTAGTTTTGGTGAAATTTCAAAACACATCTTTTTGATTCACATATTTTTATCCTATTTTTTCTAACTATATTAGAAGTTTTTTCAATATTAAAACGTTTAAATTTTTAATTACAAAAAAATTACTATAAATGTCCAATTGAAGGAAAAATTCATATCTTAAGAAAATTTTGTTTTCCATATTTTGTTGATTTTTAAATAATTTAATAATGTATTGTTTTGAAAAAATATCAATATAGTCATTTTCACAGTATTCATTAAATTTTACATTAAATACTTCAAGAAAAATAAAAAAATATAAAATTACTATTTAATAACTCCCAAATATTTCATATTTATCTATAAAATTGTTCTATTATATTTACGCAATCAAACTGTGTCACTTTTAAGATATTTAGTATCTTCTATCATGTTTTTTAATTAAGTGATGAAATATTATTTGGTTTTTGATAAGATATTAATGATTTATATAACTATTAAAAAGGTTACATAAATTTTTTTAATGAATGTAATTTTATTAATACCAAAATGGACAGTTCTATTCATTCCTAAAATACTTTTTTCACAATGTTTGTAAATAAGTGATATTAAAAATAATGATTTTGAACTTTTTTAAAATTATTTGATTTCATAAATATATAATTCACTTTCAAGGAAACGTTTACATTACATAACTCAATTTAAAACCATAGTTTTCAAGGGTAAAATTTAATTATCCAAATAATAATTATAATAAATAATTATGGCCCCATAACTTATTTTTATTCCCGATTTACCAGATTTACCCTTACATAGTTGGTAAATTTTACCATGGTTATGATTCATCCTGTCAAGACAGTAAAATGACACTAATTACCAGTTTTAAACCTCCTACTAATAAGTGAAATAAATTAATTTTAGTTAACTCCATAAAATATCTCATGAATGACTTTTTAGAAAAAAATACATTTTAAGGATGAATATAGATTTATTCTTATCATATGCTTATAAAATATTTTTTGAGTTGTTACAAATTTTGAACAAGTAAATAGTAAATTAAATTTATTAAAATATCTCATCTAAAGTGATTAATTTAATTTATTTATATAAAAAACAATACATGAATAAATAATTTTTTTCAGAAAACGTTACTTTCATTTCAAATTTATTATGTTTTTATTGATAATAATTTTATATATAATGATTTAAATATATAAATATGTAAACCCTACATTTTTTATAATATAGTTATTATTTTTCATACCCACTATTCCAATGGACATATAATATTTTCATATTGTTTCTATGTTTCTGAAAACTGATTCATAAATGTGACTCGTGGTATCCAAGAAATAAAATTGTTTAAATATAAATATTTCACAACAATCTATCATTGTTAAATTCATAAAACCATTAAAATTAATTTATACCTTAAAATTTATCAACCTAATAAAAACTATGAGAATTCTTATGCCTATATAATCCTTATGTTTCCATGTAGCTTCCTTAAATTGGTTGTTTCGATATAAAACACTTACTACGAGAATGATTTTGTTTCATATAACTCTACCATTATTATCCAACATTTATAAAAATTATTATCAATTATAATGATCTAGATATGTGGGTATGAACATAGAGTTTATTACATTTTATAGATCATGAATTTACTTTCTCTATAAGGATATAGGGAATACATCATGACTTTGAGAATGATTAGGTGGAAGTTTCAATCAATAATCTATTGTCCTGGAATGATAATTAATTTATAAAGGATTTGTATAGTTGGGAATTATCATTCCATTATTTCAAAATCTCCTCACTCCTTTGTAGGGAGATAATCATATTAATACCTTCTCACCCACTTCAAGGGCTATATATTTCTGTAGAATGTCAGCATAATTTTTTTTCAAATAATGAGATTCTATTATGTGTTATTGAATGGATATAACATTATATATGATTTACCCAATTATATCATGTCTCAATAGATTTATTTTCTTTCTTAAATTCATCATTTTGGAGTTATTAACATTATATAATAAAGGGATTTATAAGGATCCTTCAGAATGCTTGAGTGATAGCAATTACTGTGAGAACATTCTACTAAATGAAGTGGTCAATCCAAACCTACATTTAAATACATAGAGAATTATCTCCAAATTTATTATATATTTTAAATATTTATATTATAATTACCATCTATATAATCATGTTATGTATTGTTGACACTTAACTATGTATCTAGATCCTTCCAAAGACTTCCCCTAAACATCGAGGTAATCCTCATATCATGATAATACTAAATGGAAAGTAGTACTCCATGAAATTATTCCATTTTCATAATTTTTATTCTAGTAAAATTATTTGGATATAAATATACCCTAATAAAATTTAAGTTTCTCAACATTATAAAGGGATCAACTATAACCCATATATCTTTTTATCCATTAGATGTATGAGTGATTCATGTGAAAAAAATTCATGGTGATGTATTCCAATTTACATTCATGTATTGTTAATGTTTGTAATATCCCATTAGACTTATATCTCTATTCCATAAATATCTTCCACACAAATTCATAGAAACCAGCCCTGAAATATCTCTCTCCTTTTATTACCACTATAAATAATCATTAAGTTCTCTAAGAATTTTTGTACTTCAATGATGAAAAGAGAATGATGAACTGTGATAATCATCCAAAAAACTACTTATTCAAATATTGTGTTAGAGTTAAATATTATTGTTTCCTACTAATTATTACTCCATCAAAATTATTTTTCAACTAAGTAATATTTCTCACATTCATTTGTAGTTGTACATATTTTTTTTGTGTCTCATTAATCTTTAATAGGATAAATTTTACAACATTTATCTGATCAATTAAATATTTCTCCCCATTAGTATTTCCATATCCATACATTGGAAATCCATTTATTATATATCTTTTCTAATCCCCATCATATATATTCTAGCATTGTCCTTTTATCTCAACGAATCATTCACCGTGTTTATTTTCTCATGGTTGTAATGTACTTTGGGGTCATAAGATTTAATCATATTTAACAATATTATTTGAAAAAGTTTCAGATACTTGTCAGTGAAAATATGCACTACATTTTGTTGTAATTTTATATGTCAAAACATTCTGCATAGAAATAATTCCTCTCTATATTTAATATATAAATTAATGTAACTTACACCAAATAATAAGTTATATAATATTTCTCATGGAAATTCAATTTTCATGTGTTATAAGATGTCACCATATCATTTTTCAAGACAATGCCTCATAGTATCATCTTTTATTCATCATTAAAGATGAAAAACCATTCCCTACTATAGGGTATTACAACTACATGTTAATTAATAATTCTTTTTTAACATCATTAAATTCACATCACAATCCTATATCCATATGAATTTATATCCTTTCCTTGTCTATATAGTGTTTGGATTATGTAATACTGGGAATTATATTATAAATATTTTATAAAATCCATCGTATATATGGAAACGATGTATTTCATCAATCGGGGTTGGTCTAGGTCATTTCTTAATAACATATGTTTATGAAAGATATATGATACCCCATGAAATTGGATTATATAACCAAAAAATTCACATTTATATATAAAAAATATAACTTGGTAATTTTTTTATTAATCTTCGTCTTCCATAGGGTCCTCATCACAACCTTCAACTTATATAAATTCTCTTACAATAACATTGAATATAAATTAATATCTACTATAAATACTATGAGAAAGAGATCAATGTAATATCTAATGTCTATCATCATTAAATCCCTAAGATAGTGGGGGGATTATTAAAACCAAAAGGAATCACTACAATTTCATAGTGCCCATTGCCAGTATGGAATTCCATCTTGTGTATATCCCCCTTTATAACCCTAAATTAATGATATCCAGGATGAAGATAAATCATGTTAATGTTTTGAGATCTATGTGGTTTATCCAATAAATCATTAATATGGGGTAGAGAATAGTTTTTCTTGATAGTGATGTTTTTATGTTCTCAATAATTAAGGCATAGTAACATTGATAAGTATTTCTTTTTAAAATTAGAATAGGTTCATCCCAATGTGGCTTACATGGATTGATTTAATCCCTTTCAATATTCTCATAGAGTATCTTCTTCAATTCCTTAAACTCAATTAAGATTATACTATAAGGATTATTTAAAATCTATATACCATATGGTATGAGTTAAATTGAAATTACAACATAAAAATTCAATTTAAGTCATGGTAATTCATCATGAAATACATCTTCAAACTCCAAAAAAAGTGTATCCTTACCGTTGAGTTTACCCTTATGCATTTGAGATATATAACTTCCTTGTATATGAATTAAGACCAATATTATGAAGGAAATTTCCATTTGAAGTTCATATTCATCTTCATGTTGAATAATGATCATAGGTTCATTTAGATTAAGAAGTGTGACTCCCCTTCCTGATAAATTGATCTGGGCTCCATATATATAGAGCTAGTCCATGAATATAATACGATCTAATTCAGCTAATTTGTGAATCACATGATATATAGGAAGAAAATTCCAAAAAACAACAATTATTGACGAACTGTATACATGATATGTGACCATTTTTCCATTATTAGTTTAAACAAATAAAATGAACATCTAATTTTTTACAGTAAATGGAGAGACCCTTGGAAATTTATTTTTAAAAAATGAATAGATGGACTGAAAATAAAATAATCTATTATCTATTTTTGATTGGATGATAAATGTACAATTAAATATGTCATTATCTTAACAAACATTGTCAGTCCTTATTACATGAGGTATATATTTATCATTGGTTACAAGATGTAGATATTTATTCTAAAAATATTCAGATTCATGAATTGGTTAGAATAATTCCATACTTTGTTAATATTAATGAATATAGTGTGTATTGTGAATTGCATGGGGTATACAATCCCTCCATTTAATTAATCGACCTACTCATCTCATTTTGATAATAAGAATATTTTTACCCGACTTTCAACAATTAATGCACCTCCCATTTCTATTCAAACACATCACATTATCGTTCATCTAAAATTGTTGGCATGTATATGGATTGAATTTATCTCCACCACGTGATTTATTCGTGGTTTCTTGAGACATTATCTTTCTTTTATTATCTTTTTGAAACCACTATATTAGGGGGGTATCCAAAAGTATTTTCTTTTTTGACTATACATGGAATGATTTCATGGTAGATAATGATATACATTTTATATAATTCTATTCTGATATTTGTTTTTATGATAACAATGAATAGATCTATTTTACTTTCATGGATGATAATTAAACTAGAGGCATACATTATATTCCATGTAATATTTTCCATATATTATGGGATAGATTCATAATCCTTTTCATTCAACTAATGAAATACCTTCTTCATCATTGTGGGTTGAATAACAATAGAGTTCCTACTGATGAGTACCCCCTAAAAACACCCCATTTTATGGATTTAATTTTGTCCTATTTCATGTTATCATTGATAATATTCCACCATTGATCAACTTATACTTTCAAATAATAATCATATAGGAAAACATTTTCTTGTCCCATGTTTTAAATAATATAAAATATCTTATAATTGATTTTGATTCATCATATAACAACAACTGTATCAGAATATCTACTAAAATAAGATGGATGTATACTCATGTATATTGCAACCTCATTTTATTACATGTAAACTCATATTGATTTATCGCCTAATAATGTTGTGTAATAATATCAGAAAAAACATTGATTCTATCACCTATAAAATATTATTTTTCATTGGAAAAAAGTCATTTCATTTTCCATCATAAGAATCCCTAAATAGATTCTTTCTGGTTACATTCATCGATTAAAAGTAAAAAATATATGGCGAGAAAAATAATCATAATGGAAGAAAACATTATTCTAAAAAATGATATATAAAATTTCTAAATTATTATAGCTTATGTTATGAAAACATATGATTAACCTAGTTCCATTACACTATTTTTTAAAACATTTTGATTTAATCCTATATTTAGACCTATTTCTATGGTTTTAATAAAGGTTTTCTAAACCTAATATTAAATGATTGATTAAACCCTACACTAATGAAAAATATCATAGTCTAAAATTTTTATATAAAAATATTATATCTATTTATATTAATATTTAGTACATTACAATGATTCCAATGATAGAACTATAAAGGGTTTTATTCATTATTGATTGGATATTGAGTCTTTTTATTTTATGAACAATCATCATCATCACCAATAATGATATTATAAAACTATAATACACATAACCATACAATAATATAAAAATCCTCATAACCTATAGAAAAAAATTATAAGAAAATGGTGAGATCAACTACTCTGTAATGGAAAATATGGGAAATAACAATTGATGAAAATTTGATATAATTAAATAAGAATGAGGTCATTTGTTCATGAATATAATTTATAAATATAAAACCCAATCTAACAATGATCATATAAATGAGTTGTGTAATGAATACAATAACATTTCAAAGGAAATTAATAATAGGAAAGAGAATTATTCATAATTCAATCATGTACAATAACATCATGTCACATATGTTTATTACATCATCATAAGAATAATCATCATTCAAAATGACAAGGTTAACAACCAAAACCATTTGAGCATGTATAATGGAATATTTCTCACTGATAACAAGTATAAAGAATTTTTCCCATAATATATCAAACAAATCGATTGATTTCACATAAAGGATCAAGCACGTTGACTTTTGTCCCCTAATAGATCAAGCATATCAACTTGTTTCCCATAACAATCTTCGGATATGCAATACATTACCCAATAAATTCAGGGAATTATATGTCCGACCCATAACATCATGAAATAAATACATATATATGTAACCACATTAATAACATTAACCATATCCGATCAAATTAAACGAAATGGGTTTCAGGAATACTTCATCATAGCATAACCCATAGAAATTAAATGGGATTTATAAAAATTTATACCTTTCATAATAAACATGAACCATCTAGAAAAAAGAAAAATTTGGGTTTCTATGGATCATATACATAGTAAATGTTAGGTAACATCAATGTATGTCATCTTAGTTAGTAAATGATTTTGAATGATCAAATAGAGTATTTATTTGGGAAAATAACTTCCAAATTTAAATTATCTGTTCTTTTTTAAACATTGGAAACATAAAAATGAAAAAACAAATTGTAGAAAATAAACTTCTAATAGTGTAAAGTAAGTTTAAAAAAATTTATTTTTCATTATTTTATGAAAATAATATCATTTTGTATAAGTTAAAATAATATTAATTTCATACTTATTTCAAAAACATAACAAATCACGTCATTTCGAAAAATACTAAAATATTTCTATAAATTAATATTCTAAAAATGAAAATGTTGTTAAATATGATTTTAAATACTTTTTCGAATAATAGTTACATGAAATATATTTTATAAAAAATTTACTTTGAATATAAATACTCTCCTATGGATACTTAATCATAAACAATCCCAGATAATGTTGAGATTTTAAAAAAAGAGTTACTAATGTGGTAACATATGAATCCTAATCCCAAAGTTAAAAAACATTCTATATGGAATTAAATCCCACAGTATACATCATATTAATCACAAAATAAATTAACTTTATCTATATAATCAAAATAAGTAACATGTATTCTATATGCCATGTGTCCAATAGAAATAAATGAGTGGAAATAATCCATTACCCCAAGTATATCTTCTACTTTTCATGTTAAAAACTCATGTATAGTAAATAAGTATTTTTATTAAATTTATTCCATATACATATACATATATATAATATAGTTAATGAATTATTAATAAAATATAAACACCCATTTTATAATTTTTGTAATAAAAATCAATATTTATGGTTTTAACTGTGTCATTTTCCGAGAAATTTTCGATTCCCAGTCCTGGTCCATATAAATTGATCTTAGTCTCATAAAATAGATAATATTAATAAAAGTATAAAATAATATAATGTTATTATATAGTTATTTCTAATCATTCATTAATATTATAGATAGGAAAATGAATTACACCATTAAATGAGACGGTTGACCCAATAAAGACAGGAATGTTATTCCAATTTTTTGACTGATGGAACGGAAGATAAGAAAATAATAATTTTCATTAATGGAGTCATTATTATATCATATATATCTTATATATTCATAAAATTAATCATTATTACCATCTATGTGATATTTATATGATAAACACATCACATCGAATCAGGGATATGGTAATCTATTTGTACGCACGAGCGATGTTATAATTTACCAATTGGTTGGATGGATTGAAGGTATACATGATATTATCATTGTAGAAGAATAATTATGTCATAAATATCATATATAAACATTAATCCAAACTTAATACCAATCCACAATATATGTGTTTGAAAATTGAATTATATCATTATGCGTATATGGGATGTTGTACGTATGGTGGAGTAATTATTTCACTTTTTTGATTAGAAAGAAGGTGTATAATGGTGTTTTAACAATAAAAAAAATTATAATATTAAATGTTATTATTTCATTATTTTATTTTATTTATAGTATGTTTATAGAAGGTAACTAAAATTTTAACAAGAAAAGGATCATTTATATAGATTACCTCTTCATTGAAACCAATATTTTAGATATCCTCTAAAGTGAATCGTGGTAGGAATTTTTGGATAAACAGAGCCCCTAGATCATTTATATGGAATTGTCGATGAGTATTGGGATGTGTACTTATGATGTGGATGAAACAAGGTGGTGTAATGAAGTGAAGGATGAGGGGACCCTTTTATAATTGAGTCGAGGGTCACTTTATGAATTCCTCTTGTGATTAAATTATAATTAATGCATTTTAAAATTAAATACCCCCAAATTGAGATTTATTTGTTGATAATTTGGGATATAGTTTTATTCTCATAAATAATTATAATTTATTAATTTTAGTATTTAATTTTTTATATTATCATTTTGATAAATCCTTAGTCATCCTATTTTAATTTTAATGATGATAACATTGTTTTCAACATTTAATAGTAGTAAATTTTAAATATAATGTTTAAATTCGACAATAAATTTCCTATTTATGAATATTTATACCATATCATAAAAAAAATTATATAAATGTTTTCATTATTTTTATATTATATAATAACATATTGTCTTTAGAAAATATCATTATTGTAAATTTTGATATGACAGATTATATTTATCATTAAATTTTGAATCATAAATGGAAACATTGAATATAAATATATCAAACTCAATTAATATTTCTTATTGTTCATTAAAATATATGATTAAAATTAAAAATGAAATTATATCCGTTTCAATATTTTGTAAATCATTATTTATATTCTATTATTAAATAGTGAATTATTTTATCGATGTTTTAAAAGAAATTATGTCCATTATATAATTACTATACTTCAAAAATAAATTAATTTCATGAAAATAATTTTATTAATATCTATTTGGAAACTTATATTCATCCACAACATTCTTTTATCTTATGTAGACACATAATATATATTAATAACAATGATACTCACATTTTGTAACATTCTTTGATTTTAATAATATATAATTCATTTTTGTGAAAATTTTTCCACAAATATCACAATTTGTAGAATTATGTATTAAATTTAGAATTATATTCATATGATATTAATTATAATGAAAAGTCATGGACTTATAACTTTATTTAAACTAAATTAATTGGATTTAACCATTATTGAGGGGATAAACATTACCCCTTTAACTATTATTATTGACAAAAAAATAAAAGTGGCATAATTAATATCATTTAACATCCCAATTATAATTATTCAATTCATTATCTCTCGTTAAATATGTAAAATTGGTAGAATCTATTTTTAATGATTGTATGCAAAATATTGGAATTTTTTTATGAAAACGTCACACTAATGTATAAATCTAGATTTATTTTTAATCTATACGTAGAAAAATATTTTTTTTAATTTTTAATTTGATTTATATAGTAAATAAATTTTTCATTTCATTATAACCATTCAATAATAGTGATTAATTTATTTTATTTATATAAATTATTTTTCACACATAAAATTAAATTTTTAGAAAAAACATCACTTTTATTTCTAAATATTTTTTTAATTAATAATTATGATTAGATAAGTAGTGAAATAATTTTTTAAATTTGTAAACCATATATTTTTATAAATTAAGTTATTATTATTTATACTCGCCAATCAAGGGGATATATAATAACATTCATATAATATATTCAAAAAAATTTGTTGTTGGTTTAAATTCTCTCTTTCATGTAAGACAACATATAGAAGAAATAAAATTATTAATAAGATGTATATCATAATAAATATATTTAATATACAATATTTAGAGTTATATAAATTAATTTCATTACAATAATCATAATCATAAACAATTCTGATAGGTAAATAGATTGTATTATAAAACCCTTACTGCTTGGGTATGCATTTAGTCATTAGAACCATGATTGAAAGAACCTATATGTATATGGGTATCCTATAATTTATATGATAATAATACCAAAATAAATTCATGTTTATTATATAAATAAAATTAAACAACCATGTTATCAATATGGTTTGTGTCTAACAGAAGTTAATGTTTAATGAAAACCCCGTACCTTGACTTCCAATTGCTTCAAAACCACTCCAGAATCTTGCATAGTAATTTTAAATTTGTTATAATTATTCAATTGAGTCATGTAAATAATTATTTTATCCAATACTATCCATTTATATCATTTCAATACCCATTAATTAATAATACCATTTTAAAATAACCATCTCTTAGTGTTAGCTATTTTGGTTCTTATAACAATTTTGGTGTGGTTGTACTAATCCTTGTACATTGATCATGGTTCCATCATCTCAAGATTTTAATTAATTTAACTAATATAATATATTTTTATAATATATATAATCATCCACAAATAGTAGATAGAATTAAATTAATTACACTTTCTAGGGAGATAGTAGGTCGTACATACATATAAATGTTGATTTCATTTTTTAATGGATGGAAAGAAATCAAGGTAAATAATAACTAAAATTTTAATAATTATTATTTTATAATATACATCATATATATTTATATTATAAATCCTTATTATAAAACATTAAAAATATAATTGAAAAATGAATCACCTAACATCATGGAGGTGTTAGTCCACAAATATGCACGGGCCACATTATCATTTTCCAACTGCTTGGAAGGTAATAAGGTAGATATGATATTATAAAGAAATACGTATAATATTTTAATTAAAATAATTAATATAAATTATTTTATTCATTATTTCCACCCATGAGATTCAATTACAAAAATATAATGTTAATTGTTTTTGGTGGTGGTATCATGCTAGACACGTGATCCTCAATTTCAGTTCCAATTTGATGGAAGGGGAGATGGATATAGGTTATTACATTAATATAAATACATATAATTATATATATGGTTCTATTATTATTATTTCAACCTAGTTTAGAAAATTTTAATGAGTTAGAATATTAAATAAAATTAAAAGGCTTGTAAAAAACTATACATCGTCTTTATAAAACCATTTTATATTTACACCTAAGGAATTACTAGGATATGATTGTGGGTAAACCTGTGACATCAGGTCATATAGGTAAATGTAAGGCAGTTTTTTGAGTGGGTTTTTATGAACCAAATGTATCTTGAATTGTGGAGGTGTTAGGATATGGGGTGTCCTTTTATTTGCGGGGGAAAGGTCAGAATTGATATTTTGGGAATGAATAAAATATATTAATGTCTTATTCACACCAAATGAAACCAACATTTATAATTAAAAATTCATATAAGATATCAGTACCCTCTAACCCAATTTTAACACTACCTATGGTAATTTATTGTTTTAATATTTTTACTATTCATTATGAAAAAAATATTTGATGTTATTTACTAATATTAATTGTTAATATTATTCCATATATAAAATCCATTTTATCAAAAATGAATTCACCAAAGTGGAAGAATTTATATAAAATTATATTAGAATGTGTGTTGAAAAGTGGTTTTCCAAAGAAAATATTTCTTAAGTACCAAGTGTTTTTATATCATAATTCAAAATAAAATTTAATAAAATAACTAAAATTGTTTTTATAATAATTTATTTGTACTAATTTTTCATTTAAATGCCAATTTAAAACTAATTTTAACTACAAAATATTTTTAAATGAAAAGTGAATTTCATATTAAAAATCTGAAATTTAACTTTTTATCAAATAATTAATATTTCCTAAAATTGGTTGAAATTATCTTCAAATTAATTTCAACATTTTGTTAGAACATATATATTAAATTAAATAAATAAATATTATATAATATTAAAAAAATAGTCACATTAATTTTTCACAAAAAACAGTAGAACCCATTTTCAGGAAAATGAATCATTTTCAAACATATAAAGAATTTAATTTAAAAATATTTTCATTATCTATGACCAATATACATATTTTTAAATTTTGTTTAGTAATTTTAATACAATAAATTAATGGATAATTATAAAATTATACTATAATATGATTTGTTTATCCTGAGGGTTGTGTGAATCAGATGATATTGATGAAATTTAATCTATTTAAAAAATATTTCATAATATCTCATAGTGATACATTGTAAAACATTGAAATGAATTTCTCTCTTAAAATTATATTACATAAATATAAAATTATTATATTTCTATTTTATTAAATCATTGGTCTCACAGGTAGCTTCTTCAAATTTATAATTCTTCCAGAGAACATTATATATCCAACTACTGTATATTTATAGACCTTGATCTCTATAGTATATGATTTAAATCAGTTTTTATTTATAGTAATGATCATGCTCTAGAAATATGACCTATATTTTTAGAGAATTCAAAGGATAAGGTATTATCTTCCTTATATGAGATATGTGAAATTCACATTGAACATATGATATCTTTTGGAAAAGCTCCAAGAGGTAAGAGATCATATTTTCTTGACCAATGGTGCTAATATACACAGGGACCAATATTACCTTCCTCTTAAATCTCGTAACCATATTTCATGGGGAAATTCATAGAAAACCCTCTCACTAAATTATTAATAAAAATGTAATTAATTATTATCAACATTACTTTTTTATTGACCATGAACTTCAATGATGTGATGTTGAATGATTTTGAATTTCTCTGCCATTTCCTTAGTTATCCCCTGTACTAATGGATTTCATTCTTCAACTTCATCCCATCATTTTGGAGTTATCAACTTCTTTCCATATAGGAATTATTAATTAGACATCTAAATCCTTTATTGAAATCAATTTGTGTATAAATATTGTAAGAGATGTTGAGGTAGATCATAACCATTAAAGACATATAAAGAATAATATCTCAATGCATCCTCCAATAATTGAATAATTATATATGTCTAAAAATCTATCATTGGATGATAACACATTCTAAAACATTACAATGTATTAAATTCTTTTTGATTACATGTTAATTACTGCCACTCACCCACTGGCTTCGGAAAAGTTGGTGGGTGTTACTAGCCTTATGTGACATCCCCAATACACCAACTGCTAGAAATATATGTGTTAGGCCGCATACACATAAGGGGTGTTATTTTAGCTTTTAAGATATAACATCTAAAAAGATATATCCATAAGCAACCAATCCTTCATATTAAATTTGATTACAAAATAAAACCAAATATAACCTAAACATCAACCATATCAGAGTATAAAATTGAACCTGTGTGACTTGACCAAATGATTAATTATAAAGGAAATCCCAAAAAAAATGCAGATATAAAACAAGAAACTATAAACATCCTAAAATATACAACCTAAAAATACAAACCCACTATATAAACAAGAATCAGTAATTACTAGTTTACCATGACTTTAGTTATGTCATTATAGATGAAATCTATGAACACACAATAGTTCCCAAGAAGGGGAGGAGTCTAAAATATGTTGTATATCACCCAATGACCTCCCCACTAATTACACTAGGAAAATAATTGATATAAAATTTATATATATCATTTTAACAAACATTAAAAAAGTTATATCAATGAGATAATATTTTCCAAACCATAACAATTTTGTAGGCTAGAAGTGTTTTCCTTTGAACTCAATAAAATTATACTCTAATACCTTCCCCAAATCCATTTTTCATACCCGTTACATGATTCCACAAATCAAAAAAAAACGCCATATTTATTATAATGTGAATTTTCCATACTTATGAGTGATCTCTCATTGATTAATCATTTTTTCACAAGGTAACCCTTTCTGAGAGTCCCTATGGATCACTCCCCTTTTATGGGGTCATATCTAATGAAAATTAACTCATTATGACCATATATGCCTAAAAACTACCAAATAAATTCTAATAAAACATTTATTTGTTTAAATAATTTGAAAACCCAGTTTCCACATATCAAATCAATTCCATAGTTTTAAAATCAGTATTATAAAACTTCCATCAAAGAAAATTTTCCCTAAAACCATCCAATTTCATAAATTTCTCAAAACCATCAATAGGGAGGTTTCAAAAAGTAATCACAATTTGATTTAAAAATAATTTCAATGAAAACATTAATTTCATACTATAAAATTATGTGTTAATCAAGTAGATTCGATACAGAATCCTCTATCCTCACAACCAAAGGAAAAAATGATCAAATTCACAACAATCCTATAGTTGTGGGATCTGATATCCTTTCCATTATAAGATCCGACCATAAAAAATCCCAAATATCATCTAGAAACATGTGATCTATGATTACAATAATGGGTATGGAGGGATATCTAAGAATAATAACTAGCATCTAGAACTTATTAATGAATTTCATCCTCGAATTCCCTTTGACTCACCTATGGATCCCTCCTGGGATAAAGGTAATTTTCACTGACTATTTGAAAAAAATGATTTCAATATTATTATATTTTTGGTTATTAAAATTTTTCCCCAGGATTAATCCATGATAAATCCACAATTACAGGCTCCAAAATTGTGAGGTGTATGGTTAAAGACTACGGTTATTCTAAATATGAACCAATCTTCCAAAAGAAATAGAATCAAGAAATCCCACAAATAGTTGCCAGACAAAAACAGAAAATCATTGTTCCAATAATATGTTTCCCAAATATTTCAATGTTCATGGTTTCTCCTAGGAATCTGAATAGTTTGTCCAAACTATGTGCCAAAAGTGCCACTACAAAGTGCAAAATTCCTTCACGTGGAATGTTTCCAAGAGATTCTATATGGTTTATACAAACTATTCTAATATTTTTTGGACCTATAAATTAATCCAAAATATAAAGAAACTCCATATAATCTCCCAAACATAACTATGCCATATATATACCTAAAACATATAAATAAATGGTAAAATACCTAAAATAGGGGTGTTACATTCTCCTCACCCTTATCATTTCCATCAACTAAAAGTATAAAACCATTGTTGTCCTAAAATATTTTCGTCTATCAATTAAACATTTATTTTTCATGCCCCCGTCTTTCATATAGAATCCTACATTGATTCTATAAAACCTATATTCTAACAGTGATTTTAAAATGATAGATTTTATCTTGTATGTTGAAAATCCAAACAAACACATGAATCAATTTGGGATTAGGATCTATGTCAATGTGATCCTAATGAGACACATGGCCATGATCTTATTTTTACATCCTTAATTAAGTTACATGAAAAACATTACGCACTGAACTGATCCTCGGTGAAAAAATCAACAGATATTCCACCTCAACAGCTTATTAACGTTTCTCCGAAGGGTGATGTAACAAATAGATAACATTCCCTTCTAACCATAATGATAAAGAGAAATCCCTGAAGGGATTCTCAATAACACATAATAAATTAGATCTAAATACAATGATCAATAATGATGATCTGTATATGATTTCTGATTAATCTATGCAGCCACTATTCACTTCTTGACTAATTTAATTATTTATGTTGTCTCTTACACATGGATGGCTTCAACCAATCTAGTATCACATGTTTCCCCCAAGCACACTATTGACATATATCGTCACACAAAAAATGATTCAAAAGGATCCATTTGTATCAATCCCTATGAATTCAAAATAACATTTATATCATCCTTTCAGATTTGACATATGTTTGGGTATGATACGTCATGATAATATTAAATTTATTATCATGGACATGCAATAATAATTTAAAAAAACGTGACATAAAACTAGGGTGTCAATCTTATTCAATCAGGTATGGAAATCCATGCATCTTTACAACTTCTTATATATAGATTTTTGATAGTTACCCCACCATATTGGATTCATGAATAGTGATAAAATTATTTGAATTCATGAATCGATTCATAATTACACATATGGAATTTCTCTTCCTAAGAATATTCGTAATCATGTCACAAAATCTATGGTTATCTTCTCCCATTTCCACATGGGAATTGTTATAGACAGCAACATTCCCTCTTGTTATTGGTGCTCTGCATTGACCTGCTGATAGGGGAGGAATCTCAAAACATACCTTCCACTACACCATTTATCCCAACCCATCAAAACTATTTATTAATATCTTTATATATCTTTTTAATTCCAGGGTGAATATCCCATTTTGGAATTTTGATAAGAATTTAAAAATTTTCGAAGAAAATGAAAGGTATCATATTCTGATATCAAAACCGGAATAATGATATCCAATATAGCTTATATCCCACATTGGTCTCCCCATCATTGATTTTTTACCTTATATGAAAAAATCCTAAATCAAATATCTGACCCTCTTTCACATGATGAACAAAATTAGTGACAAATAAATCTAGGAACAAAACTGTGACATTACCTATGGTGGAACAATCCTGGTGGATTTCTTCTATAACCAACATCATATTGTACTTATTCAAATATTAATTATCCCACAGAGAATATATGTTTCATCTTAGGGAATACTCCAATGAAATATTTTTACACGGTGTAGACATAAGTCAAGTCAAACAAATGACGGTATTTTATACATCATTATTGGCATAGTAATAAATATCTCTATGAGAGAATGTGATTCAAACACTAATGATATTTAAAAATCATAAATTTATAACAAAAAAATATTTATTCCATATTGCGAACTCATAGACTTCAAAAACTATTTCCCAATCAATTTTTTGGGTATTTATTCTCATAAACATATAACTTCCATGAGAAATATGTAGAAACATGTTATCACTATAGGAGATAAAATGGGAAAATACATTATGATATATAAAAATTGACAGTGTAACCATATCTATTGTCTAAAAATGTGAGGTTTTGTTATTATGTTTTTCTATCATTATTCTCTTTAAAGGATTCCTGATATTCATTATTCCACTATAATGGAACACCATTCATCATTAATGTTGTCTTCAGTGATGTGAAACGTGATAATTCACATAAAATATGTATGTATTAACCCAATATGTATAGGATAATATATATCATAAATATATTATTGGTGGTTTCAAATAGAAAACATCTTATATCTTTTAAATATCTATAAAAAACGATCTTTTATAGATTACTGGGACAATATAACGTACCAATTTTATCATCAAATCTCAAATTCAAAACGTTTCATACATAACATACTCATATAAGATACCCAATGCTATAGCCATGCATTTATCATGTTTTTATATCATCTATAATATATGAGTACATCACTCAAAAACACCACCACTATGGTGTTGGAATCTATTTGTGTGGAGTATATTTGACACTCTATTATTTTAATGGTCACAAATTATGATTCAATTACTACAAAAGAAATAGATGATGTATGATATAATTTTATATAGTTGGAAATATTTTATGATAATTCGGATATTTATTATGGTGAGTCACCACCATGATTTGTTACTATATTACAAGATCTTCCATTAAAATAACTCACCACCAGCCTTTCCACCACTATCCTTATCACCACCAACCTTGTCACCACTAGAATTCTTACTTCCAGAGAAGCTACCTATATAGGAGATATCATCAGGACGAGCTACTTCTAGTCTTTGAGTCACTCTCACAGTTAGAATTAGGAACTAGAAATTTGAGTTATCTTTAGAATCATGAATCCATTTCTATCCTAGGACTTTTCCATGAATGTAATTATAGTTAATTCCATTCTTGGAAAATTTGACCAAGCTGTCAATACATAGTAAACTATGATCTGTGGTTTTTGGATCTCCTCTGAATGATGATCCAATATTTTTGTGAAGAAAATATCTCTTTATCTACATCATAAATATGGAATTTACATTGTTTAATAACTTACAAAAAAGAGTGCAATTGAATCTATGAATCATCATGAGTTTACTGATTCATGTTCTGTGAATAACCATGGAACATAAGCGCATAATTCATTATAGAAATTGATTCAGACAATGACAGAAGTCAACTGTATCAATCCCGAAATTTCCTATGATCCTTTTTTCTACTTCAGTTTTCCAAAACAAATATATAACTCCTCACCAATGATAATCTGAGGACTATGAACATTCTGAACATATAAGAATGAAATTTACTTATTTAATTATTGTTATTTCATTTTTATTTCATTCTACTATTTTCAGTGTGTTTATATATAGTTATCAAACACACACTATCTCGTAATCCTAACTGGAAAATTCTTGTTATCCTCTCCCTTAATTACATATATATTTCCACAGCATTTGTGTAAAAGTTCCTTCTATGACTTATGTTATATATACTCCACAGGTATAACTATTGACGAGGCTCTTGAGCCTAGAAATCTTGTTTTTATTGATTGAATACATAAAAATAGAATGTTTTTCTATTTTATTATTATTATAATATTTTTGGTAGTAGGTGATTTCCTTATTGATGGGATTAAATCTAACCTTGAGACTGAACCACTTGTTTATTCATATCTTTTATTATTTTTCATTTTGTTTTCAAATCCCATAAATATTTTAATTTATAAAAGTATTATATTGATAATTAATTGTAAATACAATTTATATTTGTCTTTTTATATTAAAATTGATTTCAAAACATAAGGTATTTATAAAAATTATTTTAATTGAGACTTAATAACCCATTGAGGAATCCTTTAAAATGATAGATCTTATATATATATACTATTTTTATCAATTGTCCCATTTGATTTATTAAGTGGCTTTTATTTCAATATAATATTTTACATAATTTTTTAGGAACTCAATTCACCACCATCTTGAGTTACTCGCGTTGACCCGCATTTGGTATCAAATATATTTTTTAAATTAACATTACATTTTTTATTTTAGTTTTATTTTAATGATCTCAAATTTATATCAAATTTAAATTTTAGTTCATTGAAAATAATTGACAAGAAGGATTTACTACCAATGTCTAACTTATTTTAATCATAAAAATTATGCTGAAGGGAAAATAAAAATGAAAATTTATTTTGAATGTATGGGTTTTGACAATTTTTCTTTAATACATGATCAATATGAAATACCAAAACCTATTAAAATTTCATGGAGCTATGCTATAAATGATTCATAAAATAAAATTTAAATCTATAATTATTTGTTCTTTGACTTAGGTGATGGTGATTTTAATATAATATCTACCTTAAAATCTACAATGGATATATATGATACCTTATCTATTTTACAAGAACGAACATCAAATTTCAATGAAATTAGATTCCATATATACACAATCAAATATGAAACTTTTAGAATGAAATTTGATTTACCTATTTCTATTCTGTATCTCAGGTTCATTGAAAAAATAAATACCATGCACTCACATACAAAACAATTGAAAGAGAATGATTATGTAATGATATTACTCAGATTCTCACAATATCTATGAAGAGAAACCTCCCTATCGATTAGGAATATTGTGAGGTGAGTAAACTACCTATCAGGGAATTAATAGTAAAACTGATGATGTAATTAGAAGAGATTAAGTTCAATATACAGATCGATGAAGATGAACCAGAAACAAAATTAGTAGCCTTCAAGACTAATACATATTGACAAAGGAAAAGGTGAAAAACTAAAGATTCTAATGAATAAGAATGTCTTGATGAGATTGATGAAGAGATGGCCCACATGGATATATGTTTCAAGAATTTCTATATTGGAACGAATCTATTAAAATAATAATAATTTCTGAGGATATTGTGTCAAAAAGGAAAGTGGAAAAAAGTATACTAAAATTGTGAAAACTACAAATTAAATCACCTTCTATGAATGTAAGAGACAAAGAAATATTAATGATGGATATAAAAATTGAAATATAAAAATAATTTTGAGGATAAGGATATATGATACAAAAGGGTGAAGGAACCATGAAGTTCCTATGAATATAGCTCAAGTCATTCAGAAGATGATCTAGTAGTTATGTCTGATAGTGAAAATATGTTCATGGGAGCAATCACATCAAATGGAAACCATTTTGAAACCCTCCAGAAAAATCATAGGGTGTCTGGATAATTGATTTCAAACACATATGTCTGGTGTGTATTCAAACATCAATAATTTGATCAAATTTTATGGTTGTCATCTCACATTTGGGGACAATGCAAAAGGGAAAAGCATTAGCCTTATTCAAATTTGTAATTATAATTCAGTATTTAATTCAATGATTTATGTGTTTATGGTTTTAAATATAATATTCTTATCATATATCAATTGTGTGATGATGGATTTTTTTAAAAATTTGAAAACAATGCCTCTCATTTTTCTAATGACAAAAATGTTTTCGTTTTTATTGCTTTAATAAATGATAAAATTTATTCTATTGATTTAAATTAATTATCATATAAAAATATTTATTTCTTATTTTCCTTCCCCAAATGATATTTTATTTGGAACTGGATAGTTTTCCATTGAAGTATTCATTCACAAAGGTTGCATACATGGAATGGATTAGTAAGAGATCTATCAAAACTAGTCTTCTCAAATGATAGATTTTGTGATCCCTGTCAAAAAGGGAAACTTTATAAGATATATTTTAAATCCATGAAATAAGATCTTACAATTCATCATATTGAATTTGTTCATATGGACCTCTTTTGACTATGTAGTGTTTGTAGTCTAAATGGAAAAATTATGTTTATGTCCTTGTAGACGACTTTTCATGATGGTCTTGGTTATTGTTTCTAGCTCACAAAAGTGTACCATGTTTTTAATTTTATTAAGTATTCCGAATATTTAGAAAATATTATTACACTAGGGAGTAATTCCATAAGAAGTGATCATAGAAGATATTTTGAAAATGAAGACTTTGAATCATTTTGTTCTCAAAATGGTTATAATCAAAAATTTTCTACTCCATGGACCCCACATAAAAATGGTGTTGTAGAAATAAGAAATGTAGCTCTTTATGAAATAGCCTAGACTTCAAAAAAGAGTATGACATAAATAACAACTTTTGGTCTGAATCTATTAATACAGAAAATTATACTATAAATAGAGTATCAATTAGAAATCAATTAAAAATAACACCTTATGATTTATAGAATTATAGAACCCATAAGGATAATTACTTTGGGATTTTTTGTAGCAATGTTTTTAATCTAAATACAATTGGGAATACTGATAAATATTATTCCGTGAGTGATGAAGAAGTTTTCCTTGGGTATTCAGCTTCTAGTAAATCTTATATAATGGTTAATAATAGATCAAAAACAATGTAAGAATCAGATCACATAATATTTGAGGAAATTGATCTCTAAAACCCCAAGACTATATTAGAAAACCTAGATGATGATATTTCAACTCTAAATCTCAATACTAAATATTTTAAATGTTTTCTTGAATAGGAAGATAGTTCACTTTGTAAACTACTAGATCCCGAACTTGAAGATGATGTCGACACCTCAAGCCACTATTTTCAAAGACCTATTAGGACTCCTAGAAACAACCCTTTTGATGATGTTATAGAAATTCTAAATATAGGTACTCAGAATAGAGTTTCATTTAGGAATAAAATTGAACACCATGCCTTCATGTCACAGTTTGAACCTAATAACATTAATTATTCAATCATGGATGAATTCTGGGTAATGGATATGCAAGAAAAAAATAATCAATTTGGGAGAAACAATTCTAGAGAACATGTTGATGGACCTAATGATTCCATCACTATTGGAAGAATGTGGGTATTTAGAAACAATGTTGATGAGTCAAAAAAATAGTAAGAAACAAAGAAAGACTATTTTCACTAGGTTATTATCAAGAAGATGGTATTTATTATAAAGAAACGTTTTTAAATGTAGAAAGACGTGAAGATATTAGGGAACAACAATATTATACATCACATTTGGATTTAAAATTGTATAAAATTGATGTCAAAATTTCATTATTAAATGAATTTATAATAGATGATGTATTTTATAGACAACCCCATGGATTTCAAAATCCATATTTTCCAAATCATGTTTTTAAACTAAAAGAATCTCTATATGGGTTAAAATAGGCTCCTAGATATTAGTATGATAGGATTTACTCTTTTCATATTTTAAACTATTTTTAATATGGCATAACTGATCCAACTATTTTTATTAAATTAAATTCAAATTTTTTTTTTAATAGTACAAATATATTTATATGATATTATTTTTGGATCTACTAAATATTCTCAATGTGCTAGTTTCTTGAAAAATATTGCAAAATAAATGTGAAATTATATTAATGTGTGAACTCAAATTCATTCATGGATTTCATATTTTTTAAAATAAATATGATATTATATTAAAACAATCAATATATACTAAAGACCATTTAAAATGTTATGGGTTATAAATCACAAAAATTTGTGATTCTTTGATGAGTTCCACATATAATCTATATCCTGATGAAACATGGAAATCAGTTGATCAAACTACATACAGAGGTATGATTGGTAGTATCTTTTACTATACTACAAGTTTTTTAGATATTATGATTTGTGTGTGTTTGTGTGCTCTCATTCAAGAAAATTTAGAAGATTCACATTTATTAGCAGTCAAAATAAATTTTTAAATACCTCATTTAAACAAACAATTTAGGATTTTTCTACCCAAGAGGACATGATATTGATTTATTACGTTATTAAGATGCTAGTTTTGGTGTTTGTATGTTTTATAGAAAAATAACATTAGGAACATGTCTATGTCTATGAAAATATCTAGTATCATGGGGTAGTAAGAAACAAAATTTTATTTCACTATCCATTGATAAAGAAAAATAAATAGCTCCATGTAGTTGTTGGGGAAAAATAATGTGGATGAAACATACTTTACTAGGATTTAGATAACAATTTATACATGTGTTAGTAAACTTTCATAACAAAAATTTGATAAAAATTACTAAATTCTAGTTTCTCACTCTAGAACAAAACATGTTGATGTAAGACATTAATTTTTGAGATATCATCAACAAAAATGTGATGTAGATTTAGAATTTATTGGAACTTAACATCAGCATGCTAATATATTCGCGAAGACATTGAATTCTGGGTGATTAAACAACCCCAAACATGAATTATGAATGATAAATGTAGGTTGATGAGTCTCCATTGATGAGTCACCATTGACGAGTCATCGTTGGTGAGTCACCGATGATGAGTCGCCATTGATAAATCACCATGGAAAAAGTCACCATTCTATTTAGTTACCATTTTCTATTAATGTTGGTATACTTTAACCAATTATTTTTTTTAAATATATTATTTATATAGAACCCCTAAATGATTAAATTATTAAGATATATAAAATCGATTCACTTCCCCAAAAGTCTATGATCTTTCGATCTATTACCTTACTCTAGAACCAATCATATTTATCCCATGTTCCACCTAAGACTTCAATCGATATGAATGGCCAGTGTGCAGTGAGTAGCAGAATCAAATCTAAAATAGATGGTGCAAATAGATAAATACAAATTATTGGCCAACAAGTTGTATATTGTTTCCTATAAATCGCATCTAAGAAAATGGGTTGTCAATGAAGAAAATGAAATAGATTCCCAATGGCTTATATTTAGATATATTCTAGTATTGCAAGTTATAGATGAATAGAAATGTATTAACTTGTTCACAGCAAATCACTGAGTTTATTATTGGAGGTTATTATATGATTTATAGAAATGTGATAATCATATTTTTGGAAAGAAAATGGATGTGATAAAATGTCACATTAATGTAAAATATATTTACTTCTCTTCAAAAGAATGGACATGATACTTAAAAGTAAATCATAAAGGTATATTCAGGTATTTTTTAGTTATTATACCATCTGACGGTTAAATATTCAAATATTAAGAGGATCTCCAATAGTTGACTAGAGATTGTACCATTAATAGACCTGTTGATGCATAACTAGATGGTTAATGTACGTTGTTATTCTTGTTTTTACAACTTATTTTCTATCCTAGGAAAATAGATTTCAAGACCAATCAATATTAGGATGTTTAATTTCTGTTTATAATGATACTAGGGAAAATAATCACTCTATAAAGGGTTTTTATGATTCATATGTATGGGATGTGCAAGAAGATATCAATATCAAACTCTTTAATATACCCCAAGATTATATCATCCATCATAGATGAAAAGCGATGTGTCAATTAAGGAGAAGAATATAAATATAATTTTTGTGGTATTGACTTATCAAAGACCACTTATTAAAGTGTAAATGAAAGCTCGAATCTATGGAAGAAATTCTTGGTAACAGACAATGATAAATTTTATAAAGGATTCAACCCTATTGACAATCCATCATGACCAGAAAAACATGGTAGATCCTAGTCTTGATGCAGATGAGTTAGTTGAGGAATAAGATGACAATAATGAAAAAGTTGATCGAGAAGTGGTATAGGAAGATGAAAAATCATTTTCAATTGAAGTGGGGAGTGATCTTGAGATTCTAAAACCTGCTCTGAATGTTTCTAATAGGTCTATCAGTTCACCAGGTTCTCTGCATACTCAAGAATCTCATATAGATGAAAATGATGTTTCATACACTAATATATTTGTAGAGTATTGGTTTATGTTATCCACTTATAAAATATCATGTAACTAAAATGCTAACATAAATGGTAATAATGAAAATGATTCTAAGGAAGAAGATGGTGATCGTGATCATGACCAGTATGATGGAAATGATAGTGAAGATAATGAGGATCATGATAATGGAGATAATGATAATGAATTTGATTATGGAGATGATAATAGATTTAATCATAATGATAAAAATGATAATAATTGATATGATCCTACTGATCCTAATCATGAAATTGTTCAAATAAATACTTTATCACCAATGGTATCATGTTCTACTCAAAATTATACTCAATATAAAGTCATTAAAATGGAGGTTTTAAATCCTACTCATAAGGATGTTTTGGAAGATATGAGTGGGGGGGGGGGGGAATACCCCCAATCATATCGATTAGTGAGAAAAAATTCTTCAATTATATCGAATGGATAACATGAATATAGTTCTTATAGAACATCCCCCTTCTGTACTGCATATTGTTAAAGCCTCTCTATTACTAAAAGAATCATGATTCCTTAATTATACTTCGATTAAATTTTTTCATTTTGATGATTGGAAAATATATCCTTATTTTTCAAGATTTTTTTTAGATTATAGTTACTCAGATGATAATCTAGAAAATATTATCATAATATAAGGATCAGTACATGATCAAATTGATCAATCTGTGATGTTTCATCCTTTTTTTATCCCATGGAGTCTGAGAGATCAGCTATGGTTGAAGTGCCTCATAATTAAAGAAATTAAAATTCTTGTAAAAATTTTGGACATACTAATATTGTAACCAAAGATAATTTAGATTCATTTCATATGAATGTGTATCTTGACATGGACAACTTGAGAATGAATTTAGTTTCAGATTTTACAATGCTCTGTAACATTCAATCATCTCAAATTTCATGTCCACGTAATGAAAGCACATGATATTATATTAAATTGGTTTTATCGCATATATAACCAAGTTTAATATATCATATTAAAGAAATGGATGTAGGGGATAGATGATTTTTAATATAGGTATTAAGTATTAAAAAATCAGTAGTGGTTCTGACATCAAATTTTAAGAATATATGAAATCTATTTCTCATAAGTTTGAAAGGATGAATAATGATCCCTCTACATCAACGACACCTCCCCTTATTATAGTGTATATTTATCATTTTTTGATCTAGTAGATTCTCAGGGAAGAGATCATAAATTTTATGAGTGGTGTGGAAAATCATGAGGAAACAATTATGTAGATAAATCATCGTGGAGAGAATTTATATCAGATGATACGAGAATATTCCACTGATCTAAGGACTAATAAGTACATCATCAATATATTATTAAAGTATAGTCTGTCAAGGATTTATACAAAGAATGATCTGTCTGAAAATTTCAATTTTCTCAAAGATAATTTATGATTTACACTAATAAAAAGTGTATTCAACGAACATGTTTGTCAAATGATTATTCTCACACCATATCTATAAATATTCATATATGGGAAATCTGATTTTATTAATTACATTTAATGGTGGGAAATATAGTTAGGGATTTTATCAACCACATTATACTCTTACTCTATATACATAATATAGCTGTTATTGAAAGGGAATAAATTCATGTAAAAAAAGTTCATCCCATTAAACTATAGGGCTAGTTCGATATAGACCAACAGTGATAACATAGTCAAATGGTATTATTCCTCTCCCATTTTAGTCATTGAGTCGGTCCCCAACTAATGAAATCAAGCACACCATACTAGTTCTTCTGTGTGAATATCTTCCTCCTACTTCCACAATACATTACATTATCACATATACTAAATCTTTCACCACTATTATTTTCTACAAATATAGATATATGGATAAAGGGAATGGTAAAGTTGATCATCCACCACCCTCTAACAAGTGAATATATTCTGATCCAGTCATTCTGATATGGATACTATCATTGTAATTTTAATCATTATATTTTTTGTACTAATAATCAGTTTGGATCATCTAAAATGGAATATCATTCTATTCTTCTTATTTATTTGTTCATTTTCTTTTGTTATTATTTTTATTATTTATAATATTAATGGGTTGATAAAATCCGCATTTATATTCATACATAAAAAAGAACTGAAAAATTCTTATTATTTTGTGACTTCTTCATTATGAACATATAAATTTTTATTTCATCTGTTTATAATACTCATATATCTTCTGAAATCATAAGAGGAATAAATTTAACATAAATAAATATTTGATTAATTTGGATTACTCATTCAGTACATTTTTTATCAAATTACAGGTTTTTTATCATCAAAAGGGGGATAATGTTGGAATCTCATTATGTGAAATATTTTTTACACTCTTATTTTAAAGATCAAAAAAATGATTCATTTAGTAATAATTATTCACATGTTGTATGAAATCATTTTAAATTTTTAGAAATTTTTTATGATAATTCTGCAAAGTATTATTGGGATTCAACACCAATAATTGTTTCTTTCATATATAAGATACAATTGAAATGGATCACATTCAACCTTGTCATTGTCATCCTTATCACCAAAAGAATTTTCACCACTATCATTTTCAAATCCATACATTTTCCACAAGATAAGACACATATGGATGAGCTACCATTCAGATGTGGTACCTCTAGACTCTTATTCAATGTAACCATCAGCATGTGGAACCGCCAGTTTGAGTTACTCCTAGATACTGAGTCACCACCTATATCATGCTACTATTTATTTCCCTGGACATTGGTGTGAACAGGTTAAAAAATATTTCAATTCTTTGATAATTTGAAAAAATAAAGACTTGATAAAAGATAATATGAGGATTGTGGATCTCCTCCAACTCATTCACCTATATATAATCAATTGGCTTATCTCTCTCTATTCATAATACAAATGACATTTACACAAAATAATCACTCATTTAAATGTATAAAATTTAATCATTGAATTATCATGATCTTACTAATTCTTGTTAAATGAAGATAAATGACACATAAGTATAGAATTCCTTACAATTATTGATTGAGACACTGATAGTGATCAATGGGATCATTCCTATTGACTCCTACAATTCTAGGTTCTACTATGATTTCCTAGAAAAAATTGAATTCATCACCAATGTCGATATAAAGAATAAAAACATTCTAAACATATTAGACTAAGCTTTACTCAATTTATTATTGTAATTTATGTTTATTTAATTCTACTTTGAGCATTTTGTTATTACATTGTTATCAAACACACACAATCTCTTACAACTAAAAAGAGTATACTTGTTATTCTCTCCATTCATTACATCTGTTTTCACATAGTATTTGGGAAAATGTAATTTTATGAACTCTGTTATCTTTACTACCCATTTATAATTATGGATGAGGATCTTTATCCTATACATCATCTTTTTTTTTTGATTATATAACTAATCTAGGTTGTGGTTTTGTTTGATAATTATTATAATCTTCTTGAAAACCTGTGATTTCCATGTAGAGGTGATTAAGTATCATATTGAGTCTGATGCTCTTGTTTATTCCTCTATTTTTTTGTTTTTTTGTTTTCAAAACATAAATAGTTATTAATTTATAAAAAGACTATTACATTGATAATTAATAATAAGTAGTTTATTTTCTACATGAATTGATTTCAAATGTTAACGTATTTCTAAATATTATTTTTACATAGGAATAATCAGTCATTGTAAAATATTTTAAAATGAATAATATAATATCTATATGAAATTTCGGTAAATTAATATGTTAGTTGTTTTAAGAGTTTTTTATTTCAAATAACTCTTTATCATAATGTTTTCTTGCAAACTCAATTCTACACCCACTATAGTTACTCACTCCGACCAACAAAAATAATATAGATTCATTTGATATATCTTATTAATAAATTCCATAAATAAATATGATTAAATTTTAAGTCAAATAGTAATAAAAACAAACTCTTCATGGTTATATATACTACATCAAGATTTATTCAAAATATCTACCTTATTAAAATTAATATTGTTATATCATGAATGTCATCCAGTCTTCCAAACCATTGGGCTCCCCCTCAATTGATCAAACATATCATCAATGTGGGGAATTGGATATATATTGTTTATAAATCATGTATAACCTTACCATAATCTATATAAATCCTTTGATTTATATCCAAATTTATTAAAAAATAAATAGTGATTCCCATGAAGATGTACTCAGTCTGTGAACCCATTAATTTACAACTCATCCAACCGATCCATCGATTTCCTGAAATCTATTGGATGCATTCAATAATATGATAGCTAAATTGGACTGGTCCATGATATTTTATCATATGTAAACTCGTCCGTTTTTTGTGTGGAAACCATGAAAAAGTTTCAGTAAATACATCATGTAAGCTCTTGAATATTGTTTGAAAATCTATAATTCAAATCATATCTACCAATTCCAAAGAAATATTGGTCAACATGAATGACATAGATCACACATCGCATTCTTATGGTCTTTCTTTTCTTTCAACAACTTCCCAATATCCTTTAAAATGATTTATAAAAACAACTGATGATTTTACACTCACCCTTGATACTAAATTTTGATATGAACTTCAATGTTCATTGTCTATTCCATTACAATACACAAGTCATAGAAATCAATCTCTATCAAAGATAAATCCTATACCAACCGAGTCCCATTTATTTTTTAATAAATGATTCACATTTCAAGTCTTGGCACTATATTCATCAAAATGATTTTTGGAGTTTCAATATAGAATGAATCAATCTCAACATGTATTCTTTTAGATAAATGATATGAGAGTTAATAATTTAATGAGACACACCCATATCAAAAAAAACGTTTATAAGGATAGAATTAAAATGAATGAATTCTCTCCCTATCAAGGGACCAAATTGAACAACCGTCATCACATTATAAAACCCATACAATTTCATTATTCTTGAAACATTATATTTGTTATCTTTTTGAGAGTTAATAGATTTAGGATTCATGGTATTCCTAAAATAAATTTGGATTTATCAGTTATGTTGATGGTATTTATTGCATTTCACCCATCCCATCAGTGTATACGATGCCTGAAAAGTATGATATGTGTCTCTTGCACCCGACATTGGATAACTGTAACAATAACAGAAATATTAACCCATATGGTTGAAAATTTGGTAATATCATTGGGTTTTTGTTAAATATTTCTCCTTATTCTCAAAAGAACCAAACTAAATACATCATTCATTACTCTTCTAATAAGTAAGGAAATTTATCAATCCCATGGAATTATTCAAAAATATACATGCCCTTTGAGAATTTTTTCCTTCCTCTTCATGTTTCCATCATTGGAGTTGTCACCTATTCCCACAGAAATAAACATATTTACCCCAACTATGTTTGTTAAGATGTCACTTAATGCTTCTATACCTCTATTGACTATCTGTGTATAATTTGTTAAATGATAAATGAAAATATTTTATCATCATAAGTTCAAATTTAGACTATATCAATAAACCAAAACCATGGCTATAGGTGTTAAAACTATGGCTATCGGCTATAGCCAGGGTTTGATCTGGTTGTGGCATGTATTGACTTGGCTATAGATAAAATATATAGCAAAAGTTCTCTAATTTTTTTGGCATGGTGGTCCACCATGGAAATAGATCCCAAATATTTCCACCATGGAACATGTTATATAGCCACTGTTTCCATTGTGGAAACAAAGCTATAGCCATGGTGTATAACCATGGCTATATCCCAAGTAAATATTGGTTATAGCCCAAAAAATAATATTCTCCCATCCAGATTCATTCATTATACCTCTTCTAAGTGCACTATTCTCATATCCACTACAATACAAACAACATTGTATATATATATATATATATATATATATATATGTTTTCATATATATTTTTAAAAACCATGGCTATAGCATGTAAACTCTTAATTTTCCCCCTACATGGGTGGGAGAATTATAGCCATGGTTTGTCAAAGTAACACCTATAGAAAATTTAAAAAAAATACCCTATAGCCATAGTTTAGGAAAACCATGGCTATAGCCCCTGAAAAAACATTGTATAGACATGGTTGTGCACATACAGGGGCTATATCCTTTGTAAAAAAACGGCATAGCCACTTTTTTACACCGACCATGGTTATATCTTTACAAAAAAACACTATATCCACAGTTTTACACAAAAAAATTCTATAACCCTCATAAAAATACCATAAAGAAACTGTTTTAGAAAAACATTGGCTATTGCAATGGATGAAAAACCATGTAGCCTTAATTTTTCAGAACCATGACTTTAACAATAAAAAATCTCTATATCTACTATTTCAATAAACCATGGAAGTAGCCCTCAAAAAATACCATAGATCCCTAGTTTAACATAAAAATATGGCTATATACTAGGTATAAATACATATAGTCATTGTTTTGGAGAATGGTGGATATTGGTATGTGGATATAGCTTATTTTTCTTATAGTTCATGTTTCTTCATTAAAACCTAATTCAAAAATATATTCCATCAGGATACGATTCATTCCATATATTGTGAAAATTATACTAAATACATATATTTTTCAACACACTGTATTACCAAGAGATTCTAGTGTCTCAAATTTTTTGAATTTATTGATTTAGAAATTCATATTGTGTGTAGATATAATTTTTTGATGAAAAATTATTCAAAATTATCTCATTCTATGACATGATAATGTTCTTCTTGATGAACTATATCCCACCACTAGTATGATAGATCCTCCTACATATATATTTTCAATATCACGTTAAGCTATATTAGAATCCCATTAAAATTGAATATTTTATTCATCATATTCAACTAGACTTGTGTATTTTCTAGTTTAGAATCCCCCAAAATTGAAAGTGGGTTCTGTATCTAAATCTAAACTAAATGGTCCAATTATCATGGATGATAATTATTTCCCATAATACATATCTTGAAAACTCATGATATTATTTTATAATATCTGTTAATTCATGTATAGCTCAAGTGTGACCAAATTCTTATTATCCTCTTCTATTTAGTTCTTAGAGTGGCTAACTGGCGCCATTCAATATAACCATAAAAATATCAATTTACCCTCAGTCTCTTGGAAATAAAGGAATATATATTTCAATTTACCACATTTAGGCATATTTCCACATAGTTTTCCAATAAAATGTTTATACTAATTAACCATTTTACCATTTCCAAAAAACCACCATCTAACAATTTTTAAATCTCACCACTAGATAACATATTAAGATATTAAAAAAATTGCTTATATATTAATATTTAAATATAACATAATCCTATTAATTAAAAATGTATTCCAAGTTAAAATTTATACAATAAATTCATGTCGCCTAACTATTATTTCCTAAACACATGACATTGAGGTGAAAAAACAAATAGAAGTTCCAAAAAACACTCATGAACCCAAACTCCCTGCTAACATGTTTTTCGACATAAAAAGGTTAGCTATGCTATTTTATGATCTAAATTTTAGGTTTTAATAATCGTTCTTATTTCTATAATTACAATAGAAATGTAAATTTATCATGAAAAATAATATTTCCAACTCTGTGACTGATTACAACTGATTCCCAAGGATAAAAAAATACCATTTGAGACCTCCTGCCCCTCACCCATTGGCTTGAGAAAAGGTGGGTTTTGTTGTTGAACATTGGTGACATCCCCCTGATCAAAAAAATAATGAAATAAATTCAAATGGAGTCCAAAAAATATGAGGTAAGATTTTTATTTTATAGATAAAAAACCAAACCATGATAGACTTAAAAGAAAAAACCTATATCCGATGCATGACTACAATATAAAACTCGACATAACCAAAACAAAAACTATATTATAGTAAAAAGTGGATCCCAGGTGAATTCCCCAAGGGATTCAAAAGTAAAAAAACAAAAAAGACTTTAAATATATCAAATCTACTATTCCCGACATTTGGCGATCTCTAACCCAGTAATCCATGCCCACTATATCAATAAGAATCAATAAAAAACTTAGATAACTTGCCTTTATTTTTTCCCCGAAATATGACATCTAATAATTCACAATAGTTACGAAAAATGTATTTAGTATAAAATCATTATGATTCACCCAGTGACTTCCCATATCTTTCCACTATAATAGATGATGTTATCATATTTATATAAAATAGTTTAAAATTATATAAAATAGTTAATATCAAAGCCACAATAGCTTTTAATGACCAAATAATTTTATATGCTAAAATATTATTCAAAGTCAAAATAAAACTCCAAGAAATGTAATAAAAAACTTTAAACCCTTTCACAAATCTATGTAGGATAGCCATTCTATTACTCCACTCATCTTCCCATCTAGATGTACATGACCATGGAAGATTTTCATACTCACTAGAGGTGTCTCATCAATGAACAAATTCATCACATGGTAACCAATACCAGGTTCCAAAAAGGACCATGCCCCTTCTATATGGTCATATCTAAATTATTTTAACTAAAACCAACCATGTATCCAAAATACTAAGAAATTTTATATAATATAAAACCATTATTTATTTAAATCATCTTATCAACACTTCAATGTATACAATTAAATATATAATATTAAAATAACCATTAAAAAAGTTTCATCAAAGTTGATTCTCCAAAAAAACATCAATTTTAAATAGTTTAATAAAAAAATAAATAAATAAGGTTACAATAGTAATCCCATTATCAATTCATAATCATTTCAAGAAAAATATCATTTCAAACTACACTTTAATTTTATAATCAAGTTGATTCAGGAGGGGAGCCACCTACCTCAGAACCATTGGTGAAAAATATGAACAACATAATGATCCCCTTGATTTATTTTTAGATAACCATTCCTTTAGTAGGTACATTAATAAAACCTAATATGTTTTACCATTGAACATGGATATATCCATAAAATATTAGGTCTATTCTCCTAGGAAATATGAGGATAATATATCTAAGATGAATAATCATGAACATAAACTTATTGATTAATCCTTTCCTCTAATGCACTTTTATTGACCTTTGGATATCTCTTGGATTGAATGATGTTGTCTCTTAAACATTGGGAAAAAATAATTTCTTGATTTTGAAAAACTATTCAGTTGAATGGACTCATAGGGATTAAACTAGGTCAACTCTAGAATTTTCAGATCTAAAACTTCATAGTGATGAGTTATGGTTCATGATTAGTCCAATAATTCACTAACAATGCATGAGATACTATCTCAAGAGACCCATCACATTTTTGGTTCACATGGTCAGAGAAATTGTGTTCCAATTGTGAATTTCCACATTTTTTCCATGTTCATGGTTTCTACAAGGGAACTAAATGGTTTTTCCATATCATGCACCAACTATGCACTTATTTATTTCCCAATATCATCCCATTAATGGTTTTATGGAGGAGCTAAACTGTTTCAACTAACCATTCCCAATCTATGCACCTCCAAAATACCCTCAATAGAATTAAAAATATCCTATTAACTGCTAAAAACAATAACATGAAATTATATATAAATAAAATGAAAAATTATTTGGTCAACAACCTACAATTTCAGTTGTTATATGACTTCTTAAAAACCTCTATCTAACCATTATAACTTAAATAGATACAACAGAATGTGGTACTCTATGTAACCATACCAATTTCAGAATACATATCATGGAAATATAATAAACAGATAAGTTTTTTTCCAATGGAAATAAATTTTTATAACATTATAATGAGATAAACTAAAACCCAAACAGAATTATACCCTTTTTATTTTTTGGGGATTTAGATAACAAAATACATGGTGATGTTCTCACATTTCCATTAATGTATTTTTAATGTTTTTGAAATCCCCTTATTAATTTTTCTATCAGGCATAGATTAATGACATACCAACCACTGAGAAACAAAATCTTTAATACCTCTATTCATTTTGTCCCCCTAGAAATGCCATTTCAGATATTTATACATTTTCATACTTCTCATTTAGAGTTATGAACTATGAGCCTCCTATAATAGTTTCCTCAACAAATATGGTATGGAAATAACACATACATGGTTCTTTAAACTTATCTTTAAATCCTGAGAATTATAAAATTATTTAAATATTCTCACATTATTCTATAAATACACATCTTCTTTCTCTTACCATTAATAATCCCTTAATTTGTGGTCAAAAATAAATATGAGAAATATAATATTTCTCCCCATCCATCATGTTTTCTAGGTTTATCAAATGAAAATATTGAAATATGGGTTATTTTTATTATCTTCATCATTAATATTCTAGCATGAACCATTATACTCATACCATGTGACACATTGTTCACATCCCCAATGTGGTAGTGCATTGGGAAGTCATAATATTTGATAAACTCCAACAATATTGAATGGAAAATATTCAACTCTTTCTAAGTGAATATATAAATTATGGTTTTATTATTAGTATATATATCACACCTTTTACCATATATATATTTCTTCCACGCCTTTAGTGGAACAAAATTTGTATTAAACTCTGAATCTTGTGTCGTGTTATATTGCATGTGAATTCTAAATTTTCATGATTCATAAGATATAAACATATAATTTTTTGTGAAGAAACATATAGTTACCTTATTAAATCATTAATAATGATCACAATCCATTCTCTAAAATAGTGTAGTCTATGAAAATTTTTAATTACTAGGATTCTCTTCATTTTAATGAAATTTTTCTCACATTCATCTATGCATAGAAACTAGATCCCATTCAAGTTAAATCAGAGAGAGGAATAGATATATCTGAAAATTTCACCAAAAAGTTATGATAATATCCAACCAAACAATGAAAACTACAAATGTCAGTGACTTTGGTTAGTCAGTTATAACAATCAATAACTTCTTTCATTGAAGGATCCTATATTATCCCCTCTCATGAAAATATATGACACAAGAATGACACACTTTCTTGTGAAAAAATAACACTTTATAATTTTTTTACATGGTTTCTTCTTCCAAAGATCCATTTGTAAAATATTAGATTTATATTAATTCTTGTGCATTCCATTTGAATTTGTATGATTGTAATATCTACATACTAAAAAAATAATCAAGGTATCATAAAACACTCCTCCTTCATGACCCATGAATGAAAATATTTTGAATATGGATAAATATTGGAAAAGTATTTCACACATTTTTGATTATCAAATTATTTATCACTTTGAGGAAGATGATACCCATTCATGATATTGAACATATTATGTTCTTGATAAATAATTTCGAGTTTCATTGATCTATCTTTTCTTCAGAATAAAAATAATTGGGTCCCCCCAAGGTGACAGATTTGACTGAATGAATACCTAGTCATGATTCTCCTGATGTTTCTTCATTAGATCCTATAACTCAATTAGGACATTCAATATTGAGTATATTGAATATATATAGCACCATGCAAGAGTTATACTAAGAAATAAACATCAATATTCTATGGAAGACTGAGAAACACTTCTAGAAAATATCAAAAAAACCCCTTTAATTTGAAATGAATCTATATTGAGTTTCTCCCTAGTCATCTATGATTAAAACCAAATATGTTTATGAATCATGACCCAAACAATAGATTTTTTTTCCATTAGAAATATTATATTTATTATTATTCTAATAGGTGAAAATTTTTTAGTTTGGAATATAGAACGAGACTTCTATTCTATGGAAATTAATATGGGATTTATGTGGTGATATCATATTCATTCCTAATACAACACTAAAATAATATAGATGGAAAATAAAATGATTTAAATATGAAAATATACCAAAAATATCAACTGAATAATGATTATACCAATTATATGATATAATCACACAATTAGGGGAATTCATTGGTAATTCAACATAATATTTTTGGGGTTCGATTTTGAAAACCATTAAAAATAATTCAGATATAAACATGTGTGTAGATGAAGATTCGATCAAGATATTAGTATTTTTAGAGTTGATGATAAGTGTACCTTTCAAAAAGTCATTATTTTACCCCTCATAAGATATAATGATCGCATCAAATTTTACTTTTTCTATGGGATGATGAGGTTATTGATGTCGATCATCATCAATGACCTTTATATTTGATAACAGGTTATAATAATTCCCATACTACTTGTATTAGAAACAAAATGGATTGTGGGTTGTTTATTTTATGGATAATTCTCTCTATTAGCATCCTTAAACAAAATTTTCCCATCACTATAGTATTTTATTTTCAAATTATCTTTCTAACACAATTAATTTCTATACTATACCCCTTAAGGTAATTTCAACCATATTTCCTTCAAAAAATTGATCATAATGTATGGTTTATCTTCTTCTATCCAAAATTTTTAGATTTTCACATGTATTCTATATTTCATTTCCTATCAATTCTGTGTGAATAATTGATAGCTCTAATATATATTTTACCATGATAGAATATCTACTAGTTTATCCAAATCTGTTGAACACCATCATGCATACATTCATTTGGAGATTCGATTTTAAGCCACTAAAAAATATTTCCACATTACATTCATTTTAGATGATAATAAATTTATCATAACTCGTAACTATTGAAAAATTTCTTACATAGGTACAAACTGATTCATCATCCATCTACATAAGCTCAAGGAATTCCTTCTCCTATTTCATATGATGAATACATGGAAGGTATGTATTGAAAAGTAATATCCTAATCACATCCCATTTTATGTAGTCAATATATTATTGTTCCCTTTTTTCCTTGATAAGAGAATAACACTAATCTCATTCACCTTCCAAATGATAGACATTCAAAATAACTATTTCTGGATCCAAACATTGGAGAATATATAATATAATTATTAATTATACAGATCCATTAATAAAAAAAATAGTGGATCAACATATCAGCTAAAAGAAGGCGGATGTTGCTTCATGGATGACGAAACATAATGGTGTTCCCTACTTTACCCATTTGGATGTTCCAAATAATTCCTATAATAGGAATTCATTGTAAGCATATATATAATACCATCCCTTCTATATCCTATAAAATTTGGTTTCTTAGGTGGAAAATCATTGCTTTTTTTCATCACATCCATAATTAACAATATTACTTCATGTTCTGGAAGTTAACTAAAACAAAAAAAACCATATTTTGAGAAACAAATCATAGACTAATATTATATAGACATGAAAAATCATTTATAATAAACAAGATTCCATATTGCTCTAGGGATGCCTCTCTATGATTTTTTTTTCTAAATTCTTCTACATTTTATGTTGGTCCTCATCTTTAAACCATGGTGGTTGAATTTCATCATTAAAAACTGTCAATTTGATAAAATAAGGGTTAGGTTGTGGTGAATATTGATAAAACTAAAGAGGATATACATAGAGAGACATTTTTGTGGGAAATGACATAATGTCTATGCTTTTTTGTATGTTTTATTTAATGGAGTCCAGGTAAAAATAGGTAAGGTTCCACCATCAGTTACTTGTAACTCAAGATGATGTAATGGGGTTTTAAAATATTTAAAATAAAAATGGTCTGAAAACCCATCTATATGACCATTACATACCATGTAAATAGGTTTCATGACATGTACGTTTTTTTTGTTTTTTATAAAATTATCAAAGTTGATGGATTTTTTGGTAAAGTCCAATAAAAAATTCCAGGATGTGTAACAGTATTACATACAACTTAATTCCACAATTATGTATTTTCATGCATGTTTTGTGGATTATTTTTTGATTCATATCACTACATATCTTCTGATTTGACCTAGGGAAATCCTAAAAACTATTTTGGAGTGATAACCACCAATTCAAACATCTCGATAACACAACTGATCGCTAGTAAGTCCCTTTGGTAAGGTGTTTCCTTTCCTATCCATTTATCTCCAACAATTTAGGTGTAATACATTGAACATTTCTATTTTTTGTTTTTATCATGGCTAGTTTTCTTCTTTGAAACACCTGTAAATCATCTTCACCTTCTTCATCATGGGTGTTTTCCATTGGAAGCGTTGGGTTGCTCACTAGTTAATATTTGTGGTCTAAATCACAAGTCTATGGATTGATACATTATAATTATATGCAATATTGTGATTTCCGCAATAGACTCTATGTATAAATTTACTAAATAATGATTGGAACTATTCATGGGGGTCTTTTGGATTCAATTGGTTATTTACCTAGCGTCTGGGTACCTTTTTGGTGAGTGAGGAGTTAATATCATTGATTTGGCTAATGGATTAATGTTTGTTTATCATGACATGGAACCATAGGTGTTTTTTTGTAACACCCAAGACTTTTATGTTATATAAACCACCAAAGGAATCTTTTTCTACACAACACTTGCTTGGCTTTCTTTACACGCAATCGCGACCTTCCTCGATAGCTTGCGTCGTACGCAATACCGAGTTTCACTAAACAACAATATGCTATTAAAACGAGCCGTTATGAATAGTAATAACCAATTTTTGAAATTTTATAAATTTTATTTTTCAAAATGGACTTCATTTTTGGACTCAGAATATCGAAATTAGCCTAGGGTGAAATTTTGGTATTTTTCTGAAAACTTTCAATTTTTGATGAATAGTGAAACCACTAAGTGGTAGTTTAAAAACTGAATTTTGCATAAAACTTAATTTTACCGCTTCTGTGAATGGAATTTCGAAAATCCGATAGACACGGTTGATATCAGTAAGTAAAATGTGGTTCAATGAGATAAAAATAATTTTTTGGTGAATAGTAACTTTTTACTTTTTTTACCGCGGTTAATAGTAAATAGGGTAACTAAGGGTAAATATGATATTAATATTATCCTAACACATGTCCTAATTCTATTGGAAAAGTGTAATTCGACCAAAAACAAACTTAGGAATAAAATATGACCATTTAGGCCCACTTGGATTAGATTAGGACATTTATTATTAATTTATTTAAAGAAGGGTTAAAATAGTTAAAATCAAAGTTTAATAAGTAAATCATTTTTAATATGGGGTTATACATAAGATAAATTCAATTGTAAATATTCATTAGAAAGCTAAAAAGATTTCCTACATGATTATATTTTATTTGTAATTTTTAGACATTAAATAATTTAATTTATTTATGACACAATGATGATGCAGTAATTATCTTATTAATGAAATATTGACATAATTGATGTTATAAACACCAAAATAAATGTAATTTGAGACTTTTTATGAATTACACTAATTTTATAGGTTAATATGATATATTAGTGTTGATTTAATCAACTTGGTTCGAACATATAATTCTGTTATGACTTTCACAAAAATCATATATCAAATAGTGTCAAAATTGACACAAAATAGTTTTTAAATCAAATATTATATTATTAATTGTTATTTTATTCCTAAAAATCTAAGGTTAGGCCAAATTACTTATATAAGGATATATATATATTAATAATAAACAATTTGGGGTTCCTTTGGCATGTTATAGTAAGTGTATTAACCATATAGTGAAAGAAAACAAAATGACATGGTAAAAGTTAAATTATTTAACTTAGAGTTAAATCTAATTGATAAGGTTAAAATAATACCCTAAACTTGTCTAAATCCTATTGGTTGATAGGATTTCGACCCATCCCCACTTTAGCTTCTAAATAAGACCCTTTGGAACCATTATAAACCGATTTTGACTTTAATATAAAATAATATTTTGAGATATTCCTAAGGTGCCCCTCTCCTCCCTTATAAAAGGGCACCTCCTCCCCCTCCTCCTCACACCAATTTGAGCACTCAAGCTCGGCCAACCCCAGCCATTTTCTCCTCTACACTTCCCTAGAATAATCCTAGAGGTCCTGGTCTTCTTCAAAGACCAATCTTAGTTCCCTTAGTGGAGGATTCAAAGAGGCGTTCCAAAGAAGAGGTAATATCCAATACCGATTTTTTCAATTTCTTTCTTCTTCAACTTCTTCTTCTTTAGTTGTTTCATGATAAAGTAATAACATAAGTATTACATACATACTGATATGTTATTATAAATATGAAACAACTCTAATTCACCTTCTATCCATCCTACGGAAAAATGAAATCACCGCGCGTGCGTACGTACGGAATATCGTCTCCACGCCGTGGGGTAATCTATTTTCCACCACCACCTTACAAGGATGGGTATAATGGTGTAATGAGTAACTATTTATTATTATTATAAAGTAATATTGATACTGAAATAATATACATATACTCCAATACAATTTGACGATCATAGGAATGATATCATCACTCGTGCGTATGTACGGAATACCGTCTCCACGATGTGATGCGACTCGTTCTACATGATCATCATTACATAGTAATTATATAAATGAATTGAATGAATAAATATGATATATGTTACACTAATACCATTCTGGATATAAGGTATCTATAACCTTAAAATAAGAATAAGAATTTATTCGACAAAACACACATAAGAACAAAAGGCAATAAAGACCCGAGTAACAAGTAAGAATGAAATATTACTAATAAGAAGCTAAGAATATGACCATATATAATATCATATCAATATGTATGATTCTGGAATAAGTCAATAACATTATTTAAACCATTATACAGGAGCTTCAGACACATACAAAGCAAATCGGACCTAAGGTAAGGGAAATATCACAATCTCATTTTTATCTGAGATTGTTTATTCGTAAGTATTTATTGGGGTGTATTTTATCATCCACATCCATGTTCCCTCAATATTTAATATTGTTTCCATCCACTTACAATAGTTTAAATCCAATTTTACCCTTTGGTGAGTTTTTAGTAAAGAATATGAAAGGAATCTTTTGTCGTTTTTTTCGTACGAGGTACTTTTTGACTTTTCCGACAAAAGTACGAAGAATGTTATTTTTAACTTATACGTATGAATGGATTTTTAAAACATTATTTCCAAGAAACTTCCTTTACAAGTTTTCAAGTTTATTTTTAATCAACTTATTTTAGTTTAAAGTTGTATGACATGTTATGAAAGGAAAAATGTTTTTGAAGAAGAAAGGATATTTTCCTCAAGAATGGAGTTCAAGTGTTTTATCAAAATTATTTTCCATCTAAGATAATAAAGGGTTCTATTTTTATCCCTATTATTACATTGATTTGATCATGTTGTGATGGAATTATTTTTATGAATTCCTCTATCTTATATGAATTGATTTATGATGTCATGATGTTTCAAGAATCCCATTTTTGTTACATGTGTTATGCGATGATGTATGTTTTATGATTATGTGGCACACATAAGAAAGGATTCATTATAAGATGGGTGAGACCTATATCTCCCTCCAATTCATTGGGTAAAGATTTTATATCTCATGAGATAGACAGGGCTGGAACGGTAGGTTATTTCGGTTCAGTGATACAGGACTGAAACGAGGAGTGAACTCGGTTCAGAAAGGGACTTTGTCCACTAAGATAGTCTTGGCAATGAGTCATGACTAACAAGAAATGATTTTCCATGATTATGGGTGCATGCCACAAAGTTTCAAGTTTTATGTTATGATTATGGGGATCTCATTTTCACTTCTATGATTCGTTCCATGTTAAGATATTATGATCTCTTTTGCAGGTTATGATTTTCAAAAAGATATGATATGATTTTTATTTCCATTATTTGCCCTTGCTGAGCATTTGAGCTCACCCTTTTATGTTTTCTTATCCCCAGGCCAGGAAGATGGATATTAAGTAGAATATGCTAAAAGGGACCCTAGATATGATGAAATAAATGGGAGACACTGTAGAAGATTTATGAACCAGTTGTTTATGTTTCCCAGTTTCTAAAGACACTATACCTATACGGTCCTTTGTGGTTTTGTCATATGTTGTAATAAGAGTGCTTCAATTTTGAAGTATTAACAATGTATGTAAAGTATGGGTCGTTATATTTTTCATTATATAATCCCTATGTATTGGATTACTATTTATTTACTTGAATTTTGGTCAATTTAAATAAAAATTAATAAGGTAATTGAAGGAAAATGACAATTCCCATGACTAGTAATTTGGGGTTATGATGTGATTTTCGGATATACATGCTATTGTGACATGTTTTGTGATCCATGTTGAAATTATTATATATGAGGAATTTCTATAGAAAATGGATACTTATATACTAAAATATTGATATTTTCTAGATCGACATAGTACCATGCTTTAAATATTATAGTGAGAATGCTTGGCCTAGCACCATTCTATAATGCCTATATGGAATTGAGCTAGATGTCGTAATTCTTATAGGTATTTTCCTAGGTTATTTATTGATTATTTACAATGTGTATATGGTTGTGGTTGGTATTATTATAAGACATTCTCAGATATATTTTGGCATAAATAAGAAGAATGTAATTTTACCATAGTTATATGGTTTTTGTTATCATGGCTATGAGAAATGCTCTGAGATATTTCAGTTTGGATAAAAAGATGGCTTTTGTTGTATATTATTTATTTTTGAATTATTAAATTAACCAATTTATCACCTTATTTCAAATAATTCTAATCATACTTGTTTTTTTAGAAATTATGGTTCCAAAATACTGAGTTATACTCACAAACTATTCATTTCACCATTTGTTACATGATAACATTACATGCATGTTTGTTTATACAAGGGAAATTGACCTTGATGTAGATGGTTTCTTTCTAGATGGGTTAGAGGTTGGAGGCCAGACCAAATGTGGTTTGGAACTATGGAATGTCGCGTTATTATTAGATTCTTATTTTCTTTTCCTTATTTTTATTCTACAATGAAATTTAGTTACATTCCATCATTTCATTACCTTAATACTATTATTATTTAATAGATTTTTTTGTTGGATTTTATTATTGGTTTCAACTATATTTAAAAACTCGTTGATTTTATTTATGTGTCATATTCTTACTATTACGAAACATTATACAAGTGGTTATTCTCTCACCACTATAAATTTTACATCCATTATTCTATACAACAGCCTATAATGTATCAGGAGGTGCACTTGAGGTCTTGTATCAAACCCATTTTGGACATTTCTAAGATTTCCTAATTGGGAATGTTAAAAAGTGGTATTAGAGGAGTAGTATTTTGTTTTCTTTTTATTTATTATTTAAGAAAGGTAAATAGGATACTAAGATGTGTCGGGACATGGTTATGATGTTATTCGTGGGAGAAGGTATGTAATGTAGGGGTAAATCTAAGTACCATTGTATGGAATTGTTTTTTTGTGTTGGGTACTAGTTAAAGATGATGTTTGTTCACCTTGATTGATTCACATGTAATGATATGTTACTATTTTATGTTTTTTTAGTTCTTTATATTTGTAGTCATGGCCTAGTATGGAATGTGATGAGTATGAATGCATCAAAATAGCCACAAATGGATATATATTGACATGAATTGTTTATGATAAGGAAATTTTTGTTTCCTTGTGTTATATAAATTCCGGTTGAACAATGATATGTTATTTATGTTATAATTGGGAAATAAAAAAATGAACATTTATACCATGTAAAAACAATAGTTATACTTGTTTAGAGGGACCAAGAGTCAATGATTCTCTATTGTAGTTTCCTATTTAGGATGCCCTTATTGTTTTCTAGTGTTCTATGGTGTGTTTGTTTCCTATAGGTCTAATTCAAACTCATCTTCTACAACTTGAGAATTAGGAAAGTGGAAATTTGCATGCTCCTAATGTTGTTGTACTAAAAAATCATGTAGTTACCACGTATTCTATAGATGTTCAGCTTCATGGATGATTCGTAAGGGTTATTAGGTTCATAAAAAGTAATGTTATTCATACTATGTCTTCAATGAATGATATAATAAAAAAAAATTCAACTACAGTATCCACCTATGTTTACTAGGGAAGAAGAAACCCTGGTTTTTTTGTTCTAGATCGACTCAATAAGTTCATTAAGCAAGTTGATTCACTCTAGAAGATAAGGGTTACTCTTATTGTGTATATGCTTCTTAGATCCTACTAGAATTGTTGGTATATTCTGTATAAACCTAGGTAGAAGGATGAGATATCATAGAAGGGCATTGATATTACGTTTCTAATTCATTTATATCCATATATTTTGTGGGTATAAAAATATAATGTGTTCATACATCTAACGTTGGAGGGAACGTATATGCTAGACTATGTAGGATATTTAACTAACCTATAGTAATTTTCACCATAATTTGTAGAAAATATATTCCTAAGATAGAGATTATTCTAGATGGATATTGGTATTATATTAGGTCATAGTTGATCATTTTTCATTTAATTAGTTTTCTAGGTAGGATAAACCATGAGCTCATCATGGAAGGTAATCTGTGAGAGTCCCCAATTAGAGGTCAGTTTTTTCTCACTAAGAAGACCAAGGATCTATTCATCTTGGGGTTTGAAGAATATCTATAATATCTTTTTCCAATGTAGAAGTGGTTAGAGAAGTCAGTGTAGTTGAATTCCATATCAAAACCATGTTTTGTGTCAATTATATCAGTTTGGAATGATTGTACCAAAGAATATCTAGTGTTCATTCCTCACAACTAAGTGACATATTTGTGGGAGATTGTGCCATATTTATAGGTTCTGTGAGAAATTTCTAAAGTAAACTAGTGATATGGGATCATGACAGGAACATGAGTCAGTAAGGGGATCAGATACACCATAGTATCGTTGTTGTTGGATATCCACAGCGAGTTTAGGATGATGAGGGGGGAAGTGTACCCTGTTGTGGGAGCGGTAGTGCCAGAAATGGGAAATAGCTCCGGGTATACATACTAAAGCTCATGGAATAAGGACAAGTTGGATTCACATTATGTAGAATACATTATATATCACATATGCATGACCATCATCCATCAAAAGTACAATTATTGAATCATCTACTTTAGATTTCATATTGTTTTTATCAATTCATTTCATTCTTTTATATATTGTCTTTTTGAAAATGGTCTGGGATTAGAGTTGGAAATCTTGTATGGTTCTTTGACAATCGACACAATGTTTAGAGTATGACTAGATTATGTAAAATATTTCAAGGCGTAAGCTTTCTATCTCCATAAGGAGGATTTTATTCCCATATTTGTGAGTGGGATCTTCAGACATGTCATTTTGGGCCAACACTATGTAGATTATATTTTCTCATGTCTCAGATACATAGTTTTTATCTAAGAGATTCTAAAATTAAGTTGGGTTCTATTCATCCTGTAGTATTCTGTATTCAGTATGTTTTTCATTATGATTTCAACAGCTTATCACTCGAGTGATAAATAAATTACATTGTAGAGACTCGAATCTTGACGTACATGGAAATTATATTACTTTTACATAATACTTATTACATAACAAAAACAGACACCAAAGGACCGTAATAGTTTAGTGCCTTTAGAAACTTGAAACATAATCTTCTAAACTTGGTGAAAGATCCTCAACATCTCCCATAAATATCTTCACTTTTTTTCTTACCTAAAACTTTCCATATATCCTGGGGAAAATAATACATAAAAAATGTGAGCTCAAATGCTCAGTAAGGGTAAGAATGGATAAAATAAAACAATTCATATACATTTGAACATAAAAACATGAAAATAATGTTTAAACATCAAAAGCGTGAGCAATGACATAAAACATGGAAGTACGTAAAGCATAGATAATAAAGGAACATCAATCATGATAAAATAGCATGGGAATAAAACATGTAATTGTGGAAACCATTAATCACATGTTATGATTTCCACAGTAGCAAAGGCATTGCTGCCAAGACCATCTTAGTGGACAAAGTCTCTTTCTGAATCGAGTTCACTCCTCGTTTTAGTCCTGTAACACTGAACCAGATTAACTTACCGTTCCAGCCATGTCTATCTCATGGGATATAAATCATTACCCAATGCATTGGAGGGAGATATAGGTCCCACCCATCTCATAATGAAACCATTCTAATGTGTTCCACAAAATCATAAATCATACATTATAGCCTAACCCATGTAATAAAAATGGGATTCTTAAACATCATGACCTCATAAAACAATTCATAAAAATAATTCCATCACAACATAATCAAATAAATGTAATAATATGGATAGAAATAGAACCCTATATTATCTTATACAGAAAATAATTTTGATAAACTGCTTGAACTCCATTATTGAGGAAAATATCCTTTCTACTTCAAAAACATTTTCCTTTCTTAACATGTCATACAATTTTAAACTAAAAGAAGTTGATTAAAAATAAACTTGAAAACTTTTAAAGGAAGATTCTTTGAAATAATGTTTTAAAAATCCATTCATGCCGTATAAGTTAAAAAAACATTCTTCTCGTACTTTTGTCGGAAAAGTCAAAAAGTACATCGTACGAAAAACGACAAAAGATTCCTTTCATATCTTTTACTAAAAACTCATCGAAGGGTAAAATTTGATTTAAGCAATTGTAGGTGGATGGAAATTATATTAAATATTGAGGAAAAATGGATGTGGATGATAAAATACACCCTAGTAAATACCAATGTATAAACAATCTTGGATAAAAATGAGATTGTGATATTTTCCCTTACCATAGGTCCGATATGCTTCATATGGATCCTAACCTCCAATATGATGATTTAAATAATGTAGTTGACTTATTACATAATCATATTCATTTTTATGATATCATATATGTTTCACTTATTACTTTATTTTACCCGTTCTTTTGTAAATTCAATGTAAAAGCAGCGTTTTAGGTAAAATCATTTCATTTATCGTATGTGTTTTGACTTTTCGTTCATGATATTATTACTTATATCCTGATTTACATAATTCCATAATGTAAAAAATGATATATATATATATATATATAATATATATTAATAATATACATATATATTATAGATCGATAAAAGTAATTAAATACACCATCCATGGAGACGGTAGGTCGTACGTACGCATGAACACTGTTTTCGTTTCCTTGTTGAATTGAATTAAATTAAATAGATGACATACATTAATATATATACATTAATACAGTAGAATTTATATGTCATGTATTTCATTATTATTCATTATATATACTTTATAATTATTCTTGAATGGTTAATCATGTAAAATGAATCTCATCGCGTTCGTGGAGACGGTAGTCCGTACGTACGCACGAGTGATGATATCATTCCCATGATCATGGAATTGTGTTGGAGTGTATGTATACTATTTAAGAATCAATATCACATTACAGTATCCATATATATTCATTATTTACACCATTATACCCATCCAAGTAAGGTGGTGGTGGAAAATAGATTACACCACGGCGTGGAGACGGTATTCCGTACGTACGCGCGCGCAGTGATTTCGTTTTCCGTAGGATGGATAGATGGTGAAATAGGGTTGTTTCATTATTATAATAAAATATCAGTATATTATTGATACTAATTTTATTACATAATAATGAAACAAAAAATAAGAATAATTGGAAGAAGAAATAAAGATGAAAGAATCGGTAACGGACATTACCTCTTCTTTGAAGCGCCTCTTTGAGACCTCCTCTTAGGGCACTAAACATGGTCGTTGAAGAATACCAGAACCTCTAGGATGTTTATATGGAATTGGAGAAGAGAATTTGTCAGGGGTTGGCCGAGATTTAAAGCTCAAAGTGGTGTGAGGAAGAGAGGGAGTAGGTTGCCTTTTATAAGGGAGGAGAGGGGAACTTTTGGAAAAACTAAAACAATTATTTTATTATAAAGTCATATTCGGTTTTTGACAGCTCCAAATTGCATTATTTCGAAGCTAAGGTGGGTATGGGTAGATATCCTATCATCCAATAGATTTTGGACAAGTTTAGGTTTCTATTTTAACCTTATCATTTAGATTTAACCTTAAGTTAAATAATTTTACTTTTACTATGTCTTCTTGTTTTCTTACACTATAAGGTTAATAAACTTACTATAACAATCCAAACGAACCCAAAGTTGTTTATTATTAATATATATAAAATTATCTAAGTCATTTTTCCTAACCATAGATTTTTTGGATTAAAATAAAAATTAATAATATAATATGTGTTTTAAAAACTATTTTATGTCAATTTTGACACTATTTGGTAATTGATTTTTGTGAAAATCATAAAAGAATTATGAGTTCAAAAAAAGTTAACTCAATAAATAATTACTTGTCATATGAACCTATAAAATAAGTGGAATTCATAGAAAGTCTCAAATTACATTTATTTGGGTATTTATAACATCAATTATGTCAATATTTCATTAATAAGATAATTACTGCATCATCTTCGTGTCATAAATAAATTAATTAATATAATGCCTAAAAATTATAAATAAAATAACATTATGTAAGACATATTTTTAGCTTTCTAATGAATATTTATATTCGAATTTATCTTATTTATAACCCTATATTGAAAATTAATTACTTATTAAACTTTGATTTTAACTATTTTAACCCTTCTTTAATTAATTTAATATTAAATGTCCTAATCTAATCCAAGTGGGACTAAATGGTCATATTTTATTCCTAAGGTTGTTTTTGATCGAATTACACTTATCCAATAGAATTACGACATGTGTTAGGGTAATAATAATATCATTTTTACCCTTAATTATCCTATTTACTTTTAACTGTGGTAAATAAAAGTAAAAAAGTTTCTATTCACCAAAAAATATTTTCATCTCATTGAACCACATTTTAGTCTTTGATATTAACCGTATCTCTCAGATTTTTGAAATTCCATTCACAGAAGTGGTAAAATTATGTTTTATGAAAAATTCGGTTTTTTTAACTACCACTTAGTGGTTTCACTATTCATCAAAAAATGAAAGTTTCCAAAAAAATACCAGAAATTTGACCTAAGATATATTTGATATTATGAATTCAAAAATGATGCCTATTTTACCAAATTCAAAACATATCAGTTTCATTAATTAATTAAAAAATTAATTCTCGTCGTCAAAACAAATAGCGTGTTTTTAAGAGATAATAACTATCAAATGATTGACACTTGTTTATGTCTGGTTTAAATGTGAAATTACATCCAATGACCAAAAATGTATTAAATGGTAAAAATAAGTTATAAATATACATTAAAACCACTCATATTAATAAATTATCACTATTAATTATTTCAATTAAAAAAAGTTTTTTTAAATTAAAATTTAGCAATTTTCACTATTCATCCGAATATGAAAGTTATCCGAAAAGTACCAGAATTTCACCCTAAGCTAATTTTGACATTACGAATCCAAAAATGAAGTCCATTTTGAAAGATAAAATTTATAAAATTTCAAAAAGTGGGTATTACTATTTATAACAGCTAGTTCATAAAAATATTATAATAATATCTCGTTTAGTGAAACTCGGTATTGCATACTACACATGCTATTGAGGAAGGACTTTATTGCATTTAATGAAATCCAAGTCAGGGATTCATGTTGTGCAAGCTCTTTTTGGTGTAGAGTACAACACAATACATTAATGAAATTAAAAAGATTATTTTTCATAAAATCTCGGGGTGTTACACTCTACCCCCCATAAAATGAATTTCGCCCTCGAAATTCGTCGAGGTTATAAATGGTTTACTACTCGAAAGTTTCTTTAATAGTAACCCACATCATAAAAAGGAATTCCAAAACATGGCTTTAAAGACTAAAGTATGAAACGTAACAGTTACCCAAATTAACTCATCACTTGGTTTTCACGTAGGAGAACATAGGTGAAAATATGGATTTGGAAGAAAAATCTAACCATCAAGTTATGATGGAGAGTGGTAGAGAACATAGCTATGAAAAATCCAGCAATCATGAAGCCAAAAATTTGTGATGATCTAGGGTACCATCTGATTCATCGGATATTAGGGCCCTAGGATAACATTTTTGGTTTTCAAGATCATTTCCCTAAAGTTGATGAATTTGAATTAGAATAAATACTTACATTATTTTGGTACAATCTCACTATTGTTCGTGCGTTGAACAATTTCCAATTCATCTCTTAAATAAATGAAGTTTAATTTGTTATTCGTGAAGTGTTAGCAGATCATGTGATAGAATGATGGGTCATTCCATCTGTCTCAAACAAAAGGATATCAAAATTTATTAAATATACATAAGTCGATCTATAGTGAGATTAATCATATATGGTTCCTAAAATGGACTTATACTTCATATATCATACTGCATAATATAATAAAACTAGTTTCTACTAAACTGCGACTTCATGTAAGCCAGTGGTAGGCGATAAAGGCCAGTCGCACTTCGGTTGTGGGTTCGATTCCCACAGCCTTGTCCGACACGATGGGTTGTCACCCGTCCTATAGGATGTCCTTTTTCTAAAACTACATTACTATAACATCCCATCAATAATATCGAAAAAAGTTCTATCCTTAAACAATACTATCTTATGTCCAACATAATCCATTCCAATCATTATCTAAAATACTTCGGTCCAAGCTCATAGTATAAAGAAAATGACTACTTGAAATGTTATCTACCAACCATCATTTATCCCCCATTATCTTGTTGGTCAAATTTCAATCATGTGAATACCTTAATCATGTATTCTCTTGAAATATGAATACCCATTAAACATTAGTGAAAACATGAATGCTGTCAAAAGTTAACTCTTTCCACATAAAAAAATCCAAAAATTCTATATATTCAAACAATGATATAACCTTTTCCTTATATCAGTCATGAGCTCATGAATACTATCAAACATTTAATTTTCTCCTTATCGCTTCATTATGCGAATATAATCTACTTTCCAAAAATACTGGTATCATTCATCACACACTTTCAAAAATTAAGGAAAGAAAAAAATGTAACAATACATAGATGTATCTTTATTCCATAGTACCATGATATTACTTATACAACATTACACTTGATAAACATGTAATCATTCCACTACCTTGTTAAACCATTGACCGAGTTTCAACAATTCTTTCATCTCACATATCATTTGTAGTCTCTTCATCATCATCAACATAAATATTACCCATACAACCATATCGATTCTCTTCATGAGACTTTATCTTAGGTCATTGGTTTTCATAATGCCCGTACATTCCACATTTAAAACATTTAACCATTGTTGATGTCGTAACAATTCCATTATCCTCATCCATGGTGTTAACATAACCTTTTCCTTTTCACTTACTGGACTTATGTCCTTCTTTTCCACACCCAAAGCATCTTTTAGTTCCATTGAAACATTCTCCTTGATGCCTCTTCCCACATGATTTACATATGGGAAATTGAACTTTCTTTCCTCTGTGATCATCATGAAACTCCATCATTCTCTTATTAGCCGAGTCAGGAAACTTACCAAATTTGAGTTTATTGATCATATTATGAGATTGTTGATTCGGCATAATAATGATTTTTGGACATCCAAATCTCATTTCATTATTTTTCTCATGAAGAATATCATTCCATTGTCCATCATATCTTCCATTATCGTGAATCTTCCGGTTTCCAGCCATTTTCTATAACCCAAAAAGAATAGTGTGAGAGGAAAAAATCATGCTAGGGAAAACATCATAGTAAAGGGGGAGTACCCTCAATATCTAACATCTTTAGTTAAATTCTAAGATCGTTACCATAGTTCTAGTACAATATCCTATATGTATACTTATCCTTAGGGACATCCCTATACATACCTTAGAAATATCTCTAGGGATCTCACTAACGTTTTTGCATCCTAGTTTCCAAAGGTTGACTAAACCTTTCCTCTGATACCAACTGTAGAGACCTGAAACTTGACATAAATGGACATTACATTAATTTTGTGGAATACTTATTACATAACAAAAACAGACACCAAAGGACCGTAATAGTTTAGTGCCTTTGGAACCTTTGAACATAATCTTCTAATCTTGGTGAAAGATCCTCAACATATCCCATAAAGTTCATCCCTTTTTTTCTTACCTTAAACCTTTACTTATATCCTGGGGAAAAGAAAACATAAAAAGGGTGAGCTCAAATGCTTAGTAAGGGTATGCATGAATAAAATAAAACAAATCATATACATTTGAACTTAAAAATATGAACATAATGTTTAAACATCAAAAGCTTTAGAAATGACATAAAACATGGAAGTACGTAAGGCATAGATCATAAAGGAACATGAATCATGATAAAATATAATGGGAATAAAACATGTAATTGTGGAAACCATTAAGAACATGTTATGATTTCCATAGTAGCCAAGGTATTGCTGCCAAGACCATCTGAGTGGACAAAGTCCCTTTCTGAATCGAGTTCACTCCTCGTTTCAGTCCTGTAACACTGAACCGGATTAACTTACCGTTCCAGCCATGTCTATCTCATGAGATATAAATCTTTAACCAATGCATTGGATGGATATATAGGTCCCAACCATCTCATAATGAAACCATTCTTATGTGTTCCACAGAATCATAAATCATACATCATAGCATAACCCATGTAATAAAAATGGGATTCTTAAACATCATGTCATCATAGAAAAATTCATAAAAATAATTTCATCACAACATAATAAAATAAATTTAATAATAGGGATAGAAACATAACCCTATATTATCTTAGATGGAAAATAATTTTGATAAAACACTTGTACTCCATTCTTGAAAAAAAAATCCTTTTCTACTTCAAAAACATTTTCCTTTCTTAACATGTCATACAATTTTAAACTAAAGGAAGTTGATTAAAAATAAAATTGAAATCTTGTAAAGGAAGCTTCTTCGAAATAATGTTTTAAAAATCCATTCCTTCCATATAAGTTAAAAAATCATTCTTCTTGTACTTTTTTTGGAAAAGTCAAAAAGTACCTCATACGAAAAACGACAAAAGATTCATTTCATATCTTTTACTAAAAACATGAAGAAGGGTAAAATTGGATTTAAAAAATTGTAGGTGGATGGTAATAATATTACATATTTACGAAACATGGATGTGGATGATAAAATTCACCCCAGTAAAAACGAAAGTATAAACAATCTCAGATAAAAATTAGATTGTGATATTTTCCCTTACTTTAGGTCTGATATGCTTCGTATGGATCCGAACCACCTGTGTAATGATTTAAATAATGTCATTGACATATTACATAATCTTATTCATTGTTATGATATCATATATGTTTCACTTATTACTTTATATTACCCGTTCTTTTTTGTAAATTCAATGTAAAATCAGCGTTTTGGGTAAAATCATTTCATTTATCGTATGTGTTTCGACTTGTCATTCTTGATATTATTACTGATATCCTGATTTACATAATTAAAGAATTTAAAACATGATTTATATATAATATATATTCATCATATACATAAATATTATAGATCAATAAAATGAATGAAATACACCATTCATGGAGACGGTAGGTCGTACATACGCATGAACGTTGTTTTCGTTTCCTTGTTGAATTGAATGAAATTAAATAGATGACATACATATATATATACATAAATAAAGTAGCATTATTATGTCATATATTTCATTATTATTAATTATATATACTTTATAATCATTCTTGAATGGTTAATCATGGAAAATGAATCTCATCACGTTCGTGGAGACGGTAGTCCGTACGTACGCACGAGCAATGATATCATTCCCATCATCATGAAATTGTATTGGAGTGTATGTATACTATTTAATAATCAATATCACATTACAATAATCATATATAGTAATTATTTACACCATTATACCCATCCATGTAAGGTGGTGGTGGAAAATAGATTACACCACGGCGTCGAGACAGTATTCCATACGTACGCACGCGCGGTGATTTCGTTTTCCGTAGGATAGATAGATGGTGAAATAGGTCTGTTTCATACTAATAATAACATATTTGTATATGAGTGATACTGATTTTATTACTTCATAATGAGACAACTAAATAAGAAGAAGTGGAAGAAGAAATAATGTTGAAAGAATTGGTAATGGACATTACCTCTTCTTTGAAGCGCCTCTTTGCGACCTCCTCTTAGGGAACTAAAATTGGTCTGTGAAGAAGACCAAACATCTAGGATGTTTCTATGGAAGTGGAGAAGAAAATATTTCAGGGGTAGTCCGAGATTGAAGGCTCAAAGTGGTGTGATGAAGAGAGGGATGAGGTTCCCTTTTATAAGGGTGGAGAGGGGCACCTTTGGAAAAACAAAAAATATTATTTTATTATAAAGTCATATTCGGTTTTTAATAGCTCCAAATGAGTTATTTCGAAGCTAATGTTGGTATGGGTAGAAATAATCTCATCCAATAGAATTTAGACAAGTTTAGGTTTCTATTTTAACCTTATCATTTAGATTTAACCTTAAGTTAAATAGTTTTTCTTTTACCATGTCTTCTTGTTTTCTTACACTATAAGGTTAATAAACATACTATAACAAGCCAAAAGAACCCCAAGTTTTTTATTATTAATATATATACTAGTATATAAGTCATTTGGCCGAACCGTAGAATATTAGGAATAAAATAACAATTAATAATATAATAGTTGTTTTAAAATCTATTTTATGTAAATTTTGACACTATTTGGTAATTGATTTTTGTGAAAATCATAATAGAATGATTAGTTGGAAAACATTTAACTAAATCAATAATAACATGTCATATTAACCTAAAAAAGTAGTGGAATTAATAAAAAGTCTCAAATTTCATTTATTTGGGTATTTATAACATCAATTATGTCAATGTTTCATTAATAAGATAATTAATGCATCATCTTTGTGTCATACATAAGTTAAATCAGTTAATGTCTAAAAATTATAAATAAAATACCATTATTTAGGGAATAGTTTTATATTTCTAATGAATATTTATAGTAGAATTTATCTTATGTATAACCCTATATTAAAAATTATTTACTTAATAATCCTTGATTTTAACTATTTTAACCCTTCTTCAAATAAATTAATATTAAATATCCTAATCTAATCCAAGTGTGCCTAAATGGTCATATTTTATTCCTAAGGTTGTTTTTGGTCTAATTACACTTATAAAATAAAATTAAGTCATGTATTAGGGTAATAATAATATCATTTTTACCCTTAATTATCCTATTTACTTTTAATCGTGGTAAATAAAAGTAAAAAGTTAATATTCACCAAAAAATATTTTCATCTCATTGAACCACATTTTAGTCATTGATATTAACCCTGTCTCTCAGATTTTCTAAATTCCACTCATAGAAGCGGTAAAATTAAGTTTTATGAAAAATTCTGTTTTTTTAACTACCACATAGTGGTTTCACTATTCATCAAAAAATGAAAGTTTCTAGAAAAATACCAAAAATTAGGCCTAAGATATATTTGATATTATGAATTCAAATATGATCTCTATTTTACCAATTTCAAAATATATTAGTTGCATTAATTAATTTAAAAATTAATTCTCGTCGTCAAAACAAATAGCGTGTTTTTAAGAGATAATAACTATCAAAAGATTGACACTTGTTTATGTCTGGTTTAAATGTGGAATTACATAAAATGACCAACATTGTATTAAATGGTAAAAATATAGTCTAAATAGCATTTAAAACCACTCAAATTAATAATTTATCACTATTAATTTTTTCGATTAGAAAAAGTTGTTTTTAATTAAAATTTAGTAATTGTCACTATTCATCAGAATATGAATGTTATCCGAAAAGTACCAAAATTTAACCCTAAGCTAATTTCTATATTCCAAATCCAAAAATGACGTCCATTTTGAATGGTAAAATTAATAAAAAATCAAAAAGTGGGTATTACTATTCATAACGGCTAGTTCATAATAATATTATAATAATATCTTGTTTAGTGAAACTCGGTATTGCGTACTACACATGCTATTGAGGATGGTATTTATTGCGTGTAATGCAATCCATGTCAGGGATGCGTGTTGTGAAATCTCCTTTTAGTGTAGCGTACAACACAAGACATTAATGAAATTAAAAATAATATTTTTCATAAAATATCAGGGTGTTACAAACATGATTGAGTTGGAGTTAGGAGAAGATCCATTTTCAATCCCACTTTACAAAATTGGACTAGTATTTCATCATGAGAATAATGTTTAGCTTGAATATATTGAATATAATGTCTTCATATATTCTTGTACATATCTTTCTGGTTCACTAGTAAGCTTCACTAGGGAGGCTGGGGGTATTTTCAATAATTTGTGTATTATTTTAGGTTGAATTAAATGATGACCAATTACAGATATCTTCACCAATTCATTGATGATATTTTTGATTAGTTTATAGGTTCTATGATCTTCTCGAATATCTAATTTTGATCTGGTTACCATCAGTTAAGGGTGAGACCACCTGACTTACCTAGGATTTTTAGAAACAGTTCTGTCTAGTATGAATTTATCAAGATTCTGCTTTTGTAGAAAAATTCATCAGAGGTATTCATGGAATTGATGAATATGATATTTAATCTATTTATGTATAGGTTTATGTTGGATTTCCCATTGATAACATTGTTTACTCCCAGTCAGTAGACGATCCTGACCAACATATTGATATCATCCTGAGTACATTAAGGGAGAATCAGCTTCATGCCAAGATAACCAAATGCAGTATCTGGATTAAAAAAATCCACTTCATGGGCCACATTTTCATTGAGGTAGGATCATTGGTGGACCTATAGAATTTTTTATCTTGGGTATATTTGGAATATCCCATGAATATCTTCATGATTTGATTATTTATGGATTTATCATGTTAGTATCAATTCTTTATCCATTATTTCTCATGTTTGGAAGTACTAATGTATGTCCTAGCCAAGAAATTGGTGATGTTTGTTTGGGGTGATTATGGTGAGTCATATTTTTAGGAGATATAATAATTGTTAACCATAGAAGATATACTCACATTATATAATCTTGGTAAAGAATATACAATGTATTATGATGCATCTAGAGATGGAATCTATCCATTTCAGATGCTAGAGGATTATCTGGTTTCTTATGGCTCTAGGCTATAGAGAACACCTGAGGGGAATTTCCCTACTCATGACCGAGAGTTAGTTTTAATGGTGTATTCCCTATTTTTTCGGATACACTATCACATTGGTGAGATATTTTTGGTAAATTCATACCACAAGAACCTTAGGTACATCTTATATTAGTGAGATCCCATCCTTTTGTAGAGGTTTTGGGTTTAATTTATGTTGTATTTCACCCTCGATTTTCCATTTAGTCTTGGAATGGAAAATTTTGTTCTAGATGAATTGAGAAAAAAGACACAGGAATAGGTCATTTGAGATTCTTGCGATGAGTGGTGGATAATGGCCCTCTTTTTAGAGACGAAATTGGATGTTCATGAGTCTCATGGATGAGTAGCTCTAACCTCAATATATATTATACATGTGATTTTGGAATAGATCAATACTAGGTTGTTATATAATATATATGGCTTGGTATTGAGAGAAAACATTTACTGTGGTGAGACACCATTATGATATTATCTTGGAGGTGAAAATATTATTTTGTTCCATAGCTAACTATGGGTTCTGATGGGATTGGGAGAGGAGCTGATGAGGTACTTTCATGCTTCTATATGCATGATGAATAATAGTTTGAAATTTTTTTATCATAATATATGTAGAAAATACATGTGGTTTGGAAAGAAGATATATGTAGAAGTATTTTTGGCTTGATGCCTCAGTTATCATCAAGTGAAATTAGAAATTATAGGCCATCTATGATTTTGCATCATTTTTTCATTCCTATGTGGAAATGGGATGATTTCATGTTGGATTTATTGATAGGATTACCCATGACAGCCCGTATGAATGATGAAGTGTAAGTAAATGTGGATCAACAGTCATTGGTATTCTTCTTATTACCTATTAGGGATACCATCACTATTGGGGTTCTATGTAGTCATTACGTGTGTGATCTTGTTTTCATATGCGACATTCTGAGCAATATAATTTCAAGAAGATATCATATATCCACATCGTGTATTTTAATGGGTTACGTAATGACCTGAAATGTCATGGATAAAACTCCCTTTTTTAGTTAATTAAAAGCCTTATGGATATAGAAAACACATTCAAATTATTTAATTTTTTCCAATTGGTTATAAATGATTGTTATGTATCATTATCATTGATAATATAGCCATTGAACAGTGTTCACCTGACTAGTATAAATTTGTGGTTTTTAAAACGAAATTTTTTTGACACAAAAAATAGAGAGGATGGACTCATCCAGTAGAATCGATATTTACGAAGCTCATTTTTTAGAGCATGGAATGGAGGTAGCATCACTGGGTTTAACTCTTCGGTAATCCCAAGTAGAGATTCAAAAAGTAAATCTTGTATGGAATAGCCTATTGTATATGTGGATGTTTATAGAGATTTCTACTCGAGCTATGTTATCAAAGCTACCCCAAGAGTCTGTCACAATCCCACACCATTCTCATAGGTCTTATGTAGGTGTTATATAGGGTTATGTAAAAACTTATTCATTTCATTTTGTGAAATCCCTTGTATAAATAAACTTCTTATATTATCAATTCTTTTTTTATAATGGTTTTTCTTGAAAATATAATAAATTGAAATTCATGTAAAATTGTAAATTTCTAAAATATATAAATTATTTTATTAAGCTATGTTTTTATTAATAATGTTATTATAACAGTGTTATAAGAACAATACTTTTTAATATAAATGATGATTATTGTTGGACTCCTCATGTGTTAATCATGTTTTAAGGATCACAAATCTCATTACTGTTAATTAATCTTGATCTTCAGTGCACATCTTGCTAATGCTCTTCAAACTCAACATTAAGTGCACATCATGTTTTTATAATAACATAGCTTATGGATGTTAATTACTCTCTTAATTATTTACAATTTTTATGCATGATCACAATTCTATAATATATTATCTCTAATGATTAACCATAACCCATATTCTGCATATCACTGTCTTAGTCCAAATACAGATATTCATCTAAGTATGGAGACACTGTGAAGGACACACCGTGACCCAGACACCATGACCTAGACACCGTGAAGGACTCACCGTGTCCACTCACCGTGATCCAGACACCGTGACCCAGACACCGTGAAGGAATCACCGTGTCCACTCAGCGTGACCTAGACACCGTGACCCAGACACCGTGAAGGACACACCGTGACTAGACACCCTGACCACTCACCGTGACCACTCACAGTGACCAGACACCGTGACCACTCACCATGACCAGACACTGTGACTAGACACCGTGATCAGACACCGTGAAGAAGACATTGTTTCCATGATCACTGTGACACCGTTTCTTAAGATTTGGTCAATATTATTTTAAATGATGCTAACGGTAATATTTTTTGTTTTTAATGCAATTAATGTTATTTAATGTTAGTTATTGGCATGTCAGGAAACCGTATCTCATACCTATGAAAAGGAAATCACTCCTACTGCCATAAATCGTGGAATATATGGAAGATTGAGATGTAGTATACGTGCAAGAAAAATAAGAAACAACTAAACAATAAGAGAAGCGGTGTGCAAGTGTGAAGATACAACATGAAGAACTTACATACACTCAAGTGAACTATGATAAACAATAAAGAGATTTAATGACCTTCAAATAACTCTCATGAATGCAATCCAACACCACTGAAGAACACAAGACGAATCAAGAGATCATCCTCACTCCTGTAGAACACAAGCTGAACTACGACACTCTGTTTTTCAACAGAAAAACTAGAGAAGGACTCTGAAGCATTCCTGCTGAATCCAATGAGTCCAGAGCTACATTGATAATCACTAGATATTTTCTAAACTCTCATCTATCTTCCCTACGTGATTTATTTATTAACATTCAACCATTGTGGTGTACTCTGTATATCTTTACACACACAGTCTCTTGCACTGAACTGGAGGATATCAAAATCCTCACTCAAATTCTCTTAACCTTTGTTTACTCACGTCAACTATGGAAGAGGTCCTTGTGTGAGCTGGTCTTTGTTTTTTTTCCTACAAAGAACAGTGGTAGAGGTCCCTGCGTGGCCTGGAATGTTTTGTAAAATTGTTTTTAACACCGATCCAGGGTGTGGATCAAATTTATATATATTTGAGTGGACTAAGTCTCGGCTTGAGACTGAACCTCTTGTTATATCTTCTGTGCATCATTTATTTAACTTTAATGTATACGACATATATCATATTTATTCCTCTTCTATTACTTTGAAATACAAAATTATTTTAAAGCTACTTTGATAGTTAAATTAGCAAGTGTTTACACTTATTGTAAATCAGTAGATTAGTTTCAAAAGTTAGTTTGATCTTGTGGTTAAACTAACTGAGACCTAATCATTCTTTGAGAAGCTAAGTGATCATTTACAATCTGTATAAAGTCACTACATTTTAACTTATTTTATAAATCGGGGGATTTTAACTAGACAATATTTTAAAAGAAATTTTAATTGGAACTCAATTCACCCCACTCTTGAGTGTCCACTCCGACCAACATTTGGTATCAGAGGCTTAGTTTTTTTGTTCAATGATATTTGAAATACTTTATTTTTCAATTGTGATTTTAGTTTCATTTTTTAATATCATAAATTTCTGTTAGTCCTAAATTTTTTTCTCTTTAAATTATCTTTCTAAAATCTAGTTATGGATAATAGACTAGAGGGTGATGCTACTAATAGGCCACCTTTCTTCAATGGTACCAACTATGCTCAGTGGAAACATAAAATGAAAATTCATTTTAAAAGCATAGGTTTTGATATTTGGACTGCCATAGAATCAGAATATAAACTTCCCACTGCTGATATATCCACTTGGGATGAACCTACACAGACTTATTACAATAATAATTGTAAATCCCTGAATGCCGTGTACTTTGCTTTAAGAGATGAAGAGTTTAACAGAATTTTTTCTTGTAAAACTTCTTTTGAAATTTGGGATACCTTGGGTGTTTCTCATGAAGGAACAACCAATGTTAAAGAAATGAGATTAAATACTTATACTATTAAATATTATATTTTTAAAGTGAAAACTGATGAACCAATTTCTGATATGTATCTCAGGTTTAATGAGATAGTCAATACAATGAATTCACTTGGAAAAGTTCTTCCAGCAAAGGAACAAATTATTAGAATCTTGAGATGTTTACGAGACCGATGGAGAGGCACATCTGTTTCAATCATAGAGTCATGTGACATTTTTGCTCTACCTGTCAAAGATCTAATTGGTAAGCTTATGATGTATGAGGAAGAACTCAAGGTGAATAAAGAGGAAGATGATGAACCTAAGAGGAAATCGGCGGCTTTCAAGACTACTGTTTCAAAGAGAAAGGACAGATATAAAGCTCAACTACATATTGATATTTCAACCAGTGAAAATTCAGACTCTGATAGTGATGCTGAAATGGCTCAGATAGCCAGAACGTTTATGATATTTTATAGGAAGAAGAAATTCTTCAGAAAATCAAATTACAAGGAATGTATGACAATAAGGGACATCAGAATATGGATTGGAAAAATCCAGATAAAAGTTATGAAGTTGTCTGTTATGAGTGCAAAAGTAAATGACATATTAAAGCAGACTGCCTAAAGCTCAAATTCAAGAAGAAATATGATTACAAGTACAGTAAGTGCAAAAAGTCTATGAAGGCTACTTGGAGTGCTTCTGAGGATAGATCTAGTGAATCTGAAGCTTCTGAGACTGAAACCAGAAATAAGGCAAACATGTGCTTCATGGAAAACACATCTGAGGTAACCCTAGATACTCCTGCTTTAAATTCTTGTTATTCTAAAGATAATGCAGAATCTGATTTTGATTCTGAAAAAATTACTAGTGAGGAATTGTTTGAATATTTTAATATGATGGAAGATACATTCAATGAACTGAAGGATAAACACAAATCATTAAAGAATCAACATGCTCTCACTACTACTTTTAAAAATGAAATTACTATTGAAAAAGATAAAAATGCTTAACTGTTAAAAGAGAACACTCAACTGAAAATGTATAATGAGAAAATAAAAAAGGATTTAGAGAAATTCACAAATGGAAAGGATACACTAACTCAAATGCTATGAAAGAAATTTGCACCAAAATACACTACTTGAATAGGCTAAAAACCTGGACAAAGACAGTTTACTAAGAATATATTTATTCCTAAATCTGGACAGAATGCTGCTAATTCTAGTTCTGGAAATTTATATGATTCAACTAGTTATATTCATAGTTATGGATCTAATAAGGTTTATCATTCAAAATCTGTTGATTCTACAAATTTCATGAGACCGATAAGACAAATTTGGGTACCAAAAACATTGATTGCTAACCTGTCTGGACCCAAGAAGATCTGGGTACCAAAATCATTTCCTATCTAAATTTGTTTTGTAGGAATCCTTCTTAAAGAGCTCTTGTAGGAAGACTTGGTACATGGACAGTGGATGTTCAAGACATATGTCTGGATACTTATCATGCTTTAAAAGCTTAGTCAGAATTGATGGAGTTTGTCTCACCTTTGCTGACAGTTCTAAAGGGAAAATCATCAGCTTAGGCCAGATTGGTAACACTGACTATGTATTAATTTCTAATGTTTTATTTGTTGATGGACTTAAATATAATCAGTTATGTATTTCTCAGTTATGTGATGATGGTTTTATTGTTATATTTGAAAATGATTCTTGCAATGTTTTTAATTTTAAAAATACTTTAGTATTTTCTGCCCTGCAGAATGAAAATTTTTATGTTGTTGATTTAAATTCTTTAGCCATGCAAAATATTACTTGTTTAAATGCTTTTCATAAAGATTCTTGGCTTTGGCACAGAAGATTAGGACACTGCAATATACACTCACTTAGAAAACATACTAGGAAGAACTTAGTTAGAGACCTACCAAAACTTGAGTTTCCAAATGACAAAGTTTGTAATCCCTGTCAAAAGGGAATGAAACACAAAATCTATTTCAAACCAAAGAAAGAAGTTTCAACTTATCAACCTCTCGTGTTGGTTCACATGGATTTTTTTGGAACATCTATAGTTTCTAGATTAAATGGGAAGCACTATGTCTATGACTTAGTAGATGACTTTTCTAGATATACTTGGGTATATTTTGTAGCTCATAAAAGTGAACCTTGTTCTTACTTTGTTAAATACTCCAAATATGTAGAAATTCCTAGTGGACTTAATATTAAAACACTAAGAAGTGATCATGGCCGTGAGTTTTAGAATCATGAATTTGAATCCTATTTCTCACATAATGGCTATAGTCACAATTTCTCTGCCCCTTGGACACCTCAATAAAATGGTGTAGTAGAAAGAAGGAATAGAACCCTGCAAGAAATTGCTAGAACTATGCTTAATGAGTATGACCTACCTATTTATTTTTGGGTGGATGTTGTAAATACATCTTGTTATATTATCAATAGAGTCTTAATCCGACCTGTTCTTAAGAGGACCCCTTATGAGTTGTAGAACCATATGAATCTTATGGTTAACTACTTCAAAGTCATTGCCTGCAAAGTCTTTATTCTTAATACCAAAGATAATATTGACAAGTTTGCATCCAAGAGTGATGACGGAATTTTCCTAGGTTATTCTATCTCTAGTAAATCCTATAGAGTTTTCAATAAGAGAACCAAGTGTGTTGAAGAATATGTTCACATCATGTTTGATGAAACCGATCCACATGATCCTAAAATCTCTCTTGAAAATCTTGAAGAAGACTTATCGGTTCTGGACCTTAATGATGAATCAAATGATCTAGCTATAAAGACAACCAGTTCTAGAAATTTTCCAGAACCTGCTTCTGTTGATTCCCAAACTGTTGATGAACCTGAAATTTCTAGTCCTACCTTTACTAGATCAACTAGAATCATAAAGAATCATCCTTTAGATGCTTTTGTAAGAAATATTGATAGAGGGACACAGACTAGAGCTTCTCTTAGAAATCAGGTTGATCATCAAGCCTTCTTGTCACAGGATGAACCTAAAAACATTGATGATGCTATTAATGATGAATTTTGGGTAATTGCTATGCAAGAAGAACTCAATCAGTTTGAATGAAATAATGTTTGGAATCTTGATGAAAGACCTAAGGACACTTTCACAATATGCACAAAATGGGAGTTTAGAAATAAAGTAGATGAATCCATAAACATAGTTAGAAATAAAGCTAGACTAGTTGCACAAGGCTATAGTCAAGAAGAAGGTATTGACTATGAGGAGACTTTTTCTCTAGTATCCAGATTAGAAGCTATTAGGATTTTACTTTCTTATGCTACACATCTAAATTTCAAACTATATCAAATGGATGTCAAGAGTGCATTTTTAAATGCATATATTAATGAGGATGTTTTTGTTGATCAACCACCTATTTTTTCAAACCCTCATTTTCCAAATGATATTTTCAAACTATCAAAAGCTTTATATGGTTTAAAGCAAGCTCCAAGAGCTTGGTATGATAGATTAAGAACTTTTCTAATTTCTAATGGTTTTACAAAAGTAATATCTGATTCTACTCCATTTATAAAACGAATTTATAAATATGTTTTAGTTGTACAAATTTATGTAGATGATATTATTTTTGGATCTTCAAAAACTACATTATGTAGTGATTTTTCTAAAACGATGCAAAATGAATTTGAAATGAGTTTAATTGGTGAAATTAAATTATTTCTTGGTTTTAAAAACATTCAAAATATTGATGGAATTGTTTTAACTCAAAGTAAATATACTAGAGATCTTTTAAAACGTTTTGGATTGGATAGCACAAAAAGTAGTGACACTCCCATGAGTACAACCTGTAAGATATATCTTGATGAAAATGGTAAATCTGTTGATCAAACCAATTATAGGGGAATGATTCGAAGTCTAATCTACCTGACTTCTAGTCGTCCTGATATTATTTTTAGTGTGTGTATGTGTGCTTGTTTTCAAGAAAAACCTAAAGAGTCACATTTAAATGTTGTAAAGAGAATTTTCAAATACCTCAAGCATACTCCTAATTTAGGATTGTTCTATCCCAAAGGAGAATAATTTGAATTAGATAGTTATTCTGATGCTGACTTTGTTGGAAGTAATCAAGATAGAAAAAGCACCTCTAGAAGATGTCATCTTTTAGGCAAGTCACTAGTATCATGGTGTAGTAAGAAACAAAATTCTGTTGCATTATCAACTGCAGAAGCTGAATACGTAGCTGCTGGAAGTTGTTGTGCACAAATTTTGTGGAGGAAACACACATTACTAGACTATGGATATCAATTCAGGCATTTCTCAATTAATTGTTACCACACAAGTGCTATTAATATTTCTAAGAATCAGGTTTCTCATTCTAGTAAAAAACATATTGATGTAAGACATCACTTTTTGAGGGATCATTATCAAAAAGGTGATATCACATTGCAACTCATTGGTACTGAATATAAACTTTCTGATATATTCACTAAACCATTAAATTCTGAATGATTATACTACATAATACATGATCTTGGTATGATTAATCATAAATGAATATCTTACCGATTTTAATATTTAATACTTTATAGTACTTTACTTTATGGTTTCATACGTACTAATTCTAAATTATTATTTTATGCTCACGGTCTGACAACTCACTGTCTCACCGTGACTATATAAAATGCTCACTGTCTCACCGTGATGACTATAAACTGTATCACTGTGATGACTAGTTTTCTGTCTCACCGTGAGAATTATGTTTATTTTTATTTTTTTAACCTGTATCGCGGTAATTTTTATTTCACCACTATTTGATTTCTTGCGTTTGTGTTTTTAGGACGTTTGACATTCCCAAATGATAAAACTTAAGGGTTAATTCGATTCTTTACCTGAACTCTCTCTTGAACCTACTCTTCCCTCTTGCCTAAACCTTTAGCGAATGCCAAGGATGAAGCATCCATCCTCGCCCTCATCTGAGAAGCGTCGCTTTAAGAAAAAAAAAGAGGATACCGAGGATAGCTCCCGAAGGACCTCTAAAACAGATCCTAGTAAGCCATACAGTTGTACCTGAAAAAGAGGTTTGCCATGAATGGCTGCTGTCTAGCAGATCATTAGTTTTGAAAGTCTTAAGACAACAAGGATGGCTTGAATGGTTCACTGGACAGAGTATACTGATTTACCCAAGGGTTATATCTCAGTTCTATCAGTATGTGAAGTTTTCTTTTGATTTTGGAGAAATCTTTTTGGTGACCAGCTAGATCGATGGTCAGAAGTGCTCTTTCTCTTCAATGATGTGGGCTGCATGACTAAGAATTCAACATGAAGGAGTGTGTGAATATTACCAGAGAGACCCTCCTCCTACATCCGACATCTTTGACCTGGAAACTGCTTTGGAAAATCTCACTGGAAATGGAACCAAGCGAAGGGCCATAGCTGCTGAACTGGATGAAGAGACAAGACTTATGTTCAAGTTTGATCAGAATTTTTTTAGTCCAAGAAAAGGAGATTTTGTTGTGATGAAGTATCAGGATGTGTTCCTGAATCACCTTTTGAATAATGGCCATGAGATCAATCTGTGTAAGTATGTTATCAACCATATCTATGATCTGATCAAAGTAACATCCAAATCCACCTCCCTATTTTATTCAAGGATGATTTCAGCCATGTTAGTTTCAAAAGGGATGGTTGGACCGAATGAAGAAAAATTAGAGGGCCTTGATTTATGCCTATCCATGCCTATAATCAGAAGGATGAAGATTAACTTGAATCCCTGGAAAAAGTAATGGGTTGAGGATAGTGATCAACTGTATAAAAAGTTTAATCTTGTTGACTATCAAAGAAAGACTAAGAACCTAGTTGATCCTGGTTTGGAACCAGATGAAGGGGAGGAGTATTCAAAAGAAGATGAACATGAAGAAGTAACAGCTGATGTTCCACCTAGAGAAGAATCTGTAATACCTCCAATGGAAGCAGTTCCTGTTGAAGAGGAAAGGGTTGTTGTCCCTACTGTTATCCCTTCTGAAATACCTCAAGGAGAGGAATTTGTTGTTGAAAAGGAAATGACTAAGGACCCTTCAGTTGTTATTCATGAGGAAGAAGCTCATCCCAATGCTGCAAAGAAATTGGTTTTTCCTAGTTCAGAACAGCATGCAACCTTTGAGGTAGATTTTTTTGAAGAGACTCTTTCTGTTGAAAAAGAAGCAAGTCTGGAAGCTTATCCAGTGGAACTATCGGTTCCTGAGATTATTCCATCTGCTGAAGAATGAATGGAAATTTCCTTTCAGCTGGCAAGGAAAGAGTTTTCTGAAGAGAATAGTGATGATACTGTGGATTTTTTCCATGTTCCTGAACCTCAAGAATCTGAAAGGGAAGCACAAGTTGAGGGGGAGGAAACTCAAAATCTAGATATTATGGAAGCAGGATCTGGTTATGCTTCTCAACCTTCTTTCACTTACTCTATGCACTCTCGTTATGAGTTACCAATATTTTATTATGCGAATGAGTCACACCAAGTGACTGCAACTGGAATAGATCTTTCTTATCTGTTTCAACTAAAGTCCTTAGCTCTTTCAGAACCAGAACCAGAGCCCCAACCTCAAACTGGATCAGAATCTGAGTCTGAAGATGAATCTGGTCCTCAAGGAGAATCTGAACCTCTACCTTTACCTGCATCCTTACCTGGGCTTCACTCCTATGTAACCAATGATGATCTGAATGTTTTTGGGGATACTTTGCTAGCTGGATTTGAGAAAATTGTCTCCACTCATCCTCTTCTAGTGACACAATTAAGTCAAGATGATGCATCAATTCTCCTGTAAAATATTATCTTGCATATTCAACCAAGGATGATCCGAGAAATTCAAGAAGTCAGAATAGAGAATAAGCTGCTGAGTGCTGATGTTGCAAATCTGAAAAGTATGGTAGCAAGTCTGCAGAATGTGTTATCTTTGAGATCAGAGCCTGCTCTTGTTTCTGCCCCTGCACTGGCTATTGTTTCTTTGAAGTCTTATGATTCCCTCCTTGCTAGGGATATTGTGTCTCAAGTTCATCCATACCTACTATCGTTTGATGAAAATATTGGAAAAAGGAACACCAAGATGCTGGAACGCATGAGAGAGCTTGTGGAAACTCTGAATAATCTTAAAGATGAATACACTGGATGTTTGCAAATGGTTCTGAAACAGATCAAAGTTCTAAACGAAGCTGTCAAGGCTTCACCTGCTTTTGGTCAGACCTCCACACCTTCTTTGGATGATTCTAGGCTGAGATCCATAATTAAGGAAGAATTTCAGAATGCCTTCAGTGGCTTGGATCTATCTTCTTTGTCAGAAGTGATTAAAAAAGGTGATAGAGCATTGTACTTGGTTAGGATTCATTCTAAGATAGCCATTGATGCTCAAAAAGAGATCTCCAAGAAAATAGATTTGTATCTTTCCCGAATTTTCTCTAAAAGTGATATGACAGATCACTTTAGATATCTTGTGGAAAATCTGAGAATCCCTCTGGTGACTCAAGCTTTTAAAGCTCAAGTTCAGAAACTTTTAGAGTTCACCAGATTGTTAGACAGATTCTTGGAGAGTAAGGATGATTTTGAAACGGCTATGCAGTATGGTGGTGAAATCATTACTGATTTCATCAATCTTTTGAAGCCATATATTCATGTGCAGAGTACTGCTATAGTTGCTCCAGCTGCTGCACCCCCTAGACCTGGACTAATTGCCTTAGCCTTAACTTCCATGACAGTTAGCCAAGCCCTTTCTCAGATCCGGCCAATCATTCTTGACCAACCTAAGCCTAGATCTTCTACTGCTTCTACTTTGGATCCATCTGTTTTTGAAGGTCTACCCTTACCCTCGTTGTCTACCACATCTATGCCTTCTTCTACTTCAGCACCAGCTCCTACTGCTGATAAAGGCAAGGAAAAAATGGATCCCTAAAGATTCTAGCGACTGTTTTTTTTATGGGATGTCATTTCTTTTTTACAGTTTTCACTTATCCCGTACTTTGTATTCTGAACCCTTTGTTTAATGAAAAATGCCGAGTTTCATTTCCTTCTCTCTTCTTTTTGATAATCCCAAAAGGGGGAGGAAAACTACAGGTATCACCTCTATAATAGTATAAATGGGGGAGAAAAACTACAAGTATCTGTTCTATAATGTTTTTTCTATGCTTGTATCTTTAATATTACATGTCTTCTATCTTCTTCCTATATATTATTTGTGATCATCAAAAGGGGGGAGATTGTTGGACTCCTCATGTGTTAATCATGTTTTAATGATAACAAATCACATTACTGTTAATTAATCTTCATCTTCAGTGCAAATCTTGCTAATGCTCTACAAACTCAACAATAGGTGCACATCATGTTTTTATAATAACAAACCTTATGGATGTTAATTACTCTCTTTATTATTTACAAGTCCTATGCATGATCACAATTCTCTCATATATTATCCTTATAATTAACCTTAACCCATATTCTGCATATCACTATCTTAGTCCAAATACAGATATTCGTCTAATTATGGAGACACTGTGAAGGAATCACCGTGACCACTCACCGTGGCCCAGACACCGTGACCCAGACACTGTGAAGGAGTCACCATGACCACTCACTGTGACTGAGACACCGTGACCTAGAAACCGTGAAGGACTCAACATGACCAGACATCGTGACCACTCACCGTGACCCCTCACCGTGACCAGACACCGTGACCACTCACCGTGACCAGACACCGTGACCAGACACCGTGATCAGACACCATGAAGAAGACACTGTTTCCATGATCTCGGTGACACCGTTTCTTAAGATTTTGTCAATATTATTTTAAATGATGATAACGGTCATATTTGTTGTTTTTAATGCAATTAATGTTATTTAATGTTAGTTGTTGGCATGTCAGGAAACTGTATCTCGTGCCTATGAAAAGGAAATGACTCCTACTTCCAGAACTTGTGGAATATAAGTATGATTGAGATGTAGTACACGTGCAAGAAAAATAAGCAACAATGAAACAAGAAGAGAAGCAGTGTGCAAGTGTGAAGATACAACATGAAGAACTTACGTACACTCAAGTGCACTGTGCTGAACAAGAAAGAGATTGCAAGAACTTCAAAGAACTCTCATGAATTCAATCCAAAACCACTAAAGAACACATGATGAATCAAGAGATCATCCTCACTCCTGTAGAACACAAGCTGAACTATGACACTCTGTTTTTCAATAGAAAAACCAGAGAAGGACTCCGAAGCATTCCTGCTAAATTCAACGAGTCCAGAGCTACATTAATAATCACTAGAGCTTTTCTAAACTCTCATCTATCTTCTCTACGTGATTTATTTATTTACATTCGAGCAGTGTGGTGTACTTTATATATCATTACACACACTGTCTCCTGCACTTAACTAGAGGATATCAAAATCCTCACTCAAATTCACTTAACCTTTGTTTACTCACGTCAACTATGGAAGAGGACCTTGTGTGACCTGATATTTATTTTGTTTCCCACAAAGAACAGTGGTAGAGGTCCCTGTGTGGCCTGGATAGTTTTGTAAAACTGTTGTTAACCCCGATCGAGGGTGTGGATCAAATTTATATATATTTGAGAGGACTAAGTCTCAGCCTGAGACTGAACCTCTTGTTATATCTGTTGTGCATCATTTATTTAAGATTAATGTATAGGACATATATCATATTTATTCCGCTGCTATTACATTGAAATACAATCTTATTTTGAAGCTACTTTGAAGTTAAATTAACAAGTTTTTACACTTATTTTAAATCAGTATATTAGTTTCAAAAGTTAGTTTGATCTTGTGGTTAAACTAATTGAGGCCTAATAAATCATTGAGAAGCTAAGTGAACATTTAAAATCTATATAAATTCACTACAGTTAAAAATATTTTATAAATCAGGGGATTTTAACGAGACAATAATTTAACAGAAATTTTAATTGGAAGTCAATTCACCCCCCTCTTGAGTGTCCACTCCGACCAAAAATTATATTTATTGTTTTTACTCTATAAAAAATTTTTTATTCAGTTTGATAAGAATTAAATTTTTATTTGAAAAACAGAAATTGCATTTTTAATTGATGAAATTATTTTGATTAATTAATGAATATTTAAATAAATAATATTTCAGTAAAATATTTTTATCAATTAATATTATGAAGAATAAATGAGTATATAATTTTTGGGTTGTCAAATGTAATTTTTATTATGGCTAAAAGCTATTTTTTTCAAAACCTTTCAATTTTTTTATGTGTTGGTTATTACGTTTAAAGTGAATATTTAAATATTTAGAAAATTATTTCGATAAAATAAATATTCAATATTGTATCAGGACATTGAAATTATCCAAAGGTGAATTTTTCATATGTTTATGAAACTATCGAATATTTGGGTAGAAATTAAATACCGAATAAATATATAATGTGATTCATTACATCATAATGACCCAATAGTCATATAATAAAATTCAATAAATTTTATATTCAGACAACATGTGTTTTAACTTATCCATATTGTGATTTTATATTTTTTTGATTAATTCTATTATTTTTTATTGGTCCCTTCAAGACTAAAAAAATATTTCATCATTTTAAAATTATTTTTCAAAGAGTGTTATTCACCTCCACATAAAAATCCTAATATTTTAATAATTTCGGACCTTTTCCTAATAAAATATTTTATACCACCCCCATTGGAATAAACCTTCGGAAAAACATTGGTATGACTTGGGTTTTGGATTATTTTAATGTGTTATGTCCAAAACCATAATAATAATGAATCCCCTCTCATTTCTTATATAAACCCACCCAAACTCCAGTTCCTCATCACTCAACCGATTTGGTTCTCAACCAAACTCATCCATATAATCCTTATAGTCCTCCAAAGTCACCCCATGCTACTCAGAAGCCTCTCCCAAACCATTGGGATCACACTTCCATGTAAGGGATCCTCACTTTCCTCCCCTCTTTTCTAATTCATGAGACTTATTTGAATGATGTTCCTTTAATTTCGAATGGTTATAATTTTATTATTTTATAAAACATATATTACTATCAATTTTGAGTTATTTGATTGAGGTGTTATTTATCCTCTCTTATTTTAACCCTTACGTAAGCTGTTACTGGGTCGAAATTTTGTAAGGGATTTCTCTCTTCTCATTTCCATTCAAGCTACTCTTTTACATTTTGCTTCTTATGTTCTGTATTTATATTTTGGGTTATGTTTTCCATGATCCACATAATTTGAATTTTATGTATATATTATGAGATATTACTTTCACTGTCATCAATCCCCCCAATGATCCTTTAAGTGCACCCATTACTTTGCCGAAATTCTATAAGGGATCTTCCAGCATCCTCTATATCAATCATTATTTCCATGTTATTTCATTAAATTTATTGTATTACTATGTTATGATATGTTATTATATATCCTACTTACATCCCATTGGTTTTATAAATGGTTATATTCCCTTTACCTCTCATTTATACCTCTTATGAACCCTTATGTATTGTCCTGACCCGTCCTCGGGACCCGTGTCATGACTACACCAAGCCGGCCTCCCATAGGCCATGGGCTGGCGACGAGAACCAAGGCATAAATCCCGACAAAAAGGGGAAGTTATTGCCTTTATAAATTAAACAAACACCACTATGTAAGCAGGAAGAAGTATACACTAAGTAAAACTGGGTACAAAAGTATGTGCGGAAAGTAAATGGGCCAGAATACAAACCCAAACTGAAAGTAAAGTACGACTGGAAAGAAAGTATAGAAACTGAATGTAAAGAAGCAACATCGAGCCCTCCACTGGAATTCGCACCTGAAGGGTGGGTACAGATAACCTCCTCAGCTACTCGGGTCCAGCCGTACACTCTGAGTACGTCCTACCTAGTGGTCCACCTCCAGGTACCGACTTGCTTCACGAGCCTCAACCACGATAAGCGATGTCCGTCGTCTGCATCCAACACATCGTAGTGCGGGCATGGCACGTGCAGGGGTGAGTATACGCTACTGAGTAGGGACCCCGAGACCCCCGAAGGTCTCCCAAAATCCACAAAGGATAATCAACAATGGAAAGATACAATCATGAACTAACAAAAAACACTACTTAGTTATATGCCCATACATATACCTAAATCATTAATTTCCGTTCGGCTCCAACATCTGAGCCCATGTTCGATCACATCCCCATAGGATAGTAAAACCCAATCCACACAAGATAACACAACCCAATCCACATTGGAAACCAATTCAATCATATCGAAGATATTGTTTGAAAGTAAAGACTCAGCTCACACAAGTATACTTATTCATAAGGTGATGGATATGATCAGATATAGCCACTGATTCGTCTATGCTGGGACCCACATAGGATACTAAACCAGCTAAGCTGTCGGACCCACATAGGATACATACCAACTACTCTTACAGACCCAAGTAGGATAACAAGAACAGAGTCAAACACTACCAGACCCACGTATAATACAAGAACAATAGTCATCACCGTCGAACCCATGGAGAATTCAGTACGGTCTTCATCGCTGCCGAACCCACAGAGGATTTCAGTGCAGTCTTCCCCGCTGCCGAACCCACGGAGGATTTCAGTGCAGTCGTATTCGCTGCTAAACCCATGGAGAATTTCGGTGTAGTCCTCATCGATGGGAAACCCATGGAGGATTTCAGTGCAGTCTTCATCGCTTCTGAACCCATGGAGTATTTCAGTTCAGTCTCCTTCATTGTCGCAGTCGCAGCCAGCTCTAGGGTTCCCGCCCACAACATGCTCGATTCCAGGAGGGTCCACTCCACGAGGAAAGGGGTTCAATACATCAATTGACACATAGTCCAGAGTTGATGTATCCCAAGGTTCCATCTTGACAAGAGGAACTCAATGTGACATATGGCGCGTCAATCGGACGCTGGTCTGAGAGTTACTGGCTTTTTCGTTCCAGGGGCCCGGTTGGTTTTTAAGTAAAAACCAACCCGACCGTACTCCAACTATCTCCAAACCTCAAGTGGATCAAGCCAAAAGGTTTTTCTCACTAATAGTCAACCAAAAAACTCGACGGCACGTCAATCGGACGTCTGGAGCTCATGTTATAAGTGTTTCCGTACCGAGGGCCCGGTTGGTTTCGAGGTCGAACCAACCCGGCCATACCCAAAGTTCTCCGAAACCATGAGTGTAAAATACCAAAACTACCGTCTCGATCCAAGGATGCATCGCAACAGAAGGTGCGTCGATCGGAGGTCTATAACCCAAGATATGGGTGTTTAAACGAACTGGCCAGTTTTTAGGGGGTTTTGGGCTCGGACCGACGCGGCCCAAGACCCCCTGGGTCGATACGAACCGGCTCGACCCGAACCGGGTACGGGTCCGGCCCTTTAGGGCACGGCCCGGCCTGGCCTGGGCGGCCCGGCCCGGTGCGGTCGGTCCGGCCTGGGCGGCCTGTTGGCCTGGCGCGGGCGCGACCCGTGTGTGGCCAGCTCGCCGCTGGCCGAGCCGAGCGGAAGGGGGGGCACTGCCCCCTGATTGAAACCGTAGCCCCCACGTGGGTGCTGCTCCCTTTTTCCAGCCGGTGGTTATGTCCCCCGGGATTCTCGGAAACCGGCAGGTTTGACCGGCCGGTGAGTCCCCGTAGGACAAGCCAGTCCCGCCCCCTGTGCACCGGCGGCTGGTGGCTTCGGCCGCCCTCTCTAGCTCCGCCACAGACACAGGTCGCGGCCTTGGTCCGACCGGCACGGCGCGACGGCGCCCCGTCCCTCCGCCATGGCCCTGATCCGGCCAGGGCCTCTTCATGGTTCTCCGGCGCGGCGCGATGGAGCTGTGGCTTTGTTTGGCCTCAATGATGCGGTACAATGTCACCACACTTCTTTTCCCATTCCTCTTGCTTTCGTGCGGTGCCATTGCACCGCGCTGCCTTTGCTCGTGCCGCAAAAAAGTACAACGTCAAAGGGGGAGGAGGGTCGTCTGTGTTCGTGCGGTCCGACCTCCTCTCGTTATAATAATAAAAGGTGGTGCAAGAATAATAGACGATGAACATAAAATAATTCATGAACAAAAAAAATTAACCCCTACTTTGATGAAGTCGTCGAACGACGTTCATCGCGGGAAAAGGACGTCGTAGAAGACGACTTTGCGGAAGATCGCATCACGGAAGACGGTGTCGCAGATTGATGCTCTGTAAGCATCGTCGGAGATCACCCAAATAATGATATGGTGTTTCGTGTTGTTGATATCCGAGGAATTAGCATTCTTCGTCGTCCTTCGTCAGAGGTCGGCATTCTTCGTCGGTGTCGGTGCGTTCTTCGCGTTCTTCAAGGAGGAAGATGAAGTTCTTCATGGATCTCTCCCTCTCTACACAACGAAGCGACCCCTAATGAAATAAGACTTGTCATATTTAATTGAGACACACAATCCAACATTCCATTTGAAATTCAAAAAAAATTATTCAATTAATTGAATTAATTGGTGAGTCTTAACAGTCCCATTAATGTGAGAGTTGACTTGGAATTTAATAAGGGGGTTCAGGTGTGTTACAAAAAGAATGGGGGTTTGCGGAATTTGAATAGGTGGGGATCGTGTGGGGTCCACCTCAATAATATCCTATCAAGAGGTGGTTATGATATAGTGGGTCCCACCTAAAATTCCGTATGTAGGTTTAAACTACATAGAACATAAAATAAATATTATTGTACATGTTTTATTTTATTCATTAGTTAACCCATTTTGAAATAACCACACCCGAGAAAATGCAACTCCAGGAAAGGTGTTCCTAAGAAATTACAGGCACTGTGGTTTCATTGGTGCCCTCAAATTTCAATTCCGAGCACCGGTTCAAAAGTTAGGAAAACCCGCTCGTTCATTCACTGAACGTACTCGAGCTAAACTTCGGAAATTGATTTCGAGCACACCGGGCCTCGGAATCAGGTGCCGTCAGAAACTGCATTCCTGTAAAATCCCAAAGAAAATTAAGAAAAAAATTCCCTTGAATTTTACTTGTCTTTACATTACTCCCACCTCAAGGCTTTACGTCTCCGTAAAGATACGTCACAAACTTGGGGAACAAATGAGGGTACTGAGCACGCATCGGAGCCTGTCGCTCCCAAGTGCTCCCTGGAGGTTCCCGTGTTTCCATTTGATGCGTACTAAAGCAATCGACTGCCGACGTAGGACCCGCTCCTATCGATCCTCGATCTCCACCGGGACCTCTGAAAAAGTAGCCCCATCGTCAATGTCCAACTCCCCATGGTCGAGGATATGCATCGGGTCATGCATGTATCTCCTCAGCTAATATATTTGAAAGACGTCGTGCACCTAGTGCAGCTGAGGTGGTAAAGCCAGGCGATAAGCCACCTTGCCTATCCTGCTGAGAACCTAGAACGGTCCGATGAAGGGTGGAGATAACTTTCCACCCCAGCCAAATCTCTGTAATCCATGTCGAGGTGAGACCCATAAGAAAACGGGGTCACCATCCTCGATCTTCAGTGGCCTCTTCCTCCTATCAGCATAAGACTTCTTCCATATCTGAGCTGTCCTCATCCACTCCTGGATGACCTGGACCTTCTCTGTCGTGGCCTGGACCTTTTCTGGTCCCCCAAGTGCTGACTCCCCAGGGTCTGTCCAGCACAGAGGTGATCTTCAAGGTCGGTCGTACAATGCCTCGTATGCTTCCATCCTGATGGTGGAGTGATAGCATTTGTTGTACGCGAACTCCACCAAGGGTAGTTGGTCCTCCTAGATGCGACCAAGGTCAAGGACACATGCACGGAGCATGTCCTTCAGAGACTGAATGGTCCTCTCCATCTGACCATCCGTATGAGGGTGAAAGGTGGTGCTCAGACGTAGCTACGTCTCGAATGCCTCCCGAAACCCCTTCCAAAGCCTGGAAGTAAAGCAAGCATCTCTATTAGAGATGATAGATGATGGCACACCATGAAGCCGTATGATCTACTAAATGTACAGGCCTCACAAGCTCTCCACTGAGCCCTGCTCTATGATGGGTAAGAAGTGAGCCGACTTGGTGAGTCGGTTGACAATCACCCAAATGGAGTTGTGACCTATGGAATTATGTGGAATTCTAGTCATGAAATCCATAGATATATCATCCCACTTCCACTCTGGGACCTCCAAGGGCTACACCAAGCCTGCTGGTACCTGGTGCTTTGCCTTCACCTGCTAACAGGTGAGGCATCGAGAAATGAACTCAGCTATAGCATTCTTCATACTCGGCCACCAGTGTTGACGTATAAGATCCCGGTACATCTTCACCACTAATGGATGTACCGCTAAAGGGGAAGTGTGAAACTCCCTCAGCACCTCCTCTTGTAAAGAAGCCGGTACCATGGTACATCCTCTGAAAAGGACGACGTGCTCTCCCCCCACAAAGAACCCATAAGGTTCCTGTCCAGAAGATATATGTGCACGCCACATCTCACAGTCAACATCCCCACGCTGTGCCTCTCTGAACCACTGAAGAAGTGGAGGAGTGACTATGAGTGACTGAAGAAAGGCTACTCCATCACTATCAACGAAGGATATCTATAAAGCAGCTAGCTTCTCTATCACCTCCCCGAGTATCTGAATGTCAGTCCTCCTGCTAAGGGCATCAACTAATACGTTCCCCTTTCCAGGAGTATAGACTATCTCAAAGTCATAGTCCTGGAGGAACTCGATCCATCACCACTTCCTCAGATTCAGGTCCTTCTGTGAGAAGATGTACCTGAGACTCTAGTGGATAGAGTATACTATAAATCGCTCACCCATCAGGTTGTGTCACCACATCTTCAGAAAGAAGACCACTGCTACTAACTCCAGGTCATGGGTAGCATAGTTCTGCTCATGCTGCCTCAACTGACATGATCCATATGTGATCACTTCCTGCTCCTGCATCAGGACACATCCAAGTCCGGTCCCTGATGCCTCGCAGTAGACTACGTACCCCACTCCCTCTTCTGGTAGCCTCAAGATAGGTGCGCTAGTCAATCTCTGTCTCATCTCCTGGAAGCTCTGCTGACATATTTCTGAACACACCAAGGGTTTCCCCTTCTTCTTCAATGCTAAGAGTGGTTCCACAACTATGGAAACATCTAGCACAAATCTCTGGTAGTACCCAGCTAGACCCAAGAAACTCCGCACCTCCGTCACGCTCCTGGGTGTCTCCCAAGCTAGCACTGGGTCGATCTTCGTAGGATCCACCACTACTCCCGCCTCAGAGATGATGTGTTTTATGAAGTGGACCAACGTATCCAGAACTGACACTTCGAGAGATTTACATAATGTCGGTGCTCTTGGAGTGTGTCAAGTACAACCCGCAAGTGGTAGGCGTGCTCATCCTCAGTAGTCGAGTATATCAATATGTCATCGATGAAGACCACGAAAAATTGATCGAGGTATGGCTGAAAGATCATGTTCATGAGACTCATGAACACCACTGGAGCATTGGTTATGCCAAATGGCATAACCAATAACTCATAGTGGCCATACCGACATCTTAAGGACCTCTTCACCACGTCTTCGTCTCAAACTCAGAGCTGATGATTGCCTGATCTAAGTTCTATCTTTGAGAGACACCGTGCTCCCTTGAGCTGATCGAAGAGGTCATCAATCCTCTATAGTGGATACTTTTTCCTCATGGTCACCTGGTTTAGGTCACGATAGTCGACACATAGTCGGAAGCTCTCGTCCTCCTTCTTGGCGAACAATATCGGGGATGCCCAGGGTGAAACACTAGGTCGGATGAATCCCTTGCCCTGCAAGTCCTCCAACTGTACCCATAGCTCTTAAAGCTCAGCGGGAGCCATCCGATATGCTGGAGTGGATATCGGGGTTGTCCCAGGGTATAGTTCAATATAAAGTCTACCTCTCTGCGAGGAGGTAGTTCTGGAATGTAGTCGGGAAATACGCCCACATACTGATCCACCACAACAGAAAAACATGGACTCTGCATGTCAACTTCTCCTAGGATGAGGCTAGCCATCTGATGAGTGACGGGCTGTCTTTTCCTCTGCGTGAGTCCATCCTATGCGGCAAAGTCTCTCTACTCTTCAGTGAAGGTGAACCTGCTCCTTTCGGTGTGTACAAACTGCACCTTGCGCCTAATACAGTCGATCTGAGCATGGATTGTGGATAAACAATCCATGACCAATATGACATCGTAAGGCCTTGATGCCGCTACAAGAATATCCCAGTCGAAGTTCTCGCCTCCTAGAGTAAGCTCACACTACCGGAACCAGTGTGTAATCGTCGAGTCTACTCCTGTAGGAGTCTCTAGCCATAACGATCGAGCCAACAGCTCCGTCAGAATCTCCGTGCACCGAACAAGGGAAACAACTATAAAAGAATGACTCACTCCTGTGTCTATAGGAATTCTAGAAAGGGTGGAGTAGACACAGATAGTACCTCTAATAATCTCTTGCACGCCGTGGTCTTAGGCCTCTACTGCCTGATGCTGAGCCTGTCTCTTCCTGCCAGCTCCCTGTGGTCGGGGTGGACCTCCTAGTGGTGGTGGTGGTAAAACCTCAAAGCGTTTCCCACCACCTGCTGCTCGGCCAGCTCCCCTACCTCATCCGCCTACACTCGGCGGACCGCCCCGGTCGGCCCGTTGCCTCTACATGGGTGGCCCCTCAACCATCTGCTACTCCTTTGCACGGCAGGTCGGGCAGTCACAAGCCATCTGGCCCTGCCCGCTGCATGCGTAGCACTGCCTGCTCCTCGGAAGGCTGGCTATGGCCGTGTGCCCCGTACCTATGAGGCAGTGTCATGATTTCGTCTAGCTGATGGTCTGGTCCGCCTGGACCCCTGTGACATCCTTCGACTGCCAGCTACAGACGACTCTTCCTCGTGCCGCCCTGCGGTATGTCTCGGTACTGGCGTAGGCTCAGCAAGAAAGCTCTCTATGAGAAGAGCTCTCTCTAGTACTCCTGCCTGTGTCGGAATGCTGAAGGAGATCATCAATGCCCTGATCTAATGCCTCAGTCCCTTCTCGATGGACTGGGCCCGGACGAATGGGTCTCGTACCATGTCTGTCGAATAGCGCAAGAGACCGGTAAATCTCACCGAGTACTGGGTGACCATCATGCTACCCTACCGTAGCTGTAGAAGCTCATGGATACGCACCACACGGAGGGTGGCTGGGACGAACTCCGAGTGGAAGAGGATCTCAAAGTCCATCCAGAGGATAGATGCCTCGTCGTGCACCTCGAGCATCAAACTCAACCATATGTCTGCTGCTGCGTGCAAGAGGCTCACTGCGAGGATCACCATGAGTTCAGGTGGTGTCCTTGCTTACCTGAAAACTCGCACAACCGCCTCCAGCCAATCCTCGGCTTCCGGAGGGTCCATCTTCCCGCGGAACGTGGGCATTCACTGACGCTGAAACCCATGCAGTGCACTAAGGTGACGTGCACTCTCAGCGGCTGGGGCTGGTGACATCGGTGGCTCAGCGGGTAGTGGCAACGCCGGTGCCTCCGCTGAAAAAAGGCCCTGCACTGAGGCCTCGTCACTCGTTGGGTTGTCGTCTCCCACAAATCTCAGAACCCTAGCTGGCTGCCATCATGGGGCCATCCTGAAAAAAACAGGTGTTCCACAGTCAAACAAAATACCTGGTGAGCTGACACAATGTAATCACAACGAGAACATTTGAAACACACATGTAATCAATGTTTTCGTGCATTGAGTTGGAAATCAGAAGTCAGGGTCCTGGTGTATGGATATGTCGGCTGCCGCACCAACACTAGACTCCCTAGACTGATAACCACAATCAATACCCTTAACACTATTTCTAAACATAGAAGAAAGATCAGAGTCATGAGTTCTGCAGTAGAACCAAACCCATGTGATACAAATTTGTCACGACCTGTCCTCGGGACCCGTGCCGTTACTACCCCAAGCCCTCCTCCCATAGGCCAGGGGCTGGTGACTAGCACTAAGGCCTAAATCCCGACATAAAGGGGAAGGCCTTTCCATCATAAATTAAACAAACACCATAGAGTAAGAAAGGAGAAGTATACACTATGTAAAACTAGGTACAAAAGTAAGCGCGGAAAGTAAATGGTCCCGAATACAAACCCAAACTGAATGTAAAGTACGATTGGAAATAAAGTACAACAATTTAAATTAATGCAGCAACATCGAGCTGTCCACTGGAAGTCCCAACTAAAGGGTGGGTACAGATAACCTTCTCAGCTCCTTGGGTCCAGCCGTCCGCTCCGAGTACGTCCCGCCCAGTGGTCCACCTCCAGGTTCTGACTTGCTGAACGAGCCTCAACCACGATCAGCATTTTCCGTCATCTACATCCAACACAACGTAGTCCGAGCATAGCCTGTGAAGGGGTGAGTATATGCTACTGAGTAGGGACTCCGAGACCCTTGATGGTCTCCCAGAATCCACAAAGTATAATCCACAAAGGAATGATACAATCAAGAAGTAACAGCCAACACTACTTAGGTATATGCCCATAAATATACCTAAGTCATCACTTTCCGTTCGTCTCCAACATCTGAGAACAAGTCTGATCACGTCCACATAGCATAGTACAACCCAATCCACACGGGATAACACAACCCAATCCACATAGGAAATAAAGTCAATCATATCGAATATATTGATTGAAAGTCAAGAATCATCTCACACAGGTATAATTCTCAGTAAGGTGATATAGATGATCAGATATAGCCACTGATTCATTTAATCTAGGACCCACGTAGGATACTAAACCAGCTATGTTGTCGGACCCACATAGGATACAGACCAGCTACTCTGCCAGACCCACGTAGGATAGCAAGAACAGAGTCAAACACTGCCAGACCCACGTTGGATACAAGAATAGTAGTCATCGCCGTCGAACCCATGGAGGATTTCTGTATGGTATTCAACACTGCCGAACCCACAGAGGATTTCAGTGCAGTCCTCATAGCTGCCGAACCCACGGAGGATTTCAGTGCAGTCTTCATCGTTGCCGAACCCACGGAGGATTTTAGTGCAGTCGCCATCGCTACCGAACCCACAGAAGATTTCAGTGCAGTCGTCATCACTACCGAACCAACAGAGGATTTTAGTGTAGTCTTCATCACTGCCGAACCCACGGAGGATTTTAGTACAGTCTTCATCATCGTCGCAGTCGCAGCCAGCTCTAGGGTCCCGCACACAACATCCCCGATTCTGGGAGGATCCGCTCCATGATCCAAGGGGGTCGATACATAAACTGACACATATTCCGGAGTTGATGTATCCAAAGGTTCCATCTCGACAAGAGGAACTCAATGTGACAGACGGGGCGTCAATCGGACGCCCGGTCTAAGAGTTACTGGATTTTTCGTTCTAGGGGCCCGGTTGGTTTTTAAATCAAAACCAACACGAAAACACTCCAACTGCACCCAAACCTCGAGCGGAGCAAGACAAAAGGTCAGTCTCACTAAGAGAAATCCCACAAAGTCGACGGCACATCAATCAGACGTCTGGATCTCAAGTTATAAGCATTTCTGCTCTGAGGGCCCGGTTGGTTTTGAGCTCGAACCAACCCGGTCGTACCCAATGTTCTCCGAATCCTTGAGTGTAATATACTGAAACGAACCTCTAGATCCAAGGATGCATTGAAATTGACGGTTCATTGATTGGTGGTATGTAGCTGAAGATGCGGGCATTTAAACGAACTATCCGGTTTTTAGGGGGTTTTGGGCCCAGACCGACCCAGCCCAAGACCCCCTACGTCAGCCCGAACTCGGTGACCCAACCCGGGTCCGGGTTCAGCCCGTTAGGGCGTGGCCCGACCCAGTGGGAGTGGCCCGGCCCAACCGGTACGGCCTGACCCAGTGGGCGTGGCCCAGCACGGCCTAGTCGGCCCAACCCGGTGTGGTTGGTCCAGCCTGGGCAGCAGTTTGGCCTGGCACGGGCGCGGCCCATGTATTTCTAGCTCGGTGCTTGCTGAGTTGAGCGGAATGGGGGGGGGGGGGGCTGCTCCCCTAATTGAAACTGTGGCCCCCACATGGGGGCTGCTCTATTTTTCCAGCCGGTGGATACGACCCCTGGGCTTCTTGGAAACCAGCCGATTTGACAGGCTGGTGAATCACCGCGTTACCAGTCGGTCCCGCCCCCTGTGCACCGGCGGCCGGTGGCTCCAGCCGCCCTGTCTTACTCCGCTGTGGCCAAAGGCCATGGCCTTGGTCTGACCGGCACGACGCACCGGGGCCGCGCCCCTCCGCCGCGGCCCCTATCCTATTGCGGCCTCTTCGGGGTTCTCCGGCGCTGTGCGATGAGGACGCGGCTTTGTTCGGCCTTAACGACGCGGCGTGACGGCGCCACATTTCTTCAACCATTCCTCTTGCTTTTGCGTGGTGTCGTTTCACCGTGATACATTTTCTTGTGCCGTAACAAGTACAACATAAATGGGGGAGGAGGGTCGGCCGTGTTTGTGTGGTCTGACCTCCTCCTGTTATAATGATAACAGGAGGCACATGAATAATAGTCGATGAACTGCAAAGAATTCACGAACAAAAAATAATCCCCTACTTCGATGAAGTCATCGAATGAGGTTCGTCGTGGGAAAAGGACGACGCAGAAGACGATGTTTTGGAAGACGGCGTCGCGGATCGATGCTTTGTAAGCGTCGTCAGCGTTCACTTGAAGAAAGATACGACATGTCATGTCGTCGATCTCTTAGGAATTAGTGTTCTTCGTCGTCCTTCGTCGGAGGCCAGCGTTCTTCGTCGGTGTTGGTGCGTTCTTTGCGTTCTTCAAGGAAAAAGATGACGTTCAATGTGGAACTCTCCCTCTCATCACAACGAAGAAACCCCTAATGAAATAAGACTTTTCTTATTTAATTAACACACAGAAGCCAACATTCCATTTGGAATTCAAAAGATTTCATTCAATTAATTGAATTAATTGAATAGTCATAATAGTCTAATTAATGTGAGAGTTGACTTGGCATTTAATAAGGGGGTGCATGTGTGTTACAAAAAAAATGGGGGTTTGCAGAAGTTGAATAGGTGGGGCTCGTGTGGGGTCCACCTCACTAATATACTATCAATAGGGGGTTAGAATATGGTGGGTCCCACATCAACTTTCATATGTAGGTTTAAACTACTTAGAACATAAAATAAAAATTGTTGCACAACTTTTATTTTATTCATTAGTTAACCCATTTTTAAATAACCACACCTGAGCAAACACAACTCCAGAGAAGGTGTTCCTAAGTAATTAATGGCGCTGTGGTTTGATTGGTGCCCTCAGATTTCGATTCCGAGCACCGGTTGAAAGGTTTGGAAAACTCGCTCATTCGCTCACTGAATGTACCCGAGCTAAACTTCGGAAATTGATTCCGGGCACACCGGGCCTCAGAATCAGGTGCCGTCAGAAACTGCGTTCTTGTAAAATCTCAAAGAAAATTAAAATAACATTCCCTTGAATTTTATGGGTCTTTACATGTATACCTATTAACATTTTGTATTATCATGTAGAATTTCTTCCTTTCTCATTTTTTTCAAAGTTTCATTATTTTTTTATACAATTTTATTTTCAATTAATATTTTTGGGTTATTATTTCTAACCTCTCCCATATTTCCCTCTTTATGTTTTTATGATGAGATACCTTTTTCTAACTCATTAATCTCTCGCATGTACACCAGTTTCCATAAGATTTATTCTATTTATTTTCTTTCTTCAAGTCTCTTGATTATGTAACGTCTTCTATTTCCAAATTACATATTTTGGTACATGTATCCGTATGATCCCCTTAATATAAAAATTATTTCTATGTGATTATATATCCATTTTCTCTCACATCATCCATTATTTTGAACAGTTTGGTAACTTCGTTATGCTACTGAAATTGAACTATGATTTCCATTCCATAATCATAGTGAATACCATGACCATTTTTCAATCAAGGTTATTCATCATTTTGAAAATATAATTATTGATTATATAGTTTCATGTATGTATTCCACATTCCATTATCGTGGAATAAATGATGATTTTTAATGATTCCATGTTATATGATCCATGTGCCACCCTCATGCATGTAATGAAATGTTTATAAAAGGTGCACCATGCTAGTGCTCTAATGGGTTGGATAATTCTTATTATCATGATACTCCACATGGAATGAGGTTTTACTCATTCTAGTCCATGTAAAATAAGGGTTTGCGCATGATAATTCAACTAATATAGGGGATTACTCATGCTAATTCATGTGTAATGTGGGTTTAATAATATTAATTCATGTGCAATGATGGTTTACTGATGTTAATCCATGTGCATTGATCCTTGTCTCATTCTAATATCATGTTGTATTTGGTTTCAAAATGTCCATTTTATGATAATTATTCTATATGTTTCCTTCATTTTTATGTTTCTCTTATCCTCTATTAATATGCCTATTTCCTAACATGTAATGTATTTTTCATGTTATGACTTGTTTACACAATTACTAGGCTTTATATCTCACCCTTTTCTTATGTATGACCTTAGGATATCCCTTACATTGATAAATATGAAGTAATGTTGTTGTTATGTAAAATATTTTTTTTATAAAGATGTTGTATTATTATGTCTTAAATTGTCATGTAACGTTCCTAATATACCAAGACACTAGACCTCTCGATCCTTGGTGTTGTATTATGTGAAATATTATGAAATAATTCATGTTTAAATATGTAATAAATATAAGGGTTTTTATAGTTGTTATCAAAGAATATGTTTTGTTTTTTTTGGAATTAGGATTAGAAAACCCTAGTGAAATCCTTAAGGATAATACTAAGTATAATAAATACATCCATAATTTTGGTGAGTATAGAGGAAGTGGATTATCAAGAAAATAAATCTCTTTCTAGGTAAAATCATGTTGAGGTGGCTCTTGCAGTGATGTATCCTGGGTTAAAACCAGAAAACACCCCTTTTAGCTATACATGAATGGGAACTGGCGCATGAAAACGGGCCTTACTACACTCATGGTTCGACACTCCTAGGGGTATGCTTATGTAAATTCATAAGTTTAGTATGAACCATTATGAAGGGAGACAAAAAAATCCCATAATAAGATATGTTAGGAGAAATATCTTGGATAACATATATTGATGCCTAAAAATTTATTTGTTAATGAGTTAAATGTAATTTAAAAATCATCCCTTTAATGTTGTTGGATTCCAAATTATATGTCAGAAAATTTTAAGATACTAATTCCTATTTTTATTTTATTTTATAAAATGGTTATTAATGTGAGGAATATGCCAACCAATTCAAAGGGAGAGGTGATGAATGCCCCAATGAGATTTCAAATCCAATGGGAGCTCAAGTTGGACATATCTTGATTATGCCAAAAAATCAATAAAAAATAATGATTAACAATTTTCACTTTATTGAATGTCCTAGGAAATAAAGAAAAAGGAAGATGTTATTTCATGAAAATCCATCTGATAAAGTTGATGAGGGGATGAAGACACAATTTCCATTTATCAACAAGTGTGGGAAGAAGAAAAAAGTGAAATGTCACAAAGGGACTGGGAGATGGTTAAAGTGGGTAAAGGAAGGTCACAAAATATCAAATTTCAGTAAAATAATTCATAATCTGATGTATTGAAACAGATATTTATCTAAAGAATATTACATAGTTCTATGCTATAAATGTAGAGAAGTTGAGCATTACCCATGGCAATGCTATATTATAAGGGTTGAGAAGTATGATGAGAATAAACAATGTCCATGATCAAGGTAGAAGGGGAAGTCTAATGCTAAGATGGATAATTATTAATGAATTACATCTTACCACTAATAAAATGTAGTGTATGCCATAATGTATTTCAATTCATGTCATATGAGTATACCTTTTATGTTCTGTATGAACACTGATTTTCTGGAAGAATGGAAATTAAATCACTAGGGAAAAACTTCTATAGGGGTTGTACCACATGATGAAGTCTATTGAAATGTTTTTATTGAAGATTTTATAAGTCTCCGTTTATATTAAATTTGATTAAAAAAGACAAATTCGTTTTCTGTTCCCATGGAAGATGAAAATTTATGAGAAAAACATTCTATCGCAATGATCTAGAGTTGACGGTAGTGATATTTTCATTAAAAATCATGTGGAATTATCTCTTTGGTAATAAGTTTGAAATATATAGGGATCACAAAAAATTCTTTATATATTCACATATAATGATTTGAATATTCTATAATGAAAATGGATAGAGTGAATTAACGAATTACGACTTCTCAAACCATTTCCACCATGGGACTGTGAACAAGGTGTCAGATGATCTATGTTGGAAGGACCCATCAATTATATCATTGATGAGAATTTAAAAGGATCCATTATTCATAGATTTGATGAATTTGGACGTGGGAATAATAATTAATGGAACATCATAAATCCTTTCACAATTTATTGCTCAACCGTCTCTTTGTGAAAGGTTAATGCATTCTCAAAAGGATTATGTGGGAATTTAGAATATAGAGGAAACTATCAGAAATGGTAAATCCTTGGAGTTCAATTATAATGAAGATGGAATTTTGATATTTTGGTCAATAATAAGTGTTCCATCAAATCCAAGTCAAAATAAATAAATTTGGGATGATGCACAAAGTTTGGACTTCTCATTTCACCCAAGAAACCCAAAGATGTATCGAGATCACTGAGTAAATTATAGGTGGGATAACATGAAGAAGGAGATCGCGGAATATAAATCAATGTGCTTTGTATGTCGCCATGTGAATGTTGAGAGGAAGAAGTCTAAGGGGGTGATTAAAAAAGTACTCATACCAACATGTAAATGGGAGAACATCACCATGGACTTTTTAACCGGACATCTGAAAACATCCATTGGTAACAATTTTATCTGGGTTGTCGTGGATTCTCTTACAAAGATAGAACACTTCATTGCAATTCATGAAAATTTCACATTGGATCAACTATAATTTATATACATAAGAGAATCAGTAAGGCTATATAGAGTATCACAATATATTGTGTCTGATATAAATCCATGATTCACCTCTATTTTTTGGAATATTCTCCTACATGCTTTGAATATTGAGATGAACATCAGTATGATATATCATCCTCAAACTAATGGCTAATCTAATAGGACTGTCCAAACACATGAAGACCTAATTAGAGAATGATTAATGGACTTTAATGGAGGATGAGATCAATATCTTCCTCATGTGGATTTCTCTTAAAACAATGGTTTCAACTTAAACATACAAATGGCTCCTCGTGTATCCATTTATGGGATGAGGTGCATAACATCAGCATGTTTGAATGAAATTGGGGAACAAAAACTTCTTGGTCCATAAATGGTCGAAGAAATGGTGTATGAGGTTAAGACCATCCAGCTGCACATTAATGATTATCAATGATGAAAAAAGGGTAATGATGAAATTCATCATTGAGTTCTATAATTTGATGTCAAATACATGGTATTATTCCGCATATCCCCATGGAATAGAGTTATGATATTTGGAAAGAAGGGAAAGCTTAGTCCAAGGTACATTGGCCCTTTTGAGGTCTTGGATTGTATTGGAGTAGTGGCATATCTACTAGAACACCCACTGACAATGTCTCAAGTACATGATGTATTCCTTGTATCACTTTAGAGGAATTACATACCTTAACCATCACATGTACTCAATCTAGATGTGGTACTATTGGAGAATGACCATTCCTATGAAGATAGGAAGTCGAAGATCAAAGATCATAGGGAAAAAGTTAGATGAAATAAGTCAACATCCCTCATCAAAGTGTTATAGAGAAACTATAAGTTTGATGAAACAACATGGGAACCAGATTAAGTGATGAGGCAAAGTTACCCTCATCTGTATTAGAGTGAGAATTATAAATTTTTAGTGAATTATTTCTTAAGGGGGGTTGGTTGTATCGAACTGAAAATTCATGGATAAAATTCCATTTAATTTAATTAATTAAATGAAGTATGAATATAGAAATCACATGAATTTTTATTATTCATTCAAATTTAGTTTAAATGACGGTTATATATCATTACCATTGATTATATAACCATTTCATAATGATCACATGACTAGTATAATTTTATGGTTTTTAAAAATATTTTTTTTTCGACATAGAAAAAAGAGAGGATGGCCTCATCCAGTAGACTCGAGTCGTACAATGCTCATTTTCAGAGCATGAAAAGGATGTAGCATTATTGGAATTCCCTCTAGTCCAATTACAAGACGAGATTCAATATGTTAATCTAGAATAGAATCACATACAAGAGAAGTGGAAGTTGATAGATATTACCACTCGTGCGATGTCACCTGAGACACCCCAAGAATCAATCACAATCACACACAATACACATAGGTCTTATGTGGGTGTTATAAGGGGTTATGTTACAAGGTATTAGTTAATTTTTTTCTAATCCATTTTATAAATAAAATTATTTTTCCATCAATTCATTTATGAGAATATTTTTTTAAAAAAATATATTGAATTAGATAAATTGACATTTTGGGTAAAATGGTACATTTCCGCAATATATAAATTATTATATTAAAAAAAATTCTATTAATAATTTTATTATAATAGTATTATAATAAAACATTATTTAATTATAAATTATGATTATGTTTATTTATTTTACAATATAAAAGATTATGTATTCCGTTTGATATGAGTTATATTTTTATACTATAAAATATAATATGTATTATTGATTAAATAATTTATTTTGATAAATTAAATAATTTTTGAAATAATAAATATTTTGATTAAATATTATTATCAAATTACTTTTATTAATAATAAATTATTATATATTTTTTATAAATTCAAATGTATATTTTATTAAGGATAATTTTTTTTATCAAAATAGGTGAATTTTCAGTAAATATATATTTTATTTTAAATGTGAAAATTCAAATATTTATATAATTATTTAGATAAAACAAATATTATTTTTCTAATGAGGAGGCTGAAATTATTCAACTGTAAATATTTCAAAATTTTCTAAAACAGTCAATGTTTTTGGGTAAAAATTACATAATGAATAAATGTATCATGTGTTTTATGACATCATAATGACCCAATACTGATTTAATAAAATACAAAAAAGGGATATTTGGTAACTATCAGTTTAACCTATAATATATTGTTATTTTTTATTTTTTTTATTAAAATTTAATTCCATAGTGGACCCTCTAATACTTATAAAATATTCTAAGATTTTAAAATGATTTCCTTGAGATTGTGACTCACCTACACCCAAATACGCCAAATATTAAAATATGTTAGTCCCTTAAACTTATGGAATATTTTATACCACAACCCATTGGTAGAAACCATGGGATAAAACCATGGTATGCATTGTGGTTTTGATTAGTTTAATGTGTATTTTCCAAAACCTAAATAATAAAGAATTCACCCTAATTTCATTTATAAACACACCCATCCTGCAATTATTCTACATTCAGACCATTTGGCCCTCAACCAACATCTTCTTCATACTCCTTATACTCCATGAATGTCCCCCGAAGCTCTAAATAATTGTCTCTTAAGCTTTTGGGATCACACTTCCTAGTAAGGGATCCTCACATTACTCTCCTCCATACATATTCAAGCATCTTATTTGAAAGTAGTTCTTGTAATTTAGATTTGTTATAATGTGAATATTTTATAATAATTCGACTTCTATTCATTTCAATTTATTTTAATGATGGATTATTTATCCTCCCTCATTTTTACCATTACCTTGGCTATTACTATTCCAATGTTTTGTAAGGTATTTCACTCTTCTCATTTCCATTCAAGCTACTCTTTTACATTATGCTTCCTATGTTACAAATTTATATGTTTCATTATGATGTTACATTACCCCCATACTTCTTATTTGATGTATATATTCTGATATCCTACATTCAATCTAATCAATCCCCATTATGATCCTTTAAGAACACATGTTATTTTGCCGAAATTCTATAATGGATTTTCCACCCTCATCTATTATCAAGCATTATTTTCATATTATGTATCATAATTTATTTTATTCCTATGTTTTTATATGTTATTATATATCCTACATACTAAATATTTGATGACTAAATGATTATATCACCTTTCCCTCTTGTTTATCCCTCTTATGAACCCTTATGTATACTCGTTACCATGCCAATTTTTCATAAGGAATTTCATCCTTTCTCATTTTTGTCGAATTTTTTTTATGTTGTTATACACTTTTATTTTAAATTACTAATGTTGGTGTTTGATTTCACAACTCCCCTACACTTTCCTCCTTATGTTTTAATAATGATATACCCATTTCTCGCTCATTTATCCCTCCCTTGTACACCTGTTACTATAAGAGTTATTCTATTTCTCCACTATCATCAAAATTCTTTATTATGTTATGCCTTATATGAAAAAATTTAATATGTTGGGTCATGAATCTATATAACCGCCTTACTATACATTTCTTTTACATGATATGATATATCCCTTTCTCTCTCATAAATCTTTTTTTTTATTATTTCACTATATTATGATGCTAAAATTGCACCGTGATTTTCCATGCCGAAATCATAATCAATACAATGTCCATTTCTCTATCAAGGGTATTCAATATTATTCTCATATATATATATATATATATATATTGATTAAAGAGTTTCATTTACATATTACACATTCCTTTATCGTGGAATAAATGATGATGTTGAATGATTCTATGTTATATGATCCATGTGGCACACTTATGCTTGAAATGGAATGTTTATATAGTGTGTGCCCTGATAGCGCTCCAATGAATTTGATAATGTTTAGTATGATGAAACTTGATGTTAAATGAGGTTTTACGTGTGATAATACATGTGAAATGAGGGTTTACTCTGGCCAATTCATGTTCAACAATTGTTTACTCTTGATAATTCAAGTACAATGAGGGTTTACTCATGATAATTTATGTGCAATGAGCATTAACACATTCTAATCCATGTTCAATGAGCCTTGGTTCATGATAACTTAATGTTGTATGATGTTTCCAGATTTCCATGTTATGATAATCTTGCTATATCAAGTCATTATGATCATGTTTCTCTTATGCTCCATTGATATGCCTATTGTCTAACTTGTATTGTATTCATCATGTTATGACTTGATTACTCCCTTAATGGGATTTACAGTTCATTCTTTTCTTATCTGTATCCTTGGGATATCCAATTATATTCTAAGTATGATTGAATGTTTTTGTCATGTAAAATATGTTTTCCATATTGATGTTGTATTTTAATGCCATAAAATGTCATGTAATGTTCTTAATTTCCCAATACACTAGACCCCTCGATCCTCAGAGTTGTCTAAAGTGAAATTTTATATAATAAATCATGTTTAAATATGTAATAAAAAAGGGTTGTTAGAGTTCATCAGAAAGATCTAGGCTTATAGGGTCTTTTGAGAATATCCTATCATCCTCAGACTAGTGATAAATATGAGTGCATTATTCTAGTTCTGCATGATATGTTATGACACTATATTTTGGATTTTGGTGGGTCATTGGAATAATATATAACACAATAGATTTTTTCAGATAATAATTTATTCCAATCATCATTAGAAATGAAACTCTATGACTCCATGAATGGAAGGCCGTTTCATTTTCTTCTTTTCTTGTTTAAGGAATGTGAGTCAGCACTTTTTGTCCCTAATCTCGTTAGAAGACATTTAAGAAATTTTATTTGATCAAAAAGAGGTTAGGGACCTCAATGAGGCATAAAATGGATTATGATTCCCATTTAATATGACCTATATAATTTTATGATGGACACCATGGTTTCCAATGGATGTCACATTCATTACATCCATGTTGTATCAAGGAATGGGGAATACTAGTTCCCATGTTTGTCGGGCATTATGATATAATGGAAAAGGAATGCCAACTGGAATATTTCTTATCCCATCCACTATACTACATCAACATGAATGAAGAATTCTATATATCATAGCATCGATGATATCATTAAGATCCTTACCATTTGATAGATGTAGAAAATTTCAATCTTTGTACTTATGGATCCTTTATGGTGAACCTGATATAGGTTGTGGATCTTTCTAAGAAATATATCTGGGGTGTGACTATACTATTGGTGTGAGATTTGAGGAAGTATGGGTGATTTCAAGTGGAGACCTGGGAGAGGGAGCATGAAATGGGAACACATTATCCAAACTTGTTTTCTAAGACCTCAAAGTGAATAATGGAGCATCTTAGGGATGATCTAGTATATTATGGGGAGGTTTTACAATCCCATATATTTTAAAGTATGTTAATCTTTGAGTTTATTATTATTTTTTATTTCATTTTAGTTTTACCTCATCCTTAAACATCAGTGATCACAATTCATTATAGACACCTTTAATTTTTATAAATGTAGTCATAGATTTTAATGAAACATGATAAATAATGAGACTATCGACATAGAGAGACTTTATTATGGGAAATGGAATAATGTATAAAAATGTAGTTCTAAAATATTTATTGGAGTTTTATTATAAAATGGTAAATTATTACCATTCGTTTATGGTATTTTGAGAATATATTTAAGAGGTTTTTGCTGTATAAAAAGAAAAAAGCCCGAAAACCCACCATTATAAAATTTACACACCTTATAAAGGGAATGAAAATCATTTAATGTTCGATAATTTTTAATAAAATAATTAGATTTCAGTGTTTTATCTTCTTATTCAATTAAAAAAATTTCATTATGTGTAACTTTTTATATATCATGTAATTACCTACAATTCTATTTTAATGTATCATTTGTGGATGATTTTTCCATTTATCTTAATGATGATCTTCTACTATCAACACAGGGAACCCCATGTTATTTTGGAGTGTCATTGTTCCTTATGGACATCCTGATAACACATCAGAACCACAATAGGATCTTTTACGTAGAGTTTTCCTCTTATTACATTTGTTATCCCACCATTATGTTGTATTCCCCTAACAATGTGAATTATCTATATTGATCATCATTAAATTTTATAATGGTCTATTTTGATCTTGTAACCTCTTAATAGTAATATTCAGCTTCTTCCTCATGGGAATTTTTTATTAGAATCATTTATTTCTATGTGAGTTAATGTAGGGTGTCTAAATACTAACATGATGGTTTGATATTTTCTATATATACACAATATTTTAATTTCCCAAACTTAAGATGCACATGAATTGATTATTTAATGGGTGGGGTTATTCCTTAGAGTCTATTGAATTATATTTTTTATTGACTTGTCTTATAGCTACCAGTTTATTAAATTGACCTCAAATATAATTGATTTCTCTAATAGCCTAAACTGTGTTTATCAACACATGGAACCATAAGTTATGGATAGACATAGAATCCATAAGGTACCAATTTGTGCTTATTGTTTTGAATATCTATCAATTTTAATATAAATTAAAGATGTAATTGAAAGAAAAAAGGTAGTTCAAATAATTAACCACACAGTCTTATGATGTGATATTATGATATCCACGCTGTTATGAAGTGATTTTTGATCTATTTTGAAATTATTATATATCATTCTTGTCCCAAGAACATGCACGGAAATATGTAGTAATGTTGATAATGGTTGGTATTGGCCCAGTCCAATTGTGTAGTTCTTATAGTGAGTGGGCTCATCTTATCCCCATGATGCAATGCTTATTGGGCATTGACCTAGATTTTGAAATTATTATTGGGATTTGACCCAGATTTATTGTGATTAATTTAACATGATTATATGGTTGTTGTGGTAATGATTATCATACATGCTTAGATAGATTCTAGAATTAAACTATTGATGGTTATTTTACCAGGGTTATATATTTGTTGATGGCATGGTTGTGAGACATTCTAACAGAATTTATGGAATGGGGATGAATTAGGTTGTGTGTTATGTGATAAGTTTTTGAATTAAATAATTCCCATTTTTATATATTTTTTTTAATATTAATATTATTATTTTTGTTTTTTATACATGATAGTGGAGTCCAACTGAGTTATAGTCTAATCCTAATTAGACCACCATTTGTAACCTGATCAGATTATATGGAAAAATGTTTTGACAAGGGATGAGAAATTTTCTATTTTTTTTACTACATGGTATGGAGAATGAAGGAGGGACCGACATGGGGTTTGTAATCTGGGTATTTTGATTAATTTATTAAGTCATCTAGTTTTTTCTTTAATTTGTTTATGAGATTACATTTAGTTAAATTCCATCATGACATTTCATTATTTCTATTCTTATTTATTTGATTATAATGACGACTTTTATTTTTGGTTCTTTTATTATTTTTACTCTAAATTCAATCCATTATATTTCTTATTTATACTTCTATAAAACTACTTAAAAAAGGTATAGTCTCCTAGCTATTCATTCAACCCCCACGATACTCGTCAAGAGCCTCTAACCTACAATGAGGTGAGCTTGAGGTGACCTAACCAACACTTTTTGGCCACATGCGAGAGTTCAATTTCTTAAGACGTTACATAAAATATGTAAATCATGACTTATTATTTTAAATCTATTGAACCTTAGGTTGACCATAGGTAATTAGTTGTCATTATCTATTCAAATACTTCAATGTGGTTCATAATGAAAATGTGAATTAAACCACAAATATCCCTAGAGTTTGACAAACATGATTTTCATTAGGGGTATACTCATCGTGAATGATAATGATGGATGAATTGTACTCGACTAACTCATTTCGAAGATATTTTTCCTAGATTCAACTTTTCTAAATCCATTCCATCTTATGTTATGCAAACATGTGTATTTTTTCAATGAAAACGACACTACATTCACTAACATAAGTTAGGACATTCTTCTATACATAGTAATTTTTTAATTATTTTCACTAATGCTTTCCGATACAAGTTTAGAAATGTCATCAAAATATAGACATGATATAGAATATAGTAACCCCTAAATTTCAGACATAGATATCACATCATAATAGTCCAATATTCTTAAAAATAACATAATGATTGATTCCAGAATCATGTTGTTCTAATAACAATGGAAACATAGATACATAAATAAATGTTTCATAAGGGAACTACATCACCCCCACAAAATTCATGAAAACTAATACCCTTCAAGAACATATAATACATAATATATTTCTCTATAACTTAGGTAATAGAGACATAATAAAGGGTGATCTCAGATTCTCAATATGAGTTAAAAAGGGAGATAAAAATGATAACTTATACCAAATATGAGCAGATATATTTGATAACATGAAAATAAAATTTTAAAACCATACCCTTTTTATCATTGATCATAATAATAAATCATGGAATGAATACTGGTTTTTTATAATCCATTAATCATAATTTAATTAATGATCATGAGTCATGAAAGCATAAAATTTTCCTAAGACATAATTTTTTTGGCATAACATAAGTATAGAAAATCATTTCATTAGTATTAAAGTATCACAAGAAAGATATACATAGTGGATTGGGTTCACTATCCATTTCAACCTAGCTGTCAAGGTTTACTAATATTACTATCATAGTGGAAGGAGACAATTACTAAATTGTGTTTATTCCCCATTCTATTTATATTTATCTCATCAGCTATCAATTTTTACCCAACACATTGGAAGAATATATAAATATAATCTAATAAATACCATATTTAAATCTATACACATCTATACCAAAAGATAATAAATCAATAATTATATCATCATAAAAATAGTTATGGAAATAATAGGAGTTTAAAAAAAATTCATCATGGAATAACCCATCGATAAGAAATAGGTTTTATTAATTTTTAATCATTTCATCACTGCAAACCCCTAGAAAAAAATTGAAACAAAAATATTTTTTTATAATAATTATCAATCATCCATAGAAATAATAATGATGGTATCATTTTCATATATCCCCTACAATGGTTAGGAAATTTCCATGGATTCTATCTATTATATATAATGCTTTTAAAATACCACTTGAGAATTTCTGGTTGAAAATACCCTTAACATTGAAATACATTATTTAAAATCAGAAAATATCCCATGTATTAATCTAAAACTTTCCATTGAAAATGACCAGATTTTTTTAATAAATCATTAAAAAATTTATTGGTCATGAATGTGGGAAATTAAGTTCATTTTTTATAATTTAAAATAATGATTTTTTTCACATTTAGTGTAAAAATTATAAAGTACATCGTTTTGACCATGAAATGAATATTATCTTTTACCCATTCAATAATAATTTATACATGGGTGAAAATGAATTTATATAATCATTAAAATAGAAACAAATTGCTTAAAATAGTTATTGAATTACATGGAAGATAAAGGAATTTTTTCCAATGAGAGAAATAACATCAACATTCATTAAAAAAATTATTTTAGATTCTTGAATAAATTTTGAGATGAAAAATGAAATGAAAACATATATTTTCTATAAATTACTACATTATAATAAAATTCATGAATTTTTTGATACATTGAGCATGAAATTTTATTATAAAAAAACAAAATTATAAAAAAAATCTTGCTAGATAATGAGATCATAATCATTTACTTCTTTGTTATATTTAGAATCATAAACCGCATGAAAAAAAGTTAGAAGGATATTTATATAGATTAATTTAAATTATAATACTCATAAAGTATGTTAACTTTTACTATATAATCCTATAAAAATAACGAATTTTTGAATATGTCATGTGTCACATCAGATAAAGTAAATTGAAAATCCATTGTCTCATGATCCACTTGCATCGAAGGAACTCTTACCCCCAATAAATGAAATTTTCCTTTACTAAAATTTAGTTGTATCATAATTTAAATATTTATAAATTCATATATGATACATTTATAGCATTTAAATGCCCTTTTATTATTTTTAACTAATTCAAATAATATATTATGGATATTACTTATTTTTTTATAGGAATTTGGGTTTGGTATTTCAATTCCTTTTACATAGATCATGGATCTATAATAGATAGATTATTAATAAATATATAAAAAATATTTATATATATAAAAATTTATTTATATTTATAGTAACCCATAAAATTTAAAAATTATTAAATAATTACACCATTCATGGATATGGACAGTCATACATGCAGCTAATTGTAATTTTAAATTTTTAGTGAATGGAAGTAAAGATACATAAATAATAATTCACCTTTAAATGAAATATATTATTTAATAAAAAAAATATTCACAAAATCCCTCTTTATTACAATCCATGTAAAACTAAAACAAAAAATGTATAGCATCACTTTATAGATGAAGTAGTCTACACATACGCACAAGAAACATTATCATTTCCTAATGGATTGAAAGGTAATAAGAATGATTTTTTATTATAATTATAAAGGAATATTTATTTCATAAATATTATATGTATATATGATATACATAATTATATTCATCTCTAATAACTTGTGATGGAAAAATAATTTCAACGGTTCATATTCCGGTTGTCTTATTTTAAAATGATAGAATATTTCACTACGCATTTGATGAGAGAGGGAATTTATATAGGTTATTTAATTAATATAATAACATAAAAATATACTTATGATTCTATTTTTTCTTTTATAATGGTTTAAGAATATTTTTAAATGTATTTGATAAAATTATGTTACAATTCATGATTTATAACTATACATATTCATTAGGAATTATTTTATAGTTTTACACCAAATCCTACCTACGATGGGTTTGTAATCAATCTAGGGAATATACTGTTTGGGGGATATAATTAAGGTTTTTCTTCATGAACTTTACTATCCAAAAATATCTTCATGTGTGGATAGGAGAAAAGATGGTGTGTCCTTTTTTAAGTGTTGGAGAGTACACAATTGGAATTCTTTTAAAAATATACAATATATTATTGTAATATTCCAACAAAATTGTTCAAAAATTGAAAAATTAAGAATATAATATTTCATAGGTTCAGAATATGTCCATTACAAATAATTTAGACAACCCTTAGTTCAATTTAACTCATATCTCATTGTTTCGACCCCGGGTAAATATGATTTAACCTTAACAAGGGTAACATATGTCTGTTAATAATTTTAAAATAGATTTTGATGAAAAAATAATTTAAAATAATAACTAATATTAATTATCATGATTATAAATGTAAAATCCATTTGTTAAATTATACTTATTTATGTTGATGAATCTAATTTCAAATTAAACCCCCAGATGTAATGAAAAGATGTTTTCAAATGAAATATGATTCACATTTAAAAAATTTGAAACATATCAAAATTTATCATAAAAATGATTTTCATAAACTAAATTTTATTAATGACATGGAAATATGAAAAATTTATCTTTTAAAACCATTTTAATCAAAATTTACCATTTAATATTATTCAAATAAGATGTATTGTTTTAATTAAAATTATCATTATTCATTATTACTCGAAAAATTAATATTTTTATAAAATTAAACATAATTATTTCTAAGGTAATTGTGACATGTATATTAAAAAATTAGATTTTATTTTTCAATTTCATTTTAAAATATTTTCAACAATTAATTACATTACTTTCTCGCAAACTCAATAAAACCCATTTTTCAAAAAAAATGTCTTTTTGAAAAATGTAACCACTTTACTAAAAAGTAATTTTATTTACCTAAACCCCTTATACATATTTTTATTTATATCGATATTATTATTCATACTAAAAATATGGTTTCTGGATAATAATTCGTTATTATATTATTATTCGTTTATACCTAGGGTTACAAGTATCACAATCTATCAAATAAATGAAATTTATTTTAACAAATATTACCCAAAATATCTCAATGTTACAAGTCATGGGTAAATTTTAATGATATTTCATTCAAATTATTTCATTTGATGTTTTATTACTTAGATTAATTTTTTAATATTATTTATATGAGTAATATTACCCAATAAAAATACCTTAATCATATATTGGTTCAATCATTCAGATATTTTATTTAGATTAAAAAACATAGCATTTAAATACCATTTTTTATAAAAAATTAAATATTTATGAATATTGTTATTCCAATTATTTCGGTGAGTATTTTTAAGGAATGGGCTTATTAGAACACGATTCATGGTATAAAAATTGATATTAAATACTACTCCCAAATAATGTGTATGATTTTTTAATTATTTTAAGACATTTATTGAATTTTGTTAAAGCATTCAATTTTGTCTCTCAACAACCATATTAAATTATAGAGTCCTTATAGAAGAAATATAATTACTTTACAATCATCATCGAGTAAACTTTTATTAAATGAAAGCAACACAAGAGATACAAGAAAATAGGGTTCATGGAGGCATGAAGTAGTGCAGGCTGAGGGCATCCCCATGGATCAAATTAATCCCATCATGATTCAAGGACATCAAATTGTGGAGGACTAGGGGGGGCAGGGCTAATAAAATTAAAGGAAGAAAGGCAGTTCGTGACTTGGTTTCCCTCTTTCTAAGTGTGCATCACATTGGTATTTCTAACAAGAATACCCCATTAATTTATTATTATGTTTGAAATTGACCCGGGTGAGGTTTTGAGGACTATTAAGGCATTATATAAGATCATGTAGTCAGTTTCAACCTTGGATAACTCAATTCACTTATGGTGGCATAGATTGATACCCTGGAGAAAATCATTGGCCTCCGCTTTAAGGGATGTGTAACGACCCAAACATTCATTAATGGAAAATGCTTTTGATCTAATTATATGTATCATTATGTAAAATATCAACTTCTTTGGTTTTATGTTACCAATTTTGATAATTACAAATATAGTTTTTGAACAGTGATCACCTGATTAGTGTAAATATAGGGCTTTTACAAACCCATTTTACTCAGACAAAGGAAGTGATGGCCTCATCTAGTAGACATTACCCATACGAAGCACATGTCAGATCTTGAAAAGGAGTTGGCATCATAGGGATTCTCTCATGACCAAGCTCATGCGATGCTTGAATGCGTTAATCTTGAGCAGAACCGCCTACTGGAGAACTGGAAGTTGATAGAGATTACCTCTCGAGCGATTTTATCCGAGCCACCCCAAGAGTCTGTCACCATCGCATAGATCACCCCTTGGTCTTATGCGGGTTTTTGAGGGTTTATTTAACAAGAGACTAGTACTATAATTTGTACATTATTTATGTATATAATAATTAATTTACCTTCATTTTATTATTTTTACCTTGTAAGTAATTTTTAAATAACAAATAGTATTTTATTCATAATGTTCAACTATGAAATATATTTCGATGAATTAATGGATTTTTGAATTAAATAATATGTTAATAAATTATTATTATTATTAAAATAATTTTTATGAAATATAAATGATTGTATAAATTTATGAATTCAATTGTAATTTTTATTATGGTTTGAAAGCCATTTTTTTGTCAAAACCCATGAATTTTTTATAAATGTTGGTTTTTATTTTAAAAGTGAAAATTATCATATTTATAAAATTATTTAGATAAAATAAATATTATTTCTGGAATTAGGACATCGAAATTATCCAATGGTGAATTTTTCATAATTTTCTGAGACAGTCAAATTTTTGGGTAAAAATTAAATACCATTTAAATTTATAATGTGTCTTATGACATCATAATGACCCAATAGTGATGTAATAAAATACTATAAACATTATTTTCAGACAATATATGTTTTACCATTAAGATAATGATATTTTGGGTTTGTTTTTTATATTTTAAAAAGCATCACTGGACCCTTCAAGACTTATTAAACATTCTGCCTTTTTAAATTGTTTTCCTTGGGAGTGTGACTCCCCTCCACAAAAAGAACCACATTATTTTAAGATATTAGGAATTTGGCCACATAAAATATAGTTTTACACTTCCCTTTTAAAAAATCCATTGGAAAAAACCATGGTTTGGTCTGTGGTTTAGATTAGTTTAATATCAAGTGTCCCAAACTTAAATAATAATGAATTCCCTCACCTTTCCTTTATAAACCCACACAAGCTCCCACTTCCTATTCACTCAATGTAACAGCCGGAGATTTTATGAAAAATATTCTTTTTAATTTTATTAATGTCTTGTGTTGTACGCTACAACAAAAGGAGCTTGCACAACACACATCCTTGAATTGCCTTGCAATACACGCAATCGCGACCTTCCTCGATAGCGTGTGTAGTACGCAATAACCAGTTTCACTAAACAACGATATGCTATTAAAATGTTATTAAAACTAGCCGTTATGAATAGTAATAACCACTTTTTGAAATTTTTTAAATTTTATTTTTCAAAATGGATTTCATTTTTGGATTCATAGTATCGAATTTATCCTAAGGTGAAATTTTGGTACATTTCGGATAACTTCCATATTCTGATGAATAGTGAAAATTACTAAATTATAATTAAAAACAACTTTTTTAATCGAAATAATTAATAGAGATAAATTATTAATTTGAGTGGTTTTAAAGTATATTTAGAATAAATTTTTTTAATTTAATACAATGTTGGTCATTGGTTGTAATTTCACATTTAAACCAGACATAATCAAGTTTCAATCTTTTAATATATTTTGTTTCCTAAAAACACGCTATTTATTTTAAAAACGGGATTTAATTATAAAATTAATTAATGCAACTTCTATGTTATGAATTTTGTAAAATAGATTTCACTTTTGAATTCGGAATATGAAATATAGCTTAGGATGAAATTTTGGCATTGTTCTGAAAAACATCAATTTTTGATGAATAGTGAAACTACTAAGTGGTAGTTAAAAAAAATGAATTTTTCATAAAACTTAATTTTACCGCTTCTGTGAATGGAATTTCAAAAATCCTAGAGACACGGTATATGTTAGTAAGTAAAATGTGGTTCAATGAGATGAAAATAATTTTTGGTGAATAGTAACTTTTTACTTTTTTTTACCACGGTTAATAGTAAATAGGGTAATTAAGGGTAAGAATGATATAAATATTACCCTAAAACATGTCCTAATTCTATTGGATAAGTTTAATTAGACCAAAAACAACCTTATGAATAAAATATGACCATTTAGGCCCACTTGGATTAGATTAGGACATTTATTATTATTTAATTCAAAGAAGAGTTAAAAGAGTTAAAATCAAAGTTTATTTACTAAAACATTTTTAATATAGGGTTATACATAAGATAAATTAGATTGTAAATATTACTTAGAAAGCTAAAAAGATATCCTAAATAATGGTATTTTATTTGTAATTTTTAGACATCAAATAATTTAATTTATTTATGACACAAAGATGATGCAGTAATTATCTTATTAATGAAATATTGACATAATTGATGTTATAAACACCAAACTGAATGTAATTTGAGACTTTTATGAATTCCACTAATTTTCTAGGTTACTATGATATATTAGTGTTGATTTAATCAACTTGTTTAGAACATATAATTCTGTTATGACTTTCACAAAAATCATATATCAAATAGTGTCAAAATTGACACAAAATAGTTTTTAAATAAAATATTATATTATTAATTGTTATTTTATTCCTAAAAATCTAAGGTTCGGCCAAATAACTTAGATAAGGATATATATATTAATAATAAACAATTTGGGGTTCATTTGGCATGTTATAGTAAGTTTATTAACCATATAGTGAAAGAAAACAAAAAGACACGGTAAAAGTTAAATTATTTAACTTAGAGTTAAATCTAATTGATAAGGTTACAATAATACCCTAAACTTGTCTAAATCTTATTGTTTGATAGTATTTCGACCCATCCCCACTTTAGCTTCGAAATAAGACCCTTTGGAACCATTATAAACCGATTTTGACTTTAATATAAAATAATATTTTGAGATATTCCTAAGGTGCCCCTCTCCTCCCTTATAAAAGGACACCTCCTCCCCCTCCTCCTCACACCAATTTGAGCACTCAAGCTCGGCCAACCTCTGCCAAAATCTCTTCTTAACTTCCATAGAAACATCCTATAGGTTCTGGTCTTCCTCAAAGACCAATTTTAGTTCCCTAAGAGGAGGTCTCCAAAAGGCGCTTCAAAGAAGAGGTAATTACCGTTACCAATTCTTTCATCTTTATTTCTTCTTCCACTTCTTCTTCTTAGGTTCTTTCATTATGAAGTAATAACATCAGTATCACTCATATAATGATATGTTATTATAAGTATGAAACAACCCTATTTCACCATCTATCCATCCTACGGAAAAAGAAATCACCGCGCGTGCGTACGTACGGAATACCGTCTCCACGCTGTGGTGTAATCTATTTTCCACCACCACCTTACATGGATGGGTATAATGGTGTAAAGAATAACTATAAATAGTTATTACAACATCATATTGATTCTGATATATTTTATAATCCACTCCAATTCAATTCAATATTTATGGAAATGATATCATCGCTCGTGCGTACGTACGGACTACCGTCTCCACGACGCGATGAGATTCATTCTCCATGTTAACCATTTAAGAATGATTATAAAGTATATATAAGAAATAATAATGAAATATATGACATTATAAATCTACTGTATTTATGTATATATATATATATATATATGTATGTCATCTACTTACTTCCATTCAAGACAATAAGGAAAGGAAAACAGCGTTCATGCGTACGTACGGACTACCGTCTCCATGAACGGTGTTTTTCATTTCATTTATCTATCTATTATATGTATATATATACTGAATATATATGATATATTAATAATATTTTATATTCTGGAATTAAGTAAATCATGATATAATTAATAATAATGTCAAGAACAACAAGTCAAAACACCTACGATAAATGAAACGATTTTACCCAAAACGCTTCTTTAACATGGAATTTACAAAAGAACGGGTAATATAATGTCATAAGTGAACCATATATGATATCATAACAATGAATATGATTCTATAATAAGTCAATGACATTATTTAAATCATTATACAGGAGGTTCGGACACATACGAAGCTAATCGGACCTAAGGTAAGGGGAAATATCACAATCTCATTTTTATCCGAGATTGTTTATTCGTAAGTATTTACTGGGGTGTATTTTATCATCCACATCCATGTTTCCTCAATATGTAATATTATTTCCATCAACCTAAAATTGTTTAAATCCAATTTTACCCTTCAATGAGTTTTTAGTAAAGGATATGAAAGGAATATTTTTTCGTTTTTCGTACGAGGTACTTTTTGACTTTTCCGACAAAAGTATGAAGAATGTTTTTTTAACTTAAACGGCACGAACGGATTTTTATGGTTTTATAAAGCCTTATTTTCATGAAGCTTCCTCCAAAATAATTCATGACTATTTTTAATAAAATCTCTTTCTTTTAAAATTGCATGATGTTTTGTGAAAAGAAATTGATTTTGAAGATGAAAGGATATTTTCCTCAAGAATTCATTTCAAGTGTTTTATCAAAATTATTTTCCATATAAGATAATAAAGGGTTCTGTTTCTATCCATATTTTTACATTGATTTTACTATGTTGTGATGGAATTATGTTTATGAATTCCTTTATTTTATATGAATGGTTTTATGATGTCATGTTTTTTAATAATCCCATTTTTATTACATGGGTTATGAAATGATGTATGATTTATGATTTTGTGGCACACATAAGAATGGTATCATTATGAGATGGGTGGGACATATATCTCCCTCCAATGCATTGGGTAAAGATTTTATATATCATGAGATAGACATGGCTGAAATGGTAGGTTATACCGGTTCAGTGAAACAGGATTGAAACGAGGGTTACTCGATTCAGAAAGGGACTTTGTCCACTAATATAGTCTTGGCAATGAGTCTTGACTAATAAGAAATGATTCTATATGATTATGTGTGTATGCCACAAAGTTTCATGTTTTATGTTATGATTTTTGGGATTTCATTTCACTACTATGATTTATCCCATGTTATGAAATTATGATCTCTTTTGCAGGTTAAGATTTCCAAAAGTTATGTTCTTATGAATATGAAGTGATTGATTATTCTTTTGTTTACCCTTACTGAGCATTTGAGCTCACTCTTTTATGTTTTCTTTTCCCCAGGATATAAAGAAAGGGTTTAGGTATAAAAAAAGGAGATCTTTATGGGAGATATTGAAGATCTTTCACCACGATTAGAAGATTACGTTCCGAGTTTCCAAAGACAATAAACTATTACGATCCTTGTGTGTGTGTTTTTGTTATGTACTAAGTATTCCGCAAAAGTAATGTAATGTCAATGTACGTCAGGCTTCGGGTATCTACAGTTGGTATCAGAGGAAAGGTCTAGTCAACCTTTGGAAACTAGGATGCGAAAATGTTAGTGAGATCCCTAGAGATATTTCTACGGTATGTCTAGGGATGTCCCTAAGGTTAAGTATACGTATAGGTTATAGTCCTAGAATTGCTCTAACGATCTTAGAATTTAACCTAAGATGTTAGATATTGAGGGTACTACCCCTTTATTATGTTGTTTTCCCTAGCATGATTTTTGCCTCTCACACTATTCTGTTTGGGTTTTAGAAAATGGCTGCAAACAAGATGATTCACGATAATGGAGGATATGATGGACAATGGAATGATATTCTTCATAATGAAATGGGATTTGGAAGTCCAAACATCAATATTATGCCGAATCAGCAATCTCATAATATGATCAACAAAGTAAAATTTGGTAAGTTTCCTGATTCGACTAATAAGAGAAAGATGGAGTTTCACGATGATCATAGAGGAAAGAAAGTTCAATTTCCCCTATGTAAATCATGTGGGAAGAGGCATCAAGGAGAATGTTTCAAAGGAACTGGAAGATGCTTTGGGTGTGGAAAAGAAGGACACAAAGCAAGTAAGTGCAAAGGAAAAGGGTCGGTTAACACCATGGATGAGGATAATGGTATTGTTACGACATCAAAAATGGTTAAGTGTTTTAAATGTGGAATGTATGGGCATTATGCAAACAAATGCCCTAAGGGAAAGACTCATTAAGAGAATCAGTATGGTCATATGGGTAGTATTTATGTGGATGATGATGAAGAGACTACAAATGATATGTGAGATGAAAGAATTTTTGAAGCTCGGTCAATGGTTTAAGATTGTAGTGGAATGATTACATGTTTATCATGTGTAATGTTGTATAAGAAATCTCATGGTACTATGGAATAAAGAGACGTCTAAGGATTGTTACACTGTTGTCTTTCCTTGAGTTATGAAAGTGTATGATTAATGGTACCACTATCCATGAAAGGTTATTCAGATATTTTTAGAATTTAGATGATATGCGCACAATGAAGGAATAATAAGATAATGGGGTGTTTGATTATATTCATGAGCTCATGATTGATATAAGGACTAAGTGATATCATGGTTTGAGTATATAGAATTTTGAGGATTTTGGTATGTGGAAAGTGTTAACTTTTAACAGTATTCATGATTTCACTAAGGTTCAATGGGTATTCATTCTTCAAGAGAATACATGATTAAGGCCTTTGAATGTTTGGAATGTGACCAACAAGACATATCTTATGATATATGGGGATCAACGACAGTATTAAATCTCTGGTAATCGTTTTCACTATGCTATGAGAGTGGACTGCAGTATTATGGATAAGCCTAAAGATTAGAATGGATTATGTTGGACATATGTTAGTATTGTTTAAGGATAGAAGTTTTTTCAATATTATTGATGGGATGTTATAGTAATATAGTTTTAGAAAAAGGACAACCTGCAGGACGGGCGACATCCCATCGCGTCGGACAAGGCTGTAGGAATCGAACCCACAACCGAAGTGCGACTGGCCTTTATCGCCTACCACTGGCCTACAGGAAGTCCCTGTTTAGTAGAAACTAGTTTTATTATATTAAGCAGTATGATATATAAGGAACCATATGTGATTAATCTCACTATAGATCGACTTATGTATATAATTTTTGCCAACCTTTTGTTTGAGACAGATGGAATGACCCGTCATTCTATCACATGATCTGCTAACACTTCACGAATAACAAATTCAACTTCATTTATTTAAGAGATGAAGTGGAAATTGTTCAAGGCATGAACTACAGTGAGATTGTACCAAAATAATGAAAGTATTTATTCTAATTCAAATTTTCAACTTTAGGGAAATGATCTTGAAAACCAAAAATGTTGTCCTAGTGATCTTATACCTGATGAATCGGATGGTACCTTAGATCGTCACAAATTAATGGATTTTTGATTGTTGGCTTTTCCATAGCCATGTTCTCTACCACTCTCCATCGGAACATGATGGTTAGATTTCTCCTCCATATCCATATTTTCACATATGTGGAAACCCAGTGATTAGTTTATTTGGGTAACCGTTACGTTTCATACTTTTGTTTTTAAAGATTGGTTTTGATATTTCTTTTTACGATGTGGGTTTCTATTAAAGGAACTTTCGAATAGTAAACCATTTATAACCCCGATGAATTTCGATGGCGAAATTCATTTTAAGGGGGGTAGAATGTAACAGCCCGAGATTTTATGAAAAATATTCTTTTTAATTTTATTAATGTCTTGTGTTGTACGCTACACCAAAAGGAGCTTTCACAACACACATCCTTGACTTGCCTTGCAATACACGCAATCACGACCTTTCTCGATAGCGTGTGTAGTACGCAATAACGAGTTTCACTAAACAGCGATATGCTATTAAAATGTTATTAAAACTAGCCGTTATGAATAGTAATAACCACTTTTTGAAATTTTGTAAATTTTATTTTTCAAAATGGATTTCATTTTTGGATTCGGAGTATCGAATTTAGCCTAAGGTGAAATTTTGGTACATTTCGGATAACTTCCATATTCCGATGAATAGTAAAAATTACTAAATTATAATTAAAAACAACTTTTTTAATCGAAATAATTAATAGAGATAAATTATTAATTTGAGTGGTTTTAAAGTATATTTAGAATATATTTTTTCAATTTAATACAATGTTGGTCATTGGTTGTAATTTCACATTTAAACCAGACATAATCAAGTGTCAATCTTTTAATATATTTTGTTTCCTAAAAACACGCTATTTATTTTAACAGTGGGATTTAATTATAAAATTAATTAATGCAACTTCTATGTTATGAATTTGGTAAAATAGATTTCATTTTTGAATTCGGAATATGAAATATAGCTTAGGATGAATTTTTGGCATTGTTCTGAAAAACATCAATTCTTGATGAATAGTGAAACTACTAAGTGGTAGTTAAAAAAAATGAATTTTTCATAAAACTTAATTTTACCGCTTCTGTGAATGGAATTTCAAAAATCCAAGAGACACGGTTGATGTTAGTAAGTAAAATGTGGTTCAATGAGATGAAAATAATTTTTGGTGAATAGTAACTTTTTACTTTTTTTTTACCACGGTTAATAGTAAATAGGGTAATTAAGGGTAAGAATGATATTAATATTACCCTAACACATGTCATAATTCTATTGGATAAGTGTAATTCGACCAAAAACAACCTTATGAATAACATATGACCATTTAGGCCCACATGGATTAGATTAGGACATTTATTATTATTTAATTCAAAGAAGAGTTAAAAGAGTTAAAATCAATGTTTATTTACTAAAACATTTGTAATATAGGGTTATACATATAATAAATTAGATTTCAAATATTCATTAGAAAGCTAAAAAGATTTCATACATAATGGTATTTTATTTGTAATTTTTAGACATCAAATAATTTAATTTATTTATGACACAAAGATGATGCAGTAATTATCTTATTAATGAAATATTGACATAATTGATGTTATAAACACCAAACTGAATGTAATTTGAGACTTTTTATGACTTCCACTAATTTTCTAGGTTACTATGGTATATTAGTGTTGATTTAATCAACTTGTTTCGAACATATAATTCTGTTATGACTTTCAAAAAAATCATATATCAAATAGTGTCAAAATTGACACAAAATAGTTTTTAAATCAAATATTATATTATTAATTGTTATTTTATTCCTAAAAATCTAAGGTTCGGAAAAATGACTTATATAAGGATATATATATTAATAATAAACAATTTGGGGTTCTTTTGGCATGTTATAGTAAGTGTATTAACCATATAGTGAAAGAAAACAAAAAGACACGGTAAAAGTTAAATTATTTAACTTAGAGTTAAATCTAATTGATAAGGTTAAAATAATACCCTAAACTTGTCTAAATCTTATTGGTTGATAGGATTTCGACCCATCCCCACTTTAGCTTCGAAATAAGACCCTTTGGAACCATTATAAACCGATTTTGACTTTAATATAAAATAATATTTTGAGATATTCCTAAGGTGCCCCTCTCCTCCCTTATAAAAGGACACCTCCTCCCCCTCCTCCTCACACCAATTTGAGCACTCAAGCTCGGCCAACCTCTGCCAAAATCTCTTCTTCACTTCCCTAGAAACATCCTAGAGGTTCTGGTCTTCCTCAAAGACCAATTTTAGTTCCCTAAGAGGAGGTCTCCAAAAGGCGCTTCAAAGAAGAGGTAATTACCGTCACCAATTCTTTCATCTTTATTTCTTCTTCCACTTCTTCTTCTTAGGTTGTTTCATTATGAAGTAATAACATAAGTATCACTCATATACTTATATGTTATTATTAGTATGAAACAACCCTATTTCACCATCTATCCATCCTACGGAAAAAGAAATCACCGCGCGTGCGTACGTACGGAATACCGTCTCCACGTCGTGGTGTAATCTATTTTCCACCACCACCTTACATGGATGGGTATAATGGTGTAAAGAATAACTATAAATAGTTATTACAACATCATATTGATTCTGATATATTGTATAATCCACTCCAATTCAATTCAATATTTATGGAAATGATATCATCGCTCGTGCGTACGTACGGACTACCGTCTCCACGACGCGATGAGATTCATTCTCCATGTTAACCATTTAAGAATGATTATAAAGTATATATAAGAAATAATAATGAAATATATGACATTATAAAGCTACTGTATTTATGTATATATATATATATATATGTATTTCATCTACTTACTTCCATTCAAGACAATAAGGAAAGGAAAACAACGTTCATGCGTACGTACGGACTACCGTCTCCATGAACGGTGTTTTTCATTTCATTTATCTATCAATTATATGTATATATATACTTAATATATATGATATATTAATCATATTTTATATTCTGGAAGTAATTAAATCATGATATAATTAATAATAATGTCAAGAACAACAAGTCAAAACACCTACGATAAATGAAACGATTTTACCCAAAACGCTTCTTTTACATGGAATTTACAAAAGAACGGGTAATATAATGTCATAAGTGAACCATATATGATATCATAACAATGAATATGATTCTATAATAAGTCAATGACATTATTTAAATCATTATACAGGAGTTTCGGACACATATGAAGCTAATCGGACCTAAGGTAAGGGGAAATATCACAATCTCATTTTTATCCGAGATTGTTTATTCGTAAGTATTTACTGGGGTGTATTTTATCATCCACATCCATGTTTCATCAATATGTAATATTATTTCCATCCACCTAAAATTTTTTAAATCCAATTTTACCCTTCGATGAGTTTTTAGTAAAGGATATGAATGGAATATTCTTTCGTTTTTCGTACGAGGTACTTTTTGACTTTTCCGACAAAAGTATGAAGAATGTTTTTTTAACTTAAACGGCACGAACGGATTTTTACGGTTTTATAAAGCCTTATTTTCATGAAGCTTCCTCCAAAAGATTTCATGACTATTTTTAATAAAATCTCTTTCTTTTAAAATTGCATGATTTTTTGTGAAAAGAAATTGATTTTGAAGATGAAAGGATATTTTCCTCAAGAATTCATTTCAAGTGTTTTATCAAAATTATTTTCCATATAAGATAATAAAGGGTTCTGTTTCTATCCATATTTTTACATTGATTTTACTATGTTGTGATGGAATTATGTTTATGAATTCCTTTATCTTATATGAATGGTTTTATGATGTCATGTTTTTTAATAATCCCATTTTTATTACATGGGTTATGAAATGATGTATGATTTATTATTTTGTGGCACACATAAGAATGGTATCATTATGAGATGGGTGGGACCTATATCTCCCTCCAATGCATTGGGTAAAGATTTTATATCTCATGAGATAGACATGGCTGAAATGGTAGGTTATACCGGTTCAGTGAAACAGGACTGAAACAAGGGTTACTCGATTCAGAAAGGGACTTTGTCCACTAAGATAATCTTGGCAATGAGTCTTGACTAATAAGAAATGATTCTATATGATTATGTGTGTATGCCACAAAGTTTCATGTTTTAAGTTATGATTTTTGGGATTTCATTTCACTACTATGATTTATCCCATGTTATGAAATTATGATCTCTTTTGCAGGTTAAGATTTCCAAAAGTTATGTTCTTATGAATATGAAGTGATTGATTATTCTTTTGTTTACCCTTACTGAACATTTGAGCTCACTCTTTTATGTTTTCTTTTCCCCAGGATATAAAGAAAGGTTTTAGGTAAAAAAAAAGGAGATCTTTATGGGAGATATTGAAGATCTTTCACCACGATTAGAAGATTACGTTCCGAGTTTCCAAAGACACTAAACTATTACGATCCTTGTGTGTGTGTTTTTGTTATGTAATAAGTATTCTGCAAATGTAATGTAATGTCAATGTACATCAGGCTTCGGGTCTCTACACTCAAAGCCTTTGTAGTTCGTTCCACCTCTGCCATAATACCTTTATAATCCTCCCAAGGTGACCCAATCTCCCAAGAATACTCTCTGAATCCTCTCTCAAGCCATTATAAGCACACTTCCAAGTAAGGGTTTTTTCTTCCATTCTCATATTTTTCCAATATTCAATAAATTATTATACCATTTTAATTTCAATTATAAATGTTGGGGTACGGTTTTTCACCTCCCCCATAATGCACTCTGTATTTTTCAATGATGGGAGACCCCTTTCTCTCTCATTAAATTCCTCCCATGTACACCCGTTACAATGCCAAAATTCTGAAAGGAATTTCTCTCTCCTAATTTACATTCAAGCATTTCATTTGTATCATGAATCTAAATTCCATTACATTTTTTGGTAAATGTAATTATAATACCCCCTTAATTTTCATGTCATGTAAATATGATGAGAGTCCCCCTTCTCTCTCATCAACCATTTTTATGAGTTCTTATGTCACGATGTTATGCTGCTGAAATTGCACCACACTTTTCCAAGCCAAAGTCATTGTGTGGTGAATACCATGCACATTTATCTATCAAGTGTATTCACCTTTATTCACATTTACTTATAGTTTAAATAGTTTCATGTATGTATTCCACATTCATTTATCGTGGAATAAATGATTATGTTGAATGATTTGTTGTTTTATGATCCATGTGGCACACTTATGCATGAAAAGAAATGTTTAAGAAGGGTGTGCCCTAATCGCGCTCCAATGCATTGGATAAGGTATAGTATCATGATACGTCATGTGGAATGGGTATTTACTAATTTAATTCAAGTTCAACGAGGGTTCACATGAGCTTCATGTGCAATGAGAGTTTACTCATGCTCTATGTGCAATGAGCCTTGGCTCATGATAATTCTATGTTAAGTGTTATTGCCACATTTCCATGTTATGATTATCAAGCATTATCATGCCTTTATGTTTATGGTTCTCTTGTTCTCTATTGATATTCTTATTTCCTAATATGTATTTTATTTTTCATGTTATTCCATGATTATTCCTTTACTGGGCTTTATAGCTCACCCTTTTTTATGCATGTTCTCAGGTTATCCCATGAAATTCTATGTAAAAGAAAATGTAGTGGTCATGTAAAAGACATTTTCAATAGAAATGTTGTATTTCATGTTTTAATTTTTCATGAAATGACCCTAATCCCCAAAGACAATAGAACACTTTATCTTCAATGTTGTGTCAAGTGATGCTTATGTAATAAATTATGTTTAATTTGGTAATAAAAAGCAGGGTTTCCATAGTTGGTATTAGAGGATTGTTTTAGTTATTTTTGGGATTAGGATTAGAAAACCCTATTAAAGCCATAGAGACAAGACTAAGTATAATAAAAAAATACATATTTTTTGGTGAGTATTGAGTAAGTGGTTTATCAAACAATACATCCTTGTTTGGATATGAGAAGGTAGAGGTAGATCTGACATAGATGTATCATAGGGTTAAAACCGAAAAACAACTACTTTTAGCTATACTCGAAAAAGAACTGGAGCACGACAACGATCCTTGCTGTACTCTTGGTTACGAAAATCCCAGGGGATATGATTTGGTAAATTCACATTCTTAGTATGAACCACTATTAAGGGACTAAAAAATTCCCTAAAAATATATGTTCGAATGTAGATCATCGATAACATACCCGAATGGCCCAAAGGCCTTCATTTTAATTGATTTTTGATAAAACCCATTTCATGGGATTAGGGGGAACCCTTATAAGGCTTGTAGGCTTGGATATTACATGGCTCGTAGGATTAGAAGATTACATGACCCGAAGGTCGTAGGCAATTCCACAAGACTATCTACAAGGGAAATCCCCTCCCCATCATCTACATCATGATAGTACCCTCCAACTTTGCATGGATGTCTGTCTAGGCTTCCCATGAATTCATAGGCTGGACCTGATGGCATAGACATACCCTCACATTCTGAAAAATCCATTTGGCTCTGCTCTAGTTAGTGCACGTTCTCTGAATCCTCTTCTGGGGATGCTCCTTTTTTTGTAGTGTGTCTAGGACAGCTGCATGAGACCCGAGGGCCTTGAGGTGGCCTGAAGGCCTTAAAGGTGGCCATAAATCCCTATTGACCTGAAGGCCTGGGTGGCATGAATGCCTTAAGAAATCCAAGCCCAAACCGGTGGCCCAAGATGAATAGTTCCAGCTTCTATAGTACCGAACAGTACCTGCTATAGTCCAGCACGGTGTATAGTCCTGCTACAGTACTTGTTCAATGTATAGTTCTTCTAAATGACCCACACATTGTATAGTCTACTACAGTACCTGCTAAAATACTTCTACAGTACCCCCTGGAAATATGCCTCTACCTAGTTTTGAACCTTGGACTTGTGGATGCAGATTAGGATACCTCACCCACTAGGGCTCATGTGCTAAATCATGGATAACATAGACTGAATCCAATAGATTAGTTTTTTAAGGAAGTAAATGTTATTTATAAGTCATCAGTTTTGTCCTTGTATTACCCTTTATGTGTTACCCCTAACATTCTTATTATTATAGTCAATGGTCGATTATAGGAGGACTCGGGCTAACAACCAATGTGAAGATAAATTTGATGATTGTGTTAATGAGATGACCAATCCAATTGGACTGGGAATCATGAACATTGTCACGATTTTCTCTCAGCTAAATCAATGTTTTAATAAAAACCTGTGTCAAGAGTAACATTCAACCCCCCCCCCCTAAAGGAAGAAAAAGTTGTTATTGAGAGCTTCGTGATTCAAAAGCCTCATACTTGTAATGGATCATCTGATCCCTCAATCGCTGAACAATGGATCAAATCCAATGAAAATAACTTTCTTGTCCTTCTATGTTCTTAAAAAGAGAAGGTTCTCCTGGATTCTTATCATATGGAGGGTGAAGATGATGAATGGTGGACATTGATCAGAAATACAAAGCCTGAGGAGGAGATTGAGGCATTGGAATGGATGGATTTATAGAAGATGTTTTCCGATAAATATTTTCCACGCACCCTCCGGCTTAAGATGGAAATGGACTTCCTTTCCCTCATGAAAAAAATAAGAAAATTCTATTAGAGAGTACAAGGAAATCATCCCAAGCCTTGCACAATATGCTTCCAGCTTTGTCGTTACCCCTGATTGCTAGGTTGACTGCTTCTTTGGTGAAATGAAACCTAGCCTTCGGAAAGCGATGATGATTTGTGACATAGATATCTATGAAAAAATTGTCGGATGGACCCTAATGTTCGAAATGGAGATCACAGAATCTCAGGGGTATCATGGAGATAAGAGGAATAATATGGAAATCGATGTTGGCGGTCCGACAGATAAATCCAACGGTGCTAAGAAGATCCAGCACCCCACTTTCCAAAGGTGTGGAAATAAGCACCCTAGAAATTGATTGATGGGTACGATGAAATTCTTTATGTGTGGATGAGAAGGGCACCAAGATGTTAACTGCCGACAAGAAAAACCCATGGCTGCAACAGAGGAGAGGAATGCTTCATTCGATCCTCAATGCATTGTTTATTTCTACAACTGCAAATAACTATGACATCTTGCAAATTAGTGCCCTAATCTAGGGGTTTTCGGAGGCAACCAACAACCTCCAAGGCATCAAGGGAGAGATTTTTCCATCACTACAGCCGAAGTAAACCCCAATAATTATGTGTTGATAGGTACACTAGTTATTCATTCATGAATAGAGAACATACTTTTCAATTCATCTTCTATGAAATATTTATATATCAAAAGTTTAGTAGAATAGTCCCAGCACCACCACAAACCATGGATGTGAAGATATTGGTGATTACAGAAAAGGGTCAATCATTACATCCCATGAATATAAATCCCCCCTGTCACAATCAGTGGATTAAACTTCCTATAGAACCTTGCCATACTCCCTCTCATGGAATTTGATGCAATTATTGGCATGGATTGGATTTCTGTATATAGATCCAACATAAATTACCGGGTGAGGGAAATCACTTTCCATTTGGATAATTGACCCCCGATTCTATACAGGTGCAAGGATAAAGAGGAATATTCTTTAGCACCATCATCTCAAGCATTGATATTACATCCCTATGATAATGTGTAGCTGGCTCGGATGATTGAGTCCAATGAAGAATCCATCCTTGAAGACATGCCTATTGTGAGGGAATTCGCTGAAGTGTTTGCGATGAATTTCTTGGTCTTCCTCCTAGAAGAGATATTTAATTCTCAATTTATCTTATACTTGGGGAATTTTCAATATCTAAAACTCTGTATAGAATGGTTGTTGTAGAGCTTGAGGAGATTAAGAAAAAACTACAAGAGAATCTGGATAAAGGGTTTATATGCACATGTGCTTCCTGATAGGGTACACCAGTCCTCTTCATCAAGAATAAGGATGGGTCAATGCACCTTTGCATCGATTATCATGAGCTCATCAAAATCATGATAAAGAACAAGTATCCCCTCCCATGAATTGGTGACTTGTTTGATCAGTTGTGTGGAGAATAATACTTCTCCAATGTGGATTTGCGGTCCTGATATTATCAAGTAAGTGTGAAGAAGGAAGATATCCCCAAAGACTGGTTTTTATAAAAGATACATGCACTATGAATTCATAGTAATGCCTTACATACACACTAATGCTCCAGAAATCATCATGGACTTGATTAATAGAGTCTTTAGAGATTACCTCGAAAATTTTGTGGTAGTCTTTATAGATTATATTATCATATACTCCCAATCTAACGAGGATCATGAGGAGCATCTATGAACTGTACTGGAAACCTTGCGGAAGGAGAAGGACTATGAAAATTACAACAAGTGTGATTTATGGTTGAAGAATGTCTCATTCTTGGGCCATATCATCACAAGTAATGAGATATCTATGTATCCCTCCAAAAAAGATGCAATTTAGGGATGGTCGAGGACAACATCGGTAACGGATATCTGTTGCTTCTTGGGGTTAGCTGGATATTATTGATGATTTGTGAGAAATTTCTCACTATTGTCAAACCCTCTTACCAAGCTAACTCGGAAGAGAGTAAAGTTTTCATGGAGTGATGAATGCGAAGAAATATTCAAGGAGTTGAAAAGGAGGATTTTCACTGCGCCCGTTCTCATTTTAGCCACAAGTGGAGAAATTTTTGTGGTATTCAGTCATGCATCGAACAAGGGAATGGGATTTTTGTTGATTCAAAATGACCAAGTCATTGCCTATGCTTCAAGGCAAAGGAAAGTTCTTAAATTGAACTATCCCACACATGACCTTGAGTTGGCTACAATGATCTTCACTTTGAAAATTTTGCAGCATTATCTCTTTGGGGAGATGTATGAATTATATATTGACCACAAAATCTTCAAGTATATGTTCACACAAATATAGTTGAACATGATCCAATGATTATGGCTATATCTGATCAATGACTATTACTGCTCAATCCATTACCACCTAGGGAAAGCGAACATGGTGGTGGATGCCCAACGTAGAAAGGACCCATCAATTTTATCATTGATGAGAATTGAAAATGATCCAATCTTCATAGATTTGATGAAGATGAACATGGGAATAATAAAGAGGGGAACATCTTCAATCATCTCACAAATGGTTGCTCAACCATAACTTTTGGAAAGGTTAAATGAAGCTTAAAAGAATGATATGGGAATTCAGGAAAAAGTGGAAGCCATTGGAAGAGGGAAAACCCCGATGTTTAATGTTAATGAATAATGAATTGTGAGATTTAAGAAAAGACTATGTGTTCCATCAAGTCCAGAGCTCACGAAGGAACTTTTTGATGTTGCACATAGGTCAAATTTCTCTATTCACCCAGGAAACACAAAGATGTATCGAGATCTCCAAGAGAATTATTGGTGGGATAATATGAAGAAGGGGATCACTTAATATACATCAATATTCCTGGTGTGTCAGCAAGTGAAGGAAAAGAGGCAGAAGTCTAAAGGGATGATGCAACCATTTCACATATCATAATGGAAATGGGAGAACATAACCATGGACTTCTTCACTGAACTTCTGAAGACATCCAAAGGCAATAATGCAATCTGGATTGGTTTGGGTCACCTTACAAAGGCTGCACACTTCATTGCTCTTTAGGAGGATTTCTCATTGGATCAACTGGAACAGATATATATCAGGCATGTGGTAAGGCTTCATGGAGTACCACTATCTATTATGTCTAATCGAGTTCCAGGATTCACATCTATGTTTTGGACGAGTCATCAATATGATCTAAATACTAAACTGAACTTCAGTACGACCTATCATCCTCTAACTGATGGACAATCTGAGTAGACTATCCAAACACTTGAGGGAATGTTGAGAGTGTGCTAAATGGACTTTAATGGATAATGGGATCAATATCTTCCTCTGGTTGAGTTTTCTTATAATATCATTTTTCAATTGAGCATCTAACTGGAACCATATGAAGTCCTTTATGTGAAAAGGTGAATAACACCGGTGTGTTGGGATGAGCTTGGTGAGCGTAATATTCATAGACCAGAAATGGTTGATGAAATGGTGGAGAAGGTGAAAATAATTCACCAACGTATCAAGGAATCGCATAGTCGAAAGAAGAGTTATGAAGATAACAATCGACGAGACCTTGAGTTTAAAGTTGGAGACATGGTATTTCTATGCATATCTCAGTGGAATAAGGTCATGAGGTTTGAAAAAAAAGGGAAGTTATGTACAAGGTACATAATCCCCTTTGATATTCTTGATTGTGTCAGTGATGTGGCCTATCGACTAACACTTACACCGACCATGGAAAAAATACATGATATCTTTCATGTATCGCTCTTAAAGAAGTACATACTAGAGCCTTCACATGTATTCTTTTCAGAGGTGGTACAGTTAGAGGATGATATTTCTTATGAGAAGAAACCAGTGAAGATCTTAGATCGTAGAGAAAAAGTTCTACGAAATAAGGCAATGACCCTCGTCATGCAGTTGTGGAGAAAGAACAAGTTAGAAGAAGCGATGTGGGAATTAGAGGAAATGATGAACCACGGTTTCCCGCATCTATTTTAGTGTGGGAAAAGGAAATTTTGATGGTGAAATTTCTTAAGGGGGAAGATTGTAATGACCAAAACATTCATTAATGGAAATCACTCTTAATCTAATTAAATTTCCCTTTTTGTAAAATGTCAACTTCATTGGTTTTAGGTTACGAATTGTGACTATTTCTATTAGAGTTGTTGAACAGTGACCACATGATCAGAATAAATATAGAGCTTTAACAAATCCATTTCAATCAGACAAAGGAAGTGATGGCCTCATCTAGTAGACGTGCCCCATACAAAGCCCATTTGATAGAGCTCAGAAAGGAGGTGGAATCATTGGTCTTCTCTCTTGACGTAGCTCAAGAAGATCTTCACCACGTTAAGGTTGAGCAGAACCGCCTAGGGAGAAGTGGAAGTTGATAGAAATTACCACCCAGACGATGTTATCTGATCCCACCAAGAGTCTGTCACAATCGCACACCTCACCTTTTAGTATTATGCATGTGTTTTAGGGTTTTAATTAACAAGACCCTAGTATAATGCTTATTTAAAATATTTTTTACATAATAATGAATATAATTTTATTTTATTATTGTTACTTTGTAAATAGTTTTTAATGAACAAATAGTATTTTTAGTTAATGTTCAACTAAGAAAACTATTTTTATGAATTAATGGATTATTGTGTTAAAAAATATTTTAATAAAATATTATTATTATTATTAAATTAATTTTTAATAAATATAAATGATCGTATGATTTTATGAATGCAATTGTAATTTTTATTATGGTTTGAAATCCATTTTTGTCAAAACCCGTGAATTTTTGAAAAATGTAGGTTTTCATTTTAAAAGTGAAAATCAATATATTTATAAAATCATTTGGATAAAATGAATATTATTTCTAGAATCATGACATCAAAATTATCAAATGGTGAATTTTACATAATTTTCTGAGACATTCAAATTTGTTGGATAAAATTAAATACCGTTCAAATATATAAAGTGTTTTATGACATCATAAAGACCCAATAGTGATGTAATAAAATAATATAAACATTATGTTCAGCCAATATATGTTTTACCATTAAAATATTTTGATTTTGGGTTTGTTTTATTTACTTTACAAATCATTAGTGGACCCTTCAATACTTATTAATAATTTTTTCTTTTTAATTTATTTTCCTTGGGAGTGTGACTCTCCTCCACATAAGCAAACCCATTATTCTAAGATGTTCGGACTTTGGACATATAAAATATTTTTTTCCACTTCCCTTTTTCAAAAACCATGGGCAGACACCATGGGATGGTTTGTGGTTTGGATTAGTTTAATGTGAGGTGTCCTAAACGTAAATAATAAAGAATTTCCTCACCTTTCCTATATAAACCCACCCAAGATCCCACTTCCACCCCACTAAAAGCCTTTAATGTTCGTCCAACTTCTTCCCTCATCTTTCTAGAATCCTCCCAAGGATCCCCAATATCCCAAGAAGCCTCTCTCAAGCCTCTCTCAAGCCTTTGGAAGCACACTTCCATGTAAGGGTTTTTTCTTCCTTTCTCTTTTTTTGTCCAATATTTTTTAAATTATTATGCCCTTTTAATTTAAATTATAAAAATAGGGGTATGTTTTTACACATCTTCATAATTCCATATTTATTTTATAATTATGGAAGACCCCATTCTCTCTCATTAAATGCCTCCCATGTACACCTGTTACTATTCCGAAATCCCGAAAGGAATTTCACTCTCCTCATTTACATTCAAACAACTCTTTTGTATCATGAATGAAAATTACATTACATTTGTTGGGATATGTATATATATGATCCCATTAAATTCCATGTCATGTAAATATGATGAGACACCCCTTTATCTCTCATCAACCATTTTTATGAGATCTTATGTCACACCGTTATGCTGCCGAAATTGTACAGTGTTTTTCCAAGCCAAATCATTGTGTAGGGAATACCATTCCCAATTCACTATCAAGGGTATTAAACATTATGAACATTTACATATTGTTTAAAGAGATTAATGTATTTATTCAACATTCATTTTTCTTGGAATAAATGATTATGTTGAATTATTCGATGTTTTATGATCAATGTGGCACACTTAGGCATGAAATGAAATGTTTAAGAAGGGTGCACCCTGATACTGATCCAATACATTGGGTAAAGTATAGTATCATTATATATCATGTTAAGTGGGTGTTTACTCATGATAATTCAAGTTCAATGAGGCTTTACTCGTGATTCATTTGCAATGAGGCTATACCCATGCTCCATGTTCAATGAGCCTTGTATCATACTAATTCCATGTTTTGTGTTGTTGCCACATTACCATGTTATGATTATCATGCTTTATCATGGCTTTATGATTATGATTCTCTTGTGATCTATTGATATTATTATCATCTAACATGTATTTTATTCCTCATGTTATTCTATGATTGTTCCCTTACTAGGATTTATTTCTCATCCTTTTCTTATGTATGTCTTTAGGTTATCCCATGCAATGCTATGTACAAGGGAATGTAGTGGTCATGTAAAGGAGGTTTTCAATAAAGATGTTGTATTTCATGTTTTAAGTTGTTATGTAATGATCCTAATCCCCAAAGACACTAGAACCCTCTATATTCTATTATGTATCATGTCATTTTTTTGTAATAAATTATGTTTAATTATGTAATAAAAAAGTAGGGTTGCCATAGGAAGAACCACATCAAATGTTGGAGAAAAAAGAATGTATCACTAAACCCTTACTGCTTCGGATCATTCCTCCACCGCGATGGAACCCCACACAGTAGGAACCATCATAATTAAATTTTAGTCCATTAGAGGGGGATTAAGTGGACCTAGTGGCCTCTTACAGTGCTTGTTTAATGTTAGGTTTCATGGGAAATTAATTGAAGAAAACGAAGGGATGGCACTTCCCGCCAGTTTTATAATATATGTGACAAATCCATAATTATGTTTTTGGTCTTCAGGATAATGGTTCCCCCATATGAGGAAAACACATTATGGCTTTCCTTGTTTCTGGCTGGCCAAATGCTCCAGAACCCTACTTTCAGAATTGTGGATCATGCTTCCCTCCCCGGACCCCTGTCTCCCGAGACATAGAACCACCTGTCTAAGAATGAGGCATTAGCCTTGCTGGGGACACAAAGAGTTGTGAATTCTCCAAGGTAACTCCAAACAACACTCGCCCAATCACCTTGAAAGAATCGGTGATCAATATTTTCTTCTTTATTATTTATGCAGTATTGAAACTAGGAAGCCAAAGGGATACCACAATGTTTGATGTTATCATCCGTCGAGATTGTATAGTTTTGGATGTGCCATGATAATAAGTTATATTTCGAGGGGAGAAACTTGGGCCAAAGGGTTTCATCCCTAGGTATCGAGCCTTCCTGGGGGGACAAAGTGGTACAGAAGTCCCAGGTGGAGAAGTAACCCAAGGAGGACAGAGTGAAGATACAATAGTTATTCTCCGTGGAGAGTTCGGTGAGATTCAAGGATTCTGGTTGACTATCATCTAGAACATCTTTGGTGAATGTTGGATAGAATTTTTATTCACCAAAAGTGATATTGGGAAAAGGGAATCTCGAGAACCAAATAACCTCCCTAGCCCAGTTTTTGTGCCAGAAAGAAATATCTTTCTTTCCCATGATCAATTGAGAGTGTAGTTGAAGGCTAGCAAGGAGGGGGTGAATGGCTGGACAAAGAGGAGATCCATGGATGACCTCTGATGGGGGGTAAAAAGATATTATGAGTATGCATTTTTACCCAATATACTATAGTGTTCTTGTATTTTTCTAGGTTAGTTTCACATGCATTCAAGGGATGGTGTCTTCAAGGGAGCAGACATTAATGCCACGTTCCCTAGCCAGATGATCAACCATCCACCATGGTTCCCATTGGAATTTTCCCTTATAATTTGTGGTACCATATGAGGTTCTCTTTTATCTTTTTGATGTTTTGGATCACCCATATAGTACTATGATAGATGAATGAAAATGGATTTGGTTTTCAAGAAGAACAATGTTAATAAGCGCAATTCTACCTCCAAAAGAAATGAAATTTTTTATCCAATTCAAAATATATTCCATGATCTTGTAGGTGTGTAATAAAATCTGATTCGGATTCTACCTAGAGAAATAGGGGATTTGAGATAGTCCCTGGGAAAAGCTCCTCTTTTCATTTCATGGGTTTGATGGACCACTGTGATCTGGCCGGAAGTACAAGTGTTTGAAATATAGAATGTTATTTGGTCTTTTTTGATCACTTGGACACTCCAGTGGGCATATTCTACAACAAACATCTTGAGTCACATGATATATTTGATTCCATCATTCATGAATATGATGATATCATCCGCTAACATATGGTGGGAGATGGACTTTTCTCTCATGCTTCTTTTGAAAAGTATCATCTCTCTATTGTCGAATCTTCTTTTGATGTGGCGACTAAAAAAGTGTGGAGTGAGAACAAATATGCATAGGGAAATCGGATATCACTGTTTGAGACCATGGGTGGCTTTAAAGAATCCATATGACTTTCCCATGAAGGTTACCTCCATCCACGAAGAGATGAAGCACGTGAATAGAAGATCAATATTCTCAGAGGCGAGGCCTACACCAACCATAAATTTGTTGATGATGCCCCACTCCACCAAGTCATATGCTTTGTTTATGTCTAACTTTATTGATGTATTGGAGCGGGGGTTCATGATGGTCATGAATTTGATCACATCCTAGGTGAGAGAGATAGTGCCTTGGATTGGGTTTCCCTTAACCAAACTGTGTTTCTCCATTAAGATCCACCAAGGGAGAATTGCTGAGAGGCATGAATTGATTACGATGGACAAGATTTTATATGGGAAGTTTCATAGGTTTACCTGGTAGTTTTTCATCAACAGGGTTATATTCCTTGTTTTTTTAAGAATCATGGAAGTGGTGGATGAATAAAACCTTGGAAGACTACACTTGTGGATGAAATATTTAATGGATAATATAATGTCTTGCTTCACCACGCCCCACGAGGCCCTGTAAAAGGAACCTGAGAAACCCTCGGGACTCATGGTACTATTAGGTTCTTTGATCAACATAACATCATTGATTTAATTTTCCTCTGGTATCTCACTTATCCCCTCATTGTCTTAGTCAAAGAAGACGGTTGGGATCACATCAATTAAACCAGTGTCTCTACTCAGGTAACCATTGTGAAATAAAGGATTAGGAACCGCAATAAGCTCTTAGAAGATGGATTGATAATGTTTCACCAACACATCCCTTTTGTCAGAGTATAGTCCATCATATAGAAGAATATTAGGATTAGTGGTAGTTTTCTTCCCATTGATGGACACGCGAAAAAACATGAGGCTTTCCCCCTCATTTAGCCACATGACGCATGATTTATCTCTAGAAATTAATTTGTGTCTCAGTAGCATTTCAACTATGATCAATTTATTATGCATGGGGACCTCACATTCATGATAATCCTAAGCCTCCTCTATATATTCCTTAATAATTTCAAAATCATGCATGGAACAATCAACCTCAATTTCACAATGGAGGTAGTCCTCCTCCCACTCGTGTAGGTAAGATTTAATCTGATAGTTCTTGTTGTGAATGGAAACCCAAAAGTGCCTCAGAGAAGTATTGTTCTATATCTCGTTAACGAATGTATGATATGTCGGGGAATTGGCCTAGTGTTGTGAAAACTGAGATCTTTCGGTGTTGCCCTGACAAGAAGAGAGGCTGCGTAGAAAAGTGGAGTGGTCTGAAAGGCTCCAAATAAGGTGCCTCGCTTTATTGTTGGAGAACAAGATGGTATATTGGAGGTTGGAAATGAACTTATTCATGCGTCTCTACTATTGATGGGTTCCCATTTTTCTGTTGCACCAGGTGAATCGGTGCCCTAATAATCCAAGGTCTATGAGCCCTTTACCATCCTGGTATTGAGAAAATTATATACTAGAATTCCTCTATAAGGTAACCCTACCATTATTTTCCTCTCAGTTGGATATAATGTTGAAATCAAACCTGATGATCCAAGGTATATTGATAGGATCGAAAGAAGTAAGGTCACTCTAGAGATCCATTTTTTTTGTTTTGGTACACCTCTCATAAACAACAGACATGGAAATAACAACGTCCCCTTTGGTCACCATGTTTGTGATACACTGGTTACCAGCATACACCAGGTTGATGGAATGAATTTGGTGCCATATGATCCCAATGTGGTGGTTTGATGGGTCAGCGTGCATAGAGTCTTTCATGGAGATCTTCCAAAGCAAATTTACTAATCATCGAGAATATTTTTTTATGCTCGATAATTTCAATGATTTAAACCTTCAATTTTTAAACATCTGTAGTGAAGAAATCTACCATAACCTAGACTCGAGTCCACGTGAATTCCATGTGAGAATAAGAATAATTTAAAGAATAGATTTCTGGAATTGGCTCTAGAACTAGAAGCCTTTTTGAAGTAGGAGGGTGTCACCTCCTTGAGTCTCCTCGATTGAGACCAGTTTCACACTCCCTCTATTATGGGAGACCACTTGGAAGAGGGAAAAGTAGGGATAATCGGGGAAGATCTGTGTTGATTCCATTTCTCACAAGAAGGGTCCAATATATGGATTGGGTCATTGGGGGTGTGCTGGAAGGAGATTGCAATGGGGAGAAATAGGTTACAATACCAAACCCATAAATTAATGACATTTAAACATAACCAATTCAAATTTTGACTATAATTCAAATTTAAATAATCTCCATAAACATTTTGAACATGATAACCTAAAAAATATTTCCATTGGGAAAATGAAACAATTTTTTTTCAAAAGTTTCATTAAACCTATTTTTACCGAGATTTCTAATACATAAAAAATTATTTTTCCCCCATTATCGTATAAAAGTAATTGAAAAATATAATAATTTTAAAAAATAATATCAATTATACTAATGATGATTCTCCATGAGTAATCACCAAACGTGACCTAACCTTCATCGATCATTAAAATATCATTGAACTCTATGTAGTGACCACACATATTTCTCGATCAATCACTATCCATCATACTTTTACACCCATAATTTCCTTTTCATTAGAGACAATTTTCTTCAAAAATAATGCAGTGGATAATGATTTTCATACTCAAAATTTTGGTTCAATCATTTTATAAAAAAGAGATTTTTCAATCCATACTTGTTCAGTATATTATTTTCTATAAGAATTTCTAAACAATAAATTATTAGTGAAATGAAATGACTTCATCCTACCATAATGAAATTTTTTATAATCATTTTAATAAATAAGGTTCTATAATTTTCTAAAATAATTCAAATATTTATCTTATGAGTACCCTTTTACAAATTAAATATTATTTTTAGAATTGTTAACATGATGTTCATAAACAAATAAAAAATTATTTTTTACATTTTATTGAGAAATAATACATTTATTTGAAATATGTTCACCATTGATGAAATTACAAAGATAAATTTTAAAATCATAAATTTTTTATTATAATGATTAGACATTGTTTTTATCATTTAATTTCAAACATACTTATATGTTCTAATTAGATATTAAACTCTTTTCCACGAAAATTTGTTTATATTTATTTCTAATCATTTGAACTTGTTGGTCTGGTAAAAAGATATGTAGGTACCTAGATCCTTATAGCATGTCCTGTTGTGTGTTTAAGGTATTTGGGGTTCCAATGGGTGGATTGGAGAAGAAAATAGGGTTGTATAGTTGAAATTGTTTTAAATTTAGTAGCTTTTTACCATGGTGGTTGGTGCTCCATTAGTTATTCCACCAGGACGCACCATGGATTATGAATTACAGAATAGAAGTATACGGGGGATTTTGGGGATATTCTACCAATTTTGGTACTACAACGATATGTAATATTGGTTACAAAATAGATTCGGTGAGGTAGGTTTGGGTGGATGATCCTTTTTCAGGGTCATTATAACATGGATCTAAGTTACGGTTTATCCCAACTATTGGAATTAGAATTCTTCATCATAATGGTTTACATTGTGCATTAGCCCACTACCAAAATTATTGGATATGTGTGGTATAATATGACTTTTTTTTAATTTGGATTTCAGTAGGTAAACTACAATGTTGGATAATACCTTACACTATAGTCTATCCCGGATTCATCATTTTTTATCTTTAGTGTAGAGTGTTACATGATTTCCTTTGTATTTCTATTTTTCCTAAAAATTGCTAAGAATACTTCAAAAATTTATTTCTTGGAATTTTCTTCTCAATACATTGGTGAATAAGAGATCATTTTTAGATCCTTTAAATGGGACTTGGATCAAATTATACACACTCCATCTAGAGATTAATGCATGGTGGTCTACGGTGAGTTTTATCACATTCTATCTGGGTTTTTTTTCTAAATTTGTTTTTATAATCTCCCAATATATATGTATATAAAATTTGACTTGATATCCTTCATTATTGTATAGTTAATTTTATGTAATTTGTAATTTTTATGGTGTAAAAAAAGTACAGAATATCAGTACATTGTGATATTGGTGATCATTAATTTAAATTGTTGTTCTCATCTAATTGTAATAATGTTGATATCCATGTGGTAGGGGATTCATTGGATCTCATTGTTTTATAAAAATTCATAATATCTTCAAGATTTATTTTATTTGGTAATAGTATAATTATCCTCAACTAATATTTAATAATAATTAGTGAATGAACTTGTTTTGGTTGTATCAGTAGCATGTTTTAACACTATTGTAGCAGTTTTTCTATTGATTTTAATTATTATGTGATATATTTTATTATGATAAATTTTAATATATTATTTATGATTTAAAATTGGATACAAAATTTATGATTGTAATTATTGTAAACTAAATGATAATATTTAGGTTTCATTTTTATCACACTTCCTTATATTCCTAAAATAATAAATAGTGTCTCCTGCATGTTTAACTGTTTTATTGTTGTCAATATCTAATGACATAGGTTTCTTGTGGTTTTAACATGTGATAATTGAATTATTAAATTCAAGATCATAAATAATTGGTTTTTAAAAAATATAACTTTAATGGATTTGAGCCTAAATATTTTCTTATAAAGGATGAATGTCTTGGTTCTAGGGCCTAGTCACACTGTTGATTTTTTTCATTTGGTTGCGAATATATATATTTACTAAATATGAGGATCTGTACTACAAAATATGATTTTAAACTAGGATGGATAATTGATTGATGCAAAATGGGAATGGAATACTATTTTGATGCAGCATTTGGCACCTTCGATTGTGGGATATATGTTGATATGAAAATAGTTGTCAGAGAAAAAACCAATATAGTTGGAGTGGGTTGAATCTTGGATTTTTTGATTTTTTCCCTTTTTAGAAAGATAAGTTACATACTTGATAGTCATTATTCTTTAATATCATGATGACTAGGTTTTTTTTTCTACATTATTTTCACCACTCAGTACATACTTAGATGTTCATGGTTTATGCTTGTTTTAGGGTAGTTAGGGTAGCTTAAAATGAGTCCTAAATTAAAAATATTTATATAATAATATTTATTATTTATTAATGTATCCAATGATGTTGGTGGACTAATAGAATTCTGAATGATTGTAATTTTTTTGTGTACCAAGGAAGATTATAGATTATTCCTGTAGGGAAAGTATTATTCATGCTAATTAATGAAAAAAATGAATTTCAAAATTATGAATCAATTAAATGGTCACTTAAAATTATTGTGTGATTTTAGGATATCTATCCCTTATAAATTTAAATTAGGTTTCTGAGATATGAATGTTTCAATTGAGGATATGTATAGGTGTATTCCCTTTTTATGTTTTTTTATATATTTATATTATTATGTTAGGTGATTTCCTACACTACCGAACCCATATCGATAGGGTGATCGACACTAATGGAATTTTTATTGTGTCTTCCAAAACATCATGGTAGGTGTCGAATCGATGGACAAATACCTCCTCTATCTCACAATATTCACATGTAAGTATTATTATATAGTATTCATGATGGGTTCCTTTATTATATATGTTTATAGATGGATATAGTAATATGGATATTTCAAACACTTGTATATCTAGATATAGCATCGTATGGATTATTAATGAAATGTTCTGTATGGGTTGTGATTAATTGAGCTAATATGTATAGAATTCAAGCTATGTTTTCTCCAAAAAACTACTCTATTACTATTTGAATATTATTATATTGATGATGAGATGATGTGATGTGTGGTGTGTGTGATATGTTACCATTTCCAATGTATTTTTCATCCTTATTTTTTTATTAGAGATTGAGGGCTCATGACATGAACAATTGGGACATAAGATCAAACTAGTGGATGTGTTGTAGTATTGTGAATTATTTATGATATTATATTTGTTATTATATTATTAATTTCATGAGATACTACTTGGGAGATCCCTGGTGTGTCTGGGAACATTGTATTCATCATTAATTGATGATTTTATTCACTAGATTATTCGCTGGGATTTTTTATTCATTTCTTATCATCTGAATGACAGTCTTTGGAGGGGATCCCACTAAGTATACCAATTATGATAACCCTATATATAAGCTATTTAATGGTTTAAAATAGTTAATTATTGATTTTTTAACATTACTATATTATGTTGTTCTTATGGGTAGTTTGGGCTTCAAAAACACAATCATTAGTTTTATTATATCTGTATAAGTTGTTTAGTGGTTTTATATTCTCTCACATTCCTCATAGTCATAGAGGGTAATTCCACCCGTTTCATCATATGATATATATTAAACATCTTTCCCAATCATGTCCTAATGTTGGTGTTCTTTGGCCATCATTATCTCGCAAATCTCATTTCAGGCCTTCTATGGGTACATGTTAGAAGAGATAGTCATTAATGTATAGTAAAAATGGTTTATTTAAGGGTTACGATTGATTTCAAAAGTATTAATACGTGAGGATTCAAAGAGTCGATAGGGATGTAATAACAACTCAGTTTACTATGTGATGAATACAATGGAGACATTTGAGGACACATATATTTTGGCCCCCCTATGATCTTATGTAATAAACATTAATTTTACTGAGCCTACTAGGTGGTGTATTACTTTTTTGGTAAGTTAACATGAAATGGATCAAGCATCATTCTTAATAGTTAATTAGTATTAAATGAGAAGAAATTGGGGGTAGGTTTAACCTTTACTATTTAGTTAATCATAAATATTCAAAGATAAATTTTTAGGATTCCCTAGCCAGTTTTTCCATTGTAGGTATTGCTCCAAGTCTTAATACAATAAAGGTTCACATTGAATATGTTCTGTAGAGACCCAATTTTTTCATGGTAATACCTTGATTTGTTTCATTATATATTTCATGATCTAGGTGTCAATATGGCATGTGATTTCGAGGTATTGTGTCCCCATAATTAATTTTATAAAAATATGAAATATATTTTATATTTCACTTGCACAATACCTCAAATAACAAAGATTTTATCTTAAATGACAGATCAGATTAGAAATTTTATACCATGGTTGGGTCTGGAATGTGTTTTTTACCCTAAGTTAAACATAATGTGGGTTTTCACGGGACATTATGACCCCCCCACGCATCAGTTGTGAATTAGAGTGGATTAGTTAATTAGTTAATTAATCAATTAAATTTATTTAACCAAAACTATAATGTTTAAAAGTTCATCATTATGGATTTTTCTCTAGGGTTGGACTCAAAATACTGAAATAATCATAGATCTCTCCCTCCCTCCTATGTTAAGGAATACTTTGGGGGATCATGATGAAACATCAGATCATTTCGCATCGGAATGCAGTGACTCCTCCTGAAATTGTTGGAAAAAACATTCTACAATTGTGATGGATTAAAAATAAGTTAGGACTCATATTTAAGTAATTTTATTCCATTTTATTATATTTTTGAGTATATATTTCTTCTTTTTTCGATTTATATGATGATCCCCCATTGAATTTTCCCAAATAAAGGAGTTTAAATTAATTCAAAATTGATTATCTAACCCCAATTCCATTTTCCTGATCATAGGGCAACAATTATTTGCTTTAATTGTTTAAGACCTTGGTATTGGATGATTTTCTTCCTTTTTTATCATCTTCATCACCAGTTGGACCCCTGAGGTCACAGTTCGACAATTTTATGGTGGGACTGAGCATAATCATACCACCGTATTCAAGGTGGAATGAGAAATTAGAAATGGTTTTGAACGAAAAGATTATATCTGGAATTTTTAGAAAGAATGGTTTCCAAATTCATTGATTAGAGAACAAAGAATGGACAAAAGGAGGTTTGGTGTCATGCATACAGATTGGTGAAACCCTCATGGAGAGTAGAGGCTGATTCGTGGTGAGGAATCACTAAGATCAACTTTCCATGACTTGATCAGTACATTTTGGGATATTCATGCTGGAATCTATGGTGACAAGGAATGATTCAAAGTGAAACATTGTATCTAAAGTATCTACCGGAATCATGACTACAACTGTTTTTCGGGATGATCACACATCATATAACCCCATTTTTCAGTGGAGGCTAGGGTTTGAGAAATCATATTGAAGACATGGTGTGTAGTCCCATAACACTATGTGTTCCCCTTCCACAGGTGGAAAACCCATAATATGGGTCACATATATGAGAACCCATTTGGAGGTAAACAAGGTCAGGTACATGATGGTTTACTCGAGAATATGATCACAACCAACAATACTCAACCCATACACCAGATAGGTTGGACGCATCATGTATTCTACCTAACACATCATGTACTAAATGATGACTGAGATCCATGTCTTGGATGGGGACATAGATAGGTTATGAGGTGGTTCATCATACTGTGTGGGGCTCTAACATGCTATATTCCACTTTTATCTCCTTTTAGATGTTTTTAAATGTTCGTATCTCATTTGGTTGAACTCATGTTATGGCTCAGGATAGCTTATACTATGTGTTTTTTCATATAGAATATGATGGATACCTTTGTTATATATTTTTACATATGATGAGAAATATTTAGTGAATTACCATATAGTTGGGTTGGGCAGTGGATTTCTTTAATGATCTTTATAAGTTACCCTCCAACGTGGCTAGGTAGTGGAGTTACTTAATGTTTGAGGAATTACCCACTAGCACGGTTGGGTAGTGGAGTTTTTTACAACAGTTTCTTCTGGGAATTACCCTCCATTTGGGTTGGGTAGAGGTTTTCCCTAAGGACCTATTTCATACATTAACCTCTAGTAGGGTTGGGCTGTTGAATTCCATGAGGACCACTTCTAGGCGTTACCCTCTAGCAAGGGTAAACATTGGACATCCATGATGACCATTCCTTAGTGTTACCCTCTAGAGGGATTGGTAAATAAATTTTATTAGTTACTGGTAGAGTAGTACCCCCTATCATACATGATCTTGATATTCTCACATATATACTAGGGACCCTCAACTGTGATGAAAAATTAAAGGAATTAGTTTGATGTAGTCAAAGATTATGGAGGATGAGTAACACTTTCCCCACCCCAAAAAATTATTTTTAAGTAATCTAAAACCATGTGGGAGAGTTAGTTCCTCCCAAAATGGATGGTATCATGTTTTGGTTATTAGGTATGTTATACTTGTGTGTTCAGGGAAGACCCCCCCCCCCTCGAGATTCATAGGTATATTGATTGAGTTTAGGAACTATTTGGTACACTTATTCTTAAGATATGATATGATATGGAGATCCCCTTAATCCCTAATACGGGTTTTTGTGAATGAAACTATATATAAATATATACTTTCTTTTTTATAAAATCCCTTTAATTGGAAAATTTCCTTTATTTAGGGGAAAATTTGCATGTGGTATGCCATATGATTTCCATGTTAAACATCATGTGGTTGGATGAGTTTAATCTCTGACAATAGGTGGTGACGACTCGATGAGTAGATCGTCTACTCACCATGTCAAGCCCCATATTATTGTATGATAATATTTTCATTTTTTTGGGTTTAGTTATACTCATTAATTTTACCTTGTTCTATCTATCGTATTACAATTTTATTTTATCTCTTATTACTACCCCTTCAGATGCAGGGTATCATACTACATATTCATATACGCACCCATGCATGTTCTTTACTGCACACATTGTGCCTTATGGAGACAACATATAGGCCAGCAATGACTTCATAGGAGCTTTGGGAAACATGGTTATGGTAACACATACAGTTTTTGTAGATTGGGATTCAAGAGTTGGGATCTAAAGCGGTATATTTTTCTAGTTTTCGATTAGGTTAGGACACATTTCCAGACAGGTGTGCAGCTTTCCCGATTAATTTTCATTATACACTACCATACTACAATATTTTCTAGAGGTTCATGGGATGATTTTACTTATATAGTATTGTTGACCATTTTCATCCTTCCCATAATAATTTTTCATTCAGTTAAATGTGAAAATGTGTACAGGTTCGTAGGTGAGGGCTTCCCCAAGTTAGTTGTCCCTTCAGATCTTTTTTCCACTCCTTATACTGTGGATGTGGCATTAGGGTAGTTATGGATCAAGGGGATTTTATTGTGTTTAGGGAAACCATGTCAAAGTGTCTCGAGTGCGGATCTTTGGACCGTGAGTCCAGTGATGTTATGGGAGTTTGAAATATCCGTTATCCAAGACCCTGACTACCAACTTATCAACGCAACATGCTAATGAATTTGATGCATAGATCAATGGTACATGCATAATATAGGATTGATTCTAGGACACTCCTTTTTGAGTAATCTCCACACTATTGTTGATATATATATATATATTCTCATCTAACTAGGGTACAACGTGATAATTTACAGGATTCCTCCACAAATATTGAAAACTAGGATACCAACTCTAGGTCATGATGAAGACCATATGAGTGAAGATGCATTAATTTAGGGTACACCCTCTATCCCCTTCCTCTATATAGGTAGGTAGAAACCCCTCCACATTTTTAGAAGTAGATCATCCCAGCATTGTAGGATAATGATGTGTGCAACCCTAGTGCACTCTATGAGTTCTAGCATTAGATAACACTAAAGTTCCATGATGAGATTGACCCTCAGGGAGTAGAGGATTTTCTAAATTCGGTTCTTTGTGTCGTTAGGACCAACTAGACACTTACAGATCATGTGGTTACACTACATACTATCCTTTTCCTTGGATAAGTCAGTTGTTGGTGGAGCCTAGTTATGAAGATGCATGATGATTTGATAGTCTTGTGGGAAGAATTCTAGTAGTTGTTACCTGATGATAACCACCCATTCTACCTATGATCAGTCTGCATCCAAGAGATTCATGATCTTCAACAGGGAGGGATTAAGTTGGATTATTATGTGGCCAGGATCATAGATCATAATATCTAATACAATTACATGATATGAGATAGGTACTTTTGAGAATGGAAGATTGAGCTGGGACTCCATAGAGATATATTTCCCAATGTTGTTCCCTTGTGCATCCCCACATATGTCGGGGAACTGCTGTGTGAATTGGTGATAGGGAAATTTATTTTATATGGATTCCTGGTAGTTGGAGCTAGAACTGGGTATCTCACAGTGGAGTTATCTACAATAGATAGTAGGTTCTAGTTGAAGGGATATTTGGAAGAGGAGACCCTACTGCGAGTAGGGTCAAGAATTTATTTTTATGTGTTTCAGGAAGCATAGAGTGTTATAGAAGCCCATAAAGGGTTCTGTTTCACTTGTGAGTGGTGAGGTAACAAGGAATGGGACTACATTCCTAGATATGATGAGAATTATATACAGATAGCTGATTGAATACAACGACAGAGGCATTACCATGATCAGTTATTTCCTATGAGTGGAAGGGTTGGACCCTAGTGAGGTGCATCTGGAAGAAGAGTAGGAGAAGATATGGGTTGTGGATGAATTCAAGAGACCCTTACACCACCAACACCAATAGGTGGCCCATGTTGGACCCTACCATGATCGCGTATATCCTATTAGTGGAAGGGTTGGACCCTAGTGAGGTGTAGTGAGAAGAAGTGTATGAGGAGATAAGGGTTGTGGATGAATTCAAGAGATCCTTCCACCGCCAACAGCACCATAAATCCCATGTTAGGCTTCATGAAATGGTGGTCAGCATGTGGATAGCTTTAGGAAATGGATGCCTATGATCCTAATGTGCATGAGATAATTTGAGGTATGATCTATGTTTATTCTACTCTTCCATATGTATTTATAGACACATTTTTCCATAATTATTTGTCATATTGACTCAATTTGTGAGAGATAGATCTCCTAGAAGAGATTCTAGCACAACATCATCATCATGAGGTTCTTATGTGGAATTCATCTCTTATATCATTCATATAATGGAAGTGTGAGTTATCGCTTTATGGAGAGAGGGTCATGTGGGACCTTTTGGTCATCATGATAAATACCTATGAAATAATCTTCGGTATGGATTGACTTTACATGGTTTAATCCCATATTTATTGTCACCATAGATAAGTCGGATGCATACCATAGTTGGGATGAGATTCTGAATTTTTGGGTGATAGATATATCATGAAAGAGAAAGTAGGTTTTCTGAGTAAGAGGTTTCATCCTATCACCTATCAGTTGGAATGTGTATCCCATGGTGTAGTAGGATCTTTACGAATATGGGTTCTTTATCTTTTGGATGATTATATAGACGTTTTGAATGAGGACATTCTTTGACTGCTAGTGAGGGAGGATATGAATTATTGCATTGACTTGAAATCAGGTATAACAGTGATATCCCATGTGGCATATCGGATAGAACTAATCAAGATCATGGAGCTATGGTATCAGTTTTGGGGGATTTGTGAGAATGGTTTCATCTGACTTTGTGTTCCCCCATATGAAGCTCCAATATTGTTAATAGTAAAGTAAGAGAGAGGGTTTTGGATTTACATGGCTTATCACCATTGAAACCATGACACAATAAAGAAAATGTTCACCCTATCAAATATTAATGATCTATTTGACCAGTTGTGAGGTGTGAGATGGTTCTCTGAGATCGATCTCAGGTCTGGCTACCACCATTTGAGGGTATGTGGAGTAGAGATCCAAAATTTGTAATTCTTATGGTGCTATGGACATTGTGAGTTCTTAGTGATTCCCTTCATCTTGGTGAATTCTCCCTCCATGTTTTTGGATTTTATGAACCAGGTATCCCATCTATTCTTGGACCATTTAATTTTGTCTTCATTAATGACATACTCATCTACTCTTCATCAGAGCAGTAGCATGCATGGCACTTTGGGATAGTTCTCGGTTTTCTTTGAGAGCACCAACTTTTCGAAAAGTTTTATAAATGCCAGTTCTGGATACATAATTTTCACTTTTTGGGGCATGAAATTGATGAAACTATTTTATCTATGTATCTAGTGAATATTTATGCAGTTCTTGTAGTTGATATATAATGAAATCTGGCATAGTTGGTGATCTTTCATAGCATAGAGGAGTACTATGATAGATTTGTGGTGAAAATCTCCCAAATTGCAGCCCCTTTGACCACCCTAATGTGGAAAGGGTGGTCTTTTACCATGTCTGTGTAATTATTGATGAAATATTAGGTCCCTGGAAGGAGGAAGATGAGTGATTAAGTGTTGTAACTATTAGTGGAAGGTGTTGAGTTCATAGTGTATTTTGATGCATTATAAGTTGTGCTCTATTTTGTGTTGATGGAATTTCATGATGTCAATGTATGTGGGTCGAGGTAGTTGGTACACCATGAGTGGATATACAGAAATCATGAACTAGAACCAGAAGTGGTACTCTGCGCCCTGAGGATGTGGAGGCACTATCATTTTGGAGATCAGTTTTTTGTTTATTCATAACACTAGATTGGTAGGTACATCTTCACTCAGAGTTACCCGAACCTAAGACCACTCTTCTAGATGGAGTTCCTACACGACTCTGACTTTGAGAAATTATATACCCAAGTGAATGGAAAAATAGTATTGGATTCTCGTATAAGTATATCCTAGAATCACTTAGTGTGTGAATCTTCAGAGCAGTTAGCTTCCCTACAACTGAACATGGTGGAGCTACAAGGTACAACCTATCTTCAGTCCATGGTGTTTACTCTTTCTCTTATTGATAATGTGAGAGAGTCTCACATAAATCATCATGAGTGGACTAAACCAAAAAAAATTATTTGCCTTGGTGGTTAAATCATATAATTTATTAGGTTATCGTTTCTGGAAATATATATTAGTAGTCGGAGGTGTTTAATAAATAACCAACATTTGATTTTCCTATGCAAATTATATAATGGAACCCAATTATGACACAACGAGCACTATAAATACCCATCATTGTCAGTGTCTATCCAAGTTAATCCATAAATTAATATCATGTATCAATCTCACTATGGTGTAATGTTTGACCCTATGATCTATTCCTAGGTTTACCATAGAGGTGACCTTATATCATCTACGGATGGTGCAGCCATGTCTCCCATTGAACCCAATGAAGGTGTCTCCCATATGGAAACAATACCTCTAATGGGTAAGTAAAAATTATTCCCAATGATTGCATCTAAGGAAATCTATAAGGATAATCAAAGTATCCCTCATGGAATAATTGTAAACATACCCATTTCCAATTATGAAGCATGATGATCCTTTCCAAGGTGACCTTATATCTGGACCCTTGTATCCCTATTAGATTAATGTGAAGGGAAGGTCATGGTTAGAACAAACTCATTCCTTACCAACCAAGAATATTGATGAAGTCGAAAAATCATTTAATTAAATAATATATGGCTATAAAATAATGCATTTGGGAATAGAATATATTCACACATCTTGCTCAAGATTCATTCACAATTCGATAGTTTTATTATAAAAAAATAAAACACCTAAAAAGGTGGTATAGAAAATTATGGAGAACAATCATTTTGGATAATATGGATGTTAACACCCATAAGGGTGGCTTACATCAATGGTCTCAACTAATGGTGATGATTCACCATTATCTAGGACCAAACTAAACATGGAAGGACAATTAATTTAATTAATTAAACCTTGTGTAGGAGAAACAAGAATATTCATGAGAACAACACCCGAACGATTAAAATTAATGCCCTTAAAATTTAGGGAAAATTGTTAGATCAACTACCTTATGCAAATTACAAATATTTTCCACTAGTTTCTACCCATGAATAGAGCTAGAATGGGAAAAATTGAAGGAATGAACTAATGATCTGAAAACAGGGCATATAATCTCACACTAAAATAGTGAAAATAATGTGAATATTAGATAATAATGGATGGGATAGGATTATAGATCTTAATTTTTCATATCCAATGCACCTGATGATGATTAAAATTGAAATTGGATGGAGGAGAAATAGTAGTTCTTAGTTTAGGATTGAGAAGGAGAGCTTGTGCATGAGAGGGGCTGCCTGATGGAGATGGCATTAACGGGGTAGTGTTTTCTAAAAAAAATATGTGAAAATATTAATTTACCAATCATTAAAGGGTAAATAAAAATTTTCTCATGTTTTTCCAAACCATGATCCAACCATGCAGTAGGTACTAACCATGGAAATTCATCACACAAGCCAAGAGAATAATTTGAGTAACCATGCACAAACCTTTTGAAATGGGTCTGTGAAAATATCAGAAACTAATGAAAAATTGTGCGTTATGGGTCACATGTTTTCGTCATACCATCGTTCCACCTTGAATGCACTAAGTACCCTAGATGGTTGAGGTGCACGATTAGTAGCAACCATGTACTAACCATGCGGCTCACTCATTCCCTTAATTATCTAGATATGTTGTCTCAAAACAATCCCCAAACACTTATAAACCACACTATATCCTCTAATGTTCTTTATCAGAATAAAAAAAGAGGTTTTAATGCTATCATATGTTTACATAGTTCAACAAGAATCTATCCCAATATAAACCTGCCTCTATAAAACAACTCATCCATATGTTTCCCATATGAGGGTAGTAATGTATTGTCTAAAAAATGTTCTGGAAACTGAGCACATACATTGTCCTCTCACTCTTAGGCTTCATCATGTGCACAACCATGATACCATATAACCAATATAATAGGGACTACCCATCCTTGGTGATCTTTTATTCTATGATCAACGATACATATTGGATTCCCTCATAGGATGCAATGGACTTTAACTCACAATCTTCATGATCAGAAAAATGAAATGGGTTAGAGTGATAAAGATAAATCTAAACAACATTGAAGTCATGATTCATGGACTAGTAATTATGAGGTAAATCCAACTAAAATGATGTCAATATATATCATTCTATGATCACAAAATTACCAACATAACGAGGAGATTTCTTTCCCTATCTATAAATCAATAGATGACCTAATCTAGGTGAAACTCGAATAAAGACTTCATGTACCAACTCAAACTACATGGGATGATAGAGATGACAGGTATAAGACTTCTATATATGATGTCATGTATCCATATGTTTTTGAATAAGTTTTACCAATTCTGAATCCTCTTGAATAGAATGGAAACCCAATACCGTAGCATCCCCTACCTCTCTCTATAACACTGGTGAACAGAACATCCTATAATAAAAGGCCTTATAGGGAGCCATCCGAATTGTTTCCTGAAATATTTTACCATTGTAAAACTCAACAAGATGTATATATTTATCCTAATAACCTATGAAAATAGAGATGAAATACTAGATAATGTCCATTAACACATGTATCACCCACTCAGAATTCCCATCAGTATGAGAGGTATATGATGAACTCAGAAGCACCTATGAACCTTGTTTATTTTGGGACCCCTTCCAGGTCTACGATGTCAACCAGGAATATGATTTCTATATGATAAAAAGGGGAATACAATGAAGATGTAAAATCTCCAAAATATAAACCCTACTAGTATCATTAACTAATATGATCTCTGGATAGGTATGAAGTGTCTAAACTTGGTCAACCTACTGATGATCTCACATAAAGCAACACATAATTAATGTGATATATAAAAAACCTTCATGATGTACATATATACATTATTCCATTTTAGAAAAGGGGTGGGTAGAGGATATAGAAGACTATGAGATCACTTGAGCTCAACCTTCACCCACAGAATTGTGGAACACCATTTGATGAAACCTATAATCTACTTATTCATTCCATGACACAAATAACAATGATGTACATATTAGTGCATATTGTTAATCCCATATTGTAGTTACTAAAAAAAGGAATGATATTCCTACAATATTTATTCCCATATATATAAAGACACCCATACATTCTCATGTAAGTGCATGATCTCATTAACATCAATATCCCAATAAGGAGGTGGATTATCACCAGAGACACTCTACCCTAGGATGATGCCCTTGGGGTCAAAATGATTTTTCATCAGTTGTCATTCAAAATGGAAGGATGATATTTATAAAACATCTAAAATTTATTTCACATGAAATTATTGAACCTCCAGTTGTATCTTATAAAATATATTGATCAAATTCTAGTCACTACCATATTCCTTTGCGAATTATGTCTCAATCTTCTTGTTTAGTGAATTAGATACCCAACATAAAATTCCCTTTTTTTATTTTCTTAATACCCGCTTTATGGGTGAGTAGTAACCACAAAAATATAATAAACCCAAATAGCCTTAAAACTAATGTGGTATCCAAATTCAATTGTTCAAAAATGAAAATTCAAAATTCAAACCAGCCACAGAAACCGAGGAGACCTCGAGTCACCAGAACCACAACTGCTAATCACACCATCCACCGTCAATCTGATCACTATCTTCACCAACACTTCATGAAATAAATTGTGACATCGATTCCACCATATCATTACCAGAGATGATAAAAAGATCACCAAAAACATAGATTCCCCATCATCCATGAAAAAAAACACATCTGTGTTTTCCCCCATCACCAGAACTGGTAACTGGAGAGAACAAGAAACCAATTTCACGAAGAAAAAATCATGAAAAAACTCAATCATCCACAAACATCATGCAGTAAAAATGAATTGAGAAGCCTCAGATTCAAATGACTAGAAGTATTATACCCACATCAGCTTCCCTATATTCAATAAAGCTATGTTTGAGACTTTTATGGTCTTTGTAAATGAAGAAATTCTCCCCCATTAGTTAGTTCCTACAACCAAAAAATTCTTGAATAATGGATGTTAGCTCAAGGTTGTGTGAGGTATACCTCAACTCATGGTTTCTCAATTAGTGGTTCGTGTATTCTAAAAGCCAATATCCCAACAATATAAAATATCTATCACTAATTCCTAAATAATCCAAATTATCTATATAGATTCTTCTCTACTCTGACATAATTAGTATCAACACTGATGTTGTTCTCCCCTTCAAATCCTGAAAGGGTGTCCCATAATATTTCAACCATTTCAATTCACACACATTTTAGTTAAGTATGTTAGAGGCTCTACTTGGAATTATATGTCATAAATGAAATGATTATAATATCCATCCATCTCTAAGAAACTACTTATCTAAAAACATCATGGGATGCGCCCATGAATATTTGATGCTCACTTTCTCTTGGTAGACAAACACTAAATCCTTTGAGATTATATGACTCAAGAAGTGATAAATATTGATACCAAAGTGGTTGTTGTTGGGATTATTTTATATTTTATGCTCTATTAGATTGATCTCATTATATATTGAAAGCACATATTAATTTTAGGAATACAACAAGATGTTTTCTTGGAAGACTATAAAAATTAATATATATATTATTGGAAGAACTAATTTTTTTACCCCATTAAAATAGAGGGTGCAATGTTAATTCTGAATTCCATAACCAAATACTTGTACGAGATGTATCTACTCAAAAGTATATATTAAATATATCCAATGATCTCACATGAACTTAACGGTGTCCTATAATCAAACTTATCATAGATAATACTACTACTCCTCATTGCCAGCCAATTTGGACATATATATGAAGAAATGGATACTAGTTCATAACCATAAGTAGGTTCAACCATCAGAAATCCATACAAAACCTAAGGGTACCATCCTCCTTCTTGTAAAAAATTATAGATAAATCACATAGAGAGCTACTGGGTCATACAAAATCCTTTAAGTCTAGGTATTCCATCTACTTGTAGAGTTCCTAAAGCTTTGTGGGTACCTTCATTTAAAAAGGAATAGACAATAAAAACAATCCTATAAATAGATTACGCATGAAATATAACTCTATCATGGTATTTAATATAGAGAAAACATGGGAGAATATACCCATAAAATATTCTACAAAATGTAAAAATTATGTACTTTGTGTTCCCTATTAACTCTAAAAGAGTCTAGCCATTTGGGATAACATGCCACCCAATGCACAATGATAGGTTACATCTTGACTCATCTATTCGTCAAATTCACCCTTATTAATATAATAACTTCCATTATGTGATGTAAAAAATTCCCCATGGTGATAGAAATCAATATAGGCATGGCATGAAACCAACTAATACATCCTGTGAATGACATCAAATCCATTCATCTAAAGGATTAGGAAATTTCACAAGAATAGATACCCATCTATCTCAATGGGTCCTTGTATAGGAACACACTCCTTGATCTAACCCATATGATGTGTCAAGAGTTATCATGTCACAGAAGTATTCTATAACTAGGCTAATAAAATACCTAATTTCCACAAATATATTAGAGTTCAATAAAAATCTATCATATAAGGAAGAAAAAAAATTGGTGGATACCAAAAAATTACATCATTCTATTCAAGGACAATTATTATTCTCCTCGTGTATGGGTTAGACTACAAATATCTAGCATGATCCATGCCCTTGAGATAAAGTATGACTACCCAGAGTAAGGATGCCCTACTTGAGCTAATCCTAAAAGGTATAACTACCATGATCACATCCACACCTCTATATAATCTATGGGTATTTTATAGTATAATAATTGAATTTGATCCATCTTTCTACCATCATTTCTCATGATTGGGTTACTCATACAATAGTTCATCTAATGAAATTTCCTACCACACAAGTTACTTTCAATATAGCTATCATTGTGTGTCATCTATAAAGAAAATCCCTTATGGGAACCACCAAAACAAAATTTCATTCTTCTAAATGAATTTCCTCTATACTTGAAACTGAACATTCCTTTCTCGCATTTTCATATTCCATAACATTTCGATTTGTGGTGAGGTCGTTGTTCATAATCTCAAAAATTATGGTCAACTAGAAAAAATTCACTTTTATTTGATGGTGTATACAATCCCAAACCCAAACTAACTCATAGTCATCTTCTCATTACCCGTAAGATTCGGTGCAATGTGATGAAGTTCAGTAAAATTAGAAAGATAATTTATCATGGACATTATGATCTACTATAGAGGTATAAACTCTTTGTCCTGGTCATCTCTCAATTTATGTGGAAAAAGTAGTAAATTATGTCTGTATGGATGTCTACACTAACCATATCCTAATGAATATCATCCTAATAGAATACATATAGACAATTATTAGTGTATTCATAAATCATAACTATTTTGATATTGACTATGTACTTTGGATTCATCTCCATATGCTTGATGATCGATAACATAGACATAATCAATGAATCAATATGTTAAGGACCTCTACCAGTCTAAAAGGTGGGATGATGCTACTATTGAAATTCACAAGTCAAATATAACATAGTAGGGGTAGGTTATGGGGCTACTATACATACTGTATGATGCAGAAGAAATTATTTTGAAACTGATCATTAGTTCCCATTAGAATATCAACTGGAGGTTCCCTATATGGAACTTCAAGAGGTGCTACAGGTGGCTCAGGTTCAACCACCGATAGATCATAGTTTTCACCACCATCATATAATATGGAATGAAGATGATATAGTGGGATAACTATGAAATTTAAAAATTCACACCTCAAACATGATTTAATATTAGATTGAATATAGTGAGATCATGAAACAATAGGTCTAAATCCTTACAATAAATTAGTCACACATGTATGTCGACCCCCATGTCCAGATTTAGGTTGAATGGATTTTCACAATTGATCAAAGGAGAAACTGGCTACTACCCTATATGAATTTCAGATCTGGTTCATGGTCTTATGTACCACAACAGAGTTCTTTGTATATCATGGTTAAATTTCAATGTACATACGAAAAAACCATTTACATAAAATCATCTTCCCCATTTAACGGTAACCACAAATTCTTGGATGTTAAAATTTATATGGTTTCATTTTTATTTATATAAATTTATATATATATCTAAATCCCATTTTGAGGTTCCACCATTCCTATGTTATAAATTTTCAAACAATATAAATTTCAATTGGAATGTAATTTAACTATGATCTAACCTTTACATATGGTATCAAGATGCAATTGATCATGTATAATGATTTCATTGAATTCAATACCATTCATAATTTATATAAATATATGATTAATAATTTTAAATTAAATTCATCAATAATATAATCTAATGATTTGGTCGATTGTACCAGTGGCTCACAACTCAAATATGAAATAATTCATTAATCAAAGTGTAATCATCCATATAAGTGTGAAAAAACTATTTATATTAGTGTAATAAATTTAATTAATATAATTATGTTATCCTTTCATTTCAAATTAGTATATTTCTTTATTTAATAATATAGGCACTAACTATATGAAGCAGGAAATGTATGTAGAAATTAAATTTGGCTCAGAAAAATTCATGGAATATAAGTCCTATTGTTCTTATAATAATGTAGGATTAAAAAAACCCTATCCATTCTTAGGTAAGAATATATATCCATAAAAATAGTAACATCCACAATAATAATAAAATAATTAAACTTCTATGTCTCCCAATAGTGAAATAATTACCACTGTCTCAAGAACAAATAAGAAAAGCAATAACTTATCCCTTGTAATTTGAGTTTCCCCTAAAAATGGGTTAGGCACTCCTTTTCATGGTTTCATTAATAAATTAAAATACATCCTAGTATCTTATATAATACCCAAGTAGTAATAAAAATGTTAAACCCATTGATAAAACTTTGTAGTGCCCCACCCCAAAATCCATTAAGCGATGTCTGGAGATGGTCGACCACATGACCTCAAGTGAACCTCCCAATGTGCTTGAAGCTAGTGACAAGATGTGAGGGCCTAATGTGTTTCCATTGTGATATAATTCCTTCATGAATCATAGTATATAGAAATGGTAACAAAACACATGGGATTCATCTGAAGAAGTGATAAAAAATCATCCTCGAAATAATAAACAAACACAAAATAAATTAATTGTAGGAGTTAAGTCATTTAAAAATAATGTTGATAAATATTTCATGTAGCTATGAAAAAATATCATAAAAGATATATAGGGAAGAAATAATATACCACAATATATAAAAAATAAAAAATGATGAAAGGCATCCCCTACTAGAATCATGAGTGTGGGCTATGTCCTCTGCTCCCAAAATCCATCCTTGTTCTCAGGGCCAAATATTGAAAGATAGATGATTTCTTATATCTACACCTGCATCCATGAATTTTCCCTGGTACCTAGGTTTTCCCATGAATGGTGAGATATATACTTAGTAGGACACCACGAACAGTGTCTAGAACAATCTATTCTATACATAAAAAATGTCATTTCTTCCAAAAGTTATAAAAGTGAAGAAATATTTAAATAAAACATGTTAGTTCAAGATCCATATAGATACTTAGAAAACGTCACTACCTTCACCCTAAAATGGATGCATCTATACCATTGTTATCCTCTACATATACGATATGTTGTATAAATGGGTCGTCATAAATTAATCATCCAGAGTCTACAAAACCTAAGTATGTTATTTTAAATGGCAGGTGCATCCATTAATTTAGATGGTTAGAATTTCTAGAATTTTATATAAGGCATCACTATGTATTAATATAAACCATCAGTAGCCCTTCCAATGAGAACCCTATAATGGAACCTGAGTATTTCACCAGGAGAACTATAAATATCCCACAACATAAGAGTCTTTCCAAGGAAATCCATAACTGCATACCAAGTATCAATAAATTCTTGGTGAAATGAATGACCCTCTAGGCCATCCTAGAAATACCACTCAGGAGACCATGTTTCTCAATTAGATTGTGTAACCATTTCCCCCACCTACCTCGTCCAAGGTATGTCCCCTAGGGAACAATTATTGCCCTTATGTATATATGAAATCTACCCAGTGATTCCATCCAAGTTAATCCATAAATTAAATCTGGGTATTACTCATTTCGTATAGTTAATCATTCCTATTTCAAATTATAAATCTTGATGAGAACTTCGAAGGAGTACTTATTTCAAGAACAATTTACCACCCTCGACTCAAAGTAAATTTAATGTCATCCTTAATAGTAACTCATACATACCAAACATGAATTTTTAATAAGATTTCCAAATCCTTTATTTTATGAAATTTAAAATAGAGGATAATTAATAAGGGACTAGTTTGTGGGAAACTGTCTAATACTATATCATCTCATGTTCTGATAAATTTATTACAAGTTAATCCATACTACAAAGAAATGTGGTTTAAAAAATTTAGGAAAAGTGGAATTTGGGACATTAATGAAGGTAACACCCATTGGTGTGGTACATGTTGAGGAAATAAACCAACTGTGTTGACATACCATTAGCTTTGACCTAAATAAGCATGAGAGGATAATTAATTTAATTAGTTAAACTATATGGAAGTGAAACCAAAAGAGTGTGATAATAAGAACCAAAATTAATAATATAATTGCATAGAGGCTTTAGGTAAATGAGCTATACTTACTAATATATTCCCATAACACTCTCCATATACTGTTTCTACCCTTGAATCAATCGGTAATGGGAGAAATAAGTTGAAAGGATAAATTCCCTGAAAATTGGTCATATAAGTTCACAAAAATATTTCAAAAATGATGGGAATAAAGATTAATAATCATGGGAATGAGATTATAAATATTACCATTAGGATCCAACACGCTTGATTGTGAATCAAAGTGATATCATAAAGATGTGCATTGCTAAAGCCTAGCTTAGGCATGAGAAGGTGAGCTCATTCCGATGAGGTGTTGTCCGCAAGAGAAGAAAGAAAGGGGTGTGGGTTTTAATCAATTTATGGGAACTACAAGGTAATCCATAATTAGAGGGTTGTGTCCATTAGCTTCATATTTGGCCAAATATTCCACAAATTATATAGTACCAACTTCCCATAGAACCACCTTCCACATGCTTGGTGCACAGTTTAAATAACAACGAAAATCCCATGTGAAATGGACCTATCAAAATACTTGTGGTTCCTATAAGAGTGAGAGACCTAGGTCTCATGGATCAATAACATTTTGATTTCCCCTATTCTGAGATGATTACCCTTCACTATTGAGTGAAATTATTGTCCTTAACAATGTTCTATCCACACATCTTAATCTTCCAAACCTATTTATGCATTTTTAGGCTTTTAATGAACCCCATAATCTCCCAAACCACTCCTTAGACTCTAAATCACATTATTAGAATAAAATAAGAGGTTTTAAATCATTGAAAATGTGTATGTGTCTCTTCTAAACTCAGGGGTGTTTCCTGCCTGATTTGATCATAATACTCTTGCATGGTTCCTTTTAATACCTTATGAAACATTTTTGACTAGACATAGGAACATGACTTACGCCTCATGTCTTCTATAACACCATGTACTTATATATATATATATATATTTATATGGTCCTATGTATAAATTACATATATATATATATATACATCACAATATATGTGTCTATATATGATCTTATTTCTAAAGTTAATATATATATATATATGTGTGTGTGTGTGTGTGTGTATTCACATGGAAAATTCATTTCAAAGACATCACAATTCAGGTCAAAGTAGGTATGGTCATCCATTTATTCGTGAGGAATCTGATCCAACTGGTTTTCTTTTATTTTGTTACTATACAGACATATTTTAGATATTCTTGTACAATAATTTATTTAATATAATCATACAATACTATCATGGGGAAAATTTGTGGTGTCCTACTTAGTATATCTCACACATTGGTTTTTCCTTCATTTGGTACCGAAACAGACCTCATGATTTCATGTTTATTATAATTTATTGTGAAATGTGTTATAATGGTTGTTCATGGGATATTAGGATTAATAAACAAAACTAATGTTACAGATTCTTGTGAGGATATGCCTTATAGATTTTATCTTTTCCTTATGTACTATTTACCTAGTACCTATTATATGTATCATGCTATACATTTTATCTTTTTCATAAATAATTATACATTCATTTATTTTTGATGATAATAAAATTTTATGTTTTACTATTTTTATTTAATATTTCCTAAAAATCATGTTTTACTAGTCTAAAACATATAATCTATCGAATGTACCTCCATTAGACCCTCACTACTAGTCAGAAACCGCTAGTGTATGGGGAGGTATGCTTGATGCCTAGAGGCCAATCAAATCGGGGAACAATTTTGGTGGGTCTTAGGTTTGGATTCTTCAAATTTAGATATGGGCATGTTCTCCATTTAATATTCATCACCACATTCCACTTTATCTACATGACTACTTTTTTAAATTTCTCAAAATGTTCCCAGAAATTTGTAAACTTATCATGATATCAATAATTATATTCATTTTAATTTTAATAATAGTATTATTAATCTTCTTTACGGATAAAAACACTTCCTTTTATTTTTATATAATTATACTATGTTTAGATTCATTTATTATCAAATTTTTAGATCTTACACTACTTTTTATTGTAATTTTTTCCTTCATGATTAATGAATTGTACTTATAAATCTTATTCCTAATATATATTGTGGGACTGTTCCCAACAAATTTATAGTTGAAATATTTTAATTATATATTCACTTATACTTAAATGTGACTTTCATGAAATTCCTAATGTTATGATGCATGGCTCTCCAAAAATCATCATCCATGTCATCATTATCATCAGATAAACTATATGATAGTGGTTCATCATCATTGTAAGTGAGTTTCATCATAACATAAAAACCCATCTCTTACATTAGTTTATTTTTGAATATAGGAAAAAAAATTATTTCATAACAAATGAGAATATTATATAGCTAATCTATTGAATAGTCCCCCATATATTCTGGATTTATGATTTATAGATAATTCATGTTAAGGTTGTTACTCAAGAGATCATTCAAAATAGATAATTCACAAATATTTTCACTATAACCTGTAAATCTTCTTAGTATTTCATTTATTCTATTGAATTAATTATCAATAGTTTATTCTTGTCCCATTTTTATATTATCAGTTTTTCTTCTTTATAGTTTTAACACAGAACTTTATACTTTAATAATTTTTCCATAACATCCCTAAAATAGGAAAATTTATATTTTTAACTTTTAAGTCCCTTTAACATTTTGAAATAAATTTAAGAAGGCACAAAAAAAATGAAATTTCGTGATTTTTAATAAACCCTGTTATTTATTTGCTTTAAAAGTTTATTATAGTACACCACTAAATTAATATAAATCCATTAGTTTTTTATTATGAACATAAACACCAACTGATAGATGGTATGTGATAATTATGTTCTTCAACCAATGAAAAATCCTTCCATCGAAGGCTTGAATACCCTTGTTTTTTAATATGTTTAGATAATCGATGGTACATTGCTAAAGGATATGACAGGGGAAACCTTATTCTCTGATAAAAACAGATGTTTCCTTATTATTGGTGTGCCTTTGCGACAGGGGTTGAATCCAGGGTACATTTTATTCTATTACAATTTATTTTTCATTCAAATAATCAGCATTAACTGGTTAATATCGGATCCTCTTCCAAATATAATCCCTCATCATTTAGAAATATAAAAATAAATTATATAGCAGAAAGTAACCACCTTTTATGGTATGTCCTATAACGACCAAAGCATAAAAAAATGGATAGTACATAATTTTAAATAAATATTTGTAGGATTGAAAACATACATTCCCTAGGACCATATTAATTTAGTGTCTTTGGAAACTGGGAACACATTCTTCTAATTTGGTGAAATATCTTCACAATATCTCATAAAGGACTTTCCAATTACTAATCCAACGTAAAACCACTCTTCAAGACACAATAAAAGGAAACATAAGAGTGTTTGTTCTTAGATTCTTGGAATATTTAAAAATAAAAGATATAGTTGAGCATTTCATGGACCTAATATTATGAGAACATGAACATAATATTTTAACAGCATACCCTTCATACCAAAGATCATAATCCTAAGTCATGGTTATTATTATTACCAATACATAAGTCATGAATCATTATTAATCATGATCATAGTCTATGAAAACATAACATAGTTTTAAGACATTGTATTTTGGCCAAGACATAAGAACATAAATCATTGTTTATATGTACTGTCCCATTGGAAAAACATATCATGTCACTTCGTGGGGGATGAACCTACTGGGTGGGATACACCATTATCCAAAAACATAGTCCTTTATTTATTGTGGATCGTATTACACCATTTTCTTATATTATATGAGGTTTTCACTTCTTCCATAGTGGATGAGGTTTTCCATTCTTCACTTAGTGGATCACAGTTCACATTCTTCCCATATTGGATTGTGTTTACCCTACTACCCAGAGTGGATAAATCATTTTGACTTGTTTCCCATATTTATCTAATGAGATATAATCTTTACCCAAGTCATTTGAGTGCTATCATTTACACTCAATCGTATAATCTATAATGGGCATCTGTGGACCAATCTCGGCAACCCAATTATATAAACTATTATAGGATTACCCAACACAATCCGGGCCACAAAATTTTATAATATATAATGTTATTTCCCAATTCCATATTGTCAAAAATGATGTATAATATTTATCAATGAACCACAACATGAATGAAAAATATATAGATTTTATATCATCATAAAACTCATAAAAATCTACATTCATATAATGATTACCCCACAAAAAAGAAATGGTTTTTTTGTTAATCTCATTTAAACACATCTGTCCTTTTAATATAAATTGGTTTCATAAAAATCTAATAGAATAATGATTGAACATTGGAAAAGAAATAGGTTCCATAAAAATCATTCCAAAAATACCTAAAACATTCGGAGAAATAATATGAATTGTATCCTTGGATCGTATAACTAGCCAATCAGAGAATATGTCAAATAAAAACATCTTATATGGGGAAGTATTTTGAAAGATCACATGGAATATAACACTTCATTGAAAAATAACTTTTCGAAACATATAAAATTTTCCAAATTAATTCTTTTCAGAACAACATTGAAATCTTATAAAGTGATCTATAAAAATAATTTCAAATATTTTATAGGGAAAACATCCATTTATCTAGAAGAATTATGATTCAAACATTAAAATTTTTTAAAACCATTTTTATAGAAAACAAAATTTAAAATATATAAATGAATCAGTTAAATCGTTTAAATAATTTTCTTCGAAAATAAACTATTAAAATATATAAAAAATTATTAAAAATCTAATTGAAATTTTTTAAAAATTGACTGTTTTTGGAAAAATATTATTTTAAAATATCATTGAAAACATATAAAATATTATTCAAATAAATTTCATTCATGAAGGAAGGTAAATATATACATGCTAAAAAATCCTCCCATGACATTAAATTTTTAGACATCTTCCTTGATCTATAAACAAAAAAACAGTAGCTTTTATGTGAATTTTTTTAAAAAGTTAATATTTGTTGAAATATGTATTAATAATCATTTGATAATAATATAAAATATTTGAAAACAAATTTTTTATAAATCATGGTTTTGGAAGAAAATATATTTCTGACTGAAGTGATAGGTAAATCCAAATTAAAAAAAACATTTTTAATTATGTTATGTACCAAAGAGTGGGAAAATGGTCTGACTGCATGAAAAATTTATTAATGAATAGTGGAAAATAAAATTCATAAGATTTTTTGATATATGGATCATAATATTTTATTAATTTTATCATATTCAGAGGAATTCCCAATAAACGATGAGATTGTAGAAATAAATAGTTCCCAGGTTGGTAACATTGAATCATAATCCCCATGAATTAATAAAATTACAATAATAAAAAAATACCTTTAAAAGTATTAGATTCATGATATGATATGAAACATTTATGCATTTAATCCTCATAGAATAATATATGTTTATAACAATACATGTATCTCAAAGAACAAAAATTTAGACATAATTACGTTACCGATTTTGTATCTTTGGAACCATAAAACCCTTGAAATATACATAAAAATTGATATTTAAATAAAACTAACATTAAAGATAATAATAATATTACACATTAATGTTTAAAATATATACCACTAAAAAGAAATCGCTATTTAATAATTCATAAGTCTCATAGAAATAAAAGTGAGACATGATATCCCCTTACTATTTATATAATCTTTGAATTGTGATCCCCATTAAATAATACAAATAATTGAAACATTTAATAAAATTTAAAAAATTTAATTAAATTTATAATGTTTCATATAGAAATATATATAAACAACAAAAAAAATAATAAGTGTTTTGGATAGCATATGCCTCATATAAATAAAAGTGAGATGAGAAAACCCTTACCTTATGTATTGACATTCTTCATGCTCAATAAAACCATCAATATAATAAATATATGTTAATTATACATGTACTATATAAACATATTATTATATATCATACCATATATGATTTTATTAAGACTTTATATTAACAATTTGTTACCAATTACATTTCTATTTTTTTGGGTAATAACCGCTTTATTTTTCATATATGTTTTGGCTTGTTATTATTGATAATCTTACATAGATAATTATTTAATCATATACTGAATGTAATTTTTTTTAATTTCACTTATATTAGGTGTATAATTATTTCCATTAATTTATAATTGGTATATTTATGAAATTGAATACACCTTTGATGGACGCGTTAGGTCATACGTACGCAGGAGCGTTTTATTTATTTTAATTATCTTATTGAAATAATGAATGTAAATGAAATATTTATCTATAAATATAATATCATTCAAGATGAATTACTATTTCATATATATCATATAATTTCAATAAAAACATCATTTTTCCATTTCTTTTGAATTGTATATGAATCATAATTCTTTGATGTAGTGGTAGCCCACATGTCCAAAAATGATGTTATTTTTTATCCCAAACAAGGGAAATGTGGAGTTATGTATTATATAATTGTTAATAAATAATAAATACATCATAAATATCATTTATATATATATCATATAAAAATATAACTCCATAATTATTTCATACTAGAGATATGTAAATGGAAGAACAAACAATATCGGTTCGCAAAGCGGCGGTCTGCTATACAGATTAATGATGATTATATATCTCATTTGGTGAATGTCTACTAAGGTGTAGGTAATACCACTAACATAAAAACATATATGTATATTTATATTATTTATTTTATTATGAAATATTAATATAAATATAAATTAAACTTGGTGTAGAAGGGAACAAAAATAAAATGAACGTGGATGAATGTTACCACATCTTCGGGTAACTCCTTTTGGTTTTCACAAAAGGGATTCCTTTATTGGATTAATACCCAAATTTTGGAGTTTGGGTTGAGATGAGGGATATTTAGATCTTATTTTTTATAGTTTATTAAGATCCAATGGTATTGAGATGTGTGAATATTTGAGGGGATGATTGCCCATTTATAGTGGAGGAGGAGAAACATTATTGGAAATAAAAAATGGTTAACACTATAGAGAGGACCCAATTAAATACAATTCATCTAATAATGGACCATTATCTATAAAATATGTTAAATAGTTGACTTATGGAAGTAAAATGTCTTTTTTACACGTTTATAGGTAATTTTTGCCCTTATGATTACAGTTTAACCACTAAGTAAACTCGTTTTTCCTTAATTGTTGTAATTAATTTTAATTAAATTCTATAAATTTTATATTATAAAAGTAGTATGAGAATTATATATATTATAAGGTTTTCATATTAAACATATTTAATAATTTCATTCAAATTACTATCATGTATTTTGAATATATTAATTTAATAAAATCATATAAACGAGAGGAAAAAATAGTTTTTTAGAGCGAAAATGTTGAAATATTTAAAATGTTTTTAAGTCCAATTTTAATGTGAAATTCAATAAAATGACATAAAATGGATTAATAGATTTTTTTTCTATCTAAATATACATTATAATAAATTTATTGTAATTTATCTATATAAATAAATTACATGAAAATTCACCTTTTAATTAAAATTCAATACTTTTCACTATTAATCAAAAATTGGTTCATCTCAGAAAATTTAAAAAAAAATAATCCGAAGTAAATTATAATATTATTACATCAAAACTGAATTTCTTATTTTAAAATAATAATTATAAATGTCCAAAAAATAAATTTTAAAACCAGTCTTCCACTAAAAGGTGTCGATAATTCCTTTTTGATTTATAATTTTTTTTTTCTAAAATTGGATTTTTTATTATTTTATACCTATCAAACTTATTTGATGTGTGTAAAAACATTTGGTTGAATTTATTATATATAAAATTTATTAATATATCTCACTAATAGTTATTAATTTAATTCATTATGATAAAATTCTATTGTGGTTTGAAATATAGTTTTTCATAAAAACATATCTATTATATTCAGCTAGATTTTATTTTTCATTTCAAATTAATTGAAAACCAAATAATTCATTTTATTATCATCTATAAACAAAATATTCATTATTTAGTTAATATTGTTAATAACTGTCATACCAACCTCTATGTTATAACAATTATAATATTTTAATAATTATATTAATGGAATATTTTTGTTTTGTAAAACATGGTCTTGTGTGTAATAAAATCTATCGATGGAACTCAGAATTGAGTGTAACACAAGACAAACATAGTTTTCAATGTACTTAATGATTATATAATATTTTAATATATCTCATTAATGACTTGGTGTTTCATATAAATAAATCATAACACAATGTGGCATGAAATGCATTCCATCAATTAAACATGATTTATTCAAAAAAGATTATTTCATTAAAACTGAGGGTGTTACATTGTACTGAACATAAAATGAATTTAACCAAAAAAATTCAACTAGTTCATCAATGTTTTAATTATTTTATGTTCCTTTCATATGATCCAACATCGTAAAAATGAACACTAAAAAATATTTAAAAACATATTGATGGAAACATCACAGTTAACCTAAATAACTCATAACTTTGTTTCTGTATTGGTGATGATTTGGAGATGGAATGAATGAATAATTAACTATAGGAAGTGATAAATATCACTAATCAAATTAAATTTTGAGATCTATAGAATGATAAAAATAAAAAACCCAAAACCAAAGAGGAATTAAAGAGGTCATTTATATCCTAAAAAATGTGGAGAATTGGAAAACAATTTATCTCAACAACCCCTTCCTAAAATTGAATATTATTCATAAGAAAACATACTTACATGATTAAATTTTTTGTCATAATCAAAATCCCACAATTTGGTTGTGACTTGATCAATTTCCACTTCATCTCTTATTCTATGATATGAATATTAATTGTCCATTCCTAAAGAATTAGCAGGTCCAGAGATTCATAAATAGAATAATATGCCATTACATATGTCTTTATTTAATATCACAACAAAATGGTTAGAAATGGTTATCCAATATACATAAATCCTCATATATAAAGATAATACATTATCCTCTAGATTCCCATCTGAGTTTTAACATAAAACATTCCACAAGTTGTCAACCTTGTAACCCTTCTAAATGATAAAAATACAAAACATTATAAAGTAGTTCACTTGATTTCTCAAATTAACCTTAACATTGATCCCCCGATATTTCATATAGTAGCTCTTGCCTTTTACATTCCAATCTTATTAACGAATTCTTCATGTATTCTCTTGAAATGTGGTAATAACCTGAGTTACAATAAATACTAATTGAAAAAGGGAATGTTTTTTCCAAATATTACTGTATATATTCTTCTATCCAATACAAAGTTCTAATCATCATCCATGATAACATATATAATTTTCTCAACAATGAAATTTTCTGATAATTTAACAGAAGTACAATTAAATTTATTTTATCCATATCAATAATATCTTTATTTAAGCTAAACACAATTCTCATGACATTAGAGACACGTTAAGGGTTAACATCCCTTAAACAAAATATAAAATTTAAATTCAACACCATTTCCTATTTTTCAGCACCATTCTATATATTTTATTCAATACCTTAATGGAAAACAAAATCATTAGAATTTAAATAACATAATTCAAGAGTTCATGTAAATATACAATTTAATCATCCAACCTTCTTCCCAAAACATTAAATAGGATTCATTATCTTATTCATTCATACTCCTTTCTTAAATTATGTAATAAGAATCATTTATTAAGTTTCTTAACCATAATTTATCCAAGAATATTTCATTTAATGTAAAAAAAATGTTAAAACATTCCATACTATTCACATATCATTTGGATTCTCATTATCCTCTACGGTATAACTAATACACATACCACCTTCCAGGTGGTCTTCTTGATAATTACACTTTGTACATCAATATGTATAATTCCAATACATTCCAAATTATAAATAATATTTTTAAATCCATTTAATTCTAGTTACCAATATTTATTGAGATTAGAATGAATAGTGTGAGAAAAAATTATCATAGATGAAAACTACAGAATCATAAACAAATACTTATAGGATGCTTAAATAATGACATATACTTTAAAACCTATAACAAATTACGTTTATTCTAATATACTTACCTAGTCATATCCTCAGAAATATCCCTAGAAAAACCTATAATATTTTCTTATCCCAGTTTCTAGAGGTTGACTAATCCTCCCTTTGATATGAACTATAACTACACTTGATTTACATACATGGATATTACATTATTTTAGTTAAACATTCAGAAAATTAAAAAAGTAAATCTTCGAGGAAGATAATATTTCATTCTATTTGGAAAATGGGAACACATTCTTTTAATTTGGTGAAATATCGTCAAAATATTCATAAAATATCTTCCCCTTGACTAATTCTACTTAAAACCATTATTCATAACCTGTGGAAATAAAATATAAGAATGGGTGAGCTCAGATTCCCAAAAATAGGAAATAAAGGATATTCATATGAATTACTTGTATATAAGTGTGAGCAAACATGAGCATAAATTTTGGAGATAATATCATGCATATCACAGGTCGTAATCATGAGTCATGGATTATAGATTAGCACTCCATTAGACATGAATCATAACATAATGAATAGAATGATTCATGAGACCATAACATGGGAGCAAGACATTAATATATGGGATGATCATAATAAAATAAAATCATTCCCTTTAAGTTATGTATCATTTCAAAATCTTATCAGGCCACTATATATGGGATGCACCTGATGGGTGGGATACACACCTATCCACATTCAAATATGATTCCTTATAGGGTATCATGTTACACCTTCATCCCATACTGAATCAAATTTCCCCTTCTTCCCAATGTGGATCTGGTTTTCCAATTCTTCTCATATCAGATCATGCTTCCCTTTCCTCCCATAGTTGATCAGGTTACCCCTAATTCCCATAGTGGATCAAGAATTTCAACATGTTTCCCATCAATATGTCATAAGATACTTATATTTACCCAAGGAATCAGAGTTCTATTTATAAAAAACCATCTAATAATATAAAATGAGTTTTCACGGTATTGTTTGGTCAACCCCACTGTATAAGCTATAATGGTATTACTCGTATTTTTTGGGCCACCCAATCATATAAGCTATATTGGCTTACCCAGTGCAATATGGGCCACACCATAGTATATGTTTTTTATGAAACACACAATGAATAATGTAAAACATAGATTTTATTTTTCATAAAATTAATATCAATTTAAGGGAATGAATTTTGGAAGGTTGATGATGAATATTTATAATGTGAATAAATAGTATGTTAATAATTAATATATAGTATATGAATAATAATTTGATAGAAAAATATCAATAATATAAATATAAAATTAATATTATAATAATGAAATGGAACCACCTAGTGTTTAAATGATTAATTAATTATTATATTCATTATTATTAATTTAAATGTTAAAATTGTTAATTGATATGAAAATTTTCATAATTTAATAAATTAGAAAAAATATTTTAATAGTGTGATAATATTGTAATGATTTATTGGACTAATCATTATTATATTATATTATTATAATATGTGAATAAATATTATAATATTAGGTTCTCTTAAAAAAATCCAATTAATGGTATATAATTTTCATTAGATCATAGTATGCGTAGGATGTGAAATATCCTAGAGTATGATATGGAAATGTCATAGATTATTATAAGTTATTTTTTATGTGATTGATAGATTGATCATTGATGGGGAGTTTTTTTTTTGATTTTTTCACAATTCTTACATTAACCTGTGATATGTTCATGTGGAAGGTGGATATTAATGGAAACAGTTCTCTGTCATGGTAATTTATTCTCACCAATAAATATTTTTTGGTGTTAGATGATGAAATATAAGATTTTACACTTCTGAAGCACTCATTTAGGTTTAAAAATATTAGTGTAATATATTTTATTTTCTTCTAATTATCCTCTATCGTCTTTTTTTAACACCACAAACTTCCACGATACGCTTCTCTTTGAATAATATAGTGGAGTGTGTTGTACGTAACTTCGAGTTCTAACACACCACAACCAATCAAATTAGCCATTATGAATAGTAATATCAACTTTCATAAATTTTATAAATTTTATCTTTCAAAATGGACTTCATTTTTGGATTCGGAATATCGAAATTAGCTTAGGGTGATGTTTTGGTATTTTTCTAAAAACCTTCAATTTTTGATGAATAGTGAAAACACTGAGTTATAGTTTAAAACTGAATATTTATTTAAATAATTATTTATTTTATTTAAATTTATTTTAGGTCAAAATAGATACATAATACCTATATATGTTCAATGTAATTCATTTGACTTAGTTTATAATAATTTTAAATATATAAAAAATTTATTGAACTTTTCACTATCTTTTACCCACCTCCTACGAAAAGTTGCAAATTCACATAAAACATAATTTTACCATTTCTGTTACTGTCATTTCAAAAATCTGAGAGACATGGTTGATATCAGAATGAAAAATGTTGTTCAGTAAGATGAAAATAATTTTTGGGGAATAATAACTTTTTACTTTTAATTACCACGGTTAAAAGTAAATAGGGTATTTATGGTTAAAAATGATATTATTATTAACCATACACATGTCCTAATTCTATTGTATAAGTATAATTAGATAAAAACATTAGGAATAAAATATGAACCTTTTTGGCCCACAAACATTAGATTAGGACACTTATTATTATTTTATTTAAACAAGAGTTAAAAGAGTTAAAATTGAAGTTTAATAACTAAAACATTTTTAATATAGTGTTACACATAAGAAAAATTAGACTAAAAATATTCATTATAAATATAAATATATTTCATACATAATGGTATTATATTTATATTTTTTAGACATTAAATAACTTAATTTATTTATTACACAATGATAATGCTGTAATTACCTAATTAATGAAATATTAAAATAATTTATATTATAAATATCCAAATAAATGTAATTTGATACTTTTTATAAATTAAACAAATATTATAGGTTAATATGACATATTAGTGTTTGTTAGATGAGTTTTTTTTTTGAAGAAATATTGCTGTTATAAATTTAGAAAAAACAAAATACCAAAAAGTGTCAAAATTGACATAAATGAGTTTTTAAAAAAAATATTATATTATTAAATGATATTCTATTATAAAAAATCTATGGTTCAGCAAAAGGACATATATAATTATATTTTTATCATTAATGAACCACTTTGGGTTCTCTTGGAAGTATATATTATGTTTATTAACCAAATAATATAAAAATGCAAAGAGACATGGTAAATATCAAAATATTAAACTAAGAGTTAAATCTAAAAGATAATGTTAATATAATGACCAAAACCTGTCTAAAACCTATTTTTTGTGTGGTTTTAGACCCATCCCCACCTTATCCTTTAAATAATTCACTTTTTAACCATTAAAATCCTAAAATTATTATATTATTAATAATATTTCTAACTTTTTATAAGGTTCTCCTCGCCCCTCTTATAAAAGGACACCGACCTTTCTCTTTAATTCACCCATTCAAGGACATTTGTCTAGGACAAACCCTGACCAAATACTCTCTCAACTATTCTTCCTTAATTTTAGAGGCCTTCATTTAGTCTTAAAGCCAACCTAATGATCCCTTTTGATCAAATAAACAGGAAGAACCCGAAGTAGAGGTAAATATTTCATCACTTATTTCAAGTTCCTTTCTTCTTCCAATTCCTTTTTCTTTTCCGTCCTAAAATAATAACTCCAGTATATTCTATACAATATGATGTTATTATAAATATGGTACAACCAAATTCATTATTCTTTCCATACTTTTAATTACATGTCAACATACATCTGTACGTACTGCTTACCGTCTCCACGCTGTGGTGTAATTTTTATTCAATAAATTATTATTTGGATGGGTATAATAATGATGTGTCATTGATGTAAATAATAAATATAACATGATAATTATTATTTATATATGATATACCATCCAATTATATATTATTTTAATATAATAAATGATATTGTCGCCCCTGTGTACATACGAATTACAGTCTCCACGAAAGCGGTGTGATTCATTTCTCATCATATCCATTCAAGACTAACTTTCATTAGATGATTAGAAAATAATGTTTAAAGACATGATATCATTCTGTATATGAATAAGATACATCCCATCCATAACAAATACGACTCACATAACAAATAATATAAAGGAAAATGAATCCATTAACACTCGAAACAATGATAATAATAAGATATTATTAACAAAGCAATGTTAAAAGATCATATATGATATCATATTAATGTATATGATTCTTGTGTTATTTAATAACAATTATTTCACCATTATAAAGGAGGTTAACCTACCCTCAACCAAGGAAAATTACAAGGTGAGGGTTAATTTCACAATCTCTCCATTATCTGAGGTTGTTTATATGTAATTATCTTCTAGGACATCATTATCATCAACATTAATGTTTCATAGAAATGTATTCCAAATCATTCTTACTATTGTATAGACTATGGGTTAAGTCATTTAAACTCTTGATTTACTTTAATAAGATGTTTATAAAGGAATCTTTTTATAATGCCTTAGCCTTAAACATTACTTAATCTTGAGTTATTTCAAGAATATACATTGAGGATCTTTTTCATATTAAAGTTTTAGAGAATTAGAACATAAATCATGCATTACATTCCACATTTAAACAAGGTGGTTACATTAAAGACAATATTCACTTTTCCCATCATAGGAAAAATATTTAAAACAAAACATGGATTCTTTCATGACACTTCCTTGACACTATAGTCACATCATGTACCTTTCCCTTGACCTGTGAAAAACATTTCAAAAACATGGGATGAGCATAAAAAGCCCAGTAAGGGATATAAAAGTACAAAATGAAAACATTAGTCCATGTATACATAAGATTTAATGAAATCATACTTTACTCATAAAACATAACCACTTTAACATACCTCATCAAATCATGAATAAATCATAGAAATCATTAGACATAAAGGTATATTGAGGTATTCATAACAATCTTACCTAGGGAGTAACCCTCATGGTTACGTTTGGAATACCCATCACAGTATATTCCCTAAATATCTTCGGAGAAACCTTAGAGTTTAACCCCTTTGCATTACCCAATACATTGGAGAGCTATATCAGGCTCACCTGCCTTTAGTTTATCACGGAATAACCCATCTTTATACATAATTCCCAAGAACCATAACATAATCATATCACATAAAAAAGGCATAAATGAAACATAACATTTCTACATTTCAATAACAAGATATCAATAACACATTGATATAATAAAAACATTATCAAAACCATTTTCAATACCAAAATAAAAGAAATTTAAAAGATGGTATTTATTTTTCATTTAAAAATGGTTATGGCTTGTATAGGAAGTTGAAACTCAAATAGTGGTCATTGCGGTGGAGAAGTCGTTGTTGCCACATATGTACACCAGAAACATTCCCTTTTGTATTTTAGTAAAATTATTCGTATAAAAGGATTCCTTTTTAATAAAAGTAAAAGTCAAAGGGTTTTATACACTGTATTAAATAAAGTTGTGTATAAAACAAAATATGCCTCAATGAAAGGACATTAAGACGAAGTCCCTTACCTCGTGTCCGACTTGACTCGATCGTACTTTAATCTCCTGAATAATAAACTTGAGTTAGTTTCTACTTGCATAAGAACCTTTTTCATATTTATTATTCCTTTTATATCACTTATTATCATGTTATTAACACTATGTAATTATTTATGTTAATAACGGTCGTTTTTTCGATCATTTCTACTTGAGTCAAAACTAAACTCCATATAATTACAAGTTTTACATGTGGTAAAGTATAAATTATATACAGAATTATATTAATGATTTAGATATCATATATATCATATATATCCAGTATATACATGAATTTATAATATTACATAACATTTAGAAGTAATAAATGAAATGCACCGTTCATGGAGACGGTAAGCCGTACGTACGCATAAACGCAACTTTCATTTCTATTTCGTATTTAATGGAATGAATTCATAATTATATAAAGTTATATTATAATTCTAGTATAATATAATATATTATATCATTATCTCCATCCTTTATATGTCCCACATATGGCATTAACGAATCAAATCACTTTGAGGGAGCGGTAGTCTCCACTTCCTAAAATGAAGATATCACGTTTACCCATAATGGAAATCATAAAGGAATGCCATAAATGAAAAATAAAGAAGTATAATGAAAATGTAAAAAAATATCATATATTAATAGAGTGAAATCTTAATGGCCACCATGAAATGTGTTAAAAGAAGATTGAACAATCATCGTTTTGTGAGGCAGAAATTCGTCATCCACAGAAACAGTATGTTCTTTAACCATTAGACGGAGGTGTGAGTAAGTTTATCTCGAATCACTCTTATAAAAAAATCCTAGTATATTTAATATACTGCTTTTATTAAAAAAGAAAGGTATAAAAAGAGTTTTGGGGGTTCGAGAAGAAAAAAAAAACAAAATAAAACAAGTGAAGACATTACCATCAAATCGGGTAACTTCTATTGGTTTGAACCAAAAGGGTTTTTTGACGAGCTTTATACCTTAGTTAAGGCTTATATGATGAAGAGAGGGATGTGGAGAGATAAAATGATCAGATCTTGTCTGAGCCAATGGTTTGAGAGGTGTGGGTAAGGAGGTATAGTTGGGGGCCTTTTATAAGAGGGAGGAGGGGCACTCTTGGAAAGTCAAGAAATGTTACTTTATATTAAATTGAGTTTCCAATTTTAAAGGTCCCACATTGATATATTTCTACGATAAGGTGATAAGGGTTCGAAATATACTCATCAAATAGGTCTTTGATAAGTTTATGTCTAAGATTTTACATTATCTTTTCATTTTATTTAAATCATTCATTAATTAGGTAATCGCTGCATCATCCTGGTGTCATAAAAATTTTAATTTATTTAATGTCTCAAAATTATAAAAATATACTGTAATGTAGGAAGTAATTTTATCTTTCCAATGACTATTTATATTCCAATAGACAATTTATGTAGACAAAATTAAAATTGTTTTACTTAAGTGTTGCATACTTTTGTGATATTCTCCTTTTAAAACATAAAATGATAAAGTGTCACTATTACCCAAAATTGATTCCATGGTGTCCCTATGTTTGGCACAAGGCATAAAATGGTCGGCCATGACACAACTAGTATAATTTGGACACATTTTGGGGTAATTTGTTATTATTATGATACTATTTTATTACCCTTTACCTGATTAATAATTAATCATGATAATTAATGATAATTACCGTCGTTACTATTCATAATGTCCAAAAACAAAAGAGTATTGATTACATAATTTGTAACTTCTTATTACAAATATGGAATCCATTATACCAAATTTCAAACACAAAAATTATAGTAATTAATTTAAAAATTATTCCCATTGTCAAAAAATAGCAGGTTTTTTTTTGAAACAATATCTATGAAAAGATTGGCACTTGTTTATGCCGAATTCCAAAGTGAAATTAATCCCAATGACCACCATTGGATTAAATGGTTAAAATATATTTTATTTAAATTTTAAAACCAATTAAAAATATAATCTATCCATATAACTAAATTAGATGAAAAATAATTATTGAAGTAAAATGCAGTATTTTTCACTATTCATTAAAAAATGAACATTTTCAGAAAAATACAAAAAATATATCCAAATTAAATTTCAATGTCCCAATTTTAATGAATAAGTTCATTTTGACAAATAGATCTTATATGATTTTCAAATTATAGATTTAAAAATGGTTCACCCTCAAAAGACGGTAAAATAATCTAATAAAAATATTAGAGAATTCTATGCATAAGATTGGATTTATTATCATTTTAAGTCTTTAAAACACTATCTAATTCATAAAAAGATATATATATGAAAATACATAATTATTTTCTTAATTGGGATATTACATCCTTCCCCCCATTTGAAAATTTCGTCCCCCGCAATATATTTACTTATTGAATACGTGGGTGTATTTATCCCTCATTGCATTTTGAGATTCTCATGTTGCCTCTTTAATCATGTGGTTTTTCCACATAAACATTACATGATGAATCACCTTATTCTGTAACACATGCTCCATGTGGTCAAGAATCTGGATAGTTTGTTCCTCATAATATAGGTTTTCATCCAACTGAACTACCTCTGGACTCAAAACATGAGATGTATCTAGAATGTACTTATTTAACATTGAAACATGAAAAACATTGTGTACCTGAGATAAACTCAGAGGTAAAGCCACTCGGTATGCAACTGAACCAACTCTCTCCAGAATTTCATATGGTATAATGAACCATGGAATCAGTTTTCCTTTCTTACAAAATTGCCTCACACTTTTCCATGGTGAAACTTTCAGGTAGACATGATCACCTACCTCAAAAAAGAGATCCTTCCTCCTATTGTCTGCATAACTTTTCTGCCTGCCCTGAGCTGTTCTCATGTGTCTCTGTATCAGTAGAAATTTTTCTACCAACTCTTCTACCAATTCTGGTCCCATCAACTTCCTTTCACCCACTTCATCCAAAAAGCTAGAGCTCAACACTGCTTCCCATATAATTCCTTAAATGGTACCATATGTATACTGGAATGATAACTGTTATTATAAGAAAACTCAACCAATAAAAGATGTTGGTCCCAATATCCCTGATAATCCATCAAACAAGCACGTAGCATATCCTACAATGTCTGAATGTTTTATTCTGACTGCCCATCTGATTGAGGATGAAAAGTTGTACAAGAATTTAATTCAGTACCCAATAAATTCTGAAGGCCTTTACAATAGTTAGAAGTAAACCTGGGATCACGATCAGATACATTGGAGAGGGGAGCTCCCTGTAACCTGACTATCTCTTTAAGAAACAAATGAGAAAGTTGATCTAGGGAAAAAGTATCTCGTGTAGCAAGGAAATGAGCAGATTCAGTCAAGTGATCAACAATAACCCATATTGCATTGTTACCTCGAGGTGTCTTCGGAAATCCTACAACAAAGTCCATGGATATATTCTCCCACTTCCACTCTGGTACTGGTAAGGGTTGAAGAATCCCTTTCGGCAACTGCCTCTCTGCTTTAACCTGTTGACAAGTTAAACACTTCATAGTAAAATCAGAAATATCTCTTTTCATTCCATCCTACCAGAAGTACTTCCGAAGATCTCTATACATCTTAGTACATCCTGGATGAACTGAAAATGGAGAACTATGAGCTTCACATAAAAACTCTTTCTTCAACTGTGAATCACACATCACACACAATCTCTTCCCAAATCTCAAAACACAATCATTATCAATGTTGAATTCAGTAAACATACCCTTCTGAACTAGCTCTACCTTTTTCTGCAAGGCACTATTTTTCTTCTGTGCTTTCTTAATTCTGTCTGATAGAGAAGATTTCACTGATACCTGAAACAAAACAGAAGAATATCCTGCACCAACAATGTCTATGCCAATTTTCATCAAATATTTATCCAAAGTATTACGTTCCAAATGTATCATGGTTAATGAAGGATTACTTTTTCGACTCAAAGCATCGGCCTCTTTATTTTCATTTCCCAGATGATAATGAATTGTACAATCATTATCCTTGATATATTCCAACAATCTCCTCTGTCTCATGTTCAATTCTTTCTGAATGAATATATACTTTAAAATTTTTTGATCAGTATATATTTTAGACTTTACACCATTCAAATGATGCCTCCAAATTTTTAAAGTGAAAACAATAGCAGCTAAATCCAAATCATGTGTAGGGTAATCTACCTCATGATTTTTCAACGGTCGTAAAGCATAATAAATTACCTGATCATTCTGGAATAGGACGCAACCATGTCCTTTCAATGAAGCATCGTTGTAGATAAAAATCTCATCATTCATGGAAGGTAGAACCAAAACTAGAGCATTCACCAATTGTATTTTCAATTCTTGAAAACAATCATCACATTCTTTTGTCTAGATAAACATAACACCCTTCCATGTTAGCATAGTCATTGGACTAGATAACCATGAAAAATTTATAACAAACCTTCGGTAATAGCCTTCCAAACCAAGAAAAATCAGAATCTCAGTTACATTTGTGGTTCTTGGACATTCTTTAACAACCTCTATTTTTTGTAGGATCAATAGTTATTCCATCTTCAGAAACAATGAGACCAAGGAATGAAATTTTTTGCAACCAAAACTCACAGTTTCTAAATTTCCCATACAATTTCTTTTTTTTATGGTATGAAAAATAACACATAAATGACTTTCATGCTCTTATTTACATTTAGAAAACACCAAAATATCATCAATGAAAACAACCAAAAACTTATCCAAGAACTCATGGAAAATTAAATTCATAAGGTCCATGAATACAACAGGTGCATTGGTTAGCCCAAAAGTCATTACTACAAATTCATAATGGCCATATCTTGTACGAAACATGGTCTTCAGAACATCTTCTTCCTTTACCTTCAAATGATGGTACCCCGATCTCAGGTTAATCTTTTGAAAAATACTGATCTCCCTGGAGCTGATCAAAAAAATCATAGATATGAGGCAATGGATATTTGTTCTTAACAGTGATGTTATTCAAGGCTCTATAATGAATGAAAAGTCTCATAGAACCATTTTATTTTTAACAAATAAGATAGGATCACCCCATGGTGATGTGCTCGGTCGAATGAAACATTTCTCTAATAAATCATGCAATTCCGCCTTCAACTCTGAAAGTTCAATTTGATCCATTCGATAAGGTGGTTTTGAAATTGGCTTAGCATCAGGAACTAAGTCAATAGTAAATTTAACTTCCTGATCTTGTATTATTCTAGGCAAATCATCGGGAAAAAAATCAGGATACTCATTTACCAGCGACACATCATTAATCTGAACGGTTCCTTTGTTTCCAACAATATGTGCCAAGTAACATTCATTTCCATCTTTTAAAAGTTTCTCATCCTATTGATATGTTATCAATAGTAAGGGTTCATTCTTGTACACAAACTGAATGTCTTTCTGAAAAGAAACTTCTTTATCTCTACAATCAATCTTATCATGGTAAACAGAGAGCCAATCCATACCCTGGATAACATCAAACTCTACTAGAGGTAAAAAAATAATGTTTCCAAGTAGGTTCTTTCCACGGATAAGGATAACAAGATTCTTATAAAATATTTTTGCCACAACATTTCCCCCATGTGTTTTTACCACAAGTTCAAGAGTCATTTCATGAGATGGAATTCCAAATTTGCTAGAAAAGTTTTTAGAGATGAAAGAATGTGTAGACCCCAAATCAGAAAACACATTAGCATAATATGAGAAAACAAACAATGTACCTGATTCCACATCATTTGATGGCCCAACATCTGCTAAAGTAGTTTCAAAGGATTTAACCACACCTTTCTACTTGTAGTCTGACTTCTTCCCATCACTCGAGCTCTTTGTAGGACACTTGTTTGCATAACGACCCATCTCATTGAACTTGAAACATTTCACGAACTGCAAATCAAATTTTGTCTTACCATCACCCTGATCATTTCATTGCAATCACGAGCCTTATGTCCCATCTTACCACATCAGTAGCACTTTCCATAATTCAGAATTAATTCCCCAACATGCCTTTTAACGCATTTATCACAAACTGGAAACATAGTTATCTTACCATCAGATCTTTTTGAAGAATTCTCCCCCTTCTCTTTCCACCTCAGTCTTTTTTTCTGGTGGTTTTTATAGAACACTTGATCATCGGAAAACTCCATTTCCACATTCTCAGCACATCGAAAAAGCTATTCATAACTTTTGAACTCGCGCGAAGCTAATGCCCTTCGATATTTTGGCATTAATCCTGATTAAAAATGATTGATTTTACTATCAAGGTCTCGGATAAAATTTGGAGCATACCTCGTCAATTGAGTGATCCTTTCTTCATAAGAAGCCACTGAGTCGTCCCCTTTCCTCAATTCCATGAATTTTTTTCCATCCTATTTCGAAAAGCCTTAGGAATATACTCCTCAAGAAACATACCTTTGAATTCATCCTAGTCAAGGGCATCAATCTCATCAGCGTCCCTAATATTTTTAACCATCGACCACCACTGATCTGCTTCACCCTCCAAACGGTAATTAACAAGACTAACCTTTTGATTATATGAACACCCCATGACATTGAAAATATTCTCCAGTGCTTTAATCCACCCTTTAGCAAACACAGGGTCAGATGATCCCCTGAATGATGGGGGATGTTGCCTCATGAAATGTTCCACCACTGACATTTTCCTCTACGGTTGATCTGGCAGATCTCATGCATGGAGACCACCACCATTTATCGCTTGAGTCAACTGCGCCATTACTGCAACAAACTATTCAGTTCCAATTCCGACCATCTCAGGATGCTGATTCGGAAGGTCATTACCTTCTGTGTGCCTTCTTTGCACTGCTTCCCTGTTTCCTCTGTGGAAAACCATTCTGAACAAACATGTCTTAGATGAAGCAACATTATATTCTTAAAATGCTATATCATTTCATTTTGACAATAAAAAATATTTTTGGATAATAATTTAATAGAATTATAACTCCTAATGGCATCTAAACCGGCCTATGATACCAAATATAAGGCCCCAGCCTTAAACAATACTTAATCTTGAGTTATTTCAAGAATTAACATTGAGAATCTTTTCAAGTTTTGAGTTTTAGAGAACTAGATCATAAATCATGCATTACATTCTACATTTAAACAAGGTTGTTACATTAAAGTCAATATTTAATTTTCCCATCAATGGAAATATATTTAAAACAAAACATGGATTCTTTCATGAAACTTCCTTGACACTATCATCACATCATGTACCTATCCCTTGACCTGTGAAAAACATTTCAAAAACATGGGATGAGCATAAAAAGATAAGTAAGGGATATAAAAGTACGAAATGAAAACATTATTCCATGTATACATAAGATTTATTGAAATCATACTTTACTCATAAAACCTAAGAACTTTAACATACCTCATCAAATGATGAATAAATCATAGAAATCATAATACATAATGGAAACTTAAGGAATTCATAACATTCTTATGTAGGGAGTAACCCTCACGGTTATGTTTGGAATACCCATCATAGTATATTCCCAAAAAACTTTTCAGAGAAACCTTAGAGTTTAACCCCTTTGCGTTACCCAATGAATTGGAGAGCTATATCGGGCTCACCCACCCTTAGTTTATCATGGAACCACCCGTCTTAATAAAGAATTCCCACGAACCATATCATATTTGTATCACATAAAACGTGCATAATGAAAACACAAAATTTCCACATTTCAATCACAAGATATCAATAACACATTGATATAACAAAAAAAATATCAAAACTATTTTCAATACCAAAATAAAGGAAAAGTAAAACATGGTATTTATTTTCCATCTAAAAAGGTTTAGGTCTTGTAAAGGAAGCCAAAACTCAACTAATGGTCAAGATAGTGGAGAAGTCGTTGTTGTGTCTTTTAGTAAATCGATTCGTATAAAAATATTCATTTTTAATAAAATTAAAATTCAAAGGGTTTTATACACCATATAAATGGAATTTGTGTATAATACAAAATATGCCTCAATGAAACGAGATTGAGACGAAGTCCCTTACCTCATGTCCAACTTGACTCAATCGTTATTTAATCTCCTGAATAATAAACATGAGTTAATTTATACTTTCATAAGAATCCTTTTCAAGTTAATTATTCCTTTTATATCACTTATGGACATGTTATGAGCACTATTTAATTATTTAAGTTAATAAAGGTCGTTTTGTCAATCATTGGTACTTGAGTCAAAAATAAACTCCTTATAATTACAAGTAGTTCATGTGGCAAAATATATAGTATATCCAAGATTATATTCATGATTTAGATATAATATATATCATATATATCCAGTATATAAATGAATTTCTAATAATACATAACATTTAGAGTTAAGAAATGAAATGCACTGTTCATGGAGACGGTAAGCCGTACGTACGCATGAACGCTACTTTTTTTTCTATTTCATATTTAATGGAATGAACTCATAATTATATAAAGGTATATTATAATTCCAGTATAATATCATATATAATATCATTATATCCATCCTTTATACATCCCACGTATGGCATTAACGAATCAAATGACTTTGAGGGGGCGGTAGTCCGCACTTCCTAAAATGAAGATATCGTGTTTACCCTTAATGGAAACCATAAAGGTATGCCATACATTAAAAATACATAAACATAAGGAAAACATAAACATAATATATATCATATATAAATATAGTTTCATATTAATGGCCACCATGAAATTTGTTAGAAGAAGATTGAACAATCATCATTTCGTGAGGTAGAAATTCTCCATCCACAGAAACAATATGTTCTTTAACCATTAGACGGAGGTGTGTGTACGTTTAGCTAGAATAATTATTATAAAAACATCCTAGTATATTTAATATACTGTTTTTGTTTCAAAACAGAGAAATAAAAAGTGTTAATGGGGTTGGAGAAGCAAAATAAAACAAAATAAGACAAGTGAAGACATTACCGTTAAATCAGGTAACTCCTCTTGGTTTGAACCAAAAGGGTTTCGTGAAGAGCTTTGTGCCTAAGGTAAGGATTATATGATGAAGAGAGGGATGTGGAGAGATAAAGTGAGTAGATATTGGCCTAGCCAATGGCTTGAGATTTGTGGGTAAAGAGGTAGAGGTGGGGGCCTTTTATAAGAGGGAGGAGGGGCACTCTTGGAAAGTCAAGAAATGTTACTTTATATTAAAATGAGTATCTGATTTTAAAGGTCCCTAATTGATATATTTCTAGGATAAGGTGATAAGGGTTCGAAATATACTCATCCAATAGGTCTTTGAAAAGTGTAAGTAATAGAGTTTACATTATCATTTTATTTTATTTAAGTCGTTCAATAATGAGGTAATCACTGAATCATCATGGTGTCATAAAAAATTTAATTTTTTTAATGTCTACAAATTATAAAAAAAATACTATGATGTAAAAAATATTTTTATATTTAAATTGAATATTTATAGTCCCAGAGATCATTTATGTAGAAAAAATAAAAACTGTTTTACTTAGGTGTTACATAATTTTTTGATATTCTCCTTTTAAAAACATAAAATGATAATGTGTCACTATCACCCAAAAGTGATTACATGGGGTCCCTAAGATTGGAATAAGTCATCCCATGGTCGTAATTGACACAACAAGTATAATTAAGACACATGTTGGGGTCTTCTGTTATTATTATGAGATTATTTTATTACCCTTAACTACCCGATTAGTAATTAATCGCGATAATTAAAGATAATTACCATTGTTACTATTCATAATGTCAAAAAACAACAGAGACTTAATTAAATAATTTGGAACTTATGATTCAAAATATGGAATCCATTTTATGAAATTCCAAACACAAAAAATATAGTAATTAATTTAAAAATGATTCCCGTTGTCAAAACAAATAGCGTGTTTTTCTAAACAATATCTATGAAAGGTTTGGCACTTGTTTATTCCCAATTACAAAGTGAAATTGATCCCAATGACCACCATTGAATTAAATGGAAAAAATATATTTTATTTACACTTTAAAACAAATTAAAAATATAATCTATCCATACAATTAAAATAGATGAAAAACAGTTTTGAAGTAAAATGCAGTATTTTTCAGTATTCGTTAAAAAATGAACATTGTTAGAAAAATACCAAAAATTTATCCAAAGTAAATTTCAATGTACCAATTCAAATGAATAAGTTTCTTTTGACAAATAGATCTTATAAAATTTTCAAATGATATATTTATAAATGGTTGGCCATCAAAAGGAGGTAAAATGATCTTTTAAAAATATTAGAGAATTCTATGGTTAAGATTGAATTTATTCACATTTTCAGTCTTTAAAAGACAATATAATTCATAAATAGACATAGATATGAAAATCCATAATTCTTTACATACTTGGGATGTTACACTTTCTGTCATTTTCTAAACAAGGTCCTTTATAACCTTTTCGAAAAAATTAAGGTAAGAATGTCTTTTCTTAACTTATACAGCGGGTGCGGCTATTTTCCACCATTATATCATCTTTGAAGCTTCCCCCACAAGATTATAAGAATATTTTCAAATATAAATGTTTTCTTTTTTAATTATGTTTCTTTTAAATTATGTCAAAATAGAATGAAATATTTCACTAAAAAGGTTTTGATTTCATCTATGTCAACATCCTTTGATTGATTTTAAGTTCATTTGAAGATGATTTCTTATGATACAAAACATCCATATTATATTGATGGTTTTGTGATATGTTTTAATGTGGATGTTTTATTTCATACAATTCATGGTTTATGGATAGAGTGTTGATATTTTTTATGACAGTTTTAGTACAAATTTTTATGTTATGTTTAAACCTTTTCATATGAGGAATGCATTGGACTTAGTATACGACGGGTGGAGTCCGCTATAGCACCTTGATGCATCGATATTTATCATGAGAAAAACTAGTTTGTTGGAATAAGGCCTTGAAAAAATCTTATTTTTAACCTTGGCACAAGGCCTTGACTATGTGGTTATGAAATTCTGGCATTATGCATTCCATCATTATGAAAGTGGCTATTGATATTTCATCTGATTATTCTACTAGTAGAATATCTATGTGAGTAAGTAAATGGAATTATCTCATTCTATATTGGCCATATTATTCATAATTTCATGTTTAAATGGTTTTTGTTTTAGTGTTATACATTGCCTTAAATGTTTATGCTTATTTAAGAAAGTTTTCATTGTATTTTTATCCTTACTGAGCATCTCAGTTCACCCCTTTCTATGTATTATTTTTCCTAGGATGCAAAGAAATATATTATAAATGACTTGCTTGGATAGTCTATGGCATCTCAGTGTTGTCTTTGGAAATAATTTTTTTTTGTTTTAAATTTTATGAGGTAATGTCAACCTTATGAATTTATCTAGTAATTCCAATGCTACTAAACTAACCGGTCTTTCGAGACGTGATCTTATGTGATCATGCCAATGTTATGTAATAATGCACCGACTCTAGGTAACTGGGTTCAGGGCTTTAAAGTTGGTATAAGAGGAAGTTTAGTACAATCCTTGGAAACTAAATTTAGGTAAACTCTGATTAGATCACATAGCCCTCAGATAAACATTGAGGATTGGTATAGAAGAACTTCCTATAATTTTGGTATTGTAATGATTTTTTGATTTTTCCAAGAAATAAATCCATGTCTGGATACGATCAGGTAGTGGCAGCTCTGGAATAAATGTACCTAGGAGTAAAACCCAAATACACAACATTTTGCTAGACTGAAATGGGAACTGGTGCACGACAATGGACCTTGTTGCACACTTGGTTACGACACACCTGGGCGCTATGCTTGGGATAATTATCATTTTCATTACAAACCATTATGAAGGGTTTATGAGTATATAATTCCTCAAAGAAAACATTTTTATGATTATGGATTATATCCATAAAATGTTTAATTTATGTTAAGTGTTTTACAAGTTTGGATTTATGTATTGCGATTCATAAACTAATCTAGTTTATTACATTGTTTAGAAATGGGGCCTATTGGAAGGAATGGAAACTGTATCAATACACGCACTCCATGTAGGGATTTCCATCCTACTCCAGATAATTATAGTGGAGGAGGTGATGCAACTGGTGCTGATCAGCTAATCACTATACTAGGAAAACACACTCAGGTTATGAATAATAACCTTAACCATATGGATCACCCTGATCCAAAACATGGAGGATCAATGTTAGATCGCTTAATGAGGAAACAAACACGAACATTAAATGGGGGTAAAAATCCATTAATGGCTGAGCAATGGATAAATTCATTAGAGAAAATATTCACACCTTGGGGAGTAGCAAAATGGGAAAAGTTGTCATGGCAGTTTACCGCCTCATTGGAGATGCTGATCAATGGTGGTTACTAATTCAAAACACAAAGGAAGATGAGTAAGTATCAAATATGGAATGGAGGGAGTTAAAAGAAATTTTTATAGAAAAATACTTTCCTCGTGACCATCAAGTGGATATGGAAAGATAATTTATGAGTTTGTGACAAAAGGAGGATGAGAATGTCGCAATGTATGAAGCTAACTTTACAAGCTTAGCAAGGCATGTTGCAGATTATATATGTAAGCCAATAATTATGATTGATTGTTTCTTTGATGGGTTAAAACCATTTCTCTGTCGAGAATTAGTCTCACAATCCTTCTTGTCATACAAATATATTTTCTAATTTGCTATCAAGACAGAAAATCAATTATCTAAGTCTTATGACTTTATGGAAAAGAAATAGAAGAAGTGATTTTTTGAACACTCTTGAAATCGAATTATGGGGACGAAGGGAAAAGTTGAGTAACCATCCTATGGTGAATGTGGGAAGAAACACCCTGGTACTTGACAGAAGGGAATGGGAGTCTGTTACAACTGTGGTTAAGAAGGCCATCAAGAACGTGATTGCAAGGGTAAAAAAGAGGTTGTTGATGTTGAATGCTACAACTTTAGAGAAAGGGGTCATTATGTGAAGGAATGTCCTAAGCATCAGGGGAACATACCTCAAAAAAGGCCGAGGGATCAAGGCCAAGCTTATCTTATTACTACTGCGGAGGTAGAAGCCCTGAAAGACATAGTGACAGGTAATTTAATGGTTTCCTCAAGTTTAGAAAATGCTTTATTTGATTCTAGATCATCACATTGTTTCATATCTTCCCTGTTTTCTATGAAAATAATATATTTCTAATTTGATTAAAACAAGGGGGTTTTCAGTCAAAACTCTTAATGGAAGTATCACCACTACAATATTTTGTAAATTAGTTCCCATTAGGGAATATAAATTCTCTTTATTTGATGATCTCAACGTCATACCCAATATTGAGTTTGATATAATCCTCAGTATGGATTGGCTTTCTGACCAAGATTTGAAAATTTATTGTAAGAAGACGGATGTTATGATTTTTGATGATGATGGTAGAGAACGCCTTATGTTTAGAGAAGAATCATCACCACCTAATTCTTATCTAGATCCATCCCCAGTTGCTCAACTAAGTTTAATTATTGGGGAGGAAGAGAATGAAATAATTGTGGGTGATGAAAGGAATGTTCAAATAGAGGATGTACCTGTTGTGAAAGAATAAGTTGATTTCTTTCCAGAAGATTTACCTGGACATCCTCCAGAATGAGTAATTGAGTTTTACATTGATTTAATTTCGGGTTCAAGGCTCATATCGAAGACCCCTTATAGAATGGCTACTTTGGAATTATTAAAACTAGAGAAAAAACTAGAGAAATTGAGTAATAAGGGATTTAATCAAAACAGTGTTTCTCCATGGGGATCCCCTTCCCTTTTTGTTAAGTAGAAAGATGGATTAATGAGGTTGTTCATTAACTACATGGAGATAAATTCTATAACAATAAATAACAAGTATCCCCTACCACACATTGATGATTTATTCGACCAACTTCATGGGGATCAATACATTTCAAAGATTGACCTTCGATCTGGATATCATTATTTGTGTATGAAGAAGGAAGACATTCTAAAAACAGCATTTCGAATCAGGTACGAGCATTACAAGTTTACAGTAATGCCTTTTGTATTGACTAATTCACCCTCTATTTCCATGGATCTAATGAATATAGTTTTCAATTAATATCTTGTTGAAATTTTAGTGGTATTTATTGATGATATCTTGGTATACTCAAAAAGCAATAAAGATCATGAAAATCATTTTCACATTATCTAGATGACTCTTAGAAGACATTAATTATATGGGAAGTTTAGCAAGTTTGATTTCTGGCATCAGGAGATTTCCTTTATTGAACAAATTGTCTCCATGGTTGGAATATCTATTTATCCTTCTAAGAACAATGATATCCAAGAATGGAAAACACTGACATGTATAACTGAGGTACATAGTTTTATTGGTTTAGCAGGTTATTATCAAAGTTTTGTCCTGAAATTTTCCCAATTGGCTAACCCATTAACAAAGCTCACACGAAAAGGGGTGAAATTTGATTGGACAAATGAATGTAAAGAATGTTTTGATGAAATGAAGAGAAGATTAGTCAATGCTCCTATCTTGACTCTACCATCAGGGAATGATGGGTTTGTTTTTTATAGTGATGCTTCAAAAAAAGGACTTGGTTGTGTCCTTATGCAGAATGACAGGGTTATTTCCTATGCATCACTACAGCTAAAAATTAAAAAGAAAAACTATCCTAGTCATGATATTGAGTTAGCAGCTATAATCTTTGCTTTGAAGATATGGAGAAATTATTTATATGGTGAAAAATGTGAGATTTATACTGATCATAAGAGTTTGAAGTATATTTTCTCACAGAAAGAACTCAACATGAGGAAAAGGAGATGGATTGAACTACTCATGGATTATGATTGCACTATACACTACCACCTGGGGAAGGAAAATAAGGTGGAATATTATTTGAGTAGAAAGGATCATGGTGTTTTGAACAATATAAGGGGTGAAAGGAATCATATATACATGGATCTAGTAATGATGGATATGGGAATCACCATGGAAGGGAAAACATCAATACTTTTTTAAATGGTCACCAAACCATCTTTACTAGAAAGGATAAAGAGTTATCAGATCGATGATGAAGAGTTTCAAAAGAAGATTAATGTTGTGAATGATGGGAGATTTAGTGACTTTGTGTATGAAGAAGGATTTTTGAAATTTGGGAAGAGACTCTGTGTTCCTGATATACCTGATCAAAAAAGATAATTGTTGGATGGTGCTCATTGTTCCGATTTATCAACACACCCTAGTAGCACTAAGATGTATAGAGATTTGAATGAACATTTTTGGTGGGACAACATGAAGAGGGAGATTTCTGATTTTGTGTCAAGATGTATGGTTTGTCAACAAGTGAAGGCTAGAAGGCAATAGCCAAGAGAAGTCATGCATCCTCTTCCCATACCTCAGTGGAAATGGGATAATATTACGATGGACTTTGTCAAGGGACTACCAAGGACTCCAAGAAGAAATGATGAAATATGAGTCATTGTTGATTGTCTTACCAAGTTAGAACATTTTCTTGCTATAAGAGAATATTTACCACTTGAATGTTTAGAAAGATTATATATTAATGAAGTTGTAAGACTTCATGGAGTACCACTATCATTTGTTTCTGATAGCGATCCACGTTTTACATCATGATTTTGGAAAATTTATCAGAAAGCCCTTGATACTAAACATCGTTTGAGCACTACCTACCACCCTCAAAATGATGGAAAATCAGAACGGACTATTCAAACCTTATAAGTCATGTTGAGATCTTTCTCACTTAACTTTCAAGGTATGTGGGATCAATATTTACCATTGGTAGAATTTTCCTATAGCAATAGCTTCCATTCAGGTATTCAGATGGAAACATATGAAGTGTTATACAGAAAGAGATGTCCTCAAAAACATGTTGGGATGATGTTGGTGAACAAAAACTCATACGCCCAGAATTTGTGAAGGAAACGATGGAAATGGTAAGGTAATCCAAAACCACATCAAAGAAGATAAATGTAGGAAGAAGAGCTATGCTGATAACTGAAGGAAGGATTTGGAATTTCAGGTAGGAGATCATGTTTTTTTTGGGAATCTTCATGGAAGGGTCTTATACGTTTCAGTAAGAAGGGTAAATTGAGTTCTAGGTACATCAGCCTTTCAAAATTATAGAATTAATTGGATTTTTAGCTTACTATTTGGAAATACCTTCAAGTCTATCCAAAGTCCACGTTGTGTTCCACGTATCACTATTGATAAAATACATGCCTGACCCAATGCATGTACTCACCTATGAGAAATTAGAACTGGAAACTGATCTGTCTAATTGAGAAGTGTTTGTTATGGTTCTTTATACAAGAGAACAAGTTCTTAGAAACTGGATGACTCATCTGGTAAAAGTTCTATGGAGAAACCATAAGATGGAAGAGGCAACCTGGGAACCCAAGGAACGTTTGATGAAGAACCACCAATGTCTTTTTATGTAGTAATATTCTAGAAACTTCGGAGATGAAATTATTTGAATGAGGGGATAATTTAACACCCCAAGCATCCACAGTACACTTCTCTTTGAATAATATAATAGCGTGTGTTGTACGCAACTTCGAGTTCTAACACACCCAACCAATGAAACTAGTCATTATGAATTGTAATTCCCACATTTTAAAATTTTATAAATTTTATCTTCCAAAATGGACTTCATTTTTTGATTCAAAATATTGATATTATCTTAGGGTGTATTTTTTTTTATTTTTCAGAAAAATTTCAATTTATTATGAATAGTAAAAAACAGTTAGTTATAGTTTAAAACTGAATTTTTATTTAAATAATTATTTATTTTATTTAAATTTATTTTATGTCAAAATATATACATAATACCTATATAAGTTCAATGTAATTCATTGGAGTCAGTTTATAATAATTTTAGATATATAAAACTTTTATTGAACTCTTCACCGTCTTTTACCCACCTCCTAGGAAAATTTGCAAATTCATATAAAACGTAATTTTACTTCTTCTTTGAGTGGAATTTCAAAAATCTGAGAGACAATGTTGATATCAATATGAAAAATTTGGTTCAATAATATGAAAATAATTTTTGGTCAAAAGTAACTTTAAACTTTTATTTACACGGTTAAAAGTAAATCTGGTATTTAAGGGTAAAAATGATATTATTATTACCCTAACACATGTCATAATACTATTTGGTTTTTATAATTCAACCAAAAAAACCTTAGGAATAAAATATTAACCTCTTTGGTCTACATGGATTAGATAAGGACACTTATTATTATTTTAATTAAATTAGTGTTAGAAGAGTTAAAATCAATGTTTAATAACTAAACCGTATTTAATATATTGTTAAACATAAGATAAATTCCAATATAAATATTCATTAGAAAGATGAATATATTTACTACATAATGGTATTTTATATATATTTTTTATACATTAAATAATTTAATTTCTTATGACACAATGATGATGGAGTAATTACATAATTAATGAAATAATAAAATAATTGATATTAAAAATATCCAAATAAAAGTAATTTGAGACGTTTTATGAATTCCACTAATTATATAGGTTAATATGACATATTATTGTTGGTCAGAAAAAATATTTTCGAAGTAATAATGCTGTTATGAATTTAGAAAAAATGAAATACCAAGTAGTGTCAAAACTGACATAAAAGAGTTTTTAAAACAAATATTATATTATTAATTGATATTTGATTCCAAAAAATATATGGTTCGTCCAAAGGTCTTATAAAATTATCGGTGTTTCGTTAATGAACCACATGGGGTTTTCTTGAAAGTATATAGTATGTTTATTAACCATATAATATAAAAATACAAAGAGACATGGTAAATGTCAAATTATTTAACTAAGAGTTAAATCTAAAACATAATGTTCATATAGTGATCCAAACCTCTCTAAAACATATTTGTTGAGTGGTTTCATAACCATCCCCACCATAGCCTTAAAATAATCCACTTTGTATCCATTAGAATCCGAAAATTATTTTATTATAAAATAATATTTCTAGCTTTTCCTAAGGTGACCCTCACCCCTCTTATAAAAGGGAACTCCCCCTTCCCTCTAATTCACACATTCAAAGCCATTTGGCTCAGCCAACCCCTACCCAAATACCCTCTCAACTATCCTTAATTAATCCTAATGGCCTTCCTTTAGTCATAAATCCAACCTATGGAGCCCTTTTGATCAAATCAAAAGGAAGAATCTGAAGAAGAGGTAAATATTTTATCACCTCTTTCAAGTTCCTTTCTTCTTCCACTTCCTTTTTATTTTCTGTTATAATATAATAACTCCAGTATAATCTATATATTGTGATTTTATTATATATATAGTACAACCAAATTCATTATTCTATCCATCATTTGAATGACATGTCACCATACATGCGTACGTAGGGCTTATCGTCTCCACGTCGTGGTGTAATTATTATTCAATACATTATTATTTGAATGGATATAATAATGATGTGTAATTGTTGTAAATAATAAATATAACATGATAATTATTCTGTATATATGATATAAAATCCAATTATATGTTATTTTAATATCAAAATAATGATATTGTCGCTCATGCGTATGTACGAATTAACCTCTCCACAAATGCGATGACATTAATTCCCCAACGTATCCATTCAAGACTAACTTTCATTAGATGATTAAAAATAATTTTTAAAGACTTGATATAATTCTGTATATGAATAAGATACATCCCATCCATAACATATATGACTCACATAACAAATAATATAATGGAAAACAAAATCGTTAACACCCAAAACAATGATAATACTATTATATTATTAACAAAGAAATGTTAAAATATCATATATGATATCATATTAATGTATATGATTCTTTTATAATTTAATAACAATTATTTCTCCATTATAAAGGAGGTTAACCTTCCCTCAATCAAGAAAAAGTACAAGGTAAGGGTTAATTTCACAATCTCTTCATTATCCGAGGTTGTTTATACATAATTATCTACTGGGACCTCTTTATCATCCGCATCCATGTTTCTTAAAAATGTATTTCCAAACATTCTTACTATTTTATAGACTATGGGTTAAATTAATTTATACCCTTCTTTGAATTTTATAATATTTTCATAAAGGTATCTTTCCATCATTTTCCAAACAATGTACTTTATAACCTTTTCGACAAAATTTAAGTAAGAATGTTTTTTTTAACTTATATGGTGGGTGCGGCTATTTTATGCCATTATATCATTGTTGAAGCTTCCAATACAAGATTATAATATTATTTTCAAATATAAATGTTTTCTTCTATAATTACGAGACTTCTAAAAGAATTTAAAATAGAAAGATATATTTTTCTAAAATGGTTTTGATTTGATCTATGTCGACATCCTTTGATAGATTTTAAGTTTGTTTGATGTTGGTTTATTATGATACAAAACTTCCATATTGTATTGAAGGTTGTGTGATATATTTTACTGTGGATGTGTTATTTCATACCATTCATGGTATATAGATAATGTATTGACATTTCTTATGAAAATTTTAATACAAATTTTTATGTTATGTTTAAACCTTTTCATATGAGGAATGTATTGGACAAAGTATGTGATGGGTAGATCCCGCTATAGCTCCACGATGCATTGGTAGGTCTCATGAGACAAACTAGTGTCTTGGCATAAGGCCTTGAAAAAATCTAATTTGTATTCTTGGAAAAAGTCCTTGACTATGTGGTTATGATATTCTGGCATTATGCATTCCATCATTATGAAAGTAGATATTGATATTGAATGTGATTATTCGACTAGTAGAATATCCATGTGAGTAAGTAAATGGAATTATTTGATATTATATTTTCCATATTATGCTGAATTTTATGTTTTAAAAGACTTTTTCATAGTCTTAAACATTTCATTAAATGTTTATTCTTATTTAAGAATGTTTCCTCTGTTTTGTTATCCTCACTGAGCATCTAATCTCACCCCTTTCTATGTTTTATTTTACACAGGATGATAAGAAGTATATTATGAGTGGCCTATAGGGATAGTCTATGGAATCTTAGTGTTGTCTATGGAAAGAATGTAGTTGTAGTTTTCTATTTTATGATGTAATGTAAACCATATGAATGTATCTAGTACTTCCAAGGCTACTAAACTAATCAGTCTTTCGAGACTTGATCATTTGTGATAATGCCAATTTTATGTAATAATGCACCCACTCTAGGTAACTGGGGTCCGGGAATTAAATTTTTTGTTAAGACTCCATTGATTATACACTAAATAGTGTGGTCTTACTCTCACCCACTATCTTGGGAATGAGATATATGGTGATAGACCAATGTGTTTACACTCTTTCTCCCCCATTTTTCTTGGATTCCTATAGAAAATGATTCAATTTTCACTTAATCACAACAATTTATAGATTCATTAAAAAAATAAATTCGTAGAATTAAAATGAATATAACCACTTTGGAAATTACTCATTATGTAATGGTGTTGCATCATAGGTGATTCATCTGGAGGGAACCTTATGATGGGATGTGAGAGGTTATTATTATTTTCTATTATGCTACTCCTGTTACACAACTATCATAAATGTGTGGGATATGATAGTTACAAAATTCATAGAGGAAGGTGTGTGAGGACTATCTATAATCATTTTTCTAATTAACAAATATCCTCTCGGAGGATAATGGTTTTTAGATTTATCAATCATTTATTGATTTTTATCACGCATGACATACTTTGTAGGGTCTATCAAATCCAGGACCTTATTTTCTATTATTTTATCCTTTATTTTATGTCTTTCCATGGTATCATGGAATTCCCAAGCCTTTTGGTAAATATGATGTTTTTGAACCAATAGTAGGTGGAACAAAATTAGTTCATTATATGTAGATATCATGTGCCTCCCCATGAGTGATTATTCACTGTAAAAAATAGAATGCTCTAGGATGCACGACCTACTTAATGGGAATGTATTTATCCTTGATCCCAAACCATTTTTTCTCTCTATAGTGCATGGTTGACCACACATATTTGTGGCCTCCACCAGGAACTGTACAACTTCATTCCCCTTTTGACATATATGGATTCATAGTTTCCGTATGATCTGCAAAACCGTGCCTCAAAACGATGTGGCCTCTACATGTTCTTAAAAATAAAGAATTTTGCTTTCTACCATTGCCCGGGTTTTACTCAAATCCACCCCCTTTATTACCCACATATGATTTACAGCTCAAGGTTCCTCTACCTCTTCTCTAAGATCCCTTGGACCCTCAAATATAGGTTGTTTGTTTTGGGAAATCTCCAATAGTCATCACATAAGTCTATTATCCTCTAAAATTTTTCTTCATCTCTGTCCTTTATTCCATTGGCTTTGGTTTCTTCTTTCTCAAGTAGATTGGTACCTAATAATAATTCAATATTGAGTTATTGGGGTAAATTCTGATGTTTTTGGTAAGGTAATTTTTTATAGGTTCACCTTGTCGTGTTGTTGTAGTTTTCCCCTAGATTCTAAAAGTTACTAATCATGAAGTAGCTGATTCCATGATATAGAATTATTATATATTACAATATTCTTTATTGGATTCATAATATTGTTATATGGATTATGTGTGTGGTGTGAATTAATTTTACAATATAATTTTGTGTGCTTATGGGTTGAAATGTTACATTATAGATTAAAATGGTTGATTACCATTAATGTTTAAAATGATTAACATTTGTATGTGTGAAAGGGGGTTCATAAACGGTTTTCATATTTAAACTGGTTGTTTGAATTGGGTGTTTTCATTATTGGTAGTGTGTTTCTAATTGTGGGGGATTTTGTGTATGTGATCTCTATTATATTTGTGTGATGGTGTAAGTGTTGTTTCATGTGACATGAAAATATGAAATTGAACATGAAGGTAATCCTAGGTGAAAATGTGAGTTGACTAGGACTATTAGACTAATCGGATCTACATGGACAAGGCTCAGTTCAAACTAGAATGATGGATGCTACAACACTAATGAAATTATGATGATGATTGGAGACCACATGAACCTTGAATGGATTCCTCTCATGTGGCTCTTCCAAGAGCATTTTATGGGTCTTGTTTCTATACCATATGACCAATATATGATGTTACAGGGGTACCAGTATTTATAACTCCATTATGGATTACCCAGGGTGATCTTGTGGTGTTGTTCTTACCGTTAGCTTATAGTGGGTCTTTATTTCATTTTCCTCAAGCAATATTTTCTTGAAAATTTTTTACTTATATTTTTTTATTAAAAATCTTTCCAATATCATTCTGATAACATTCACGTTAATTTGTATCAATACTTTTTGGAATGGAATCCTTCTCATGGGTTGTATCATAATAAGAATTTTCTCGCACACTATATACCCAGTTTTTTGTATATAAACCATATTATGCTTGAACCAATAATGATAGGATTCTCTGTAGGGGTGAGGGTGGATAAATTTTCAAGATGTTTATATTCATACAAGTGTTTGATGGTGATTCATGATGGTGATGGGCATCTTGTTTCATAGAGTTTGTCCTTGGTAGTTGGTTTCCCGTTTTATTTTTAGTAATTTGGGTTTATGGTTAATGTTGTAAAATATATAACATTTCACAGAGATTCCACATTGGATTATATTTTTTCTTTATGTGATGGTTTTTTTTCTTGCTTAATTATATATAATTATTTATCTTTATTGAAATCATTCTGAAAGGTAATGTGTCATGTCCATGACCTCATTACCAGCCCATGGGGATTGGGAATTACCTTCAAGCCATGCCACTTGCCGGTTCAGGTATTGGGTTATGTTTCATCATAGGATGGATTGTGAAAAAAATGGTATTATACAAGGTTTCACCATTTCATTGGGTTATTTTATGTAGGAAAAGTCTATATAGATTGGAGATAAGACTTTTGGATTGAGGTTTGGTTGCGAGTGGGGTGTATTGTCAACACACATAATGTAGGACCTTAATTCACAACGGGATTTGATGAATTAATTTCCCTTCTCCTCTATGTGGTACGTATATGTAAAATATTGTTCATAGACACCAAGTAAGGGTTAATTTTTCTGGTTTTTTTTGTTATGATAGATATGGTTTTGTTCAGAATTATGGATGAATTTTGAATCATTTGTCGATATTGGGGATTTTAATAATAGTATGTTGATGGTTTTCCTTGTCTTTGTTTATTAATATAGAATTATGCAACCTAAAAAACATCAAGTGTAGCTATGGGAAGTGTTTGGGGAGATTTATCCCTCACCAATTGATCAGAGACTAGTGGAACTAATTTTTATAGGTGTCCATCCATTTGGTTAGTTAGAGGGTCCGTGTTTTTCTTAGATATAGAATTCGAACATTTTCTGGGAAGGGAAAATTATTAGGAGTTCATCATGAACAAGCCTCCTACATTCTGAGGTATAAAATATCGCTAATCCGTATAATATTTTACTAAGATGATCGAGAGTATGTTTTCATTTATTGATACTTTTGAGTAAGTGAGGGTGCAGCGTACATCATTCTTATTAGAAATACCTAGTTGATGGGGGGGACATAGTGGTTTAGGCTAGGAAGCATGAGCTGATGGGTCGAAAGGATTTCAAGGTCATTTTCATTGATAAATATTGTCATGAGACCATGGAATTATCTGAGACCTAGGAGTTTCTAAATCTCCAATATGGGGATCAGACCATGATGGTGTATGACAACCGCTTAATAGTGTTTGTTCGGTTCACACAAGAGGCTATTTCTAATGATAAGTTGAAGGTTTAGTAGTCTGAAATATGGTTTCAACAGGATATTTGATCCCAATAATTTGTGTTCATGAAAAATAGCAATGATCAGGTGGTTGATCAAGCCATGATGATGGATATAGACTATTCCTATAAGTCTAGGTTTTTCATGGTAGTTTTAATGGTGGTCCATATTAATGGAAGTTCATATGAGATGAAGAGGAAACAAGAGTAGTGCTTTAGGTGTCTATCTTTTTCACAAATTCTATCAGGGGTCATTCAATAAGGGTATTTAATGGTTCTCAAAATGGACCTATTTGATGTGATCATCGGTATGGATAGTATGGTTTGTTTTTAGGTTCACATCAATTATAATAACTAGAATGATAGGTTTATAGCACATTATGGGAGTGTGAAAGTCGTCTAAAGTTAATAGGATCCCCGTTTAATATGTTTTATACCTCCACTTCTAAATATAGACAGTATTTTATTCTAGGTATCATTTCTCATATTAAAGGATGATGATAGAGGCATTGAGGGTGGATTACCTCCTTTAGTGGATGAGTTCCCAACGATATTTTTAGATGGATTTTCAAGAATTCCTTTATAGCTAGAAGTGTATTTTACCATAGATTTATTTTCAGGGAATGAGATGATACCTATTACCTCATACCATATAGCCCCCATAGATTCGGTATAATTTATGACACATATGGATTACTTGGAATCCAAAGGTTTTATTCACCCAAACATCTCACCTTGGGTAGACCAATCATGTTTTCAAAAAAAAATTGATCGATCTGTGCTATTTTTCTATAGATAATACAATGTTGAATAAGGTAATGATCAAAAAAATTGTTTCATGCAACATATTGATGACCCTTTTTATCATCTCAAGGGGTAATGGTGGTTCTCCAATATCTATTTTTTCGGATTATCGCTAGATCATAGTATGTGATGTGGATGATCCAAATAAATAATTTTGAATAAGTTACAAACATTTAGAGTATTTGGTCATGCCATTTGGGTTAATGAATGATCTGGTGGTCTTCATGGAACTCTTGAATATGTTGTTTCAAAGGTACCATGATTCCTCAATTTTGGTTTTCGTGGATGGCATCCTAGTATACTCTAGGAATGAGGAAGATCATGAGTGGAATATACTGATTGTTCTAGACACCCTTCGAGATTGAGTTCTCAAACCAAAGTTCTCAAACTAAACTTTTTGGAACATGTTTTTTATATTTTTGTGTCTTGTGATATCAGAACATGGGGTATTAATGATTTTTGGTATTGGAATATTCTAATGGATTGTTATTCATAACTTCTTCTTGGATTACTTCTACCAGGATTAAATTTACCTATAAATGGGAAATGTTTGTGTGAAATTAAAATTTTTGACCATCCTTTGGAAATATTATACAGCGGTTGACCACAATCCCTATTCTGATATTGTTGGAATATAGAATGGGGCATGTAGTCCCATTTTATACATTAGGTATGGGTCCTGGGAGTATTTTTATGCATGTTTATCATGTGGTGTTGTATAGATTTTTCCAACTATTACCACCTGAAAAGAATTATCCAACCCATGACCTAGAGTTAGTGTCATTGATGCATGATTTAAAGACAAGACGTCATTATCTCTTAGGAGAGATGTTTTTAGGCTCTATCAATCATATGATATTGGTTAATATTTTCTACTAGAAGGGCCTAATTTTTAAATAGAATTGTTGGGTTGAATACCATTAGGGATTCAATTTTGATATTATATATACCCCTGATTTATGTAATGTGGATGTAGATGAATTGAGTAGGAACATGCCAATGCAGGATATGAATGAGTCCAGTGATGAAAGGACCACATTGGTGGATTTTTACCAAACTCATCTAATGACCAAAGAGCATAGTGGAGGTGAGTTATTATCTAGTTTTCTAATAAGACCATCCCTCAATGAGTTGATTCATAAATATAAACCAATATATGAGTGTTTCTAGCAATCTATGATGTTCTGAAATTTTGGATAGGTTCCCAGTGAATGTTATTTGTCACTAGATAGAATCATTTTCTTAAAGGCACATATTTTTATTCCATTGTTATTTTGGAAGTTGTAGATGAAGGATATATACTATTCCTAGTGTAGAATTCATCCTATGAAAATAGAGACGTATTATTATGTGCATTTCTAGTTATAATGAATGATTATGAGATGGGATTTAGTTGATTTTGTATCTAAACCTCTTTATGTAAGCATGTTAAATATAATCACCAAAGTCAATCTAGTTTTACTTTAATAATTACCCATTACTGCCATAAATTGGGATGAGGTTACCTAGGACGCAATTTTTGTCCTTCTTAATACATCCTAGTGGAAGAATTCTATAAGGGTATTGAATGACTGTTGGAATAAATAAGACCATTTCATCATGATCAAGGATTTGACCAAGGTGGATGAGTTGGGTTGATTATAGGTTCAAGATATTTTTTTGATTCATAGTGTGTCTTTAGTTATCATTTTTGATAAATCCCCCTTTTTTACCTCTCAATTTTAAAAATGAATTTAAATGGTAATGGGGTCACAGATCAATTTGAGAATGACATATAATTCTCAAAAACAGATGATCAGATGGGAAGGGATAATTAGACCCCTAATGAAATTTTTTGATCATGTGTTTAGGATTTTATAGGGTTGCTGGATTACAATATGGGGTTTTGGGGAATTTTCCAATGATAACAGTTAAATATCCTCAATTTAGATGTCTCCTATTGAGGCATAATATGGTTGTATGTGTCGATTTCAATTATGATTAGTGGTGCTGAGAGAGACCTCATTTGTTGGTCCATGTCAAATAGAAGATTCGTACAAGAATGTATGTTTGATCAAGTAGCATTTGTTGATATCACATAACCACAGTATGTCTTATGTCGACTAGTGCCTTTAAGTTGTGGGGTGGTTGAGGTTTTTTAGGGGGATCACAATTTAGGTCACAGTTGTATTGGTAAAAAAGGAAATAGAGTTTTGATGTATGTCCAACCATTTGAGTGTCATTACTCACGCATATGCATAATCATTCATTGTTTACTCTTTTATTAATTAAGATCAACAGTTTGATTTGGTGGATAATTTTGGATGTTATAGTCCATTATTATATTTGGTAGTTTATATTTTGGAGGAATTATTTGGGAAACAATGATAGTTTTTTCTATTCTTATTCAATTTTAATTATGCCTATCTATAATGTGATATACACACACACATATATATGGGGGTAGGGTTGTCAAATTACCTTATAGTGTGTTATGGTATGTTTATTATTTTTAATTATTTTTTATATTACCACTATTTTAATTTAAATTTTAGTCTATGATGTTTTATATAGGAAGAGATAGATCAAATTCAAAATAAATGTCTCTTATCATTTTTCTATGTATACTTTAATGATTATCACCAGCCATTATCCTATTTGGGGTGGGATATGGGGGGATAATTTAAATATGTGATAGAAAATGACAGTATAGTCTCATAGTTCTTGGTTATAGTGTTGAGGAAGGCACATGTGAGTTTTGTAAATTAAATTTTTTTATAAATTTATTATGAAATGCTTGTTTTTTACCAAAATAATTAAATATGAAGACTCTTTTGTTCACTAAATAAATCTTGGGAAAATATTATTAACGGTCTAAGATTGAGAATCCTCATTATAGTAACCTTAGATATATAATATGATATCTAGAAATAGTTATATAAATGTTATGAATATCTAAATATATGTATTTTTAATTCAACTAAATTAATGAATAGTATACATATACTAGAAAAATGGTTGATCTATAAAAATCTATGTAACGACCCGAGTCTGAAGCCCCTCAACTGGTTCCCTGTGCCTGGTTCGCAACATGACCTCAAGTGCATTTCCCCAAATGATAGAGTCTACGGACTAGTAGTGAGGGCCTTGGTATGTTATTGGGGAAACTATGCCCTCATTTGTTATGGTATACAAAGTAGACGAAACAACAGTCAATAGCAGAAGCAGTAAATAGCATACAACAACTGAAACTAAACAGCAGAAGAAATGCATAATATAATAATGATGCAGCATGGTACATGTATCTATGGAAAGCATCAAACACATCAACGTGCTGAAATACAACTGAGAACAAATGACTAAAAGTAAACAGCAACTCCAACAACATCACAAGCCTGAGCTCGGTTCTATGATTTCCAGCTCCAACCATCAATAATGTACCTGAAGTAGGAGGTCCACAATCCCTATCCACACCTAAAACCATAGAACCTGTTTGGGCCGAATAGTAGGACACAAATAGGATGTAAGAATAATCACAGTAGGAAATCACCACAAGATCTGTGCCCTATTATCATGTGAGAAATATAGCAAAAGTAATGGAAATATATTCAGAAGAGAAAAAAGAGTAATATAAAGTAAAAAACCCTACAAAATCTCCATTCACACTTATTTTTTAATTTAATACAATATTTTAACTATCAACTAATGGATCTAGAGAACAGATCTATAATCCCAAAGAATAGAAAGTAACACAATAGGTATCTCAGCAGACTACCAAAACTATAAGCAGTACAAAACACATGCTGGTGCTTTGGCTTGGTGGACTCATCACAACAAACCAATAGTTCACACTGACTCTCTGGGTGGCTCAAACTAGATGAACCCTATACTCAAGTAATCATACAAAGACACATACACTCTGGGAAGCTCTCACCATCAATTCCCCTACGGTCTTGGAACGATAGCTATAGACTCTCTAAGGAAGCACTTACATCTAATTCCCCCTATAGTCTCGATTTGTAACTAAGGAAAATCTATGGAATTACAAAGTATCATTCTCGTAGGTCATACGAACGATACTAATTTATAACAGACTCTCTAGGGAAGCCCTTAATCTTCAATTCCCACTTTAGTCTACCACACCAGGTTCCCACAGCCCTGAGTAGTGTAGTCGTGTGTAATCGATTGTTATTAGCACAAAGTAAGCTCAAAAAACTACTTGGATAATAGCTATAATGCATCAAAAGCATATAAACAGTATGCAATACATGAAATCAACTATATCAAGGTAATCAAGCAATACAACAAGGTATGCCTCACAGGAACCCTAATCCAAACGACGAAAAACAACCAAAACAAAGGGAACACCCATGGGGTGATCCTCAAACATGCTCACAAGAAATTATCAATCATCTAATAACCTCAATCATACATGCAATCTATGATAGATAATAATACAAGATCAAAACCCTAACCCGATATAACCGATACATGGGTATCCGGCACTTTTGCACCAAAAACTCAAAGACATGCAACGTAGGGAAACAAACCACCTACCTCAATACTAGAAGGTTGATATACTTGATCCTAGACTTGTGAATCAGCCTAGAATGGAGAAGATCTTCAAAAACATCTAAAAAGTTCAACCTCAGATAACTCTCACAAGAGAAGGAATTAGGAAACATCGCCCAAGAAGAACCAAGAACACACCGCTGTGATTCTATTGCAACCAACGACGTTTGATTCGGATAGCAGGTGACAGATCGGTGGCTCAGAGAATATCGGTGGACGTACCATCACTCTCGGTCGAAGACGCTGGAGAAGAAGATGTATTTGGGGTAAGTCGCAACCCCAGTCCGTTTAATGAAATAAAAAGAAAAGTACACTGTTTGTACTTCATGAGGACACGGCGTGTACTCGCCCCTTCCGTACACAGTATTAAGTGGCCTCCATGTCACTGCTACAAACTGTGTGTGTGGCCCAGACACGGCCTCGCACGGGAGAAAAGACCACGGTGTATACTCATAAAGTACATGGCTTCTACTTAGCAAATTTCTAGATTTTCTTTTTTTCATAAAAAATGACCAGAAATGCAAAGACATACCTGAAAGCAAGATCTAGGTTCTTAAAAACCTCCCCACTTAAATAAATTCATCTCTGAATTTCCCTAACTCGGTGGTGAAGAAGAAACCTCAAACAACTCGGGCCACGGTGATCGCATATCGGCCTCCCTCTCCCAAGTCTCGACCTCCAAACGGCAGTGCTGCCATAGCACCCGTACCAGAGGAACAAACTGGCCACGAAGTAACATTTCACTACGATTAAAAATCCGGATAGGATGCTCCTCGAATGATGCATCCTGCCCCAGCTCAACCTCCTCGGGTTGAAATACATGATGCAGGTCTGAGAAGTAGCGTCAAAGCAGAGAAACATGGAAGACTTCATGCATATCCTGGTACCTCTGTGGCAACTACAACCTATAAGCAACCTTCCTGACTCAATCCAGAACCTCTAATGGCCTGATGTATCTCGGTGAAAGCATACCCAATCACATGATCCTCTTGTGTCCCAACCTCTGGGTAACACGTAGAAAACCTGATCCCCGACCGTAAACTCCAGGGGTCGTCTCCACTAATAAGCATAAGATTTCTGCCAAGACTGTGTAGTATCCATCCTTTCTCGAATCGACTCCACCCGTTCTGTGGTCTCCTGAACAAGACTAGGTCCTAGCATAGCTATCTCTCCTGCCTCCATCCAATACAAGGGGGGTCGGTACGGCCTTCCGTACAATGCCTCATAACGTGCCATCTAAATAGTTGCTTGAAAACTATTATTATAGGAAAACTCAACTAGAGGTATATGTCTCTCCCAAGAACCTCCAAAATCAAGGACACATGCTCGTAGCATGTCCTCTAGCACCTAAATTGTACGCTCTGACTAGCCATCTGTGTGGGGATGGTAAGCTGTACTCAGAAGTACCTGTGTACCAAAATCCCTCTGTATCACTTTCCAGAAATGCAATGTGAATCAGGCATCCATATTCAAAATGATAGTACTCGGAACCCCATGAATGCATACAATCTCAAGGATGTACAACCATCCAAGCTCAACAACACTGAAGGTCTCCTTAATCGGCAAGAAGTGATCAACCTTTGTGAGCCTGTAAATGACAACCCATACTACGCCATTCCCTCGAGGCGATCTCGGTAATCCTGTCACGAAGTCCATCGCGACATCATTCCAACTCCACTCAAGAATGGGTAGCTACTGTAAAATCCCTACTGGTCGTTGGTGCTCTGCCTTCACCTACTGATAGGTGGAACATCTTATGAAAAAACCAGCAACATCTCTCTTCATTCCTGGCCACCAATAGTGGCGGTGCAGATAACAATACATCTTGGTGACGCCAGGATGAACTGCCCAAACTGAGTAATGAATGTCTCGCATCAGCTCCTCACATATATCTGATGGCACCCATACCCGTCCCTAGAAACGCAAGATCACATCCTCACCTACGGTCCATCTGGGGAGAGGGTCAACTCCTAACACACTTTCTGGTATGACTAGGCCTTCAGAGTCTGATAGCTTCCTCATTAGAACTTGATCAAAAAGGGTAGAGGTAACACCTTTGGAGGAATGAAAGGTCTAACCCTATCTGTCGTGCACCTCCAAATTCATTTCATAAAACTGAGCCATAAGCTGCCACTTGCTGCTCGCCTCCTATACTGCCTGTATCTGAGTCCTCCAACTCAGTGCATCAGCCACGGCATTTCCTTTACCATGAATATAGGCAAGCTCGAAATCAAAATACTGATGATACTCAACCTACCTCCAATGTCTCAGATTCAAGTCACGATGTGTGACGATTTACTTGAGGCACCTGTGGTCAGTATACACCACAAATTCTCTCCCAGAAGATAATGTCTCCAACAATGCAAATCATAAACAACTGCAGCCAACACTAGGTCATATGTAGGATAGTTACACTCATGTGGTATCAACTTACAAGATCCATACGGAACAACACGATCCTCCAACATATGCATTTCTCCAAGCCCGATGCTAGATGCATCACAGAAAACTGTATAACTCTTGCCCGACTCCGGAAAAACTATAATCGGTGCTGAAGTCAATCTCCTTTTCTACTCTTGGAGGGCTGAATCACAGGCTTCTAACCTATATACATCACCCCTTTCTTAGTCATGCGCATCAAAGGCACTTCTAGGCATTAGAAGTCCTATATAAATTTCCTGTAGTAACCAGCCAGCCCTAAGAATCTTTGTACCTCGAAGACATTCTTAGGCTGCTCCCAGGTGACTACTGCCCTCACCATCTTTGGGTCTATTGATACTCCTGTCTTTGAGATGAAAAGACCCAGGATAAGAACCTCATCCATCCAAAAGTGGAACTTTTAGAGAATATAATATAACTGATCCTCTCTCAGTGTACTCATAAATATATCAATATGGGTATCATGGTTGTGTCGAGTGTGAGTGTACACCAAGATGTCGTCCACGAAAACCACCATGAAGGAATCCAAGTTAGGATGGAAAACACTGTTCATCAGCGCCATGAAAACTACGCGATTGTTCGTGAGACTGAAAGGCATAACCAAATACTCATACAGACCATACCTACTCCGGAAGGTTGTAAGAGGTATATCAGATGGTCTGACATGCAACTGATGGTAGATGGTTCTTAAGTCAATCTTTGAGAAAACCCTAGCTCCTCAATGAAGATAAAAGAGATCATCTATCTGGGGAAATAGATATTGGTTCATGACCATCAGATAATTTAGCTTCCGATTATCCACACAAAGCCTATGGGTGTTGTCTACCTTCTTCGCAAACAGGACTGGCGAACCCCAAGGAGAAGTACTGCGTCTGATGAAACCCCTTGTCTGCAACTCCTCTAACTACTTCTTGAGTTCCTAATACTTATGTGTAGCCATCCTATAAGGAGGAACAGACAACGGTGCCTCTCCTGGAACAAGCTCAATAGTGAAGTCTACCTCTTGCTCCGGTTGAAAACATGAAATGTCTTCTAGAATGACATTTGGAAAGTGGTAAACCAGTGGAAGAAAATTTACCTGAGAAGTCCCGTGGTCATCCAGATATAAGCTAGCAATCTGGTCTGTATCACCTCCCAACCCATGATTCTCTGGTCCAGCACTGCTCACCTAGACATACCATTCGCCCTTGTGAATAAATGATCTGCCTTCTAATGATGTGAAACTCACCCTGCGACTATAGAAATCGACAAAGGCCTTGAAGGAAACTAACCAGTCCATCTCGAGAATGACACCATAGCCTGTCATCTCCAAAAAATAGAGACTCCACGAAAAATGACACCCACCGACCTCAAGGGGCAGTCTAAGCACTGACGCTCGGAAGCAGTTCTAATTCTCGAGGGAGTGTCTAGCGTCATAATATACTCATAAGTGTAAACAATGAGTCTAAGGATTTCCACAGTATGCACAGAAATAAAGCTTTGAGAATCTCATGTATCGAAAATTGCAGAGGATAAAACTGAGGATACTAAAATTGTATCTTGAACAATAGAAGGTCCAAGATCCTGCTCCTGATGAATCTGCTCTATAGCAAAAGTCTGGCCTGTACCGTGGCCCTGCTTAGCATCCTGAGATCCCTATACTGCTCCTCCCTGAGCATGACCACTACGTCCATGGCCTCTACCCTATCCTGAACTACCTAATGAACTCCAACCTCTAGTCTACTACAGAACTGGTAATCTTGCTCCTGTACGTGGAGTCAAAACTGATCCTCCTTCACTAGCTGCTTGCAGAAGAACGTTGCAGAAGTGCTGTAGATGACCCATCTGGATAAAAGATCGGCACTATATTAGGTCCCTCATGCATTGGGGAATCGTGTTCCCACTTCTTCAACACTGATAGAAGACAACCTATTTTCCAGAAGTAAGATCTCATCTACCAGAAGGAATACCTCGCTTCTATGAGTCACCTCGTGTAGACTCTCAGTGGCGCTTCCTACTGTCTGTTTGGAGGAATCAACCCTGGATGCTGAATCTCCCTGGACCACAGCTCCAGCCTCCCTCAGGTTTCAATTTGTTATAAGCGCCTAGTTGACTATCAGAGTGATATAAGTCAACTAAAAGACGTTCACCTGTGACCTGATATCCAGTCTGACGCCTTCTTTAAAATTCTTTTCCCAAAACAGCTCTTCATTCCCCATAATGTGAGTGAAATGCTATAACTCTGTAAGTCAGAAGGAGTACTTCATAACAATGATATTACCCTACTACAGGTTCATGAACTCTCTAGCTCTATCATCCCTCACTGTCGCTGGGTAGATGTAGTCGTAGAACTTACTCTGAATCTCATCCCAAGCCATAGCCTGTTGGCGCCCAATCTACGAAACCACATCCCACCATCTCTTTGAGTAATCTCATAGAATATAAGTCGTGATATTCACTCTCCTCTATGGAGGTGTCTCCAAATGCTCTAATATGGACAGCATGGCTTCTAGTCATGACTCCGCAACCTATGGTCCTCCATCCCCTGTGAACGTGGGAGGGTGTTGCTGCTAAAAAACCCGTGTCAGCTCTTCCATAGACGGGGCAGGCTGCTGATCTCCCTGGAAGGTCTGCATGAATCTCATGGAACCCTCTCTGAACTTAGCATCGGCACCAGTGTCTTGAATCACTGCAGGTTCCATGTCTGGAACGATAGGAAGAACTACTAGTAATCCCTGATCTACTGTATCAGGCGTACAATTACTGCCTGGTACCTTATGTGAAATGGGAGGATGTCTTGGTTCCATAGCTCAGAAAGGTCAAAATCACACCTTTGTTAACTATGGACATAGATGAAACATAAGAGAGAAAAATAGAAAAGGAGGGAAAAATATTAAAATTTTGTAAAACATGACTACACATCGTGTAGTACTTCTACACGGCATGTTTCTTAATATTTTACCCTGGGCATGTACCTTGGACATATATGGTTGTGTAAACCACCGGGCTACACTACGTGGTGTGTACTAATCCTTTTCCTCCCTACCCATTCACTCCTACACGGATTGGAACATAAACTATCAGAGTAGGAAACTACATTGCGTGTTTGTCCAATATATGGCGTGTCTATAAGATCTCTCACCTGCTTGTGTCGTTAGTCACACAGACTGGTAAACGGACCACTACTACACGGTGTGTAAAAGGAGACACGACATGTACTAGACATGCCTTACCTGGACCGTGTTGTTTGTGACACGACATGACACAAGGTCAACACTACATGGCATGTTCAATATGGACACGATGTGTATGCATAAGGATAACATAACCTGTGTCATTGGCTACACAGTTGGATACATGGTCAACTATACATGGCATGTTCCCAAGGGACATGACGTGCACTTGAAGGGAAACACCGGCCCGTGTTGTTCGTGACATGGAAGGATACCTATTCTAGACTACACGGTGTGCTAAGCTGGTACATGAGGTGTTTCTACATGATACTTTACAACCCCGTGTCTATGCCCAACACAGTAAGGGACATAGCTAAAAACAACACGGCGTGTATGCATAATGTACATGTCTTGTATTCTGGGTTTTTCAAGACAGTAGCCTTAGAACTGCACCGGAGCCTAGAAAACATAGAATACAAGTGTTAAGGTGCCAAATTCCGATTCGTGGGGGGCCATACTCCCTGTGAATCAATGCCTGGAATCATTAAAATGGATATAACAAGAAAAAGTATAACAACTCACGATCCACCAATTCTCGATCCTCGAGGGCCTATAACACCTATAAGACCAAAGATTGGCATCCATGATAATGAAACTCTAAACAATGATTCCTATTTAACATAGTAGGTATTCTATCACAGCAGGTATCATAACAACATGCATATTCTATCACAAATTCTATCACAACAACATGCAAATTCTATGGCAATCTAGATAGCATGGAAAAATACATGACATGTGATTTTCTAACAAGTGACTATATGATTCATAAGAGGGCATACCCTCATCTCATTGGGTTGCAAAAAAATAGAACCACAATCATACAAACAGTAATAGCACAAAACAAGTGCAACACCCAATGGTGAAATCAATTAAACCATCACATTTGAAAATACTCCAAAATTACAATATTTGAGGTAATCTAGATTTTTCCCTGTAAACGGGTGCTAGAATGCCCGGGACACAGCTATTTACCATTTACCTATTCCATTATATCCTTGTAAAATGTCTCTAAATAGTAAGTCAATAGAATACGAATGATACTCCTTTGATACCACTTTGTAACAACCCGAGTCCAGAGCCGCTCACCTAGTGCCCCATGCCTAGTTCGCCAAATGACCTCAAGCAAATTTCCCCAAACTCTAGACACTGTAGACTAGCAGCGAGGGCCTTGGTAAGTTATTGGAGAAACTATTCCCACATTTGTTAAGGTATACAAGGTACAGGAAACAACAGTCAATAACGGAATATGTAAACAACATACAATAACTGAAACTAAATAGCGGAATAAATGTATAATATAATAATGATTCATCATGGTACATGAATCTAAGGAAAGAAGCAAACACATAAACATGATGAAATACAACTGAGAACAAATGACTAAAATTAAATAGCAACTCCAGTAGTATCTCATGCCTGAGCTCGGACCTATGCTCTCCAGCTCCAACCAGCAATAATGTACCTGAAGTAGAAGGGACACAATCCTTATCAACACCTACAACGATATTACCTGTTTGGACTGAAAAGTAGGACCCAAACAGGGTGTGAGTCTAATCCCAGTCGGCAATCACCATAAGATTTGATCCCTACTGTTAGTGAGCAATATATCAAAAGTAAAGGAAATATATGCAGTAGAGAAACATGAGTAATCTAAAGTAAACAACCCTATAAAATCTATATTCACACTAATTTTTTAATTCAATACAATAATTTAACAATCAACCAAGGAATCTTGCAAATAGCTCTATAATCCCAAAGCATAGCATGTAACACAATAGGTATCTCAGTAGACTACCTAAACTACAAGCAGTACAAAACATAAGCTTGTTCTTTGGCTTGGTTGACTCGTGAAAACCAACCAACAATGCACACTGACTCTCTGGGTGGCACAAACTAGTGGAACACTATATTCAAGTAATCATACAAAGGCAGAGAAACTCTGGGAAGCTCTCACCATCAATTACCATGTGGTAATACAACGATAGCTATAGACTCTTTGAGGAAGCACTTACATCTAATTCCCTTTATAGTCTCGATGCGTAACTAAGGAAACACTAAAGAAGCACAAAGTCCCATTCCCATAGGTCCTGTGAATAATACTAATTTATGACAGACTCTCCAGAAAATCCCTTAATCATCAATTTCCTCTTTAGTCTACCACACCAGGTCCCCACAACCCTGAGTAGTGTAGTCGTGCGTAATCGACTGTTAGCATCCCAAAGTAAGATCAACAAACTACTTGGATAATAGCGACAATGCATAAAAAGCATATAAATAGTAGAAAAAACATGCAATCAACTATATCAAGGCAAGAAAGCAATGCAACATGGTATACCTCACATGCAACCTAAGACAAACAACGGTAAACAACCAAAATAGGGGGTACACTCATGGGGTGATCCTCAAACATGATATCAAGGAATTATCAATCATATAATAACCTCAAGAATACATGAAATCTAAGGTAGATAATAATACATGATCAAAACCCTAACCCAAGATACCCGATAAATGGGCATCCAACACTTTTGCACTAAAAACTCAATGACATACAACATAGGGCAACGAACCACCTACCTCGATCCTTGAAGATCGATCTGCTTGAACCTCGGCCTATGAATCAGCCTAGAATGGAGAAGATTTTGAAAAATGACTAAAACATTCAACCTCATATAACTCTCACAAGAGAATGAATCAAGAAATATGGGCAATGAAGAACCAAGAACTCACCACTGTAATTCTATTACAAATGACAACGTTCGATTCAGACAGCATGTGACAGATCGGTGTCTCATAGAAGATCTGTGGTCGTACCCTTGCTCTTAGTCGAAGATGCTGGAGAAGAAGATGTATTCAGGGTGATGCTGCGACCCCGGTCCATTTAATGAAATAAAAAAGAAAAGTTCAGGGCATGTACCTCATGAGTACACGGCGTGTACTCACCCCTTCCGTACACATCATTAAGAGGCCTCCACATCACTTCTACACACCATGTGTGTGGCCCGAACATGGCCAACCCACGGCCTCGTGCAGTTGAAATGTACACAGTGTGTACTCATAAAGTACACGACGTGTACATAGAAAATTTCCCGATATTCTTATTTTTCTAAAAAACGACCAGAAATGGAAAAATATACCTGAAACAAAGATCCGAGTTCTTACAATATATATCATATTCTATGAGGTTGAGATTATAATGTTTCATTATAGATAATGGATGTACTATAATGAGTTTAAAATGATTTTTTAAACATCAGTAGTTTTAAAAATGAGTTTATTTGGAGATAAATGATGAGTTATTATATCATATATCGAATCATTTCATTAATAGTGACATCCAAATACCAATTTAGACTCAGATGTTAGGATTTTGGTGTAGTGGTCACTAGTTACATTTTGAAATACATTAATACTATTTTATATATTTTTAATTTCAATATTCATTATATTTTGGGTTGATTTCAAATTTCAAACCATTATTTATGTGGATTTAAGAGTTGGCACAACTAATTGTTTTCACTAATTATTATAATAACTTTAACATTATGAAAATATTATATTTGTGTATCAATCAATAACATTTATAATATTTCAAAATTAATATATTCTTATAGAAGGTGAAATGACTCACAATTTTCGTATATTAATTGATCATATTCTCAAGACGTGTGGTGAAATTAATAAAAGATTCAATTTGGATTAATGTGTTATCATTAATTAATGAGAAATTATTTTCAAAAATGATTTTATATTTAAGTTAAAATAAAAAGGGAATATTTTCTTAGGAAGTTGTAATATTTATTAATTTATTTTTTTCAAGAAATAGGAACAACACATATGATTTATTTCTGATTCTTGACATTCATGATTGGACTATTAATAGAAAAAGAAATGAAATTACCATGATTTTAACAGAAATTACTATCTGAAGTTCATTTTAATAGGATTTATGAATATTTTTATAACTGATATATCATGATAATTTCTCATATTAGGAAAATTTGATATTAGTTTAATATTATAATTTTATATTGAAATGTTAATGTGAGAAATCATAACAGGGTTACCTAATTAGGTTTTGGATTTACATCTATGTAATGATTTATTTTAAATATTGAAATATTAAATTTCAAAAAAAAGTGTTAAAATTTTACACAAACATAGGATACCAAAAATAATTTTCTAATTTTATATCAATAAGAAGTCATTACATGGTTCCAAATATGTAGTGACACTTTATTGAACAATTAATAGATATTTGATTACTTTTTCACATTAGTATCACACTAATTTTTCCATTTGACATTCTGAGGAGTATACAAGATTGATGAAGGGATACTAGACATATTTTGTAAATCCAAATTTATATGTCATAGTTTCATTCCCTAAAATATAATTCACAACTTTATTTAATGGTTACAGGTGGTTTCATTAATACTAGGTAATAAACCACTTTGAAAATGGGGTTTTCTATAGAGCGATGATAACATGATCAAAAAAACTTCTTGAAGTATTAAAATTTGAATACACTTTAAATTTAGTGGTATTTAAAATTTAAATATTTTTAGAATAATAAAAATTTATTTATAATCATTGTTATTTAGCGGAGTATAAGGATAGTTGTGGAATGATTATGTTGTTTTTTTCTTAAATGAGTTTTATGTGATGTCAATATGAACATTTTTTCTACAAGGATGGTGATTAATATCATGTTAGAGAATATTATATTTTATTTTGTAATAAAAATATTTTTGTGGCCCATAGTTTAACAACCTAATAATTTAAAAGGAAACACTATTATCATTATCATATAAGATAATGAAGATCAAGGTTACACAAATAACTAAATATTATTGTTTAGATGTGATAGTTATAACCAAGCCATTTGAATGGATGAAATGAAGATAGATTAACTATATTATGAAATTTTATTTGAGACATTTGAAAAAAGAAATATTTCATTGGTTTTCAATTTATAATAAATAAAAATATATACTAACTGAATATAAAGGGTGTTTTTTAATAAAAACTACCTATATGCCCAAAATATCATTTTATAATAATACATTAAATTAATCATTACTACTGAAATATATTATTTCAACTTATATGTAATATTTCATTTATGTTTTTTAAATTCATCCAACATTATTAATAGGATAAAGATAATAAGAAATCGATTTTTAAGATTAAGAATCTATATTTTTCTAAAAGAATGTTTTACCTCCTATTGATGGTGAACCTATTTTATATCTAAATTTTGACACTTATAAATAAATTATATTTAAAAATTAATCTTATTTCATAAAATTGGAATATTAAAACAATCATATAGTGAATTTCGGTATTTTTCTAGAAAGGTGAATTTTTTTATTTACAGTTTAAAATATGACATATAATATGAAAACATAATTTTCATTTAATATATTTATATAGGAATATTATATATGAAATGTGTTTCAATATATAATTAGTCAAATTATAAACAGATAAAATTAGTATTGGTCATTGTATTCAATTTCACATTGAAATTTGATATAAATTATTTCACTATTTTGATCATTTCACATTAGACCACTTATTTTTCATTATGTCTCTTGAAATAATTTTAAATATAATTTTTTCAATTTTGTTAATTGAATTAGGAAAAATGGATTCCATATTTGGAATTAGATGTTCCAAATTAGGTTATTAGTTCAATATAAGTTTTTTCCTAAAAGGAGATATGCTGGTTAAAAAATTATTTACCATGGTTTATGTAACAAAATTAAACATGTTAAAGTATAAATGTTAAAGTCGTAAAATACCTTGAAACAAAAACTTTTAATGGTTCGATGAGGTGTGGCTTGACCATTCAAACATATAAAATATTAATTTTCAGATAATTTTATAGAATTTAATGACACATCAATGTGTTTGTATTTAAGTATAAAATATTTATTATGTCAATAAATTAAACCAACCACTCCGGATGTATAAATACCACCCATCACCACCTCATTCAGACTCCAAAGCCTTTTATCTCATCAAATATATTATTAAACCTCTCCTCCTCACTCATCCCCTATCCTAGTGCTTTTGGTCTCGCTAAAAGACCCAATACAAGGTCCTCCAGAGTCTCTCAAGGTGATTATATTCAAGATAAGGTCAATATATGCACCACTAAATGGAATCATGAGGTATGGGTTTTTTAACCCAATTTTTTTTTCTGGATAAACATCTACTTTTTTTTACGTCATGCTAATAATATTTGTTAATAAAATTTAATATCTTATATATGGTTTCCAATTTCATTATTTTTATTTATAGTAGACACACATATTAGATTAATTGTATTAATATCCATATCCCTAGTATGATATGTATAAGGGACTTCACCTCAATATCATTACATTGGAGAATAACATAATTTTATAAACCCACCTTATTTTATGAGTTTTTTATAAAAAATATTTAGACATAAAAAATCATGAATTTATTTATTATCATTTTATTTAATGTTATATTAAATGTTATTACTTCAAAGGGGTTATGATTAAAATAATTCAATGTGGTATGGGATACGTTGATTTAAAATCAAGTATCTAAATTATGAAATATTTATTTCCATAAAAAATTCAACTATGTCAATATTCTTGAAATATTATAATATTTTCATTTATATGCATGTAATATAATTATAAATGAAATTTTATGTCTATATCGATTTTCATTCAATTATTTTCAAAAGGAATCTCTTTACATGTATTATATAAAACATTCTGAAAATCACATAAGAAAATGGTCTATCCATAATGTAAATGGAGAAAACTACTTTTCTATGACCATAAATATCATCAAATTAAAAGAATGATATTCAAGCGTACATGTTTCCTTAAATGAAAATCCATCTTTCCTTTTTATTTATTTTTGAATTGAATATGGATTTTCAATGAAAATTGATTTTTTGTATTGATACTTTTTTTTCAATGGTTGTTTTTATATATAATATTTTTTCACATATGAATAAATATTTTTTTCAAAGGGTTTTGTAATGAATTTTTTTTATTCATGATATTTTACATGATCATTGTATAAGAAATGGGTTAGTTCAATACAGTTTATATTATTGGTTGTGCCCCCTTATTGCTAATGGGTGGGCATGATGTATGTTATAAGATTGGTTGATCCCCATTGTAGCTCATTGGTACTCTAGATATAGCTTATATGAAAGGTTTATCCCCATCATGGATCATGACAAATGGATGGGACATATATAGATTTTAAGAATAGTGATCCCTATTAAGGATCTTCAATTCATTGTGTAATAACAATATTGGAAGTGAGTCATATGGTTATTCCAATTGAAAGGGGTATAAATGGGTATTATATATATGGTAATCTATGTCACCTAAAGAAGTCATCAATTGCTAATTATTGGTTTTAAAGGATTTCCATGAGAAAAATGTGTGTGTGTGTGAGATTCTTGTGAAAATTTTCTATTTCACTTGATCAAATAACATTAAATGTGTTTTCAGGATTATCACTAGAGAAATTATTTTCTTTAATTTTATATCTCTTACTATGATTTTAATTCTCATCACAAGATTTAATATAAATTTATAATGTTAAATGATATGTAGGGAGAAGGATAATGACAAGATGAATGTTTTGTTTATATATAAGGTAAAGAATCCGTGTTTTATTTTTGAATGTTTAGTTTGTTGGGGAAAAGGGATACATAGTAAATGTTTCCACTTGTAATGTATATATTTACTTTATACGAGTTTGTCCCAATTCTTTAAACTCTCCACCTTGATGATCTTTAAGAGATAAAAGTGATGAATAATTTTAAATTGATTATAATATGTAATCCATATGTTTGGTACTTTAATTTTGGTATCAGAGCATGGTTTAAAAAACATTATAGGTTAGGATAGTGTAAATAAAATTCTTATAGAATATTTCACATTATGGTTAAATTGAAATGATGTAGCATTTTAGGATTACCATGTATTTTCATATATTATATTTCTACTAAGAATATTGTACTATATATGAATTAGGGATACTGTGGTGGAATGTCGTAGAGAGGATAACATCATTCCAAATCAACGTTTTATGATTTTTTCAATCGAATAAGAATTGTTTTTCATAGTGATTTCTCAGTTAGAACAATCTATAAATGGTGTTGGTATCCATGCCATATAGGAACCCAATGTCCCATGAAATAACATGTCTATATTGGATAATTTCCCGACATAACATCCATTATAATTCAATACATCTTCAAAACCAATGGTACATGAAAGATGGATCAATACCATGGAAAAAATATTTAATTTCATGGTACGTTTAGAAATTAAAAATGTATCCCATTCCATCTATAATTTTAAAGATGATGTTGATCGATGTATTTATTTGGATGAAAACACAGAAAGATAGATGATCATGATGTTATGTAATGGGAACCATCTAAGAATATTTTCCTTGAGAAACAATTACCTAATTATATTGGAATAGGATGTAGAAAAAATTCATATATGTCAGGACCCATCCTCGGGGCCCGTGCCGTGACTACCCCAAACCCTCATTCCATAGGCCAGGGGCTTGCGACTGGCACCAAAGGCGAATTCATGATAATAGGGAAGGCATTGCCTTTAAACCTATAATACACATAGTCTGAACACAAGTAGTAAAAGAAACATGTACTAATATAGAAAATAAAGGTGTGATGAAAGTATGTGGTCCAATATACAAACCCAACTGAACAACAAGTAAAAGTACAAGTAAAAAAAGGGAAAATAGATCCTGGATCTTCCACTAGGGAATCCTACCAGAAGGGTAGGTACAGATCTTGAACAACTCATCCCTGATGTATGTCCCGTCAATCCATCTCTGAGTAGCCTCCTGTCTGTCACCCTCTGCCTCATTCACTACTGACCGTTGTCTGCACAGAACACAACAATGTGCAGGCGAAGCCCGTGCTGGGGTGAATATAACAATACTCAGTAGGGGACCCCAAGACCCCAAAATGTCTCCCAAACTCCACTAAGGATAAACCATAGAAGAAATATACAATCAAAAATTATCAACCAACCATACATAGGTATATGCCAATACATATACCTAATTTACCAATCACATTCTATCTCCAACACTCGTTCCCAAGCACAACCCATTCTATAAAGGAAGTAAGGTCAATCATCCCAATGATATAAACTGAAAGACAATACCCAAGTCACATAGGTATAAACCTCATGAATAGGTGTAGAGATGATTAGATGTAGCCTTTGAATCATATCCTCTATCGAACCCACGTAGGACCATGTAACAATATCACCGCTGTTGAAGCCACGAAGAATCCCAGTACAGAAGAAATCATTGTCGAACCCACATAGGAACCCAGTACAGAAGTCATCGTTGTCGAACCCACGGAGGATCCAGGTACAGTATCGTCCCTGTCGAACCCACAAAGTATTCTAGTACAGATGTCATCGATGTCAAACACACGTAGGATCCTGGTACTATATCATCGCTTTCAAACCCACGGAGTATTCGGGTACAGTATTAGGTCCACGTAGGATCCTATCATCTTAGTCGCAGCCAGCCATAGGGTTCCCACACATAGCATGATCGATTCTGGGAGGGTCCGCTCCTCGATCAATGTGTCGATACATCAAATACCACAAAGTATCGAGTTGATGTATCTCGTAGTTCTGTCTCATCATTAAGAACCCAACGTGATAGATAGCGTGTCAATTGGACGCCTGGTCTGTGAGTTATTGGCATTCCGTTCTAGGGGCCAGGTTGGTTTTTAGGTTCATACCAACCCATACATACCACAACTATGTCCAAAACTCAAGTTGGTTATTCCAAAATAATTGTCTCATTATATGATTCCTGTCACCGTAGACGGTTTGTCGATAGGACACCCGTAGCCTGAGTTATGGGCGAATAGGTGTATTCGGGTATGACGGTTCCGGGTCCGGTCCGACCTAGTCGGACAGACCCCACCTGACCCGGGTCAAGACTAGGGTCTAACCCGGTCCGTTAGTCCAACCTGGTCTGATGGGGAGGCCCGATCTGAAAGGTCGGCCTGACCTGAAGGTATAGCCTGGACCATGGGGGTGGCTCGTCCTGAAGGCGGCCCGGCCCGAAGGGAGGTCCGGCCCGAAGTGGTGGCCCAGCCCGAACGGTGGCCCTGCCTGAAGAGGAGGCCCGCGTAGCCCAGCCAGGTGAGCTGTGTGACCCGGCCCGGCTGGCCGTGGGGCCCAGAGGATGGTTGTGGGGCGTGGACGGAAGGCCGCGGCTGGCTGGCCACACGGCCGAGCGGCCATACCGCATGTCCTGGCTAGCCGCGTTGTGGGGGGGGGCCCTTTTTGTAACAGTTGGCGCATGGCACTAGGCCCTATAACGGAGGGACCCTAAGGGTCCTTCCTGTGAAGCACGCAATGGGCCGCCCGCCCCTGTCCACCATGGCCTTATGCAGCGGGTCTTCTCTGGCATGGAGGGATTGCGCCGCGCCCCTGCTCTCCCACCGCGGCCCACCCCTGGTCACGGTCCATCACCACCAGCCCGGCGCGACTGTTTCGTGCCCCACCATGGCGGCCCACCTAGGTCGCGGCCTCCTTCTTCCCACTAGACAGTGCGACAGCGCTGTGAGCCTCCGCCACAACCCATCTTGGCTGCGGCTCTCCTCAGCGTAGCGAGGCAGTGTCATGCCCTCTTGGAAACCCGGTGGGCTTTGCACCACTAATTTCTTTCGTGGTCGGCCTGTCGTCGGCCGCCATTTTCCACCGTGGTCCATTCATGCATCTTGAAAAAATAAGATCATCCAAAGGGAAAGGTTTGACCATGTTGGTGCGGTCTTAACCCCCCATGTTATATTGATAAAATTCGGCATAATGAATACAAATATATTAATGACGTAGAACAAGATAAAAACAAATTAAATCCCCCTACCTTGATTGAAAATTGTTCATTGATGAAGTTTCTGGAAATGGCAGCATCGTTTTTTAGCATTGGGAAAGAGGAAGACAAGGATGACATCAATGTTCTTCATGGGTGGCGCTTCCCTTTCTTACCCCGATCGAAGAAGGAAAAAGATTGTGTCCATCGATCTTCGGTGGAAGGAGCGTTCTTCAAGTTCTTCGTTGAGAGGATGAAGTTCACTCTTAAGTCCCACCCAAATTAATTTCCAACCAAATTAAATAATAGCTTTGTCTATTATTTAATCGTTGGCTTGAATTAAAAAAAAATCAGAAGTTGAATTAATTAAACGAGGGGTTCAATTAATTCTAAGTGGGTTGGCACATTTAACTAGGGAAGATCAAAAGCCTTCACCGACATAAAAATATTTACATAGGGGTTTAATCTCATGTTGGCCTCACTTAATAATACTCTACCAAGGGAAGTTATGTGAGGGTGGGCCCCACCTCCAACCTCTACTTGGCGGTTTTAACAACCTCAAATAAAAATAAGGCCAACACATTATTTTTATTTAACTTAATTTTAAAACCCCAAAACTATCTTATATTAATGATAGAACGCAACTATGGTGAAGGTATCACTATGAAATCACTGATGTTGTGACTTCAACAGTGCCCTCAGATTTCAATTTCGAGTAGTGGTTGAAAAGATTTGAAATCCCGCTCATACATTTATTGAACATACCTGAACAAAACATCAGAAATTAATTCTGGGCACACCGGTCATCGAAATCAAGCGTCGTCAGAAACTACGGTATCGTAATATTCCCATGTATTTTAAAACAATTCATGGAATTTCCTAGTATTTACATTCTCCCCACCTCAGGGATTTACATCCCCATATGCTACAACTCACACTAAGGAATCAAATGGGGGTCCAGAGCACGCATCTGAGCCTCCCGGTCCCATGTGCTCTCCAGGAGGTTCCCGTGTTGCTAGCGAACACGCACCAGAGGTATCGACCATCCATGCAGGACCCACTTCTATCAATCCTCAATCTCCACTGGAACCTCTATAAAGGTCACCCTATCATCAATGCCCAGCTCCCCGTGGTCGATAATGCATGATGGGTCGTGCACGTATCTCCTCAGTCGAGATACATGGAAGGCGTCGTGCACTCAGTGAAACTGAGGTGGAAGAGCCAAGCGGTAAGCCCCCTTGCCTACTCTGATGAGGATCTGGAAAGGTCCGATTTAATGTAGAGACAACTTACTAACTCGGAAAAATATCTATAGACCTTGTCGAGGCAAGACCCATAGAAAGACATGGTCACCATCCTTGAAATCCTGTAGTCTCCGTCTCCTGTCAGCATACGACTTATGTCTGCTCTGTGCAGTCTCCATCCGCTCCTGTATGATCTGTACCCTCTCCATGGTAGCGCGAACCATCTCTGGTCCCACTAGTGTTGTCTCCATTGGGTCTGCCCAGCATAGTGGCGATCTGCAAGGTCGACCATAAAAGGCCTCAAAAGGTCCCATACTGATGGTGGAGTGATATCTGTTGTTTTAGGAAAACTCTACCAATGGTAAGTGATCCTGCCAAATGCGACCAAAGTTGAGGACACAATCACGGAGCATGTCATCGAGAGTCTGAATAGTCCTCTCAGTCTGGCCATCTTTCTGTGTATGGAAGGATTGGATCAGATGTAGCAGGGTCCAGAAAGGCACCTGCAACCCCATCCACAATCAGGAAGTAAACTGCGCGTCACAGTGGGAGACAATAGAAGAAGTTACTCTATGAATCTGCACAATCTCCTACACATAGAGGCATCCCAAGCTCTCTACGGAGCCATGCTCTCTAATCGGTAGGAAGTGGGCCGGCTTGGTGAGTCACTCAACGATCACCCAAATCGAGTCATTACCTATGGATGTACATGGAAGACACGTCCCAAAGTCCATGGATATCCTATCCCACTTACACTATCAGATCCTTAAGGGCTGATCCAAGCCTGCTGGTACCTACTGCTCCATCTTCACATGCTGAAAAGTGAGGCATTGTGAGACAAAATATACTATTTCCTTCATCATACCTGGTCAGTAGTGCTATCTTCGAAGGTCCCAATACATCTTCTCCACCCCTCGATGTCGCTAGATGGGATGTGTGGAACTCCATCATCACTTCCTCTGAAATTGAAACGGGTACCATGGTACATCCTCTGAAGAGTATAACGTGCTCCCCTAATTCAGAAAATCCATCAGGTGCTTGCCCTATGGATATATGAGCACATCGTGTCTCACAGTCATTGTCCCCACGTTGCACCTCCCTGACTCGCTGAAGAAGTGGAGGAGTGACTATAAGAGTCTGTAGATAGGCATCTCCATCACTATCCACGAAAGATATCTGTAATTAAGTCAGCTGCTCTGTCGTCTCTCCTAGTAGATTGTCACGACCCACCCCTACCCGACTCGCGCCGCAACTACCCCAAGCCCGCCTTTATAGGCCAGGGGTTGGCGACAAGCACTGAAGGCTAAACAAATCGGTGAGGCCTTTTCCTGAGTACTTGTACACCCACACGCAACACACTCAATGCAAAAGTGAATAGTAAAAATAAAAGCAAAGTACCAACTGGTAAATAAACCACGAAAGTGCATCGACCTATAAACATTACAAAGAAAGTGCTGAGGTAAACTGAAAAGAAAAGGGAAAAAACACGTGCCCAACCAGAAAAGTGCCACAAACTGGTAATAGGTAAACAAAAGAAAAATCGCTGGAAGGGACCCCCACCTAGAACCCAACTCTGACCACCACATGCGGTCCAAGCTCCCGAACGCCTATGCTCCACTGATGTCATGACCAACCGGTCCGTCGTCTTTAAGGGCATAGAAAGTGCAGGAAAAGCCCAAGAAGGGGTGAGTATCAAAATACACAGTAGGATACCTCGAAGGCTTGAGGGAAAATCAAAGAAGGTACCGAAGGGTGAGTAGTAGATCGAACAGGGAATAGTAAAGGAGTACAACCGAGAGTGCAGTAAGAGTAACAGTAGAGAGTCCAGATGAACCCAACAAGAAAAGGAGGTAGATTCATCCAGACACAAGGAGATGTAAATGGTGAGAATAAGAACTTCTCGTAGAGTCTTCGCTACCTATATAAGGAGAGTAGACTCATCCAACCACGAGAAGCTAGACATGGAAAGCATGTGGCATACCCCGCGCGTCTTTGCCTCTCCCTAAGGGAGAGTAACAAGGCCCATGAAGTGGGCACTGGAACAATGTATACATATATATATATATATTCTCAATCAAGATGCCCAAAAAAGATCATAAGGGAATATCCATCCCACATATCAGCCCAATAAAGTGAGTATCCAACAGACCTAGAAGTAAACACCATCAATGCTCAGCATCCCACACGTATTCCCTGAACCACAAGTCAAGGGGCTCAAATCCCCACACCTTGATACTATCCGCTTTGGGCGGCACTGACTCGCCCTCACGATTTTCGGCCACATCGCAAGGACGCATCTCAGTAGGGAAAGTACCCCTCGTACCTGAGAGTTCTAGGTGAAGTCAAACCACACCTCGTCACTGTCCCACAGTCGAGTGGTCTACTCAAATTCAAATCTATCACATCACTGACCCAAACAAACATGGGCCTCACTCTGGTAGTCACCATGTAAAGCCATGGGCTAGCCTAGTAGAAAGGGCTGAGTCTGAAATGTCAACGGGTGATCAAATGCCCAACCCCACTGGAGGGTAAACCCTAACAAGATATTGGGTGACCCACTGCCCAGCCCTGATGGAGGGTAAACCATAACACTTCATCAGGCGACCCACTGCCCAGCCCCACTAGAGGGTAGACCTGGAATAAGTCGACCGGAAACCCACTGCCCAGCCATGCCGGAGGTTAGACCTAGAACCAGACGATGTGCGACCCACTGCCCAGCCCTGCTAGAGGGTAGACCCTAAGAGGTTGTCGGGTGACCCACTACCCAGTCTCTGCTGGAGGGTAGACCCTAAGAGTTTCGGGTGACACACTGCCTAGTCTCTGCTGGAGGGTAAACCCTAGAAGTCAGTGAGCAACCCACTTCCCAATCTCTACTGGAGGGTAAACCCGAAGAAGTCGATGAGCAACCAACTGCCCAGTCTATACTGGTGGGTAAACCCGGAACTGCTGTAGCCATCCCTACTAGATGGTACAACATTGGCCAACGGAACTCTAAGAGGGTATCGTGCAACCACCCAACTCTAGAATGAAACAAGGGGAAACCACTCAACCCTTCTAATCAAAACCATCAAGAATAGGGGGACCCTCTATGTCGCGCGAGATCGAAGGTACGCAAAGCAGAACATGACACACACATGGGTCCCGCACGACGTGTGGCCCCAATCCAACTCCAACCAAGCACACAAATGTTCTCAGGTACAAACAAACACATGTGCCTCCGAGTATTCTCGCATTATCCTAGAGTATACCACGTCTCCAGCCCAAAGGCTAACATGTACATGGCCCCCAACATCAATGCGAAGGCATAATCATATCAAATCCACCTTTCCACCTCAATGACTGAGGCACAACCACCCACAACTCTTCAAGCATTACTTCACTCACATGGGAGTGCACGTGATCTCATTCCAAGGGTTCGCTTCCGAACACAGCAAGAAGAACCGCCACCAGAGCACCTTTCATACTTCCACATTTAATAAGATCATGTAGTAGGCTTCGCTGTCTGGAATAGATTACATCATTGTAATCCTCATTGGAAAACATGCGAGATAGACTACGTACTCACCCGAAACAATCAATCGGTGAAAAAGGTAATATTCACCGTAACCAACCCATACGGGGCCCAACCCAAGATCCTGAAACTGAACAAATAGATCGTACCCCTAGGATCCCCTCGTAAAACACACGGTATTGACTACATACTTGCGTGGAATAGATGTCTGGTGAAAAAGATGCATTTCTCCGTATCGCACACGAGCGGTGCTACGTGGGACCCGCATCCTGATCCCGAAGCACAACGAACAGATCGCACTGATGTGATCCTCTCAAAAAAGTACACAATATTTACTATTCACTTGTCCAAAACGGGCACCTGGTGATAAGGCTGGAAATCACCGCCAACTCCCAAAATGCCCCTCGCGGGGCCCGCACCAGCATGCTGATTTTAAAGAGGGTAGACTGCGTCAATGCAATGCCCTCCTAAAAACACCCAAAAATGACTGCTTGCATGCCCCGAACGGACGTCCGATGAAAAAGTAACAAAACGCTGCTAACATATCAACAGACGGGCCATGGGGCCCACGCCTCAACTCTGGTTCCAATGGCTGAAACCACACTGGAAAACTCCTCCTTGGCAACAGGGTCCCTATGCCGCTGACGGTGCTAAAATCGGATGTCGGATGCGTTCGCGCCACTCAAAACATGAACCCCCAGAAAAACATCAAACTTACATAACGTACGTGTCATGCCACCAAAACCCTCATCTCGGGAATTAAAAATTCCCGAGACCATCTCAAAAAGTTCGAATTGACATATGGAGTACAGTACCACAGATGACACGTTAATCAGACGCTCCATGTAGGATTTACGTTTGAAACAGACTTTGAAAATAATAATAATGATAATATTATTTATAGGGCGTTTTATTGACCTTCTCCAGGATTCAATGAAAGGTACCCAAAATTGGGCTTAAAAATACCACATCGAAGATAGATTCACACTGCCACTGACAGTGTGTGAATCAGACGCCGTATGAAATACTTGCATCAGAAACAATGTTTTTATAATAATAATGATATTATCATTATTATATTATTATATATATATATATTAAACAAGAATTATGTAAGGGGGAGGGAATCGTGAATCCCCTCCCCCATTTATTCACTATGTGTGCCCAACCCCACATCCATATATATACATATATATATATATATATATATATATATATATATATATATTTCATCCTTTCAATCGCGTTAGCCCCCTTTCACACGGGTCTCTGCCGCTTGCTGGTCGGACCACCGGCTCAAACATCTCCTCTGATCGCACCTTCCACAACCATCTGAGACTACTCTGGTGGCCAGAAAATTATTTCGAGACTAGATCTGGGATCCTTGGAACCTGATCTACAGCTTTGAGGCCTTCGCTCGAAGATTCCCCACTATTATAACGCGAAGAAAATAGCGGCCACTTCCGCTCGCGGTTGCGTATCCACCGACACCCAAAAATAAAATGGATCATAGATCTGGACTCCAAGGATCAATGTCTTTGCAGACATATGTCTTACTCCATGTTTCTTTGATGATTTGATGGATCAAAAAGTTGTCCTCTAAGAACGGATGAAGAATGCGAAGAATGACAATCAAGAAAATAAAATTAATCGGACGATTTCCGTTGTTAATCTGGCCATCGATGAATGTTTTCAAAGCATTGATTTTGATAAGAATTTTAAATTGACAATAAAATCCTCATTACAGTGCTGTAGAATTAAAAATAGAAATCCTACCTCGATTTCGGTTCTGCAGTATCATTCGTTGCGCTCTGATCTATCACCGTTCGAAGTATCGTCGCGATCCGATGAAAAACGGACATCAAATTGCCATCAGGAGAGAGGAGGAGGTGGGAGAGGAGTTCTTGAGGGAGATAGGGGAGATCTTTCTCCAGGGAGTGGAAATGATGGTGGGAGGAAGAAAGGGGTTTAATAAAATTAATTAAGACTTTAATTAATTTTAAAAAACACAACCCAATTTAAAACCACGTCTGAAACCCCAAACGCAGTGAAAGTTAGGACACACCTAGGGTAAACACCACGTCCCGAGCACAATGGTGGTATTGGATTTTTAATCCAAGGCTCCATTCGAATGATAAAAAATATAACGCTCGAGACCACATAATTACGAAAATTCATCGGGTGGCCTTTTCCACAGAAGGCCCGCGCCCGTGAAAGTTTCACCCATCCTAGGGTAAATGGAACGCTCCGGACTCAATGGTGCCCTCGATTTTCCAATATGAGCTCCCATTTAAGAGATAATTGATTTAATCCATTAAAAAAATAAATTAATTATTTAATTTATCCGTTTAACATTTTGGAAGCGAGCGAGGGGTCCAAACACCCTGTGCTGACATGTTTTATGTCATTACGAAGGTAAAAACCCCATTACAGACCCATGGGTACACTCATATTTAGGGTCTAATGCTCTATTTTGTAGTTATCCCATTTATTTGGAATTCCTAGTGTGAAAGCACTGAATGTTTAATTCTGGCCACACCGGGGCTCAGAATCGCACGTCGTCTAAAGGCGTTGCTCTGGAATAATATCAAGAATATTCCAAAGTCTTTTGTAGTAGAAACTGGGTTGTTACATCATTCCCTCCTTCAACATTTTCGTCCCTGAAAAGCAAAACCGGGGAACATCATAGGGTACTAAGCCCACACCTGCCTCCTCCATACCTAGAAGAACTCTTGCACAGTCCCACGTCACTATACAAGAACAAAGGATTTGATCTGTTCACGCAGGGTCATACCTCACCGATGCTGTGCATAGGAGCATGCACACTTCATCTCGGGTGAGCCACGCGGGAGACACTGTGCGCCAACTCCAGACCTTGGGCATTTAGGGAAAGTCGGTAGGGAAGCACTTCATCCCTTTGCATGGTCAAAAACGGCATGAAGGCTCTCGGGGTTAGATCACGTCCCCGACCAAACCACTACGTCGCATGCCATGACTGGAATCACCGCCCGCACCTAGAACAAGGCCTGGTGATTCCCTCGTTCAGAATATCTATATGGTGAAACACCCAAGGTTATCTGGTCATGCATGGTTTCACAGTCGATGTCTCACCACCAAGACTCTCTTACATGCTCGGAGGGCAAGGAGTCAACACCATCGACTAAAGAAAAAGGATTCACACCTTTTATCTTACCAACATAGGGTTACACCGAAGCCCCGTGCCACCCTAGTAACAAATCAAACAAGGAGTATGGAGAAAAATCATTTCACACAGAGTAACAATTCTATTACAAAAAGTAGAAGATCTATAGAGCGTAACTCTTATCACCTCATGCTCTACAGGATCGTAGACATCCAAAGCTCTCGGCTGTCCGTGGTCCCAACAATCGGCTCCCGGAGCCTGACGTGGACCGCCTAATGGTGATAGGAAGACTTCGTAAGGTTGTCCTCCACTTACAGCTCCTCCTGCTCATATTCTAGAACCACCTCTCTAGTACTACTCTGATAATGGCGCTGCCTCCATCGTGGTGGTGCACCTGCTGCCTGGCCAAAGCTCTCTACAAGCCTGGTCGGGCAGTCCCACGCCATGTGACCTCGCCGGCCACAAACATAGCACCGAATCTCTTCGGGATGCACTAGTGCCCTTTGGAACCAATGTAGTGTACGACCATGCCCCTGAGTCTGGTTGTCAGAAATCCATCTGTGTCGAGGTTCTGTCACCCGATGCCCGCTAGCTGCAGTAGACATCTCGACTCTGTCGAGCCCGCTACTGCCACCGACTGCAGAAGGTGACAGGAATCTCTCTATCACCAGTGCCTACTCTAGCACCCCGACATAAGAGGGAATGCCCAAGGGTACTATGACAGGACAAATCTCTCGGCGGAGACCCTGCTAAAACTTCTGCGCTCGGAAGTTTCCGTCATGGACCATGTCCGGGTAAAAGAAGGAACGGTCTGCGAAACTAGCCGGGTACTCGGCCACCATCATCCCTCCCTGCTGAATGTGTAGGATCTCCTGAATCTGAACAGAGCATAAGAAGGAGGGGTAAAACTCCTCATGAAACAATAAATGAAAGTCACCCCACGAAAGTGATGACTCGTCAAGAAATTGAGTCACCAGACTCCACCAACACCAAGCTGGTCTGCGAAAATGTTTGGTGGCCAAAGCAACCATAAGATCTGCCGACGTCTGTACAAGACTAACAAGTAGAGCAACTGTCTCCAGCCAAACCCCAGCTGACTGAGGGTCTGGATCACCACTGAACCTCAGCGGTCCCTGCTGTTGGAACTCGCGGAGCGCGCTCAACCTGTGCTCAAGCTCAGTCTGCTCTACTGAAGCTGTCTGGTGCTCAACAGGTGGGGGTGCTGCTACCAGCCCACCCGGAGAAAGGGGCTCACATAATATGTCCTGGACTGAAGCCTCACAGCTCACAGGGTCGTCTTTACAAACCAAATCTGGTATCCTAGATGGAAGTCTTCGCGGAGACATCCTAAATATTATCAAGGAGTGTCGTTGTCAGATGAGCATATATGTATGTAACAATAACAACAATGGGGAGCTGACTCAAGAAGGAATGTCAAAGACTCAATACTATGGGATGCACAAACCAATTTTCCCTGAAACGAGTGTCTTAGTATACTGAGTCGACAAGAGGGTTATCAGGGTCCTGGGGAATGGATACGTCGGCCACCGCACCATCACTGGACTCCCTGGCCTGAGAGCCGCTCTTGAGACATGTTAACATTGTTGCCCTGAATCCCTACCAATTCCTTTTTAGGGACATTCGAACAATGTCCCAAGGAACGAACTAGCTATAATACTTCTTTGTCACGACCTGACCATACCCAGCTCGAGCCGCAACTACCCCATGCCCGCCTCTATAGGCCAGGGGCTGGCGACAAGCGCCGAAGGCTAAACAAATCTGGGAGGCCTTTTCTTGAGTACCTTTACACCCACACGCAACACACTCAATGCAAAATTGAAGAGTAAAAAAGTAAAGAAAAGTACCAAATGCTATAAATAAACCATGAAAGTGCATCGACCTGTAAACAATACAAAGCAAGTGGTGAGGTAAGATGAAAAGAAAAGGGAAAAAACATGCACCCAACCAGAAAATTTCCACAACCGGGCAATAGGTAAACAAAATAAAAACAACTAGAAGGGTCCCCCACCTGGAACCCGACCCCGACCACCACTTGAGGTCCACGCTCTCGAACTCCTAAGCTCCACTAAAGTCACAACCAACCTGTTTGTTGTCTGTAAGGGCACACCAAGTGCGGGAAAAGCCCAAGCAGGGGTGAGTTTAAAAATACTCAGTAGGATACATCGAAGGCTCGAGGGAGCAACAAAGGAGGTACCGAAGGCTAAGAAATAGATTGAATTGGGAGTAGTAAAGGAGTACAACCTAGAGTGCAGTAAGAGTAATAGTAGAGAGTCCAACTCAACCCGACAAGATAAATGAGGTAGACTCATCCAGACACAAGGAGCTGGAAACGGTGTGGAGAAGAATTTACCATCGAGTCTTTGCTACCTATAACAGGAGAGTAGACTCATCCAACCATGAGAAGCTAGACACAGAAAGCACATGGCATACCCCGCGCATCTTCCCCTCTCCGGGAGGGAGTGTAACCAAGCCCATGAAGTGGGAACTGGAACAATGTATACATATATATATGCTCAATCAAGAATCCCAAAAAAGATCATAAGGGGATCCCCACCCCATAGCCCAGCCCAAGAAAGTGAGTAGCCAACAGTCCTAGAAGTAAACACCATCGATGCCCATCATCTCACACATATGCCCTGAACTACAAGTCAAGGGGCTCAAATCACCGCACCTTGATACTTTCCACTTTGGGCGGCACTGAATCACCCTCACAGTTTTAGGTCGCATCACAAGGACGCATCTCAGTGGGTAATGTGCCCCTCGTACTTGAGTGTTCCAGGTAAATTAAAACCACACATCATCGTTGTCACACAGTCGAGAGGTATGCTCAAATTCAAAGCTGTCACATCACTGAACTGCACAAATGAGGGTCCATGTCGGGTAGTCACGGAGTAAAGCCACAGACTAGCCTATTAGAAAGGACTGAGTCTGAAATGTCAACGGGTGACCCAGTACCCAGCCCTGCTAGAGAGTAAACCCTTACAAGATATCGGGAGACCCACTGACAATCCCTACTGGAGGGTAAACACTAATACATCATCAAGATACCCTCTGCCGAACCCCGCTAGAGGGTAGACATGGAATAAGTCGACATGCGACCCACTGCCCAGCCTTGCTAGAGGGTTGACCTGGAACTAGATGACGGGTCACCCAATTCCCAGCCCTGTTGGAGGGTAGACCCTAAGAGGTAATCGGGTGACCCACTGCCAAGTCTCTACTGGAGGGTAATCCCTAGATGTCAGTGAGCAACCCACTGCACATTCTCTACTGGTGGGTAAACCCAAAGAAGTCAATGATCTACCCACTACCTGGTCTCTACTGGAGGGTAAACCCAGAAGTGCTCTGGCCATCCCTACTGGATGGTACAACACTGGACAATAGAACTTGGAGTGGGTATCGTGCAACCACCCAACTCCAGAACGAAACCAGGGGCAACCACTCAACCCTGCTGATCTAAACCATCGCGAATAGGAGGACCCTCTATGTCGTGCGAGGTCAAAGGTTTGCAAAGAAGAACATGGCACGCACATGGGGCCCACACGACGTGTGGCCCCAAGCCAACTCCAACCAAGCGCACAAACGTTCTCAGGTACAAACAACCACATGTACCACCCAGCATTCTCGTATACTCCTAGAGTATGCCACGTCTCTAGCCCAAAAGCTAACATGCACATGACCCCCAACGTAAACGCGAAAGCGTAATCGTATCAACTCCAACTTGTCACCTCAACGGCTGAGGCACGACCAACCACAACGCTTCAAGAATTACTTCACTCACATGGGATTGCACGTGATCTCACGCCAAGGGTTCGCTTCCGAACACAGTAAGAAGAATCGCCACCGGAGCACCTTTCATATTTCAACATTTAATAAGATCATGTAGGAGGCTCTGCTCACCTAAAAAGATTACATCATTGCAATCCTCATGAAAAGACACGCGAGATAGACTACTTACTCGCCCGAAACGGTCAACCGGTGAATAAGGTACTATTCACTGAAACCAACCCGTGTGGGGCCAACCCCAAGATCCTGAAAATAAACAAATGGATCACACCACTGCGATAACCTTGGACTAACACACGGTTTTGACTAATTACTTGCGTGGAATGGATGTCCGGAGAAAAAGATGCATTTCGCCGTACCGCACACGTGAACAGCTACGTGGGACCTGCATCCTAATCCCGAAGCACAATGAACAGATTGCTCCACTTTGATGCTCTCAAAAAAGTACACAAGATGTACTATTCACTTGTCCAAAAAGGACACCCGGTGATAAAGCTGGAAATCACTACCATCTCCCAAAACGACCCTCGCGGGGCCCACACCAGCGTGAGGATTTCAATGCGGGCAGACTGCGTCAATGCAATGCCCTCCTAAAAACACCCAAAAATGACTGCTCGCATGCCCCAAACATACGTCCGATGAAAAAGTTACAAAATGCTGCTAATAGCTCAACAGACGGGCCGTGGGGACCACACCTCAACTTCGGTTCCAACGCCTGAAACCACACTGAAAAACTCTACCTCGGCACTAGGGTCCCTACGCCACTAACGTCACTCAAATCAGAAGTCGGATGCATTCACGCCACTCAAAACATGAACCCCTAGAAAAAAATCAAACTTACTTAACGCACGTGTCATGCCACCAAACCCCGCGTCTCGGGAATTAAAAATTCCCGATGCCATCTCAAAAAATTTATCCTTGACATATGGATTACACTTCCATAGATGACACGTTAATCGGATGCTCCATGTAGGATTAACGTTCGAGTCAAACTTTGAAAATAATATTAATGATAATATTATTTATAGGGAGTTTTATTGACCTGCTCCACGAGTCAATGAAAGGTACCCAACATTGGACATAAAAAGACCACACTGAACATTGAGTCACACTGCCGCTAACGGTGTGTGAATCGGACGTCGTATGAAATACTTTCATCAGAAACATTGTTTTTATAATAATAATGATATTATCATTATTATATATATATATATATATTAAATAAGAATTATGTAAGTGGGAGGGAATCGTGAATCCCTCCATTTATTCTCCAAGTGCGCCCAACCCCACATCCATATATATATATATATATATTAATTAATTAAATTTTTTTCATCCTTTCAATCACGTTAGCCCCCCTTTCACGCGGGTCTCTGCCGCTTGCTGGTCGGACCACCGGCTCAAACATCTCCTCCGCTCACAACTTCTGCAAGTAGCCGAGACAACTCTGGTGGCCGGAAAATTATTCTGAGACTAGATCTGGGATCCTCGGAACCTGATCTACAACTTTGTGGCCTTTGCTCGAAGATTCATCACTATTATAATGCGGCGAAAATAGGGGCCACTTTCGCTCGCTGTCGCGTCTCCACTGACACCCAAAACTAAAAATGGAGCACATATCTGGACTCCACATATCATGTTCATCGTAGACATATGTCATACTCCATGTTTCGTCGATGATTTTGCGTATTGAAAAGTTGTCCCCGAAGAGCGGATGATGAATGTGAAGAACGACAATCAAGAAAAAAAATTAATCGGACGATGGACGTTGATAATCTGGCCATCGATGAAAGTTTTCAAAGCATTGATTTTGATCTGAAGTTGAAATTGACAATAAAATCATCAGTCAGGAGCTGCAGTATCGGAAATTGAATTCCTACATCGATTTTGGTCCTGCAGTTGCATTCACTGCGCTCTGATCTATAAGCGTTCGAAGTGTCATCGCGATCCGATGAAAAACGGATGTCGAATTGCCATCGGGAGGGAGGAGGAGGTGGGAGAAGAGAGCATGAGGGAGATAGGGGATCTCTTTCTCCAGGGAGTGGAAATGAGGGTGGGATGAAGAATGGGTTTAAAAAAAATTAATTCAGACTTCAATTAATTTTAAAAAACACAACCCAATTTAAAACCGCGTCTGAAACCCCAAACGCAGTGAATGTTAGGCCACGCCTAGGGTAAAAACCACGTCCCGATCATAACGGTGGTCTCTGATTTTTTATCCGAGGATCCGTTCCAAAGATATAAAATCTAACGCCTGAGACCACATAATTACAAAAACGCCCTTGGTGGTGTTTTCCACAGAAGGCCCGTGCCCGTGAAAGTTACACCAATCCATGGGTAAACGACACACTCCAGACTCAATGGTGCCCTTGGTTTTTCAATCCAAGCTACTGTTTAAGAGATATTTGAGTTAATCCATTAAATAAATAAATAAATTATTTAATTTATCTGTTTAACGTTTAGGAAGCGAGCGAGGGGTCCAAACGCCCCGCGCCGACATGTTTTATGTCGTTCATATGGTAAACACCCCATTCCAGACCCATATGTACACTCCGATTTAGGATCCGAAGCACCAGATAAGAGTTATCCCATTTATTTGGTGTTCTAAGTGTGAACACACTGAAAATTTAATTCTGGCCACACCGGGGCTCAGAATCACACGCCGTCTAAAGACGCTGCTCTGGAATAATATCAAGAATATTCCAAAGTCTTTGGAAGAAAAAACCGGTTTGTTACATAGATGTATACCAAATCTATTGCTGAGAGCATCTGCAAAAATGATCCCCTTCCTATGAGTATAGACTTTCTCATTGTCATATTCCTATTGGAACTCAATCCAACACCGCTATCTCAAGTTCAAGTCCTTCTGAGATATGATATAACTGAGACCCTTGTGATCAGATTAAACTGTGAAACGGTCTCCCATTAGATTGTGATGCCACATCGTCAAGGAAAAGACTACTACTTCTAACTCCAGTTCATGTGTAGCATAGTTCTGTTCATGCTCTCTCAGCTTCCAAGAACAATATGCAATCACAGCTTGCTCCGGCATCAGGACACACCCGAGTCCGGTCCCTAATGCATTGCAGTAAACTACGTACCCTACGCCCTCCTCTAGAAGACTCAAGATGGGGGGCACTAGTCAGCCTCTACCTTAGCTCCTGAAAGCTCTTTTGGCATCTCTTTGATCACACAAAGGGTTTCCCCTTCTTCTTAAAGGCAGATAGTGGTGTTGCAACTCTAGAGAATACTGGAATAAACCTCCATTAGTATCCATCCAATCCCAAGAAACTTCGTACATCAGTCACACTCCTGGGTGGCTCCCAAGCATGTACCGCCTCAATCTTCGCCCGATCTACTGCAACTCCAACATCCGAGATGACATGTTCCAAGAAGTAATGCTCTCGAATCCAAAAATGGCACTTCGAGAGCTTACCATAAATGTAGTGCTCTTGGAGTCTATCTAGTACTACCTACAAATGATAGGAATGCTCCTCCTCAGTAGTCGAGTAGGTCAGAATGTCGTCAATGAAGACCATGACAAAGCGATCGAGGTAAGGATAGAAGATCATGTTAATGAGACACATGAACATTACTGGAGCATTCTATATGGAAAAGGGCCTAACCAAGAACTCATAGTGGACATACCGACACCTAAAGCCTACCTTCTGCACATCCTTATCCTGTACTCTGAGCTGGTGGTAGCCCGACCGAAGATCTATCTTTTAGAACCAAGGTGATCCCTTCAGCTAATCAATGTGGTCGTCAATCCTCGAGAGTGGGTATTTGTTCTTCACGGTCACCTGGTTCAGGCGTTGATAATGAACACATAGACGCAAGCTCCCGTACACCTTCTTGGCGAACAAAATCGGGGATTCCCAGGGTGAAATACTGGGTCGGATAAATCTATTCACCTACAAGTCCTCTAGCAGTACCCGTATCTCACAAAGCTCCACGGGAGCCATCCCATATGCTGGAGTGGATATTGGTGTAATCCCGGGGTACAAGTAAATGTATAAGTCCACCTCTCTGTGAGGATGTGGTCCTGGAACATCGTCAGGGAAAACATCCGTGTACTAATCCACAAAAATAGGAAAACTCAGACTCCGCACATCAACCGATCCGAGAATGAGGCTAGACAGCTGATGTGTGATCGACTACCCCCTCCTCTGGGTAAGTACATCCATGCTGCAAAGTCTCCCTTCTCACTGGAGATGGTAAACATCAACCTATCCTCACAGACACACTGCAGTTTCCACCTAATACAGTCAATCTGAGCATAAACTTTGGATAACCAGTCTATACACAAGATGATGTCGTAAGGCCTCGACACCGCTATGAGGATATCCCAGCCGAAGCTCTTGCCTCCTAGAGTAAGTTCACACTGCTGGCACCAATGCTTAATCATCATGTTTGCTCCCATAGGAGTCTTTAGTCATAAGGATCGAGCCAACGGCCCCGTCGGAATATCCGATCTCCGAACGAGGGTAGCAACAATAAAAGAATGAATTGCACATGTGTCAATAAGTAATGCAGCAGGGGTGGAGTAGACACAGATAGTACCTCGAATCATCTCAGGTGCACCGTGGTTATAGGCCTTGACTTCCTGGAGCTGAGCCTGACCATGTATTCCATCTCCCTGTGGTCGGGGTTGATCTCCTTGTGGGGGTGGTGGTAGGGCCTCAAATCCTCATCCACCACCTGCTGCTCACCCAGCTCCTCTGCCATGTCCTCCAGCTCCCAGAGGACCACCACGGTCGACCCTCTGCCTTTGACTGGGAGGTTCCTCTACTATCTTATGCTCATATACATGGCGGATCGGGTAGTCTCAATCCATGTGACCCTTACCACAACATGCATAGCACTGCCTACTCCTCTTATGTCTGGCTCTGTCTCATGTGTCGTGCACATCCAAACCTATATCCTGGGTTCGACCACCTGATGGTCCAGTCCGCTTGGACCTCTGTGACATCTGTCTATTGCCGCATGTAGAATAATCCACTACGTGTCTCCATGTGGTGGGTCTCACTGCTAGTGACTGATCTGCAAGAAAACACTTCACTAGAAGGGCTCGCTCTAGCACCCCCGCCTATGTCGGGGTGTTGAGGGAGATCATCGAATCCCTGATCTCATGCCCTAGTCCCTAATAAAAGGTTTGTGCCCTAAAGAATTGGTCCCGTACAATATCTCTTGAGTATCGTGAGAGGTCAATGAACCTCGCTGAGTACTGAGCTACCATCGTGCTACCTTGCTATAGATTTAGTAACTCTTGTATCCTTACCACACGAAGGGTGGCTGGAAAAAAACTCTCACCGAAAGAGACTCTCAATGTTTTCCCAGAGTAGTGATGCCTCGTCATGCACCTGGAGCAACAGGCTCCACCATCTTCCTGCTGCTGCTTGCAGGAGACTCATAGAATGGATCACCATGAGTTCGGCTGGTGTCCAGAACATTATGAAAACTCTCATAGTAGCCTCCAGCAAATCCTCAGCTTCATGTGGGTCCGTCTCTTCCCGGAACCTAGGTGGACTCTGGAGCTGGAACTCATGCAACGCACTCAGACGATGTGCACTCTCTACTGCAGGAGCTAGTGGTATTGGTGTCCTATAAGTTGGTGGTACCACCGGTACCTTCGTTGTGGTAGGGACCTACACCGAGGCCTCGTCACTTGGTGGGCTGTCAGAGCATATGAATCTCGGGTCTCTAATTGGTCATCCGTGGGGAGGCATCCTAAAGGGAAATAGTTGTGACTCTGTCCAAGATTATTCCTAGTGAGCTAACCTGGTTGAGCTGACTTAAGAAAAATTTTAAAGACACGCAAGCTACCAGTGTTTTCGTGCACTATGTCAGAAAACAGCAGTCTAGATCTTGATGTATGGATACGTTTGTCATCGCACCAACACTGGACTCCCTGAACTAAAAACCACACTCAATAACCTTAACACTATTTCCTTACAGAAAATAATGATCAGATTCATATGTTTTGCGGTAGAACTGACTCCTCTGAAACCAATTTGTCACAAACCACCCTCCGGGCCCTTTCTGTGACTACCCCAAGCCCACCTTCCATAGGACAGGGGCTGGCGACTAGAACCAAAGGAAAATTCCTGATAAAAGGGAAGGCATTGACTTTAAATCTGTAACACACATAGTCTGAACACTAGCATTAGAAGCAACAAGTACTAATATAGAAGAGAAAGGTGTGATGAATGTAAGTGGGCCAATATACAAACCCAACTGATCAACAAGTAAAAGTACAAGTAAAAAAGGAAAAAAAATCCTGGATCATCCACTGGGGAATCCTACCAGAAGGGTAGGTACAGATCTCGAACAACATGTCCATGAGTTATGACCCATCAAGTCCAGCTCCAAGAATCCTCCCGTCCATCACCCTTTTCCTCATTCACTGCTAACTGTCGTCTGAATAGAACACAACAAGGATCGAGCGAAGCCCGTGCAGGGGTGAGTATAACAATACTCAGTAGGGGACCCAAGACCCCTGAAGGTCTCCCATAATCCACTAAGGATAAACCATAGTACAAAGACACAATCACAAAGTATCATCCAACCTTTCTTAGGTAGATTCCCATACATATACCTAAGTTACCAATCACAGTCTAGGTCCAACCCTCATGGAAATGCACAACCAATTCCACAAAGGAAGTAAATTCAATCATCTCAATGATAACAACTGAAAGAAAAGTCTCATCTCACACAGGTATAAAACTAATAAATAGGGGTAGAGATGATTATATGTAGCCTCTGAATCATCTCCTCTGTCAAACCCATGTATGATCCTGGAACAATATTAGTTTTTTTGAACCCACGGAGGATCCTGGTACAGAATTCATCACTGTTGAACCCATAGAGGATCCCCGTACAGAAGTCACTACTGTCGAACCCACGGAGGATCTTGGTATAGTATCATCATTGTCGAACCCACGGAGGATCCCGGTATAGAAGTCATCGATGTCGAACCCATAGAGTATCCTGGTACAGTATCATGGATTTTGAACCCAGGGAGGATACTGGTACAATAGTAGGTCCATGTAGGATCCTATCGTCTCAGTCACAGCCAGCCATAGGGTTCCCACATACAACACACTTGATTCTGGGAGGGTCCTCTCCTCGAGCCAAGTGTCAATACATCAACTACCATGAATTCTCGAGTTGATGTATCCCATAGTACGATATAATCCTAAATAACCCAACGCGACAGATGACACATCAATCAGACGCTCGGTCTGTGAGTTATTGGATTTTTCGTTCTAGGGGCCCAGTTGGTTTTTAGGTTCAAACCAACCCGGTCGTACCCCAATAGCATCCAAACCTCATGTGGGGTATGCGAAAAGAACTGTCTCACTATAAGCTTTATGTATCCACAAACGGTTTGTCGATAGGACACCCCTATCTGGAGTTATCAGCGAATAGGTGTATTCGGGTCTGATGGGTCCTGGTACGGTCCGACCCAGTCGGGCCGACCCGACCTGACCCGGGTCTGGACCAGGGTCCGACCCGGTCCGTGAGTCCGACCCTGTCCGAAGAGGCATCCCGGTCTGAAGGGGCAGTTCGTTCCATAGGTACACCCTGGCCCGTGGGGGCAGCCAGCCGCGAAGGCGGACTGACACAAAGGGTGGCCCAGCCCGAAGGGGCGGCCTGCATGGCCCGGCCCGGCGGGCCGTGGGGCCTGGCCTAGGTGGGCACGTGGCCCGGCGACTGGTCATGTGGCCCGGTGGCTAGGCATGTGGTCTGGCCATATGGCCCAACTGGCCACACCACGTGGCTCAGCTCGCCACATCGTGGGGGGGGGGGTGCCGCACACCCCCCCCCCTTATTTATAACGGTCGACACATAGCACCAGCCACTGTAACCACGGGACCCAAAGGGTCCTACCTGTGAAGAGTGCACCACTGGCCGGCTCACCCTGCCACCCTACCCTGTCCACCGCGGCCTTAGGTCACGGGTCTTCTCCGATGCGGCGCGACGGCGCCGCACCCCTGGTCTCCCACCACAGCCTGCCCTAGCCACAGTCCTGCACCACTGGCATGGTGTGATGGTAACGCGCCCCTCCACTGCGTCCCACCTTGGTCATGGCCTCCTCCTGCCCTATGCGCGGCACAACAGCGCTGTGATCCTCCATTATGGCCCGTCGTGGCCGCAACTCTTTTCAGCATATCCAGGTGGTGTCGCGCCCTCTTGGTGGCCTGACGACCCTTGCGCTGCTGGTTTCTTTTGCAGCTGGCCCGTCGTCAGTCGCCGTTGTTCTCCACGGTCCATTCCTCCATCGTCAACAAAAAATATCAACCAAAGGGAATGGTTTGGCCGTGTTGGTGCGGTCCAAACCCCCCATGTTATGTTGATACCATTTGACAAAATGAATACCAAAATATTAATGATGTAGAATGGGAACAAAAAAACTCAAATCCCCCTACCTTGCTTGATGATTGTTCTTTGACGAAGTCATGGGAAAAGGCGATGTCGTTTCTTTGACGTCGCGAAAGAAGAATCCGATGATGGAGTAAACATTCTTCATGGGTTACACTTCTCTTTCTTTCCCCTATCGATGAAGAAAGAAGATGGTGTTCATCGATCTTCAGTGGAAGGAGCGTTCTTCGTGTTCTTCATTGAAAGAATGATGTTCTCTCTCAAGTCCCACCCAAATGAATTTCCAACAAAATAAAATAAAATCTTTGTCAATTATTTAGTCATTGGATTGAATTCAAAAGAATTCAAAAGTTGAATTAATTAAATGAAGAGGTTCAATTAATTCTAAGTGGGTTGGAACATTTAATGAGGGATGTTCAAAGTCTTCCCCCACTTAAAGAGAGTTACATGGGGGTTTATGCTCATGTGGGCCCCACATAATAATATCCTCCCATGGAAGGTTATGTCCAGGTGGGCCCCACCTCCAACCTCCACTTGGAGGATTTAACTACCCCAAATAAAAGTAAGGGCAACACTTTATTTTCAATTAACATAATTAAAAACCCCAAAAACTATCTTCTATTCACGACAGAGCGCAACTGCGGTGAAGGTCTCACTATGAAATCACTGACACTGTGAGTTCAACGGTGCCATCATATTTCAATTCTGAGCACCGATTGAAAATATTTGAAATCCCGCTCTTACGTTTACTGAACATACCAAAACAAAATTTTATAAATTGATTCCGGGCACACCGGGCCTCTGAATCAAGCGCCGTCAGAAACTGTGGTATCATAAAATTCAGATATATTTTAAAAAAACTTCACAGAATTTCTGGGTCATTACACTATATATAAGGTAAAAAATAACCATTTTGTGGCTACATATGAGGAAAACATCATAAGATTATTCAGGTCTATTTCTGACATTATTTGAGACATTGATAGTAAAATTAATATATTTTACATTGAATTAAAAAATATTTAATGAAAATCATTGGTTTCATGATAATTTAAATATTATTATAATATACTTCATGGTTCTGAGATAGTTGTGGTGGATTCCGCTGACAATTGTGTTTTATGACAATAAAGGTTTTTGAAACGGCCACGAGGGAAGGAAATTGAGAAGCACCCAACTAGGGATTCATTAGGGAATCCTAAATCTATTTCAGAGTGTTAAAATACATGTTTGGAATGTATTTTAGGATTTGGAATGTTTTATAATTATGATTTTTTTGGTCACAAGGTTGGTGAATTCAAAGAGAATAGTCTTGAACTATCTAAGAATTATATGCCAGATATCTAGTCGACATTGAGATTTTTTTAGATTCAATGTGTTGGGAAATTATGATAACGTGTGTTCGAAGATACTTAATCTAGGTGGAAATCATCCTGAAAATAAGGAAAATGGTGTGGGAAAATATTTTTCTATTACTAAATATGATCTTATGACATCTAGTGAAGTAATTAGATATCAAGGGGTCTTGATATTTTAAAAAGGTTAGACATCAACTCATATGTTTAGATAGTCATTCTATGGTTTTAAGTGATGATATCATAATGTGATTAAGTAATTTCTAGAAGATGTGTTGTTGGAGATATTATGATGTATTAATTTTTTCTAATGAAATGTATGCCTTTACATAAATGAAATATTTTTAAGGTAATGATAACCTTTATGTCCTATATTTTCATTGATGATTAGAGTTTTTTTGGGAAGAAGATCCTAAATCTAGGAATGATATGGTGATGAAAATGTGATTACGTAGTATAGATATATCATTTACGTGGATTACCTTATATTATTATTATTTAAATTAATTTCTTATCTCTTGGAAAAATATTTTTGAATAAAAAATGTTATCTATTTATTTTTCTTACTAAAAAACAGTGTACTTTTAACCCATCATAGATTTAAGGTTTTGTGATTGTCCACTTTCTCACAACTATGTTCCCTATAAAACACTATCATTCCTTTTGTGTGATATTTTTAATTCCATATAACTGTTTTCCTATATAAAAACCTTGTATTATTTATCTTTGGTAACCCTCACACATTCCATTCTCTATTTTCAAATGGATGTTCATTTGATCATTTTTTGGATTTGGGATTTTAAAAAATGTATTTTGAAAACTCAAAAATATAATTTTTAGATATGGAGATCATATTTAGAGGATTCCATTAATTAATTGAGGGTGAATGTAAAACCCAAATATTTTGAAAGTAAACACTAATCTTCATACCATACAAGATTCATCACATCAAACTTACAGAAATGGCTAAATAATAGAATTTAAATGTTACTATAATAACCAAAGATGTTATAATGGTGGGAATGAATGAGATTAAATAAAATATTAAAGCATCCTAATTTTTTTATAAAATTAATTGATTGGTTAGAAAAAATTTAAAATAAAAATAATATCTAATGGAAATATTGTTTTTGATTTTATTAAAAACTTTTTTTATTTTTAAAATTAAATTTTATCTTGATAAATTATTTTAATTGCTATTACTAAATGATATTATCAAAATTTAAATTTTATTTATAAAATAATATGTTTTAAAATTCATCCTACATTATTTATATGCAAATTAATAGAATAAATAATATTTTTTCAACAGTAAAAGCTACATTTTTATAAAAAAAAATTAGCCTTTTGATGGTTAACATGTTTTAAACCTAAATTTTGAAAATTATAAAAAAAATTATATTGAAAAAATAAAAATAATATTTTTGTAGAAAAATATTATAATTATGTGAGGTTGAATTGTAGATATTTGTCTATCACATTTCATTTCTTATGGAATAGTGAAAAAATACAGCGTTTTATCAAAAAACATTTTTATCAGTTAAATTATTTATATAGTTAAAAACTATTTTAAATTTTATTTAATTTGTATTTAGTTAAATTATACTTTAATAAAACCGATTTATGTCATTGGAATCAATTTAACCTTGAAATTGGAAATTAAAAATTTCAACCTTTTGAACATTTCACATTAAAAATCCACTTTTTTGTTGTGTCTATGAGGTTATTTTTAAATATAATATTTCTAATAATTTTAATTGAATTATGTATAATGGATCCATTATTGTTAATTATAAATTACAATTTTTTGTATGGTTAATTCCGTTTTTAGGTAATTAAATAACTTACCATGTTGAAAAAATTATTTACCGAGGGTATGGTAAAAAATGAAATGAGTTATATTTAAAAATGTAATGTCCAAAAATAAATGGAAACTATAACATTTAATGGTTGGTTGGGGGTGGTTCGACCCTATCCATAATCTAAAAAATATATTTTCATTCATTATCTTGGAGATTAATTCCACATCAATGCGGTTGTCTTTAAAAATAAATTATTCATTATTTTAAGCACAAAAACCTACATATCCTTGAGTATAAATACCACTCATTACCACCCCATTTCTACTCAAACCAATTATAGCTCATAAAGATCCTACCAAACCCTCTCATACACACACTCCCTACATCTTATTGCTACTACTCTCACCAGAAGACCAAATCCAATATCCTCAAGGGTCTATCAAGGAGGTGATATTACAGAGGATGTTAATGTACACACCACTAAAATTAAGCATGAGGGGATGGATTTCTTAAATAAATTTTAATTATTTGGGTTAAAATTATACTTCTTGTGTACTTCATGATAATATTATCAATATAATATATTTTGAATATATATTTTTTTATTCCCAATTTTAATATGTGGATTTAAAGCAGATTCAAATATTCAATTCGTTTGATTAATTTCCACTTCTGTGATATTATATTTATAATGGACATCAACTCAATATCATTTCATTGTGGAATATTTTTATGTTATACACCCACATTGTATTTGGAGCTATTTATTCAACCCCTTATTACATATCATATCATTTATTTAATTATTATCTTGTTATTTAATTTTTTTAATATTTTATTCCCTCATAGTGTTTATGGTTCAATGAATTCATAGTTGTATGGGAGAATTTGATTTAAAAGTCACTTTTTAAATTTTTAGTGATTCAATTTGAAAAATACTTTCCTCCATGTAAATATTCATGTAATAATTTGATATGTTCATTTAAATGAATATAAATTAATTATAAAGGGTGTTTCATGTCAATTTTGAATTTCAATCAATTGTTTTCCAAATTAATTGTTTTACATGTTTTGTATGGAACTTTTTGATGAAAAAATAATAATATTTTATCTTTAATATACATGGAGACAATTAATTTTGTTCCACAATGAAAATTATTTAATTTTTTTATTCCTTTTTACGGTTATATGTTTTATTAAATGAAAATACATTTTTATTTATTTGGGTATTTCTGAATTGAGGAAGGATATTTAGTGATTATGGAGTTTTGGTGCAAAAAATGGTTCTTTTAAAAATATATTTTGATACAAAAGTGTTTTTAAAATGGGATTAACACTGTTTTTTAAAAGTTATTATGTTTATTTTTTTTATTCATGAATGTAAAATGTGAATTATATGAGAAATGGATTATCCTAATACAACTTCAATGAATGGTTGAGCCCCATTGTAGCTCTTGGGTAAGCCCAATATAGCTTATAAAAACAATTTATCCACATTATATCTCACTGGAAATATATCATATAAAAAGTTTTTATATCCATTACATCACAATAAAAATTTGTGATCTTGATATAGATTTTATGATGGGTGATACCCATTAAATATCTCCAGTTCATTTGGAAATAATAATATTGGAATATTATCATTTGGATATTCAATTTGATAATCTTTTTAAAGGGTTATATATATGATGTTATAAGTAACCAAAATAAGTTTTAAACTAATTTCATTTGGATTTAATGGCATTCAATGAAGAAAACATTTTGTGTATGTTATTAATGTGAAAATTAACTATTTTATTTTTTTAAATAACATTAAATGCGACTTCATGATTTTCACTAGATTAATTGTTTTCATTATTTTTATATCCCCAATTAATCTCTTTGTTCCAATACTATGTTTTTGAATTTTTTTCATTTTTTAAAGGATTATTCGATACAGTTATACTAAAAATATGGTAATTCTGTTGTTCTATCATCGAAAGAAAACATGTTTTATTTTAGAATGATTAGTTTGGTGGGAAAATTGATACTGAGTAAAAGTGTCCACTTTTAATGTTTGAGTTTACATTATAATAGTTTTTACTAATTATCTAAAAATATAATCCTAAAAAATAATTTTTAAAATAAAGTGATTCCTAGTTTCAAATACACTTGAATATGAAATGTTTATGATCGAGACCTTACAAATAGTCCCTATAAACTGATAAAAAAATTCAGATTCATGAAAACATGGAGGTAAAAGGGAGATATTAAGAATTTTTGTAGAATAATATCATAATGTGTTATGGTAAAATACATTCTAACTTTTTTGTGGAGTGATAATTCATGAATTAATTGGTTCATTATCCGTAGTGAATAGACATATAAAAAGGAATATTCAAGATTATTTTGATAATTAATTTCATATGCATTAGAATTTCCCGGAAACAATTTATTATTAAATAAAAATATGTATTATTATATTATTCTATATTAATTGGATTAATTGCAATGGTATATGATATAAAATATTGTAAAAATAAATGGATTTTAATATAAGGAATAAAATATTGAATTTAAATTTTAAGTGATGCTTAAACGTAAATGGACATGATAATGACATATTGTTATGGTATAGTGTAATTTCATTTAGTGGTTTTTTAGTAAAAAAGATGATGAATTGGGATATAATGATTTTAATTTTTTATTTGAAATTTTTCATTCACCTAATTTGGTGATAATGTTATAAGTTTTTTTGGATTGTATAGTTATGGGCATATATTTAAAATAATTAATTAGTGTGGTTTAATATAATCTGGTATTCTATGGTTAGAAATATTTTTACTTAATCTTCAATTTGGAGTTCTTAATAAAAATTACCATAGTTTAAAAGTGAATTTTATAAATCTATGGGAGAAATTGTTAATAATTTATCAAATTATTATAAAATTTCATTATAAAAATATATAATATGAAAATTGGTTTTTAAAATTACCTTATAGTGTATATATGAATAATTTTGTGTGCTTGTGTAGTATATTTGTTTACATATCTATTTGGTTGAAATATGAGATAAACATTTTATATTTTTTGTATGTTAACCTTTGACTTCTCTGTGATATGAGGGTAATGTTATAGAGGAACTTATGTGCCAAATCATTTATTTGGTTGTAGCATTCAAGGTGGACTTTGTTTGTTTTCATGTTTAGAAAAAAATTAAAATCTATTTACAATATAATATTATGGGATTCTTTTAATAAATTATCATCAACTGCTCAAAAGTTAAATTGGTGTTTAAAATTTATTAAATCTAATTATATCTTTTTGTAATGACCCATCCTCAGAACCCATGTTATGAAATAATAAATATATCATTAAATGGACTAAAAAAACCTCCTCTATTACCGAAGGCTATAAACAATTATTGATAAATGAAAATAAATCACTGAGGAAAGGTTTTACAACAAAATAAGAAAACAAGTAACTGGTTTTAATGAAAATAACCTTTTAGGAAAACCCACTCAGATTAATCATGAAATTTAATGTTTTACAATTTTCAAAAGTAAACTGATGATAAATAAAACATACTTATATAATGGTTACAAGAGTCCAATTCCACCGAACACATCTATCCATATCACCATGGATTTTAAATTAAAGGGGTTTGTATAAAAATTGTATTGTTTCCTCCAATGACCCAAAAATTAGTGCATGAATGATTATTCAATCATTATATGTTGATTTTTGGATAATATATAATTTATAGAAAAATATTTCATCAACACCTTTCTATGAAATAATAATTAAATTCAATATGGAAACAATCAAATGAGAATAATCATTAGGATTAATAATGATGAATTAACAATCATGTTATCACAATTATATCATAAATTAAAGAAATTCATTTTACATATCATAATATTTCTCTCATAAACATTTCTATTAATCAAAACATGCATAAATCATAGTAATCATAGTTACAGTAAACACGTCCCTCAATATTGAGGTTTCCCATGTTTTGACCCCATGGTATTCATAACCAAATCCTCATGATACCACTTGTGATTATACATGTTCAAACCACTTCATGAAAATATAATATCATTCAAGATATTTGTATTATCATATTTTTTAATATACCACATCAAAAACAATTATATTCTAAGGATAAAACAAAATTATTATAGAAACTAATCATAAAATATTTTCCCCAATCCATCCAGACATGTAGGAACCATTAAAACATATTTATAAAAATTTTCATTTAATTTGAAATCCAATAACTCATACCTAAATGTAAATATATTGAAATAATCCGAAATATATACTTATTTTACCATGTTTTATCAATAAACATATTTATTTGATTAATATAAAGATTAATATAAAAACCACACTTTCCGGTATTGTAATTTATTTATAATAAATATTTTAAAAAATAATGATAAAAACTCCAATTTTCATGTTTTTCCTTATATTAATAATAATATTTTATTAGTAATAAATCCATTAGAAATTCTTATTAAGACTCACCCAAGATATGAAGAGTTTAGATTTGACTAACTTGGTATACAGTCTATGGAATTTCCATGAATCACCATTTAGAGAATCCCAATGTAATAATACACCTATAATTATAAATAATATTAATATGTAAATAAAATTTAAGAATGTAATGAGAGCGACCCCATGTAAAAAATACTTATCTATGGACAAACGATATTGGTAAAATCCACATTGCATTATATAAGAACCATTTAAAAGTATCTATGCAAGATTGTGTGTCCTCTGGAGAATGAAACAGAACCCACGAAATGTATCATGAAACTATTAAAAAATCTATGTAAAACCCTTTCACTTTAATGAAAGTCAATGTTTGATAGTATACAATACGTGAAAAATAGATCATAAATGAAGGAAAAAATATAAATATTTAGATATGACTGTTATAACCCAACCATTGAATTATTGTTTATTAACAGGATTTAGGGATCTATGATATATATATATATATATAATATCCTTACAATGTAAAAAATTATGGATTAATTATTTTGAAATAATAACTCAATTATCATTAATGTGTTTTTTAGTTCCAAAAATATGCTTTCTTTAAAATTGGTTTTTATTTACATTTGTGATGGAATATTATAATTAATCTATACAAGACTGATAAATAATAATTAAAAAAGAGGGATAATTTTTTAAATCATTATATAAAAATTATCTTTGGAATATGTTTTGAAATTTTTCTGAAAATATTATTTTTTCAATGAATAGTTTTAATTATATATTTTTATTGAAAACATTCTTTTTGTTTCAGGAACTTAAAAATATAAGTTATATTTTCTATATTGTTTAAAATTATCATTAGATTATTTATATTAAAAATCAAATTATGGTTATTTTAATAAATTATATGTCTTGTATCCATATAATGGCCATTTGTGATTATGAAAGACTTTTCTAGAAAAAAAAATTTCATTGTGTTATGTCGGAATAAGTACTAATTAAATTATACCACTTCAATGAATTTATATTGGTAAAATTTAAAAATGGTTTAACATTGTAATTACTATAATATAATAATAGAAATGTAATTTTTTATAGTAATGAATACTAACTATGTTAAATAGTTATAACGATAATAATGGGTAAAACATATTAATTAAGGTTAAACATAATGTCAAATAGACATTAAAATCAACCTCAAAACTTTCCACCTATATATGGGATGATTTGAGTTCATATGTACTCATATAATTTTATATGTTACAATCACTTGGATCTTTCTTCGTTGATAATTACTTTTTTAATATTTTATAAAAGAATAGTGAATTGCACACTTTTACATATAAGTTCATCTTATATGTTCACATAAGGATAAAAAAGTTATGAATGAATAGTAAAGGTTATTTTGAGAAAAATTAATTTATTTTTATTATTTTAATTTATTTTAACTTTTTGTGATTGTATAATTACCATAAACAATTATACAATGTTGACATAGTGATTGTGAAATGAGTAGAAAATTGAAGTTATTGATTTCAGAAAAACCAAAACTTATATTTTTTTGGGAATATGGTTTTGAATCATTTTTATTATTAACAATAATGTATAAATTATGGTTAGAAAGGTTATATTAAAATTCCATACCTGTCATTAATATTTAAAAGTCAAAATATGTTAATAGTTCTTAAAAAGAATTTAATAATATTTTATGTTATAAAATATTTTATAAAATGATTTAAAATCATAAAAATCATGAAAAAAGACATGATTAATTTAATATTGTCTAAAATTTCATTATGGATACATTTATTAACCAATTTTTACCCACTATGTATTTTTATTACCATTAATGACTGAAAAATATGTTACCACATTTAACGATAAAATGGGGTGATGGGTGGTAATCTAAAGAGATAAAAGTTATAGTGAAATAAAATTTTTTATAAATCCCATTGGATGTGTTTATTTTGATTTATTATAATATTTATTTTTAAATTAATTCAATTTATACAGTGTTGTCCTTTAATGTGACTTGATTATATTTTATTGTGTTCAAAAATTACAAGAATTACCCTCCCCCTAAATTATAAAAGAAAAAATCTTATCCTATCATCCTTACACCATTGGATGACCCTAAATTATAAAATACCTGACAATATTCCTTCCTAATATCCTTACACATTACATAGTGGTTTTATATTGGGAATAATACCAATCTTATAGTACTGAAGGTGTAATGAAATGATTTTTATATGGAGAGAATTTATTGTTTTTAATCAAATTTTGTAATTTTATCTCTCTATATTATCCATAAAAATTGTTACAAATTAATGATGTAAAAGTACCAATATATAACATGTAATGATAATTTTTTTTTGTGATTTCATAACCCTAATCTATCTCCTTCATCATCTAATGGGAAATAAAATTATCGTTTGAGTGTTCAGTGGACTTCATCTTATCAAAATGAAGTAATTTATTTTCCATTACCACCTATCATGGTAATTTATAATGAATTAATTAATTTTAATACATTTTATTAAATAATTATTTATCATTATTTGTCAATAATATAGAATATATTTTTTATCCCTTCCATGGGATGGGATATTGATGATGTTATTCATTTTATGTGTGGATTTCCAACTATACATAGCGATGTTATTCAATATTCATGTATTCCTATCATAAATGGTTTGGAAATTATTATTTACTATATATAGATGAGAATTATTTCTGGATTTTATCCAAGAGATTATGTAAAATTACTACATTTCCCAAGTCAACATACTGAATTCATTTTGCATCAATGAACATAACGTTGTCAAAACATTCGACCTAAACATAAAAAATTAAATAGAAAAATATGTCATTGAAAAAAACTGATTAATAAAAAAGTAATAAACATATACGGTTTTAAATTTAAAAATAATAATTATAATATTTAAATTATAATGTAATCAATGAATGTTCATAACATGTGGATAAGATGTAATGGGTTTCTTAACTCTGTATCCTTTCATTGGGTCATAACACTTCTTCATTAATTTTCTTGTGCCATTACTATTTGTGAATTTTTCTATAAATTTTATTATTATATATTTCAATTCGTTTTATGAGGATTTATATATGTTCATATAATCACTTCATGGATTAATTATCTCTTCAAAAGTTATGATCATTGCAACAGTTTTCCTTGTCTTAGTGTCATTTTATTGAGACATGTTTTATGTCATATAATATAATTTTTATTTAGGGTGTAATTACTAAATCATAAATTAATTTAGACATAATAATTAAATTAATTCATATAATTTATATAGAAATATCAAATTCTTGATCTCAATTTCCATTAAATAAAAGTTAACAAAACAATAATGGCATTATATTACAATCTCATTTATTTTACGGATTGCTTATATTCAAGGTTTCATTGGGTTAAATTTCATGATATTAATACATGAAACCACGTTTCTATTACTCCATTTATTGTTTTATTATTATTTCATGATACCCTTTAATTTTTCCCTCATTACTACATAAAATTATTAAAAAATTAAGTAATATCCAATCGTATTTACCCTGTGGTTATAATGCCACAAACCTAGAATCCCAGATCCGTTGCATTATTTTAATACATTTGGATTATTACAAGGAATCATGTACCAATGGACTGATCAATTTAGAAGTCTTGTAAAATAAATTACATACTTGACCATTTCATATCACTTTTTAACCTAGAACATGGCATAAATATTCCCATGTGAACTCTATTATTATCCTAGCATAAACCTATATATAAATCCTAATTCACTTCTTGGCATACTAGGAAAATAAAGAAAATTAAAGGGGTGAGTTCAAATGCTCAGTAAGGGTAAATAATTAAGTGGAAGCTAAAAATATTTAAGGCAATATGTATAATAAAAACATTATTCTTCCAGACATTAAACACGAGCATAATATTGTAAAAATAAGTTAATCATTACCATATAAACATGAAAATGGATATTCTACTTGTCTAATAATCACTTGTAGTAACTAATTTTATAACTACTTAATGAATAATGACACACATAATAACTACTAAGTCAAGGCCTTGTTCCAAGATAATTCACAAATATTTTTTCAAGGTCATGTTCCATGACACTAGATAGTCTAATGAGACTTACTGATGCATTGAGGGGCTGTAGCGGGACCTTCTCATCAGATACTTTGTCGAATTCATTCTTAATATGAAAAGTGTGAAACATAACATAATCAATTGTATTAAAACTATCATACAAAATATCAATACTTTAACCATAAACCATGAATGGTATTAAAATAGAACATCTATAGTCAAACATATCATAAATCATTCAATACAACATAAAAGTCTTTATTATAATAAATAAACCTCAATCAAGAATAACACCTAGTCAAGGATGTTGGCATAGTTGAAAATGATTATTAAAACTATTTGTGAGAAATATCCCTTATCCATAAGATCATTTAAAAGTCCCAAAATTCATAAAGGATGTCATTTAACATTGATTTTTTAATCAAAATGTCCCACACCACTTTGAAACATTTGAAAATAATTAATATTTTAAAACAACAATGTCCCTATTATTATATCCTTAAAATCATTTTGAAAGCATGGACATTAATTAAATTGATTTTGAATAAAATATATTTAAAACATTTAGATTGATTAACTAGTTAACGATACCCTTCAATAAAAACATAAAATATTTATTTTGAAAACATATTAATGAATCATGGACATTTAGGATAAATGTGTCCCAATAAATACTTACACATAAACAATCTCAGATAATAATGAGATTGTGGAATTAACCCTTGCCTTGTACTTTCCTTTAGTTGAGTCACACAATTCATAAAGGAAATAATTTAACATTAATTTTTTAATCAAAGTGTCCCACACCACTTTGAAATGTTTGAAAATAATTAATATTTTAAAACAACCATGTCCCTATTATTATATCCTTAAAATCATTTTGAAATCATGGACATTAATTAAATTGATTTTGAAAAAATATATTTAAAACATTTAGATTGATGAACTAGTTAATGATAGCCTTCAATTAAACCATAAAATATTTATTTTGAAAACATATTTATGAATCATTGACATTGAGGATAAATGTGTCCCAATAAATACTTACACATAAACAATCACATAGAATAATGAGATTATGGAATTAACCCTTGCCTTGTAAATTCTTTTAGTTGAGCGTACGTTTATCCTCTTTTGTAAGGACCATAGTGTGTTATTAAATTATACCATAACAATATTAATATTTATGATGTCATATATGATTCATTTATTACATTCTACTACCCATTTAGTAATAATTTCCATGTTAATGTACCATTTCATGTAATAATCACTTTCTTTATAATATGTGTTTTCACATGTTATTCTTGATCGTATCACTTAGATAATGATTTAAATACTTGCAAAATAAAAACATTATTTTTATATCGTATATATTCAGAATAAAAATATGAATAATAGATATATATATGGAATGGAATCATCATTCGTGCAGATGATAGTTCTTATGTACACAAGAATGATGTTTCGGTTTTTATATCGTATAGAATGGATAAAAGTAAAGAACCTATATCTATCTACAGAAATATATATTATTAAAGAAGAAATGTATTTTCATATATCTCATAATTATTCAATATATACATCTGTATAAAAATTCATGAATGGTGATCGTGGAAGACAATTCTTATCACATTGTGGATACGGTAAGATAAACGTACACACGAGCAACAATATCATTCTATTGATGGTGAAATGATGTTTATTTGAATTTTATAGTATATATAAATAATAATTAAAATTTTATAATCATTATTTAAATTAATTATACTCATTATTATACCCATCCAAATAATTTAGTGTGGAATAACAAACTACACCCCAACGTGAAGATGGTAAGCCATACGTACAAACTTATGAAGACTTTGACATCCATAGGACGGATAGAATGATGAATATAATTGTAAAATGTTTATATACACATCTAAATATTTAGAGGGTACTATAGTTATTATTTTTGTATCGAAAAAATAAATAAATATGATGTTAAGAAGAAATGAACTTTTTAAGAGGTAATGAAATAATTACTTCTTCTTCGGGTGCATCATTTTGAATTGAACCAAAGGGCTTCTTATGACATCTTTCTAATCAATATAAAGACTCTAGAGTGAATTGTTGGTTTTTGGGAGGTGATTTGGTCAGGGGATGTCTGATCCAAATGGATTTAGAGGTGTGAATTTATGGGAAGGTAAAGCGACCTTTTATAATAGAGGTTAGGGGCACTTTAGGAAAATCCTAAAATATTAATTTATTACAAAATTATGTTCAGTTTCAAAGAGCTCCAAATGGACATATATCTATGATAAGCTAGGTATGGGCCTAAATCATCTAAAATAATAGATTTTATACAATTTTAGGTTTCCATATAAACCTTGTTATTTAGATTTAACTCATAATTAAATAGTTTAACTTTTACCATGTCTTATTATATTTTTATACTACCTGGTTAATAAATTTACTATACAATTTTCAGATAACCTCAAGTTGTTCATTAATGATATATCAAACATTATCTATGTAATTTGGCCAAATATTATATTTTTTGGAATATTATATCTTTTAATATAATAGTATTTGTTTTAAAAACTCATTTATGTCAATTTTGACAATATTTAGTATTTGTTTTTATGAAGGACATAAAAACATGATTCCTTCTAATAAAATACGTTGAATCAATTAAAAATTTATTCTCCTATAAATTTCTTCTATGGCATAAAAAGTTTCGATTTAAATTTATTTTAATATTTCAAATATAAATTAATTTAATATTTCATTAATAAGGTAATTACTCCTTCATTATTGTGTCATAAATAAATTTAATTATTTAAAATTTAATAATTATAAATAAATTACTATGATGTAGGGAATATTTTTTCTTTATAATTAATATTAATAGTTTAATTTATCTTTTGTATAACCTGATATAAAAAATCGTTTATTTATTAAATTTTTTAATTTAACACTTTTAACTCTACATGAAATGAAATATAATAAATGTCCTAATCCAATACAAATGGATAAAAATGTTTCTTATTTTTTTCCCTATGGTTTATTTTGGCCGAAACTCACTTATCTCATATAATGAGGACATATTTTGGGGTAATTACAATATTATTTTTATCTTTAATTACCCCATTTACTTTTAACTATGGTAAATAAAATTAAAAAGTTACCATTCACCTAAAATTATTTTCATCCAGTTGAACCACATATTACAAACTGATTACTACCATGTCAATCTATTTTTTGAAATTCAATTAACATATACAGTAAAATTATGTTTCATGAAAATTTTCTAATGTGCCTAGAAGGTGGGCCACCGTTATCACATATGGGAAAAATCATTATTTTCCTTCTTCCCATTATCCATATTTCTATCTATAAATATTTTTTTTTCTCTAGATTCCCTTTAATTCCATATGACTCAGAGAATTCGTTAATTTTCTTTTTAACACATGACACTACTTCAAAATATGATGAAAATAGATGAGAGGATATTTCCCTTTGGAATGTTGGTGTAAGACCATGAATGATATGATCATTCTTACTCTTTGGAAGATTCCCATTGGTAGGGTAGTTAATCCTTCTACTAGGCGATATTTCTAAACAATTTTATACAATATATTATGTTAGGAATCATAATTCACGATTCTCAACAACTGAAATACAAATCATAAATTATTCATATCTAATCTCATAATCATAAATATGGTTCTTTTAAGGACATATTTACTTATAAATTATTCATAATGGTTTGTAAATAAAATATGAATTATCCTCAACAAGTCACCCCGGGAGTGTCAAACTAGGTGCACAATAAGTCTCTTTGTCATATACCCAGTTACCGAGAGTTAGTCCCAAAACACCTTATCAGAGTTTTCACCACTAGGTAAATCAGTTCTAGAAACACCTCCACTTGTAGTATCAAGACATGGCTTTATTTCTTGAAATATCCGTGTAATCCCTACTTTGCCAAAATTCTATGGGGTTCTGCTATACTTATCCTCAAATTCTATATTAAGGTTTTGATCCCTAATCTAAGTTTTCAACATCTATTCCCAAGGCTATTTTATAAATATCCATTAATACCAACTGTAACACCCCAACCCCAGAAGCCCGAAGTCGATGCATTAGTTTAATACATTGGCATGATTATAAGGAATCAAGTCCCTATGGATTGATCTGTTTAGTAGTCTTGGTAAATAGATTACATACTTTAACATTGCATACCACTTTATAACACAAAACACAACAAAAATAATCCTTTGAGAACTCCATTACTCTCCAAGATTAATAATTCATATAAATCATAATACAATTCTTGAAATCCTCGGAAAATAAAACATAAGACATAGGCGAGCTCAGATGTTCAGTAAGGGTAAATAATATAGTGGAAGCTAAAAACATTTAAGTAATGATATATAATAAAAATAGAATACTTTCAAACATAAAAAATGATCATAATGTGGGAAAAATAATTGAATCATTACCATATAAACATGAAAATATATATTCTACTAGTCGAATAATCCCATGTAATAACTAATTTCATAATGAGGGAATGCATAATTCCATACATAATTAGTACTACATCAAGGAATTATGCTAAGACCATTCAAAAATATCCTATCAAGGCCTTGTTCCAAGACATTAGATTTCCTCAAGAATCCTACCGATGCATCGAGGGGAAAAAGTGGGCCCCGTCTATCACTTTCTAAGTCCAATGCATTCTTCATATGAAATTGGTGAAACCTAACATGATCATTCGTATTAAAAATAGCATGTGATATGTCAATACATTAACCATAAACCACGAATGGTATAAAAATATCACATTCATAGGCAAACATATCATAAATCATTCAATACAATACAAAACATTTTATTATAACAAACCAACTTCAATCTTGAATAATGCCCATTAAAGGATGTGGACATAGTTGAAAATGATCAGTAAAACTCTTTGAGAGAAATATCTCTTTTTAATGAAATAATTTAAAATTCACACAATTCATAAAGGAAGTAATTTAAAATATATTTTTGAATCAATGTGCCTCATACCACTTTGAAACATTTTAAAATAATTAAAATTATAATTAATTCAGGTCCATCTTAATAAATCCTTAAAATAATTTCAAAATCAGGGACATTAATTAGATATATTTAGAAAAAATTATTTAAAACATTTAAAATTATGATATAGTTAATTATATCTTTACATAAAACAATAATATATTATTTTTGAATATATATTTATGAAACATGGACATTCATGATAAATATCTCTCAATAAATACTTACACATAAACAATCTCGGATAATAATGAGATTGAGTAATTAACACTTATCTTGTACATTCCTTTAGTTGAGTGTATTTTTAACCTCTTGTATAATGACCATAGTATGTTATTAAATTATAATAGAACCATATTCATATTTATGATATCATATATGATTCATTTGTGACTTTATAATACATATTTAATAATAACTTCCATGTTGATGTAACATTTCAGGTAATAATCTCTTTCTTCATCGTACGTGTTTTAACTTGTTTCTCATGATCGTATCACATAGATCATGATTTACATACTTCCAAAATATAAAACATGATTTATATATAATATATATTCATAATAAAAATATGTATTATATATAGATATATGAAATGGAAACACCGTTTATGGAGATAGTAGTCCTTACGTACGCTTGAACGTTGTTTCTGTTTTCATATCGTATAGACTAGAAGTAAGTAAACAACAAATAATTATCTACATAAATATATATTATTATAGTATAAATATTATTTTATATGTCTGATACATATTATATATATATATAATTTCTTGAATGGTGATCGTTGAAGATGTTTCTCATCACGTAGTTGATACGGTAAGTCGTCTGTACGCATGGGTGAAAATATCATTCTATTGATGGTGAAACGAAATTTAATTGAATTTTATATTATATATAGAGAATAATTACAATGTTATAATAATTATTGACATTAATTATAATCTTTATTATACCCATCCAAATAACTTAGTTTGGAATAACAAACTACACCACTATGTGAAGACGGTAATCCATACGTACACACACATGGTGACATTGTCAATCATAGGATGTACTGAATAATGAATATGATTTTACGATAATTATAATAACATATAAGTATGTAGAAGGTACTATAGTTTTTATTATAGTATGGAAACAATAATGAAAGAGGAATTAGAAGAATAAATAAACGTTTAAAGAGGTGATGAAATATTTATCTCTTCTTCGGGTGCTTCGTTTTGATTTGAACAAAAGGGATCATTATGATAACTTTATGACCAATATATGGCCTCTAGGATTATGTTAATGTGTTATTATGAGATTTGGGAAGGGTTTGTTCCATAAAAATTTTATTGGAGTTGTGAATTTAAGGGAAGGGGAAGTACCCTTTTATAAGAGAGGTGAGGGGAAATTTAAGAAAATCCTGAAATATTAATTTATTACAAAATTATTTTCGGTTTCAAATAACTGAAAATGGATTTATATATATGATATTGTGAGTATGGGTCTAAATAATCTCAAAAATAGGTTTTAGATATGTTTATCTCACCATATAAACCTTATCTTTTATATATAACTCTTATTTAAAATGTTTATCTTTTACCATGTCATTTTGTATTTTTATAATATATGGATTTTATTGTTACCATAAAATGCAATCAGAACCTAAAGTGGTTCATTAATGGAATTTATAACATTATCTATTTCATTTGACCAAATCTACAATTTTTAAGAATATTACATCCTTTAATAAAATAGTATTTGTTTTAAAAAATCATTTATATCAATTTTTACACTATTTAGTATTTGTTTTTTTGTAAAGGTCATAAAGAATATATTACTTTGAATAAAATAAATTGAATCAATACCAACATGTTATATTCACTTATAAATTTTTTTTATTGCATTAAAAGTTTATATTTAAATTTATTTTAATATTTATAATAAAAAGTATTTTAATCATTCATTAATATGATAATTACTCCATCATCATCGTTTCATAAATAAATTTAATTATTTAATGTATAAAAATTATAAATAAAATACTATGATGTAGGAAATATTTTTAGATTATTAATAAATATTTATAGTTGAATTAAATTATGTATAACACTATATTAAAAATGGTTTAGTTATTAATATTTAAATTTAACACTTTTAACTCTTATTTAAAAAAAATATAATAAATATCCTAATCTAATCCAAATGGATAAAAAAGGATCTTATTTTTATCATAAGTTTGTTTTTGGTTGAAAAAACTTACCCAATAGTATTAAAACATATTTTAGGGTAATTATAATATTATTTTCTACTTCAATTACCCTATGTACTTTTAAATGTGGTAAAAAAAATACAAATGTTATTATTCTACAAAAAAAAATTCATCCAATTGAACCGAGTTTTACTTATGACCACCATGCCAATCTTATTTTTTAAATTCAATTCACATAAGTGGTAAAATTTTATTTTATTCAAATTTTCAAATGTTCCTAGAAGGTAGGTAAAAGACAGTAAAAAGATCAATAAAATTTATATATCCATTCTTATTATAAAACGACCCAAATGACTTACATTGGACAATTATATGTATTATATATTTATTTTGACATTAATATAAAATTTAATTAAAAATAATTATTTAAATGAAATAGTCTTTTTTATGTACTCTGCTGTATTTTTCATTATTCTTCAAAAATTGAATTTTATCGGAAAAATACAAAAAATTGACCCTAAGTTAATTTTGATATTATGAATTCAAAAATTTAGTATACTTAACCAAATTAAATTTTTATGAAGTGTCTAAAAATAATTTTATTATTGTACACAAAATGAAATAAAAATTTCTTCTTCTAAGAAAATAGTTTTTCTAAATATATAACTAATTTTACAAAAGAAAACAAATTCATTATACATATGTTTTATTTATGTGAAAACATTATAAATAAAATATAAAATTTATTTTTTTACAATTAATATTACAATATTTAATTGATAAATAATTATATTGTTTAAATAATTATAATACTAATTTATTGTTTTGCAGAAAGTCTATCATGCATATAATTCATGCCAAATGAGTGTTATGGGAAATATAAGATATTAAATTACTTTAAAGATATAATATAATTTGAAATCATGGGGTGTTATAGTGGTCGAATATCTTTTCCTACCCTATCCATACTCATCAAAAATACTTTATCAATGTTCATAACTGTATATTAAATGTTTTAAAAAATTAAATTTTATATACCATTGAATTTATTTAATTATTTAAAGGAATGATTCTAAATGTTTTCTAAACAAATTGTATTTGAATTTTTAAAAAAGAATAAAATTAATGTTTTCATTTATTGTAAGAAAAAATAACAAATTTTTTGAACCTCATTGAAATAATTTTAATTGAAATATATTTTACAATATTCAATATTTATTTCAAAGTAAATCCTTTTCCACATATTGTTTGAATACTTTTTAAATTTTACCGAAAGAAAATGGTATTTTAACCTATTTTTAAGAAATATTTTAAATTTTCTTCTAAAATTATTTGTATCAACATGAATATCATTAATTTTTCAATGGATTAAATAGGGATTTGACATTTTGATATCATTAAAATCCTATCTATGAATGATATATAATGATATTTTGAAGATATTTTCCTGAATCTCATTTATTTTCTTAGGGTAAATTATGCTATAAAGGAATAAAACACGTTTTTAAAATAATTCTTATGCAAATGACTGATTTTATGGTTTATTTTAATATATTATACTTAGACATTATTGATAATGATGGTTTATCTCAATACTTCTCATGATGATGGGTAAGTTTGATAAAAATTATATAATGGGTGTGGTTAGTAATGCTTATACGATACAAGATCCCGATATAGCTATCAACGTCATTTTTTAATGTTCCATTCCATTAAAGGAAATAAGTATGGTGATATCTAGGGGTTTCACATATAGATTTTACTAGTCTATAGTTATTTTTGACATGAGTGGACATGGGTTATAAAGATAATGTTATAAGATATAAACACACTTTCTATACGCTTTCCATGAGTTTTAACAACTCATTTGAACAATATTTAAATCACATGAAACTTGATTATTAATGAAAATGTCTAATTAATTAATTTAATCTTTAATATATGTCATGTGTTTAGTGATCTAGGTTTTTATGTGTATGAATTATCTTATGTTCTCCACATGCACTTTGATTTTGCAATTATACCCTACTTCTCATCGTATTCTTACTGATCATATTTAGTTATTAATTTTTTATTTCTCCTCATTGATCTTTTTATCTCACCCTTATTTTAATTCACATTTCCTTATGTTATGAATAATTATGTTTAGTTATTTATGCCTACACAGGTTTTATGGGTAATGCAATTTATTATAATGATGTGAATTGTTTTAAATAATATTCAATTATGATTTAATATTTTATTATTTAATATGGTTATAAAAAACACATCACTCCAGCGGTTATAAATATGGGTTTAAAAGACCGTTAATAATATTTACATTTCTAATTTATCCATTGAACGGTGATAACTTGATTATTATAAATATCAGGATTTCAAAAAATCCAATTGACTCAGAAAAAGAAATTGATGAAATCAACCAGTAAAATCATTCCATATGATTCATATTTATAATATATTATTAGGGAGATATAATCTCATTGATTTTCCCTTGACCAATCCCAAGATTGGATCCAACAACTTAAGCATGAGTGAAACCATTTAAAGGAGAAGTTCATGTTAATCGAGATCATGACCAAAACCATGTTCATCAGACAACCCCTTGAGAGTCTCACATTCTCACAACTTAAACATATGAAATATAATATTGTAATAAATGGATATGTATAAATACATTTTTAATATTCATATTTATGTCATATAGAATAAAGATTTTTTATTATTATTACATTATAATTGATTTTGATTCAATTAAACAAACATTGTATTTTTTAGAAATATTCTAATCCAATTTAGGGATTTATTTTGATGAATTATAGAATTTATGATATAAAAATAATGTTAATAAAAATTTATTTTTAAATATATTTTATTAATTAGAAATGGCAATATATTTTTTATGAATTTAAATGTACTTTTTATAAGGGTTCAAAAAGTTATGTTGTTCAAAACCCAACATTTTCCAATAAATGTAGAATCATATTTTAAAAGAAAAAATTCAAATATTTAGAAAATTATTTATATAAAATGAATATTTTTTGAATCATTATATCAAAATTATCCAATGGTGATTTATTCATAAAAATTATGAGAAATTCGAATTTTTTGGTAAAACTTTAATACCATATATATATACTATGTGTTTTATGACATCAAAATGATCCAAAAATGATGTAATAAATTCTATAATGGGTATACCTAGAAATATATATATATTCCACTTAAACTAATATGATTTCATATTTCTTTGATTAATTTTATAATTTCTTTATGATTCCACCAAATTATATAATATATTTAATGAATTTAAATTCATTTATTTAAAATTGGGGCGCACCTCCACATAAGTACGGGAATTATTTTAATAAACTCATCCAATCGCCTGATAAAATATTCAAAATCACACCCTTAGGGAAATAAACATGGGAAAAACCATTGGAATGTTTGTGTTTTTGAATTTTTTGTTATATAGAGTCTAAAAAATATGTGTGTTAAAAATTTAGGAATTCAAACTCATACCCTATATAAACCCACCCATGCTCCAACTTCCCTTAAATAAAAATCCTTGTATCAAATCCTTACTCAAATTTTCACTCTATAAAATCCTCTAACGGTTCCCCAATCTCTCAAGATGCTGCTTTTCAAGATTTTGGAGTCAAACACTCGTGTAAGGGTTCTTTCCATTATCATATTTATTTAAGTTCAATTATCTTATAATTTCCTTTTATTATTAATTTATAAATATAGAGTATCTTTTATAACCTCCCCTATTATATCCATATTTTTTATACATGATGATATATACATTTATCTCTACAATTCAAATATCCAATGTACACGCATTACCATGTCGATATTTCTTACGCATCCTTTACTTTTTCTAGTTATTTAAGATTATTTGTTATTGTATTCCATATTTTTATAATTATAAATGTGTGGAAATAAATATATAGGTACCTATTACTATTCACATTCTGTGAAAATGTTGATAGTCCCATTTCTGTCTCCTCAACCCATTTTGGGAATTTTTAAGTGAAGTTATTACGCTTCTAAATTTTCACAACGACATTCGATACCAAAGCAATTGTGCAGTGAATGTCGTACCCATTTTTTATTGAGGTGGTTCACCTAAATTCACATATACCATTTTATAAGGGACATACATGTAATTATTTTAAACTCTATGGTCATGGAATACATAATTATGATGAATGAACTCATATTTTTTTATCTATGTGAAATATATAAGCATGATATAGAAATGAAAGTGATGGGTAATCCCGAAATTAAATAGTTCCCCAATGTTATGGGTAATGATGAGTATCATGATACATCATATAGGTATATGGGTTCACATTATTCATTTATTTTAATTTTTCGACCATTAAGTCTTGATGGTATATCCTTTACCTATTTTTAGTATGTAGTGTTTTAAGTTGTTGGAATAGTTACGATTTTATGAATATCATGCTATATCATTCCTTATTATTCATGTTCCTTTATGAATCATTGTTATTCCTTCTCTAAATTGAATTATCATATTTATGGTATGACATGTTTATTCCCTTATTGGTATTTATGGATCTCCCCTTTATTATTTATTTCTTCATGATATACAATTCTATTTTATGCTCAAGCATGTTAAAGAAGTTTTCAATAGAGATTTTGTAGTGAAATTTACCTAATTTCCAATGATACTTGCCATATATGTATTTTGTGACGTATTAATTGTAATTGTTGTATATTTAAATAACATATTAATTTTTAATAAAGAGATGTTTTTTTATAGTTTGTATTATAAGAAAATCATAGTTATTTTTTGGATTAAGAATAGAAAAATATACAAAAAGACATAAGGGTAGTGCTACGTATAAGAAAACATCACTAAATTTTTGTTAGTATAGATTAGGTTTTTTATCATCAAACCACATAATTGTATGGATACTAAAACATTACATTCTTAAAGAATATATATACCTTGGAGTAACAAGTTTAACATGGTGTTCTGGGCATGACATAGGGTAACAAGATACAAAAAAATGAACCTTACAATGCACCTATCTTGACACTTCCAGAGGATATAATTTGTTAATTGATAAGCTCATTAAGAACAATTATTATGAAATTTAATAATTCTTATAAGTATATATCTTAGAAAATAGATCATGCATAACAATTAACAAAGCCTAAAATCAATAAGTTACGGAAATATGTGTATGTAATATGTGAACCCTTTAATGTCATTAAATACACATTTATGGGTTTAAATTTTATATTTAATCATAGTTAAATATTCAGTTATTCTATCCAATGGAAAAATATAGGATGATCAAATAATCAATCAATGCGAATATCAATGTGGGGAATACCCCAAAAATATTCCAAACTAGGTAGGATTCGTAATCACACCTTTCATTAAAATGATCTCTTATAATAAATTAGTTTTGAATAGAAACCATGATAATGAAGATAATCCAACTCCCCTCCCAAGAGAAAAAAAGTTGTAATTTAAAGCTTCATGAATCCATATCCTCATATATTCAATGGGTTATCTAATCACTTAATCATAGAATAGTGGATAAACTCTATTGAAAAGATCTTGTCCATCCTTTAATGTTTTGAACAAAAGAAGGTGTTGTTGTCTAATTACTATATGGAAAGTGAAGTTGATCAGTGGTGTACATTGTTCAATAATACGAAGACTGGGGAATATATCGAAGGAATGATGTTGAAGGGTTTCCGGAAAATGTTTATTCAGAAATATTTTCCCCACACTATTCATCATAAAATGGAAATGTATTTCATTGACCTCATGAAAAAAGACAATGAATATATTACAACATATGAGGAAAACATCAAAAGACTTTCATAGTACACCTCCATCTTTGTTTTTACCCCCGAGTGAATGGACGACTACATCATGGGTGGGATAAATCCTAGACTATGGAAATCCCTTGTGATCCATATGTTTGATATCTATGAGGACATTGTTTCTGTAACGCCCTGACCCCAGTTACCTAGAGTCGGTGCATTACTTCGTACCATTGGCATGATCACAAGAAAGATCATATCTCGAAAGACCGATTGGTTTAGTCGCCTTGGAAACACTCGATATATTCATAAAGTTTTACATTACATCATAAAGTGAAAAACTACAACAACAACATAATCTCCATATTCCACACTCATATCCCCACATAAAATCCGTGCATGTCATTCATAACTTACTTCTTCATATCCTGGGAAAAATAAAACATAGAAAAGGGGTGAGCTCAAATGCCCGGTAAGGATAACAATATAGCGGAAACTTTCATAAATAAGAATAAACATTTAAGGCAATGTATAACTAAAACAAAATCCTTTTAAACTTGAACTTCAATATAGTATGGAAAAATTAAAATGAAATAATGCCATTTACTTATTCACATGGATATTCTACTAATCGAATAATCACATGCAATATCAATAACCACTTTCATAATGATGGAATGCATAATGCCAGACTATCATAAACACATAGCCAAGGCCTCATGCCAAGACTACAAATAATATTTTTCCAAGGCCTTGTGCCAAGACACTAGTTTGTCTAATGAGACCTACCGATGCATCGAGGAGCTATAGCGGGCTCCACCCGTCACATATTAAGTCCAATGCATTCTCATATGAAAAGGTTTAAACATAACATAAACATTCGTATTAAAACTAGCATAAGAAATTTCAATACTTTCACCATAAACTATGAACGGTATAAAAATAGCACATCCATAGTCAAACATATCACAAAACCTTCAATAAAATATAGAAGTTTTGTATCATAATAAATCAATTTCAAATAAGCGTAAAATCAATCAAAGGATGTTTACATAGATGAAATCAAAACTCTTTTTAGAGAAATATCTCTTTCTATTTTGAAATCATTTAATTGTCATATATTTATGAAATAAAACATTTTCTTTGATAATATTTTTATAATCTTGTATGGGAAGCTTCGACGATTTTATAACGGCCGAAAATAACCGCACCTGCCGTATAAGTTAAAAAAAACATTCTTACCTTAATTCTGTCAAAAAGGTTAAAAGAACCTTGTTTGGAAAACGACGGAAAGATTCCATTAAAACTCTTATAAAAATTCAAACAAGGGTATAAATTAATTTAACCAATATTATTTTAAATAGTAAAAAAAATTGAAATACATTTTTAAGAAACATGGATGTGGATGATAAAGAGATCCCAGTAGATTATTACGTATAAACAACCTCGGATAATGAAAAGATTGTGAAATAACCCTTACCATGTACTTTTCCTTTGTTGGGGTAGGTTAAACTCCTGTATAATGGTGAAATAATTGTTATTAAATTATAAAAGAATGATATACATTCATATGATACCATATATGATCTTTTAACATTGCTTTGTTAATAATATCATAGTATTATCGTCGTTTCGGGTGTTAACTTACTCGTTTTATTTTTTATGTTTTGTTACATAAGACATGTTTTTCATGGATAGGTTGTATATTATTCATATACAGAATGATATCAAGTCCTTAAACATCATTTTTAAATCATCAAATGATAATTATACTTGAATGGATACCATGGAGAATGAATCTTATCGCGTTCTTGGAGACGGTAGTCCGTACGTACGCACAAGCGAGAATATAATTATTTTGATATTATAATAATATATAATTGGATGGTATATCATATATAAATAATCATTAACATGTTATATTTATTATTTACATGAGTTCCACATCGTCATTATACCCATCCAAATAATAATATATTGCATAATAATTACACCACGACGTGGAGACGGTAAGCCGTACGTACGCACGTATGGTGACATGTTATAAAAAGGGTGGATAGAATACTGAATATGGTTGTACCATATTTATAATAACATCACAGTATATATATGATAATTTAGTTATTATTTTAGAATGGTAACAACAAAGGAATAAGAAGTGGAAGAAGAAAGGAACGTGGAAAAGGGTGGTGAAATCATTACCTCTTCTCCGGGTTCTTCCTTTTGATTTGATCAAAAGGGCTCCTTAGGTTGGCTTTCTGATCCAACTAATGCCTCTAGCATGTAGTGAGGGATGTTGGGAGAGTATTTGGGCAGATTTTGGCCGAACCAAAAGGCTTTGAAGGTGTGAATAAATCAGAAGGAGTTGTACCCTTTTATAAGAGGGGTGAGGGGCACCTTTAGAAAATCTAGAAATATTAATTTATAATAAATTCATATTCGGTTTATAAAGGCTATAAAGTGGATTTTTTAAACTTTAAGGTGGGGATGAGTCGAAAACCACTCAACCAATAGAATTTAGACAGGTTTGGGTACTTATATTAACCTTATCATTAAGTATTAACTCTAAGTTAATTAGTTTCACTTTTACAATGTCTCTTTGTATTTTTATATTATATTGTTAATAATCATACTATATATATCCAAGAGACCCAAAATTTGTCCATTAATGATACACCTATCATGATATAAGTCTCTTGGCTGAACCATAGATTTTTAGGAATTTAACATCAATTAATAATATAATATTTGTTTTAAAAACTCTTTTCTGTCAATTTTGACACTATTCAATAGTTGATTTTTGTGAAACTTATAACAGAATGATTACTTCGAAAAACGTTAATTAAATCAATAATAATATTTCATATTATTCTATAAAATTATTTAAAATCATTAAAAGTCTCAAATTATATTTATTTGGGTATTTATAATATCAATTATTTTAATTTTTTACTATTATGGTAATTACTGCATCATCATTGTGACATAAATAAATTAAATTATTTAATGTCTAAAAATTATAAATAAAATATAATTATGTATGAAATCAATTTATCTTTCTAATGAATATTTACAATCGAATTTATCTTATTTATAGCCCTATATTAAAAATGTTTTAGTAAATAAACTTTGATTTTAACTATTTTAACTCTTCTTTGAATTAAATAATAATAAATATCCTAATCTAATCCAAGTAGACCTAAATGATAATATTTTATTCCTAATGTTGTTTTTGGTCGAGATAAACTTGTAAAATAGAATTAGGACATGTGTTAGGGTAATATTAATATCATTTTTACCCTTAATTACCCTATTTACTTTTAACCGTGGTAAATAAAAATAAAAAGTTACTATTCACCAAAAATTATTTTCATCTCATTGAACCACATTTTACTTCTTGATATTAACCGTGTCTCTCGGATTTTCAAAATTCCATTCAATTAAACGGTAAAATTATGTTTTATGAAAAAATTCAGTTTTTTAACTACCACTTAGTAGTTTCAATATTCATCAAAAAATGACGTTTTTCAGAACAATGCCAAAATTTCACCCTAATCTATAATTGATCATACGAATTCAAAAACGATGTCTATTTTAAATAATCCTAATCATATATGTTTCAGTAATTAATTTTATAATTAATTCCCGCTGTCATAATAAATAGCGTGTTTTTAAGAAACAATATATATCAAAAGATTTGCAATTTTTTATGTCCAATTTCAAAGTGAAATTATTTATAATGAACACCATTGGATAAAATGGTAAAAATATTTTATAATTATACTATAAAAACACTAAATAATATAATTTATCACTATAAATTATTTTGATTAAAAAGTTGTTTTTAAGTATTTTTCACTATTCATAAAAATTGGAAGTTCTCAGAAAAATACCAAAAAATCATCTTAGGATAATTTCGATATTCCGAATCCAAAAATGAAGTCCATATTGAAATATAAAATATATATAAATTCAAAAAGTAGGTATTAGTATTCATAACATCTAGTTTGATAAGTCATGGTGCGCTTTAACTCGGTGTTGCGTTTAGTGCAAGTTATTGAATTATTTTGAAGAAATAACACACTATAAAATCTTGGGGTGTTACATTCTCCCCTCATTCAATAAATTGTGTCCTCGCAATTTAAAATTGATATTCTGAAATAAAAGGTTGAAGATAAAAAATATATTTATGGGAAAACCCACATCGGAAATTGGGTTACTAAAATTTAGTCTTAATATGAGGAAAAGAGAAATGAAAGGGTCGCCACCAAATTATGATCTCAATTAGGAGAACATTGGTGGAAATTAGAGACATATAATTGGAGGAAAAACGTAAATATTTATAGTTAGTGATTGAGGTCATCAATCACAAACAAGTGTAAAATTGAGGTCTTTAAATTCATCAATCTATGATGATATGAAATACCATCGGTTCAACAAAACATAGGGTATTAGGATAACACATTTTTGGATTTAGGATCCCTTAAATAAGGTATAAGAATTAATTTCTTCATAGAATAAGAGAAAAAGAAAAATATATTCTTGACAAGTAGAGTTCCATCCTTTAACTAATTTCCACCATAGACTCACCTTTCAATCTAAAAGATAATAGAACTTAAAAATAATATTCTATTTATCCTATTCGTATAGGGTTAAAAAATGAATTTATAATTCATTTAGCAGAACCGTTAAAAAAACCACATTATTTCATCCAGGACATCACGTGGGTCAGTGGTAGGTGATACACCCTTGTCGCCCTTCGGTTGTGGGTTCAAGTCTCGCGGCATTGCCGGATGCGACGGGTTGCCGCCCGACCTCCGGGTTGTCCTTTTTTGGAAATACAAAATAATACAAACTAGAAATATCCAAAATACTTCAGTCCAAAATTTATAAGGAAGGTAAACACAATAAAGATCTTTTTTCCCGCGTAATAACATGTGAACACCTTCATCATTTATTCTTTTAAAACACTACAACATCCTGAATTACCATAAAACCTTATTGATTACATTCATGATCCCTTATTCCTTATATAATAATAGATATACTCTTTCAATCCAAAAATGTTGTACACCCCAACAATGATGTAATATACAAATCATTAATCCGTTTCAAGGTAGTCAAGAATATCCAATATAATTTATCCAATCAATCATGTATTATTCCAAAATCACTACCTCAGTATCAAAACTATATTATGGTTTATCATTCTCTCAACCATATATTTTCTAAAAATTTATCCTGCTATTGAGTCAATTTTCTTTGTTCCACACAATCTCAAGTCCAAAATGAAATAGTACTGCAGTACAGTTCTTATATACCCCATAATTAATATAACAAGTACATTGTTGATACAACACTCAAATGACATAATCAACACAATAACTCTAATCATTCCTCTTTATCTGTGGTAGTATCATAACTTTATTATTATCCAATAGCATCATTTGAGGCATATTTTGATGACTGGGAAATAGGTTTGCGTAGTGTCCAAACTCCTTGCAAATGAAGCATTGTACATTTGAAACCATTTTCTTACCCTTGCAGTCACGTACTTTGTGCCCTTTTCCTCCACAATTATAACAAACTCCCATTCCTTTCAGGCAATTTCCAGGGTGTTTCTTCCCACAGTTATCACATATGGGAAAATTATTCTTTTCCCTCTTCCCTTTATCCATCATTCTCTCTTCCATCCTTTTCTTCTCTTGCTTCCCTTCAAAGCCATAGGACTCAGTAAACTCTTTACTTATCTTATCAACACATGATATTATTTCTTCATATGATGATAATACATGGGAGACTATTTCTCTTATAAATTCTGTCTTAAGACCATGAAAGATATGATCCTTCTTTCTCTTTGGATCAAGTGCATTGCTGGAGTTATCATTCCTTCTACTGGGCGCCATTTCTAAACAATGGCATACAATAAATTAGTTTATGAATAATAATACCTAATCCCAAACTTGTAAAACACATAACAAAAATTAAATAGTTTATGGATATAATCCATAATCATAAAAATGACTCCTTTGAGGAAGTATATACTCATGAACCCTTAATAATGCTTTTTAAAGAAAATGAGAATTATCCTAAGCATATCCCCCGGGAGTGTCGTAACCAAGAGTGAATCAAGGCCTGTTGTCGTGCACCAGTTCCTGTTCGAGTCTAGCTCAAAGCAGTGTTTTCGGGTTTTACCCCTAGGTACATCTGTGCCAGAGCCGCCTCTACCTGCTCGTATCCAGACAGAAATGTATTGCTCGAAAAACTCACAAAATATCTACAATACCAAAATTCTAGGAAGTTCTTCTATACTAATCCTTATGGTCCATCTTATGTCTATGTGCTCTAATCAGAGTTTATCTAAATCTAGCTTCCAAGGTTTGTACTAAACATCCTCTGATACCAACTGTAACGCCCCGACCCCAGTTACCTAGAGTCGGTGCATTTCTTCGTAACATTGGCATGATCACAAGAAAGATCAAATCTCGAAAGACCGATTGGTTTAGTAGCCTTGGAAACACTAGATATATTCATAAAGTTTTACATTACATCATAAAGTTAAAAACTACATCAACACCATAGTCTCCATATTCCACACTCATATCCCCACATAAAATCCCTGAAGGTCATTCATAACTTATTTCCTCACATCCTGGGAAAAATAAAACATAGAAAAGGGGTGAGCTCAAATACCCAGTAAGGATAACAATATAGTGGAAACATTCATAAATAAGAATAAACATTTAAGGCATTGTATAACTAAAACAAAATCCTTTTAAACTTGAACTTCAATATAGTATGGAAAAAGTAAAATGAAATAATTCCATTTATTTATTCACATGGATATTCTACTAATCTAATAATCACATGCAATATCAATAACCACTTTCATAATGATGGAATGCATAATGCCAGACTATCATAACCACATAGCCAAGGCCTCGTTCCAAGACTACAAATTATATTTTTCCAAGGCCTTGTTCCAAGACACTAGTTTGTCTCATGAGACCTACCGATGCATCGAGGAGCTATAGCGGGCTCCAACCGTCACATATTAAGTCCAATGCATTCCCATATGAAATGGTTTAAACATAACATAAACATTCGTATTAAAACTAGCATACGAAATGTCAATACATTCACCATAAAATATGAACGATATAAAAATAGCACATCCATAGTCAAACATATCACAAAACCTTCAAAACAATATAGTAGTTTTGTATCATAATAAATCATTTTCAAATAAGCGTAAAATCCATTAAAGTATGTTGACATAGATGAAATCAAAACTCTTTTTAGAGAAATATATCTTTCTATTTTGAAATCATTTAAGAGTCATATATTTATGAAATAAAACATTTTCTTTGAAAATATTCTTATATGCTTGTAAGGGAAGCTTCGACGATTTTATAATGGCGGAAAATAACCGCACCCGCCGTATAAGTTAAAAAAACATTCTTACCTTAATTCTGTCGAAAAGGTTAAAAGAACCTTGTTTGGAAAACGACAAAAAGATTCCTTTATTAAACTCTAATAAAAAGTCAAACAAGGGTATAAATGAATTTAACCCATATTCTTTTAAATAGTAAAAATGTTTTGAAATACATTTTTAAGAAACATGAATGTGGATGATAAAGAGATCCCAGTAGATTTTTACGTATAAACAACCTCAGATAATGAAGAGATTATGAAATAACCCTTACCTTGTACTTTTCCTTGGTTGGGGTTGGTTAACCTCATGTATAATGGTGAAATAATTGTTATTAAATTATACAAGAATCATATACATTCATATGATATCATATATGATCTTTTAACATTGCTTTGTTAATAATATCATAGTATTATCGTCGTTTCGGGTGTTAACTTACTCGTTTTCTTTTATATGATTTGTTACATAAGCCATGTTTTTCATGGATAGGTTGTATATTATTTATATACAGAATTATATAAAGTCCTTAAATATCATTTTTAAATCATCAAATGATAATTATACTTGAATGGATACGATGGAGAATGAATCTCATCGCGTTCGTGGAGACGGTAGTCCGTACATACACACGAGCGACAATATCATTCTTTTGATATTAAGATAATATATAAATGGATGGTATATCATATATACAGAATAATTAACATGTTATATTTATTATTTACATTAGTTACACATCATTATTATACCCATCCAAATAATAATATATTGAATAACAATTACACCACGACGTGGAGACGGTAAGCCGTACGTACACACGTATGGTGACATGTTATACAAATGGTGGATAGAATACTGAAAATGGTTGTACCATATTTATAATAACATCACAGTATATATATGATACTGGAGTTATTATTTTAGAATGGTAACAACAATGGAAGAAGAAGTGGAAGAAGAAAGGAACTTGGAAAAGGGTGGTGAAATCATTACCTCTTCTTTGGGTTCTTCCTTTTGATTTGATCAAAAGGGCTCCTTAGGATGGAATTATGATCAAACTAAGGCCTCTAGGATGTAGTAAGGGATTTTGGGAGAGTATTTTGGAAGTGTTTGTCCGAACCAAAAGGCTTTTATGTTGTGATAAAATGAGAAGGACGAGTGCCCTTTTATAAGAGGGGTGAGGGGCACCTTTGGAAAAGCTAGAAATATTAATTTATAATAAATTCAAATTCGGTTTATAAATGCTCCAAAGTGGATTATTTAAATTTTAAGGTTGGGATGAGTCTAAAACCACTCAACAAATAGAATTTCGACAGGTTTGGGTACTTATTTTAACCTTATCTTTAAGTATTAAGTCTAAGTAAATTAGTTTCACTTTTACAATGTCTCTTTGTATTTTTATATTATATGGTTAATAAACTTACTATATACATCCAAACGACCCAAAGGTTGTCCATTAATGATATACCTATCATGATATAAGTCTCTTGGACTATCCTTTTATTTTTAGGAATTTAATTTTAATTAATAATATAATATTTGTTTTAAAAACTCTTTTATGTCAATTTTGACACTATTGAATAGTTGATTTTTGTGAAACATATAACAGAATGATTACTTCGAAAAAAGTTAATTAAATCAATCCTAATATGTCATATTATCCGTAAAATTATTTCAATTCATTAAAAGTCTCAAATTATATTTATTTGGGTACTTATAATATCAATTATTTAAATATTTCACTATTATGGTAATTACTGCATCATCATTGTGTCATAAATAAATTAAATTATTTAATGTCTAAAAATTATAAATAAAATATAGTTATGTAGGAAATCGTTTTATCTTTCTAAAGAATATTTACAATCGAATTTATCTTATGTATTACCCTATATTAAAAATGTTTTAGTAAATAAACATTGATTTTAACTCTTTTAACTCTTCTTTGAATTAAATAATAATAAATGTCCTAATCTAATCCAAGTGGACCTAAATGATAATATTTTATTCCTAAGGTTGTTTTTGGTAGAGATACACTTGTCCAATATAATTAATACATGTGTTAAGGTAATATTAATATCATTTTTACCCTTAATTACCCAATTTACTTTTAACCGTGGTAAATAAAAAGTAAAAAGTTACTATTCACCAAAAATTATTATCATCTCATTGAACCACATTTTACTTCTTGATATTAACCGTGTCTCTCGTATTTTCGAAATTCCATTCAAAGAAGAGGTAAAATTTAGTTTTATGAAAAAATTCAGTTTTTTAACTACCACTTAGTAGTTTCACTATTCATCTAAAAATGAAGTTTTTCAGAACAATGCCAAAATTTTACCCTAAGCTATAATTGATATTCTGAATTCAAAAATGATGTCTATTTTAAAAAATTCCAATCATAAATGTTTCATTAATTAATTTTATAATTAATTACCGCTGTCATAATAAATAACATGTTTTTTAGAAACAATATATACCAAAAGATTGAAAATTGTTTATGTCCAATTTCAAAGTGAAATTAATTATAATGAACACCATTGGATAAAATTGTAAAAATATATTCTAATTATAATATAAAACCACTAAATTATATAATTTATCACTATAAATTATTTTGATTAAAAAAGTTGTTTTTAAGTATTTTTCACTATTCATAAAAATTGGTAGTTCTCAGAAAAATACCAAAAAATCATCGTAGGATAATTTCGATATTCCGAAACTAAAAATGAAGTCCATATTGAAATATAAAATATATATAATTTCAAAAAGTAGGTATTAGTATTCATAATGGATAGTTTGATAAGTCATGGTGCGCTTTAACTCGGTGTTGCTTGTAGTGCAAGTTATTGAATTATTTTGAAGAAATAACACACTATAAAATCTTGGGGTGTTACAGTTTCATTTTCAACAAAGTCGATATGGTGATTGGGGAATCTGAGCGTCATCTGAGGGATAAGAAGAGGAATGTCTATATCAATTCTAGCTGTTTTATAGAGAGGTACAATGATGGAAAAAAATTAAACACACTTCATGGAAAAGGTGCAGAATGAAGGTCCTTATACATTTCTTGAAGGGGATGAGGAAATTATTTAGGTATGGGAATAAAGGGATCCTAGCCAGTGATTGTAGGCATGAATGATCTAATGCTATGATAGAGGAAAGGAATGATCTAGTCAACCCTCTATTTATTTTTCATTTGTAAAACTATATATATCCTGGGGATTTTTGAAACCAATTAACTTATCCATGGGTTTTTAGAGTCAACCAATATCATCCAAGCTATTAAGAGATAACATTTTCCATCACTACCACTGAAATTAATCCCAACAACGAAGTGGTGTATGGTATGAAACTTATTCATTCACAAATAGAGAATTTAATTTTTTTATTTAGTTCTATGCATTCCTTAATATCACAAATGTATATTAGAACTATAAATACCCCCAAATGGCTTGAAATTATAGATTTTGGTGAAAACATAAAATGGGGAAATTATTGCATCTCAAGTATAAAACTCCACTACTGGAGAATGTTTCTCAGCTGAATTTCTCAATGACCCTTCTCATGCTCTATTTGGTGTAATTTTTTGTAATTATGGTCTTGTATTTTCTTTCCTTACATATAGAAAACATAAATTACCATGAGAGGGAAATCACTATCATTATTGAAAATCGTCCTCATATTCAAGATAAATGAAATGATATTGATGAATAATATTTAAAACTATCATCTCATGAATGTATATTATATACTTCTAGAAATAATATCTAGACCAAATGATTGAGTATAATGAAAGGATCGTCCTTGAAGACATTCCCATTGTGAGGGAATATGCTTATGTGTTTCTAAATGAATTTCATGGTAATCCTCCTAGCCGATAGGTTAATTTTTAAATGGAGATTATACCTAAAGGGATACCGTTATCCAAGACTCCTTATAGAATTTTTTCTGAACATGAGTAGTTGATGAAATAAATATAAGTAAATTTGGATAAGGGGGTCATTCTACCAAGTGTTTCACCATGGGGTGCACCAGTCATCTTAATTATGAAGATGGATAGGTCAATGCACCTTTTCATCATTTATCATGAGCTCAACAAAATCACGATAAAGAATAAGTATCCATTGACTCTGATTGATGACATGATTGATTATATACATGGATAAAAATACTTCACAATAGTTGATCTATGGTTTGGACATTACCATGTTAAGGTGAAGATTGAGGATATTCCCAAGTCTACTTTTCTATGAGGTACAAGAACTATGAGTTCATAGTGTTTCCTTTTAGATCACTAATTATCCTGAAATATTCATGGAATCGATAAATAGAGTATTTATAGATTACATCAAATCAGTTGTGGTAGTTTTTATTGATGATATTCTAATATACCCAAAAATTTAGGACGATCTTGAGGGGAAATTGAGTATTTTAAAAAAGACATTTTGAAAGGAAAATATTTATTCAATGTACGATAAATGGGATTTATGGTTGAAGGAATTATATTTCATATGGAATATAATCATAAGAAGTAGGATATTTGTATAGATTTAAAAAACTGATGTAATTAATTGATAGATGAAGTAAACATCAATGATAGATATGCACAGTTTCCTTGGGTTTGCTGGGCATATTTTCTGATTCAGGAGAAATTTATCGTTATTGTCAAAACCTCTCACAAACATAAATTGGAAGTGGGTCATGTTTTCATAGATCGATTAATTTGAAGAAATATTAAAAGAGTTTATGTGGAGGCTTAACATTGTGTCTGTGGTCACACTACACACACGTGGGGGTATTTTCATGGTATTCAATGATGATTTGAAGAAGGTAATGGGATGTGTGTTAAAAAATAGAAATTATATCAAGTTAAAAAGGTTGAGTCCAATGAAAGGATCATCCTGGATGACATTCCCATTGTTAGGGAATACATTAATGTGTTTCTGAATGAATTTCTAGGATATATTCCTAGCTGAGAGGTTGAGTTTTTAATCGATCTTATGCATAAAGTGATACCATTATCAAAGACTCTATATAGAATTTTTGTGTTTGAACAAGAGGAGTTGATGAAATTACTAAAATATAATTGGAATAAAGGGTTCAATCTCACAAGTTTTTCACCATGGGGTTCACTAGTCATCTTCATCATGAAGAAGGATCGGTCAATGCGCCTTTTCATCATTTATCGTGTGCTCAAAAAGATCATGATAAAGATTAAATATCATCTATGAGATTATAGTGTTTCCTTTTGGGTCACTAATGATCTAGTAATCTGTATGGAATTGATGAATTGTGTCTTTATAGATTACCTAAAATCATTTTTGGTAGTCTTTGTTAATGATATTCTAATATAAACCAAAGTTAAGGATGATCATGAGAGGCATTTTATTATTGTGGTAAAGGCCTTGGGAAATGAAAATCATTATTCTAAGTACAGTAAATGTGAATTATGGTTGAATGAAGTATCATCCTTGGGGAATATAATCATTAGAAATGGTATATTTGTAGAGCCTTCAAAAACTGATGTCATTAATTGATGGATGAAGCTAGCATATTTGATAGATATCCATAGTATCCACTGGTTAGCTAGGTATTATTTCTGATTTATAACAAATTTATCGTGATTGTCAAACCATCTCAGAAAAATAACATAGAAGAGAGACAAGTTTTCACTGACTGATTAATGTGAAAAAATATTAAAATAGTTTTATGGGTAGGCTTATCACAATTTATGTTCTCACACTACCCACATATGGGTGGATTTTTAATGGTATTCAATGATTATTTGATAAAGGTTATGGGTTTTGTGTTGAAAAAAATGAAGACGTTGTTTCCTATAAATCAATGTAATTGGATGATTATGAATAGAACTACCCAACACCTCATCTAGAGGGGGACGTAGTGATATTCACTTTGAAAATATGGTGGCATTTCCTCATTGGAGATATATTTGAAATCTAAGAGGATCCCAATAGCGTCAAGTTTATATTTACATAGAAATATTTGACTATACACTAATAAAGATGGTCAGATCTGAACAAAGACTACAAATGATCAATTAACTACCATCATGGGAAAGTGAAGAAATTCTATATTTGATAATAACTTATAAGGATCAAATATTCATTGACTTAAGGAGGATGGAAATAATAATAATAATGGATGAAACATCATCTATCCTTTCACAAATAGTTTCTCAACTCTCTCTTCTGGAGTGGTTATATGATTCTCAAGGAGTTGATATGGGAATTCAAAAGAATTTTGAGGCATTATATAAATGTAAATTAATGGATTTAAATTTTAATTATGATGGTGTTGTTAGATATGTGTTATTACTATGTGTATAATAAAATCACGAGTTAACGAAAAAGTTATTGGATGATGAACATAGATAAACCTTCTCCATCCACTCAAGAATCACAATGTTTTTTGAAGATATCTGAGTTAACTATTGATGGGAAAATTTGAAGAAGGAGTTCGCATAATATACGTCATGATATCTTGTATGTCAATAAGTGAAACCAGAAAGGAAAATATCCTAGAGGATGATGAAACCATTACCCATATTGACATAGAAATGAAATAAGTTCACCATGTGATTTTTCATTGAACTTCCAAAGACATCAAGAGGGAATAATTTTATATGGGTTGTGGCGGATCATCTTAAAATTATAGAAAAAATCATTGTGATATAATAGAAATTATCATTGTATCCACTTGAATGGATATACATCAGGGACGTGGTTAGGCTTCATGGAATACCGCTTTTGATTGTTTCTGATCGAGATCAATGATTCACATCCATGTTTTAGAAAATTCTTCAGCATTCTCTAAAAACTGATCTTAATGATTTTATGGGTCATGAACCTCAAACTAATTCTCAATGAGAGAAAACTATCTAGGAACATGATAATATATTAAGAAAGTTCTTAATTGACTTCATTTGAGTATGATATCAATACATTCTTTGGTCTAGTTCTCTTACATCAACCTTTTACACATGATATTCAAAATGGATCCCTATGAAAACCTTTTTTGGGAAGTGATGTAGGACACCTGCATGCTAGGATGAATTTGGGGACAAAAACTGATTCCTCCTAAAGTGGTTAGGGAAATGGGGTAAAATTTAAAACCATTCAATATCACATCATGGATACCCAGAGTCCAAAAAACAGCCATGATGACTATCATCAATGAGACGTATAATTTTATATTTGTGACATGGTATTTCTCCACAGGTATCCATAGAATAAATTCATGTGATTTTCGATGAATGGAATGCTTAGTACAAGATACATCTGCCCCATTGAGCTCCTTAATCGCATTAGAGCGGTGGCCTATCGACGTTCACTTCTAGCTAACATATCACGATTTAATTATGTACTCAATGTATCACTCTTGAGGAAGTACATACATTATCACTCACATGTACTAAATCCTAAGGTGGTACCACAGGATAATGACCTCTCTTATAAATAGTATCCTGTGATGATCATTGATTGTAGTGAAAATTTTCTATGAACTAAGTAAAAAAATCTAGTAAAGGTGTTGTGTAGAAACCAAAAATTTAATGAAGCAACCAAGGAACCAGTGGAAGTGATGAGACAAAATTACCGTCATCTTTTTGAAGAGGGTGAAAAAAAAATTTCAAGCGTGAAATTTCTCATGGAGGAAGATTGTAATGACATGAAATGTTAAAAATAAAATCCCCTTATAGATTATTGTTTTATTAGATAATATTTTTATTGAAAAAGACATGAAATTCCTTAGTTATATCATTGTATTTAAAATAACATTAATAATCATACCATTCAAAATATATCTGTTTTATAATGATAACATGATTTGTATAAATATACGGCTTTAAACAAATCTAAATAACTCAGAAAAAAGAAATCGATAGAATCAACCAGTAGAATACTACCAAATAAAGCCAAATTTTGGAGCATAGAAGGGACATACAATCTCTAGTAATTTATTCTAGACCAATCCCACGATTGAATCCTACAACTTATGCAAGAATTAACCCATTTACCAGATAAGTTCAAGCTCATCGTGATCACGACCCAAACCATGGTGGCTGAATAGCCCCAAGAAACCCTTGTCATCACACACCATACTCATTTGGAATATTCTATTGTAATAAATGGATAATTTTCAAGGTCTTTATTATATAAATATTCATATTTTATAAAATAATTATTATTTTTAGTTTATAAATGATTTTGATTCAATTAAACCCAAATTTTATTTTAAGGTAATATTTAAATTCAATTAAGGGATTGATTTTGATGGATTAGGAATTTTTTTTAAATAAATATCGTTTTAATAAAATTTAATTATTAATTAATTATTATTAATTATAAATGTTCAAATAGTTTTTTTATGTAAAATATACTTTTTATAAGGGTTTATAAACATTTATTTTCAAAAAATCCAACATTTTTCAATAAATATAGAATATTTTTTAAAAAGTGAAAATGAAAATATTTTTAAAATTATTTGGATAAAATGAATATTATTTTTTGAATCATAATGTTGAAATTATACAGTGGTGATTTTTTAATAATTTTCTACGATAATCAAATTTTTGCGTAAAAAATAAATACTGTATAAATATATGGTTTCATTTATGACATAATACTGATCCAAAAACGATATAATGAGTAATATAATGGTTATCCAAGGCCAAATATATTCTTCCCAAAAAAATAATGTCATTTTAATATAATTTAATGAATTCTATAAAGCCTTTATGAATCCTCCAAATTATATAATATATTTTGTTGTTTAAAATTAATTTATTTATTTTGTGACTCACCCCGAAAAACGATAGGGAATTATTTTAATATTTTGGGCCCATTTCCTCACAATATAATGAGAAAAACTCTCATTTGGAAAAAAAATATGTGAAGGGTTTATGTTTTTAATATTTTATTATATATATTCAAAAACATATGTTTGTGAAATATTAATGAATTCCCCAATCATTCCCTATATAAACCCAACCATGATCTGAATTCAATTCAAAAAAAATCCCTGGATAATTTCATTAATCTTCCCAATCCTCTCTATAATATTCTAAAGGATCATAAATCTCTCAATAATCCACATTGCACACTTTTGGAGTCAGACACTCAAGTAAGCATTCTCTCTTATCTCATCTTTATGTGAGTTTCATTATCTTGTTATGAAAATTAATTTTCTTATAATAATGATGGGGTGTTTATTATCACCTCCAACATACATCCCTTATTATTTATAAATTATTAAAGATTAATTTCCCTCCCTCTCTCATAAATCCTTCTGATGTACACCTGTCACTATGCCGAAATTCTGTAACCATCTTTTTTATTTTCATTTTATTCCAGCGTATTTATAATAAAATGCATTATTTTTCTAATTATAAATGTGTTTAGTTGTCCTTAAATGTACCTATTACTGTCCTCTTCATGTAAAAATTATGATATACCCATTTAACTATCCTCAAACCATTTTATTTATTATTATGTCAAGCTGTTGGGCTACCCCTTTTTTGATGATAATTTTTCATGCCGAACCAATTATGTAGTGAATGTCATACCCATTTCATATTGAATATTTTAACCATTATTAACATATAACATTATATTTGGGACATAAATTTATTTATTAAGTTCTATTTTATCATGAAATAAACTATTATAATGAATAAATCCTTGTTTTAAGGTCTATGTGCAACACTGAAACATAGGAATGAAATGAATGTGATGGGTGTGACATGAATTATATAGCGCTCCATTTCATTAGAAAATGATATTACCATGATACATCATGTTGGGATAGGGTTTTAATTTATTACCTTATGGTACACTGTATACATTTAATTCTTGTTAGTTATTCATTTACCAGTTATTTTGATACAGTGTTTTAAGTTTTTTCCACATTTCTCATGTTTTGATTATCATATTATATCATGACTTATTATTCATGTTCATTTATGCCTAATTGTTATAACTATTCTTACAAGTATTATCATATTTATGATATTATATTTTTATTCTCTTACTAGGATTTATGTATCACCAATTTATTTTGTATTTCTCTGGGTTATCTGGTGCTGTTTTTAGCTCAAGCATGTTAAGTATGTTTTAAATAATTATGTTGTAATGAAATGTACCTATATCCCCAAGACACTGTACTTATCAATCATTTTGGTTGTAAAAATTGTAATTTTTATGTTATTAAATCGTGTATTAATTTGGAATGAAGATAAGGGTTATTATATTTATGAGACACGGTAAATACATAATTTGAAATAAAAATATTGGTACTAGTGGGGACAATTATCCCTTGAAATCATGGGTATTGCTTTGTAAGAGTTTTTCATAATACACTAAAACTTTAAACATCAAAGGTCCTTTGGAAAATAATTGATCCAATATTTCCATTTGATAATTTATTTTTTAGATGTCCAAAATTGGATCATGTTTATCAATATCAAAGTCAGATTTCAAACGATAATATTTTCTTCACTAGATTAGGAATTTCAGGTACATGGATGTTACTGTTGGTATCATATTGAGGATTATATAAATTGTTTATCAGGATTCTTTCATTTCTATTTAAGAGTTATTACACCATCAAGGGTTTATAATTTTGAAATTTATTATATGTTGAACGGAATATATACCCCTTTTAGGTTTTAAGTAATGGTAGTTTATTGTGATTATTGATATATTATTAGATGTTTTTTCTGTTTAAGTACATGTAACTTTTAAGGGTATCATGTAATTTGAAATGAATGATTAATTGGGATGAATTAAATTTCATTTTGGGGATAGAAGATTAATTTTATAAGATAACCATTATGAATAATTTGTTATTATTTACATTATTTAGTTTACAAGGTCAATTATTATTGTAATTATATAATTTGAACTTTTTTTAGTATTTTATCATTTGATAATGATTTTGGTTTTATTTGAGACAAATAGAATTTATTTCTATCAATTTATATGACTCATGGTATAATTGATATTTATTACAGTGCTCCTTGTATTAAATATTCATACTCATCATTTGGAGTAAATGATGAGAAAAATGTAGAAATTTATTGGAATGTGTAACTGATGATAAAAAATTCATTTCATGGATTAAAAAAATGCATCTATTTCTTATGTTATTAGTCTTTATGGAAGATTAATCTCTCGAATCATTGTGGAAGATATGTAAATAAAACATTTATTTTATATCCTTTATTTCAAAGATATCAATGGCCTTTTTTAGACCACATTCATTAATGGTTCTATAGTCACTGAGTTCTCATTACAATTCCCTTCCTTATGATCAATTTTCTCTATAACTATATATTACAATTTGGACATTAGTTTCTTCCCCCATTCCCATATTTTCACTTCCCCAAAATTTTATCCCATTTTATAACCAAAATATCTATAATTCAAAATCACCTTCTTATTCCCCATCCCCACTTTTAAAAAGTATGTTTTTACCATTTTTATGATGTGTGATTTTAATAAAGGAATTTTAAAATGTTAAACCATTACCACATCAACGATATTTCTTTTATTAATGGTATAGAGTACAAGAAAGAAAAATAAAGGGAAACATGTGGATAGAAGAGAAAACAAGAGGGTCATGGCAATCTAATGAAGTGGAGACCAAGAGTGTCTGAAAAAAAATGAATCCCCATAGTAAGAAGGGACCCTCGTATCAGTGTAAACATAACTTCGTGTACATTGATCCACCATGGAAGATAGGATGTCAACAAAAGTGTTTCCCTTACACTAGGTATAACTTACCACCATGAATCTTATTACATACCCTTTTCATTTTTCTAATAATGTATCCCACCTCCTAGGGAGACAAGCTAGACCCTCACATCACACTAAAAACCTGGATACAATTTGATTCAATTGTGGGAAGATGAATTTATCTTTACCAACAGATTTGTTGGACAGTGAACATGGATTTGGCTTGCAACGAATCATCAAACCCATGATAAACAATGAAGGAAATAAACCTAGACCCCATGGGATCAAGAACAACACACTCACCCCGCATGAAAAACTAAATATAAGATTAGTCCATATTCATTTTATTCTTTATGGGATGTGGATTCCATCAGACCAAGGTCCCTTGCCTTATGATGCCTCAATGCTTGAAATGATATTCCCTTATGTGAATCAATCTGATTGAAGGAGCTTTCTCCCAGCCTCTTCTAAGGTGGGCCAAATCCAATATCAAGTACTTTGATTTCAAAATGATTCTATTCAGTAATACTTTATTAAGGGAATCATTCATCACTTTATAGATATTCTAACAACCCGCCATAATGATAAGGGATATCACCTTCCATTCTAAACTAGTGTAACCTAACACATAGAACCACTTGTTAAAGATTGTTTTATGTGATGATCATTGTGGTGACCAGCCTATGAAACTATCAAAGGAATGTTACACCTCATTCTCCACTGCACTTTCAATGAATAAATGATCAATGGATTCAACCTAAAGCTCTCTATTGTACAATCATTTGAAATCCAGGTTGACACCAAGGAACTGAATGTAGTAATCAATAGGTAAGGAACTATTCATGACTCTCCACAATAAGAAATTCGACATTGAGGGAGAGTATTTGAAACAATGAGTCTCATTTCACACATCACGCCTAGTGTCGAAAACCTACAACCTCATGTAAAATTTTACCAAAAAAATACAAAATTGATTCTTGTAAAGATTTATCTATCAGGATCCATATTAAGCTCAATGCTATTGAAGATAGATTTCTGGTCTTCTTGGAAGAGAGCATCGATAATTCTCTGGTAGGAAAATTCATGACATAAGTGATCTTATGTGTAGGGAAAAGTAGATATCCCAGTCAAATTCAAAATAAATTTTACAGCAAAAAATAGATGTTTTTTCAACCCACTAGCCATTACGTGTGCTGCTGGGGGATCATAATATACTGTAGAACCAATATCCTGGTGGTAGTAGGTTTCCATCAAAGTTTCTCCATACCAACCCATTCTAGTTTTTCATGAATGTAACCCAAAGGTTATTCCCTTATATTATCTCTCTTGTTAGTTTGGCATGAAGGCCTTTCATCGAATTGGTGATGCTTCTATTATTGATTCCTTCCTCCTATATAGGATTATCCATACTTGCACTAGCCACGAAGTGGTTTTTCCCTTTGGATTGGGAATCCCAAAGAAATGATTCCATATTTTTCTCTAGCCTAGAGAAAATCCCTGCTGCCACCTTAAGTGCATTGAGAAAATGAAGAGGAATATTTTTGAGTAGATTATTAATGACAGTGATTCTTCCTCCAACTGATAAGAACTCGTTTATCCAATTCATAAATCTCCAAGAATGTTTTGCACTTAGCTTGTCAAAGTGGTGAATTCTCAAGATTCATGGTGATATAATGGAACCTATGTACACAATGGTGAAGTTCCCCCTGCACATCTACAAGTTATTTTCATTATCCCTGAACCTCGTTTTAGAATGTTTTCTAGAAATATATATACAACTTTTATCCCAATAGATAAGATAGTGGATCAACTTAGAGTAATCCTCTATAACTCCATTGATCCCTCAAATGGATCTCTTGATTCCATTTATAAATATCATTGTATCATCAATGAAAAGTGGGAGAGAAATGTTACCTAAGAGATATTGGGAGTAAATGGGGAGAATGATGTCAGACGTCATGCCTTTGTTAACCTATATTATTAAAGAATCATGTATGTGAATAAAAATCATGGGAGAAAGAAGATATCCCTAATATAGACCCCTTATGGCCTTAAAAAAGCCATGTTGTTTTCCCATACAGGAGTTCAAAATGTTGGAGGAGCAAAACCATATGAAAAATGAGATCACTCACCCAAGGTGAGAACCCCATAAATGATAAGACCCTGATTATGTAGTTCCACTACATCCTATCGTTCTCCATGTTCATACCCAGATTTATAACCACATTGGAGCCAAATTTTTTTTTCTTGATGTATCCAACGAAATCGTGGAAAACCCCGATTTCCACTTGAATCGTTTTTCCCTATACAAATCCATGCTTCTCCTCGGATATCTCTCTAAGAAGATGATAAGAAATAATTCAGTTGGGGATGTTTTCCCGCACATTATATGTTTTGCTAGTCTTAAAAATAGGGTGAAAATATTTAATGGACTTTAGATTATTCAATTTTGGAATCATGACTAGTTTTGGGGAACAAGTGACATGAGGTAAATATACACCATCAAATAAATCATAAACAACATGAACCAACTTAGGTATAAACAAATATCAGACAACACTATAAAAGGATATGGTGAAATCAACAGAACATGGAATTCTTTTAGGATTGGTGGACTAAAATGCCTCACAAATTTCCTTCTCCTCAGGTATCTTTTTCACCAAGACATTCACTAGCTCTAACACCACAACATTAATTTCCTCAAGAATATTCATAGGACCCCTTAGGTAGCCTTGGTGCATGTGTGTTCTTTGACATACAAGAATATATTTAGAAAATCATCAGCCTTCATTACCATCTTATCAAGATCATTCACATAGGATCAATATCCCATTATAATATTTGGGCTTTTGAAATATTTTTACTTATTTATGAATGTTTTAATGTACAATTTATTTCAATCTTCTTCCTGGAACCACTTTATCCTATCTTGTTCTCAATCTACAAGTTATTTCTGAAGGACTGTTTCATCCAAGAGATTCTTCTTTTCTGAAAGATCATAAAATGTAGAATCATCTTTGTTGAGATCTAGTTGGCTCTTAGGGTGTTCTATCTTCTTTATGATGACATTACGGTCCGACACTCAGAATGGTTGATTGTTTATCTAGACATGGATATTACATTTGTGTTGTCCGAGGTTATTATGAAGGTCATTCCACGAATTCCACTGGTCTGACATTAACCATTAGTCCTTAACTACCCCCCCTGAAAATTGCGGTCCTTTAATCAAATGTGTGAAAACATGAAAGGGTCCCATAAGTTTTCTTATGAGTTAACTAAAATATGGATTAGTGAAAGATCTAATAAACATCATTCCATGTGTAAAAATTTGGTGGATAGGTAATAGGAAATTATTGTACCATTATCTGGATATCGATGTAATCAGCACTAAGTGTGTCAGAAACCTCTCTAGTTGTTACACCATGAAATACAACCAACTTGGTACCCCAGAACCAGCAATCGACCACTGTCCATGCATGAAACAAATTCACGACTAGCTTGAACAGGAAAAGACCCTCACAATTTCATCTACAATAGTTGATGTATAATGTTAATATTTTCCCATACAAACCATGGTTGGGTTCTTGGGTTGATGAAACAAGGTCTTTCTAAAAGGCCCTTCATGCTTGAAAATTGCATTTAGCATAAAAAAATAAATATGAGGATTTGGGTCCAACAAGATATTTTTGTTGAAACATTCTGATCTGAGGCCCCCATCTACTCCACATTGATATTATTTTTTTAGAATTACCATATGGAAATATCAAAATAAAATATGAGGAGGATGTTTGGTACCCTAGATTTTTGTATTAATTCAACAATCACATAATAGTTGTACATCAGTTCCATAACATCATCAAGAGAAACTGAATGATTGCAAAATTCATTAGATATAAAGATGTATTTGAACCTGGCCCCAAGGATGCAGGAATTCCAAATGAGTAATGTATAAATTAACAGAACCATATCATGGTTTTGGCCCCATACTCAGGACCACACATTGAAGATAATGACAAACTGCTGTATATAGGAATTGATTTTGACCTGGTGAAAATGCCATCAGGGGGAAAGGAATAAGAAAATTTCTTTTCCTCTATTTCTTCTGAGGAGTCCAGTAGTAGAAGTTCTGTTAGGATCATCTGATATTTATAATTATCTAGTTCATGGGGATCTTATGGAATATCTGATTGATTAAGTCCTACTCAAAACCTTGGAGAAGGAAACTGGACAGACGGAAAAACACGAACACCCAGGAAGGAGGGGGTGTCGAGCATGGAGAACGATGATCATGAGGATGAGAGCAACCTGATGAATAAGAGAATGACATGATGGTGATAAGGTTGGTACAATGAAACATATAGGGTAGTCTATAGGAGGAAGAAGGTAGATTGGGATCCTTTAAATTTAAGAGGATAACCTTATCCCAATAAGGATCTTCCACAACTAGATGAGCATGCACCTCTGAAGCCAAGAGCTCATCCTTGTTCTGACAGGGTGCTTCAAAAATTGGATGGGTATGTATAGAAACACCAGGAACATCATCTTCAGAACCCCTTGGGTTGTGAATTGGAAATGACAAACTCAGGTCCAGCCAGAATTGGTGACTCCTGTGATAGGTAGGCATAGTGTTTTCTTGTAGATTTTAGGGGAAAAAACATAGGTAGTGAAGAAAACACCTGAATATAATAGCGCTATACCATCCCTTCAATGTTGAGAAGTATGTGCAGAAGTAGGGGATTTGATAGATCTATTTCAACACAAATAATAGGGGTCTCCACAGCCTCGAGCTAAAGGCTTTAGGCGTACACATAAATTAAGGAAACCATGGAATCCCTGATCCCTTAATGAATTGAGATATTATTAAAAAGGGAGTAGGAGACCTATGAGAATAATCTAAATCAGCACATAAGAAGGATCATTTCCCCCGTGAACATATATCGACCACCTAAACATATTAAACCTCCATAAAAAAATAGATTATAGTATGGAGCATGCATCCTTTGAAAAATCAATAATACACACTCGTGCATACGCATGGCATATTGAATTGATGGTGTTTACTAAAGACAATACTATTTGTAATAGTTACCTAATAATAGTAATTTTTATAAATTTCTAATCAAAAAGTACTGATAGAATATAATTCTACAATAGTCGACTGATTATGGACACACCAATACAATACTTGAATAAGGGAAGGAAATATACAAGGTAAATTCCGACATTGGAGGGAGATTTCATTGTATTTTCATTAGAATTCATGTCTTCCTTGTCGGTCATAGTGGGACTAGAGCATAATGTACTTATTTTATTTCATTAACATTCAAGTCATACAATGTAATTCATGAAGTATAAATAAGACTGAATGACATAATCACTATTTTAGTCATTACAATAAAGAAAAATGTGAATTTCACAGAGGATTTGTTTTAATGTTGAATGATAAATTCCAATCTTCTAATTGCACAATATTTTATGAAGTTCATGTTCGATGAAGTGTTTCAACTAACTGAAGTTTCATAGTATGCATGAACATATTGTGGTTGGAACAATATGTCTTGAGCTTCTTTATTGTCCATAAAACGCATCCTTTAGATGAATATCCAATTATATAAATTAATAAAAAGTAAATTATATTTAAATTTTAAAATCCAATGTAATATTTAAATAGAATATGGTTGTAGTAATATAAATGAATTTTCTAGAAATATAAAGAATTGGGATGATAAGATATAAATATATTATGACAAAATTGATATGTGAAGTCATTTTTTGTGAAATGATAGTATAAAAAATTATAAAAAAACATACATTTGGATGTTATTATACAGACTATTCTACCAATTTCTTAGAGTTTATCAAAGAGGGAGTTTTTTGGAATTAAAGTTATAGTAAAAATAATAAAAAATTCATTTCTATCTGGTAATTGTTTATAGTACCTCTTATACAAGGAATATAAAAAGTATAGTTAGATATCATGAAAGAAAAAACTGTCATCAATTTTATGTTTTCTGTTACAGAAAACAGATATTTGGAATAGATAATACCCATATCATTTCCTACATCTTAATAGTTAAACTGAAAAAATGGACCAACAAATGAAACATGCTAACAATGAAGGGCAAAACTATGTGTGAAAAAACAGACTGTTAGATAGCATGATAGAAAAAACTATCATCTATTTTACATTTTCTGATACACAAAACAGATTTTTGGAATATATAATACCCACAACATTTCCTACATCTTAACATTTAAATAGAAAAATTGACCAACAAATGAAACATGCAAAAAATGAATGAAAAAATTGTGTGTACACAAAAACTAACTATTAGTATGACATACTAATTGTTCCTGTCTGTATAGGATACAAACAGGAATAAGAAATGCAATTAGGTATCAAATAGTTCAAGTTTAATCTCAAATAGAAATCATAATGGTAATATTGTAGATATTGTTTTGATTTCAAGGAAACATAATAATATGTTTACAAAAGATGGATTACATAGAAAAGGGGTGAAAACTATAACAAATAGCCACATTTTTTAGTAGCATATGGGGTTCCCTTCGGACGAAATATTAGTTCATACTTTCATGTCAGTAATAGCTTCTTGGGAATGTTGTGCGACTTTTATATAGTGAACCAAAACTTTTTTATGTTGGTTGATAGTAATTTCAATCCAAATAACAATTAATAATAGTTGAGAAAAAAGAAATGGAGAAATTTGTTCAGTGTACAATATATACTCATCATAAAAGAAAAATATTGAAGAAGAATTCCGATGTTTACCTATTTTATATGATAAAAACAAATGAAATGTGTTTTAATAATGAAAACATTGTAAATAAAACTGAAAAACCATTAGTATTTTCTACTCGAATTATGTAATGAAAATAAAATAAAATAAATAAAAATACATCAACCTGAATATATGAAATATTTCTAGTAAGAAATCCTATTTCATTATTACAACTAACTCCAAAACATACAATGCTTTTATTAATGTAATTTATAAAATTTCAATATATAGTTACCTGAAAATCATACAGCTCAATCTCTTTTCTTCGACTAATTTCATTATAAGTACCTATAGTGGAGTCATTGTTGGATTCCATGTATTTTGTCATTATGTTGGCATACTCTCCACATATGTTGTAGTTAATTTGTAAGTTTCTGTAAGAAAATACAAAAACATTGTATTTATTTGTAATATTTCAATAAAATGGAGTTATAAGAGAAGATTACTAACCTCTCGTCCACAAAATATATTAGAATATTTGGTTGGTAGTCCCCATTATAGAGTATGAAAGATGAAGATGTCTAATAATTTCTATAAAAATTTAAAATAAATTAAAAACCATTTGAAAAACATTAATACATTATGAAGGAATTATCATCTAATACACTATTATATGATACAAGAAGTGATCAAACTAAATAAAATGTAGTTGAACCTATATTTGTGTTTAAAACTGGTAGTAAACATGTCTTGAATAATCATATAATGTCAGAAAATGTATTGGTTATGAAATGATTATTTTAAGTGTTGTTCCAGAGCCTTTTTTTGAAAAATGTCCTAAAATGATGTGAATTCAAAACTGAATTTTGAGTGATTACTTTTCAATGTGAAAGGAAACATAAAAGGAATAGTTTGAAACAAAGAAAACATTATAGTATCTTGGTTACAATGGTCTCCTAAATTTCCAATTATTTGATGTCTATATCATTCAAGGATAAAATGAATATTAAAATGAAGTGGTATTTTTTTAATTAATTAAAATCGACATGGGAAAAAATAGTAACTAATTTTGCTAAATGGTAATACATACTTGTGAAGATTTAATGTCATAATGATCCTATATAGTATGGTTAAAAGGTTTGTTTTAATGTGAATTTATTACATTTAATTATTCAATTTATGAAATTATATGTCATTGAAAATCACTTGGTTGTAGAATGAACAAATTTTGTTTCCACATTGTACAGAATATTCATATTTAGAAGCTTCCAAAAGGTTTTTCTACACACTATAATGTTTGAAAATAAGAATAAATATTATTAAAAATTTTAAAAAATTATGTACAGGATTTTATTTGAAGTGAAAAACTCGTGGATAAATGGTGGAATGGCATACCTAAAATGATTATTCAGAATGAAAGTTGTTCCAAATGCATTATGTCATTTCTAATTTGTACGACCCATTGTTTTCTATGTTTGAAGTGTCTAATAATGGCCTATTATGTACGATACTTGTTGGTAAACATCTTTCACATCACTGAATAAAAAATCCAAAAAATCCCGATATCACTACAATTCACAGCTAACACAGAACCACCACCAACATGATAACAAAACACCAATCATGAAGCCACACAAAGCTACACCAATAAGATCATCACCATGGTCAGTGGCATGTGAGAAAAAATAGCATAATACTACCAATTATTCTCACCTATAATTCCAAAAGCACAACAATCACTATGGAAGAACACATTCACAAACTATCTAAGAATAACATTTTCATAATGAAAATCCTTGGATGTTTTCTGCAGCATTGAATAAATCTGCAAACCCTATAGTGAAACTTCTTCAGTTGAGTTTTCCAAGAAGCTTCCCCAAATTTTTTGGATCAAAATTTATTTATCCATTACCACCTCATGGACATCCATGTTGTTTAGTATTTTGAGGAATCTATGTTATACCCCATCTAATATTTTGGTTATTTATGTTTTGTATGTCCACGATGATGATCTTCTAGATTTTCTAAAAATCATATATAGTATTAAAAATAGAAACATTGATAAAGATACATAATTATAAAGATCAAAGTATGTAAGCGATAAACTATTGAGTATACAACATATAATATAATTTTTAATGTCGGACAAAAATCACATTATGCATTTAATGTAACACTTTTCTAAGGAATGTTATTATAACCAAATCTCTGATTCAAATGTATTTCTTTATGTATATAATGACTAATGATGATTATATAAAATAGGTAATATGAAATATTAAATGAAAATTATGGAAAAAATAAATAGAATAGGTTTCATAAATCATTAAAGATATTTTGAAAATTAAATGAACCTTTTTATTCACTGAAATTCCTTTATTGAACCATGATTACACAAATGAACTGATGATTCTTGTTCACCTGAAATCCCAAGAACTATGGAAAATCAATGAACTAAGATAATATAATATTGGAAGTCAGTAATCATTTGATTGGATAAACTTATGGAAGTGATAAAATATTGATTATAAAACATATGATATAATTTTAAACAACTGAAAGAAATTACATTATGCATATAATGTAACACTTTTATAAAAATCAACAATCAAGAGTACATTGACTTCGTAGGATACATAAGGTAATATATCATCTAGTAAATAATGTATGTTAGGAATACCTAAATTTCAAAATCATTTTGAATCAGTCGAACAAATTTTGATCCCTAAAAGAATGAATATATAAATAAATATTATCTTACCTAATGAAATAGTTGGTGCAATTTATGATTTTAAAGTGAAGATCTATTGTAATAAAAGAAGATAAAATCGTAAGAAAAAAGAAAGACTAAAAATATAATATAAGAGATAAAATAACTAATTCTCTCATAAAAATATTTGTGTTAGTGTACATAATGAAGAATGATGATAATACTACAAATGGCGTATGAAAGATTAAATGAAAACCATTGCAAAAATATATTAAAAAATAGAATTTAATAAATTTGTAAAGAGATAGTAAAAATTAAATAAACCCTTTTATCCACATTAATATCATCATTGAAACATGATTATGAATCATGTTAACCTGAAATAAAAAAAACTGAGCAGAATCAATGGACAAAGATGATAGAATAATGGAAGGAAGTTATCATTTGATTTAAAAAACTGATGGAAGAAAAAAACTATTAATCCAATTTAATTTTAAAAATTTAATAGAAGAGATAAAATAACTAAATCTGTGATACAAATGTGTTTATATCACAGATTAGATGATCCTACATACAATTTACTCTATGGTTTTTAGGTTATAGCATCAACTAAACTACAACATTTTCATTGAAGAGGTCGAAAAAAATTTGAACTCTAAAAAATTAATAGATAAATAAATATCATCTAAATGAATGAAATAGTTATTTCAATTTATGAAATGGAAGAACGTATCTATTTTAATGACATGTGAGAAAATCTTAATCAAAAAAGAAATACTAAAAAATTAATAGATGAGATAAAATAACTAAATCTCTAAAAATATGTTTTTTTGTGTATATAATGATGAATGATGATAATAATACAAAGTGCATATGAATGATTAAATTAAATACACTATACATAAAAAAATATCATTTATTAAATGATTAATGATGTAGTAAAAACTAATGGAACCCTTTATCCACTGAGATACTGTCATTGAAACATGATTATGATTTATGTTAACCTGAATTCAACAAAACTGAGAATAATTAGTGAAATAAGATGATTGAAAAATGGAAGGCAGTAATCATTTGACTAGAAAAATGGTGGAAGAAAAAAACTACAAAGAAATAGAAATATGAAAAATTTAATAGAAGATAAAAAATAACTAAATATGTGATTAAAATGTTTTTCTCTAGAAGATTGGATGACCCTACATAAAAAGAAGTCCAGGATTTTTAGGTAACAACTTCAACTAAACCATCACATTCCCTTTCAAACACATGTAATTAGATATGAACCAATCTCCCAAAAAACAAATAAATTAAAAAAGATCAGCTTACCAGCTGACTAAAATGTCTACGATCCAGTTTAGTTAATGAATCACTAATTATTATGTCAGACTAAGTTGAAGTTCATTGAATGATTTGGTTTCAGCCGCAACCAGAATTAAGAGTCACCGAGTATCCTTTTATGGTGATGAATGTGGTGTTGACAAAAAACGGATCTGGAATTGTTATAGGTTGTCTATCTCTATATATAATACAAAAGTACATCATTTGAAGAGGAATACCTTGAATCACGGAACACAGATTAAGTTCTACATCTAAAAAACGATCGATGAATACGCTCAAATAATTGAATCCCGTGAATCGAAGAGGGGATATGGAGACTATCATTTGAGGGTTGATAATGATTTCCAAACCAAAACCTAACTTGAAGATTAAATCAGATAAAAATTTCAACAACAAAAAATGGGTTAGAGAGTCCTTCCCTTACAAGATGCAGATTTCCTCGCCTTCTGATTTTGAGACACAAACAACCAAGTTTATCAATGTACCCTGAGTCGATGCCAAAAGCAGATTCATTAAGTGTATTTAAATCCCCAATGAGTCATTATTGCTTCTGTAGAATCCGAGGAGGCATTGGAGTCGGGGGCTGAGGAGCCGAAGGTGGAGTAGGTGGAGCCGGTGGTGGAAGAGCATGTTGTGGTGGAGGTGGAGAAGAATTACTCACTGGGTCTAGTTTGAAAGATAGAGGGAGCCAACAGCGGGGGCTGGAACCCTAGTTCTATAGGAAGGAACCCAAAAGTGGTAGGAATGAGGAATCAATATTCAGTGGTAACCCTAGTATTGGGAAAGTAAAATCACTAGCAGGAAGGTGGGTGCGAATTGGAAGTGTAATGGGTGACAATAATGCTTTTCTCGTGGAGCTGGAGGAAAAGGACTCGATGGTGGAGGAATAGGAGTTGAAGAAGACAGAGGGGGAAGAGTTGGAGGAAGATAAGCCTAAGGTGGGGGAGCACGATTCAGAGCAGGGAGATGCAGAAAAGGCAGAGGCGAAAAAGGAAAAATTTGATGCGGGAGGAAGAAGATGGATGCAACACTAAGATTGAAGATGGGTCTCGATATTGTGGTGCTACGAGTCAAAACGGGAGGGATAAATGGTAATTGGAGAGGTGGTATAAGGTGATGTGGTGCTTTGAGGTGGTGACACATAGGATAGTGCCGGTGAGGGATTAAGAGTTGGGATAGAGAGGCTGGCCCACATTCAGATTGGAGAGCGAAAACCTGGAGGTGCCACCATTGTAATGGGTGGAACGGTGGAGGAAGCATTCTCTATGGGAGGGAAAATATTAAATTTTTCAGCCCGTGTAGCACGTTCAAGGAATCCATCTCGACCTTACATATAATATGTTAAACCTTTGATTAACCAGTTAATGATACTTTTTTGGTATGAAATTTATTGTGGTGAGGGGGAATTGAAACTTTGAAATTTAAAAATAACACAATTCCAGATAGCATACAAGTCATTTAATAATGAGCTTAAACAAACCATGAAATATTATTATTTAAATATATCAATTATAACCTAAATATTTAATTTGAATGAATGAAGTAGAGAAATAATGTTATGATATATATATATATATATATATTAGTGTGTGTGTGTGGTCCTAATCAATAATAATATATGTATTAACTAATAGGACATATGAACACATTGAATTTTTAGTAATTCCATAATATACTTCAAAAATGCATTTTCTTTGAACATTGGATTATTACATTTTATGAAATAATATTTTAATTGAATTATATAAAACTGAGAATTAGTATTTGATAAATAGTCTACCAGATTTAAAATCAAAATAAAATGTCAAATTGGGATTATTCAATGGGATTTCTAAAAAATTATCTCCTTTTTGATGAATAGGGGAAAATAGTGATTTTTTTAATTTTTTTTTCATTAAATCATTTATAATGTTACATTATTGTAGATGATTTAAATTAAATTTCTATTATTGTAATTATTTATTTATCCAATTATTGTAATTCGAATCAACTTTATAATTAATTTTGTATAAAAACATTTTATTATTAGGAATATAATCTTCTAGAAAATTTCATTTCTTCTTGTTTTGTGGGGTTAATTGAAATTAAATTCTACCACTATTTTTAATAGAATTTTATAAAATTGATTCCATATTAATAATTAGAATAATTTATATTAAGTAATTGGGTCAACTTATTTTTTGTTAAAAATTAATTTTAAAAATGGAAGTTAGTTATATCCATAGAAAAAGGTAAAAGGGTTTAATTAATGTTTAAAATAATGTGAAAATGATTTAGAATAAACCTAAAGAATTACATTATGAAATTTTATTATTTTTTCATAAATATTCAATATTATTAGAATATATGATCTCATGGATATTTTTTCATTGATAATGATGTATATAATATTCTAGTTAATGAAAAATATAAAATCTCACACTCATCCCTTAAACATTCGCCTAAATGTTCACATAAGAATAAAAATAACCTTTTAGTGATTATTTACTATTATTTTCAGTTTTTTTTAATTATTTACATGATGTTAATTTATTTCTATTTTCTATTTATTATATAATTACCTTAGACACTTATATATGGTTGACATATTTTTTGTTCATGGTATAGAAAAAATAAAGTAAATTATTTTAAAAACATAAATGTATTATTTTTTTGATTACTAATGGGGTCATATGAATATTTTGGTTAATAATAATGTATATTTTATGTCTAAAAATATTATATTAAAAGTAAATACATTTATTGTGGATTTAAAATTCAAAATATGTGGATATTTCTATGAATGAAATTATTGATGCTTTATGTTATATAATAGTTTTTTAAATGAATTTAAAATCATAAAAATATTGAAATAGTACAATTGTAATTTTTCAACTGTCAAAATATACAACAATTAAATATTAATGAATCTATTTTTATGGTAGAATTAAATTTATAACCCTCAATGATTGAAAACGTGTTAATATGGTTAGGGAAAAAATTGGTGAGTGGGATTAAACTAAACATATAAGTTTTCAAATAACCTAAAAAACAGATACATATTGTTAGTGGTCTTTCGTTATATAAAATATCTTTTTTAATTATAAATTATTCCATTTTGAACAAATTTTCCATGTATTTGTGCTTATAATATTTGGATGTTTTGAACATTTTCATGGTCACCCCTCCCATCACATATAAAAGAGAACATCCAATCCTCTCTTCCTTAAACTTTATAATAATACTAATTTAGAATAAACCTAAAAAATACCTTAATAAAATCACATCCCATTTCCTAGAGGTTTTATTTTTGAATGATTACTAACCTTAGAAGGATGAAGGTGAAAAATGGATGTTTTCTGAAGAAGATAAATAGATTTTAACCAAATGTTTACGATTTATTTATTATTATAATATCTTAAAAACACACTAAAACTCTTAAAAACAATTATATAAAAATAAAAATAACTCCAATATACATTTACATTATTAGGATGATTTATTAACCGTAATCCATTTCCTAATTTATCTAAAGTGGAAGAAGTCGATGGTTTATTTGTATTGTGGAATACATCTTCATGAATGGATGAGATTTATTTCCCATCACTGCCTATCATGTATAATTATATTGATGTATTTAATGTGTATATATATGTACATATATATTAATAACATAATTATCACCCATCAAATATAATATATCTTATACTTTCATACCCTTCTTAACATTGAAAAATGAATATGTTGATCCTATGTACATGTGAACTATAACACCTATTAAGAGATATGATACATTTTTCTTGTTCACAAATAATATATGGTAAAAAAAAGGTACCAATATATAAAAATTATAATTATTTCATGATAATTATTTTGGATATAATGTAATTATTTCCTCTTTGACCGTGATCAAGAAAACTAAGGTTTTTTCAATTATGAACATAACACCCTCAGAACTTCTGTTGGAATCTTATGAAATTAAATAAATTAATATGTCATCGAAAAAAATGATATTAATTTTTAAATGATATATAAACAAAAATATGAAAGGTTCTTAAAATTTTTAATAATTAGCATAATAGTATAATAAAAGAGTAAATTAATGGACATATCGATTTGATACTTGAGGTAAGGGGTTCCTTAACTCAGTTTCCCTTACTTGTGGTTTAAAAATTCGTCATTGACATTGTTTTGCCGTGAATATATGTGAATTTAACCCTAAATTGTTTTATTTTATATTTTAATTTTTATTAGGATTTTCATATTTGAAAATATATAATTTATGTATTAATTATCACTTCAAAAGTTATGATCATTTCAAGGGTTTTCTTCTTAATTTCATTTTCTTATAGCCTATTTCATACCATGAACCATGATTTCGTTGTATAGTTTATTTATTACATCATGAACGAATTTTTACATATTAATTCAAGAAATTCATGGTATTTATCATACCATATCATATTCATTCATTGAATTACTTTTTAATTTAACATTATCAGAGTGGAAAACACTTTATGTTACAATCTCATTTCATTTAGAGAATGTTTATGTTTAAGGTTCCTTTATAAGAAATTGAATTGTATTATTTTCATAAACCACATATATTCTTAAATTTATTTTATTTTTTATTTTTATTTTATTTCCATACATTTATTTCTTTTATTACATAAATTGATCAGGTTAATGTTTTTAATGAAATTCCTACAATATTTTCATTTTTGGTCAATGTACTTTTTCATCAATGTTGATACACATCAATAATATTATAAAAATAATTACATAAACATGAAATATTTTAACAAAATTAATTTTCACTACATTTACTTTTGTACAAATGTTTATATATTAATCATTCTATGTGTTCTCAAAACAAGTCATTTTGACTATTTTACCAAAGTGAAAAATAAAGGATTTATTTTAAAATATATGGAATAAATGTATTTTCATTTACTTGTGACTATAATTTTAATATAATATTACATTAAATTTTCCATTTTTATTTTAAATGAAATCCATTTTCTAAATATTGTTTCAATTTATATAAATTTAATGGTCTAAATGAAAAATATATTTTCCCATTTTTCAAAAAACAAATTTGAAAGAGGTCTTTAAGGTATTTTCATATATATATATATATTATTAATGATTCTAATCCTTCACTAAGGGTATGGTCTTACAATACCACTCACCTAGTTTCTATTAATTGGGTTTAATGATATTTTGATGAAATTTCATGAAACACTTTTCTTTTCCAGGGGTAAACCTGGTTACAAAGGGATGAATGTTGTTATTAAAATATTACTGATGAAATTGAAATATTCCATGTGATATATTTATCTACGAAACTTTGAACTATTTATAATTATAGGTGATACAAATATAGATCATGTTTAAATGTTATCCAGATATATATTACATAATGGGTGACCATGATACAACTAATACTATGGGTGGATCTGATAGAGATCACCAATGCATTGGAAAACTTTATAAATCCTTACAGGCTATACAGATGAAGTTAGCTTAGGATTTTTATTATATGTCTTTAACTCAAGTCTCTTTATTTGAAACAAGCGTGGCCATTGGTTATGATGATAATTTTTTATGATACCATCAAATTTTGGCTATGTTTGCAATGAGTTATAATGGTTTCTTTTAATAAGGATTTAAATCACATGAATCATGATTATTGATTAATATGAATATTTTTTTTAAGGATTCATTCCATAACACTTATTCAATGAACTAGGTTATTATGTGTATGAATTATATTATGTTATTCTCATACACTTTTATTATATCATCATACCATATTGGTCATCTTATGCTCATTTGTGATATTCAATTATTAATGATTATGTTTATCCTTACAAAGTGTTTTAGATACCCCATATTATGTTTTCCATTTTTTAATTCTATAAATAATGATGTTAAATTATTAATATATAAAGATTTTTCATCAGTTAATATTTTTGTTGGACAAGTTGATGATGTAATGTTAAATAAGAAATGTTGGAAATAGAAGGGAATGTTCTGCATTTATTTCATTGAAATTATTATGTACTTGTTTTTCCGAATTCCAAAAAAAACTATAAACTGGAAATATCTATTGGTATATAAGTGATTAAATATTTTAATTTGATATTATATGTTGTGGGTGGCTAAAATTAGATCATGCCGATTAGAATCAAATTCAGAAACATAAATATTGTATTTTATCCCAAGAACTAGAATTGTATTTTGGGGCTATTATATTATGTCCTCAAATAATATAATAAAAACATCAGTGTGGAATATTTTAATAAAGTGACATATACCTATAAAAAATGGTTTCACACATTCCAAATTTTATAAATCCTTATCGTTTTACCATTAATCATGAGAAGACAAAAAATATGTGTTTTTGTGAAAATTCGAAAACAACTGTAATCTAGAAAAATATAATAAAATATATATAATAACATATTATTCATAAAATTAATTCTCCAACTATTTATCAATCTTTTTTTGCATCAATTTTACCCTCCCACCAAAATTCCACTACCACCAACAAAGACAATTGAGATATATAAATGCGTTTAGTTGTCCAATAAAATGATCTTATCATAGAATAACACATTCAACTCATCTATTTAACAATGATAGAAAATTCATTAATTATTCCACAATATCTCATCATATTCTTTAGATTACCAAGTCATCATTCTCACAACGTTTCCAATATTAACATCACATTATATCTACCATAACCCAGGGTCAGTTGTCCCTTTTCAATTTCATTTTAATTTATCTATTTTAAGGACTATAAGGAATTATCACTAAATTTCCATTATGAACCAATTTAGTTTCACCAAGTCATCCCTTTATCAATCTTCTATTTTTTCAAACATGACCATCAAAATATAATCCATGACTTTATTAAATTAATTAACATTAATTAATTCCTCAAACTACATAATTATTTAACTTTATAATATTGTCAAAATTAAAGAATATGTTATAATTAAATATTAATATTCGGTTTAATTCTATGTGGAAAACAAAATAATATATAAATTGAAATCTTTATCCACATTACTAAATTATCTAAAACATAGTTATTAAAATTACTACAACCATAAATAATTTCTTCCCCTGGAAGGTTAATTAATTCCTCAAAGAGTTCATTTAAAAACATCTACTTGATAGATTCCCTCACCTATTTTTCTCTTAAGACATTATCGTTTTTCCACAAAACACAAATAATAAGATTAGACTTTATCCTTGAAATCATATTTTTCTAATCTAAAATTTTCACTAACAATTCAATAAAAGTTACATTACGATAAAGATGATCCATTTTGTAATCTAAAATCTAAAAAAAATAATATATGTTTCCCACTTGATAACCCACTTGAAATTTTTATTCAATTAAATCATAAAATTGTTGTAATGAACAATTATATGTCACTTCACTACTCCTTTATATATTAATAAATGGACCCAGAAATTGTGTTTCAAGATTCCCATGCATTAATAGTATTCAGTTTCTTAAATGGAGAGATTATTTTAAAAATATATGATAATAAAAAATGAACTCCAAAGGTTATCATCATAGATCAAAATATGAATTTTTTAGAATTTTATTTTCCATAATATTCTGTTAAAAACATTAATTTGGAATTTTTTTTCTTCTATTCTAAACATGGTCCAATACGTGTTATTTTACCCATTTACATGAAACATATGTGTGATTAGAAAGTCCTACCATAAAAAATTCAAATGGTTCCATACAGATTGAAAATTGATAACTATTACTATTGGAAAATTCCACCAAGGATAAATGGTATTGTAATGGTTTCTTAAAATAAATCACATGTGATTGAATCATATCCTCCGAAACATTTATAATCAATTTTATTTTTCAATTCATTTAAGGATAAAAATCCATACCTATTCCCAATTTTTTACCTAAAGAATAATTAATTCCCATTCAAAATATAGATATAAATTAAAATATTTATCATAATTGATATTCTAATGATCTCCATGGGGTATAAAAATCTCTAATGAATAAAAGATTCCAATAAACGCAATTGAATTAGTTTTTTGAATAATTAATAAGTGTACCAATATTTTGAGTCAATAAATGATGAAATAAAAACTTTCACGCTTCAATGGTTTTCCTGGAAAACACATCATAAATTTCATATAAAATTTCTATTCATTATATATCAATATATGTAAATATTCACCATCCCTGTAGGTAATTTATGACCCACATTCCCTTTTTGTAAATGTAAATGTTAATAAACATAATCCCAAATATATGTCCTCATCCTCAAATATCTAAATTTCTATTTAATATCTTTTTTATTTCAATTATATCTCTATATTTACATCCCAATATAAAATATTAAAACTCTTTATAACTTTATTCCACATTGTCATGGTTCAAACAATTTAATTATTAAAATAAATAGATAATTATATTTTCATGATTAATCAATAATAGGAATCCTCACTCTAAAATTTATTCATAAAATCTTTATATTCTATTTCATCATACTTATCATTTTTCACATTAACCAATATGTTTGAAGCCACATTTACATTATAATGAGCTATACCAGTCATATTTCATCTATCCCAAAATGAAACATATCTAACATACCAAAGATTTGAATATTTTCTTTTGTTTCCTTAGTAAATTGAGAGTAAATATTCCTAATGAATGTGTATTCTGTGACAATTATTTATATGAGGGTATAAAATAGGTTAAAATAAATGGTTTTATGATATTATACCCATATTCACTATGTAAAATTAATATCATGTTATAATAAGATATAATTAAGTGTCTTATGATCTGTATATATCATGAATTTTTAAATAAATATGTAATATCTCTAACTCTTTGACAACTGACCCACTATAGATAAATCTATATAATTAAATGATTTTTCATTTTAAATATTTTATATTGTCTTGTTCTATATTTCATGGCCTGATCTCCATGTAAAAAGATGCATCACGAACCTAATCCAAAACCATCACAATAAACTAAATAGATATCACTCTACTATTGTACAACCATAACTAGGATTGAATGAATACTTATCATGAATTTTATAAATTACTCATAGAACATTTGATCAAATAAAAATGTAACACAAATTTAATTCAAGACTATCATTAGGGAAAATAATTTAGACAATACCTCAATAAACCCCTAGTAATATATATCTAGTTTAATAAAACTAATGATCACCCAGATATACATTACATGTACCATGATATATTAATGGTTCATCCTAGAATATTCCCATCATGAATCATAGAATAAAATTTATAGAACATTTCATAAAAAATATATTCAAAAAATATTCAAAAATAAAATATTTAGATGTCTTCTAATCCCCCTATGGCTTTAAGTAATCAATGATGTAATCTATGATTATTAACTTAATATTTTCCAAATACATATGTAATATTATATTAATTAATCCAATGAGAACTAATTGTTCATTAATAACACAAAAATGAGTGACCAAAGAATCATGTTGTCTAGAAAAACATTTAAAATTCACCTTTGTTATGTATTCCTATAAATCAATGACTTAATGATATATAAACTTAAGATAAATCTTAGATAACCATAAAAGACTATTTCACAAGTCAAATAAAACAGAAATAATATTTATTATATATTTATACCTTATCATTATTTAATTTAGTTTTCAATATTAACCTCTCAACATTAATAATTCATTTACATTATTGGAAAATTAAAATTTCACAATCTTAGGAGAAGGTCTTCATCAAACAAATCACTATTAATATTATTATTTAAATAGAGTTTAAACCCTTAAATATCCACCAAATCAATTAAATATGAAAATAATTTAACTGAATTAAGTCAAGGTAAAATAATAATATAGAACTATATATAAAGTTTTAAATTTTAATTGGATAATTCCATCAGAAAAACATAATGATACCTATAAATGAAAACTAATAGTTTGGAATAGCCACCCATCCCAAAAGTTTTAGTAACTATATCCACCAACTGAAAAAAATTTCATGATATTTCAAAAATAATTGAACCCCTCCAATTATATATAACATCACACTCTACATGATATTAATCCTAAATATATTACGCTATAATGAAGCTAATTCTTCAACTATAATTGGGAATTTGAGAATTTACCAATTTAATCAATCATTTTCAAATGACAGTGTCATATACATTCATCTCAAAAACTTGGAAATCTAGTAAAACTGCATCAAATAGAATTATAATTTTATAGGATGAAAATTTATATCCCTATTGTCTCCTTTCCCCTAAGGGGGTATCAATTATCATGATAAAAGCTATCATCTCAATATGGAATCCCAAAATTTCTGCTACACATGTCAAAAAATAATGTGTTAAACATATATAAAATAAAAAGTAATTATCATAGCCTTGATAATTTAAGTTATTGAAATAGTATATGGTACTTTTAACACCCCAATATTTCATAGTAAGTTATTTTCTTTAACGTAATTCAATAGCTTGTGCTATTTGCAACACCGAGTTCGAGCGCATCACGATTCACCAAACTGGCCATTCAACAAGATGTTATGAATAAAATTAATTGCATTTTGAATTTTATATACTCCATATAATTTTAGAATCCATATTTTGTGTTTCTTATAAATAATATAAGAACGTAGTCATTTCTTCCGATAATAGAAGTATTTTTCTAAAAAATAAAATTTTAAAACCTTTTAATGGGAAACCCCTTTTTAAAATCAATACTTGACACTTATAAATATATAATTTAGTTAAATTAAATTCTTCTTTAGAATTTGGACATAAAAATTTATTAAGGATAAATATTTGGAACTTTTCTGATAACATTAATATTTTGATGAATAGTAAAAAATACTAAATTTTAATTGAAAACAACTTTTTTAATAGAAATAATTTATTGTGTTAAATTATGAATTTGACTGGTTTGGATGTAAAATTAGGTTATATTATTATCATGTAATGCAATATAGGTCATTATAAGTAATTTTAGATTTAAATTTGACATAAACCCATGTGAATCTTTTGATAGTTTTTTACTTCATAAAAACCAGCCTTTAGGTTTTGACAATGGGAAATAATTTTAAAATAATTAATGATACTTATATTTTTTGAATTTGGAAAAATATAATCCAATTTTTAATTTTTAATATCAAAATTGGATTAGGATGAATTTTTATATTTTTTTGAAAACATACAATTTTAGATGAATAGTGAAAAACACTCTATTATTATTTGAAAATGGACTTTTTATTTAAATAATTATTTATTTTATTTATTTAAGTCAATATTGATACATAATACCTATATTAATTCAAATTTTTCATTGGATTAATTTTCTTAATAAAATTAGATTTATAAAATTTTATTGAACTTTAATCCGTCTTTTACCCACCTTCTAGGAGTATTTGAAAATTATCATAAAACATAATTGTACATATTCTGTGAGTTTTATTTAAAAAATTTCAGAGATATGGTCTAAATCAATATGTATAATTTGGTTCAATAAGCTGAAAATAATTTTTTGTGGATAGTAACTTTTGACTTTTATTTACCACGATTAAAAGTAAAAAGGGTAATTAAAGGTAAAAATGATATTATAATTACCCAAACACATGTATTAATTATACTTTGATAAGTATAATTTAATGAAATCAACATTAGGAATAATATATGATCCTTTTGGTCCACTTTGATTATATTAGGACATTTTTTATTATTTTATTTAAAGAAGAATTAAAAGTGTTAAATTAAAAGTGTAATAACTGAATTTTTTTTAATATAGGGTTATACATAAGATAAATTCGTCTATAAATATTAATTATAAATCTAAAAATATTTCCTATATAATGTTTATTTATTTATAATTTTTATACATTAAATTATTAAATGAATTTATGACACATTGATGATGTAGTAATTATCTGATTAATTAATGATTAAAATAAATGATATTATAAATATCCAAATAAGTTTATTTTGAGGAATTTTATGAATTACTCTATTTTTCAAGGTTAATATGACATGTTAGGTTTGATAAAATAGATTTTATTCCACGTGATAATGTTTTTATGGCTTTCAAAACATCAAATACCAAATAATGTCCAAATTGACATAATTGAGTTTTTAAAACAAATACTATATTATAAATTGATATCATATGCCTAAAAATAAAAGGTTCAAAAAAATGACTTATATATGGTTATGTATACTAATAATGAACCACTTAGGGTTCTAATGTTAGTTTATAGTTTGTTTATTTACCATATAATATAAAATTACAAAAAGACATAGTGAATGTCAATCTATTTAACATAGAGTTAAATCTAAACGATAAGGTTAATATGGTGACCTAAACCTGTCTAAAAACTACTTTTTCAGATAATTTCGACCCATACCCACCTTATCCTCGAAATAAATTATTTTTGGATCCATTAGAAACTGAACATGATTTCATTATCAAATAATATTTCTATCTTTTCCTAAGTTGACCCTCACCTCTCTTATAAAAGGGTACATCTCCTTCTCTTAATTTCACACCTCCAATGCCCTCTGGCTCGGGAAAACCCTACCCAACTATACTATATACTTAACTCAAATCAACCTAGGTTCTTACTTTGTTCAAAAATCCAACCTAAGGATCTCCTTTGATCAACTCAAATGGAAACACCCGAAGAAGAGGTAATAATTTCACCACCCCCATTCATGTTCTTTTCTTCTTCCACTTCCTCTTTTTTTCCATACCCAAAAAATAACTCTCGAACCTCCTACATAATGTTATGTTATTATAAATATGTTAAAACCATATTCTTTATTCTACCCATCCTACAAATGACAATGTCACCTTACGTGTGTACGTAGAGCTTACCGTCTCCATGTCGTGGTGTAGTTATTTATTCAAAAACATCATTATTTGGGTGGGTATAATAATAAAAATAACTGAATTAAATAATATATGTAACATGTTAATTATTCAGTATATATGTAATAAAATCCAATTATATATGATTTCACCATCACAAAAATGATATTGTCTCTCATTCGTACGTACGAATTACCGTCTCCCTGAATGTGATGAGATTCATTCTCCATCATAATCATTAAAGAATAATATTCATTTTATGATTAAAAATAATGTTTAGGAACTTAATATCATTCTGTATATGAATAAAATACATTCTATTCCTAAAAAACATGGCATATGTAACCAAGCATATAAAGGAAAACGAATCAGTTAACACCGTAAACGATGATAATACTAAAATATTACTAACAATGCAATATTAAAATATCGTATATGATATCAATTTATTGTATATGATTCTTGTATAACATAATAACAATAATTTAACTATTATACAGGATGTCAATATACCCTCGACCAAGGAAAAGTACAATGTAAGGGGTTTTCATCTCACTTCTTATTCCCGTGAGATTCGTGCTATATTGCCATTATTTTCATTTGTGTGGTGAATGTACTGCCCATGATTGTATTATTTGTGTAATATACATTAATTTATTAGTATTTACATATTTAGTGTATGATACTTCTTTAACGAGGTGTATGTTTCGTATGTTTCCAAATCAGTAAGGGAATTTCAAATTCCAATTTCCACTCATTGGGATTTATGCATACTTCATTGATAATATTACTCTAAGATAATTAATGGAATAACTATTTAATATTTATGTAGTAATTTCAACTCCCCTTTCTTTGTATACACCTTTTATACACATAATCACTCTATTGATAAATTCACACTCCATTCATGTGATCTTTTTTAAGTGTAATCTTAACTCAATTTCCATTCATTGAGTTAAACATCCAAGTCATTGGTTTTGTTTTTACAAGAATATGTGTGAATGTAATATGATTGATTTACAATGAATATCCAATTATATTGAGTGTATTTATATTTATCACACATAATTCTGTCATTGATTCATCTTTAATCTATGGATACAGTCTTTATAATGTATTTCGTCTCAATTTACAATCCATTGAGACCTCATTGTTGTTATGATCTAATTTACTTTTATACGGTGTATATACTCTCATTTGACATATTATATCATGAATCCATTTATTCCCATGACATTATAATTTTTTGATTAATTTTATTGATAAATTACTTGTATTCTAGTGTCTCTTATTTGGTTAGGAACTCTTTAACTTGAATATTGTTTTAAATGTTTTCAATATTTATTCTTCAAAATATTTATCATTAATTACCATGTTTTAAAAATGGTTTTAAGTTTTTATTTATAAGGAAATAAATGGTTTGAAATTAATTTTTTTTAATGTTTCATAGTGGTATGGGACACTTTGATTCTAAAATCTCTTTTAAAAGACTTCATTGATAAATAGTGTGTCATTTAAATTTTATCAAGATAAAGGGGATATTTCACTCAAATTTTTTTAATGACTATTTTAATCGAGTTCAATATCCTTCAGTGTATTTTATTATTGATTGAGGTTGATTTATCATAATAAAATCATCTATATTATATTTAATGAGTTATGTTTGACTGTGGATGTGCTATTTCTATGCCATTCATTAGTTGCGGTCAAAATATTGACATTTCATATGCTAGTTTCAATATAAATTTTAGATTATGTTTCACCCTTTCATATGAGAAATTCATTGGACTTATTAAGTGACGGGTGGAGCCTTCTATATCTCCTCGAAGAATTGGTAAGTCTCATGAGACAAACTAGTTTCTTGGCATAAGGTCTTGAAAGAATCTTATTTGTAGTCTTGGAATGAGTCCTTGACTATATGGTTATGATATCTGGCATTATGAATTCCATCAATATGAAATTGGCTATTGATATTACATGTTATTATTCGACTAGTAGAATATCCATGTGAATAAGTAAATGGAATTATCTGATTTATCTTAGCCATAATATGCTGAAATTTTAGTTTAAAAGGAATTTGTTCTATTTTTATACGCTGTCTTAAATGTTTATTCTTATTTATGATAGTTTCTTCTATATTTTTATCCTTACTAAGCATCTTATCTCACCACTTTATTATGTTATATTTTTCACATGATGAAAAAATGTATATTATGATTTACCTGTAGGAATAGGCTATGGGATATAAGAGTGTTTAAAGGGGGAACAATGTTATTTATATATATCACGATTTATTGTAAAAATTATATATGTATCTAGTACTTATAAGGATTCTAAACTGATCGGTATTTCAGGACATGATTCGTCGTATCATGCCAATGTTATGTAATACTGCACTAATTTTGGGTAACTGGGGTAAGGGTGTTATAGATGGTATTAGAGGAAGTCTAGTACAAACCATGGAAGCTAGATTTAGAAAAAAAATCTGATTAAGAAAAACCTACCCTAATAGAGACAATGAGGATTAGTATAGAAGAACATCCGAATATTTTTGTGATGTAAATATTATATGGGGTTTCCAAGAAATACATCCATGTCTAGATACAATCGGGTAGAAGTGTCTCTAGTACAGAAGTACCTAGGAGTGAAAAACCCAACATGGAGTTTCATGCTTGACCCAGGGTATCCTGGTACATGGAAACAGGCTTTGCTTCACTCTTGTTTATGACACTCATAGGGGATATGATTAAGATAATTAACATTTTATTTACAAACCAATTTGAATGATTTTAATATAATATTATAATCAATAACCATGATTAATAGTAATGTGTTTTAGATTCAGAATAAGGTCTTATGATATTCTTTAAATGATTCAATGACTCACATTATGATTTCTTGTTTTAGTCTGCAGCTGGATTCCATGTAAATCATAGTAACATTGAGCATGATGTACAAGGTTGGAATGGTGGTTGAAATGAGTAACGAGATGGAATGTTGATTGGTGTAAAAGATATCATGTTCACGTGGAATCATTTTTCCAAAAATATGATTAGAATCATATATATTAGCCATCTCTCAGACTCCAGAAAGAAGAGAATGTTAATGAATTATAAGATCTCTAGTAGTGGAGACCATGGTGAAACGAAATCTCAATTTCCATAATGCGGTGAATGTGGAAGGAGACACCTTGGAATGTGTCTCCATGGAAAAACTAAATTACTTATATGTGGAAAAGAAGGACATAACATAAATAATTGAGGAGGAAAAATAAAGGGTACTATGGAAGAAAATAAAAATGATCACAAGAATCCATTTACAGTCATTTTCTATAAATTTAGTGGACTAGGGAATTACCTAAGTGAATTCCAAATTATATAGGATAACGTCTTGGTCAAGGAAGAACCTATATAGAAATAAAGGGATGGAGAAATGTTTAAAAGTATTAGTTCTCTTTGTTGATGGATTACATTGGAAGAATTTTTCTCCTGTATGTCTAACCCTATAGTTTGTTATGTGAAATGCTATTTTTTTGAATAATTATCTTTTCTATTGTTGATATAGTTACAAATAACCATTTGGGTTTATATGATCCTTGAATTTGAGTCAATTACATATTATTAAATTTTGGGATGAAAATGCGTGGTATGAGATAACATATGTGGTGAAATTATGTTATGGTTATTTGGAGAAATTTATATCATTTTGGGAATGTTATAAAATATATTTTTTAAAAAAGGAAAAAACATAGACCGTGTGACAACCCATCATGTTGAACAAAGCTGTGAGAATCAAACCCATGACCAAAGTGCGATTGGGATATATCTCCTACCACTGGACTACGTAAAGTCCTTGGTTAGTGTGACTAATTATTTTTAGTTAAATGATTTTAGTTATAAATAATAAGTTGATTTGGGATCTTATGTCTTATAAAATGGATATCATTAGTATAGGAAAATTATTTGGTGATTATGTGATAAATGTTATTTTGAAAGACGTACACTCTGTTGGGAACACTATATGCCTATGGAAAATAGAATACTATGGGATTTCATTTGAGGAGTAATGGTGGATTATTATCTATGTATTTACTGTGTATTTATAGAAATTTGGGTTATTTATGGAAATTATTAACCCATTATAGAGAATATGTGATTAGGATAATTACATTAATGTATATGACTTTAAGAGTAGTAGATGTCATTTGGAGATTCCATTTAACAACGAACACTACATAATAAAATTATTTTATGTTATGTTTTAAATATTTGTTTGGATTATATTAAAAGATTTTAAGGACAATTGTTTATTAAAAATTAATTTTTGAACTTTGGGAATTGTTGGTTTAATTTTAGAAATTAAGATTTGTATTTTTTTCCCTAAAGGATTATCCTTCTGGGGGACCATCTAATCTTGTACTAAGCATTTTGGTTTTGGTTAATCTTTAATGAAAAGGGAAATATATGGTTTTTATTATGTAGATCATGTGATTCTCTAGAAGTTGATTCTAGCACTTCAGTTGTGACCAAGTCATCTTGAATAATCATTGATTAAAAAAAGACGAGTTAGTTGTATAAATTTATTAAAGGATGCAACTCTACTTAAAAATTAAGTATATCTATTTGTGTTCTTAGTCAATCTCATAAATAAATTCTTCAACATTATGAAATGGGACATTAAACAAAAACCTTTGTCTGTTTACTTTTCCAACGGGGAAACTAATATCTGTTTATCCTATCATAAGTTCGTGGTTTTCTTATTGTTAACTTTCTTTTAATCATGTATTATATCACTCTCAATCAGAACATGGCCTTTAGTTTATCTTACATATCCATGTTTTCTTACATGGAATAACAGTATGGGTTATCTTGGGTGACCTTTGTACTTCTCTCTATTTCTTTTAAAGTGATAGTTTTATCGACTCTTTTTCTGATGTGGGACTTTCAATGAAGTTAACAAATCCCTATTTTAAAATTTTGAGGACGCAATTTCCAAAAGGTGGAAGAATGTAACACCCCAAGATTTCATTGTATGTTATTTTTAAAAAATTAATTCAATAGCTTGCGATATACGCAACACCAAGTTTGAGTGCACCATAACTCACCAAACGAGCCATCCAAAAAGCAATTATGAATAATAATCATTGAATTTTGATTTTTATATATTCCATATAATTTTAGAATCCATATTATGTGTTTCTTAGACATATTATAAGAATATATTCATTTTTTCAGATAAAAGATGTTTTTTTCAAAGAAATACAATTTTACTACCTTTTAATGAAAAACCCTTTTTTATAACCAATATTTGAAACTTTTATATATTCAATTTAATGAAATGAAATTATTCTTTATAATCAGGATATAAAAATTTAGTTTGGATAACGTTTTGGTACTTTTCTAATAACATTCATATTTTGAGGAATAATGTAAAATACTAAATTTTAACTCAAAACAATTTTTTAATTGAAATAATTAATAGTGGTAAATTATGCATTTGAATGGTTTAGAAGTATAATCAGATTATATTTATATCATTTAATACATTGTAGGTCATTAAATGTAATTTTACATTTAAATTTGACATAATTAGATGTCAATCTTTTAATAGTTTTTACTTCTTAAAAACCCGCCTTTTGGTTTTAACAATGGGAATGAATCTTAAATTAATTAATGATACGTCAGTGTTTTGAATTTTGTAAAATATAATTCTATTTTGAATTTGTAATATCAAAATTGGCTTAGGGTGAATTTTTGGTATTTTTCTGAAAACATTAACTTATGTTGAATAGTGAAAAAACAAAGCGTTATTTTGTAAAACCCGACATTTTAATTAAATAATTATTTATTTTATTTGATTATGTCAGTATAGATACATAATGCCTATATTAGTTCATTTTGATTCATTGGTGTCATTTTTATAACAAAAGTATATGTATTAAATTTTATAGAACATTTCACCGTCTTTTACACACCTTCTAGGAGTATTTACAAATTTGCATAAAATATAGTTTTACCGCATCTGTGAGTTGAATTTCAAAAAACATAGAGATAGTGTTGACATCGGTATATAAAATTTGGTTCAATGAGATGGAAATAATTTCTGGTGAATAGTAACTTTTGACTTTTATTTACCACGGTTAAATGTAAATAGGGTAATTAAAAGTAAAAAGAATTTTATAATTACCCTAACACATGTCCTAATTCTATTTTATAAGTATAATTTGATGAAAAACAACATTATTAGTAAAATATGATAATTATGTTCCACTTGGATTAGATTATGACATTTATTATTATTTTATTTAAAGAAGAGCTAAAAGTGGTAAACTCAGAGTTTAATAACTAAACCATTTTTAATATAGGTTTATAGATAAGATAAATTATACCATAAATATAAATTATAAATCTAATAAAATTTCCTAAATAATGGTATTTTTTTATAATTTATAGAAATTAAATAATTAAATTTATTTATGACACATTGATCAGGCATTAATTACATTATCAATGAATGATTAAAATAATTGATATTATAAATATCCAATAAATGTAATTTGAGAATTTTGATGAATTAAAATAATTATTTAGGTTAACATTACATGTTATTATTGATTAATTAAATTTTATTCGAGGTTATAATGTCTTTATTGCTTTTAAAAAAATCAAATACTAAATAGTGTGAAAATTTACATAATTGAGTTTTCAAAACAAATACTATATTTTTAAATGGTATAATATTCCTAAAAAAATAATGTTTGGCCAAAGTACATAGATAAGGTTATATATATTAATAATGAAAAACTTGGGATTCACTTGGATGTTGATAGTAAGTTTATTAACCATATAATATAAAAATACAAAGAGACATGGTAAATGTCAAACAATTAAACTAAGAGTTAAATTTAAAAGATATGGTTAATATGGAAATGTAAACCTGTCTGAAACCTATTGGTTGAGAGGTTTTCAACCCATACCAAACTTATCCTGGAAATAAAACATTTTTTATCCATTATAAACTGAATACGATTTTATTATAAAATAATATATCAAACTTTTCCTATGGTGACCCCCACCTCTCTTATAAAAAGGTATATCCCCTTCTATTAATTTCACACCTCCAAAGCCATTTTTATCTACCAAAACCTGCCAAAATATACTCCCATCATCCCTAAAATAATCTTAGAGTCCTTAATTTGATTATAAAACCATTCTAAAGAGCCCTTTTGATCAACTCAAAAGGAAACACCCGAAGAAGAGGTAATAATTTCACCAACTTCTTTCAAGTTCTATTCTTCTTCTACTTCCTCTTTCTTTGTTGTTTCCATACCCAAATAAATAATCTCATACATACATTATACTATGATATTATTATAAATATGGTACAACCATATTAATTATTCTACCCATCCTATAATTGACAAAGTCATCATACGTGTGTTTGTATGGCTTACCGTCTCCACATCGTGGTGTAGTTTTTATTCAAAAACATCGTTTTTTGGATGGGTATAATAATCATTATAAATTATTTAAATAATATATATAACATGTTAATGATTCTATATATATGATATACTATCCAATTATATACGATTTCCCCATCAAAAGAATGATATTGTCGCTCGTGGGTACGTACAGATCACCATCTCAAAAAACGCGATGAGATTCATTCCCCATCGTAATCATTCAATAATAATATTAATTTTATGATTAAAAAAATGTTTATGAACATAATATCATTCTGTATATGACTCAAATACATCATATTCATAATAAACATGGTATACGTAACCTAGCTTATAATGGAAATTGAACAGTTAACACCCAAAATGAAGATACTACTAAAATATTATTAACAAAGAAATATTAAAACATCATATATGATATCATATTTATGTATATGATTATTTTATAATATAAAAAAATTATTTAACTATTATAAAAGAGGATAACATACCATAGTCCAAGGAAATGTAAAAGTTAATGGGTTTTCATCTCACTTCTTATTCCCGTGAGGTTCATGCTATATTGCAACTATTTCCTTTTGTGTGGTGTATGTACTGACCATGATCGAATTCTTTGTTTAATATACATTAGTATATTGTTATTTACATATTCATTGAATGATACATCTTTCATGTGGTGTATGTTTCGTATGATACCGAATCGGTAAGGGAATTTCAAATTTCAATTTCCACTCATTGGAAATACGCATACTTCGTTGATTATTTTACTCCCAGATTATGTGTGGAATCAATATATATTATTTTTGTAGTAATTTCTACTCCCCGTTATGTGGATATACCATTGATACACATGATCACTCAATTTATAAATTCACACTCCATTGATGTGAACCGATTAAGGGTAATCTTAACTCAATTGCCATTCATTGAGTTAAACATACAAGGCATTGGTTTTGTTTTTACATGAATATGTATAAATTTAATTTAATTAATTTTATCTGAATATCCAATTATATTGAGTGTATTTATATTTTCCACACATAATAATTACATTTATTTATCCTTAATCTAAGGATATCATCTTTATAAGGTATTTTGTCTCGATTTACATTCCATTGAGAAGTATTTGTCGTTATGAACCATTTCACTTTTATATGGTGTATATAATATCCTTTGACATATTATATCATGAATCCATTTATTATAATTATATTATAATGTTTTTATTAATGTTTTTCCTCAATTAATACTATGCAAATATCTATTATTTGGTTATGAACTCTTTACCTAGAATATTGTTTTAAAGGTTTTGAATATTTATTCTTCTCAATATTTCTCATTAATGTCCATGTTTTAAAAATGGTTTTAAGTATTTATTTATATAGACATAAATTTTTTGAAATTATAATTCCTTTTAAATGATATAATGTGGAAAGGGACACTTTGATTCTAAAATCTATTTTAAATGACTTCATTGATAAATAGTGCGACATTTAAATGTTTGAAAAAAGGGATATTTCTTTCAAATATTTTTAATGACTATTTTAATCTATTTCAATATCCTTAAATGTATTTTATTCTTGATTGAGGTTGATTTATCATAATACAATCATCCATATTGTATTGAATGATTTATTTTTTACTGTGGATGTGCTATTATTATTCCATTCATGGTTTTTTAGTTTTGTCACGAGGCCTTAATTATGTGGTTATGATGATAGGTATTATACATTCCATCATTCTGAAGTTGGATATTGATATTACGTGTGATTATTAGACTAGTAGAATAACCATGTGAATAAGTAAATGGAATTTTTTGATTAAAAATTTCCATATAACGCTGATGTTTAAGTTTAAAAGTCTTGTGTCATAGTCTTATACATTTTGTTAAATGTTTATTCTTATTTATGACAGTTTCCGCTAAATTGTTACCCTTAATGAGCATCTGAGCTCTCCCCTTTCTTATGTTTTATTTCTTCCAAGATGCAAATAATTATATTATGATTAACCTTCAAGTATAGGCTCATGCATATAAGAGTGTTCAAAGGGGACACAATGTTTTTTTATAATTCATGATGTAATGTAAAACTTATGTATATATCTAGTACATCCAAGGAAACTAAACTTATCGGTCTTTTGGGACCTGATTCCTTGTATCATGCCAATGTTATTTATTAAGGCACTTATTCTGGGTAACAAGGGTCAATACATTATTGTAATACCTATTTATGTCATTATTAAACTACTTTCTAATCTATAAAGACATTTAATTTCAATTTTTGATGTATTTATATATTTTATTACATCCTGTAGCCATATTGCATTGTCTTATCATCAAAACATCATGATCATTATATGATATTTATATCCTAATACCCACAATTTCTCCAATGAGAAAATTATTCCACATGGATGGTAAGGTTGAGTTGCAGTTGTGAAATTCTTCATTATATTAACCTTTTCACCATGATAGAATAAAACCATCAACCTTATCAGGTAAGAAGAATTTTATGAATCTCGTGAGGTTTTATTTGAATTATATTCCATGTTCCCCTAATGAACATTGAATGGTATTTCATCTAATGGGTTGTGAATGAAAATCTATCATACTCTGAATTCTAAGCATTTATGATTCTATAATATTATCTATTCATACCACCTTTTTATAGGTAGGGAATATCAAAAAAAATCATGGTTATAAATAAATCTGAAATATTATTTCAAAAGTTCAAACATTATGTTTATTGTATCACAGTATCTATTTTATAATGTTTATTATCTATATGTTATATATATTCTTCCATCATGGATAAATTTCCTTACTCAAAATCTATAAATTATCATTCATTTTCTCGTTTCAACTACTCTTCTAAACATTTTCCATATAAATTAATATAAAAACCATTTTAGTCAGGATATTTAGGAAGTGTAAATTATTTGTGATCTTTGAAAACTTATGGAATACATTATATAGTTAATATGTAATAATCCAAATCATAAATGTCTATTATTTATAGGACTTATAATTCTAAATTATTCATCTCTAACCAATCTTCATATATATCATTTCAAATATCACCCATGAATAATGGTGGACTTATTTAAAAGTATACATCCAAATAATCTTCTATCATACTATCATGGTAAGCTTATTAATAAAATTCTCTAATAGTGAAAAAAAACATAATCACAAAATGAGTATTTTCATAATAAAATTTCTCTACCCTCATTCATTCCTAGTAGACAATTTTAATAGTAACATTTCTAAAAAATAACTTAATAATTTACATTATATAGTTTAATCACACGTTCACTAATAAAATATGTTGGTATCATTATATCATTTTTTAATGTAAAAAAGCAAAAAATATTCAAAGAAGTTATTTTTTATATATAATTTTGAAATAATTTTCAAAAATTATAATCATTATGTAATTAGAAATGAATTTTCAAAATAATTATCTTCTGATTCAACTACATCATCACTATGGAGAATAATAATGATTTTCCAATAATAACCAATCATGTAAATAACCATGTCCAAAATTAAAATAAGTTTTTCCCTAACATTTATTTAACCCAAAAGTCCTAGTAACATGATGTTTAGTCTAATTTATGCATTGATTCTAAATACCAAACATCTTATTTTTCATGACAAATATACATTCCTTAACATAACCATGCACTAATACCCTTTTTTAATTACTTAACCTTAGTAACCAATTCCTAATAAATTAACAGAATCGTCACTAAGAATTAAATGTTGTCTTTTATTGCTCGAGGATGAAAAAAACTTCCAAAGGATAACAACTAATTATCATGGGATGATTTATTCTAAACTGACAGAAACATATAATGTATTTGAATTCATAGCCCATTTTATAAAAAATAATTTAATATAATATTATATGATATTGTTTTTTATTTTGTTAAACTAAGACAAAAACATAAAACATGTCCAAAAAGCTGTATCAAGTCATATGCCTCTAAACTCGTCCTTCCATATCTATATTATGGACTTTTTACTCACTTTGTATGAATACTGATGTCTATCTTTTAACTGAATATTTTATAAACATATCATTATGTCCATGAAGTTTCACAAATAAATGTTTATTATAAAAACCATATAATTTCCCATCATGACTCAAAAATAACTCAAATATGAATAATGGAAATATGAAGTGATAAAACAATGTTTTTAAAACATTTTATGAAAAATAAACCAAAAAATTATTTTCATATAACAACCAATTATATGAATAATGATATAGTTAACAACCCTAATTCATGTCAAATATAATGATATAATAATGATGGTGTCACCCATATTCCATAAACAAATGATAATTTCATAACATATTATATTATTCTATATTTTATTATTTTATATTTTTCAAAAAATACTTAAATTATATTATATTGAATTTCAGAAAACTATGCACCAAATAACAATGTTACCCATGTTCTAACCCCACGATACCACATAACATAACCCCCATCGTAACATATGAGTTTTTATAGTTTATCATCCATTTTAATATATATTAACTCATACATAATCTAATTTCTGTTCATGAGGTTTCACATATGACAATATAAAAATTTCTACTATGAGTATATGATCAAATAATAATAAAAATAATCAAACACCATTTTCCTTGGTTATTTCTAAACAAAATAATACATTATTAATATAAATTGATATCAACCTTCTAAAAAATTAAATATAAATTTTAATAAAATATTACAATAATAGGAAACCATTTTTTAAATCAATGATTAAAAATCATGTCACTAAATTTTAAAAAAAATGATCACATTAGAGAAACAAATGATTGATATGAAAATATATTTTCCTCACAAACAAAAAACATTATATAATATAATAATTATTAAAAATAATAATTGAAAACTTATTTTTAATTGTTCACCATAAATCAAGAATATATAATCATTAATTTAAAACACCTTGATAATTAACATTAATAATGGATATAGATACAAATTGTTATGGAACTCCTACCAAGATATGCTTTTCTTATAAATTCCATTCATGGATAATTTTATAAACACAATATGATAGGGTATTTATCCATATCACCAACATTCCTCCAAAAAAAATTATGATCTAAAGGCCACCATATTCAATATTTATTTATGTTTTTATTATATTTAGAAAAGTTCCATCCCATATTGAACAACATCAAAAACTCTTCAGGAAAGAGTGCATAACTAACAGGGAGTGACAAATCTCTAATGTCACATATCATGGACATATTTTGGTCACTAAACCCAAAATATAGAATAAAAATAAGTTATTTATAAAATTTATAGAAGTTGGATTGACCATGTTCCAAAGTTAATAAAACCCAATCTTTGATTCCTAGAATTTGAGAACACAAAAAACAAGGATTTAAATGAAAATTTCACATCACCTAAACTATAAATAATTTTAATAAAATATGTAGATAAATATATTATATATACATTTATTAATTTATTATATTATATACCTTTCATATCCTTTTTTATACATTATAATAAAAAATTATGCCAACACCAATGAAAAAAATTGAAAGAGCTCAAAGAGTAGAGTATATCAATCATCTTATTATCTTATATGAATAACCCATATAAACCCTCTATTAACCCATCATGTAACATACATTAAACAGTAAATTATAAATCATTAAATCCTCTATATTCTCATTTATACACAATCTTCATAAATCCACCATAATAATATCCATTTGTGTTCCATAACATATTGATATTTCTCTCTTTACATTTAATTTTTTCATATCAATATTAAAGACTATAAAGAACCATCAATATATTTACCTATTGAGAAAATTTAAATCTACCAAATTAACTCAATCACATAACCTCTACTAATTCCACCATGAACAATATAATAAAATACTGGTCATTAAGGTAATTTAATAACATGAAATAATTTCAAAAAATTCATAATTATCAAGATTTATAGTCACACAAAAATAAAATAAATTTCATAAAAATTGGTTATAAAATATAATCACATTCCATATTAACAATAATAAAATAAATAAACAAATTTCGTTATCATATTTCTTAAAAAACAAAGATGTTATGACTTATTTATTATATGTTACATTGTTGAAGCCAAAATGTGCAATTTTTTGAATCATTTAAATGAAGTATTTTGTTAAAAGTGTAAAAATTTAATTTATATCTTAATAGATATTCTTACATATAAATAGTATTTTTATTTCTAAAATGGTGAATTTTATTTTAGATGCATTTTTGATAAATGTTTTATGATTTTTTTTATTTTTGTGCTCGTATTTCAATTAAAATGATATAATATTTTAAAAAGAACATTAAACAAATAAATATTATTTAAATATTCATTATTTATATATATTATTTATTAGAAATCAGATATAAAAATATTTATTTCCTAGATGTATCCACCCAAATGGTAGATTTCTGAAGAGAAAGAAGAATGAAAATTGAATATGTAATGTTTTTTGACTCTCGCATTCCCTTATGTTAATATCTATCCTTAAAATTCTAATCCATCTTATACATTAAATATGGCTTGAATTAAAATTTTAATTCATGGATAATGAACACTAAATTTCAATTATTATGATGAAAATCTAATTACATCAATTTCTATTACTGATTGAAGTAATTCATTAATATAAGTATGATAGTCTGAAAATTCTCACCATGATTTAAATGTTAAAAATAAAATAAATAATTAATCGATTATAATGTTTAATTTTATATCCCAATAGGATTATAATGGTATAATGTTTCTAAAATATGGATTGATGATTTTATAAAACATTGATACTTTTTTTATATTTCCATAAAATTGAGAATAACATCAAAAATTGAACAATTATTTTATATATTATATACCTTTTTATATCTTATGAATTAACTAAAAAAGAACTCTAATATAATGATCTAACATAAGAGAGGAAAATTATTATAGGGATAAGTTTTGTGGACTCTAAAATTGTCTATATCCTCAAATTGATTTAGTATTTACTTCATGGAAAGAATTAATTTTTTAGGGAACATTGAAACAAGATATGGTTTTCGTGAAAATTTAGTTCCCTTCATAGAGATTCTCTATGAGGGTTTTAGGTCACATGAAATCTCATAATATGGTGATTTCTATTGGATCTTAGAGATGTGGGTCCTAATTTATCCCATCTGATCATCGATTGAATAGACCCAAGACATATGTATTCTCTACCTTTGATTACGGCGTGATTTTGGAGAGTTATATGTTTTAATATATAATCCAAAATGATCATATGAATACAAAGTGATGAAGGATGTAACTCAATGTCATTTTAACCTTGGGGATGTGGTCCATCAAATCTATAAATCACACAAATTTAATTTATAAGTTGGAGGTATCATATAAAGACAAAGATTCACATGTAGAGGTGTATAGGTGTTCCATATGTTTCCCTTTGATATTCAAGATAACGGTTTGGGATCATGAGAATTATATTCTCTATGCTACTTTTTCCACTTTTATTCACACCTTAGACTTAAATAAATACAATTTCGATATATTTAGAGAATCTTAGAAGCATAATTTAATGAATTTTAAATTATATAAACTTATTAGCTCATGTTTACCTTTCTTCATAACCATTCATGATATAATACTTCCATGTTTGGTTATGGATTTTGATGTTAATTTATTTTTTTATTCTACTGTCAAACATAATTCTTTGGTAATAATATGATTACTTAATAGTGGTAATTGAAAAAAATAATGTTAAACTAAAAATAAATTTTCTTATCAATATAAAATTATATTTATAAATATATATATATGGAGTATTTATAATTAAACAAATTTACTATAAAATTATATATTATTATTAAGATTTAAGATATGCATAGCATGATTCGAGGTGCTCTAAACAGTATTCCATGCATCAAATTCCAACATATAACCTTTTAATAGAGTTCAATACGTGTTATATGAAAAATAAATAGGACCTAAATGACCATATCTCAATGGTGTGATAATATAAAAATATTTGATAAAACAACATGCAGTAAATACATCTCATAGAATTGTATATTAACATTACATGAGTAGTTTAAATAGAATTCATAGTCTAAATTAAAATTTCACATGGGGTCGCCATGATGTATAAAAAAGAAATATTCCCTATATATTTACATTGGTATTTGTAAATCAAATTTTACATTAATTTACACATGGAGGGGATAAATATTTTTTACATATGAATATTTGTTTCCATGTGGAAACTAATTACTCACTAATTTTCCCTCTTTTAAAATTATACATTGTTGGCTGAATGTGGATTTTTCCCATTATATAAAAAATTCTGGTATCTCTCCAAAAAAATATAAGTTAATTTTCCCTAACCAAATAAATAATTGTGTCAATTTTTTCTTTCAACATTCATTCTTATTATTTGATTTTTGAAACTAGAGGCATTAGTGCGTGGTTTAGGGTTGATGTTCAAAAATAATTCATAAAATCTGGAAATGGATATATTTCACTAGGAGATTATTTATTTTTAAGGAAAGAATTTGGATTCTAGAATATTTAGACTCCATACATCATATCTCTGAAGAATATTCACTTTCCCTTAGTCATGGAAAATTGAAATAAAATGCCAGATAAAGGTTAGGGTTTTCAGATCGATAGTCTTATTATCATGACCTAGATAACATAATAGTACCATAATCGGGTCTCAACTACCTCAATTATGTCCAAGATATCCAAGGGTTGTCCACTAGAATATACAGTCTTACTCAAAAAATGGGGAATGTTTCACATATGTCAATTCCATGAAATAACTTATGGAGAGGTTATTCCAAAAATCATTCAAAGAATATCTATATATAAAATGTTCATAAAGTAACCATAGAAAAAAAGTACATGTAAATGAAAATTAAGAGAAATAAAAATATATATATGAATGAATATATAAAATAAAAGTAGTCTAAATGTAAATACACATTCAATTCCCCATGAAAATGAACAATGTAAAAAAACTGAAAGAATTAAGATATTTTTAATGGCTAAAGGTCCAACTAAATATGGTATTTATGACTAAATTATCCAAAATTCAAACATACTATACCAGTATCTAGGTCTATATATTATATAATTAACTATAACAACTATAATTATTCCTAAAATATTTCATGTCAAGATACATGTTTATCTAGGAATCTATGTAGGGTTTAAGGAAAACAACCTTGTAGAGAACCACTACTATTGTCTCAATTCGATGTTGAATAAAAATGTGTACACATGGTCAAAATACACACATTAATATTTATATGTAAAAAAATATTGAATCTATTAAAAAATTAATAATCATCAGTAATTATCATGGAAATACTAATTCGACCATAATTTATCATTTAATGCCCAAATTTTCAATAAAAACTTTTCCTAGATTAAAATATTATTCAACCACTTGTCATTTTCACAAATCAGAACTAAAACTATGATAATACAAAATAAAATTAATAATCATGAATATTATATAATTGAAGACTATCAGTGAGAAGTAACCCATTTACAAATAACCATTCAAAATTCTATAATAAATAAAATTTTGTATTTTTTATGAAATTAACTTTTTATAAAAAATGGTTATTATAAATTATGTGTGCGAATATAAAAATCAGTTTTCATCACCCTAAACAATTTTTTTTGGCAATATTGATGTTATAATAGGAATCATAGGGTCAAAATTAAATAAAAAGTCACATTTCTATTTTATGTATACAAATATTACTATGATTAAAGATAACTATTATGACAATGCTAAAAACATTATTTTCGATGAATTATTTTATTAACATTGTGTAACTTTTATCTAAAAAAAATTAATATCCTATAAATATTTAATCTATTATAATATTTAGGACAATATATAAATATATTATCAACAATATAATTAAAAAATAATGTTATTCAAGTATTGGAACACTTAATAATTAAAAAATGTTTTTATACAAATTGTTTTTAGGTATTTTAAATAACTTAGTTAAGAAGTTAATTTTAATTTTATTAGAAATTATATGGGATTATATATAATATAAGTCGATCCTCATATATTCAAACTGATATATTATGAGTAATCATATATATTTAATAAAAAATATATTATTTAGTTAAAAACTAATTACCAAGGAAATAATTTGTAACATGTAAAAATATAAGTGTAAAAAACAGAAATCATATATATAAAATATGTGAAAAATAATGGTTGATGATTTATTGACCCACACTTCTATATACATAATTATGGAAAACTTTTGAATCCATTGACCATTAAATAGAGTCATGGATTCATTGATATGTATTGTTATTTTTCATAAAATTCAATTTTCCACTACATAAAAAATTATATCAATTACACCCCTTAAATGCTACAATTACCCAAATTAATATTTTTTAAAATATACACAATTTACCTCTACAATAATTCTAATGATTTACCATAATCATATTATCTCTATATGTTGTCTTAAACATATTATTTCCATAAATACTTAAAATATAATGTTGAAGATCTCCATGTGTGTAACATTTACACAAATGGTGTTCATTATATTCCTCCTATGAATCTAATTTGTAAAATAAATTATTATTACGAAAGTATTATTAATAATATGAAATGTTATCATAATATATTTTATCAATTTCTACCTTACCCAAATAATATTCTTAAAATAATTATTTCATCGTTTGTATGTGCAGGTTATTTCCCTCATGAACAATATGTTCGGTCAATCGGAATGGCCCGAAGGCCTTTATTTTTTTTATTTTTTTGATATTACGCCTTTTAAGGGGTGCAGTGTAACCCTTACAAGGCCTGAAGACTTAAAGACAATTACATGACCTGAAGGTCTTAAAGGAATCTCCAAGACAAGACAACTTGGAACTGCTCCTCCCCAGCATATGTCATAATATCTGCACTCCACCTTCACAGGTCTGGTTGGCTAGTTATCCTATTAAAAACTACACAGGACTGGGACCGATGGAAAATTCATACCCTCTCATTCTTCCAATTTTGTTTTTCTATCCTCTAGTTAATGTGCCCGCCCTGAATCCTCCTTTGAAGCATTGTCCCTTGAAGTCTGACTGGAACATCTACATTTCATATGTCCCAAAGGCCTTGGGGTGCCCCGAAGGCCTTAATGTGGACCGAAGGCCTTGATAATCAAATGGACAGAAGGCCTTGGGTGGCCCAAAAGCCTTGCAGGACCCGAGAACCAAACTGGTGGCCCAATTCCTTAGATGGATGAAATGATCTAGATGCTACAGTACCAAACAGTATCTACTACAGAACCTGCTACAACCCTACTATAGTATCTTGGAAATATGCCTCCACCTGGATTTGATCTCGGGTCTCTTGGATGCACCTATCGAGGCCTCACCTACCGGGCTAAGGCTCATGTGCAAGACATGGTTGTCAATTATGTCCCCCTCTTTACTCGTGTGGTGGGTCCGCCAACCCAGGGAGATATGCATTCCCCAACTATACCATGGCGTTGAATATCCCGGTTCATAATATGAATAGTGTGTGAGCCTGGTGGGACTCGAGCCTGTGCCAGTTCCCCAAGATAGCGAAATGGCCCTACTGTTGAACCACTCAACAAACGCCCTGGGGGATTTAATAAAATATTTAAATGGATGATTTCAAAGAGTTGTTTAATGAAACAATACATTATTTTTAACTTGAATAATATTTTTAAATGAAAAATTATTTTTATCCATACCTTCTTTATATTCAATTAAATATAAGAGTGCACCATTCATACGTGCAGATTACCCCTCTATATAATGATACATTTCATTATCCACTTCTACCTTGCGTCAATACGTATTAAAATGTATCTAATGTATAGAAATGATATTTTTTACACTATTAATATGAATAAATGAAAATATTTTATAATATATATTTTATATATGTAATAAGAAAAATATAGTAAATTTAACTCTATTAAATGATCATATCAAAGACCCTTTTAAAATATAGGTCCATTTTGGAAACTAATGGAATTGTATATTTTTTTCTAATGGAAAACAATTTTTACAAATATATTTTTTTTGAGGTTACAATTCTATTTTATAACACCATTTTCAATGGCCATCTTACTAAAATTGTGACGGTTATATTATCCAAACAACCTCTCCTGTAACCAGTGTATCCAAAAACATTATAATAAATTATTATCATGTAATAGTTAGTGGACTTTTTATTGTAAATTATATAATAAAAAGGGTTTTCTATAAATATTTAATAAACTTAATCGGATTATCCATGAATTTAGGATAACATAAAGGTTATATCATGACTTAATGTAAGGGCTGTTTTCAACCACCCACGTCACTTTTGAGTTACATGTTCTCTTTATCTTCATCCATTTTACCAATTATTCTTCTCATGTATTTCTAAAATATAAAATATAAAAATATTATATACACACATATATATATAAATTCAATGTTACCTTTTTTTAAGATATATTTTTATATTCCCTTCAGAATTCCATCTCTTACGTTGACCTTATTTAAGAGAACTTCAATTTGTCTGGTCTAAGGTGAAGTACCACATCCATCATGTTTTTTAACAATCATTATCATGTTTAAGACCACTAAAATGTGATTTTAAATCATACATGTTACTTTCTACTTAAATAAAAAACAATAATCCCTTTCTATCTATATAATATAATTTTCTCATTTCAAAATGCATCATATATGTGGTTAGATTTTACAAATCAAATTATTTTTTCAACATAATAAATCAATGTTAATGGATTATTCTTATTTATTATGATATAAAAATTAAATATTATGTAATTCCTACATATATTTGGATTCATTATGATATACCCTTCAGATGTTATTTATGATAAGATTATGAAACTAGCTTTTTTATAATGGGTTTTATCATTATTATAATTTACATATTGTATCACTACATCATGTGAAGCATGTTTCTTTTTACAAATTATGTTTCTAATTATGTTATTCGTGTGATTGGAATTATATATCATGATAATTAATTAGGTAAAGTATTATATCTCATGATATAATAATAAAGGGAAAGGGGACTGAACCCAATGCACCCTAGGAATTAGTCTACTGTGTTTAAGAGAATATGGAGTGAAACCGATCCACTATGGGATTCTGTCCACTATGATAGTCTTGGAAATGATATTTGAATTTTTGTTTTGATATCATGTTTTATGATTTTTCTTATAATTTATCATTTCATGAACATATTATATCATTCCATTATTCCATGTTCCCGTGATTATACCCATTACCTTTTTGATATCATGTTATTCCTCATAAAATATATCTATTTTCTCTCTCTTATGTTATCCTTTTTTTATTCTCATATTGGGATTTCTTGATCACCTTATTACTTATGTTTTTTCTCCAATGAATACTATGTATATTTATATAACCAATGGTAATAAATAGTCCAATATTGGGTTTTAAGTTAAGATGATTTAATTTATTATTAATATGCTGTGATTGTCTGTTTAATCTCCAAAGACACATTAACTCTTGATACTTATGTTGTATTTATAAGAAAAATATGTTAAAAGTAATTAAATAAATCATATTAAAGGTCACCGTTTCTTTACAACTAGAATTAGCATGTACCTATACTGGAATGTTGCATACAACTACAAACCTTCTTCACTCGAATTCTAGGTGGCTAAGAAAAAATTGGTAGGGAAATATTATAGTCCATCCAAGTGATCTAATAATAATGTGGTTATAATATCCTACCCATCGTCATTGACTTATGTCAAGGAAGAAGGAATTTTTCTTGGCCTTATGTGACATCTCCAAGATTCCAAAGGATAGTCATAAATTCTAATGGCTTCATTTACAATTTGGGTGGATGATTTTCCCTCTGGAGATAAATGAAAAACCCCAAAAAACAAAATCAAATAATCCTGACATGATGAATGATAAAAATGAAACACTACCCAATCATTTATTTTACATCAAACTAGCAAAGAGTACTATAGATAAAGTCAAACTACCATCAATGTAAACAATTTAATAAAAACTATAATATCTCTTGACTAATAGATGACTCCAAATCCACACATGCTATAAGTTCCAACTAAACAGCCCAAGAATCATGAAATAATAATAAATAAGTGTGATACACAACCTTTTCCTGTATCATGATAGATGATATCTTCAAAAGCACCAATCTTCCAAAGAATTGGAGAGTAATGAAACTAAATATATTTTCCCCAATGACAGCCATACTCGTGCTGCTGGGATTAAATATGTTAGAAATATTAATATAAAATAGTTTAAATAAAATAGTTCTAAAATAGATTCTATCAAACTATAAACTATTTCCATAACAAAATAATTTCCAAAAATATCCATTTTCCAAACTAATCAACCAATCAATGCTTTGAAACCACTTTAGAAAATTCCATTTTTAAATAATTAATTCCTTTACATATAACCCCAAATCCAACCATTCATACAACTATGGACCTCTCTATAATCATGAATGGTGAGTAATCCTTCCACTAAGATTTCATTTAGTGGGGCACTTTGATGGGGGACCTTCATGTCTATATATGTCTCAACCATTTAATTGTGGTGCTTTATGCCATTATCTATACAAATGAATATGATGTCTTGGAAAAAAACCATGCCAAATCCAAGAAAAATTCCACTGTGTTAAAACCATTTCAATACGAAACCCTTATTGTTATTGAAAAAAAAAAATTCAAGGTGAAAAACAAACAACTATATTCAAATCATTATTTTGAAGTCATGATGAAAAAACACATACCAATGACACACCAAATATCACAATTTCCACAAATCATCACTCAAAATGGTTTTTAACAATTATATGAATGTGAATATACAATAAATTTCAATAAAACCAATAACTTTCAACCAAAGACTCTATATTATATGATAGAATAGTTGGGAGTTATTACACTTCCCTTTAGTTTTATGTTGACATCAAATAACGACCTGGATAACATCCAATAAAACAAGTTAAATCCCCCAAAACCCACATTAGATATCTTTCTCTATAAATAAAAACACCATGTATTAATATATTTGAAATCCAAAACCATAGCTATACCCAAAATAGTAATATATCTATGAAATGAAGAGATAGGGTGAAGAATATCTCTGAAATTATATCAAGAACGAAAAATATTAATAAAATACCACAATAATATGTCTTCAACTCTCTATGTGGAGACCGCAGATCTCCTTTGGATCAGTGGGAGAACCATCCATGAACTTTGTTAACTGATGATATTTAGTTAGGGCCATTTAAAATGAAAAAATAATTAGTTATAGGGTAAAATAAGTGAGATCCACAATTTTCTAATCTCACATTTGACCCATGCATAGTTAGTCACATGGTTAGGAAAACTGCATGTTAATTTTATGTTAGCCACTTCCTCAAGGGTGGAATTCACATGGTCATCACAAATGATTTCCAAACTATTCAACAATATTACCGAAGACACTATCTCAAAAAGACAAAGCCAATTTTTCAAAATGCACAATTTATCTATGGTGGATGCATGGTTTGGTAAATCCATTTGATGCCCATGTCCCTTCCATTTTTTCCTTATGCCCCAATGTTCCTATAAGTATTCTAATTTATCCCAAACCACGCACCAATGGTTAACCTAATGAAAATCCCCAAAATTACTCTAAAATTTCTTCCTTCACTCCCAAGCATTACCTATATACTTTACAAACATAAAAATCATAAATAATGATGTTATGTAAAAAAACCATAGGTACTAAATTCTCCCAACCATTTTCCATTCCATTATTATAATGTAGAAAACCAATGATTCATTTGAATGAGTTTTTCCATTGATCTTTCATTTCCTCCTTTCGTTCCCAAGTCTCTTCATGGATTTGACCATGTTGTCACAAAACCGACACTATGCAATGATGTTTTTATGAAAGACATTATCTTGCATATCCATAATCTGCACTGGCGTGTGAATCAACAAATAATCCAACACTAGGTTAATGTGATCCCATCTAATCACATGGTAAAGATCAGTGTTATAATTTTTAACTATGATAAAAGGAACACATTATGCACCTTACTGAATCGTGGTGGAAATGCCAAATGATATACCATCTCACCAACCTATTCTAGTATCTCAAAAGAGATTATGTATCAAGGAGATAAATTTTCCCATTTACAAAAACAATGATGTCCAAGCCTTCAACATACCTTCAAAAAGACATGATCACCTAATGAAAACAATTATTTTTGTCGACGATGATCCACATAAGATTTCTGATGACTCTGTGATATTTTTATCTATTTAATAATCAACTGAATCTTTACCATTATTTATTTGATGAGGCCTGGTCAAAATAGTAAAGTCTCACTGGATTCCCATAAAAAAGTTGATAATAAAAAGTACACACTTATAATGCTTCAATATGATACATATTTATTGAGGCATGATATGTGTTATTATATATGAACTCCACTGATAACACATTCTCTTCCCACGAGACACAAAAATCAATTACAAAATCTTGAAACATATCATAGAATATTTGTATCATCTATTTGGATTATTCTCCCTCTTGAGTATGATACATCAAACACATTTTCATCTAAGTCCCATGGGATTTTTATAAGAATTTCAAGAAATGTGATGTTAACCTCATATCTCTGTCTGATATGATTGAAATTGTTATTCCTTGTCTCTTCACCACTTATCATCTATTGATTTTTGATAAGTCCACCATATGTGAATCAAGAATTGGGATGAAATGAGTCGACATTGTGAGTTGATACAATATCAACCATATAGAATAGGGTTTATATCCCATTCTTTGGATACCTTTTTACAAAATCCATTACTATATACTCCCAATTCCAAACAGGAATTGGTAAAGATTGTAGCATACCTTCTATTCGCCGATGTTTTTTCCTAACTTTCTCAAAAGTTAAGAACACTGAAACCAAATCAACCATATTCCTTTTCATATTGACCCACCAGAACTATTCCTTCAATGCCTTATAGATATTTTTTATTCAAGGAGGAAGAGACCATTTGAAATACTGGTAATTAATAATATATTGTTCATGAAATTCCATATGTCTGACCATATGATTTCTGAACCACATCACAAAACTCTCATCCAACTTCCATTCCTAAATGGTCTCCACACCATGGAGTTATGAAATCATCATAAGAAACTAAGAATCAGAAATCTGTGCCTCGTTTAATATATTTACAAATTGGGAATGACTGAAACTAGGAATAAAACAACAACATTACCTCATTCTTCCAATTCAACATGTGTTTCAGCTAGGACCAACATCAACTGTCACACATCTGAAGCCTCTTTTTCCAACTTAGCATATGACATCTTGCTTAATGCATTTCCCACCAAATTACATTTACCCAGGGTATATATTATGTCAAAGTAAAATGTTTGGAGATATTCCATCCATATTATTTGTCTGAGATTAAAATAAATTTATGAGAAAAATATGTTTCATGCACTTATGATCCGTAAACACTATAAATTTCTCCCCAAAGAGCCAAAATGGAAAGTCATCAAATCATGGACTACGACAACTAGCTCCAAATTGTGTGTTGGTATGGTTTTATCGTGATCCAAAAACAACATTGATCCATAAGTAACAACATGGTCTCTTTATATGTGAACACATCCAAAACCTAATTCCAAAGTATCACAATACACCATATAACTCTTTTCCAAGATTTGGAAAATTCATGATCGGTGCTAACCTTAGATAGACATAGATCTCTATGAAAGGCTTCTCAAACACTTTATTACATTGAAATAGAACATTATTCTTTATCAAAGATGTCATATGTGGATCTATTCATGAAAAAACAAAACAAATCATTGGTAATAGTCATCTAGACAAAGAAAAATACATATCTCCATGAAATTATTTGATTGTTTCCAAGAGATAATATCTTCTATCTTCAACAGATCCACTAAAAAGGCACTTTTAGAAATTAAATGGACAAGAAAGACACCACTTGTATCCAAAAAACACAAATTGAATGTTTTTCATACAACTAGTGGTCTTTCAGTATTTCCAACATTGTTTCCATGTGTTACTCATTCTCATCCCTTATCCTTGAATACACCAATATTTCATTATAAAACACAACAAATTAAGAATCTAAATATCACTAAATTATATGATTCATGAATTCTATAAAGACCACTAGTGAATTAATATGAATGAAATGCAATACAAAAAACCTCAAACTGGACATATCATTTTCTGAAAGTTGTTTCGAAATATCCTCATTTCTAACTCATAATTTGTGATATCCTAAACTCAAATAAATTTTAGATAACCAATAATATCCCATAAACTGATCAAACTGATCATCAGTTTGTGTGAGAGGATACCAATTCATTATCATAACTTGGATAATCTTACAATAATCCACACTCAACCATACAGTTCTATCCTCCTTTTGAAAAAAAAAGACAAGTGTTACACATGGAATTTTTCTCGGCCAAATGAACCCTTTTAATTGTAGTTCTTACAACTGCACTTTCAACTACATCAATTATAATGGTTATATTAGATAAGATACAAGTTAGATAGTATTATTCTCAGGAGGATATACATTATAAAATTTGCATCCCTTCTAACTGGTAATCTAGGAAAAGTTTCAGAAAACACATCTGGCAACTAATCAACCACTACTAAAAAACCATTATTCATGATCTATATCATAAATGACAAACTCAATGTATCTAATTTCAAAGAGATCATTCCAACAATTAGTTCCAACAATCCCATCTCGCATACCTTTACAATCATTTCTCCACTAAATAGATTCTTGATGCCATCTTCGGTTATGAAACTCATTTTTCATCTATAATAGTTGACGTGATACTTTAACATTGTAAACCTATTCAAACATATGATTAAATCAAATACATTCATCACAATCATAAAAAAATCAATTTCATCTCACCTCCTTTAATTTTTATTGAACCCGATCTACACACAAATTCGTTACATTCACTTTTTTAAGGAGAAGTTTGATGTTTTACCATAAAAGGAATCATATTTGGTCTGATTAACAAAAAATATCTACTAATTTAAGTAATAATGGAATGTGATTAACCAATTTAAAATTGAACTTTTATAAAGTTAGAATTCAAAAGAATCATACCTATAACCATAGAGAGTCTAGAATGATCATCCAATATAATCTTCATAGCTCCATATAATTTCTTGCTCGAAACACTCTATAACATATTTCCTTGTTGATATTCTCATTCCTTATGGGTAATGGGATTCTTCAAATCACCATGGATACCACCGTTTTACTAAAGATATTGATTCTTTTTTTTATTACAGATCAAAACAAATGATTCCTCTGATACCGAATATGTGCCTGACGCACTTGTCCTTAGAGCACTGTGACAATAGTGCTGAATATTCTAAATATGTTTTTATTTGTGGAATGATCTATGTTTTTTTGTACACTATATATTTATGTGTTCATGTGATCCACGTTGGAAACATCATTCTTTTATCTTGGATCATGGAATAAGGTTCACTAATCCAGTTGTCAGATTTTGATTCATCCTCCCACCTTGGAAATAGGTGTCCCACATTTTATTTCTCCCAGAATTAGAGTCCCCACTATTTCTAGTGGGTATCAACATTTTTTCTCCTCCCATTGATCCATAAATATCCCTTTTATCCACAGTTTCATTATTCACTATATATGGATGGTGCCTAATACCGAGCACAAAAATCATCAAGTGAATCTGCTTTCTCAACCCTGATTTAATGATGAGTGCCTTCTAAGATGTATTGGTTGTATCAATTGGTGAAATGTGACCTAAAGTCTAGAATTTTTCGGTATACTCAGTTATAGTGATATTTTCCTACTTCAGGGTAAATAATTCCTTCATTCCTTTAATCTTGAACGTGTGAGGATAGAATTGTTTGTAAATTTTTTTCTCAAAATCCTCCCAACACAGTTCTTTATCCACATTAGCCTACAAAAATAGGCCCCAAAACTGACGATCAAGATCCTCTTGCATATACATAGCCAACAAACATTCATCTTCAATGGAGTTCCAACGAAAATGAAGCTAAAATTCATCTTCTTCATCCACACATCTATATTATTTGGTTGTGAATCACCTTAAAATTTGGATGGATTCTGGTTCTAGAACTAAATAAAATGATCCAATTTCCTTGGTTCACTTCCCTGGATCCCTTTGTCAATAACCTGAAACACATATATGATAATATAAACTAGTTGCAGGTTCCCATGTGGCTTAGCTGAAACCATGTTCTCAGCAGCTTCCTCTGTTTGGTTCTTAGGTTTCATATTGGGTTCCAAATTCTATAAACACAACAACGTCATGATTATCACCCTCTATAAATTGAAGCATTATAAATTTAAAATTATATAACATCCTACTATCACAACAATGCTTACCAAAATCAAATTTTTCCATGTTTATAAATTTTTGAAGACATTCACCATTGTTTTGAAAATCAAACAATTTTCCATGTCGCTATTTCATATATTTTTCAATGTCACACATTTGGAAACACATTAAACATTTTCAAAAATCAACAAATTTTTTAAAAATCCTAAATTATTACTCAAACTAGTGTATACACTCCTAGTGGGACGCCATTCCCCAAAATAATGTCATAATTATCTCCTTAAAAAATGTGATTGTGATATTCTAAATACTATAAGTGTCTCTAAAACACTTTTGTTCGTAACACCCAAATATCATGAAGTTCAATATAAAATGGTTAGATATTTCCTTTTATTGTCTAAAGTTTATGTCTTGGGAAACATTATTCTTTCTATGAACCTAACTCAATGAATAAAACATGATGAATTCCAATTTTAAGATTAACATAATTAATGACAACTTGTTCTCCAAGGAAATGACCATTCTAATACCACTTGCCTCAAATATACTTGGGACTGAAAAAAAACCGATATCATTTGTAACTTTCTGCCCATCTTCAATGGCTTGATTCAAGGAGGAAGGAATGAATTTTTTTTAAGAGACAACCCCAAGACACCAAAGTCTAGTAATATATATTGTTGGATTAATTTAACGTTTTGGGGACTAATTTCCCATTGATGATAAAAAAACAAAAAAAACATAACCAAATAAACACTACTTGATGCATGAAAAAAATAAAAATAAACATAAACATTTAATTTATATCAAATCAACCAAAGAGTATAATAGTCAAAGACCATATAACATCATTGTAAATAGTGTAAGACAATCTATCAAAACATAATAAAACTACATGACTACCATGCTCCACATGCTCCATACTCCAACTAAACCACCCCATATTAATGACGTAGTACAATAGATGTGTGATAATTTACCGTTACCCATATCCTGATAGATGATATTGCTAATATAACCATGATTATATTACAGGTGGAAGTAATAAAAATCTATAGACTTACTCCCAGTGACATACCTACTCATTCTAGTGGGATAAAACATGTTTGAATATATTATATAAAATAGTTTACAAAAATAAATCTAAATTAGTTTATATAAAACTATAATCAAGTTCAATGACCAAAAAATGTCAAAATATTCTATTTTCCAATGTAACAAACCAATCAATGCTTTGAAACAACTACACAGAATTATATTTTGAAATAATTAATTCTTTTACACATAACAAAACATCCACAAATGCATGAAACCATGAACCTCCTTATACTCGTGAGTGGTGAGTTATTCTTCCACTAATTCATCACTTATTGGGACACTTTGATGGGTGTACTTGATTCCCATATCTATCCCTACCTTTTGACGGGGGTACTTCATGACATTATCCATCCTAATGCCCATGATGAAATTCCACAAAACCAAGCCAAACCAATTCCAAATACACGTGTTTTCAATCCATTTAATGAAAACAAAAATATTTTTATTGAAACCAATTTTTTTGTGCATCAAAACTAAAAACTTCATTAACATCATCATTTTCAAATCAAGGTATCAAAATAACATACCAGCGACACACCAAATTTACCCATTTCCACAAACCTTAACTCAAGAGTGTTTTCAATAATTTTTCTTAGTGAATATACAATCAATTTGAAACTAATACTTCATGATATAAATTATAGGTGTTTAGAGTGAATCCACCTACATCCGGTTTTATTATGAAAATGATGAACAACACGATGAATATCCATGAAACTAGGTTAAACCCCCAGGAAACCAACTTATATCTATTCCCCTATCAATAAAAAGACAATATCTAAACATATATGGGATCCACAACATTATATCTAACCAGAGTGGGCATGGATCTACAAAACTGGGAGAGAGGGGCAATAATATCTAAGAAACGCTATCGTGAATGATCACTTGCTATGGGAATCCAGCTGAAAATCACCAATGGATGCCTTATAATTACCTATAGATTGATTTTATAGCCCTATTTGACTATTAGGAGGAGAGAATATTGATTTAGGGCCACATAGTATGAAAAAGATAGTTATAGGGTAAAATGAGTGAGATCCACAATTTTAGGATCTCACATTTGACCCATGAATGGATAGTCACACGGGTTGGAAAAGAATTCAGTAACCATGTATTAGACATAGGCTAAAGTGTGGGCTTCTAATGATCTTCTTTCATGGATTCTAAACCATGCGCCAACTGTGTCAAAACCACTTACTCGTAAAGACAGAACCACTTTTAGAATACGTATAATTTCTCCTTAGTGGATGCACAATTTAAGAAAACTGTAAACCACATGTATGTCTTCCTACTTTCCCATGTATCTCTATTCATGGGTTCATGTAGGTGTTTCATGGTTTTTCCAAGCCATTCACCAACCATTCACCCATAAAAAATCCACAAATGAACTCCAAAAGTTCTCCAAGCTCTCTCAAACTACAACCATATACAATGCATACCTAAAAAGGATAAATAATGGGATAACATACTAGAACATGGTGGTTCTACAATAATATTATAGAAGCATAACATATAGTGTAAATTTAATATAAAATCATCCCTTGGGTAACTCATAAAACAAGTCATTGGTGGAAACTAGAAAGTGTTTAATGAGTTGGAGAAATTCGAGCTTGTCCTAAATCCCCATAGGTTGGAACACCTTCTTAAAAAATATATAATTAATATATAAATAAAACATTATACATTATAATTATATCCAATTATTATACATTATCATGTAAATACCATCAAATAATATCATTAACATGATTAAAATATTCGAATATAGAAATGTTTATCTTAGCCTGTAGAATCCACAAGTGTTTCATAGAGAAAATATTTCTAGAGAACTTATTCCTCGTGTTTTTTGAATATAAAGAGAATATAATATCATTTTATGGATAAAATAAAAAATCAATGGTAGATAATCATTTTAAGATCAAAACAATACTAATTACATCAATTAATGTGTTATATCCATGGTATTTAACAGAATAGTGTACCAACTATTTGAAAATAGAAAAATAATCCATGTAATGTATTTCTATAATAATTACAAAACATGAAAAAAAATTTGGCCTGATGATCACTTATCCCAAATTATTTATTTATTTTTATACAACAATTATTTTTAAGCTTTAATGTGTGACGAAATTTATTAGTTGATACTTCAAACTTTTCTAAAAATAATTTATAATATGATTTTTTTACCAAACACTATGATATGATTTATTATTCAAATAGAATTTTTTTTAGATATATGGTAAATAATTATGTTTGAGAGTAAATTAAAATAGATAGGAGTAATGTTACACAAATTGGATTAATGACTCATCAAAAAAAGATTTCAAGAAAGATCAGGTTGGAAAAATAAATACTTTTCAAAAATAATATAGACCCAGACTTTTATAAAAAAATACAGATTAGTATATAAAAAAATATTGTTAATATCCATATTATAGAATTATTATGTTTATAATTCATCAATTTCTACCAACTAGGAAAATCACATCATTACTTGAGGAGTAATTAAATCACGTAACTAATGGTTAAGTATAGATATTTGACTTCTAACTCAATCATGTTATAATTGAATGAAATAGTATCACAAAAAAAGGTATTCCTAAAACATAAGAGAGATTGGATTAATTGTATACATAAATGTCTAATAAGTATTCAATATATGAATCAAATTCATGTTATGGGAAACCATTTAACACACTATCATAAACAAATAATGTAATGAATTCCAACATAAATCAACCAGCTACATCTCTGGTATCATGGAAGGGTTGTGAAATAAATAATTTAATTATGATTTTAGTATATATTTGGGTTCATGAACCCACAATGGAAATAATGATCATACCTAAAATTATCATAATTTATCATTGAAAATAATAATCATTCTTTGTGTACATCATAAAGGAAAACAAATATAATTCTTCATAGATAATTATGATATGTGCATATGATTTGAACATTGACTCAGCAAATATATAGATATAACTAATCATTTTTATTCATTTTTAACTTTAATATTAGTATCCAAACACCAGAAAAATATCTATCATACCAAATAAGAAAATATCTATCAACGAATAAGTGTAAAAAAATTTCAACATTTTTCTTAAATAAAACACATTGATATTGATTGATATATCTGACCAAAACACCATGGAAATGTATAATATTCATATTTTTGGAAATAGATTTTAGAAATTTTTATCATAAATTTAACAAAAATATTTGTAGGCATGTTCCTGTTATAGCCAAAAAATCATCTGAATGGTCAAAATAACAACCAATAACTATCGTTAATATTTATCAATACCACTGATCAATAATTCATATACCAATGTATTGTAAATATCACATATTATCAATTAAACAACATTCAACAGAATTATAATCTTAATTTCACGATCTCCAAAGTCCAAAGTGGTTAATAACAAAGCAATGTCTATGTAAATGTATCCCAACAATTCAACAAGTATAATTTCAATCAATATACCCAATTAAAATAACATTATAATTTATTAATTTCCCCCAAAATGATGAAATCCCAAAAATAATTTGTTTTTTGTTTATTCAGATTAAAAATGTGATCACCAAAAGGAATATGAAATTCTAGAAAATCTGTTGTACAATGGAGGAGGAAGCTCTCATTGAAGTGGTGATTTGACCACAGCTTGGTGAAATCACAAATCAAAAGTCATACTAATGTAAAAGAAAATAAAAGATAAAGAATATATTGAAAAAATGAGAATATATATATATATAAGTAATATGCCTTAAAAATAGCCATGTACCACCCTTGATTCTTAGCGAAAATGTATGGGATGATAAAATACCATGTGATCCATGGGAGGGTCTCTCCAATAGTTTGAGGAATTTTGGTTTGAAATGGAATTAATGGTATTGAGTAGATAGAGTCAAAAATATTTCCTTTAACAAAAAATTGACATCGAGATACTAGATATCTATAATAGTTCCACTCAGTTCTGAGTCGAACCTCTAGAATACAACCTCTTTTACTAAGCTGACCAAGTACACATTACAACACATAGGGTACTCAATGTCATATTCATGTTTTAGTAAATATGTTTCACCACCTGAAATAGTCTCGTAAAAATCAGTTCACTTATGAAACCTCAACCCATGAATAAAAACCCAAATGTTACCCTCATCCATCAAAATTCATGATTTAAACCCAAAATGAAAAAATAAAATTTTTAAAAGACAAAAAATTCAAATTATCCCACACATTCATCACATAATTCCACAAATCCAACCCCCACTATTTATAAAAGTATTTATGGAAAATTTTAATGCATTATATTCCTAATGTTGGTTATAAATGATGGATTTGACGTCAACTACAAGAAAAAAAATTTTGTTTTGTCAGAATTGTTTTCCAATATGTATAAAAAACAATCTATATCTAACAAGTTATTCTTAAAGAATAAATTTTAAATATTGAATATAGTTGAAGATGATTTTATCACTATCCATATTTGTTAATTGAATATTATAAATATATATTTGACATTAATAATGATTTCTTTTTTGGATGAAGTTAATCAATTTATTTTTATATCATTATTGTAGGAGACCAGGGATACAAAAATTGGAGTATTGAGTAATTATAGTCAAACTTTTAAATTGCTGTCAAATGATGTTTATGAAAAAATAATAAGTGAATACATTTTTAGGGGATAATAAAAAAAATTATATATGTATAATGAATGATGATGGTAGGGGAATATTATTTAATTTTTAAAACTCAATAGATATGTTCAAATCAATATGGTAGATCCCTGATAAATACAATGGATAAGGTTCCACATGTTGAAGTCTTTTGTAAAAGTGAATTTCAAGAATAAAATTAAATAAATGCTTAAGTCGTCATATAGTGTGTCAATGAATAATAATACAATAATATATGAATGTATTGGTTCTTAATATTCACATTCCTATATTGTTTCATACATTACAAGTCTTTTATTATTTCAATTAAACTATATTGGATAAATTTCTATCATATTCCATTCTTTGAAATTTTCTGAATATATATATCACTAAAGAAGAATTATTTAATATTTTTATAAATGATTAGTTATAAATAAAAACAAGTCAATAAATTATAGATGTTATATTATCTAATATATATTTCAGGACATTAAAAAAATTATATCCATTGAAAAACATTATTAAAATTCATATCGTATCAAATTTGTGAATGGATCATGGAAAATCACAAAATCTGGCATGATTTTCTCATGAAAAAAACTATATAGTAAAATTCGTATCTCTGATCATTCAAATAATATATTTATATTTTTGAATCCAAAAATAGATTCCAAAACATTTCATAGAAGATTGTTCCATATCACTAAAAAGGTAATGAACGTAATTAATGTGAATTAAATTCTATTAGATATGATATCAGTTGATATTAACTATTATAAGGATAAAATTATTTGAAATTAAAATAAATCATTATTTTTAAAGGAAGGAAGAACACCAGTGGTAGTAAAACTAATTCTTATGCTATCAAATATATGGAGAACCATGCCTTTATGTTCTTATGGTGGATGAATTTATTATATGACATTCATTTAAGAATGAACTAGAATGTTGATAATACATTTTTATGAAAATACATTATTTATTGTAATAAATTTCAATTTTTTTAGAAAATGATAAATGCGTGAAGGTAACATGTTTTAGAGTTCATAATTGTATTTAGAATGAATGTTTGGAATTAAAAGTTATCAATGAATAAAATAAAATTACTATATTAAATATTATTCCATGAAAACCATAAAAATAGTATTGATGAATACATGAATGAAACATCTGTTTAGTATTCTTGGAGTCTAAGGTTTCATTATTTATTTCCATTGGAGTTTTGGGTTAATTCTAAAAATATTGAAGCATGTGTAATAAATTATGGTTTGGTTTGTCCATTGGGGGAGAAAATACAATAGGTACTACTACGTGGGATAATGTAAAATATTTTTTTGGAATATTATTTTATCATATTCTCAAATCAATTATAATTATAAGGATAAGACTTATAATAGTCAAAAAATCATTATAACATATGTAAATGAAGAGTTTCGTTTTTTGTATAATGAAAATAAATTGAGAATCATAATATGAAATGTAATCCTTTATATGAATATACTTTATGATGATACACATTCATTTGAATATGATCATTAGAGAAAGGAACTGCTTTGTCATGAGTTTTTATATCCTGAATGAATAAAAGAAAAGAATATTTATTTAGGATGAGAAATATTCCGATAATCCATGTATAAAGACACCTCATTAAAGGTCAGTACAGTTTTTCATTCTTGTATAAATATAAGAATATATTTTAAATTATTTATTTTTAATTTAATGTTTCAAACCAAATTTCTCTATAAAATAATATAAGTTAATGACTAAAAAAACATGGTTTTATAAATAATGGATGAAAGTTCATCATTATATACAAATAAAACCTATATAATTTCTAATTTACCAAATTTGGAGAGAAGATTACATAAAAACTATGAGTATCATATTTATAAAATGGTTTTTGTAAAAGATATAATGGAATAATTGTGGTGAATGGGTTTTAATAAAAAGTAGGAATTTTTAATAAATACAATTTTATCTCTAGTTGTTATACTAAAATCTCTCAATTTTATATTGATAATTATTTCCATAGTTGGATTAGATTTTTAGCAGATGGGGATTTTGATTTCATTCAATCAAGGGGATTTTTAATAAGAGAGAGATATATCTATATACTGTGTTTCAAATGGGATTCACTATGTCTAAAAAATAGGATATTATTTATAAACTTAACTAGATTCTCTATTGGTTGAGGTATGTTCTAAATTATAAGAATAAATAAATTTGTAGACTCATGGGGGGAAATATTCTTTAAAATTTTACATTAATCAATATTATAATATAAAAATTATTTATTAATTTTTTAGTCATTCTATTATTATATGTGGAATTTATTCCCATTGTAGGGTCTGGGTGGAAAATTATTGATGAGTAAAAGAGGCCATTATTAAAAGAATTTCAAATGAAATATTTTTTAATAGATAATATGATTACATGGAAGGTGATTATTTTAGATCGTATCAACGCATCATTACAGATGTCTAAAAATAATATAGTAAAAATATTTATACAATGTTCAATATGATAAATGAATAATTATTTTATTTACCACTATTTAGTAACGACATGTTTTCAATGGATATGTCACATAAGCCCAGTGACAAACATGAAAACATAGAACTAATCACTCATAAATCTATAATAGGGTGTTTAAAGTATTCCATCATTTACAACAAACCTAACATAGAAAATTCTATTGTATTTATAAAAAGGAAAATGGTAAGTCCATGAATATAAAACTAGGATGACATAAATTGTGTTATGATATAATTTATGGTGATAAAGGATACATCTTTATGATTTAATGTTTGGATGACTTTATAATAATATATTCATGTATACTAGGAGGGTATAAAGTCTATTATGATATAATTTATGGTGAGAAAAGATACATATTTATTATTTAAGTTAGGGATTCCATTTTAGTTATCTACTAGTGAATACATATGTTAGATGATTCTAGTGTTATAAGTTCTATAAGAAATATTTTTACAGATAGTGGGACAACTGTGAGTTGGTTTCAAAAATAATAAATGACCATGTAATTGTTGATGATGGAGATAAAATAAATAGTTGTTACTAAAGATAGAAGTGTGATGATATAGATAAAATTATTTTGGATGAGTTTTATAGAAATAAAGGAGATATTATATTAATCTATAACAATATGATTATTTTATATCTCACAAAAAAAGTATACCATTACAAGATGAATCACATGTATAAAAAAATTATTTCTTTAGAGAATTATTAATTAATAGATTAGTAGTGTTAATTCAAATTCATGAATAGTTAAATATATCTAACAAGATGACAATGGATTTGGTAGTTGAAAAACTATCATATTTTTATACCTCAATTGGACCTTGAATATTATGAATGCTTGATGGGACCAATATAATGTGGACTACATAGGTAGAGGATTATTTGGTAATTTTATCTATGGGATCAAGTGGTATATTTTTGAGAGATGTGGATCCAAATTTTACTTTATCTAGGTTCTAAGATGAGCTCTCAATTTCAATGTACAACATTAATATTCATTTTTTTGTGTGTTATTAGGTTTTTATTCTCCCCTTACTATAAGTTCTATGGATAATTTTCTAGGTGTTTGGGTGATTGATGTCTATAGAAAAATTGGAATAACAAATGGTGTGCAAGGCAAATACAGAATTCCTTATCTAAAACACATATAGAGTTCACATGATTTTTTTTTCAAATATTATAGTTTCATATAGATCTCACATAGAGTTATAGAAATAAATTTTATTTTATTATATAAATAGACCTATGTAATAAAAAATTCAAATTACTTTGTATATATAAGATCTAAATTTTTGTTTCACCTGAAAATATTTTTCAACTATAAAATTAATTATTCATTTACTTCCATATTTTTAAATTTATACATGGATTATAGAATGTAAGATGGATTTATATTACAAAAAATCTTAATTAATATACCCTAAATAATTATTTTTTATCCCTTTTGTGATCATAAGTTATTATACTGAAATCACATAAATCATTTTGGATATTTTATAATTGAAATATCATTTTCGGTACAAATATCACAACATTGAGGATAGAGTTTTCTATAGTGATGTGAATCAATCAAATGGATTTCAATTTCCTATGTTGATCATTATAAATTTATGATGGTATGAATAAAATTTTATGATCATTAAGGGAATTATTTGATAGTTCATATAAACTATAATGGAATTATATAAATGGGTGTGATTTTTAAATATCAAAATAGTCAGAGTAATTAGAAAGTTAATATGGAATTCATTTAAGATAATATTTAAAAAAATCTAGTATAACTAGATTAATATAGTGTAAGTTCAGAGTGTTTTTATTTAATTAATATATATGATAAATTTTCATATATTTTTTATTATTTTGGATAAATATGATCTTACCTGTATTGAAATTACATTCTAGGTCTCACATATCTCTAGATTATTCTAGGGTTCTCTCTATCACCTCTTAAAATAACCATTATAGTTTCCTCCTAGGACCCATCATAGATTGATGATTATTTTACCCAGAAATGGTCCTTATTTTTATGTCACCTATTATTGTCTCTTTTTTTCCTATTTTATGAAAATTAATCCAATTTTTTGGGATTAGAGTTCTATCAGTTGATTTGATCCTTTCGTTCTAATCTTTTCAGTGCTTGGATTTTTGATATGTTTTTTTGACATGGAATTGGATGAAACTATATGTTATTTCCATATATTAGTGTGAAACTATATACTTAATCCATATTTTTACAACCCAAAAATCTTGATGCCAACCTCGTAATTTTATGGTGTTGTGAATGACATTTTTCTATGGTGAAGGAAATTGTGTTGGTTCTGATGATAAAATCTAATCTATCATCATTTCCCCATTTATTTTTAGTGGTATTCCTCACATAGACCTATCTTATACCATTATCACCTATTATTACAATCTATATAAATTGATATACACCATCCATGCTCTAATTGTTTTGGTTTTTAGATATTATGGAGGTGGTGTGGGTGTGAACATTTGATGGTTATTCTTTAAGGTGAACCATGTATTTTCATTTTATCTCATAGTTTATTTATAAGATATTCCTATTTTAAATTATGTTATATTATTTATCCTTATTACCAATTAATTATTATCTATTTTTATTCCAATATTTATCCTCATTTGTTTCTCAAGGTAATATAGTGCATTTTGTTCCACTATATTACTTTTCCCTTCATGTTGTTATTTTTTTCTATTAAATCTATTCTAATGGTAGTTACACTAAATATTAGTGATATGGTTCCTAAAAAATGTATGTGATGTTTATTATGGTTTAAAAATAATTATATTGGGAAATTTCCATGTAACTGGTGATTTGGTTTGGTTAAACATCAGTCATACATCAAGGAGTCTAGTTCATCAGCAGGGAGAAGATTTACTTTTCATTTTCATTCAGTGGTGTTTCTTATGTTTATTCTTGATATATATGTGGTTTTATGTTATCTATTATGGTAGTTTCATTGGATTTATTTGGGTGACCTAAAATCATTTCTCTATTTGGGGGTGATCGGTTGTGTTCGGACAATATTATCGACTTTATCAGTTAGTGGGCAGTCCTCAACCAACATGTTGTGATATCCCGAGGCATGAGCTTCTGGAAAAATCATTAGAATGGTCTCATAAAGTATCCCATACATCATTTAATTCCTTTAGGATGACCATTATATCTACATTCTATGGACTTTGGTCAAATTATAATTCCCTCATGGGTATATGAGATTCAAATATTCAAATGATTTTTGTTTTTGTTTTAGTTTGGTTTATTATATAATTTCAGTGATGAAAATGTTTCCAACTATCAGATTTTGATCCCTAAAACCAACTAATTTTCAGATTTTGATTACCTATTTATTCAAAGGTCTCAATATTAATTAATATCCTTCCACTTGATGAGTGTTATTTTCCATAATATTCTTCTGATAATTTCCGTCAAATATTTTTCGGATCAAAAAATATATAGTGGTTCCTGACTATAATTATAATCTTTAAGTGATATGAAAATATTCTTAAATATATGTCATATTACCTAGAATAAATCATCTTATGGTACATGAATTATTTTTACACTACCATGTGGGGGGTAGTCATAAGAAATGGTGATTCCAACTCATGATGTTTTTTACTTTCTAATATCGTCGAGAAGAGGTTATGAGGACGGACCAGTGAATATGAAATCCATATTTTTCTTATATTTGGAAAATAATCATTTTATTACTTTTTTAATGGTCCATAAACTTGAGATAATTATAAATCATAAATATAAATCATTACATTAAAATATTAATGAAAACCATTTCCAAAAATGGCAACAGTGTGGTAGGATACATTGTGTGTGCAATAAGTGATATGAAAATAAAAAATAACCCATGAGATGTTTTATTTTCCATTAAAGTTAATAAAAGTAGATATATAGGGTAGTATTATTTAAATGTAAAATGTTAATAAATCAGTATCCATGGTCATTAATTGATGAGTTCATTTCATTTAGTCAATGAAACTTATTTCATGTATATTTGTGGATGAAAAAAGTATAAAACATTCTTTAAGAGATATAAAGGGGAAATATTACACACTAAGAGTTCATATGGGGTATTTCTATTGTGCCATTAACATCATTCTCTAAGGGTTCCCTAAAATGTTTTTACATTTTAATATTTTACCTTAAAAAACTAGAATAATGAAACTAATAATGAGGCCTTGCAGATCACACAGAATGTGTATTCATATTCTTTTTTAAATTATTTTTGAATTTAGGTGTTTGAAAAAATATTATCTGCAGGCATGGTATTAATAATTATCTAATCTCTGTTTATCTCATTAATATATTCACTATTTAATCGAAAGAATACATTTAATTTCAATTATAAATAAATATTGTTTTCCATTTATAAATTTTATAAAATTTATTTACTTCCTTTTTTTATCACCGTTAAAAATAATCACTTATTTCATTTCATGAAATTATATATTTATTTATTTTCGTGATATTGAAATTAATATTTAATATTTTTAAATGAACAATATAATATTATTTATTTATTTATATAAATCATTATTATGCATGGTTTGATATATTAAATAGAGGTTTCAGGGGTTTTCTTAAGGGTCAATGAAAAATGATGTATTATATTTAATATCACTTAAATAAATTTTGTATTTTTTATTTCAAAAATGATTTTTATACTATTTACGGTTAGTGAAAATCACGAGAATATGATATTGTTCTTTTTATTTGATGTTAGGGTTACATAGTATAATCCTTAACTAAAGGGCCTATGTAAAATTACTTACTATCTTTCCCTGTGTATATAACCAAACCTATATAATTTTATGGTTTTGTGATAATTTTTTAGCATTGTGATATTTTTACAATAGAATTAAAAAATAAACTAAAAATTCTAATGAATAAGTGGAATAAAATAATAATCCTCTATTCGAATATCGAGAGAACAAGAGAGATATTTATTTCATATTTAAGGATTTTCTTGTGATCAATGATTAATTAGGAAATTTGATTGGTACATCCCTGTTAGTACCTGATGTTCAATCAATAATGTTATAAAATTCAGGGAGTACATGTTGATACTAATAAGGGATCTCTATTTTGATTTTTCATCAGAATGATAAAATGATAATAAGGGTAATCATATTTATCAAAAAAATAAGTATTATTTAGCTGAGGTTTTTTGTTTTTATATATTAGTTTTAAATTAAAATGGAAATGATATTATCAGAAAATATTTTTTTCAAATTTTTTCATCTATTTTGTGAATTTATTAAAATAAAAAAATGAAAAAAATTATTATTGGGCATGGTCCCAACTATATCTACTACACCCTAAAACCTTTTTGCACTAAAACATAAAGAGTAATTTTTAAAAATAAAATATTTAAAGATGCCAATAATTAAACTTCACACACTCACCCTAATAGTATGTATATCCATTACATATATCCTTTTACAATGTATTCATACTAGACCCATAATTTTATATCATGATTCCTAATCAAAACATTCACATAGGGAAATCATTAGGAAATTTCATTTTTCTAGAAATATGAACAACTTTTTGTACATGATTTTCAGCCAGGTAAGAAAAATGAAAATAATAATATTTGACGTATACCTAAACATTAGGAAGGTTGGGTGGCAGGAAATTATAAATACAATTATAAATCATTATAAATATATAAAATAAATCATTATATAAGGAAACTATATAAATTATATGATCATGTGATAGTGATGAATGATTGAGCATCATCACTTGATGATCACTTGAATTATAGATCTTTAAGGAAAATAGTAGAGTGTTTCAAGATAAATAGAAATAGGGTTTCAATGATCAGATTCTATAAAATGTATCATCTAAAATTATTTTCTACCTTATCCCTATGTAATTCCCTGACCACATAATCCATGAGCCGGTGCATTTTTTTAATAAATTGGCATGATTAGAAGGAATCATGTCCTGAAGAACCAATCAGTTTAGCAGTCATGGAAAATAGTTCACATACATGAATGTTACATTACACATTCAAACATAAAACACAACATAAATAATCCTTTGAGAATTCCATTATTCCCCTAGATAATACTTTCATATCAATCATAATACACATCTTAGAATCATGGGAAAACAAAACATAAGAAGGGGTGATCTCACATGCTCAGTAAGGGTAAATAATTATGTGGAAGCAATGGAATATTAAGGAAAATGTGTAATAAAACAATATCCTTTTAAAAATAAAATTGATAACAATATGGTAAAAATAAATCAAATATTACCATTTAAACTGGAAAATTGATATTATACTAGTCATGTAATCACATATAATGACAAATTTCATAATGAAGGAATGCATAACGTGGAACGTCATAACCACATATTGAAGTACTCGTGCTAAGACTACAAATAAATTTTTTTTCAAGGCCTTGTACCAAGACACTAGTATGTATCATGAGACGTACTAATGCATCGAGGGGCTATGGAGGGCCATGCCTATCACTTACTATGTCCAATGCATTCCTCATATGAGAAGGGTAAATCAAAACATAAACATTCATATTAAAACCATCAAAAAAATGAAAAAAATTTAAACATAAACCATGAATGGTATAAAAAACATCCATACTAAAACATATCAAAACTCTTTCAATAAAATATAGAAATTTGTATTATAATAAATAAACCTCAATCATGAAAATATCTGTTAAAGGAAGTTGAAATTGTTGAAAATGATCTGTTAAACTCATTGAGAGAAATAACCTTTTTTCTTGAAATCATTTAAAAGTCATACATTATAGAAAAGAAGACATTTAAAAGACCCTTTTTAATATGTTTGTCCCATACCCCATTGAAACACTTGAAAGGAATTAAAATTTTGAAACTTTCATTTCCATATAAATAAATCCTTAAAACTATTTTGAAAACGTAGACATTAATGAGAATGATTTCGAAGAATAAATATTTAAACTATTTACAATGATGTTTTAGTTAAAGAGTCCCTTGAAATGAATCATTTTGAAAACTATTTTATGAAACATGGACATGGATAATAAATATGTCTGAGTAAAAACTTACACATAAACAGTCGCAGATAATAATGAGATAGAGGAATTAACCATTACATTGTACTTTCCTATGGTCGAGGGTAATTTTTCCTCTTGTATAATGAAAATAATATGTTATTAAATTATAACAGAACCATAATTATATTAATAATATCATACATGATTTAATTATATTATTATACTACAAAGTTTATCATAATTTCTTTGTTTAAATAATATTTCGGGTAATAATCACTTTTTTATCCTACTTGTTTTAACATGTTATTCCTGATCATATCACTTATATCATGATTTAATTTCTTCCAGAATCTAGAACATTATTTATATATCATATATATTCATAATATAAATATGTATAATAGATAGATATAAGAAATGGAAAAAAATATTTATGGAGACGTTAGGTCGTACACATAAACACCGTTTGACTTCTCATATCATATTAAATGGAAGTAAGTGAATGAGATATATGATAATAAATAAATAAATATATATATATATATATATATATATATTTACAGTATTATTATTATTTCATATATTAAATACTTATTAATAATTTATATTTTTATAGTCATCATTGAATGGTGAACGTGGAAATGAATCTCATCGCGTCACGGAGACGGTTAGCCGTACATAAGTACGAGCGATGATATCATTCTATTAATGGTGAAATAATATGTAATTTAATGTTATATTATATATATAAATTTATTAAAAAGGATTATTTATTATTTACATCAATTATACTCATTATTATACCCATCCAAATAATGAAGTGTTGAATAAAAAACTACACCACAACGTGAAGACGGTAACCCGTGCGTACGCACGTATGGTGACTTTGTCATTAAAATGATGGATAGAATAATGAATATGGTTGTAACATATTTATAAAAATATCTCATTATGTAGAAGGTTATATATTTATTTTTTGGGTATGGAATCAACAGAGAAATAAATAGTGGAAGGTGAAAATAACATTTAAAGAGTTGATGAAACAATTGCCTCTTCTCCAGGTTCATCCTTTTGAATAGAACAAAAGGGATTAATAAGATGTATTTATGATAAATTTAAGGACATTATTTTTAAGTGAGGGTAGTTGGGAGGTGATTTGATCAAGTTATGACCGACCCAAATGGATGAGGAGGTGTGGATTTAAGAGAAGGTGAACAACCCTTTAATAAGGGAGGTCAGGGGAAGTATAGGAAACATTTGAAATATTAATTGATAATAAATTAATTTATGATTATAATACCTCCAAATTGATTAATTTATATTATATGGTGTTTATGGGTCTAAATAAACTCAACCATTTGGTTTTTGACATGTTTAGGTCACCATATTGACCATATCTTTTATATATAACTCTTAGTTAAATAGTTTAACTTTTATAATGTTTTCGTATATTCCTACACTATATAGATAATAAACGTACTATAAATTTACAAGATAAAATAAAGTTGTTCATTAATAAAATATAAAATATTATCTATGTCCTTTCATATAATGATATATTTTTAGGAATAATATATCATTTAATAAAATATTATTTATTTTGAAAAAAAAATTTGTCAATTTTTGACACTATTTAGTATTTGGTATTTGTGAAGGTCATAAAAACATGATGACATAGAAAACAACACATTGAATCATCCCTGAAATGTCATATTAACCAAGAAAATTCTTGTATGTCTTCAAAAGGATCAATTTTTATTTATTTTAATAATTATAATGTCTATTATTTTAATATTTCATTAAGAAGTTAATTACTCCACCATCATTGTGTGACAAATAAATTTAATTATTTGATGTCTAAAATTTATAAAAAAAATACCATGATGTAAGAAATATTTTTTTCCTTTTAATTAATATTTATAGTATAATTTATCTTATGTATAACACTATATTAAAAATACTATAGTTATTAAAATTTGAATTTATCACTTTTAACTCTTATTTAAATAAAATTATTAAATTTTCCAATTTAATCCAAGTGGGTAAAAAATGATCATATTTTTGTCCTAAGGATGATTTTTGTCAAAATAAACGTTTCCAAAATATTTAGGACATGTGTTGTGGTAATTATAATTTATTTTTTACATTTAATTACCCTATATACTTTTAACTATGTTAAATAAAAATCAAAAGTAACTATTCACCAAAAATTATTTTCATCCTATTGAACCAAAATTTACACACTGATGTAAACTGTGTCTCTTATATTATTAAAATTCAATTCACAGAAGATATAAAATTACATTTTATGAATATTTCCAAATGTGCCTAGAATGTTGGTAAATGTCTCTAGAAGATGGGTAAAAAGGATTTAAAAGGATTCAATAAAATATTATATATATAATATTCGTATAAAATGACTCCAATGACTAAAGTTGTAATAATATATGTATTATGTATATATTATTACTTTAATATAAATTTAAAAATAAATATATAAATGAAAAATTCTGTTTTTATCTACAACGCAGTGTTTTTCACAATTCATTAAAATTTGAATGTTTTAATAAAAATAATAAAAAAATAAACTAAAGATACTTTTGATATTCCAAATTAAAAAATGATTTATATTTTACCAAATTAAAAACATAAAAGTTTTATTAAATAATTTAAAATTAATTCTTGTTTGTCAAGACCAGAAAGTTGGTTCTTCATAAGTAAAAACAATCAAAAGAATGATATACGTTTATGTCAAATCTAAATGTAAAATTACTTGAAATTACAAAAAATGTATTAAATGATAAAAATATAATCTAATTATACTTCAAAACCATTCTAATATATAATTTAATAATATAAATTATTTTGATTAGAATAGTTTTTTTAATTAAATTTAGTATTTTATAGTATTAATCAAAATATGAATATTATCCCAAAAACACACAAAATTTACCCAAAATAAATTTTAATGTACCAATTAATAAAAATATGTTTATTTTGTAAAATTAAATATATAAAAGTGTCAAATATTGGATTTAAAGAGGGTTTTCCATTAAAAGTGGATAAAATTTCATTTTTTCAAAAATACATCTTTTATCTAAAAAATTGAATTTGTTCTTATATTATGTCTACTAAAATCATAATATGAATGATAAAATTATATTTATTATATAAAATTCAAAATTATGCTAATAATAATTATAAACTATTTTTGGATATCTAGTTTGGTGAGTCGTGGTGCGCTCGATCATGGGGTTTCATGTAGCCCAAGCTATTGAATTAAATTAAAGAGGTAATGTACTATCAAATCATGGTGTGTTAAATTCTACAATCCTTAAATAAATTTTTGCCTTGTAATTTGAAAATGTTATTTGAAAATAAAACGATGGAAATAGAAAATAATTTTTTGGATAACCCACTTCAAAAATACGGTTAATAAAATTTAGTCTTAATAAGTGGGAAAGGGAAATGAAAAACTCACCACCAAATTATTATCTCGAATAGGAGAACATTGGTGGAAATATGAGACACGTAATTGGAGGGAAAACATAAATATTTATTGGGAGAGATTGGGGTCATAAATCCCAAACAACAGAATAATAAATGGATAATTGAGGGCCTTAAATCCTTAAATCTATGATGATTTAAAATATCATTAGTTCAACAAACACATAAGGTATTATGATAACACATTTTTGGTTTTAATATCCCTTCCCAAAAGTTTATGAATTAATTTAGTCATAGAATAATAAAAAAATAATACTTGACACGTATAGTTCCATCCTTTAACTAATTCTACCACAAACTCATTTTTCACTCTAATAGATAATATAAATCAAAAATATTCAATTTATCATAATAATTTAGGGTTCCAAAAAATGAATTTAAAATTTATATATCAGACCATTTCAAAAAACTACATTATAAAATCTATGACATCACGTAGGCCAGTGGTAGGTGATGCACCCTTCTCACCCTTCGTTTGCATGTCAAAGTCTCACGGCCTTGTCGGACGCGACGGGTGGTTGCCCGACCTCCAGGTTGTCATTTTTATAACAATCCAAAAAAATAATCATAAGAAAGATTTTAACCATAAAAATAGTATCCAATGTCCAACATAACCCATTCCAAAAATTGGACTTATCCAAAATACTTTTGTCCAAACACAGAGTCCAAAATTTATAAGCAAGGTTAACCTAATGAAGGTCCCTTTTTCCACGAAATAACATTTGAATACATTCATCATGTATTCTATTAAGACATGGTAACACCCTGAATTACCATAAATCTTTATTTTAATATATATGTACTACCTTATTTATTCTGTATGAAAAATAATAATAAATATACTCCTTATATCCCTAAATGTTGTAACCACCAACAAAGATGGAATAAACAAACAATTAATTAGTTTCAAGGTATTCATGAATATTCAATATAATTTATCAAAATCAATCATCCCTTATTCCCAAATCATTACCTCTGTATCAGGACCATATAAAGGTTTATCATTCCCTCATCCATGTATCTTCCAAAAATATTAACTTTCTATTAAGTTAATTTTTATATTACCATAAAATATCAAATCCTTAATTAAATAGTACTACAGTACAATCCTTATATACTCTTAAATTCTTATAACTTTTACATCATTAATACTAAACTCAAATTACGCAATTCATTAATAAAAAAAATAAGATCGCTAATCATTCATCTTCATCCGTGGTATTATCATAACATGATTATTATGCAATAGCATCATTTAGGGTATACTCTGATGATTGGGACATTGATTCACGTAGTGTCCGAAAACCTTGCAGATGAAGAATTATACATTTGAAACCTTTTTCCTACCCTTGAAATCGCAATCATGGTGGCCTTTTTGACAACACATATAACAAACTCCCATTCCTTTCAAGAACTTCCTAGGGTGATTATTTCCTTAGTTTTAACATTTTAGAAAATCCATTATTCCATTATTATCTTCATCCAAATTTGTCTCTACCATCTTTTTCTTCTCTATATTCCCTTCAATGTCATGTGACTTAGAGAATTGTTTACATATCTTAGTAACACATGATACTATTTCTTCATATGATGAGAATTTGTGGGTGACTAATTCCCATCTAAATGTTCTCTTAAGTCCATGAAAGATGTGGTCCTTATTACTCTTTGGATCATGCGTATTGCTGGAGATCTCATTCCTACTATTGGCCTCCATTTATAAATTACAAAATACCCTAGGTTAGATCATAACATAATATAAAATTCAAAAACTAGAAAAATTATCAACATTAATTGCTGACTTTCACACATTCGGTCTCATAATCATAAAAATTATTTCTTTGCTGACATATTTACTCATACATCCTTCGTAATTTTTTGTACAAAAAATGTGAATTATCTAAAGCATGTCTCCCGGGAGTGTCAAACAAAGTGGTCAGTAAGGTTTGATGTCATGTACCAGGATTCCCCAGGTCAAGCCTGAAACTCAATGTTAGAGTTTTCACTCCTAGGAACATCTGTTCCAGAACCATGCCCACATGTAGTATCTAGATAGTGATGTATTTCTTGGAAAACCCACATAATATTTACATTACAAAAAATTTTGGATGCTCGTCTATACTAATTCCCAAATACTATAATAGTGTTATTTTTCCTAATCAAAGTTTATCTAAATCTACTTCAAAGGTTGTTGATAAAATTTCTCTGATACCAAATGAAACACCCTAACCCAAGAATCCCGGAGCCAGTGCATTAGTTTAATAGATTGACATGATTACATGTAATCAGGTTCCGAAGGACCGATCATTTTTTCATCCCTTGAAAATAGATTATATACATGAATGTTACATTACCAATTAAAACATAAAACACATCATAAATAATCCTTTAATAATACCATTATTCCCCAAGCTTGAACCTGCATATCAATCCTAATACCCTTCTTCAAATCCTGGGAAAATAAAACATAAGAAATTGGTGTCCTTAGATGCTTAGTAAGGGTAAATAATTTAGCATAAGATATAAACATTTAAACAAAATTTGTAATAAAAACAAACATTTAAACATAAAATTGAATATATTATTGAAAAAACAAATCAAACATTATCATATAAACATTCTCAAGGTTATTCTACTAGTAGAATAATCACATGTAATAAATAATTCCACGATGAGGGAATGCATAGATCCAGACATAATATCCACATAGTCAAGGCCTCGTGCCAAGACTAAAAATAAAAATTTCGTCAACACCTTGTACCATGACACCAGTTTCTCTCATGAGACCTAATGATGCATAGAGAGGCTATAGAATCCCCCCCCCCCATCACATACTAAGTCCAATGCATTCCTCATTTGAAAATGATGAAAAATTACATAAACATTCATATTAAAACTAGCATAAAAAATGTAAATATATTAATGATAAACCATGAATGGTACAAAGAAAACACTTCCATAGTCAAACATATCATGTCTCATTAAATACAAAATAGAACATTGTATTATAATAAGTAATCAGATATCGTGAATAATATCTAGTAAAGGATGTTAACATGGTTGAAAATGATCAGTAAAACTTTTTAAGGGAAATATCCATTTTCTATGAAATCATTTAAAAGTCACACAAATTATAAACAAATAAAATTAATAGACATTTTTTAATCAAAGTTTCCAATACCAAAATAAAAGCTTTTAATGGAATTAACATTTTAAAAAATTCATGTCTATATAAATAAATCGATAAATCCATTCTAAAAACATGGACATTAATGAGAATGATTTAGAACAAAAAATATTCAAACCATTTAAAATGATGTTTTTGTTAATGTTTCTCTTAAAATGAATCCTTTTGAAATATATTTTATGAAACATGGACATGGATAAAAAATATTTCTCAATAATAACTTACACATAAACAATCTCTGTTAATAATGAGATTATGAAATTTACCCTCACCTGGTACTTTACTTTGGTCGAGGGTACATTTAAACTATCCATAATAGTATGTTATTAAATTATACCAGAACCATATTCATATTTATGATATCAATAGTTATTCATTTATGATTTTTTACTACACATTTAATAATAATTTCTATGTTAATATACCATTTCGGGTAATAATCTCTTTTTATCGTACGTGCTTTATCTTTTTATTATTGATTATATCACTTATTTCATGATTTAATTTCTCCCTGAATATAAAAAATTATTTATTTGTCATATATATTCAGAATATAAATATTTATAATAGATAGATATATGAAATGGAATACACTGTTTATGGAGACAGTTGGTTGTAAGTAGGAATAACCGTTGTTTTTTTAATATTCTATTGAATTAATGCATGGGAATGAAATATATGTAAATTTATATATATATATATTTATATATTGTATAATTATTATGTCATATATTACATACTTATTAATAATATATATTTTTATAACCGTCTTTGAATGATGAACGTGGAAATGAATCTCATTATGTTGTGGTAATGGTAAGTCGTACATACGTACGAGCGACGATATCATTCTATTGATAGTGAAATACTATGTAATTAGATGGTATATAATATATATAGAATCATTAACATGTTATATTTAATATTTACATAAATTATACTCATTATTATACACTTTCAAATAATTAACTGTTCAATAAAATCTACACCACAACGTGGAGACGGTCAGCCGTACGTATGCATATATGGTGACTTTTCCATTCATAGGATGGATAGAATAATGAATATGGTTGTGCCATATTTATAATAACATCTCAGTTTGTAGAAGTTAATGGGGTTATTATTTTGGTATGGAAATAACAATGAAATATGAAGTAGAAGAAAAAAATAAATTTGAAAGAGGTGATGAAATAATTATCTATTTTTCAGGTTCTTTTTTTTTCATTTGAACAAAATGGCTCCTTAGATTGGATTTATGATCAAATTAAGGCCTATAGTTTTGTGTTAGGGTAGTTGGTAGGATATTTGAACACACTTCGTCCAAGCTAAATGGCTTTGGATGTGTGAATTTAGGAGATGGGAAAGAACCCTTTTATAAGGGAGGTGAGGGTAAATTTATGAAATTTTTGAAATATTAATTTATTATAAAATCATTTTCGGTTAATAATATGTCAAAATTAATTTATTTCTAGACTAACGTTGGTATGGGTCTAAATAATTTCATACAATAGGTTTTAGATGAGTTTAGGTCACCATATTAACCATCTCTTTTAGATTTAACTCTTAGTTAAATAGTTTAACTTTTACCATGTCTTCTTATATTCCCACACTATATGGTTGATAAACCTACTATAAAATGCCAAAAGAACCTTAAGTGATTCATTAATTACATATATAACCTTTTATAATTACTTTGGATGAATATTAGTTTTTTATGACTATTATATCATTTTTTAAAATAGTATTTTTTTTAAAAACTCATTTATACCAATTTTGAAACTATTTAGTATTTGGTTTTTGTGAATGTTCTAACTTGGTGACTTTGAAAAAAATAAATTGAATCATCCTAAGAATTTCATTTTTATCTATAAAATACGTTTAGGGAATCAAAAGATTCAATTTACATTTATTTTAATATTGATAATTTCAATTATTTTAATTTTTCATTAAGAAGGTAATTACTGCATCATCATGTTGTCAAAAATAAATTTTATATTTTATGTCTAAAAATTATAAATAAAATACCATAATTTATGAAATATTTTCATATTTATAATTAATATTTATAGTCTAATTTATATTATTTATAACCCTATAGTAAAAATGGTTTAGTTATTAAAATTTGAATTTAATAGTTTTAACTCTTCTTTAAATAAAATATAATAAATGTCCAAATCTAATCCATGTTGACAAAAAAGGATCATATTTTAGTCCTATGGATTATTATAGTCGAAATACACTCATCCAATATAATTAGGACTTGTTTTGGGATAATTATAATATAATTTTTATCTTTGTTTACCCTATTTACTTCTAACCGTGGTAAATAAAATTCAAAAGTTACTCTTCACCAAAAATTATTTTCATTATATTGAACCAAATATTACACAATAATATAAACTATGACTCTTTTATTTTTAAAATTAATTCACAGAAGCGGTAAAATTAAATTTTATGTAAATTTCAAAATGATCCTAGAAGGTGGGTAAATTTGCCTAGAAGGTGGGTAAAAGGCGTTTAAATGTTTCAATAAAATTTTATATATCTAATATTATTTTAAAATTAATTTGATGAATTAGGTTTTACTAATAAATGTATTATGTATCTATTTTTACATTAAGATAAATTTAAAAATAATTATTTAAATGAAAAAGTTGGTTTTTATCAACAATGGAGTGTTTTTTACTATTCATCAAAAATTAGTTGTTCTCTGTAAAATACCAAAAATTAAAATGAAGATAATTATGATATTCCAAATTTAAAAATTATATCTATTTTACCAAAATAAAAATATAGAATTTTTAATAATTAATTTAATATGAATTCCCATTGTCAAAACCAAAAGGCGGGTTCTTGAGAAGTAAAAACTATCAAAATATTGATATATGTGTGTGTCGAATATAATTGTAATATTACTTCCAATGACCAAAATTGGATTAAATGATAAAAATATAATATAATTATACATCAAAAACATTTAAATCTATAATTTAACAATTTAAATTATTTTGAATAAGAAATTTGATTTAAATTAAAATTTAGTATTTTTCTACTATTCATCAAAGTATGAAACATATCAAAAAAACGAAAATATTTATCCAAAATAATTTTTTGAATTAGTTCTAACTAAGATGTATATTTTATCAAATTTAATATATAAAAGTGTCAAATATTTTGTTGAAAAAGGGTTCACCATTAAAATTAAAATTTAATTTTTTGAAAAAAATTTCTTTTATCTAAAAAATTGAATTTTTTCTAATATTATGTCTACAAAAAACATAATATTGTTTTTAAAATTATATGGAGTATATAAAATTCAAATTTTAGTTAATACTATTCATAACCTCTATTTGAACAGCTAGATTGGTAAGTCGTGATGCGCTCGAACTCGGTGTTGCATGTAGCGCAAGATATTGAATTACTTTAAAGAGGTAACGTACTATGAAATCTCAGGGTGTTGCACCATCATCTTAATTAAAATCATAAAATAAAAGACATATGGTTTAATGTATTATTACTCCAGTGATCACTACCAAAAACCAATACATCATGTTTAATTTTAATGGGTTTCATTATAATTACAAACCTATCATACTTTTGTTAGATATAATTAAACCAAGGGAAATATTCATTACCAATTTAAAATATGTGAATCCAATGATAAAAATAATCACAAATATCCGATTAATGATTCATTCAAGATCTATCTTAGTCTCCCATTATCTCTTGATAAAATATTGACTATAACATATTCTTAAAATATATCTTCGCATTATGTCCTCCAATTAACGAAGTAGTGCATATTATTCTACATCACTATGTTAACTATGGGTTTTAGTACATAAAAACACATTATACAATTGTTTCATATCTTTTTAGAGATTAATTAAGGAACCTATAATAGATTAAGACAACATGATCATTTTATTGAAGTATAATATATCATTATAGATGATTATTCATTACATATCATGATAAATCACACATTTTAACCTATAGGTATTAGTACATTGTAAATTGAATACATAAATAACTTATTATACAAAATTTTTAACATCTCACAAATATATTTTTCATATGTGATTCCCTTATAAGAATATCACACATAATTCCATTCTTCGTAACCTGGAGAATTGAAACATAAGAAATAATTATCTTAAGGTAAACATAGGTGATATCATTCAAAGATCATATTTGAGAATTATTTGATCATATGGGTATGAGAATATAATCTATGATAATGATAATAACATTATAGAATAATAGTCAATAAAATAATGATCATATTTCTTTAGTAGTGGAAAAAAAGATAATTCATAATATAAAACATCAGTAATGTGGATGCTGATATAGGATTCATCCATCATAAGAAAAGAAAAAATAACATATCAATAACAATATGGGACATGTACAAAAATAGGAAATACATTATTTGGTCGAGTCTCACTACCAATTTTATAATCACATAATTGAAAAAGTCACATAGTTGATTGGGTTCACACATCAACCCTTACATGTTATCTCATTGTATATAAAGCTTTACCTAATGAAAGGGAGGGGTATATAATTATGGTATCAACTATAACATAATGAAATTTATACGTATCCATGATACATGATCATTATATCATTCATAATTCTAGAATATTTTAATTAACCCATTGTAAAGAAATTGGTTTCATGAAAAAATATACAAGACATAATCAAAATATATCAGGAGTAAAAAATGGTTATATTTTCATTAGAGCATATCCAAACAAAAAATAATAATAATTAAAAAATGTGGATGTTAATGGAATGAAATTTTATGAGGAAATTATAAAAATGATTTGAAAAATAATAATAAACATCCATAACATTTGAAAACTATTATTTAAACAAAATATAAATATTTAGAATATAAATTACTTTAGAAAACTATGAAAACCTATAAAATAAGTATCATAAGGAAAAAAATAAATGTAGAATGGGAATTTTATTTATATGGGAAGTTTTAAAAGAGGATATTATATTTAATCTTTTTTAGAGATTGTTAAAGTGAATCGAAAATGAGAAATATATAAAATGTTAAAAATATTCCATTTAAACATTTTAAAAATATAGTAGAAGATAAAATAAAATAAAAATAATAAATTATTTATTTCTAGGTAAGAATATTTTTGAAACAATATATATAATTTGGAAATATTGGATAAAAATCCAGGAATGAATGTAAGAGATATGGTCGATTCATCTTACAAACACCCTTACCAATAAATTGTGATCCAATGATAAGTGAAGTGATAAAAATAATTATAAACAAAATATATAACTACCAAATAATAAAATATATTAATATGATGTTATCAATCCATATGATTTCCCATTACTTATTATTTATATATTGACAATCTTGATTTCCATGTGAGATTAGAAAATAAACCCATACATTACACTTCTTCTTATTCGACCACATTCTAACTTCATATATAATAAATATAGGTTTATATATTTTTTCTATAATATATAATCATAGTTATTTTACATACGAATATTCATTTATAATTAATTTTATCTGAATTGATAGTTTTTTGTAATTAGAATTGACATATAGGTGTTAGTTGTTTCATTTTTCATGTAAGATTTTGTATGGTGTTTTTGGTCCTTACTCATTGATCATGGGTATATCATACCTAATATGTTAATAAATATTTGACATATTTTTGGACATATTTATATAGTCTTATGGTATTTTCATTAATTTTATGGTGATAGTTTACCTAGAACATTTAAAAAATATCATTCTTTGTACCTGGATACAATAAAAAAAATTGATATTTTAAATGAAAATACATATTAGTATTACCATACAATAATTAGTAAAACATATTATACTCAATATTGTTACATTTTATTACCATTATTTGCGTTTTCTTTAGAATTCATGATGTAAATGATATAACGTCGTATATGCAGTTTATAAAACTGGCCAAAACAAGAACACAATATAACAAATGAATGTGTAAGAACATGTTATCGTATATTAATATTATCCCATTCAAATAACCATAGTGGGTTTAAAAAAATAAACTGAAAATTTAGCTTCAAGATTATGTGAATAAAGAAGATATTGTGGGATATTTAATAATAAGATAAAACTCATGTAGAAGACTTTAATCTCCTCATAGACAACTAATTAGAAATTATTGATTTGGGAATCATTCATCAGACCAGAGTTTCCCAAACTAGGATGTGGATTATAAGAAAAGTAATTTGTGTTGTGATCAAGAGAAATTTTATGTAAAGGTTACTGTCGATGTGGGAGGATGAAAGATCCTTTTATAGTAGTTACTGAGGGTTGTATTTAAAAATAATGATTACATAATTTATAACCATTTCATTTTAAATAGGAAATTGGAAACCAATGAACAAATAATGGAAAATATAAAAGGTTAGGTCTATAAAATTCTTATACATCCCATTGTAAATTAATTTTTGTAATATTTTTTCATTATCCCTTAATTTAATCTTTTTACATTATTTTTCCTATTTCTATGGTGAATAACATTTAACATAATAAATTAATTTTTATGAATAAAAAATGTACATGAATTTATTACCCAATTTGTATATATTTATTCCTAATATAAAAGAAATTATAATGGATAATGTTTCTAATGGTCATAAAAATAAATTTTAATTTAAAATCATATGTATCCTAAAAAACAATTTTTTCGAAAAGTAAACTTTTTGATCATAAAATGAATTTATACTTATTAATAATAAATTTATAAACATTAAATGATTGTAAATTAATTAAACTGTATATGTACATATATAATTACGACCATTAATGTTGACAATTCAATTATTATAATTTTATATTTTAAAAAGACAATATATTTTTTTAAAACCACAAAATATTAAATTAGTTTTCTTTATGGTTACATAATAATTTCTCAGCCCTTATAAATATATTTTCATAATTTATCCTATAATTTTATCAATATAAATTTTTTATTTGATTCCTTGAAAATAATAAATTTAACAGAAATATATAATTCATAAAATAGTATTTTTTAATCGATGGAACATTCATAAGTGAATTAGATCCCATTTTAATTGAATCGTCTTCTTAGATTGATATCAGTGTGCCATTATGTGTTAACATTCCTTGCATCGAGATACATACTTTTAAATCTCCATCGTTATTTTTATCCCCAATTTTTTTTATCATTATACATATTTGTGCTTCTAAGATGAATATATAATAATTATTTGTGTGATTCATCCAATAGTTTCTTATTTAATTCATTAATTAAGGGAAAAAATATTCATTTTCCAAATATTTTCATTCTATCATTATCAATGTTGAACAATCTATTATTCCATAACGTATTTTATAGCTCTATTACGTACTTTAATTTCCCCTTGATCAATACATGGATGGATGTAAGATCTATCATTCAGAAATCAATTGATTTATCCCAATCTAGTATTATTTTAATGTACATAATTTTCTGCTCCATGGGTTTTTGGTATCATTAAATTTTAATAATGGATAATGTGTCTTGATCCTACCTACATAGAGAAACATCTGCCTTATTTAACATCCTAGTGATGAAATATATTGACATTTCATGTTCCATGATCAACTCCAAACATCCCATTTATTTTTTATTGAACTCGTATTTTGTGAATATATACATTATCATTTTAGGATTAATATATATATATAATATTTGTTGAAAAAAATATTTTACTTCTATATCATTGATGATTATAGTTCCGATTCTTGCACCAAATGATGTTTCAGGTTATTTTATTCATGAAACATTAGTTGATATGAGGAATATTCTACCACAATGTAATTATTAATGATTACACATTTCCATTCATCAATTTAATTATCCAGGTTTATCAAAACACCATCATCTTCAAGGTATTTTAATTATTGGTGAACTTACAAACCATCTCATAATATCTAAATTTTTTTCTTCAAAATCATTTATCCAAATGATCATGATTCCCTTCCATGTAAACTTTGTTAGTGTATTTGATTTCCATGAGAAATTAAACATAGTGACGTAATAATATCCATAAAACATAACAAAAATAATAAACTTGATTATATACATAACGCCATGATATTTTTTGATATATTAAATAAATTTTTTTTCTTCGATAGAATATGTTACAAAGAAACTAATTTTAAAAAAAATAGTGGTATACTATTGAAATATTATAATTTTATATAATAATTCTATTTGAGCCATTGGAATGGTGAGTATGGGAAGTGACAAATAAATTATGAAAATAATTAAAGATATATATAATAAATTCTATGGATATAAATAGATTACAAATGAAAACTAATATCATTCTAACGTAAAAGATATGTTTTCTAGAAACACCTTTTTTATACATGAAATGTATCATTTAAAAAAAATTAAATTAATAACTATTGGTGAATAATTTTAATGAAATGTATATATAATATATTATAAATAATTAATCATTAATAATTTTTTATTATGAGTGAAATACTAATTGATCTGGTTTAATTCTTAAAAATGTTTTTTCTTTCTAAAAACTATTTTCTTTATTTTTTGAATGCTTATTTTCAAATGAAAATATATAATTTATAGGAATTTATTATTAAAATATATCCAATATTTTGAAGAAATAGGGTCAATTTTGTTAAAGTTGTATATTTTATTTATGTTCATTATGAAAAATAACATTGGTAGATTTTGTTTCACCTCGGTATGGGTATAACGACAAAAATCAGGTAAAAACATTGGAATGAGGCTTTAAATTTTCAATATATCATTATTTATCCAATTGGATGAGTGGAGTTATATAAATTAAGTATATATATATATATAATTTATTTCCACTTCCTTCAATTTTTTATTTGTGATATTTATATTAATTCATGAAAAAAATAAATACAAAATATCACATTGTTAACTATAATAGCGCTACATTTTTTATATAGATTAAAAAGTGATATATTATATTATAAATGATTATTTTAAAGAATAATTAATTTTTTAATCAGGATAATTTGTATATATTTTTTAATAATGGAATAATTACCTTAAATTCTTACACAACGCTGACACAATATAAACTCAATTAACATAAACATAAAATAAATGATTTTAGAAATATTAAAGATAGTAATATTTGGGAGAATTATTGTGTTTCACAAATTTTAAATAGAAATATAAATTTTTTATTATTTTTAAAAGGGTTATTTTTTAATCACTTTTTAAATGTTTTATTTAAATTAATGTTAAATGAATTGTATTGAAAACAATGCTACTATTAATTTCTTTTAAATAATATTTTATTAAATTATTTAAAAATCATAAAAATACTACACGAGGAAAATTTGGATTAAAATTAGGATAAAATATCTTACATTGGACATTTATTATCTAATCGTTTCCATATATAAAAAATTATAACCCATTAATATAAAATAATTCATTACCATGGGCAGGATAACAATTTGTTAACCAATGGCATAAATAAATATTTAATGATTATAGAATCACCAAAACCAGTATAAATATCATCGGAAGATAATTTTTATAAATTTTTATATTTTTAATCAAATATGTTGCTATATTTTAGAATTTTTCATGAGAATTACATAATTATAATTTAATATTTCAAATAATTCCTACATTGCCCTTTCCCACCCTTATAAAAAGAAACCCCTTATTGTTTTATTTACACCACATTAAGAAATATTTCTCAACAAAACCCTATATAATTATATTATAAATATACTTATACACATTTTATAGGATCTAGTTTTCATAAAATACATTTCCAAGGGTCTATAAGAAAGGATCTAAAACAGCTATCCTGACGTAGTGGAAATCATCTTTCTCAACCTCTTCTAAGTTATTTTTACCACTACCCCATGAAAATATTTAGTATTAATCTTGGAAAAATACCATTAATATCATAAATATACATAAATTTTGTTAATATCACGAAAAAACAATTATACACCTTCTTTTATAAAAAAATCTATGTGAATATATTGCTCATGTGTAACTGTGCACAACTACTTGCACGCAGCGATACAATTCGTTTTTCACCACCATATACTGTGGATGGGTATTATGATGTGATAAATTTATTAAAATGATTGTTATGAATATATTATTATTCTATAAGTAAAATATCAATTCTACCTTTTTACCTTTAAACCCATTATAATATGATAACGTCACTCATGCAAACATATGGACTACTTCCTCTTTAAGGTGGTGTGATTCATTTCTTATTTACACATTAAAGGGATTGTAATAAGGATATATTTAATAAATATGTATGATCTATATGATATAATAATGATTATAATTTTTTTATTATTTACATTTTTTCAATCCATCCTTTTAGAAAAGGAAAATAGTAGTTATGCATACATACGACCTATAGTTTCCATTAATGGTATAATTAATTTTTATATCTCTTATTTTATGGGAGAATATGATTAAGAATATAATTATTATATTATTATATTATAATCTTGATTACTATTTTGTATATGATGTAACCATGAAAAATTTAAAATGATCAGAACTACCAAATGAAATTTTTCCTTAAAAACCAAATAGTTAACACTCAGAAATGATGATTTTAATAAACAATGGTGAATAAATGTATTTTAAATTTTGTAATTAGTATCTATTTTTTATTATAATTATGAAAAATATTGTGGTATATAATTATAATAAATAAAATTTTATTCTAAAATAATATAGAGTTATTTTATGAAAGTCAAACTTGAGGTAAGATATTTTTATCTAATATCTATTTCAATGTGACACATGCCATTTTAAGGTCTTGTATATTTTTTGTGGTGTATATACTACTAGTGATTATATTATATTATTATTATAATGACACTAAAAAATGACAATGGTAGAAGGGGTTATAACCCCTTCTAAAGACATTATCGGCGGTTATGAGAGACTGTCGCTAATGTGCCCGCCTACTGTTAGTAGAGGCGGTTTTGAGATAGCGCTGGTAAATGCGTGATGAATTTAGTGGTGATTAAATTAGCGGGGGTTTAAACCCCCTCTAATGTAGTCGAGATTTTACCACAGTTTCTTGCAATTAGTGGCGGTTATAACCTTATCCACCTATACTGGAGGGATTAGGGGCAGTTTGAACCTCCCCAAATTGTTAACTGTATTTAGGGAAGTTTTACCTAATAACAAAAATTGTTTTTTAAGAACCTCCCTCTATGAACCTCTTGTGTGTCTCGGTGTGGGTCGGGGGGGTCCCCCCATCCTCGTCTGTCTCAGGTGTCTCCTGTGTGTCCCCCCGTCTGTCGTCGTGCCTTTCCACTGTGTCGGGTATGTCCCCCCATCCTCATGTGTCCCCCCGGTGTCCCACGGTCCTCATGCGTGCCTCTGTCCCGCCCCACCCCCGGGTACCCTCGTGTGTGTGTCGGATCTACCCCATCCTCGTGTGTCTGTTTTGTGTCCCCCTAGTGTACTCTGGTCCTCGTGCGCGGCTCGGTCCTGCCCTGCCCCCGGGTCCTTGTTCTGCTGTGTATCCCCCCGGTGTCCCCCAGTCCTTGTGCGTGTCACCCGGGTCCTCGTGTGTGACCCTATCTAGCCATTCCCCCAGTCGTCATGCCTTCCTGGTCTAGACCTCGTCTCCTCTTGGTCCTTTAATTCGAATGGGTTTTAAAATTTTTGAATCAGTCGAGATTCGAACCACGATGCGATACTGTATCAAGTCGGTGCCCAAACCACCAACCCAACTCTCATTTTGTTTATAATGAACCTATATTATTAAATATATATATATATTGATATGTTTATTAAAATATAAATTAATTGCATATATAAAATATTAAAATAAATATAATATGTTTAATAAAATATGCACATATATTGATAAAAATATATATATTAACAAATTTAGGCATAATTTATATATTATTGTATTTATATATATTAATAAGTTTATTAAAATAAACATTATTAAAACAATATATTTAAATACATATAATATGTTCACTTAAATAAGCATATATATTAATAAACAAATATATATTTACAAATTTACACATATAATTTATATATTATTGTATTTAAATATATTAATAAGTTTATTAAGATAAACATTATTTGCATAATAAATTATAATAAAGTTAATAAATAACATGTATCTTTTTTATATAAATATAAATATATATTTATATATATATTCTCTGCACACCTCTATAAATTATATATTTACACATATTTAAAGAAAATTATGTATGTATGTATTTATAAATACATTTATATAGAACACACAGAAACACAAATGTGTATTTTTATTTTTATTTGTAATTGTTTATATTTATTTGAATACATGTATATTATATATATATATACATATTATGTTTATATATACACAATTATATATATATATATATTACATATTTATATGATTATAATATATTTTACATTTTATAAATACAATCATAAATGTATTCAAAATATATACTATATATATATTATGAATTTTTTTAGGAAAATTGTTGGGGTTCATAACCCCTGTGATCTCTTACATTAGAGGGGGTTAAAGAGGGGGTTTTGAACCCCCATTAATGTCTTACATTAGAGGGAGTTTTGAACCCCCACTAATGTCTTAAATTAGAGGGGGTTTTGAACCTCCACTATTTTCTTTAAAAAAAATCGTATAACACACACACACTTAACACCTCTAAAATCCAACTAAATATATATATATATATATATATATATATATCTGTGTGTGTGTGTATTCATTTATGTATATATATATATAGCGCCTCTAACAGAATATATAGTTTATATAACTAAATATATAACACCACTAATTATAGCTGTAGTGACATTTTTAACATAACTGTCTCTAAAATACAACTACATATTAAAAAATTTCGAAAAATTTTAGAAGGGTTTGTGAACCCCCTCTAAATTCGATGATTATAGGGGGTTATGCAAAACCACCTCTAATGTCACAGAAAATGAATTTAGAGGGGGTTTTGCAGAACCCCCTCTAAATAACCACTTCTAATGCACTGCTCTTTTTTGTAGTGTGATAATTATGTGATATAGAAAACCATATAGTTTTATTTATTTCATTTGGGATTTTTATTCCAATGTTAACATCTCTATAAGGTTTTAATGTTAAAATATAATTGTTTTTAGGGATTGTTTATGATTAATCATCCAATGTTGAAATTTTGTATTCTACCTAAAAAACATCATCAATTTTATAATAAAATTGTTTTTTCTATAGATTAAATGTTTTTATTTCATTTTACACCCTTTAACTACCCCTGTAGTTAATATTTTTTAAAATAAAAAGTGTTTATTTCTCTCCTCAATCAAAAATATATTTCCTTTCAAGTAAAAGTGTATTTGTGATGTTTTAATAAATTTGTTCAATATTATCATGTCATTTTATAAGGTCATTTTAACACATGTATTAATTTTTAAAAAATATTTCAAATAGAATATTATTATCATTTTCTAAACAAGCTACTTCATAATTTTTATAGAAAATTTGAAGGAAATTTTAGTTTTAATGTAGATAACATGAATTAAATTTATCACCGTTATAACAACTCACTGATATCAAGATTACATCACCACGTTCCGAAGTTCTTTAAAAATTTAATTTCCTTAACAATTGTGAATTTTTTTATATTTTAAAGAAACTATTTAAAATGAAAAGGTTATTTTCCTCCAAACATTTCCCACATAAATTTTATAGGTATCTGCGTATATGATGGAATAAATTGATGTTACTTATGCATTAGTGGGGACATGACCAAAAGATACCATCAACAGTCATTATTTTTATGAATTATGATGATGATGATTTATTTATAATTATATGAAATCCATTTATTTCCACCCAGTTAATTTTGTTATAAAATATATTTTCTTTCAATTGGTTATGTTATGATGAAAAGATGATTTTTTGTGAAACCTTTTTAATTTAAATAGTTTATGATTTCATGAATGTTTAATAATCTTATGAAACATGTATTTGGGATTTTTTATATGATTGGTGGTCCCATAACTATTTGTACCTCCAACACATTAGCTATTGATAGACATCTCATGATATAATATGTATTGAAATAGGGAGTGAACCAAGTAATATAATGGATTGTGTCCCTTACAATGTATTGAGAGTAAACCTTGACATAATATATAATAGAATAGGAAGTTAACCTGCTCCACTATAATAGACATTAATGTGAAACATGAATTATAAGTAAATGATTTTATATTCTTATGTGTATTCCAAAAAAATATACTATTAAAAGGTTATGTTCTCATGGATCATGTTCTTTGATTCTATTATGATTTCTATCTTATGAACCTCCATGGTTTATTACATGACCCAATATTATGAAATAGGATATATAGTGTATGGGTTTCAAATGTTATCCTCATGTTTTCTTACCATTATGCTCATATTATGCATAATGATCATTGATATCACTAATGTTTACCCTTTCTGAGAATCGTATCCCAAAAATTTATTTGTTTCATTTCACTTTTTTATTAATAACTTTTTTAAGTATGGTATGTTTATGAATAGTGATATTTATGAGACACGTGGAGTTAGTTGATACAAATCTCTTGTGAAAAGGTTTTTATGTTTCCATGTATCGAAAAAAACTAAACCTATATGACTTGCATGGATTATAATATTATATAATAAATATTCAACTTATAAGATATATAATCTATGTATGAAATTTATGGGTCACTCAAGTTGGTATTAAAGAATGTTTTAGTCAACTATTTGAGATTAATATTAGGGTATATAATTAAAAACAATGTAAAATGATTATTTATAGGATAATAATGTAAATTCTTGGTAATGAATATATTTTCTCTTTTTCCAAGAAATAATGACTAGTATGGATTCTAAATGTGAATTTGGTTTTGTAATAGATGAATATATAGTTAATGAAAATGAAAAAAGTTGGTCGAGTAGATCTCAACCATATTTTTGGTGCATGGTGTGTGTTCCCTTAATTACCACCTAATTTGAAAATATATAGGAATATTCATAGGTTAATTTAAATTTTATTTATTAATAATTGTGAAGTATTTGAATATATGATGACCATGGATGACCCTGGTAAAATTAATGGTGTCAAATATTGGAAATAAGGTTTCATGATTTAGACATCCTTTAAAATATTTTTCATGATTAAGTAGTAACCCAATATTATTATTGTCTCTCATGATATTTATTTATGTTTTATTTAATTGTTTGAAGCTGATGGAATCATATTAACACTATAAGTGATGGAAAAACCAATGATATTTTATTATTAACCAAATGTTTTTAGAGAATGAATTCAAAATCTTATTGTTATTCTTACATATACATCTCAAGATATGAAGAATTTTGATAACCCAAATAATAAAAAGAGGTAAAAATGTTCTATTGATTTTATTATGTGGTATACTAGAAATTATTTATGAAGTTATACTTAATTAACACCGATGTTTAAAAAAAATAAGAACATTGTTTGATTGTATATGCAACACAAAACATTTAACCCAAATGAACAGAAATCATTTAAGGATGAAAAATTGAACCTAAAAATTAAATTATAATGTATAAATATGATTAATTAATTTAGGAAATTTAATTAAATGGTCAAATAAAATTATAAAATATTAGGAAATAAGTTCTAAATTTTTTATGATGACTTTTAATTTTCCAAAATATATGTTTTCTTGAAAAATAATTTTTTTCCATTTGTGAGAAAATAGAATAATCAATTTTTGGATTTTTTTGAAATTTAATTTTATAAATTGAAAATAAATTTTTATGTATGTCTATCTAATTTAACTCATGGTTAAATTTTGGTATTTTTTCAAATATAGTGATTTTTCAGTGAATATTTAAACATTACAGTCCTTGATTAATCGATCAATTATATTAAATAAATTAATTAATTTAAAATTACCACTTTTAATATTATTCTAATGTATCCTCAATATTATTTATTTAAATTTCAAAATATTATTTACCTTTAAATCATATTTTTAAATTATTTTAATATATGGTTGTTTTAGTCTTTAAAACACGTTTTTCAGAAAACTATTTTTAAGTTAATGATGTTTCTTAATATTATATAATTAGAATTAACACAAAAAAATGATTTAAATGAAATATATATATTAAATTTCTTTAAATATTAATTTAAATTTATTTAATTTTTATTACATGTTATAAGGATCTAATATTATGATCGTATTCTTGAAAATTTCATATCTTGAAAACCCCATTTTCCTAACACTTCTATAGGATTAATTTTAAATTAAATTCTTTTGACTATATTAAATTTATATTATAGAATTTATTCCATATCTATAATAATAATAATTAATATAATTTTATATAGTATATATAATTTTTTCCTAAATTAGTAGAAAACTTATAAAAATATGTCGTCGTTGTTAGTGTCAAAACAGTTTCACTAGTGGTTTATCTAATGAGGTAAATATAATATCATTTTTTAAAAATGTTTATTATTAATTATATAGGTTTTAATCATCATTAAACCTCTTGTAATTTATATTTCAATTTTTTAGGAAATTTCCCAGAGAGCGAAACCCTATCATTGTATTGTTTTGGGTATTTATAAAAATTACACTCCTCGTCCCCTATAAAAGGGAACCACATATTTTCTCCGATCCATGCATCAAATAAAAATTGGATCAGTTAATACCTTACTAAATACCTTCCTTAATTCCCTTCCTATATCTTATTGGCCTTATTTTGATCAAAAAGGCAATCTATGGAGGCTTTATGTAAAATCATAAAGAGGTTGTATAAAGAAGAGGTGTTGTTATTAACCAAGAATGTCATTTTTATTTATTCTTCCACCACATTAAAAAAAATATTAATCAGGTTGATATAATATCATAATGTTCACTCATATACTAATATTTTATTACGCACATTTATAGTCTAAATCATCCCATGTTCCATCAAATGGGAAATGAAACCACAGTTCAGGTGTATAAAAGAATATCACCTCACGGATAGATGTAATTTGTTTTCCATTATACCATCAGTCAACTATTTATGATTATGTATTTAGTATTTATATATTATAATCATGAAATATTAACAACTTTGAAAATTTAATACATCATATAACTTCTTACCATTCCATCAATAGATGAATGAAAATGGGATTCATGTATACGGAGGACAACCCCCTCATGAAGAGATGTGATTTGTTTTTACTACCAATTCAAATGCATGATATGTGTAAGTTAATTTAAATAAATAATATTCTATTTATGATGTAATTATAATTATATAAATAGAAAAAACTCTATTTTTCATTTTATAGGGATTATTGAAAAATGAAAATGATACACATGTGTAAATATACACTACCATCTCCATAATTGTAACATAGTTCATTTTTCTGAACCATAACTCTTAGTAATTTATATACATATAATTTATCAATAAATATTATAATTACATAATGATTATTATTCTATAGATGTTTAAATAATAATCACTTTGACATTATTCGTCATTCCAATGTGATTTTTTACATATGAGATGTACATCATCGAAAAATCCCCCATGAACATAAATGATGATGTAATTTAATATAACATAATAATGAATAAAATTTAATTAATAATAAACTAAAAATTAACAAGTAATTGAATAATTAACATAATTTTGTTTTTTAATAAGATAAATAATTCATATGGTGAATCTATATTTATGAAAGGGATCTATTTAAACCACCTTTTTCATGTTTTGAACAATATATATCTAACTCAATTTATCTCTCTATTTAATTTTATCTATTGATTAAAAATTATGTATATATTTCTCAGAAATATATACCTTGATATTCTATATTCTTTTAACTGGATAATACGTTTGTTTTTCATTTTATTAAATGCATCCATTTTAAAATTTTCATTAATTATGATTTGAGTAAATATTATAGAACCCATTTTATTAAAATGGACTATAATTATGTTATGATATATGATTGGATTACATTATATGAAAAAAATCAAGGATATTTTATTATATTTGAACTCAAATAATTCACCAATTCATTGCATAATTTTTATGTCAATTGAGACCTCATGTATGGGATTAGAGAGTAAATGTATTCCATTATGGTGTTTTCCTTACATGTGATATTGTCAATATAGCAATCTTGGAATCATGTTTATGTCGTATTTTATGTATCAAAAACCTTTTATATGTAACTATTATCTTATAATTCAATGGTCTTTATATCTTTATTCCATGTTATTACACCTGATTATTATCTTTTATGATATCACGGTATACCTTGGATTCACATGTTATATTTCCATTACATATTTATTCCCTAACTGTGATTATTATCTCCACCCATTATTTTATGTGTTTCCTATGTTATCTAATGAAATATTGAAAAATAAAATGGATTGAAGAAATCATTATTAGGAATAAAATGAGTATATTAGGTTTTACTTTCCATTTAATTTATTATGATCATAATCATCAAAATAGACAAGGACTCACAATATTTCTAATATACCTATATGATATTTATGATAAAAATTTCTATAATAATATATATAAAATGATTTGGGAACTATAGTTGGTATTAGAGAAAAAGAGTAGTTTACCTTCATAAAATAGGATGATAAAACCCTAAATATATAACTAGAGATAAATATATGGATAATTCAGGTATATAAAAATATACTAGAATATCAGTAAATGATAGAGTGTGGGATTTCTGATAAAATACATCACTTTCCAAAAATAGTGAGTGGAATTTGTGTTGGCACAGTTGTACCTATGGTTAATAACCCCAAAAAGGATGCATTGATCTACACTCAATTTTCACCAAGTGCATAAAATTGTTCCTTACTACACACCCATATTGATACTTCCAGGGGATATTCTTTGTAAATTCATAAAAAAATTACAAACCATTATCAAGGACTTAAGTAAATTGTTGGGTTAGAAAACCTAAAATGTAAATTTACTATACATAACCTCTATTTAATGTTAAATGGTCATATTTTATGATTTAATTATAATTTATATGTTATTAATCCTATATAATTGGGGATTACCTAGAGTTTTAAACCCCATAATCCAATAAAAAAATGACTAGGGATTGAATCCTAGAATTCCCCTTGGGTAATTTACGATGAAGGTAGTGATGCAGGAATGATATCAGCCTGGTAATGCAGGCATGCTGATTTAGGCCTGAAACAATATTATTCCATCAATCGATGTCCATGGGATACTTGTCCTTGGATCTTTGGGTTCTGTAATGCATCTCCCTTTACCTAGATATAATGAGTTATCATCTCCCATAATAAAAAGAGGAAACATCACCAACATTTAATGAAAAGTCCAGCCTTGTTTATAACATTCCCTTAAGTACTTTTTTAGATAATGTATTCTCATATTATTTTTCATCTAGTGAATAGTATTAAATAGAATAAAAATTGTTAATAACTAACATGATAGGAAATTTGATTATTTCTCCAATGATATACCTAATCATATATAAGTGGGATCTGAGAACATCATTTTAATATTTTCTCATGTAACTCATATTATTAAAAATAACATGAATAACGTGGAATATCCTACTACTCATAATAGAGATCATGTTATAGTCAAGAATTTTTTATAACAAATGTATCCTACATTTTTTGGATCATCTGATCCCAGTTTCACAGATAAATTTATTAACTCTATTGAGATGATATTCTCTATCCACCAGTTCATATGGAAAGAAATAGTTGTGATTTTTTTTTATCTTATTGAGGGATCAACTGATCTGTAAATGAAATATATCAAGGAAAAAAGACTAAATATGGTATTAATTCCTCGAAATGGGAAGTTACCATTAAAATTTTATTCAATATATATTTTTCCCAAACACTCCATCATAAAATATAGACGAACTTACTCAGTTTGAAAAAAATGAATGTGATTCTATAAAGGTGTATGAGGAAGAATTCATATGTCTTTCAAGTTATTACTCTATTTTTTCATCACCACCAAAAGTGAGGCGGACTGTTTCTTTAGTGTGTCAAATTAGAGTTTATTAAAATCATTAGTGATTTTAGACATTCAATTTAATGAAGTGACTTTCTGTTGTGCCATCGAAGTTGTGATAGAGATTCATGCGTCACAGTGGTCTCATGGGATAGGAAATAAAAAAATGGGTTTTTCATTATGACAATAAATAGGTAAACAATATAGAGGAACTAAATCCCAAAACCCCATTTTTTGAAACTGTGGGAATAAAAATCCTATAAATTATCTGATGGGAATTAGGAGATACATAAAATATGGTAAAGCGTGGCATCAGGATAATCAGTGATGAATGTAAATAATGAAACCCAATAATGGAGAAGAATGTATGATGGTTCAGATCAACCCTCATCATGTGGTGTATTGTTTTAACTTAAAGGAACTTGGTAATTATTAAGGAAAATTACCTTAGCAGAGGGTTGTTAGAGACAATCAATAATAATAAAATCTATGTCCTATATAAAAAGGATTAGAATACGATATCACTACTTTCATGGTGTATCCAAATAATGATGTGGTGTATGGTACACTAGATTTTAATTTAAGATTTCTTAACATGCTATTAGATTCTAGATTTATGCATTCATTCATATCATGGATCCTTATTATAAATATTAAAACTCTTCCACAAAAAATAATTGTTGATCAATCTTTTAGAAAATGAAAAACGGTGATGATTGAATCCAAAGTATATAACTCCTCCGCACACAATATTTATTGACTAAATAGACCTATAAATAATCTATAACATCATTCAGTGTATTTTGATTCTATATTTGATATATATTCGATATCCTTATATAAATCCAACAACAATTATCTATAGATAGATATCGGTCTTCATGTCCCAAGTCAAGATCTAACTCCACATAAATGTTAGGAAAAGGATGAATATTCTGTAGAATAATCTATTAAGGTGTGGATAGTATTGAATTATGATAAAGAATATCTTGTCTAAATTATTGAGAAAATGGAGGGAATAATTCTTCAAGACATTCCCATTATAAGGTTTTATATTGATGTAATCCGTAAGGTGTTGTTTGGTCTTCTACGTGATTCAAAGGATGAGTTATCAATTAAAATTTTACATGGATATCTACCAATATTTAAGACTCCATAAACAATTTCCACCATTGAATTAGATAAGTCAATGAATTTGTTTAAAGTGAATAATGAAAAGGGTTTTATAATCCATAGATCTTCACTATGGTTTATGTCGGTCATCTATTTCAAGAAGAAAGATAGGGAAATGTACCTATGAATTGATTATCATAAAATAAACATAATGATGATAAATAATGTTATATAATCACATTATTAGATAACATGTTCTATAAATTATATAGAGATCTTCATTTCAATAATTTGGAGATTTGGTTTTGATTTCATCAGTTAATGGTGAAATAAGATGATATTCTGAAAACTACATTTTGAACAAGGTATTGACACTATGTGTTCAATGTGATTACTTTTGGAATAACTAATTCTCTAGAAATGATCCTGAAATACATGAATATACTAATTTGAGATTTCCATGTCATATTTTTTTATGAATTTATTGATGATATTTTAATTTACTTTACAAGGAAGAAGAAGAATGGGTATATTTTGAATAACATGACAAAGGCTTTGAGAAACGACATGAAATATTAAAAGTAAGATAAATATTATTTTTTTCATGTAAGTTTACATCATGGGGAATAATTTCAACATTAAATGGATATATATAGTCACTTATAATACCAATTCAATTGAGAACTACCTTATACCATCATATGTAATGGATATTCACAGTTTACATGGATTATCTAAGTATTACTAATGATTTGATAATTACAATTTTTTTATTTTAAACACTCAAACTATGGAATCATGGATATGATTAATGTTTATCATGAATAGTGAATGAAAATAGTTCTTTAAATAGTTTTAAAAATGAAATAACACCACACCAGTCCTCACACTCCCCTTAAGTAGAATTATATTGTGGTATGCAACAATGCATCAAAGAAGGAAATTGGTTATGTACATATGAATAATTATTATGTGATAGACTACAATATAGGTATTTTAATATTAATTAGTATAACTATCCCATAATTTATCTATAGTCAAATGCAGTGACCATATCATTGATAATCTAGTGACATTATCTCAATGTGGAGAAGATTGAAATATATACATACCATAAGAGCCTCATCAATATATTCAATGAAAATAATATTAACATACTCCAGTAAAGATGGTTAGATATGATCAAAGAAAATGACTACTCAATCCATTACCATACTAGTATATATAACAATGTATAATATTTTCTATGTAGAAAGGACTCAGTAACCCTATCAATGATGTGAATTTAGAGGTATCCAATATTTTTTTAATTATAAAGGGTGGATATGGGATTGATTATTGATTGAACAACATCATTACTTTTTAAAATGATTATCTAACTATCCAGTATAGATAAGATAAATGATTCATAGAGAGATAATTTATATATTTATAATAAGGTGTGATTTATAAAGAAGGGGAACTCCTCGAAGTAAAAAAATTGATAAAGGAGTTTTATGATTTGGCTTATAACTATGTGTTCCATAAAAACCTAAGATAAAGAAGATGTTGATGAATGTTGTACATTGATCATACATTTTCATCCACCCAAGGACCGTGAAGATATATTGAGACATCTGAGTGCACTCTGGGTGGGACAATATGATGAATTATATCCTAGAATATAAATTAATTTCTTTGGAATAATAACAAATTATGGATAAAATGAAATTTTAAAATGGGAAGATGAAAAAATACACATAGTTATGTGGAAATAGAAAAACGGCACCATTGAATTTGCCACAATTATTCCCAAGGCATTAAGATAAAATAGTTACATATGGATTTCAGTGGATCATCTTAAATATAATTCACAAAAAATTGACATATGGGGGGATTTCTCCATAGAAAATAATGAATGTGAAAGAATTAGAGATGTGGTGAAACTACATGGAACCCTACTATCAAATGTATCTGATCAAGATCGAATATTTACCTACATGATATGTATGAGTCTTCAACATGATTTAAATTATAGTTTGATATTTTTTACGACTTACCATTCCAAAATTGATGGAAATTACGAGCATACTATTCATAAACTAAAAAAATGTGGGGATCATGTTCAGTATACTTAAATGGGGAATGAGATCATCATTATTCTCAAGTTGAGTTCTCATAAAAAATAACTTCTAATAAATCATTCAAATATATCTATAAGAATAACTTTATAAGAATTAATGTAGGACATAGTTGTGTTTGGAAGAGCACAATTAAATCAACCGATTAGGTCCTAAAAGTTTTTTATTATAATGATGAAAAGGTCAAGATCATTCTACACCACATCATCAATACTCAGAGTCTATAGAAGAGGTATGATGAAAATAATCAATAAGGCCTAGAAATTGAGGTCAAGGATAATTTTTTTCTCTTCATATCTACATGGAAGTGTCTCGTGAGATTTTTGAATAAGTAAAATGTATCCCAACGTACATCGGGCTCTTTAAAATTCCTGATTGCATTGGAGTTATGGCTCGTTGACTAGCACTCCCAATAACAATTTCTGAAGTACATTATGTATTCCATGTATCTATCTTTAGGAAGTAAATATTAGATTCCTAACATGTAATAAATTTATAGGTGGTATAGTTGTAAAATGATCTCTCTCATATAGAGATTTTTGGGAAGATATTTTATAGTGGATAAAATGTTCTATGTAACAAGACTAATTATCTTATCAAAGTGCTATTTGGGAACCATAAATATGGGGAGGAAACCTGGGAAATAGAGGATGAAATCAAGAAAATTTTCTCTTACCTATTGGAAACATGTTTTTTAATATGAAAATTCAATGGAAAAATTCATTAAGGGGGAATAATGTAACACCAAATGTTTTAAAAAATGTAAATTATGTTTCATAGTATATGTGAAACACAACACTGAAACCACATGAACTAGGATTATTTAAGTATAGCCCTTATAACCATGAAATTAATATATTGTGTTTGAATCTAATTAATTACATTATTAAATAGATATAAAATTTCTATTTAATTTATAAATTCATAGTAAATTAGTACTCAAGTTTTAATAAGGGAATTTATTCTTCAAAAAAAAGGTTTTCATCAAAAAAAAATTATTAATATTTTTTAAAAAACATAAATAGTGAATTTGGGAAACATTTAAAAATAAAATTTCATAAAATTGAAATCATTTTTTAAATCATCATATCTATAATTAATTATAGAGATATTTTGGGATATTTTTTAAAATAATTTTTTATGTGAATAGTGAAAATTACTCTTTTTTGGTAAATCTGTGTTTTCCATTTAATAAATTATATAAAATAAATTTAATATTTTAATTTTTATATGATTTAAAATTAACATAAGTATTCATTTTTAATATTTCAACCAATTAATCACATTAAAATTATCATTATACTCTTCTAAAATATATGTTTCTTTTAAGAATTTAAAACACATTTTTCAAAAAAGTATTTTATTTTGCACAATATTTCTCCATTTTAACTAATGAAAATAACCACTAATGATTAATAATTTAATTAAAAGGTATTTATTTATTTAAATAAATATTATTTTAATCTAATTTAATTATTATTAATTTTGATATAGTTATTTTGAGATCATCTTATGCTAGAAAATTGCATTTCTTGAGAAACTATTTTTTACTTGTATTTAGATTTAATTTAAAAATATATTCATCCAATTATATGAATTGAATTTTAAAATTGATTAAATTTTTATAATCATCATAATTAATATTATAAAATTATATAAACTTAATTTTCTCCATAATGAATAGAAAAGAACAGTAAAATTTTGTTTCCATGGATAATGTTAAAACACTATAACTAATGGTTATACTAAACAGGTAAATATAATAAAATTTAATAAATAGTTTACTATGAAATTTTTATGATATAATTGGACTTATACATATTAAAAAACATTATTTGTAAAACAATTTGGTGCTTTTCTTGATATTTACTTCCTATTATTTAATAGTTTTGGGTATTTAAAAGAATGTCCCTCCTCCATTATATAAGGACACCCCTCCTCACATTTTTAATGAATTAAAAAATACATTATATAGTATAGTAACAATCCAAATACCTTCCTTAATTCCCTTAAAAATACATGTTGACATGTTTTTGTTAGAAATGAATTATACAGAGGCGTTAAGTATAATAGTAAAGAGGTGTTTTGAAGAAGATATCTCATTATTAGCCGAGCTTTATTGTTTTATTTATTCTTCCACCTCCTTAAAATGATTTATAATAATTATAATATAATAACATTAATATATCCCATCAAAATTTTTATTTACTTAATAGAATAAACTAAATATATTCACACATCCATCAAATTGGAATGAAAACCATCATTCATGTGTACAAGGTACTACAACATCACATACCAGTGTTATTCATTTTCTGTCGGTGCATCAAAAAATATTTATAGTAATATATTTAATATCTATAGATGATAATCATGATATATTAAATAGTTTTTAATATTAACATATAATATACCATTTACCTTACCATCCATTCAACAATAATATCAGTGTTCGTCTCTAAGGAGGACTATTGACTCGTATAGTGATATGATTCATTTTTTATTACCACATGACATTGATGTTATATGTAATTATATTTAAGAAATAATATGATATTTATGATGTAATGATATTTTTTTAAAGAAAAAATTACATTTTCATTCATTTCATTATTATATTTGATGAAATGAAAATGTTACACATGTGTATGTACGACCTACAGTATTCATTATTGTAACATAGTTCATTATTCATTACCATAAATCAAGGTAATTTTAAAAAAATAATATATGAATCAAAATTACAATTATTTAATTATTATTATTCCTTATATAATCAAATTATTATCTCTTTGACCTTAGTGAACATTCCAAGGTGATCTTGGATATATGATCTGAACATCATCAAAATGACCGCAAGAACCTAAAGGATTAGGTAATTTATTTTAATATAATAATGAATAAAATAAAAATGATTAAAAACATTATAATGTTTCTTAATAAAGTAACTAATTAAAAAATAATATTATTCCTAATGAAAAATTACACCTATGATGAATTGATCATGTGGTATTGGATCTCTTTAAACCACCATTTTTAAAGTTATGACCATTCAATCACTAACTCGCCTTATATCTCTATTAAATATTGAGGAATGATTCTAAAAAATTAATATATTCATCTCATATATATACATATAATGTCCTTACATCATTATAAGGGTAAATACATGCCTTATATTAAATTATCAATTTACTTCATTATGAAATTTCCTTTGATTATGATATGGGGCATGATTATGAAACCCATTTTCCTTCCATGGTTAATTAATATGTTATGACTTATGACAGAATTAATTTATGTGTAATAAAAATATCATGAACATGTTAGGATGGGTGTTCCCAATTAGATCTCCAATGAATTGGGTAATTTTTTATTCTCATTAGAGTTCATGTATGGGATTTGGTACTAAAGAAGATTCATTATGGGACTATGTCTTCCATGGGATATTGTCATCGTGGATATCCTTGACACATTTTTATGTCATGTTTTATATTGCTTCCACAATTGATATGTGAACATGATCTTATGATACAACATTCATTATGTTATTATTTCATGTTATTACGAATAATCATTCTCTTTTATTATATAATATAATTTCGTTGACTCGAATGTTAAATTTCCTTATCATGTTAATTTACGTATTAGGAAATTTATCACACCCCTTTCATTTCTGTATAACCATGGTTATCCAATATAATTTTTAGGGGATCAAATTTATTTAGGGACTCATTATAGTGTATAAAATGAATATTTCAGGTCGTAGTTCCCTTTTGGTTTATTATGAACCTAGTCCTCCAAAGACATGAGGACACACGAACTTGGAATATACTTATTGGATATTTATGTTTAAAAATAATATAATAAAATATTTCAATTACATGGGTCACTATAGTTGATCATGTGGTTTCGGAGCAATGGATTATTTCCACTAAAAATATTTTTTTACATTATTTAGTTTTTTGAGCATCAAAAATTTATTTTATATTTATATTTTTCCGAAGGAGAAGTATATAAATTGTGTAAACATATCAATAACATGTTTAAATTTGAATAAAATGTCTCCATGGTGTGGTTTGAATTTAAGAGATTATTTTTTCAATTAGTTCATTCCACTTATTATTTTAAAAAATGGATAATAAATTAATAGAGATAGATCATAAGGATGATGATTATTTTGGTACCAATGAAGAATATTTTACAATATTTTTGAGTTACACTTCTTATAACACCCCAAGATTTCATAGTAAGTTATTTTCATTAAAGTAATTCAATAGCTTGTGCTACACGCAACACCGAGTTCGAGTGCACCACGACATACCAAAATATCCATTTAAAAGCAGTTATGAATTGTATTAATAGAATTTTGAATTTTATATATTCAATATAAATTTATAATCCATATTATGTGTTTCTTAGACATAACATAAGAAAAAAATCATTTTTTCAGATGAAAGAAATATTTTTCAAAAAATGAAATTCTACCACCTTTTAATTGAAATCCCTTTTTAAAACCAATATTTGACAATTTTATATATTAAATTAAATGAAATAAAAATCTTCTTTAGAATCGGAAAATATAAAAATTATTTGGATAAATTGTGGGTACTTTTCTGATAACTTTCATATTTTGATGAATAATAAAAAATAATAAATTTTAATTGAAAACAACTTTTTTAATCGAAATAATTCATTATGATAAATTATGAATTTGAATTATTTTTAAGTATAATTAGATAATATTTTTATAATTTAATACACTCTAGATAATTATAAGTAATTTCTCCATTTAAATTTGACATATATACATGTCAATCTTTTGATAGTTTTTAGTTTTGAAAAAACCCGCTTATCAGTTTTGACAATGGGAATTAATTTTAAATTAATTAATGCAACTTATATGTTATTAATTTGATAAAATATAATACATTTTAGACTTTAGAAAATCAAAATTATATTAGAGTAATTTTTTTTGGTATTTTTCTGAAAACATTCAATTTTTTATGAATAGTGAAAAATCACTATGTTATTGTTTAAAACCGTCTTTTTTTTAAATAATTATCTATTTTAGTTTATTTTATTTTAATTAAAAATAGATACATAATACCTAATATGTTCTATTTAATTCATTGGAGTTGTTTTATAATAATTATATATATATAATTTTATTGAACTCTTTCCCGTATTTTACCCACCTTCTAGGAGCTTTTGAAAATTTTCATAAAACATAATTTTACCGCTTATGTGTGTTGAATTTAAAAAATCTAAGAGACACGGTTAACATCAGTATGTAAAATTTGGTTCAATAAGATGATTTTTTTGCTGAATAGTAACTTATGGCTATTAATTACCACGGTTTAAAGTAAATAGGGTAATTAAGGGTAAAAATGATATTATATTTATCCTGAAACATGTCCTAATTCTATTGGAAAATTTTATTTCGACCAAAAACAATCTTAGTAATAAAAAATAATCATTTTGGTCTACTTGGATTGGATTATGACATTTATTGTTATTTTATTTAAATAAGAGTTAAAAGTGTTAAATTCAATGTTTAATAACAAAACCATTTTTAATAGAGGGTTATATATAATAAAAATAAGACTATAAATATTCATTATAAATCAAAACATATTTCCTAAATAATTTTATTTGATTTATAATTTATAGACAATAAATAATTAAATTTATTGAGGACACAATGATGATGCAGTAATTAACGTATTAATGAAAGATTAAACTAATTGATATTTTAAATATCCAAATAAATGTAATTTGATACTTTTGATGAATTCCACTAATTTTATAGGTTAATATGACATGATGAAATTGATAAAATAATTTTTTTAACTAATCATGTGGTTATGATTTTCTCAAAAACCTAATACAAAATAATTTTAAAATTGACATAATTGAGTTTTTAAAACTAATACTATATTATTAATTGATATAATATTCCTAAAAATATAATGTTTGGCCAAACGAATTATATAAGGTTATATATATTAATAATGAACCCCATGGGGTTCTCTTGGCTTGTAATAGTAAGTTTATTAACCATATAATATAATAATACAAAGAGACAGGGTAAATGTCAAACTATTTAACTAAGAGATAAATATAAAAGGTAAGGTTAATATGTGACCTAAGACTGTCAAAAACATATTGGTTGAGAATTTTTCAAACAATCCCCACCATAGTCTCTAAATAAATCATTTTTAAGCCATTTGATACCAAAAATAATTTTATTATGAAATAATATTTCAAACTTTTCCTAATGTGTCCCTCACCCATCTTATGAAAGGGAACTTCCCCTATCTCAAAATCACAGCACCAAAGCCATTATTATCGGCCAACCCCTGCCCAAATTTCCTCCCAAATTTCCACACTTCATCCTAGAGGACATACTTTGGTCAGAAAGCAATCCAAAGGAGCCATTTTGATCAAATCAAAAGGAAGAACCCAAAAAAGAGGTAAATATTTCATCCCCTCATTCAAGTTCTTTTCGTGTTCCACTTATTCATTATTTATTATTTCCATTATAAAATAATAAATACAATATATTTTATATACAGTGATTTTATTATAAAAATGGTACAACCATATTTATTATTCTATCCATCATATGAATGACAAAGTCGCCATATGTGTGTGCGTACAGTTTAGCATCTCCAGGTTGTGGTGTAGTTTGTTATTCAAACACATCAATATTTGGATGTGTATAATAATGAGTATAAATGATGTAAATAATAAACAAAACATTTTAATGATTCAGTATATATGATATACCATCCATTTACATTCTATTTCACCATCAATATAATTATATTGTCGCTCATGCGTACATATTGATTATCATCTCCATGAACGCGATGAGATCCATTCCCCATCATAACTGTTCAAGAATAAATATAATTTTATGATTAAAAATAATTATTAAGAACTTAATATCATTCTGGATATGAATAAAATACATCGGATCCCTAAAAAACATGGCTTATGTAACAAAGCGTATAAGGAAAATAGATCAGTTAACACCCGAAACGATGATACTACCAAAATATTATTAACAAAGCAATATTAGATGATCATATATGATATCATATCTATGTATATAGTTCTTTTATAATTTAATAACAGTTATTTAACTATTATACATGAGTTTAACATACCCTAGACAAAGGAAAATTACAAGGTAAGGGGTTTTCATCTGACTTCTTATTCTCGTGAGATTCATGCTATATTGTCACTATTTTCTTTTTTTGTGGTGTATGTACTTCCCATGATTTTATTTTTCATGTAATATAGTTCAATCTATGGGTATATAAATCTTCTTTTTGTGATAATTCTTTCATGGGGTGTTTGTTTCGTATGTTACCAAATCAGTAAGGGAATTCCAAATTTCAATTTCCACTCATTGGGCTTTACGCATACTTAATTGATTATTTTACTCCATGATTATGTGTGGAAACACTAATTATTATTTATGTAGAAATTTTCACTTCCCCTTATATGTATATACCTTTGATACACATAATCACTCCATTGGTGAATTCACATTCCATTGATATGAACTTTTTAAGGGTATTCTTAACTCAATTTCCATTCATTAAGTTAAACATTCAAGACATTGGTTTAGATTTTACAAGAATATGTGTGAAGTTAATATTCTTGATTTACACTGAATATCCAATTATATTGAGTATATTTATAATTTTCACACATAATTATTTCATTTATTTATCCTTAATCTATGGATACTGTCTTTATAAGGTATTTCTTCCCCATTTACATTCCATTGAGACCTCTTTGTCATTATGCAGAAATTCACTTTTATATAGTGTATATACTGTCCATTGACATATTATATCATGAATCCCTTTATTCTAATGATTTTATAATGTTTTTATTAATTTTATTTTCCAATTAATTGTATTCAAGCGCCTCTTATTTGGTTAAGATCTCTTTAACTAAAATATTGCTTTAAATGTTTTAAATATATATTCTTCAAAATCATTTTCATTAATGTCCATGTTTTAAAAGTGGTTTTAAGTATTTATTTATATGGAAATGAATTTTATTAATTTAAAATTCTATTTAAAAGTTTCAATGTGGTATGAGACACTTTTATTGAAAAATCGTTTTTAAACGACTTCTTCGATAAATCGTGCGACATTTAAATGTGTTTAAGAAAAAGAGGATTTTTCTCTCAAATATATTTAATGAATATTTTCATCTATTTCAATATCCTTCAGTGTATTTTATTCTTGATTGAGGTTGATTTGTTATAATACAATAATCTATATTGTATTGAATGATTTATGTTTGAATGTTGATGTGCTATTTTTATGTCATTCATGGTTTGTGGTTAAAATATTGACATTTCATTTGCTAGTTTTAATATGAAAGATTAGATTATGTTTCAACCTTTAATATGAGGAATGAATTGGACTTACTAAGTGATGGGTGGAGCCCGCTATAACTCCTCAATGGATCGGTAGGTCTCATTAGACAAACTAGTGTTTTGGAACAAGGCTTTGACAAAATCTTATTTGTAGTCTTGGCATAAGGCCTTGACTATTTGCTTATGAAGTTTGGAATTATGCATTCCATCATTATGAAATTGGATATTGATATTACATGTGATTATTAGACTAGTATAATATCCATGTGAACATGTAAATGGAATTATTTGATTTATCTTTTCCATATTATGTTGAAGAATAATTTTAAAAGACTGGTGTTCTAGTTTTATACATTGCCATAAATGTTTATTCTTATTTATGATAGTTTCTGCTATATTTTTATCCTTACTGGGAATTTGAGCTCACCCCTTTCATATGTTTTATTTTTCCCAATATGAAAAGAAGTATATTACCATTAACCTGTAGTAATAGGCTAAGGGATATAAGAGTGTTCAAAGGGGAAACAATGTTATTTTTTTTATTTCATGATGTAATGTAAAACTTGTGTACTTATCTATTACTTACAAGGTTCCTAAAATGGTCGGTATTTTGGGACATGATTCCTTGTATCATGACAATGTAATGTAATAATGTCGCGATTCCGGGTAACTGGGTTCGGGGTGTTACAATTGGTATCAGAGGAAGTTTAGTACAGACCTTGGTAGCTAGATTTAAAAAAAATCCCATTATGAAACAGTACCCTAAGATAGAAATTTAGGATTACTATAGAATAACATCCAAAAATTTTGGTAATGTAAATATTATGTGGGTTTTCTAAGCATCACATCCCATTCTTGATATGAGATGGTAGAGGCGTCTCTGGCGTAGATGTACTTAGGTGTGAAAACGACAAGGAGTTTTTGGCTTGACCCTAGGTATCCTGGTACATGAAAACATTCCTTGCTTCACTCTTGGTTATGACACACCCAGGGGATATTCTTACGATAAGTGACATTTTCTATATAAACCGATTTGAAAGATTGTAATATAAGATGATAATAAGTATCCTTGGTTAATCCTAAGGTATTTTAGATTGAAAATAACATGTTATTATATTCTCTAAATGATTTTATGACTCACACTATGCATTCATGTTTTAGTCAATGGATGGATTCCAAGGAAGTCATAGTAACATTATACATGATGTACAAGGTGGGAACAGAGGTGGAAATGAGAAATGAAATGAAATGTTGATAGGTTTAAAAGATATTGTGTTCATGCTGAATTAGTTTTCCAAAAATATAATCAACAACATATATATTAACCAACTCCCATACTCAACAAATAAGAGAAATGAAGTGAATGATAAGAGCTCCAGCAGTGGAGACCATGGATAAAACAAAGCTCAATTTCCATCATGCAGGAAATGTGGAAGGAGACTCCTAGAAAAATGTCTCAATAGAACAAAGAAATAATTTATGTGTGGGGAATAAGGACATAATGTAAATAATTGCGAAGGAAAAAATAAAGAGTACTATCGAGGATAATAAAAATGATCCCAAGTATCCATTTACAGTCATCTTCCATAGATGTATGGGACCTGGGCATTACCTGATTAAATTCCATATTCTATAGGATAACCTCCTGGTCATGTAAGAACCTATGTGGAAATAAATGGATAGTGAAATTTTTATAAGTATTAGTGCTCATTGATGATGGGTTTACATTGAAAGACTTTTCTCTTGTATGTGTAACCCTGCAGTTTGTTATGTGAAAATACTATTTTAGGACCAATTATCTTTTCTATTATTGATATGTTTATAAATAATCATTTTGGTTTATATGATACTATAATTTGAGGCAATTAAATGTTATTAAATTTAGGGATAACAATGCGAGGTATAAGATAAAATTTGTGAGGAAATTTGTGTTATGGTTATTTTGAGGAATTTATCTCATTTTTGGAATGTTATAAAATATAGTTTTTGAAAAAGGACAACACGTAGACTGTGTGACAATCCATCATGTCAGACAAAGCTGCAGGAATCAAACCCATAACCATAGAGCGATTAATATTTATCGCATACCACTGTACTACCTGAATTCCCCGGTTAGTGTGACTAATACTTTTTAGTTAAATAATTTTATTGATCAATAATAAGTTGATTTGGGATCTTATGTCTTATCAAATGGATATTCTTAGTATTGAAAAATGATTAGGTAATTGAATGATAAATGTTATTTTGGAAGACATTCTCTCTATTGGGAACACAATATGCCTTAGGAAAATAGAATTTTATGGGATTTTATTTGAGGAGTAATGGTGGATTCTTATCTATGTTTTTATTATGGATTTATAGTGATTTGAGTTATTTATGGAAATGATTAACCTATCATATAGAATATGTGATTAGGTTAATTAATTTTAAGTATGTGACTTTAAGATTATTCGATGTTATTTGGAGATAAAATTTAACATAGAAGACTGCGTAATCAAATTATTCTATGTTTTGGGTTTCAATATTATTTTGGATTATATTGAAGGATTTTATGGACAATTGTTTATTGAATGGTATTTATTGAAATTTTGGTATTGTTGGTTTAATTTCAAAAAAAAATTGATTAGTAGTTCTTTATCGAATGGATTTTCCTTTTTGGGAATCATCTGATCTTGTACTAACCATTTTGGTTTTGGTTAATCTCTAAACACAAGGTAAATATATATAGATTATCCATTATGGATTATGTGATTTTCTAGAAGTTGATTCTAGCACTTTAGGTGTGACTAATCCATCATAAATTCTCATCATTTGAATGAAAATGATTAGTTAGTGGTAAGAGTTTATTAAAGGATAAAAATATACATAAAAATTAAGTGTATACCTTTATAACCATAGTGAATCTCTTAAATAAATTCCTCAACTATATGAAATGGGACCTAAAACAACAAATGTTGGCTGTTTACTTTTCCCACTTAAATATTATTGACCGTTTATCATATCACAAATTTGTTGGTTTCTTGTTGTTAACATTCTCCTAATCATGTTTTCTATCACTCTCTACAAGAACATGACAATTGGTTTATCTTCCATATCCGTGTTTTCTTACATGGAATCCTAGTTTGGGTTATCTTAGTTGACCTTTTAACTTCCCTTTTTTTCTTTTAATGTTATTGTTTTATAGACTCTTTTTCCAATGTGGGATTTTAAAGGAAGCTACCAATCCCAATTTCAAAATTGTGATGATGCAATTTCCAAAACGGGGGAAGAATGTAACACCCCAAGAATTCATATTAAGTTATTTTCAATAATATAATTTAATAGTTTACACTACACGCAACACCAAGTTCGAGCGCACCACGACTTAACAAACTAACCTTTCAAAAGTGGGTATGAATAGTATTAACTGAATTTTTATTTTTATATACTCCATATAAATATATAATCGATATTATGTGTTTTTAGACATAATATTGGAACAAATTCAATTTTTTAGATGAAAGAATTATTTTTCAAAAAATTATATCATACAAAATTTTAATGGAAACCCCTTTTTAAAACAAATAATTGACACTTTTATATATTAAATTTAATGAAATTAATTTCTTCTTTAGAATCGGGACATAAAAAAAATCGATAAATTTTTCGTACTTTTCAGATAACTTTCATATTTTGATGAATACTGAAAAAAACTATATTTTAATTGAAAATAACTTTTTATTATAAATAATTTTTTAGGTTAAATTATCAATTTTAATGGTTTGGAAGTATAAATAGATTATATTTTTATCATTTAATACAATCTATATCATTATAAGTATTTTCACCTTTAAATTTGACAAAAACACATGTCAATCTTTTGAAAGTTTTTACTTTTTTAAAAACCCACTTTCTAGTTTTGAAAGTGGGGATTAATTTTAAATTAATTAATGAAAATTATATGTCTTGATTTTGGTAAAATAGAATTAATTTGTGAATTCATAATATCAAAATTATCTTAGGGTAAATTGTTTGTATTTTTATGAAAAAATTCAGTTTTTGATGAATAGTGAAAAACACTGTGTTATTGTTTAAAATTGACTTTTTATTTAAATATTTATTTATTTTATTTCAATTTATTTTAGGTCAAAATAGATACATAATATCTATTTATGTTCAATTTAATATATTGGATTCATTTTATAATAAGTTTAGATATATAAAATTTTATTGATCTTTTTACCGTCTTTTACCCACCTTTTAGGAGCTTTTAAAAATTTGTATAAAACATAATTTTACTACTTCTGTTAGTTGAATTTAAAAAATCCAAGAGACATGGTTAAAATAAGTAAGTAAAAATTGGTTCAATAAGATGATTTTTTGGGGAATAGTAACTTTTGACTTTTATTTTCTATGGTTAAAAGTAAAAAGGGTAGTAAGGGTAAAAATGATATTATAATTACCCTAATAAATGTAAAAATTCAATTGGATAAGTGTAATTCGACCAGAAACACCCTTTGGAATAATATATTATCCTTTTGGTCCACTTGGATTAGATTAGGACATTTATTATTATTTTATTTACAGAAGAGTTAAAAGTGTTAAATTCAAAGTTTAATAACTAAATGATTTTTAATATAGGGTTAAACATAAGATAAATTCGACTATAAATATTCATTATAAAGATAAAAATATTTCATACATAATGATATTTTATTTATAATTTTTATACATTAAATAATTAAATTTATTTATGACAAAATAATGATACAGTAATTACCTTATTAATTAAAGATTGAAATAATTTATATTATAAATATCCAAATAAATGTAATTTGGGACTTTTGATAAATTCCACAAATTTTAAAGCTTATTATGAAATATTGGGGTTGATTAAATAATTTTTTTTCTAAGTAATCATGTTGTTATGATTTTCACAAAAACCAAATACTAAATAGTGTCCAAATTGACATAATTGAGTTTTCAAAACAAATACTATATTATTAGTTGATATAAAATTACTAAAATTATAAGGTTCGTCAAAAGTACATATATAAGGTTATATTTATAAATAATTAACCACATGGGGTTATATTTTCTTTTTATAGTAACTTTATTAACAATATAATATAAATATACAAAGAGACAAGGTAAATGTCAAAGTATTTAACTAAGAGTTAAATCTAAAAGGTAAAGTTAATATGGTGAACTAAACCTATAAAAAACCTATTAGATGAGTGGTATTTTACCCATACCCACCTTATCTTAGAAATAAATCATTTTTGGGCCACTAGAAAACGAAAATTATTTTATTATAAAATAATATTTCTTGTTTTTCTTAAAGTGCCCCACACCCTTCTTATAAAAAGGCACATCCCCTTATCTTAAAATCACACCTCCAAAGTCATTTTTCTTGGCCAAAACCTACCCAAATATATTTCCAACATTACTACCTTCATCCTAAAGGCTATAATTTGGTCATAAAGCAATCATAAGGTTCCCTTTTGATCAAATCATAAGGGAGAACCCGAAGAAGAGGTAAATATTTCATCCCCTCTTTCAAGTTCTTTTTTCTTCTACTTCCTATTTCTTTATTGATTCCATTCTAAAACAATAAATCCAGTATTTTTTATATGCTGTGATGTTTTTATAAAAATTCTACATCCATATTTATTATTCTATCCACCACAAGAATGACAAAGTCATCAAACGTGCGTATGTACGACTTACCATCTCCACGTCGTGGTGTAGTTTTTTATTCAAACACTTTATTATTTGGATGTGTATAATAATGCGTATAATTGATTTAAATAATAAATATAAAATTTTAATGATTCTGTATATATGATATACAATCCAATTAATTATGATTTCACCATCAATATAATGATATTGTCACTCGTGCATGCGTACAGATTACCATCTCCACGAACGCGATGAGATTCATTCCCCATCATAATCATTCAAGAATAATTTTCATTTTAGGATTAAAAATTATTTTTAAGAACTTAATATCATTATGGATATGAATAAAATATATCCTACCCATAACAAACAAGTTTTATGTAACAAAGCATATAAAGGAAAACAGATTAGTTAACACCTAAAATGAGGATACTACTAAAATATTATTATCAAAGCAATATTAGAGGATCATATATGATATCGTATTTATATATACAGTTCTTAGATAATTTAAAGACAATGGTTTAATTATTATATAATAATTTAACATACCCTTGACCAAGGAAATGTACAAGGTAAGGGTTTTTCATCTCACTTCTTATTCCCATTAGATTCATGCTATATTTCCACTATTTACTTTTGTGTGGTGTATATACTATCCATGATTGTATTCTGTGTGTAATATACTTCAATTTATGGGTATTTACATATTTATTTTATGAGACTTCTTTCATGGGTTTTATGTTTCCAAAGTTACCAAATCCTTAAGGGAATTTCAAATTTCAATTTCCACTCATTTGGCTCTACGCATAATTCATTTATTATTTTAATCCAAGATTATGTTTAGAATCTCTATTTAATATTTATGTAGTAATTATTACTCCCCTTTCTGTGGATATAAATTTGATACACATAATAAATCCATTGGTAAATTCACATTTAATTGATATGAACTCTTTAAGGGTAATCTTAACTCAATTTCCATTCATTAAGTTATACATCCAGGACATTGGTTTTGTTTTTAGAAGAATATATGTGAATGTAATATGATTTATTTACACAGAATATCCAATTCTATTGAGTGTATTTAAATTTTACACACATAATTATTTCATTGATTTATCATTAATCAAAGGATACGATCTTTATGAGGTATTTCATCTAAATTTACATTACTTTTAGACCTCTTTGTCGTTATGCAGAAATTCTCTTTTATAAGGTGTATATACTATCCTATGAAATATTATATCATGAATCCCTTTATTCTCATGATATTATAATGTTTTTATTAATGTGATTTATCAATTACTTGTATTGAAGGGTCTCTTATTGGGTTAGGAACTCTTTAATTAAAATATCGTTTTAAATGTTTTAAATATTTGTACTTCTAAATTTTTCTCATTAATGTCCATTTTCTAAAAATGGTCTTAAGTATTTATTTATATAGACATGAATGTTTTTAAATTAAAATTATTTTTAAGTTTGAAAGTGATAATTGACACTTTGATTCAAAAATCTCTTTTAAACAACTTCTTTAATAAATACTGCGACATTTAAATGTTTTTTAGAAAAAAGGGGATATTTCTCTCAAATAGTTTTAATGACTATTTACATCTACGTCAATATCCTTCACTGTATTTGATTCTATATTTAGGTTGATTTTTTATAATACAATCATACATATTGTATTTAATGAGTTATGTTTGACTGTGGATGTGTTATTTTTATGCAATTCATTGTTGGTGGTTAAAATATTGACATTTCGTATACTATTTTTAATACGAATGTTTAGATTATTTTTCACCCCTTCAAATGAGGAATGCATTGGACCTAGTAAGTGATGGGTGGAGCCCACTAATGCTCCTCAATGCATCGATATGTCTCATGAGACAAACTTGTGTCTTGGTACAAGGCCTTAACAAAATCTTATTTGTAGTCTTGGAACAAGGCCTGGACTATGTGGTTATGTAGTCTGGAAGTATGCATTCCATCACTATGAAATAGTCTATTGATATTAAATTTGATTATTCGACTAGTAGAATATCCTTGTGAATATGTAAATGGAATTATTTCATTTATATTTTCCATATAATGCTGAAGTTTATGTTTAAAAATCTTGTGTTCTATTCTAATTCATTGCCTTAAATGTTTATTCTTATTTATGAATGTTTCCTCTATATTTTTATACTTATTGAGAATTTGATCACACCCCATTCATATCTTTTATTTTTTTTCTAGGATGCAAAGAAGTATATTACGATTAACCAGTAGGAATAGGCTAAGGTATATAAGAGTGTTCAAAGGGGACACAATGTTGTTGTTTTTTATTTCATGATGTAATTTAAAACTAATGTATTTATCGAGTACTTACAAAGCTGCTAATCTAATTAGCCTTTCGAGACATGAATCCTTATATCATACTAATGTTATGTAATAATGCACCGATTTAGGGTAATTACGGTCGGGGCGTTACACTTCTCAAATTTTCATCCAACATGAAAGTAAGGTCCATTCATTCATCGTTTGCATAAAACTAATTCTCTAATGGGTGGTATCCATAATAGACATTAGTAATAATGAAGAAATCAGTTTATGTGCCATCATGGTGGAAATTCATATTTGAGTGACACATCAAAATAATGTGTTTGATATGAAATGTTTAATTGAATTCAAGGGAAGTTATAAAATCATTAGAGTGAAGAATATGAGCATTCATTTTTCCATATTGTGTGGTGGGAAACATTGAGGAAATTTTCTCAATGGGAATGTTAAATTTTTTATTTGTGGAATGGTTGATCATCAGAAAATTGAATGAATATCTAAGGAGAATATAAACATATTTAGAGAAAGAAGTACTGAATGAACCACCTATAATCTAGTGTTTCAAATGCAATTCGTATATACATTATACTAACTAGTTCTAATATCCAAAGGTTAATGAACATGATCGGAATTAGTAACCTCTAAATCTAAAAGACAAAGTGAAATATCATGTGATAACTATTACGTATGATGGGTGTGATAATTATTTGGTGAATGGTAAAAATTTAATACACTCTAGAACTTATAATTCCTTATTTGATTATGTATCAACAGACACTTTCAAATCAGAATAACATTATTATGGGTATCACAATACCACATAAACTATAAGATGTTGAATTATCAGAAATGACCTCTCGTTTTATCATGATCCCATATCAACTTTATAATTATTCAATACATTATTTTTAAGGGAATTTAATTCCAATAAATATTGATATTATCCATTTAATTGAATTTGATGTTTTCATAAGATTGGATTGTATTTATTTAGATAAACAACTTGTCAATTATAATGGATGGGAAGGTAAAATAGATATTTTCAACCAAACTATGATCTTTTATCAATGTGATTATAAATATTAAATTTTATTGGAAATAAAATCCATTAAATGGGTCTTTATTCATTTTCAAAAGAGGTGATTATCTTAGACGGTTTGGGGAAATATCAACATTGAATATAAGGCTATTGTATAAGATTTTGTTAGTGTCGTCCAAAATATTTTCCATGTATTCCCAATAATTTTGAATATGAGTTTTAAGTATAACTAAAATCTATTGGTATACCTATTTCAATGAGTATAAATAAAAGGTCCCAAATTGAGATAGAGGAATTGAATAAGAAAGGCCAGGAGAGTCATGAAAAGTGACCAATTGGTCCATGTGCATCACTATTGAGTGAACCTATACCTTTTTAAATAATAAATATGGATTAATGAGTCTCTATATTGATTATCAAGAACTTATCTATATAAATATAAAAAATAAGTGTCAAATACCACGTAATGATGTTTTCTTGATCAGTTTCATAGAGATCAATAATTAAAAAAGATTTTCCTTCATTCCAGATATCATCAATTTTTTTCCTAGATGGAGGATATACCTAATATAGTAATATATAAAATTTATTTACACTACAAATATATAGTGATTCCTTTTTTCTTACTAATTTCCCCATTATCATTATATATTTAATGAATAGATTCTTTAGATATTTACTTGATCAGTTTGTGGTAGTTTTTATATACAGTATTCTTATGTATTTAATGTGCATGTAAGAGAATGAAGATCACCTAAGTACTATATGAATAACCTAAAGATGGATAAATTGTATTAAAATTTTAAAAATTATGATTGGATTCAAAATGTTCCATTTTTGGTCATATAATCACACGTGATGGAATGTTGTTAGATGCATCAATGTTGGATGTTATAAAAAAGTTTTCCCAAACCAACTATAATGAATGAGATGCATTGTTTTCTGGCCTTTTATGATATTATAAAAAAATTGAAAATTTATCAGGTATGATAAATCCTATCATCAATTTAACTCAAAAGGGTCAATGTTCCATTTAACATATTAATTTGAGGATAATATCAAGTAACTGATGATATGGTTATACAATAAACTAGTGATTACATTACCCTACATTGGAGAAGGGTTAGTGATATATGGTTATGAATAAAACAAGAGACCATGGTGAATCCTCATTTAGATATATATGATGATAGATTATTAGTCATGAAAATTTATGATTTATGAGAAAAATTTTTCAATACGTGATTTGGAGTTGACTACGGTATTTTTTACAACAAATATATAAACATGTTATTTTTATTGATAAATCTATGACATATATACTAATAATGAAATTATAAAATATATATTCACTCAAAAACATATGAATATCTTTCAAATAATATAGTTAGAGTTTATTAATGATTATGACTACACAATGCACTACCACCTTAGGAAAGTGATCAAGCTCGCTAATGGATTGAGTCTAAAGGATTATAATATCTTATTTCTGATGACTATCATGAAGTATCCAACATTACAATATTTTAATGGATAGACCTATAAATATTGAATACCTGATAGAAATATTACATTTAAGAAATGTGTGTTCAACCATCAATCCATGTGAGGATTAAATAAGAAAAAAAGAATTAAATGGATCTATAGGAGAAGGATAAAAATATTCCTATGTTTACCCATGATCCTATTGGAATTATAAATTTTTTGAATTGTGTATATTATCATGCATAGTGGATTTCAAGTATATGTTGGGTTAGACGTATAGTTCTTTGCACTATTTTTATCCTACATGTATGAATATGTATAGAGATCTGAATGAATATTTATGGCGGGATAGCATAAATTGAGATATTTCAGTTTATGTATCTCATTTGTTGGTATGAAAGAAAGTGAATACTATATGGAATAATTATATGTGTATTCTAAAACCAATACCTATACCATAATGGAAATTGGAAAATATTACTATGGATATTATCCTTTGTCTCCCCAAAACATCTAAAGGATAAAATATTGATTGGGTAGTTCTTAATCACCTTAATAATTTATCACACATCACTGTTAACATATATCATTTCTTTCATAATATGTTTTCCAAAATATAAATTATGGATTTGGTAAAGTTTCATATAGTTCCACATTATTTTATATCTTATTATGATCCAAGGATTACCTCAATGTTCAGTTGAATTCTTCAGTAGTCTCTGGATACATAGTTTAGATATTTTACTACTTCTCATCCATATATATATTGAGACTGTAAGAGAATAAATCAAACTCTGGAGTATATGTGGAAGTATTTTTATATGGAATTCATATATTGTTTGGATCAAGGCCTTCCTCTAGTCTAGTTTTCATACAATAATAGATTTTTCTAGAGAATTAATATAGATCATTATGAATCCATATTTAGAAATAAATGTAGAAATTAAATGTGTGTGGATGATTTATAAGAATGAAATCTATTGGTACATGATCTATACAATTAAATGGTAGATAAATAAATATTATTTTAGCAGCATGTTATGGTATCTCATAGCCGACTAAAATGTTAGGATGAAAATTATCTGAAAACTATGGAATTTGAAGTTGCTGAGAAGGTATTTATATGAATTTCTCCATGGATGAGGATTATTATAATTTTAAATAGTTAAAATTTTACTTCTAGGTTTATTTTAATCTTCATTATTCTTCTCCTAGTTGAGATAATATCTTATTTTTTTGAGCTTCCACCATACCTCTCTTAAATTCACGATGAGTTTCATGTATCTATCCCGAGGATGTATATATTGACCAATCACATGAAAAAAAATCAAATTCAATATAACTATATCATGATATTTCATATGAATAAGAAATGGTATAAATCTTGGATTTTAGAGATAAATTTATATTGAATAATACCACATTCCTAGTTAATGTTATCTGGAGGAATTAGAAAATCAATGTAGGTATTTGGGAACCTGATGATGCAATGAAAAAAATATATCCTCACTTGTTTTTATCAATGTCATATAATTTTGTGATAAAAATATATTTTAGGAGGTGCACAATGTAACACATTTAGATTTTTGTTTATATTTTAAATAAATTTAATTTAATTTCTAGCTTGTGATACATGTAACATGAGATATAGAAGATCCAAAATATAATATTTAAATTTTAATATTTATTGTTATTGTTATTGAATAAGATTTATATTGGTTGGTATTAATAGGTATAAATATACTTTTAAAATATTATATATATATACATAATAAATTCATTTTTAAATAAATGATCATAAATGAAAATAAAAACAATTTCAATGTAAATGTGATGTTTTTATGAAAATCTATTTTTATGTTTTCAATGATTTTCTTATCAAAATATATTCACTTTATCACTAGTTTTGAATAATTTAAATGATATTTATAAATTATATACACAACAAAATGTTTTCAAATTCATCTAATGTTTTGTATGGGCATGGAATAAGAGTAAATTATCTTTTATTTTTAAAATATATTTTTTAAAAAACTATTTCCATTAGGTTTCGTGCACTTTTTTGAAAATTAATATCTTCCAATAATTGGAATTTAATCATATAAAATAGACCCCTTATATAAGATCATGTTATCCAAATTAGGTAGAATGTCCCTATAAATTTTTGCTTGTTATGAGTGAAACTTTGGTAAATTTTTTTAAATATAGTAAGGATAAAATGAGTCAACATGGTTAAAGCTTTTGAATAAGGATTTAAAATTTCTAAAAAACAACCATTAATCCAATAGTATGAGAGTAGGTTGAAAATTTCCATCTATGTATTGAATATATCGCTGGTTAGTTTGATTTTTCTGTGACTGTGACATTTATTATAATTTTGGTGATGAATTGATACAAAATGACAGTGTCTTAAAATTAATAACTACATATTTTTAGAGGATAAAATAATATGTTTTGATAAAATTATTTATTTGAAACAATAGTTAATTTTTTTACCTTATTTAAAACATTAGGGATTTAATAATTACTTTAAATTAGTATATAGCACAAATATAATATTTATTCAATTAATATATAATTAATAATTGATATAAAAAATATTAAAATTAATAAAAATATGTTGATTTATTATGTGACACTAATTTTATAGATAATTATAACATATTATTAATATGTTGAATGGTTATATTAGAATTAATTTTACGTTATATTTTCATTAAAGTCATATTTAGTTAATAGTGATAATTATTATGTTAATGTTATTTTATCTTAAATGCTATTTTGTTAAATTATTTAAGAACTATAAAAATTGTGAAAGAGGGAATGTATGCTTAAAGCTGGAAACAAATTCATCACAATGAAATTTATGGGCTCACTTTTAACTTATACGTAAATTTATTACCCTTTAATATAAAAAATACATTACAATGGTTAAGATTAAAACTTGTTAACCAATGTGTTAAACGAAAATATAAGGTTCAATATAACATTCTTCCCAGTATAAATTTAATTGGGTGATCTTATTTCATGCATATACTCTTATAGTTTGAATATATAACCAATTGGATTCATTTTTATCACTAATGGATTAATTATATTTTATTCATTTTTGTAATTCTATGTCTTCGATTTCTTTTCCTTAAAAAGGAAAACAATTAAATGTTTTTATTATAACACAATGGCCATCTATCTCATCAAACCCTATAAAAATATCTTATAAACATTCATATAAACAAATAAGAGTTTATTTATTCAGAAAATCTATCCCTATGGTCCATAAGAATGGATTAAAAGGAGGTCTATGAAAGAAGAGGTAATCATCTTAAACTACTTCATTCTATTTATTTCATCTATTATCTCCAATAAATTTTTTTCATTCATCATTAAATAATAAATTCAATATTTGAAGTAAGCTAATATTTTATTATGATCATGAAACCAAAATTTGGAACCCTATTTTCAATCAAATGATATGTGAAAGTATCATTGATGTGAATGTGTGGACTACCACCTCAACATAGTTATCCAATTCATTTTTCATTAGCATATTTCATGGACATGTATTATGATGTTGTTTTGAAATGAAGGGGATGGCCAATGAATCCCTCACTCGGGAAGGCTCAGTTTGGAACGATTGTTGATTATGGGGGATTAAACCTATTGCTCGATCATTAACATTAGATCATTGTCATACTTAAAGGAAATTACCAACAGTTCCCTCATCTGTAACATGGTAAAGTTCAAATTTTGAATGTTAGGTGTTTCATTGTGGTTTTAGGACCAGTGGCACATTCAGACAAAAATTGGTCGAGAGTATGGGATGATAGGCTCATCATACCCCTTTGAGTGGAATTATTACACACTTTGGGACCCTCATATAAATTTATGAGATGTTTACGAATCAATTCTTAATCCCAATATGGGACACGTTATCCAAAAAACATTAGAGCTTAATTCACATTATATGAAAAATAAATGGAATCCCTTTTATAGACAGAAGAAATGGGATCTCATTAGGGAATCCATTTGTATATATCTGAGGTTCTCCATCTATTTCTGAGTAATGGGTAGCTGCATTATATGCTGATTTCATATACCAATGTACTATAAAATATTCTTCCATGTAGATAAGAGATTAATATTTTGAGTATGGGATTGAAAAATTATGAGGCTTCATATATATCCTAGTTACTGTAGGAATCAAAACCCATGTAGTTCGTTAAACTCATAATATTTAACATTATACACAAATGATATATATAGGTACTCTAGGACACCATGTGTTCATTCTCCAATCTTGGAGATATGTACTTTATATACAAATTATGGTGCGAATCATAGTTAATGTAGTTTGTTAACACCCTTGGGACTCTGCACAAGGTATATTCCTTTGTGTTTAAGTGAATATACCATGCCAATAATTTGTGCATACATGTTTAAATTTCCCTATATAGTGTAGATTCATGATATTAGTGGTATAACTACTTCAAATCCATAAACTCATGTGAGCTATTCTCATTATGGTAAATAAGGGATAATAATGAATCAGTTTCACTACACACATGTGTGAGTTTAATGCAATGGAACAACCTTTAATATTGATCTTGGGCCTCAGGGATGTGTCCTACATATATTAGTAGTGGAAGGAATCATATTTCTCATAGTTCAATTGATCTTCACTTACATACTGAGGATTCCTTTATGATCGGGCCTTACACACTGAGGATTCTATGGTATTTATAAAGGTTTATTATTTATATGATTCGGTCATTGAAACTCCATAAGATCACATGAGCTATGCTCATTGTGAGAAACAGGGTATAAAAATTAATCAATGTTATTTCTTGTAGAGGTGAGACTTATGTTTGGGGACTACACATTCAATGGTTGATATTAATATTAGGCCTCAAGAAGGCATCCAATGTATCTTGGTTATTGTAGGAATCAGAGTCCAAATTGTTTATATTTTAGAGTTTACACTCTGATGTTTCCCTTGTATTCATGGTATATCATATCATTTTGTAGGTTAGTGCTTCAACATTAATGATGTTATGCATTCATGGCTTACACACTGAGGGTGGAAAATGTTACCAAGCCCTGGGATGACCTAGTATTTGAGGCATACATACAATGGTTTCCCAATTGATCGAGAGTTCTTTCATATCGATCATGTGATGATTCCCTACATCAAAAGCCTTGGTAGTTTTCCTGAAATGTGGGAGAATGTCTTCCTGACATGTTTAAAGGAAGTCATGCGGTCCATTTTACTTATCCAAGGGATGACACATATACCAGATGGCATGTTTAATGGGTTGATGCATGATCTGTGATGAATTATCTTGAGGATATCAGAAGACCTGGATGGTTTGTCCAGGAATCCATCATGTGACATGGATTAATTGTCTACATGGTGTCGCATGATCCAACATATTTTCCTTAGTTTCATCATGATAGTTGACTAATACACTTGGAGGTTTTCGTGTTAGTAAAAAGGACATGTCTTGGAGGGTGTCTCATGTCCAATATGTGATGTATACATAGAAATGAAAGTCATCACTATCTTTCATATAGGGCATCGCTAGATCCATTTTACAAGCCTATGTTCTACAGTGACACTTAGTTAACCTAAAAGAGTGACATTATTTGAGTTAGGTGATATGCATTGAATTTCATCATGAGGGTTTAGTGGCATGCTCGTTGTTATTCACGAAAATAGAGTGGTATACATAAGTTACCATATAACATTCTTCACCATGTCCAGATTACATCACATTATCCAAATTAAATGCCCAAGGGATGTAGTGAGACCTCAATGACATACCTTGGTTTCATCACATCACCTTAGTGGTTCATGAAAATCACAGAAGGATCAGATCATCTGTATTTCACATAAGTATCACATGTATTTGTCTTTGGTCATGATTTTGTATTGTTAATGCCTTAGATTTATTTATAATTAGTTTATTTTATGTATTGCATGATCTAGAAGACATACAGGATGTTCTTCGCATGTCTATCTAGACTTCCTTTGCATGATCTATAAATGATCTTATGAAGTACATTATGCATGGTGCTTTATTTAATTAACTTTTCTCTTATTTATTACTTAATTGAATTTTTGTCAGTGATAATATCATCTCTTTTTAGTAATCCCCCCTTATGCTGGTGTGAAATTCTCAGAGTTCATCTTTTGGGTAACTATAGGTAGTGGCCATTTCTCATGCTAGGGTGTGGAATTTATTGGCCTCTCTGACCTAGTTTTTGATAGGTTTTCATGGATTATCTCATGTAATTCCACATAGTAGTCGACATAGTGTTCTGTAACCATGCATATTCCCAGGCCTATGTCATGGATCACTCTGAGGGTTTCACCTAATTTTTTGTAATTGAACATCCCTCCCATCATTATTTAATTTATGAGGTTGTCACATGTTAATGTGAACTTGTTTTATCATTAATTAATTCCAAGGGACCACCTTGTTTTCATATTGACATGTCCATGGCCCTTAGCAAGTTCAAGGCACATGTTGAAAGGTGTTTGCGCGATCTCGAAGGACTTTTCTAGGACGTTTCATGAGAAAAATATGGATTCTATTAGGCCTTTGTGATGTTGTGTTGTGGAATTCTTCAGCACTTCACAAATTTTTCTAAATATGAGAGTCTCACACCTCCTATTTTATTTATGTTTTTCATGCTCTAATGCATAGGAGTCATGTATGATTACATGAGTAATGTAAATGACAATTACTCAACTTCATGTTGACGTAGTACATGACCCAAGACGGTTCTATGGGTGTACGAGAGAATTTTATGGAAAAATCCTTTATTTTCTCTATGGGAGCCAAAATGGAGTTCGAGGTACCTTGGAAATTCTTGATAACTTTTTCGAGATGAGGCTGACAAGAAAATGGGCATTCATGAGATGAGTTCAAAATGTCTTTGAGGTCTCATAGATTATTTCGTATTTCTAGGGGTGGTAACATTAATTTTACGAAAGTGAGAGGCTCCCACCTTCCCCTCTTTCATTTTTATTATTCTATGATGTTTGGGGATCTCGTTATTTTTCTTGAATGTTGTCAAGGACAATCATCCTTACCATCAGTGACGTGTTGCATAATCTTTATGACTATGAAAGGCTTCCACTATTTGGAATCTTTTTCCTCCATATTTTCCATGTAATTTAATGTCCTTCACCCATTGATTTTCCATGAGTGTGATGCATGATAAATATAGGATATTGTAATGGTTCACACACCTTGCCTCAGAAATTCATTCGGTTTCCATATGCGGTGTTTCATTATCAGTGTTGGATCTTGCGATGACATGAAAATTTTGTTAGGGACAGTTTCCCTATTTTCTGTTGATGCACAACATGTTCATTGATAGTTCTCACGATGAAAAGATAACATTTTGAAGGATATTCAGTTTTCATGAAAATGGTATGTCATGTGTTAATGGTATTATGATTCCATAGCATGACCAAGGGTGTTTTCATGTCAAGGTTGTATGAAAAAGGTTTATGGATAGTGTTACAAAATGTCACATAAATGTTACATAACCAAATTAAAAATCACAAAGACATGGAATATGTATCCTCTTCACATGATGATGTCAAGGGAGACATGGATATTCTCATGCACACATGAATATTGCATGTGCATAATGTGGACCATAATCAGATCGACATAGTGCATCATGTCTTGAATGTTATTTAATGGCAGGATTTCATTGAACATCAATAAAATTAATTAGGCCTTGATCATATCCAAATGATGATTTGTTATCCCCAATTGGTCACATGACCTGCTATATGGAAATTGAATTTCCTTTTAGGTAGATGCAGGATGATGAAATGTTCCTAGTTACGTGTTCACAAGATAGAGTATATAGAGAATCCACGTATTCAGTCTACATGTTAAGGTACGACGTGACACATTATTTCTCATGATAGGATATGTAATTCCATGGCTACATCACCTTAAAGATAGGATGCAATCTTTTTTACACATGAGCTTCTTCGTGTGACCCTTATGAAGGGTCTTTCAAGCTCATTCACATAACCCTTATGCGGGATATCAATGCTCTGTTATTCATATAAAATGATAGGTTCTTTCTCATGCCTAGATGTAGACTCAAATAAAAATATCCCTTCAGTATTTATATAAGATGTATCGTTGTTCCTTGGAACATTCTATAATGGTTTTTTTTAATTTAAACATGGTCTCATATCCATTACAACGACGTATTCAACAAGAAATCTGAAATTGATGCTTCATCAACATCTGTATTTGAATAATAAAAACTATTGGAATTATTATTGAAATGAGAATTTGGACATTCATGTTCACATAACCTAACTGAGTCTTTACATTTTAACTATATACACTCAAGGAGTTTCATTCATAAGATACAGATCTTCTTTATCTACATGGTGGCTTCTATTTGTAGTGGTGATGTCCAACATTTTCCTTCAGTGCATGCTGGGTTTTTAGTGAGGATATCATATATTATTCATCAGATAAATCACATGCTCTAATTTTCATTGAGATTCATCAATATGAATGACCGTATACTTGTCCGTAATATTCTATAGATTCCTTTCTGAACTGAACATCAAAACTAATCCCTGGGAACTGCATGTATCGCACTTAGATTACAACCATGGACAACCTTTGTAGCATTGTGCATCTACCATAGGGATTCAAATTTTCCCTCTTATTATTTACAATGAGGGAGAATGTAAAGATGATCCTATAATTGGAGGGATTACATTTTATCCTCTTCATTCTCTGTGGAAATCATTAGTGCGGTGGTCATATTTTCATTCTAGTAGTATTCAAAGTAGTCGACCTCAAGGACTCATAAAATCCATAAAGGGATCCTTCAGAATCATAAAATGTATATGGAGAATTATATTATATGCTAAAAATATTTTATGGAAATGGCTCATTCATAATGTGCTATTTTCACCAAATTAACATGATATATTGGTTAATCATTCCTAATTTTATGTGTTAATTTATAATCATATTGATGGAAAATCATAACAGTATTGTCTGTCAACATGGATGGTGCATGATTTCTTGAATACTATATAGGGTCTTTCATGCATGTGTTTCATAGGTTCTTTACCCATGTGATATGACTGAATCTCTCTATTTATATAGAAACCCTTGTTCATAGAGTGAATACCCACCTTGTGGTGGCCTCAAATGATATCTTCACTACACACAATGTCTTACATATTTGATTCACCAGTCAATCATAGCCTCTTATCCATGAGGGGTTTCACCCTATCATTCGATGGAAAACATTCCCTACCATGTGTTTTTATTTTATAATTCTGTGAATCTGTATCATAAGGATGATTCTCTATCATCTTATGATAGGAGATCATGCTTGGTGACTCTTCATGATCATGTTTCATAGTGTTGTCCCAGCATGAGGATTTGTGGTGTAAAAAAAACATCCTTTCAAGGTCATTATAGTTTTTTGTATCTAGACCAGGTGTAATAAGAAACACGAAACATCGATACCATGAGGATGAATAAGACAATATGAAATATATTCTACAAATCACATAATACACATGGTATGTGTCTATCTACGATAATGTGGGTAATGTGCAATTGTGAGATTCAACAAATTCACACCCCCATTGAATTAGATTCATTTAGTATGAATAGAATCTTATTCTAAGTTAGATATAGACAACCATTCCACAAATTTTACCATCTGGAGGGATTTTATATTGATCCCCTTTAGAGTATTTTTTAAGAGTGTATCAATGGAGGGATTTCAGAAATTATATAGAGGATTGTCCATACCATGAGTGCTTGGATTTGAATTTATATTATATGAATCATCAACAATACCCATCTATGGCTTAATATCTAGTATAAAAAAATTTCTATTATTAAATGATGAAATATAACAGATTCTTATTGAGAAAAACTCATCAATTCCCACCAACATGAAATTATTTTGAGATAATTTATTCCAACTATTTCGAGATCACTTGATTTTCATGAGGATGTCTGGTAGAATATGTGTCCAAAATGGGGATTTCCCTATTTAATACTATAGTCAATCGTCTTGGTGATCATGGACTGATATTCAAGGTCATATGATGGGCCTTACTATATTTTTTAGTAAAAATCTCTATTGTGTTGTAGTTTAATGTTGTTTATCTTGGACATAATATAACATCTGATAAGAGAATTTTATCTTGGACCTTCTATTACATTATATTAGGGTCTTTTATATCAGACATGATATTTCATTATTTTAGGGTCTTTTAAGTTAGACCTGATATGGATTTTTTTTATGTTCTTTTATCTCGTATGAACTATTGATTTAGTATAGGGTTTATTAGCTCGGACCATCTATTTCTTTAGTTTGGGGTATTTTTTCTCAGAACATTTATTGCATTATTTTATGGTCTTTTATCTCGAACCATCTATTTTTTGGTCTAATGTCACTTATATGAGACCTCATATTTCATTATATTAGGTTCCTTTATATAAGACCTTCTATATCATTGGTTTAGGGTATTTTAGCTTTGGCCTTATATTTCTTTTTTTTATGGTCTTTTAGCATGGGTCATAAGTTTCTTATATTAGGTTTTATTATCTTTGATATAATATTTCATTAGTTTTGTGTATTTTTTCTTGCACATTCTATTTTTTTTAGTTTAGAGTATTTTGGTCAAACATTATATTACTTTTGTTTGGGGTATTTTAACTTTTCCTTGATATTTAAATATTTTTGGGTCATTTAGTTCATAAATTCTATTACATTATTTTATGGTATATTATCTGAGAACTTATATTTCTTTAGTTTAGGGTATTTTAGTTCAGAACTTATATTTCTTTAGTTTATGGTATTTTATCTCAGACCTGATATTTCTTTATCTTAGGATCTTTTAGCTCAGACCTTCTATTTCATTAGTTATTGGTCTTTTAGATCGGACCTTATATTTCTTTAGATTATGTTCTTTTAACTCAATCATAATCAATGCTCATGGAGTATAGTTCATACATGCCCTGAATGAGTCAAAACACCCTATGATGTTGGGTTCTTTCATGGTATTGAGGGAATTTCAAGGATACAATATTACTTTTTGCAGAGTGAAGCATTTAATTTAAATCCATAGACACATATGCAAGAGACATGGGAATGTATTAATAGTCAAGAAAGGGATCCTTGAATAAAAGATTCTTCTCAGGTGATATGGAATATTTATAGAGGTAATATTGGTTAGAGGGAGAAATTATAGGCGTTCTAGGTTTACCTGGATAGTTGGAATATGGGTGATGTAAATGACACCTCAAATGTTTGAGTTCATGAATATGAGATGGGGTAAGAATTCTGGGTATGCCCAATGACCATATGAGATTCCATGTTCGACTATGGTGTTCATAGGGCTTACAAGGATTGAATCTCCTTTAATGAAATATGGGGATTGCATTAGATGGATGTTCAAGGCCCTTATGTGCCAGTAAAATTTCCTTGTAAAAGATGTTTTCTACTCCTCTATGAGGTCCATGAAAGAGTGGTAAAGATTCAAAAATCAAGATGGTGAGGTTGGGTATGGGAGTAATGATATACATGAAGGGTCCGGGAACCCTAAAGTAGTTTAGATCTAGATTTTTATAATTGCGACCTTCCCCATGTGGTTTAGAATCTCAAGTTTCAGACCATCAAAAGGCTTCAAATTGAGTCATTGCTGTTCGTCATTGAGAATGTGTATGAAACATGGTGATGTAATGTAGAGGATGATGAATCCATATGGATACCTAGGCACAAGGATTAAAAATTATGGCCCAAAATTGTTGGTTTTTGTGAATGATATGGGAAAATCATATTGAAAGATATTTAGATCACACTGGGTTATTGAGATCTGCCGTAGTGGTGTCAGGAATCACAAGGATTGGAAAACCCTTTATAAAGGTCATATATTTGGTTGACAGACATCAGATCCTATATAGTATTCATGGGTATATATGAATATTTGGGAAAATGTTCCATGAAGTAGGGTATCCATTCTAGGGGATATAAAAGGTTGTGGTGATCTAAAGAAGCTAAATCATGATGTCTGATTTCTGGAAAGTGTATGATCCAAGAAGGGTTTGAGTACCCTAATTTTTTACCACCGCCTTGAGAGTATATTATCATGGGTTGATTATTTTCAAAATCATTACTCTAACTTTTTTCTACACCACGAGGTCCAAAAATCATAGCTTTACATTTTCTTGGGTTAGTGAGTAGAAGCTATGTTATTTTTTCCTTATTTATTTTTACCCTAATTTCATCATAACCTATGATGGTGAAGATCTCAGCATGTGAGGATTTGAAAATTTCTTTGGCTACCCTTTGTGGGTTTTCAATCTATAATGTTTTGTGCCTATTTCAATTTTAGTTTATTTTCATGTTATTTGGACCATTATAGGAATGAGTTTTAGTTTGTCAATCCATGAACAATGTGCATGTAGTTTATGGTCATGATGCATGTGGACCTAATATGTTAGACAATTATCAATATCTTAATTAGCATACCCAAGGCCAGGAGTATACTATTATCCTTATTAGTTTGAGATGAAAAAATTCTAAACCACATATATTGGTTCTCGGGTCATGAATGATGATAAGGAAAATTCATATATGGAGAAGATTAGATCATACTGGGTGTTGAGTTATACGAGAGCAATTCTGAACCAAGGGGTTCAACAAGAATAGATTAAATTTTTCATGGGTTACTATGTACAACTTATGAGATTTTGTCCTTTCTTATTTGTACCCTAATTTTTTCATAACCTCTAATGGTGATGATATTACCAATTGAATACATGACTATTACTCATGCCAATCTGTATGTGTTTCTAACTTGAAATGTTTTGTGCCTGATTCACTAGCAGTTTATGGTCACTTTATTTGGACCATTATAGGTGTGAGTTTTAGTGTTTTAAATCCATGAAAAAGAACCAGTAGTTTATGTATAGGATTCATTTGGGACTAATATGTGAGGTAATTCACAATTTTGTAATCATGATTCCTTGTGTGGGAAGTATCCCATTATCCTTTTGAGTGGTTGATGAAAAAATTTGAAACCATGGATCGAGGCTCTATTGTAAGGAATGATGATATGAAAAATTCATACAAAGTGAAGATTACATAAAACATGGGAGTTGAGTTCTGCCACAATGGTGTCAAGGATCTCAAGGATTATAATGTCGTTTTACAGAGTGATGCATTTTGTTGACATTCATTAGGGTATATTCAAGATCCTTGATCATTTATGCATTATAATGAAAAGTATCCGATGAATCTAGATATCGTTTCCATGAGCCATGAACTATTTTTGGCAACCTGAGGTTCACAAGGCATGAGGAATGATTTATGTATTGAGGTTATTGAAATGATGATGGATACACCACGTACTCTCACTGACTATGGTAATGTTCATGTGGTCCTCTGAAAATTAATAAGACATGGGTGATGGTGTGCATACTATATTTTCATGTAGTGGGGATGTATTTACTTCTGTAGAGTTTATCATCATGTGGTAAGGATGTGTTACATGATGTTAATTTTCATGCGATAAGGAAATTCTCCATGGAGTTTACCAATATGTGGTAAAGATGTTCTTATAGTACTATTTTAATGTCATTTTATTAGGACGTTCACCTTATATTTAAACATCTTGTAGTAAGGATTTACTTTGGTGAAATTTAACATAATGTAGTAAGTAAAAAAATGAACCGATGTGAATGTGATAGAATGTTTGAGTTAGGTCTAAGGGTGTAATTCTATGTGTCACTACATATCTCATCAAGAAGAGAATAAAGCCACACTTAGTTCTGGATAGGAAACTCTCCATGAAGGTCTGGCCCATATGCAGATGTGGGAATTGTTTACATCTATTATTGTGGATTGGCCTAGGATTAGAGATCCAAGAATCACTATAGATCATGTTATGATAAAAATAAATCTGTATGTAGTTTCTATGTAAACATGTAGTTTAATATTATTCATCAAAGATGAAGATGGACCGACATGGAAAAAACCAAAAGGAGATGTTGTGAATGGTCCCAAGAGTGGATGTCTGGGCATCTCCTTCCATCTCATGAGGATTAGAATCAATCAACATGTAGTTCTTGATGATGGAGTAGTGGGAGAATACGCACACTTACTGTGGTGGTCTTCTCGAGCGAGGTCCACATGATTGTCTAGTTTTAAGTCATGGAAGTGAAATTAAACATGCATTTTAACAACATTTGGAGAGGACTCATGGTATGCCTTCTTATAGTATTGCATTTTGGACCAAGATGAGTATATTGAAAGCTGTTATACTTTGGTAATGTGGGAATGACCATGCTGGAATTCCTATGATCATGTGATCAATGATTGATGTGAGAAATAATGAACAATAAGGGTTCTTATCACCATACAAAGTAATTTTGGAATAGGACATGGGTGTTTTGTATCATATGGTTAATGGACCAAGATATTGGATCAAGGGAAACCTACGTATCTCAATGTAATGAGACTCAATTCATATGTAGTTCTAGGAAAAATTTCCTGTTTAATATCATGATGAATGGACATATGTCATTTTTTTAACATAATGCGGAAAGGACATGTTTCTCCCAACGTGAAAGAAAGATAATATTATCGATCAATGATGTTTTGTCTAATTAAATAAAGACACGGGTAATCTGACATGAATGATCACTGTGTCTCGGCCCAAAAACTAATGGTTTGGGAGTCACTATATATCATGTTATGGCATGAATCAAGTCATATGTAGTTTTTTTGGATCCATGAAGTTTAACATCATGTGGAAAAGACATGGATCACAAAACATGAATTTTTGAGAAACATCACAATGGTGGTTGGTGTGACATGCTCCCCATTTATTTTGTCCATGGAGAAAGCCCTATTGTGATAGAGCTTGTGTATGATGTATGGTCAATATTTGGGGAGTCATTACTAGTATCATTGGGGTCCCGAGATCCCACACTAACACTGCATGGAGGAATTATCTTAGTGGACATTTTTATAGAATGCCCTTGCAATCCAATTCTGATGGACTTCTTATTTGTGTGGTTTGTTCAACCTATTCTCCTCAAGCCTCTCCAATTCATCAATCCAAATTTTTTATTTCTCAACATTATAGAGTTGTAATCAGATAGATATTAAAATAAAGGGTATCTAGTCATCAATGGGTAACACCACCTCAACACCATACAGTAGTGAGTATGGTGTTTCTTGTGAAGCAGTACTTGTGGTGGTACGTTAGTCCCATATAGCATAGAAGAGTTTTCTATTCATGACTCTCTATACTTATTCACCATATTCTCATATATATTTCATTTATTCTTAATGAATGCATCTATCTATCATGTTTTTTCTATATGATATAGAGATTATTGATTGGAATTGATTGTGTACTCTTGGTATAGTTTCTTCAACATTATAGAATAAAATATGGTACTGTTGTGTATCAATATTGTCATAGGGACCCCAAACCTAGTAATGATATTGTAATTTATTAAATATATTATATTCTTAGTCTTGATCTATATTCGGTGTATTTACTCATTCATTTTGGTAAATAATTCAGTTTCAGTAAGGATGTACATTAAATGATTATTTTTGGACAGGGGATATGGTCCCATGATAGCCATTACCCAATGAAAAAATCACCAAGGATATTTAGTGGTTTTCCTCGATTCAAGGGGATTATGGGTGATTCTTTCATGAATATGTCACACATGAAATGTTTTGTTGAATTCTATGCAATCCTGCTTCGTGAGTTTCTATTATTACTCCAACCTCATGATTTGGTGGGAGATACTGGTACTAGATTGATGGGAGTCACAATAAACCAAATGAAATTTCTACATGATGGATAAAATATATCCTTATGTTTTGAATATAAGTATTATTATATCAAATCCATTCCTAGAGAGTCTTTTCTTCTCATTTGGACAAAATTTTACTGTGATTCTTGCTATAAAAAAACTAAATATGTTCTATTTTGTCTCTATCTGTTGGGAGTGTACCATTTTAGAGAGAACTGATTATGGGCTCCATCCATACTAGGGAGGTAACAAGTTTATCACACTCTAGAATTATGTTGGCCTAATTTATTTCTTTTATATCACAAATAATGATAATTGAGACAATTATTCGATGTGTTGAATGGAATATTACATCCTTTTGATCTTGGATGGGTAGGATGGTGGTTATATTTTAAAATGCATCATCACGAGCATTCTGTGATGGGGGAACATGATGAAATGTGTGATAAAAAGGGAACATTCCCATCATTCCTATAACATTTCGAATGAGAGGGGAATTTTCATCCTTATTGATGTCATATTCTCCACTGATATTCTTTATCACTAGCTCTAAGCCTTCATTTATTTTTCATGTAGGCTATTTATAGTTTTAGGTCTAATTCCAAGCCTATAATGAGGGCTTGTTATTCTTCCTTGCTATTTTTGAATCTTTTATATAGTGATAAATATTAGTGGAAAACAACTTATTTTGGAGAGACAAATAAAAACTCTAAACGAACCTTGTTTATCTTTGATTTTTCTATATGTTTTCCAATTAAACATTTGTATTCACCATAAAAATACATTTCCCATTTCTGGGGACTTCTATGGTCATAAAATAACACCTCATTTGGAATCACGGTGTCCATCGATTTATTTTCAAGGGAGGAATGTGCTACAATGAAGTTAAAAAGGGATTTTACGTTTACTAATTTTTATGATAAAACTAAATATTGTCTTGTTGAAGAATTATCATTCATCATGCCAGGAACCTTGTCAATATAGTTCAGATAAGGATGTACATCATTGGATTGATATGAGAGAGAATATGGACTTTGTGGTGATGCATGCAATGCCTCATCTTTTTTGAAGTGATGATGATAGCAAGGCAGTTCTTCATCACATCAGATTATAGATAATTAGAACCAAGAAGAGTCTGGATGAGTTAGTAGAGACTATTTTCACTCCCCATATGATTTTACTATACATGGAAGGTGCCCAATGAGAGTTACAAAGAGGCCATATAAGATCAGTGGCCTCCCATCCACTAGAGACATTAGGACTGTTGGGTGAACAATGTACTGGTTGAGATATTTGAAGGGTTCCTGGAAATCAACATCCCACTAATAGAAGATTCCCATATTTAATTTTCTATGTAAATGGGAGAGGTTTCTCAGAAAAGTTGGCAATGAATCAACTAATGTAGCTATCCTTCCCTTGGAGCCCAATCAGTTTCTTGATTTTTTTGGTGGAGACATTACTAAGATAAATCTATTCTTCTTGGGGTTGACTTAGCTGTCATGATGATGTACCACAATTCCATGAAACTACCTCGATGTTACCCTGAAATTGTCTTTTAGAAGATTCATCTTCAAAATATATTATTTTAACGTGTCAAAGACTATTTTATTTTCCATGAACTTATCAGATCAGTTTTGGGATTTTAACACCAGGTTGTCAACATAACTTTCAGCTATCTTTCCCATGAATTTAATAATGATATTATGGATGATGCATTGGTATGTGGTTCCATAATTATTCTAGCCAAAGGCCATGACCTAATATCATAAGATCCCTAAAGATGCTTTGAAGGTGCTGACATCATCATCATTGGGGGAATATTTGTATGATTATACATTGAGTACTCATTAATGAATGATAGGTCTCGGAAACTAGTATTTGCATCAATCAAGAGTCATGTGATTGGAAATGTGGAATTTTCCTTTGGGTATTGTTGATTAATGTCTGTAATGTCATTACTGATGCTAAACATCACACCCATCTTCTTGAAATTGATGATGTTGTCAATACATCTTGGGATTTTTACTTCCTAAAAAATGTTATATTTGATCAATTTGTAAATTTCATCCTATACATTGGTGATGTGAGATGGGTGTATCTTCCTAGCTACCTAGTTGAAGCCACAATACTCATCAGGTTGTCCAAGATTTTGGACATTTCTATATAGTTACAAGAAAACACATATTGGTGCTTCTTATGAAAGGCAATATATATCTCTTTCTCTTCGAGGATCATGGTGGAACTAATCATTCTAGGTTGCTGGTATTCCTATTTTCAAAAAATTATCTCCTTGAGATCATTGATGGTGGTGGAGGAACCATTCTCAAATGCTGGAGGGGTATTCCTGAAGTCATCCTCATCATCTCCTATCACCGATTCTATAGATACAGATCGAGGTAACGATGGAAATACAGGGTCATATTTTCCACTATAGTGGTGAGAGAGGCCATGATAATATACATTCTCATCCCCTGCTACCTAATTCATTTCAAAGAGATGTCATAACTATTTTTAATTTATGCTTTCACAGGGGACATTAGGAGATTGGACCTCTAGGAGTAGACTTGTTACTGTAACTAGATTTATGGGGAGCCCAGTGTCACTATATAGAATACTCAATGGATTCACAGGGGCAGTCCCCAAGAAACTGGGTTCAAAACCCTATATATCATCAGCCGGAATTGGTCCCTTGCCTCCCTTCTAGAAGAAATCTTCTTTGGCATATGTGGATATGAAATAATCCAATGGGGATTTGTAACCATGTACTGTGTTTATTCGTCATTGAGGTACATTAAGCACTGATGCAACATTGAAGGTACCTCCAGGTGGTTAATTAGGTAGGTCCTTCTATGTAGGACATAATATGTGGTTTCCTACAAGATTACACTTAACTCAACATTGGATGTGAGATCCTCAAAACTAATATTTGATTTTGATCTCCTTGATATGTCTTTCCTCATGCATATCATACACTTAAATGGATAACCTTATGGTTGGAAAAATCAATTTCACCATAACCCAAACATTGTAGGTTTTAGAAAAGAATGAGGTTGATCGCAAAACCATTATAAATCAGAGCCCTTTTGACATTGAAATTATTATGTCTTCAGAAAATATATAGGGGTCAATTATTCCCTTAGAGGAACTCTTCCTATTTCTATTCATTGAATGAGATGGATTCATGGCATTCTGATGACATGGTTCCTACATGATATACCTCATCTTCAATGAATTAAATCCTGAACTCATATGGGATTCATTGGACATCCACAAGTGCCTCCCTGAGTTCTTTTTAAAGATAGATATTTTTGAGGACTTGGATATTTCTTGAAATTTTCACCATCTCTTTTTGAAATTCATAATTTTGTAACGTATTTTGGAACTTCTGGACGTTGGGTTGCTCTTAATTTCTATCTTAAGAGCTGAGTCATTTGAGGTGGGTAGCCTAGTAGTTGTTTATATTTCGAGGGAGTATCTTCTTCCAGTAGTGCAGTTCATGTCGACCATGCCCAATTTATGGGTTGATCAGATAAATTAACCCATTTTAAGTGTTCATACAATAAAATTGGGTGCAGATAGGTGTTAGAGGGTTTTGGGAGAACATCATTCAATTTTTGAGCATTCTAGAGTTATTTCCCACATGTATACACTGAATATATACTCCCTATAAGGATATGAATGGAGTATTGGGTCTGACCTTGTCCACATTATCCCCTGAATCCTCGGTTCTGGAATATGTGGCCTCCTATTCCATAGTTATATGTTGTAAAATCATGTTATGTGGCATATTCATCACCAAAAAAGGGGTCTACCAAGTGTATCAAATTTATATAACTAATGATAAACACTTTATCATGTGATAATTGTGTGTTGTGAGGTTTTTCCCATGAATTTAATGTGGTAGAGAAGAAATCATCTACTATTACATCTTGCATTGAAGCAGAATATGACCCCTTTTATTTGATTTCTTCCATCTTCTAGTGATCACTCCCACATTTGGGAGGCATATTTGATGTTCCCCCTTGGGTGGTGGAGATACTGTGTATCTATGCAGCTATGCTCTCAGGGGGAATTTGATCTATCAAATATTTTTCATGTCATCCAGTTGTCAGATTTTTTAGTATTTCTAGATGGGACCTTCTTCCAATCACTATATTATTCTGACTAGGTAATGGATACCCAAGGAACATACATTGTGTAGCTATTTACCACGACCTGTTTATAATTGACCATTCATTCAATGATGTATTTAAATATGAAGAAGTCCATTATATTATGATCGATCCATCTATGGAAATGGAAGTAGTCCATACGGTCATTGAGGTTGACCTTTTTGGGCCTCTTGGGTTAGGCTAACATGTGGAGTTTTTTATGCATCGCCACAAAGAAATAACTGGGGAAATGTTCACTTTAGAAGGATTTTTCTTTACTAATATATTTATAAAAAAATGTTTGGTTACCATGATTTCTCTGTTTTTCTAGATGAGGGAGATTGTGTGGTTTTTTCCATACCACAGGAGGTTCTATGAGGTTTAGTACCTTCATGTGTACATGGATTGGCACTTCTCCAGACATAAGAGTGGAAAATGCATATTTTTCATCATATATATTTTCCCTCTGTGTTATGGTAATGATTAGAGGTTTGTATCAGGTTCGCTGAATGGAAACTTTGAGATATTTTTCTATTTTAGCAAGCTCATAGAATCCACAAGAATAATTCATTTGGATGATAGGTGTCTTTAACTCATCCTAAATGGTTTCATTAAATATATTCAAAATATACTCCTGCTAAAGAGGGATACTGAGAAAATAGGATGAACCATTCCATCTCATTGTGACGTTAGAAACCCTCTCATTTTCTTATTTCATGTAGTTTGATAGGACGATGATCATAATTTTTCCAATTATGGAACTGTATTGATAAAGGAACTAAAAAAATAGGTCTTTCATTCCTGCAATAGATCTTGCTGGTAGATAGCTATACAAAACAATGTTTTCCTCTATTAGAGTCCATACTAAAGACCTCATATTTGTTGCATATTGTTGATCTTGAGGGTCCATAATCAGCCCACATCAGGATAAAAAGTGTGTGAGATAATTTCTGTGGTTTCCCACACCATCAACCCTAAAAAATATAAGATTTATGAAATTGGGTGGAGGTATAGATTCATCCACCCAATTTGGAATATAAATTTATTTCTTGCTTCATAGGATCACGTCACCCTTCCATAGATTCCATTTTAGTATAAAGGTACTTGATGACATTATAAAACTACGAGGGGACAACTGTTTGAGCTTTGTACCCACTATATGGATCATTCGTGGGGATGATGTGGTGGCCCCTACATTCTCTACCATTGATTTTTTATTCATCCCAAGATAGAATTATCTCCCTGATGAGGGATATGTTTTCACCACAATTGAGGTAACTCGCAATCATTTTCAACATCCTCATTTATAAAGACTAGATTCCCAAATATGGAGCCAGTATAACTCTCACATTCTGCACATAATGAAGGATTGACAATAGGAGGGAGAATATCCATATCTCTATGCTAATGATACCATGTGGGAAATTTTTCCCTAAGTATCTCCCTATTTAGTTGTATGAGAGCTTCTGTGTTAGTCTCAAAGTGTTAAAATTGTCTCTCCATTTAATGAACTTCAACTCCTATAGTTGTTGATCGAGATGTAGTATTACCATTCCCATTCAATTTTAGAGGGTTCTTCCCAGAAGGTGGTACCTTGTTGTTTGGAGGGGCTAGTTTTTGGATACTTCTATAGTTCTGGGTGCAAGAAACCTCAATTGGTGCATCCATATTACCCTCCTCTCAGGCATATTTTCTATTTTTAATCCCTCAAAATTCATGTCTTGATCCAAAATTTATTCCATGTGGACATTTAATAATTTATCATAGTAATAGTTTTCAATGGTGGTTGTGCTATTACTTTCGACGCAATAGGTTGGTTCTGTACTTCTTCAATCAGGGTCATTATTTGAATCCTCAGCCACATTAGGCCATTTCAGCTTGCATCCCCAATAAGGTATAATTTCCTTTTCCATATATTTCTCCCAACATGGTATATAAATAGTGACATTGAGGGAGTTTTGAGTAGTGATTGTCGAATGGGCCCCAAGCATTAGAGGTTTGTCTTTTGGAGGGATAGATAGATGAGATATCAATTGTTTATTTTTTCCTCTCAACTTGGAGAGGAATGATTCCATATATGATGGTGGTGGTGATAAAGAAATTTCCCCTATACATTAGGATACTGTTATTTGGGGATAGTGTTTTAATAGATTATTCCTTTTTGGAGGATCCAATGGCTCCAACAAAAGGGTCTATGACTCCCTAGATAGACATAAAGTTATAAATTCCCCCATTACAGTGGGATGGGGTTGATCTGGAATCGATATCATTGTCTCTGGGGTCATCTCATGGGATGATGAACATGGGGATGGTGATTGAGATATAAATTCCCCCATCATATGGGACTGGTGTTTATTCGTAGATGTTGTTGATGAGTCCTAAATCCTCTAAGGAATTGATCATCTGAGATGTGGTGGTGGTAGATATTCCCCTAGCCTGGTGAGATAGGTCCTCTCCAAGACGGCTGATATGTGAGCCGCTATTGTGGCCCATTTTATTTGGTGTAGTTGTGATAATGTAAGAGCTGGGTGATATGGAATCCCATGATGAGAACCATTCAATATAGGAATTTTTCTTGGTGATCGTAGCTTCAGACTTTGTGTTTGAAATGTAGTATCATTGATTTGAGGGGTCCAGTTTGGAATCATTTGGGCTATACAATCTATCTTTTGATGATTTTTGGGCACTGTTGAAATGGAAGTATTCGGCTATAGTGACCAAATGAGATGAGCATTACCATGTCCCCTAATTTCTCCAAAGGATATAACATTACAAGACACTATTTATAAGGGGTTTCGAGATTCCAGTGCTATGGAAATGGTTAAAGCATCATATTGTCCCATCCTTGAATAAAGATGCATGATGTGTCTTTGGATTTTAGCTGTCTAAGAGTTTTAATGAAATGGAAGAAACCATGTTATATATTTGTGATGTGCCTTTTCAATTTCGGATCCCAAACAACGAAGATAGCTTCTAGGTCTCCCTGATATCTATGTGTCTTGATTGACTATAGGAGACCTGTGTATCCTGGATAATAGATGTGTCTAGCCATTGGTTATTGATAAGTAACCCAACGATTATGGAATAGATATGGCACGAACTCCTTTTCTAGATCAGATGTGGTGAGGGTCCAAAACACCATGGGGATGTTTTTCCTGGTAACTGCCTCTATATGTCAATGTAGTCCTACTCTTCATATGACTTACATGCCTTCATCGGGTCAGATAATAGAATATGATTCTAAATTATGCAATCTGATGAGAGTGGGGTCCTGATGAATGTTACTAGGGAACTGTATACCATTGACCAAAATTTTTTGAGCACTTCTCTATATAATGGTGTTACAGTTTGGGACACCTCACATTATAGAGGTTTTTTGGAAAGGGGAAGATTTCCTTATCAATGGGATATATCATCATGGGATGGCAGACCATTCTAGATGTCAATAGTAGTGTCCAAGTGATCCATATACATAATACCATGATGTGGAATATTATGTTAATGAAAATATTATACTTAGATAGAAGAGTCGACGGACCAATGTGGTGTTGAGAGTTTGTCTCAAACTACCTCAAGGAAACTGGAATTTAGTTGATCTGGAATATGGTCCATGTTCTGCATCGTGGTTGGAATATTCCAACATGTTTTTTGGAATTTTGTACGGATATGAGATTTTTATTTGAAGGTTGTTGTAACTTCTTCATAACCATTTGATTCTATAAGTGTATGATCTCATGCTTGAGAAGCTATTAGAATATTCCAATGGTCTCTCTAATTATCATCAAAACTATGAGCTTGTACCATGGCATGTTCCATTATCTCTAGGTGAACATTAATCGCTATGGGGAGAATTTTTTGTCATTGGAATATGATCCTGGCCCAAAAATTCCTTCCTAACTAAAATATTCTAGCGGACCATTGGAATAGGAGAAGGGAAATGAGTCCCCTATTGTATTTCCTCTAAATTAAACTAGTGTAGTAGTTCATTATTGGAAGTATGAATATTTTCCTAGATTCAATGATCTAATTCAACATTCTATGAAGAATAACTCATAATAATATAATCATGACATGGGGGGTATTTCACTCTCACATGGTTATCCCTAACTAGAACAGGGATATATGCCTGGTCTTGGGCCTTTGGAGTATGCCACTTGACTTCTTAGACATGAATATATCATGTCTAGGGATTTTTCATCGTATCACCTGGTGAGACCTATCTAGGATGATGATATGTTCCTGATACATGTTCATTTTAATATGCCACCAGACATCTTTAATAGGTATGTTCCCATATCCTGAGGCTTGTGCCGCTTTTACCTTATAATCCCCAGTATGCAGGAGAGTATGAGCCAGTCTTATGACTCTCCCGTTATTGGAATATTCCAAAAATCCTCCAAGGAAATATAAAGAATGTGTTCTTGCTCCAACATAGACACATATTCGTGATGACAAGAGTGTTGATATTTCCTAAATGTAGTGATTGGAATATTATATTTTCCATTTATCTGCAACAATGTTATAATATTTCAATGGGTTTATTCTTATTTTCCTCAAATATATTGTAATTTTAGAAAACTGTGTGAATGTATATAATTCTAGGAAGATTTTATATCTATTATCCACTAGAATATTTCTTTGATTGAAGCTGGAATATGACCCCACTCTTTTCATCCATGTGCCACTTGAATATGATGATGGACTTCATGAACTGTGGTAGGTACATGAACCTCCCCTTTCCTATAGTTGGAATATTCCTATATAATTTTTTGTATCAGGCAAGGATATAATCCTTCTTACCGGTTCATACCATAATATGATGGTAGGCATCATCATTCAAAGTGAGGATGTGATACCTATCTTGGATATCTGGTTCCATTCTCCTCTTATTAGACATCCTTAGTTCATGATCATGAGAATCGGAGGTGGATGTTTGATGGAAGGAACACTACGTAGGTGATTGGTGGGTATCGTGGAATGGTTTTGGTGAAAATGGTTGATAGGTATCCTATTCGGTAACACCTACTCTAAAAGGGAACCATATTTTTCTTCCTAGTATACCATTATTAGATACTGAAGGTGAAATTATCATCCCCTATTGATAATCACCAGAAGATGTTGGTTGTTGAGACATGGGATTCTATCTTATCTGTAGCTTTCCCTAGGTGATGTGAACATGCATGTTTTCATGCATGGATAACCTCAAAGGCTTCTTCCAGAGTTGGGATTGTACCACGTTGTGTGTATTCATAAACCATAGTGTTCTCCAAATTATACATCAAGACTCTCATATATATTTAATACATGTTCTTGAATATCATTATAATCCTAATACGTGATAGATTACCCTAACAAACAGATTATTGGTTAATTCTCCTTATATGTAAAAGAAAAAAAACCTCATTGATAAAAAATGAAAGGGGTCTCCTTAGTGAATCCATATCTATGTATATGTGGTTCTCCATCCATTTATGAGTAATTTATATATGATATATATGTTGAGGCCATATAACAATGTACTTCATAATTTTATTCCATGTATGGAGGCGATTAATTTTTTAATGAGGGGATTAAGCCACTATGAGGAATCATAAAAATACTATTTATTACTAGAATCTAATCACATGTAGTTTGCTAAACGTGTTCAATTTAACATCATTGGGAAAGGACATATGTAGGTACTCTATGTTTGAATTTGTTAAATATCATGTCTAGGAGATAAATCCTACATATTCCAACTATGGATAGAATCTGAGTTTCTATAGTTTATTCACGGCTTTGGGAATGGCACAATGGTATATTAATGTTTTCGCCAAATATACCATGCCCCTCATCAGGCCATGAATTTTGACATTTCCCTTGGTGGTGGAGATTTTTAATGGGACTAGTATGATTATTGAGTCTCTCTAAGATCATGTGAGATATTCTTGGTGTCACAAACAATAGATAATAAGTAATTTGTCTCACTGATCATTGGTGTGAGGCTCATGCATTGGGATATTCCTTTAATATATTTCTTGGTCCCTATGGATGCATCCTACTGAACCAAGTTATTGTAGGAATCTGAGTTCTCATATTTTAATTGGTCTAGGATTACACACTGTGTTATTCCTTATGATCATTTATTATAAAATAAGGTTTCACTGGTATTCATAGAGGTTTATTGTATAGATTATGTTATCATTGTAACTCCCTAATCCCACTTGAGCTATGCTCATTTGGAGAAACAAGGGATGTAAAATAATCTATGTCATTTCTTGTAGATGTGAGACATATGTTTGGGATATCCCTTTTAATGTTCGATATGGAACATGGGCCTTGGGGAGGCATCATAAATATCGTAGTTATTATTAGAATTAGTGTCCTCAAATTTCATTGGTCGGTGATTACTCTCTAACATTACCCATGTATTCATAGAATATCATATCATGTTGTTGGTCAGGGATTACACACTGACGTTTCCCTATGTCCTAAGATTACACAATGGGGATGGAAAACACTATCAATCCCTTGGATTATCTATTTTCTTGGCTAAACCATTGAGTTTTCTCTATTTATCTAACCTGTGTTCATGTCTGTCATGCGTTGATTGTTTCTTAACATCCATTGGTTGTTTTACTGATATGTTAGTGAATATATGACTGATATGTGAAAAGGAAATCATGTGGTCCCTTTTACTTTTCCATGTGACATCTCATATACTGTATTTCATGAATAATGTATTGTCACATGATTAGGGTTGTCTTATACGGAGGATATCACAAGACTAAGATATTTTTTTCTTGATGCGATTGCATGAACTAGTTATTTTTTCCATAGAGTTTTTCATGATCCCAATAACTAACCCTTGTGTCATCATGATAACTGACTAATACAGATGGTGGTTGTCATGAGAGTTAATGTTTCATGTCTCAAAACTTGCCACATGTCCTATAATTTCTTTCCTGGAGGGCATCGTGAGACCCAGCTAGCTTGCCCGGAGGACAACTCGAGTGCCAATTGACATGCCTGGGTGCTACCAGAAGACTCAGGTAACCTAGATAGGTTTCATTATATGAATCAGGTGACATGTCTTGAATGTCATCATGTAAAATAACTAAAGATCTCAATGGTATTTGTGAGAGTAGGGTGACCTGAACATGGGTGTCATATAATTTTCTTCAACATGTCAAGAGGACATTACATGATCAAAATTGCATGTCCAAGGGATGTCTCAGTACCACGGTGACATACCTGGGATCCATCGCATGACCTAGGAGCTTCATGGGAAGATAATATGGATTGGTGAATGTATTTTTTCTTAATTCACCCATTATTTTGTCTTATTTATATACTTTGTATTGGTAATACCTTAGATATATAAAACGTCAGTTTATTTTAAGCCTCACATGACCTTGAAGACATGGGGGGTGATCTTTATGTGTAATTATAGAAGTCCTTCATGTGATGTATAAATGATCACCTAAATTTCATTATTCATGGAACATGATAACTCCATTTTTTCACTAGTATATTACCTAATGGAGGACTTTCTACTTACCAGATCAACCGCTCTGAGAAATCCAAAATTATGCCCGTGTGAAATTCCCAATGTTTTTATTCTTGGTTGCTATAGGAAATGGTGATATTTTCATGAAGGGGTAAGGAATTTATCGGCCAAAAAACCCTTTGTTTTCTTTGGTTTTCACAATATATATTTAGGGAATCTTCAATTGAATAATTGAAGATTTCCAGTTCCACGCATCTTTGTGATCCTCTTCCATGGTTTTTTCCGAGGGATTCACCTGATATTCAATGAAATAACTCCCTCCTCTCAATATTAATTTTATTGGGTTATCTATAATTAATGGGAACCATTTTTATCTTGATTTCATCCACGGTACCTCATTATTGCCATATTGACATGTACCAAGGATTTTTATATATCATAGATCCTATTGAAAGGAATTTGTGTGATCATAGATGAATTTTCTAGGATGATTCATGACACAAAGATGGCTTGATCTGTTTCTTCATTAGACAGTGTTATGGAATTCCTAAGAGTTTAAAAAAAAAATTATGACAGGGAGAGGCTCCTTCCTCCCCCAATTATTATTTCATTTGTTTATTTTACAATGGTTGGGAGTCATGTGAGATTTAATGAGTAAGGATAAAGACAATTTCTCTACTTCTCACTAATGCGTTGTGTGACATGAAAAGTTACCATGGGGAATGTGAGAAATTCATGGAAAATCCATTTAATTCTCCTATGGGAGATAATGGGAGATTAAAAGGTTGCTAGGACACACCTGAAGCCTTTCCCATGATGATGCTGATAAGACAATGGTATTTTTGTTTGAGACAAGGCAGGCATGTCACTGAAGTTAGATAATGTCTTGTAGATCTCAATGGGTGCATAACACCACTTTTGTGATAGTGAGAGGCTATCAGATCGTCCTCTATTATATCCATTGTTCTTTTCTATAATATTTGGGGATCTTTCCAGTTTTCTTAGATGATTTGATGAATAATCATCCATCCCATTGGTGATGTCTCGCATTATCTTTATAGCCTCCAATGTATTTACTCATTTAGACATTTTTTTCCTCCCTATTTCAAAGGAGGATTATAGCCTTCGCTCCCTAATTTTTTATGAGTGTGACACAAGATAAATATGGGTTCTTGTGATGGCGTGAACATGTTTTCTTGGTGATTCATCCTTTTTTTCATCGACCATCACATTATTAGGGATGGATATTGTAGATAAGCGATATATTTTAAGGGAAAATTTATCTACATGGAATTGATTCACTACAAGACCGTTGATGGATCTCAAAATGGCATGCATACATTTTCACAGAAAGTCACTTTTCTCACCTTTGATATATACCATGTCCATGGTTGTATGATTTCATAGAATGACCAAGGATGTATGCATGTCAAGGAAGTATGTAAAATGGTTCTTGGATAGTGTTACATGTTGTTTCATAAATGTCGTATAACACAATTCCACAACCCATATACATGGAATATTTTTCCTCTTCATAGGATATATATCAAGGGTTACATGGAGCTTCTCATGAACACATGAATATTGAATGTGTGCAGTGTGGTCCTTAATTGGATAGAAATGGTGCATTGAGTCTTTTATGTTATTTCATACTTGGATTTTTTGGTGCATCAATAAAATTATTTAGGACTTCATAATAAAAAAATTCATATTTTTAATCAAAAATTCTCCACATAATCGGATATGAAGAAATTTATTCTCTTTTTAGGTGGATTTAGGGTGGTGATACGTTCTTGGTTATGAGTTTTCATGATTAAGTATATACACAAGTATATCCCTCGCTGTATATGTTAAGGTATGTGGTCCCACATCATTTCAAAAGAGAGTTTGCGTAATTTAATTTCTTGTTTGTGTGAAAGAGGTCATGTATTATTGTGTACACATGAGACTCTTTACATAATCCTTATATAGAGTCACTCAAGAAAATTTACATAACCCTTTTTTGGGATCATGATGCTCTATTTTTCATAGAAAATGTGTGATTCTATCTCATTGATTGATGTGGCCTCAAATCACAATCTCCCATTAGTATTTATAGATGATGTCTCATTGTACCTTTGTGATTCCGAGAATGGTGGTGTGTTCGATAAACATGAAATTCAGTTCATTAAATCAATATACTAAACAAAATATACAAAAATGATGTGATATCAATATATGTATTTAAATAAATTCTAGTCTTTTTCAGGAAAAAATCATTGGGATTTTCACGATCGCATATCCTGACTGAGACATCACTAAGTTGTGTGATCGAGACCTAGAGATTTATTTATGTTCTATGGATTATCATCATCTTCATGGTGTCTCTAGTTTGTAGTGGTGACCTCCCACATTTTCCTTTAGATCTTGCTCTATTTTTAGTGTGGAAAACATATTTTCTTTATCAGATCAGTCACGGTCTCTTCTTCTCTTGTGGAATATCTGAATACAAAAACACATACTTCTCAATCATATGCTACCAATTTTTACATCATGTGGACTCCCAAATTAATCCCTCAGAACTAAATGTGTCACCCTCATATCCCATCCATGTATGGCCCTTGTGGCATCATGGATCTAAATAGGGGCATCACGATTCACTGCCTTTTATTGTTACCAATAATGGTGAACTAAAAGATGATCTTGTTAGTGTAGGGATTGTATTTTATCCTCCTAATTCTCAATAGATACCATGATGTGAATGAAATATTCACATTATAGATGTATTCATAGTATCCAACCCCATTCCCTCTTAACAACCAATAACAAATCATTTAGGATCCATAACTCCATTGGGAGATTTACGTTATGAACTTCAAAGATTCTATGGTCACCGATCATGCTTCATTTGCTATAGTTACCACATTAAAAGGATACCTTAGTTGGTTGTTGTAGATTGTATCTATCTAATTATAATTATATCCATAAAAAATCATCATGGGATCGTGTTTCCATATAGAAGGTTTATTATTTATCATAGAATATATAGGGTATTTCATGCATGCTTTGCATTGGTTTTTAACACATGGAAATGTCTTAAATCTTTATATTTTTACAAAAAAACATGTGTTCATTGAGGGTATAAAAAACCTGGTGGTGGCCCCACATAATGTATTCACTGCATTCTCTATATCACATATCATCATTTCCTATCAATAAAAACCACATATCCGGGAGGATATTGGACCCACTATTCGATGCCACACCTAGCCAAGAAGGTGTGGGGTTTTTTCTTCTTGAATTAATTTGTATCATATGGATGATTCTCTTTCGTCCCATTATATGATATCATGCATGGGGACACCTCATGATTAAATTTAATAGGGATTTCTCAGAATGAGGAGATTTTTTGTCAAATAGACTGTCCACTCAAGGTACATCTAGTTTTTGGTATTCACTCTATGTGCAAGCAAAAAGATGAAACTATGATTCCATGTTGTTGAAGAATACGACTTGAAACATCTTCTACCTATCGCCTAGTATGCATGACTTGTATCCTTTAATAGAAAAGTGTGTAATGTAAAATAATGTGTGCCAATAGCTGGGATTAACTATTCTACATGATATTTAGAAAAATATTATTATTCATGAATTATATTATCATATCTACATTCTTACATTCAAATCTTTGGGAAGGTGATAACATCACTTATTCATACATATGGATTGCCACCTCCACGAAGTGATGTGATTAATTTTTCATTTATTATTTTAATGGATGTTAATAAGGAAATTTTTAATGAATATATATGATATTTATATTATAATGATAATTTTTGAAAGGTTAATTATTATTATTTTTCTACTATCTGTTGAAAAATGAAAACAATATTCCTTTGTACATACAACATACTATCTTTTTGAATGGGGTAATTAATTTTTCTATATATTATTTTTACGTAAGACTCTAGATATTACTATAACGAATATATATGATATTAATATCTAGACTTAAATTATGTAGATGAGGGATTCATGATCAATGTACATTGGGTTAAACTACTAAACTAAAATTCTGATGGAAAAAAAGTAGTTATCACCAAGGAATGATGATTTTTATAAGTAATTACTAATACATGGGTGTTTAAATGTTATAAATAGAAAATATATGATATTATATGTAAGTAAATGTATTATTTAAATAATTATAACAAATTTAAATTTATTATAAAATAGGTTATAATTCATCAGAAGCCATTTGTCCTGGAGGTAATGGAATTTCTTCTCACATCTATTTATCTATGATATATTCAATAATTTTCACTTGGATTTGTTTATGTGATGAATATAATTCGAAGGAATTTATTTTAAGATTAATCTCATAAAAGTTATAATATATACATATACATATAATTTTATTTATTTATTGGATCTTTTGAATCAAAATTTTCATAAGTATTAAGAGATTTGTCTTATAATCCCATTTTTTGATATTTTTAATGATTAACTTTGAATATGGAAATTTCATGATCAATATATCAAGAATATCAATAATTATATTTTTATATGATTATTTAGAGAAAATAAATATTTTAATTTTTCATTCCTCTATTTATGTACTCATGATATATAAATTATATTTCTACGGAAAATGAATTTATTTCTCCTTTCTGTCAAAAATCATTTCTCTTCCATGACCAGGTTTTCTAAAAATAATTTCAATAATGTTTTTAAAATTATCCTAATATTGTTTAATTTCATTTTTACCCACGTTATAAAATTTTAAAATGTTATTAAATTGAATCATTTTCCTTCCATATGAGGTCCTTTTTGACTTTTTACTGAAGAGGTGATGGGAATAATTATTTTAACAAACACAATATGATTGAAATTTCTCATTATCTTCATCGCTCAATGATTTTAATATTAAATTACATATTTCCATGGTAATTTTCAATGAAAATATTATCCATAATATTTTTTAAATATGTAGATTATAAACATTTGATTTCAAGATGAATATAGTATTATCCTGTAAAAATATTCCAAATATATTTTAATGTTATATTCATATAAGATCGCATCCTTTGACATTAATTAGGATTTAATTATAATATTATCCAATGATACCATAAAATTTCATTTTATTTGATGGAATATAATGGGGATGGTTTATGGATACTTATATGAGGATAATTATGCTATGAAACTAATTTCTTTTTCACGGATTGTTCCATGATGGCATAATGAAGTATTTATGAATAACATTTCTTTTAAAAATGTTGTGATATGATCAATGTTTTATGATCTCACGGAAAACATATGTATGATTTTCATTATGCTATTTTTTTGTTCTCAAATTATATAACTCTCTACAGCATTGGCTAAATATGGATATCTCATGAGATAATGGGGAATGATGTGGGGATTGTACCCAATTGAGTAAGGGATAAAATCAAATATAATATTCTTGGGAGTGAACATTGAATAAAGATATTATAGAATAGTGATTGAACCCAATCCACTATGATATTATTGGAAATGTGACTCGACAACTAAGGAAATGATTCTCAATGATTTTTTATATGCCATAAATGTATGTTTTATACCAATGTTATGTTCTTGTGGATCATGTTCATTGATCCCATTATGATAAATTCATTATGAACTAATACGATTTTTTTCAGGGCCTAGTATCATGATATATGATATGTAGGGTATGATTTTCAAATGTCAAGCTCATATTATAATACCCTTATTCACGTATTAAGCATAAGTTATCATTGATAAATCCCTTTTTTACATCTACATAGAATCCAATCTCATCCTTTTTTATGATTCAATTCCCTAGGATTTGACATAAAATTGTGTAAAATATTTCTAAGAATGATGATAGTCATGATTGACATGGTATCAGATGATGTACATCTCATATAAACTAGTTTTTTAAATATCCATGTTTCTAGATACACTAAACTTATATCATTATGGCAAGGATAGTAATGTTTTGAAATGAATATTCATCTAATAACATGTAATATGTATGTATGAAAACTATGGTTATCTATAATTGTGGTTACTCAAGTCTATTTATCAATTAAATTTATCCATAAGGGATCCATACATATAAAATCTCTTCTGATTACATGACCCAAGAATGAGATATTATTTATCCATAATTCTCATATGATAAATTTATATTATAGTATATCCTTATAGAAGTTATTCAAATAAATTCTAAAATGATCATCATGACCTTACTTCCTCCACTAATATATAAAAATATCATCGATATATAATCCCAAAAAATATCATGGAAATGTCTTGATTCCTTATTCATAAAATCGATAAAGATAGTGGGTCTATTTATATTTATGAAAGTAATTACTATGAATTCAAAGGATATATATCATATATTAAAGGATATCTTATATAAATCATCTATCTTTTTCAATAATTTATGATATCTAAATAATGTTAATCCTTTAATAAGGGTTAATCCCATTATAGTTGAGAAAACAAGCCAGTAATATGGGTAATGGGTTACATATTGATAATCATTATATTTTTATAAATACTATAATCAATTCATATATGCATTGATAATTTTTTTTATTATGAAAATGACTAGTTCACCCTATTGTTAAAAACTTCAGTGTATAAAATCTTATATGTTTTCTCATGTAGTTTCTTCTTTAATTCATAAAACTAAATAGTTTCATTATATAAGGATTTGTTGATATATGTGCATGAACAAGTATGAGTTAAATGGAATACTCACTCTCATGATCTTGGGGAAGATGAGTAAAGTATTTTAGAATTATATCAATATATTATAGTTAATATTGGGTTTTCTCAAAACAATTAAGCTATAAATCCCACCTTTGTAGGTGAAAAACACCCCTAGAAGAGAAGTTTATTCTATAGGGATTTCATAGTTTCTTTTCCATTAATAGATGATCATGGATTGGATTTTAATATAAACTAAAATAAAAGATAGTGGAGGTAATGTTTTAATGAATTAAATTAAATTTAATAGATATCATGCTTGTAAATAAATAATACAAGAGTTATCCTGACAATTCGATAATATAAGTTGTGGATAAAATCAGAAATAAAATGAAATTTGAAACAAAATTAAAATAATAGAGACATAAGAATTAACTCTCGAATCCTCATCCTGAGATCCACCTTAAGGAACCTAGGCCTTGTCCTTTGATGAGACCATGATCTCTTGAATGTGGTTGAGGGGATATGGAAGATGTTTGGGATGAATTTAGACAAGTCCTAGAGCTTCAAAGGTGTGTGGAAATGAGGTTTTGAGGGGTGGTATTAATAGTGGAGGGGAGAGGGTTTTTCTGAATATTTAATTCATTAGTTTATTAATTTCTCTAAAGATAAGAAATAATGTTGATTTCACAACTAATTAAAGTAAATAGGTCATGAGAGTTTGAGCCAACATCCATTTACATCATCCATGACTCAAGCATGATGCAGAAATTCATTTATTTAGCATGTTTCATTTACAATCAAATTTCACTATTCTCCAAAAATTAAAGTATTTCAAAAAAATAACAAAAATTCAATGAAACAATTTTTTAATGTTTATAATTCCAAAATGAATTCAATTTTATTAAAATAATTTTCCAAATATGAGTAATTTAATTTTTAATTAACATTATAATTTACTTGAAAAACAAATTCTTTTAAATAAACATGAATTTTCTAACACCTTGAAAGATTAATTATCGTATTATAAATAAATAATGTAATCATAAGAAATAAAAACAATTCATTATGAATAATTTTTATGAAATAAATTTTCTTTTAAATAATTAAATTAATCATTATATATTCATGACATTCAAAAATACCAAACTATCACTACTGGAGATTAAGGCTATAGCTACGAACCAATAACCATGATTTTATAGCCCTGTGGCTATAATTTTTTTATTTCCACGATTTTAATAAACCTCCATGGAAATCTCTATTGTATCTCACAACTGTCCTTTTTTCGATCAATATTGGGCTCCTCTATCTACCTTGATCCGCAACCTATCACCGTGCATTTACATCCTCCCAGATGACCTCTCCTCCCCAACGACATCTCTCATAGTGGCAACACCCTCCTCCCCAACAGTCGACCCTCTCACTGTGGTGCCCTCCTCCCCTGACGACCTCTCATCCCCGATGAACTCTCTATCTGTTCCCTCCTATCATCCCTCGTGACTTTCCTCGCTCACCCTTGCTATTATCCTATCTTGTTTTTCCTCACCGTCTTCGGTGCCTCCATCCCTCATCACAATTCCTTCATTCACGGCACGAATTCTCTAATTTTGGCTCGGATCCACTGGGTTTTTGTGAATGTAAGAGGATTATTTGGATATTGAAGCACTTGCATGGTGTTCTATTCTAGTTACGATTGGTGTAAAAACTAATGTATACATTATAGATATACGGTGGTATCTACAATTTTTAGTTATTTATGCCTTGGTTGGAGAGGTTGTGTAGTTCAATCTCATTCGTTATATAAGAGAGTTCTACAAGAGGTCAGTTCTATTCTTGTTTATGTTTAAAATGGTGGTATGTATTTTAGGTTTATGTACCACTTCATGAAGCACGTCCCTTTTCAAATTTGGAAATATGAATTATAGTTGAATTGTTTTGTTTTTTCACTTGAATGTTTCAGAGTGCACAAATGTAATATAGAAAATTCACCCCTCAGCAAGAACTAGGAACCATGTATAGTGTGTTGTGGCTTATTTTTCCTACACCCTTGATGGTTTTCTCTATTAATCAATAAATAAAAACTTACAGCTAATTATTAAGGATTGCACACTTGCCTTTGCCTCTTAATCTCTTTCCCATGATGGATTTCTAGGTGAATTATTAGGTCATGGAAAGACATTTTTTTAGGATTTAATAATTAATTTCATTGTTCAGTGATATATATGCATACATATGTGGAATTTTCAATGATTTTTTTAGATAGCTGGCAGTGGTATTTATTTGTCCCCGAGGCACCAAAATACAATTTAATTAACGATTTGTGCTGCTACCCAGAGTGTATATATTTGCGGGTAAACTATAAAATTATTGCATATTTTTCTTGGAGAATTCTAATTTCACTCCCTCTTCATGTTTCTCTAGATTTGAAGATCTCAGTTATATGTGTGCTTTAGTGGGTTCCTTCTTCTGGTAGTATTTAATTCCATTATAATGTTGAACATCACGAAGAATTTTTAGTACTTATTGATAGGCATAGTATTGATTTTCCCAGAAACGTTTTTTTAAAAATATTACTCTATTTTGGTTTAATTTACTCAGAAGTTTCATAGAGTAAATTGAAAGGTCATTAGTCATGAAAGGGATTATTGATATAAAAAAATCTCATTAATTAAATTATAAATATATTAATTAAATTCAAAGGTGTTGATATTATTCATTTCTTAATTTGTTTTTTGTATGTTATGTTTGGAATACTCTTAGGCTATGTATGTTCCTGCTCTGGACCCTGATCCAGGTTACACTCCCATAAGAGCTGAATCACTTGATGATGTTGAATACGAATAACTTCCTGGAGGAGAAAACATATACCCTGAGAGGCATGACAGCATTTTTTTATAGTATGTATTCATCATCATAATCATCCTTATTTTATTAAATAGAATGATCCAAAATATTCAGAATTCTTTGTTCAGGACATCAATATAGCTGTCTGTCTTGATGAAAATCTAGACTCCATAGTATTAAATCAATTTGACAATCAATCACTATGGAATGACTTTTCTCTGTTTATTTTGGGTAAAACTTTTATGCTAACATGGGAAAAATTATCCATTGATATGTTTCTTGTGGCCATTGGATGTTTGACCAATTATAACTATGATTTTTGGTGGTAGCTATATACTTCGAAAGATTTGGTTTTAGGATTCTTGACTATGAGTCTCATGAGTGGAGGGAGGTCTGATATTTAGATGGGGTTTTCATTAAAAAATTTAAACACATTGATTCAGTTCTATCAAAAAATGTTTTCTCCCTCTTTAGGAAACCAAATATAATGACCATATTTAGCAAGAAAAGATGGGTCCCAAGTTGTAGATGTTTTTTCCCAACTGTACCCATGTTTCAACAAATCTTTACATCTTTTTCTGTTGAAGTTGTATTGTATGAGCTTATATCTGTGTTCTTTATCCTATTTATAGAAATTATATTTTCTTGGATGAATCAGGTTATGTACTATGGATTTAGACATTCCATCATAGAGAAGGATATCTGGAAATTAGATGTGTGGGATTGAACTGAAACATTGATCAAAAAGTATGTACTCTTTTTTAGGATTGTTTGGGTAGTTATTTTATTCTGTTAAGGTTATATATTTGTATTATTATTATTTTATATTATTTTGATTTTTTTTTGTATTTTCCATATATGATAGACTAAGGAATTTAGAAAGGCAAAACCATGGCTTCTAAGTGCACTAAATCACTTCCTTGGTGGATGATACGGGGATAAATCCATTTCTTAAGCAGTTATGCTTAATTTTCACTAGAAATCAAAAATTGTTATGATCTGATTCCCCACTTTTTTTGCATCTCTATATAGTCTATGGTGGGAGGCTTCTGAAATGTAAAAGGTTTAGGTGGTTTTATTTTGTTTTCAGTATTATGTTTTCTTTTCAATTTATAATTCCACCTTTATATTTTATTATGTATTGTTTTTAATCTTCATTTATGATTTTTTTTATTGATAAGTGAAAACATGTTTGGAGATGGGATATTTTGAGTATACCACACGTCGATTTATTCCAAATCAATATTTTCTTACCTTTACATCATATTTATCTTATTAAAAGTAGGTTAATATTTTTTATAAATTTTAATTCCAAGAATGATCGTAAATTTCATAAGTCCTTTGGATCCCTTTCATACATATATTTTTGTTTATGAGGTCAAATAAAAAGAGCATTGAAAACATTGTCCTTCAATTGAATCATCGTCTTATGAATTGGAAATGGGGTTGTAGATGTTGGGGGTGTAGGGGGAGTGGGGGGTTCAGGTTGGGGGGTGGAATGCAGGGGGTAGTGCGGTTGCAGGTTGGTGGGGGCGTGTGCTTTATATTATATCCACTTTCCAAACATCAAACGAAAAGACATACTCCCACCATTTTGTATGATCCGTTAGGTGTATACTAAAAAATTCCTAATCACCCGTGATCCCATATGTATCATTTCCATGATAAAATACAACTCACTGCCTTAATTGAATAAAGACAACTCATGTCACCGTATACCACTAAAACAAAAAAAACAAAGATACGTGTGTGGCTATAGCATAGTTTATAATCACTTGTTTAATTAAAATCATGGTTGTATTATTGTTTAAACCCATGGTGGGATCACTTCTATATGATGGGGATATCATGTGCAGCATATAGCGGAGACATAGAAATATTGAAATCTCATTATTACATGACATTTGAGTTTAATTGTACTACTCTCTTGATTTATTTACAGTTTTTCATGATTTTTGATGAAATTTTATATTGTTTTGGGTTAATAAATTTTATTTTTTATGTTTCTTAGGTCAGGGTGGGTGTCCTGAGTGGACCCCACACTTGGCTTGTTGCCAGAGTGCAGAATGTAACCTAGTGAGTTTAGCATCAATTATACCAACTATAGTTCTAATTTTAAAATGTAGTGTTGTTTGATTCATATGTATTTAGGGTCGACATAGGTGATAGAAGGATCAATGGTGGTTTGAACAAGCTTCAGATCGATTTATGGATTATCAAGGTAGGTGACCTTTATATTAATAATTCTCTTGATCATTTGGATTATGTTATGGTTGTGTAATCATTATTATTATCATTTTGATCATGTTGGTATTGGAGTCATGCATCATTTATCAAGTACAGTTGACACACTGATCACATAAATTTAAGAAGACTTTATATCTCATTTATTTTCCCATTATTTTCATACTGGTGGTTTCTCAAGATGAGATCGGTTCAATCCATTACCATCAAAGGTTGTGATTTAGACATCATATTTGGGTAAGGTTTCTTCTGTTTTTATTCTTTGGCCTAATTTCAAATAGGAATTTTTTGAGTTTTAGGATTCATATATTATTGTAGTGTGTTTTGGATCTCGTTGAGGTGGATTCGAGCTGCTAGTCAAAGGTGACTCACTGCATATGCCTAGGTAAGAATATATATAATAAGATCTCCCATTATATGTATGTCCGCTCATGGAAGCACAATTACATATATGGGGCTAGGTGTGCTTATGTATATATATGGAAAATGCATATGTGTGTGGGTGATAATAAGATTATGCATGTGGGAATGTATATAAGGATCCTCTTGTGCACGTTCAAGGCGATACAGATACGTACATAGTGGTCAGGGCATCCTTATGTATATGAAATGATGTATATGGTCAATGGATGGATGGAGAAACATAGAGTTTTCACTGATAAAAGTGTCGAGCACCGAGTGGGTCTTGGCTCCATTGAGGTAGGGTCCCTCTCTTAGCCGCTTTAATTCAATAATATTTTAAACAGCATTTAGGCACCTTCATAATTCATATTGTCTATCCACCACCTTCGAAGACAGTGAGTTCAACATCAGATTTGGGTAAGGTTTTTTCCATTTTTATTCATTGGCCCAATTTTAATTAATGATATTTTTTATTTTTGGGTTCCATATATTTTTATAGTGTGTTTTGGATTTTGATGATGTGGATTTGAGTCTTCGTTGACGAAGACATACATGTTTATGCATAGGTAGGCATATACATATGTATGTTAACCATTTATATATATTCACTCATGGAAGTATTAATATATATTTTGGGTCTAGGTGTGCTTATATATATATATGAAAAATGCATACATGTGTATGTCTATAGGGGTATATGAAAGTATAAACAAATATCTAAGGACCCCCTTGTGCATATTTTCCAGGAAAATTTGTACATTGGGGCTAGGTGTCCTTATATATATGTGAAGTTGCATATGCATGAAAGCAGAAAAAGGTAAAATGTGAGTTTTAATCATCGAAAGCAATGCATCTTGTGGTTGAGGTAGGTTTCATCTTCCTAAACCTTTAATTTGAATTCTATAATTGCCTAATTATTTTAAAAACTTGTTTCTACACATTCTTTATTGTTTTGAAAAATGATCTTTTTGAAGGAAGAATATTAATATAGCCCTTGAACTTATTTATAGACCATGTTCATGGAGGTTAACAAATGCAACTAGTTTCTAGATACTAGAACAATAGATCTAAAAACCATACTTTGATTATCCATAGATACATTCATGATCTAATTCAATATCCCATTAAATTCATCCTAAAAGACCAGTACATAATTTAAGGATCTATTAGTTCCAATACCAAGCTTACTTACATCTTCCCTTGTATCAAGGAACACACCCATAATATTTATCTTGAAATCATTCATAAGGAATGGTGTGAACATATCACACTATAGGGACTGAATCTATAAGGATCCATAATTCAATTTTTGAGTCACTCCTTCCCATCTAACCCTTATTTCACACCCGAACACACATGTTGTGTGTTCTAGGGTATATTCCATGTATGATATTGATAACATGACATAGATATCAGAAGAGGAAATACCTATTAACCCTAATGATTCCCACACTGTGTGTGAAGGAGAAACATGACATTTATGTTATGATAGATTGGCTCGACGTACATTGGCAATAGACGCTTAAGTAACTCCTCAGTCCCATATGCCATGTACCCTATTGGGATAGACTATATAGTTAAATCTACATGGATATATGAAAACATTAAATGCCATTCCTTTTATAGGGACTCACAAACCATGTTATGAAATTTATATTCAGTATACTATGTGACTTCCTATATTTCGCATTTCTTCTCACCTAGTGGTGGGTTCTGATAAAAAAATTAGGATTCAATATCTTTTATATAGTTATAAGTGGATTTAACCATGTTTTTTTAGATAAATGGCGTATACCCATTTCTATACAGATTAGTCATTTCACTAATCAATGTAGGTTGTGGAGCTTATTATATACCTAGGTTTATTTTTTGGTCTTCATTGACAATTATAGAGACCCCATCCTCTAATACAAGATGGTATTATTTGAAATCCTCATCCTTACAATTTTCTTATTACTCTTTCAATTCATTCATAGGGGGATTATTTAGTGAATGGGTGTCATAGATGGTATGGTAATTGTTAATATCCTAACATTTTAATGATGGTGTTTGTCTATCCTCATTGGTAGATGAACTATCAGTACCCTGACATTCTAAAATGAAGTAGTGGTGTACCAACCCCTATTAGTGATGCATGAGTTCTTACTGATTTACCCTTTGATATAGATTATCTTAAAAGATATTGGAAAAGGGGGGTATCTTCAACTATGGCTTCATTCATCATTATGGATCTTAAATTTCTATTTGGAATCATCAAGTTTGGCTCATATAAATTATGTCATCATTATTCGTAAATAAACACCTTCGTCAAAAAATTTGATTCTAGAGTTTCTAATTGATATAACATATTCATCACCAATCAATATGAATGGGTAATTTGGGGTCGTATTTAGACCATCCGTGGTAGACAGAGAAGTGACATTATCAACCATGATATATTGTCACTATCATTAATACAATATTTCAACAATTTATTAGTATATTTACAAATCAAACAGCTCATTCTCACCTTTAAATGTTGTGATATTTTTAATGAGAAGTATTTCAGATGTTCGTGATATCATAAAGGTAATGCCTCTTAATTTGGGAAAAATGACTTCCATGAAGGATGATAAAATAAATATCTTTCTATACTAACAATAATCATGTGTTAGATACAGATATCTTGAATTGAGTTCTAAGCCTACCCCGACCAATGGGATTTTATTCAATCATAACATAACACTAGATTTTGAGGGAATATGTGGATACATCAGCATCGTCGTAACCTAATAGATGTAATTATCAAATGATCATGAAGTTTAATCCCAAACCATTATCAATGAAATATCATCATGTGTCATTGTCTTCTTGAAGTTTAGGAACCTACACGGATCTGATCTCCCCATATATAATAGATTCCTTGTCCAACTATATGATGGAGATAAATACCTGGAATTCCACATGATTGATCTCCAAAAAAAAACATAATCATATGTTGAATTAGAATAAGACACTTTAGGAATTATCAAGGCCTCATTGAGGTATTCCAATTGGTATTTCAATAAATTGTGATCATACATGAATGAAAACAAGGCTACAACCAGATCCATTTGCTTCATTATTTCATAACTTTGAGCCAATGGTCCACACTTCCCACTATAAGGCTACTCCCTAGAATATACATCTATATATAATTATCTTAATGTAGGTAGGTCGTAACCAGGAAGATACATGGAATGAATTCTTATCACTTAAAAATTATGCCCACTTAGTATGTCTACCCACCTAGGAAGATTGTAATTCAACACAACCTCCATCTGGTCTTATAAAAAATTATTTTTTGGTTGAAAAATATGGAATGTGTGGGAATTTTATAACAAATTTTGGGATTTCTAAAGTCAATTACTATGAGATTAGACTGTGTAAATAGATATGGTAGGGACGTTTCTAGATGAATGGGTTCATCCACTACTATATATACCCTACCCCCTCAACATAAATAGCCATTTCCCTTATTTCCCAACTCATTCATAAGGAACACAGGTTCATAGCCATATTCATAATTAAATAAGGCATCTATTAGGTCAATGAAATTTACAGAATCAAAGGGAAATTCATCATTTGAAGTTTATTTTTTAGATGTTGTGGCACCCACGGTTGAAGAACAATAGGAATGATGTCTGAAGGTGTCATGGATAGCTTCATTACTAACACTAGATCATATTCCCATTTAATCCTTTTGTTTTTATGGTTACTCTATATATTAGGAGATTATCTCTTAGAGGATTGTAGCACCCGAAAATTTGATTTTATAATTATAGAAGTAACTAGGGGTAAAATTGAATGGTTCAACTATTCCCTGAGTATAATGTCTATCTAACGGAACAAATTTCTAGTCACATAATCATTTACCATTTGTGAACTATTGATGGTAACCAATTTCCATTAACCTTCTTCCCTTCATGGTTGAAGTAGAAACACATTTATCCAGCATCATTTGAATGGATGTTATTCCTACCTATAATCATCCACTTTCTAGTGAATATCTATAATTGCCTAACAATCCTAAATGGTGTGACCCAACATTCTACAGATTGTTGAATAATTTAGGTGGTTTCTAAGGCCAACATTATTGGGATTTTTGGGCCCAATTTTTTTTGACAAATTATCCTTCGTAACTATTATAGTGTTCATGGGTACATATAAAAATACAAAATAAAAACCAGTATTCTTCTATTCTTCTAATTTATTTAATCTCTCCTCCTTTGAAAAAACCTAATGGGGATAGTGTTGTTTGCGTTCCAGTTTTGGAGAAGATGTGCACAATTTTATACAATCTTTAGATATGGAACTGACGTATGACATAGAGTAAAACTAAAATATGAAATTTAAACATTTACATATTCTCATTCCATGAGATTCCATGATTAGATAAGTCTTGTATGGTGTGGTCCGCAGGGGGTGGTCTGCAGGGCAGGTGTGGTCTACACTGGGGTTTGTAGGGTAGGGGGAGGGGGCAGGTGGGAGGGGGCCAGGGATGGGGCTAGGGGGTGAGGTCTGAAGGGTAGGGGGGAGGTCTGAAGGGTAGGGGGTGGTCTGAAGGGCGTCTGCTGGGGGAGGGGCAGGGGGAGAGGGCATGGGGTAGGGGGGTCTGCATCGTAGGTGAGTGGGGTGGGTGCAGGGGTAGGGGAGAGGTCTGTAGGGTTGGGGTGGTCGGCAAGGGGGTCTGTAGGGAAGGGGCTAGGGGGAGGGGGGAGGGGGACGCATTCTGGGCAGGGGGATGGGGAAGGGGGGTGGGGTGGGTGGAGGGGGTAGGGGGTAGGGGAGGTCCGTAAGCTATGGGAAGACCTTACAAATTGGTTTCAGGGATTTTCATTAATTATGCATGTTATTATTTGTATTAATTATGTTTATCAAAGTATTTTATTTGTAACATAATGATACTATATGAATCACCATATAAACATTTAATGTTTTCAATAATTAAATGTGTTCACATTTGTATGAATTATGTTTTTCAGGATTCATCGCTCCTTCCACTGATTTAGGTGCATAAACCAATGAATATATCAATTATCATGATAATGGTGGTGGTGGAAGTGTTATGAGAGGAGTTTATAATGATTTTGGTGTTTTATAGGATATGAAGAGGGTCATGATGGTTCTGGTGATGCTGATATTGAGGTCAATTTTAGATGTAAATTTTATTCTTAGTCTATACATTTAATTTTATCAAATAGTTCTTTTTATTAAAATGATATTAATATTAGAATTTTAAAATTTTTATATTGGAGATAGTTTGAATTATTATTATATATATTTTATTATGTTTGAGTTTTATTTTATTTGGAAGGTGGTGTTTTTTTCTCATATTTAGAGGATGTGAGTACTGTTATAAGGTGCAGCTATTATGGAAGCATTTGGTGATTATGTATAGCTGGGTTGGAATAAATTTACTTGGTTATTCAATATGGTTATAGGGTCTATTTTTCATGGTTTTGAAATTGTTATTAGGAAACAAGATCCATGCTTTTTAAAGTCTTATTAAGGACCAATATCCATGGTTTAACCATGGGTTTTTTTTAAAAAAAATCACCTTTGTTGAGATCGTGGATTTTTTTATAATTTCCATGGTTTTAACGATGGTATTATACACTAATTTACAAGGTTAACCCATGGACATACATGTACTACTTCCATAGTTCAAACCATTTCTATACAAGGAATAATTCCATAGAATAAAATGCGGATGATGAAAACCCCTACTACAATCGATTTGGTGTAGATCTGGTCATGCGGGTCTGGCAGGGTGTTGGGTGGGGGATAGTAGTGGGGGACTGGAGGAGGGAATGGGAATGGGGGTGTGGGGGTGTGGGGTGTGGGTTGGCACTGGAGGGGGGAATGTGCAGGGGGATAGGCAGGGGGACTGGTGGGGTGAATGGGTCGGGGGTGGTGGCAGGGGGTGGGTGGGGGATGGTAGTGGGGGACTAGAGGGAGGAATGGGCGGGGCGACTGGAGGGGGGAATGGTCAGGGGGTGGTAGGGGGTGGGGTGGGTTGGGAAATGGGTTGGGGGGACAGGAAGGGGTTCATGGGGAATTCAGGGGGTAGGGTGAGGGGGAATGGGTAGGGGATGGCAAGGGGTGTTTGGGAAAGACATGGGCAGGGTGAGGTGGTGTCTAGGGTCTGGGGCAGTCTATCATTGGGGGCTTTGTCCAGGGTCTGGGCAAGGGTCTATCCAGGGTCTGGGGGGTGTTCCTAGGTATGTGGGTGTGGGGATGGGTAGGGGGCTGGCCAGGGGTGGGGGATGGAAGGGGGTGGGGTGGTAGGGGGACTGGAGGGGGGAATGGGCAGGGGCAGGGGGCTGTCAGGGAGGGTGCATGACAAAGGTAGGGGCAGGGTGTGGTGCATGGGGAAGGTAGGGGTGGGGTTTCCAGTAATTGGGGGTGTCTTTCATGGGTGGGGATGGAAGTGGGGGAATGGAGGGGGCAATGGGCAGGGCCATGGGGGAATGGAAGGGGGTGCATGGGGAAGGCAGGGGCAGGGTGTTGGTGCCTGGGGAAGGTAGGGGTGGGGTGTCTAGGGTCCGGGGGTCTGTCCTGGGTGGGGGGTGGTAGTGGGGGACTATAGTAGGGAATAGGCAGGGGCAGGCAAGGGTGGGGGGATTGAATGGGAGGGGGTAATGGGTAGGGGTGCATGGGGAAAGCAGGGTGAGGGGGAATAGGTAGGGCCTGACAGGGCGGTACATGGGGAATGCAGGGGGTAGGGTGAGGGGGGGTCCAGGGTCAAGGGGTGGTCTGACCTTGGGGGTCTATCTTGGGTCTGGGGGTTTGTCCTGTGTCTAGGGGGTCTATTTAGGGATTGGGGTGGGGGATGGGAAGGGGGCTAGAAGGGGTGGGGGATGATAGGGGGCTGGCGGGGGGAATGCGAAGGGGAAGGGGGGTGGGACTGGTAGGGGTTCATGGGGAAGGAGGAGGGTAGGCTGGGGTGCCTGGGGAAGGTAGGGGTAGGGGTAGGGGGTGTCCAGGGTATGGGGGGTCTGTCCTGGGTGGGGCTGCATTGGGGGACCAGAGGGGGGAATGAGAATGGGCTAAAAGGGGGTGGGGGAGGCAGGGGAGGGGGAATGGGTAAGGGTTAAAGGGATTGGTAGGTTGAGGGGTTAATTGGTAGGGGTTCATGGGGAAGGCTGTGTGAGGGGGGTGTCCAGGAAATAGGTGTCTGACCAGGGTCTGGGGGTTTTCTGAGAGGGGATTTTCATGGTGGAAAAGGTGTTGCAGGGGGGTCTGTCTAGGGGGAGGGGGCTTTGTAGGGGGGTTGTCCATGGTGGGGTGGTGTCCAGGGTCTGGGGGTCTGTCTGGTGGGTGTCTGGGGTCTGTCCTGGGGGGATCTACATGGGGGTGTCCAGCATCTATCCAGGGGGTGTCTCGGGGCTGTGGGGGGGGGGGGGGGGTCTATTTCGGTCTATCTGGGGGGGTGCCTAGGCTCTATCCAGGGAGTGTCTAGAGGGGAGTGTGGGGGGGAGTTGTATTGGGGAAGGGGTTCTGCAGGGGGTGGGTGGCTTTGTAGGGGGTGGGGGTCATCCAGTTTGTTTGGGGGGGCTGTCCAGAGGGGTGGGGGCTATCCTGGGGGGACTGTGTAGCATGGGGTGCTCTGCATGGGGGATTTGGTGCTGTAGGGAGGGTCTTTAAAGGGGGTATGGGAGTTTTTTATAAAATTACAAACCCCATAGCCACAGTTTCTAACCGTGGATATAGACCTAGAGCCACAGTTTGACCCGTGGATGTAGTGTTATATCCATGGTTCAAAACTGTGGCTATAAACCTGTGTGCGTTAAGCTGCTGCCATAGTTTCCAATCATGGTTGTAGGAATTTATCCACAGTTCAAACTGTGGCTATATAGCTAGAGCCACAGTTGGAACCAAGGTTATAGTTCATCACCTATAGCCAGGCCAATACCAGCCACGGTTCATAAAACTGTGGATGTAACCTATAGCCACTATTTTTAGAGCTATATACACGGTTCTAAACCGTGGTTAAATCCTAAAATTCCAGTAGTTTATAATATAATTATATCATATTTATACTTATTGGTTGGTTAAAATTTATTTATACTATCATTGGTAAGGTTCCTATTCATTTAGCACATTTACTATTCAAAAGTGTCATATTGAAATTCATAAGAGTAACATCACTATTCAAATGGGTATGTTACTATTAAAATGGAATAAAAATTTTCCTATTCGAATCCAAACATTTTACTGATCACAACAACATATGTATGATTTTCAAAATTCAAATCATTGAAGTGGGATAATTAGTTTTAATGTTCAGATAGAATTCAGATATTCATTTATGAATGATGTGGCATTGTATTTCCTAATAAGTCTTTATGTGATTATACTATATGACATAATTATAAAAAGGGAATACCAATGATAATAATTTTGGTTGGTATATTCGTCCCCCCTTTGGAGTTTTCTCACTCAAAATTTCATTTTAAATAAATAGGTAAAGTTACTTATCCCTCACCTCATAATTTGGATCACAAGTTCAATCATCATACTTATGGTTTCTCTACAAGACTTAGATTAGGTGGGTTGTAGTACTACATTTAAAATTATCTCTTAGGTCCATAATCTTTACTGGTTTATCCTCATAAGAGAGATCATCTTCTAGAATTACCACCTTTGAGTTCAGTTCATGTGAGAGATATGGTATATACATCCTCCAGAGTGATAAAAGAAACACATCATGAACTTGAGCCATATTTTATGGAAGTGAAAGTTGATAGGACATGAATCAAATGAGGTCTGGGATCTCAAAGGAACCCATATACCTTGGGCTTAGATTCCATTTCTTTCCAAACTAGATGATTCTCTTCCATGGGGATATTTGAAGGAAGAATTTAACTTCAACATCAAACTCAGAGTCCCATGGATAGTTTCTAGCATAGAACATTTGATAACTCTAAGAACCGTTGATATGTTGATGGGTGGCTTGTACCATCTTATTCATCTATTGTTCAAGATCATGTCCAAGTAGCTTTCTTTCTCCATCTTAATCCAAATATGCTCACGTTCTACACCTCTTTCCAAGTAGAACTTCATAATGATCCATATAAATACTCGAGTAGAAGTTATTGTTTTTTGAGAACTCAACAAATGGAAGATGATGATCCCATGGACCCATGAATTCTAGTGAGAATACTCTTATCATACCATTGAGAATTTGAATAGTCCTTTCAGATTGGTCGTCCGTTTGTGGGAGATAGGACATGCTAAAAATAAATTCCGTACTCAAGGCATGTTGAAGACTCCTACTGAATTTCAAAGTGTACCTTGAATCATGATCAAAGACAATCGAAAGTGGAACCCCATGAAGTCTCATCACAACACTTATATCATTTCAAGTTGTTCAAGTGAGAGATCTTACGGAATAGTGATAAATTGGTCAGTCTTGGTGATTCCCTCCACCACAACCCATATCACAATATTTTTTTTATCGATGTCTTCAAGAGACCCATGAAAAAGTCTATAGTGACATTCTCCCATTTCCACATCGGTATTGGAAATTTTTGCATCATCACATTGGACTTCTATCTGTCTTCTTTAACTTGATTACATATCAATCACCTTGAGAAATACTTATCAATATCATTTTTCAGGTTGTCCCACCAGAATTATTCTCGGAGATCTCGGTACATTATGGTGATACCATGGTGGATAAAGAATGTTGAGCCATGTGGATTTTCCAATAACTCATTCTTTATCTCGGGTGATAAAGGCACACATATCCGTGTTCCAAACTAAAACACACCATCACCGTCAATATGGAACTATGGAAGCTTCCCTCACATTATGGAGTTCACCTTCATTTACAACTCAGGATCATCCCATTGCGCCTCCTTAATCTTCTTGTGGACAGAAGGTTGGGAAATCATTTGGGAAAGGTAGGATGTATTACCTCCAATTAGGTTTTCCAAATCCATCCTTTACATATTCATTGAGATAAGGTCTTTTTCAATCTACAACATGGATAGAGGAGCAGGTTCATTTCTCCTAAGAGCATCATATACCTTAATCACCTTGCTAGGATGATAGTTAATAGAGAAATCAGAGTCATTGATTATCTCTAACCATCTCCTTTGACACATGTTGGCTACTTTTGTGTGAATATATACATTAGGCTCTATTGATCGGTATATATGTTACACTTCTCACAATGGAGGTAGGGCCTCTGGATTTTCATGTCAAAAATAATTATTTATAGCTCCAGATCAAGCATCGGGTAGTTCTTCTCATTGATCTTCAACTTTCTTGAGGCATCGACTACCACACAATCATTTTTCATGAGTAAACAAACCATGAATTTTTGGGAAGAATCACTTTATATCACAAAACATTCTCCACTTTTCGGTAATGTGAGTACAGGTGCAGTGATCCACATCCTCTTTAGTTCCTTGAAGCTTTCTTAACATTATTCCATCTAGACATATATTAATCCTTTCCTAGATAACATAGTTATTGATATTCATACTTTTGAGAAATTTCTCACAAAAAAGAAGTATTACCTAGATAATCAAAGAAAACTACAGATTTCATTGACACTAGAGGTTCTAGGACATTCCTCAATCACCTTGGTTATTGATGGGTCCAAATAAATTCCCACACTTCTGATCACATGTTCCAAGAATGAAACTTTCTTCATCCAAAAGTCAGACTTGATAAACATGGTATAAAACTTACCATTTCTCAATGTTTCCAACACAAGCCTTATATATTATTCATGTTCCACTTTTCTCAAAGAGTAAATGAGAATTTCATCTATAAACACTACCACAAATTTATCAAGGTGATGTCTAAAGAATCTATTCATAAAATACTTGATGATTATAGGAAAATTAGTAAGACTTAAGTTAATCTCCAAAAACACATAGTGAATATACCTTATACATATATTATCCTTCTGAATATCTTCCTTTTTCACCTTTAGCTGATGATATCCAGAACAAATAAAAATCTTTGAGAATTTTTAATCTCATTGTAGCTGATAGAACAAGTCATCAATCCTCAAAAGATAATACTTTTTTCATTATGGTGATATTTTTCAGTTCATGTTAATCGGCACACAACCAAGTTGTTCTCACCTTCTTCATGAAAAAGAGCATTGATGCACCCCACAGTGATGCATTAGGGAATTTGAAACCTTTTTCCAAATTCCCTTGTAGCTACTTCTTCAACCCCTCCAATTTAATAGGTTCCATCCTATATAGATACATTGATATTTGAGTGTCCCCGGGTTTGAGTTCTATTTATAACTCTACCTCACATTCCGGTGGAAACCTGAGTAACACATTGATAAATACAACATTTTAATCCCACACAATGGGTATTTTGTCATTTTGGATGCTTTCCTTTGACTTAACCATTTTAGTGAGGTTGGCTTCTTCACAGGGACTCAAAACCCACACCATAGAAGGATTTTCTAGTAGAGATTCATGATCTTCCATCCATTTTTAGAGGTTTCATGGGATGGTTCGAATTCTGAAAAGATATTTTTGTTTATTAATAGTTGATATGTGCTCTATATAAATAGAGCCAATCCATTCCAGATATAGCATCGAACTCCACTAAGGTAAGTATCATGAGATTCACTAAATGAAACTTCCCACATATGTCAACAGTATAAGAGTCCAACAATTGGGTTTAAATGATTTCACAACTTGGTGTTTTTATAGGTATCTCTTTATAATGGTTTTGGGGATTCGAGTATATTGTTTTATCAATCTTTCCAATTATAAAGGAATGCATTGAACCAGAATCAAACATGAAATTTTCCATTCTTCAGTGAATAGGATGTGTACATTTTATGACTTCATTTTCTTTCCCAATGTCCAAAATAATGATGGAATAAGACTTCCCTTTCTCCTTTTGATTTGGTGTTTACTGACGCTAATTACCATCGTGGATTTTAGGTTATGTGTGCTATATTTCATAGTGCCATTTCTTCATATAATGGTAGCATTGGACCATGGGTCATTAATTCCTTTCATATACCACATTCTCCTTCCTTCTCTTGTATTTTTGACATTCAAGATCATGGTGGGCTTCTTTCCCACACATGAAGTATTATTTCATCCCTTTGAGGAAATTACCGTGATGCTTATTCCAACATTTTCTATATCTGGGAAGTTGAGTTTTCTTACCTCCTTTATCATTAGATTCTTCTTCATGAAACTCCATATTTATTTTCTTATCACTATAGCCATGAGACCATTCTAAAAACTCCATCTCCACTTTGAGATCACATCAAACGTCTTCTTCATACATCCCAATTTATAAAATTTGATGAGCCTTTCGATTGCATGGATTTAATCCACATTATAATCTATCAATTTTTCTATCATTGTTGAAAACAAAACCCGAAGCATACGTTGCATGCTTTTTAAATTCACTTCATAGGTTGTGACAATTTCTACATACTTTTGGTTTTTCACTATTAATTATATTTCCATATTTGTATGAAGAGTTCTTGGAAAATACTTCTTAATAAACATTATCTTATAGTCTCCCCACACCATATCTTAAATTTCATCCCCCACATTTGTGTTCATAATCAAATACCACCATTGTTCAACCTCTCCATAGAGATGATAAACATCTAGAGTCATCATCTCCATCTCAAAATAGTGAATCATAGAAAAGATCTTCTCCATTGAGTTGACCCAGTTTTCATCCACAAGTGTATTGGAGGATCCACTAAATGTCGGAGATCTTTGTCTCATAAAACACTTGATAACCAGTAGCTCCATCCTAGGTGATAGATAACATTCCACATTATTCATGTTATTATTCATAACCTGAGAGGACTGGGTAAGAATCACCATGAGGTTTTTAACTCCACCTACCAAATCACTATGGATTTCATTCCAGAAATTATTACATTGTCCCTCACATGGTTTGTTAGTCATATTTCTTCTGGATCCTAACATTTTCTAAAATATAAAATTTTAGAAGAAAAAATAAGCCAAAAAGTCATGAATAAATAATTTATTCCTTTGTAAAATTAATACTAAAAGAATATCTTATAGGATCCCTATGTTTATGAAGTCATATTATGTGCTAACATATACATATTCTCATACAAGGTATTTTCACATCGGTTCTCTAATCCAAATTCCAGATTTTAATAAACCTTCTTCTCATTCCAACTATAGATACCCTATTTTTCACACAATAAATTTTTATCATTTTAAAGATAATCAACATTTAATCATTACACAAATAGGATCAAAAGGATCAGTGTCTTTCAAAAATAAGGACCATACAAAACTCTTACAACGTTATCATAAATATTTATTTAATTTCTTCTCATCTAGCATCTTATTATCCCTTGAGTTCCACTTAATAAACATAATCACATGAGGATATACATAAAAAATGGGTGATATAAAAGCCTAGTAAGAAGATAGTTATGAAATTGAAATAATATTACATGGGATAGAAATAATCATTATTATATCATAGTCATAGGAACATAATCATGAGAGGAAGCATTAAGAGAAGACATGGAATGTGGAAAAGCACAAAAAAATGAAACATCATGTCTTAGTGGTAAACAACCAAACAGATTTGTGAACAAATCTAGAATCATGTTCTCACATATTTCACTTTATATCATGATATTCCTAACATTATATAACTCATTTGAGTGCAATATAATTCTGGGTTCACCTGTCACATCATAATATAAACATTGCACCATATAATTCTAGGTGCACCCGTCACATCATAACGTTAACATTATCATGCGTGAAACATAGAACATATATCAATATTGGTCATAAAAAACACTTCCAAAGTAATTTGATTCATTTTATAAATCATATATTCATAAAAATTGGGTTCCCAAATGAAAGAGGGAATAACATTCTTGATACTAGAACCGTCATCCTTGAGAGGGAAGTAAAAGGTGTGTTTTAGAAAGAATAGTTCTTTTGGAAAACATTGATATTGAAATAAAATGAAAAGAAAACCACATATTTCCAAAATAAATTTAATATAATTCTTAATAATTTAATTTTAAGGAATAACCATATTGTAAATGGAGGGAAAGGGGAAAACCTGAAGAATTAAGGTTGGGTTCAATTATTCCACTTACCTTGTATATGAACACTTTCTTCACATTATTGTCTTGTAAAATGACATTAGATTAAATAATTAACAATTAAATAAAATTTTATACATTAATATGGTTCATTTGGGTTTTTTATGTTATTTTTTGGTCCTTTGGACGAGTTATATAGTTTAAATCCATCGTTCGGGAGTGTTCTTTCTCTTGGTTTTCAGGAATAGTTCACCAGTAATCCTGAATAGAAGTTCATGTATAACATGGATAAATATATAAAAATTATATAAAATGTTATTAATGATATTATTGGAGATTAAATGATCTTATAATTAATTAGGTTATATACCATTAGGATTAATCATTAGTTAAAATTCAATGATGATCTTTTTAGGTTAATTTGGGCGGTTTATGAATAACAACAAACATGATTAGTTTTATAATTTAGTATTGTGTATTAATGTTTTATCCAAAACATAAAAGGGTTTAAAATATAAATATTAAAATTTATTTTTATCCATTTAATGGTTTTATTGATATCATTGAAGGCATTTAAGGAAAATGAAGGGGTATTACCAAAATGATGGTAAATTAAGACATCACATGCACTACTTTCATGTTTAAAAAATAAAAGAGTGAGAGGGAGGAAATTAATGAATAATACTTAATTAACAAGATTTAATTACAATATATCAATCATAATAGAGTTATCATGAATTTTAGAAAAGAGAAGTTGAGGATATTGGAGGAATTGAATTGAAATTTGAAAGGAAATTAAATGAAAAGAGTGAGAGGAATTACCTCTTGTATCCTCCTCTCGAGATCCTCCCTAAAGAACCTAGTATTAGTATTGTGATGATACCAAGATCTCCTGGACGTGGGTGTAACACCTCAAGCTTCCACAGTACACTTCTCTTTGAATAATATAGTAGCGTGTGTTGTACGCAACTTCGAGTTCTAACACACACCACAACCAATCAAACTAGCCCTTATGAATAGTAATACCCACTTTTTGAAATTTTATAAATTTTATCATTCAAAATGGACTAAATTTTTTGATTCGGAATATCGAAATTTTCTTAGGGTAAATTTTTGGTATTTTTCTGAAAACAGTCAATTTTTGGTGAATAGTGACAAAAACACTAAGTTATAGATTAAAACTGGATTTTTATTTAAATAATTATTTATTTTATTTAAATTTAATTAAGGCGAAAATAGAAAAATAATACCTATATAAGTTAAATGTAATTAATTGGGGTTATTTTAGATTAATTTTAGATATATAAAAATTTTATTGAACTTTTCACCGTCTTTTACCCACCTCTTAGGAGAATATGGAAATTCACATAAAACATAATTTTACCACTTTTGTGAGTGATATTTCGAAAATCCGAGAGACATGGTAAATATCAAGGAGCAAAATTTTGTTCAATGAGATGAAAATAATTTTTGGTGAATAGTAACTTTTTACTTCTATTTACCACGGTTAAAAGTAAATAGGGTAATTAAGGGTAAAAATGATATTAATATTACCCTAACAAATGTCATAATTCTATTGGACAAGTGAATCTCGACCAAAAACAACCTTAGGAATAAAATATTATCATTTAGGTCCACTTGGATTAGATTATGACATTTATTATTATTTAATTCAAAGAAGAGTTAAAAGAGATAAAATCAAAGTTTAATAACTAATTTTTTTAATATTTGTTTATACATAAGATAAATTCTATTATAAATATTCAATAGAAATATAATAATATTTCCTACATAATTATATTTTATTTATAATTTTTAGACATTAAATAATTTAATTTATTAATGACACAATGGTGATGCAGTAATAACCTAATTAATGAAATATTAAAATAACTGATATTATAAATACCCAAATAAATATAATTTGAGACTTTTAATGAATTACACGAATTTTATAGCGTAATATGACATGTTATTATGGATTTATTTATTTTTTTTCGAAGTAATCAGGCAGTTATGATTTTCAGAAAACTCAAATACCAAATAGTGTCAAAATTGACCTAAAAGAGTTTTTAAAACAAATATTATATTATTAATTGATGTTAAATTCTTAAAAATATAAGGTTAAGCCAAGAGACATATATGATGATATGTGTATCATTAATGTGCCACTTGGGGTTTTCTTGGATGTATATGGTATGTTTATTAATGATATACTATAAAAATACAACGTGACATGGTAAATGTCAAACTAATTAACTAAGAGTTAAAACTAAAAGATAAGGTTAATATAGTGACCCAAACCTGTATAAAACCTATTGGATGAGTGGTTTTCGACCCATCACGACCTCAAACTTTAAATTATACACTTTTGAGCCATTAGAAACTGAATATGAATTTATTATAAAATAATATTTCTAGGTTTTCCTATGGTGCCCCTCACCCCTCTTATAAAAAGGCATTCCTCCTTCTCTCAAATTAAAACCATAGAAGCCTTTTTGTCCGGCCAAACCCTGCCCAAATATTCTATCAACATCTCTCACTTCGACCGAGAGGCATTATTCTGATCATAAATCCATCTTATGGAGTCCTTTCCATATAATAAAAAGGAAGAACCCGAAGAAGAGGTAATGTTTTCACCACCCTATTTCAAGTTCCTTTCTTCTTCAACTTCTTCTATATTTGTTATTTACATTCTAAAATAATAAATCCAGTATATTCTATATACTGTAATGATATTATAAATATGGTACAACCAATTTCATTATTCCATCCACCCCTTGAATGACATGTCACCATACGTGCGTACGTATGGCTTACCGTCTCCATGTCGGGGTTTAATTGTTATTCAAAACATTATTATATGGATGGGTATGAAAAATATGTGTAATTGATGAAAATAATAAATATAACATGATAATTATTATTTATATATGATATACCATCCAGTTATATATTCTTTTAATATCAAAATATTGATATTGTCGCTCGTGCGTACGTACGAACTACCGTCTCCACGAACGCGATGAGATTAATTCCTCATCGTATCCATGCAAGTCTAATTCTCATTTGATTATTAAAAATAATGTGAAAGGACATGATATCATTCTGTATATGAATAATATACGACCTATCCCTAACAAACATGGCATATGTAACAAAACATATAAAATAAAATGAGTAATTTAACACCCAAAACGACGATAATACTAAGATATTATTAACAAAGCAATGTTAAAAGATCATATATGATATCATATTAATGTATATGATTCCTGTATAATTTAATAACAATTATCTCACCATTATACAGGAGGTTAACCTACCCTCAACCAAGGAAAAGTACAAGGTAAGTGTTTACTTCACAATCTCATCATTATCCGAGGTTGTTTATACGTAATTATCTTCTGGGACCTCTTTATCATAAACATCCATGTTTCTCAAAAATGTACTTCAAAACATTCTAACAGTTTTATAGAACATGGGTTAAATTCATTTATACCCTTGTAGAATTTTTATAAGATGTTTATAAAGGAATATTTCTATCGTTTTCCAAACATGGTCCTCTTTAACCTTTTCGACAGAATTAAGGTAAGAATGACTTTTTTAAATTATACGGCGGGTGCATCTATTTTACACCATTGTAAAATCTTCGAAGCTTACCTTACAATATTATAAGAATATTTTCAATGTAATGGTTTTATTTTATAATTACGTGACATATAAATGATTTCAAAAAAAGAGATATTTCTCTCAAATTGTTTTGATTTCATCTATGTCAACATCCTTTGATGGATTTTTAGCTTATTTGAAGTTGATTTATTATAATACAAAACATCCTTATTATATTGAATGTTTTGTGATATGTTTGACTGTGGATGTGTTATATTTATACCATTAATGGTTTATGGAGAAAGTATTGACATTTGGTATGCTAGTTTTAATACAAATGTCTCTGTTATATTTAAACCTGTTCATATGAGGAATGAATTAGACATAATAAGTGACGGGTGGAGCCCTCTATAGCTCCTCGATGAATTGGTAGGTCTCATGAGATAAAATAGTGTCTTGGAACGATGCCTTGACAAAATCTTATTTGTAGTCTTGGCACGAATCCTCAGCTACATGATTATGATAGTATGGAATTATGCATTCCATCATTATGAAAGTGGTTATTGATATTTCATGTGATAATTCGACTAGTAGAATATCCATGTGAATATGTAAATGGAATTATTTAATTTTATTTTTTCCATAGTATGCTTAAGTTCAAGTTTAAAAGGATTTTGTTTTAGTCATACATTGCTTTAAATGTTTATGCTTATTTATGAATGTTTCCTCTATATTGTTATCCTTAATGGGCATCTAAGCTCACCCGTTTCTATATTTTATTTTTCCCAGGATTTGAAGAAGTAATTTATGAATGAACTGTAGGGAGGATATGAGGGGATATTAGTGTGGACTATGGAGACTATGTTGTTGTAGTTTTCATTTTTATGATGTAATGTAAAACTTATTAATATATCTAGTTATTTCAAAGCTAGTAAACTAATCAGTCTTTCAAGATTTGATACTTCTTGTGATCATGCCAATTTTATATAATAATACACCAACTCTGGGTAACTGGGGTTGGGGCGTTACAGCTGGTATTAGAGGAAGTTTAGTACAAACATTGGAAGCTGGATTTAGATAAACTCTTATTAGAGCACATAGACCTAATATGGACTTTGAGGATTAGTATAGAAGAACATCATATAATTTTGGTATTGTAGAGATTTTGTGAGTTTTCGGAGCAACACATCATTTTCGGGATATGAGCAGGTAGAGGTGGCCCAGGCACAGATGTACCTAGTGGTAAAACCCAAAAAAACCACTTTGAGCTAGACTCGAATGAGAACTGGTGCACGAAAATGTGCCTTGCTGCACTCTTGGTTACAACACTCTTGGGGGATATGCTTAGGATAATTCTCATTTTCTTTACAAACCATTATAAAGGGTTTATGAGTATATACTTCCTCAAAGAATTTTTATTATTATTATGGATTATATCCTTAAACTTTTTAATTAATGTTAAGTGTTTTATATGTTTGGAATTATGTATTTCAATTCATAAACAAATCTATTTTATGCCATTGTTTAGAAATGGTGCCTAGTGGAAGAAATATAAACTGTATCAATGAATGCACTCAATGTAGGGATTTGCCTCCCACTCAAGATAATTATAGTGGAGCGAGTGATGCAACTGGTGCTGATAAGCAAATCACCATACTGGGACAACTACGTCATGTTATGAATAATAACCTTACCCGTATGGAGTACCCTGATACGTAGTGTGGAGTATCAATGATAGAACTCTTCATGAGGAAACAACCACCAACATTCAATTGGAGTACAAATACCATAGTAGCTGATCCATGGATAAATTCCTTAGAGAAAATATTCCATGCCTTTGGGAGTAGTGAAAGGGAAAAAGTTATCATGGCAGTTTACCGTCTCACTGGAGATGTTGATCAATGGTGGTCATTGATTCAAAGAACAAAGGAATATGATAAAGTATCAATTATTAAATCGAGAGAGTTCGAAGAGCTTTTCATAGAAAATTACTTTCCTCGTGGCCATCGAGCAGACATGGAAAGGCAATTTCTGAGTCTAAGACAAAAGGAGGATGAGAATGTCACAAAGTATGAGTCTAACTATACAAGGTTAGCGAGGCATGCATCAAATTATATACGTAACCCAAGGAGTATGATTGATTGTTTCTTTGATGGGTTAAAACCATATCTCCGTCAACCATTGGTGTCACAATCCTTCTCATCATACGAATATATTGTATCGTGTGCTATCATGACAAAAAAGGAATTCTATAAGTCATATGAATTTAATGCAAAGAAACAGAAGAAGAGATCTGCTGATCAATCTGGGAATGGAAATAAGGGGAAGAAGGGAAAAGTATAATATCCATCCTATAGTAAATGTGGGATGAAACACCCTGGTACTTGCTTGAAGGGAGTGAGTTTTTGTTACAAGTGTAGTGAAAAGCCCACCAAGATCATGATTGCAAGGGAAAGGGAGTTGCTCTCAACGTGGAATGATATAATTGTAGAGAAATGGGGAATTATGCAAATGAATGTCCTAAGCGTCAGGGTAACATACCTCAGAAAAGGCAAAGGGATCAAGGCCAAGCTTATGCTATAAAAACTGTTGCGGTTGAAGCTCCGAAGGACATGGTGGAAGGTAATTTACTGGTATCCTCACGTTTAGAAAATGCTTTATTTGATTCTGGATCATCGCATTGTTTCATATCTTCCAAGTTTGATAAGAAAATTAGATATTTCCAATTTGATTTATCAAGGGAGTTTTCAGTTAAAACTTTTAAGGGAAGTATCATTGCTACAAATTTCTATGGATTAGTTCCCATTAGGGCATATAAATGTTCTTTATCTACTGATCTCATCGTCATACCCATGAATTAATTTGATATAATCCTCGGTATGGATTGTCTTTCAAACCACGATGCAAAAATTTATTTTAAGAAGAAGGAGGGTACGATTTTTGATGATGATGATAAATAAAGCCTTATCATTAGAGCCGAATCATCACCACCAGATTCTAATCTAGATCCACCCCCAATGGCTCAAATAAATTCAATTATTGGTGAGGAAGAGAATGAAATGATTGTGGGTGAGGAAATGAATGTTCAAATAGTGGATGTATCTATTGTGAAAGAATATGTAGATGTGTTTCCAGAATATTTACATGTACATCCTCCAGAATGGGAAATTGAGTTTTCCATTGATTTCATCCCTGGATCAAGGCCTATATCAAAGACCCCTTATAGAATATCCACTGTGGAATTAGTTTAACTAAAGAAACAACTATAGGAATTGAGTAATAAGGGATTTTTTCGACCTAGTGTTTCTCCATGGGGAGCCCCTGTCCTTTTTTTTAATAAGGAAGATGGATCCCTGAGGTTATGTATCTACTACAGGGAAATCAATGTTATAAAAATAAAGAAAAAGTATCCCAAACCGGGGATTGATGATTAATTTGACCAACTTCATTGAGCTTAACAATTTTCAATGCTTGAACTTCGATCTGGATACCATCAGTTGTGTGTGAATAAGGAATACATTCCAATGACAGCATTTCGAACCAGGTACGAGCATTACGAGTTTACAATAATGCCTTTGGGATTGATTAATGCACCCTCTGTATTCATTTATATAATGAATAGAGTTTTCAAGGAATATGTCGATGATTTTGTGGTGGTATTTATTGAGGATATCTTGGTATATTCCAAAATCTATGAAGATCATGAAAATCACATGGTCATTATCTCAAAGACTCTTAGAAGACATAAATTATATGGGATGTTTAGCAAGCGTGAATTCTTTCTTTAGGAGATTTCTTTTCTTGGCCATATTGTCTCTAAATATAGAATCTCTTTTGATCCCTCTAAGACCAGAGCAACCCAAGATTGGCCAGAACCAATGAGTATAACCGAGGTACGCAGTTTTATTGGTCTAGTAGGTTATTATCGGCGTTTGTCCAAAAATTTTACGGATTGGATAACTCATTAAAAAAGATCACACATAAAGGGTTTAAATTTGTTTGGACAAAAGTGTGTGAAGAATGTTTTGAAGAACTGAATAAAAGATTATTCAATGATCCTATATTCACTCTACCATCAGGGAATGATGGGTTCATTATTTATAGTGATGAATCGAAGAAAGGAATTTGTTGTGACCTTATGCAGAATGATAGAGTTATTGCCTATGTGTCACGACAGCAGAAAACTCACCAGAAAAACTATCCTACTCATGATCTTGAGTTAGCTGCTATAATATTTACTTTGAATATATGAAGACATTATCTCTATGGTGAAAAATGAGAGATTTATACAGATCATAAGAGTTTGAAGTATATTTTCTCACAGAATGAACTCAACATGAGGCAAAAGAGATGGCTTGAACTACTCATAGATTATGATTTCATGATACACTACCACACGGGGAAGGAAAATATGGTGGAAGATGCATTGAGTAGAAAGGATCATAGAGTTCTAATCAAGATGAGAGTTGAAAAGAATCCTATATACATGGATCTAGTAATGATGGATATGGGAATCACCATGGAAGGTGAAACATCAATGCCTTTTCAAATGGTTTCCAAACCATATTTACTAGAAAAGATAAAGATTTCTCAGACTGATGATGAATATTTTCAAAAAAAATATTGAATATTTGAATGATGGGAGATTGATTGACTTTGTTTATGAAGATGGAGTTTTGAAATTTGGGAGGAGACTTTTTGTTCCCAATATAGCTAATCTAAAGAGGGAATTGTTGGAAGATGCTCATAGTTCCAATTTCATTATACACCCTGGGAGCACCAAAATTTATAGGGATTTGATGGAACTTTTTTGGTGGGACAACATGAAGAAGGAAATTGAAGATTTTGTGTCAAGATGTATGGTTTTTCAACAAATGAATACTGGATTGCAACATACTAGAGGAGTCATGAAACCTCTTCCCATAGTTGAGTGGAAATGGGATAATACCTCAATGGACTTTGTCATGGGACTACCAAAGACTCCTAGAATGAATGATGCAATATGGGTCATTGTTGATCATCTTACCAAATCAGAACATTTTCTTGCAATAAGAGAAGATATACCACTTGAACGTCTAGCAAGGATATATATTAATGAATTTGTGAGACATCATGGAGTATCACTATAAATTGTTTCTGATCGTGATCCCCATTTTACTTTAAGATTCTGGAAGAGTCTTTAGAATTCCTTGGATACTGAACTTCGTTTGAGCCCATCCTACCACCTTCAAATAGATGGACAATCAGAATGGACTATTCAAACCTTAGAAGACATGTTGAGATCATGCTCACTTGACTTTCAGGGTAACTAGGATCAATATTTACCTCTGGTAGAATTTTCCTATAACAATAGCTTCCATTCAAATATTCAGATGGCACCATATGAAGCATTATATGGAAAGAGATGTCGCACACCAACCTGTTAGGATGATGCAGAGGAAATAAAACTTGTAGGCCCAAAACTGGTGGAGGAAATGATGGAAAGATGAAGGTAATCTAAAACCACATCAAATCAGCTCAATGTAGGCAGAAGAGCTATGCCGATAACTGGAGGAAGGATTTGAACTTAAGGTAGGAGATCATGTATTCATGAAGGTATCTCTATGGAAGGGAGTTATACATTTCGGTAAGAAGGGTAAATTGAGTACCAGGTACATCTGACCTTTTGAAATTCTAGAACGAATTGGGGCTCTAGCTTACCATTTGGCATTTCCGCCATGTCTCTCCAAAGATCACAATGTGTTCCACGTATCCCTGTTGAGGAAATACATATCTGACCCAACGCATGTACTCAATTACAAGGAATTAGAACTGGATCCCGATCTGTCTTATTGCAAAGAACCCATCAGGATTCTTGATACCAGAGAACAAGTGCTAAGAAACCGGATGACTCGTCTGGTAAAAGTTCTATGGAGAAACCATAATATGGAAGAGGCAATGTGGGAACCCGATGAAATTATGATGAAGAACCACCAGAGTCTTTTTATGATGTAATATTCTAGAAATTTCAAGGACGAAATTATTAGAATGAGGGGAGAATTTAGAACCCCAAGCTTCCACGGTACGGTTCTCCTTGAATAATATAGTAGCATGACTTATACGTAACTTTGAGTTCTAACAACACCACAACCAATCAAACTAGCCTTTATGATTAGTAATACCCACTTTTTGAAATTTTTAAAATTTTATCTTTCAATAAAGACTTCATTTTTGGATTCGGAATATCGAAATTAGCTTAGGTTGAATTTTTGGTATTTTTCTGAAAACATTCAATTTTTCAGGAATACTGAGAAAAACCCAGAGTTATAGTTTAAAACCGAATTTTTATTTAAATAATTATTTATTTTATTTAAATTTAATTAAGGTCAAAATAGATACATAATACCTATATAAGTTCAATGTAATTTATTGGACTTAGTTTAGAATAAATTTAGAAATATAAAAATTTTATTGAACTTTTCACCGTCTTTTACCCACCTCATAGGAGAATTTGGAAATTCACATAAAACGTATTTTTACTGCTTTTGTGAGTGGAATTTAGAACATCAGAGAGAAATGGTTAATATCAAGGAGTATAATGCGGTTCAATGAGATGAGAGTAATTTTTGGTAAATAGTAACTTTTTACTTTTATTTACCAAAGTTAAAAGTAAATAGGGTAATTAAGGGTAAAAATGATATTAATATTACCCAAAAAAATGTCCTAATTCTATTGGAGAAGTGTATCTTGACCAAAAACAACCTTAGGAGTAAAATATTATCATTTAGGTCCACTTGGATTAGATTAAGAAATTTATTATTATTTAATTCAAAGAAGCTTTAAAAGAGATAAAATCAATGTTTAATATCTAAATCCATTTTAATATAGGGTATTACATTAGATAAATTCGATTATAAATATTAATTATAAATATAAAAATATTTCCTACATAATGGTATTTTATTTATAAATTTTAGACATTAATTAATATAATTTATTTATAACACAATGGGGTTGCAGTAATTACCTATTTAATGAAATATTAAAATAATTGATATTATAAATACCCAAATAAATATAATATGACACTTTTAATTAGTTACAATAATTTTATAGATTAATATGACATGTTATTATTGAGTTATTTATTTTTATTCGAAGTAATCATGTTGTTATGATTTTCAAAAAAATCAAATACCAAATAGTGTCAAAATTGACATAAAAGAGTTTTTAAATCAAATATTATATTATCAATTGATATTAAATTCCTAAAAATCTAAGGATCTTCCGAGTGACTTGTATAATTATATCTGTTTCATTAATTAACCACTTGGGCTTCTATTGGATGTATATGGTATGTTTATTAATCATATAATATAAAAATACAAAGTGACATGGCAAATGTCAAACTAATTAACTAAGAGTTAAAACTAAAAGAAAAGCTTAATATAGTGATCCAAACCTGTCTAAAACCTATTGGTTGAGTGGTTTTCGACTCCTCCCCACCATAAAAATTATATAATACACTTTCCAGTCATTATAAACCGAATATGAATTTATTATAAAATAATATTTCTAGCTTTCCTAATGGTTCCCCTCACCCCTCTTATAAAAAGGAACATCCCTTCTCTCAAATTAATACCATCAAAGCCTTTTGGCTCAGCCAACCCCTTCCCAAATATTCTCTAAACTTCCCTCACTTCTACCTAGAGGCCTTAGTTTTATCATAAATCCATCCTATGGAGTCTTTTGATCAAATCAAAAGGAAGAACCCGAAGAAAAGATAATGTTTTTACCAACCTCCTTCAAGTTAGTTTCTTCTTCAACTTCTTCATTCTTTTTTATTTCCATTCTTAAATAATAACTCCAGTATATTCTATATACTATGATGTTTTTATAAATATGGTACAACAAAATTCCTTATTCAATCCATCCCTTGAAAGACATTTCAGCATACGTGTGTACGTACAGCTTACCGTCTCCACGTCGTGGTGTAATTTTTATTCAAAACATTATTATTTATATGGGTATGATAATGATGTGTAATTGCTGTAAATAATAAATATAACATGATAATTATTCTTTATATATGATATATCATCCAATTATATATTATTTTAATATAAAAAGAATGATATTTTCGCTTGTGCGTATGTACGGACTACCGTCTCCACGAACGCGATTAGATTCATTCCCCATCGTATCCTTGCAAGTCTAATTCTCATTTAATGATTAAAAATAATTTTTAAATACTTGATATAATTCTGGATATGAATAAAATACAACCTATCCATAACAAACACGGCTTATGTAATAAAACATTTAAAATAAAACAAGTAAGTTAACACCCGAAACGACGATAATACTAAGATATTATTAACAAAGCAATGTTAAAAGATCATATATGATATCATATTAATGTATATGATTATTTTATAATTTAATAAAAATTATCTCACCATTATACAGGAGGTTAACCTAACCTCAACCAAGGAAATGTTCAAGGTAAGGGTTTATTTCAAAATATCTTCATTATCTGAGGTTATTTATATGTAATTATCTACAAGGACCTCTTTATCATCCACATCCATGTTTCTTAAAAATGTATTTCAAAACATTATTGCTATTTTATAGACTATGGGTTAATTTCATTTATACCCTTGTTGAATTTTTATAAGATGTTTATAATGTAATCTTTCTTTCATTTTCCTAACAAGGTTCTTTTTAACCTTTTCGACAGAATTAAGGTAAGAATGTATTTTTTAACTTATATGGCTAGTGTGGATATTTTTCACCATTGTGAAATCTTCAAAGCTTCCATTAAAATTTTATAATAATATTTTGAAAGTAAATGTTTTAGTTTATGATTATGTGACTTATAAATGATTTCTAAAAAATATATATTTCTCTCAAATAGTTTTGATTTTATCTATGTCAATATCCTTTGATGGAGTTTTAGCTTATTTCAAGTTGATTTATTATGATACAAAACTTCCATATTGTATTGAATGTTTTGTGATATGTTTGACTGTGGATGTTTCATTTTTATACCATTCATGGTTTATGGACAATGTATTGACATTTCATATGCTAGTTTTAATACAAATTTTTATGTTATATTTAAACCTGTTCAAAAGAGGAATGCATTGGACTTAATAAGTGACGGGTGGAGCATGCAATAGCTCCTCGATGAATCGATAGGTCTCATTAGACAAACTAGTATCTTGGAAAGAGGACTCGACAAAATCTTATTTTTAGTCTTGGCACTAGGCCTTGGCTACGTGGTTATGATAGCCTGGCATTATGCATTCCATCATTATGAAAGTGGTTATTGATATTTCTTGTGATAATTTGACTAGTATAATATCCATGTGAATAAGTAAATGGAATTGTTTTCATTTTATTTTTTCTATATTATGCTGAATTTCAAGTTTAAAAGGCTTTTGTTTTAGTTATACATCACCTTAATTGTTTATGATTATTTATGAAAGTTTCTTCTATATTGGTATCCTTACTGGGCATCTGAGTTCGCCCCTTTCTATGTTTTATTTTTTCCAGGATGTGAAGATGTAATTTGTGAATGACCTGCAAAGATAGTATGTGGGGATATGAGTGTGGAATATGGAGACTATGTTATTGTGGTTTTCATTTTTATGATGAAATGTAAGACTTATGAATATATCTAGTGTTTCTAAGGCTACTAAACTAATCGGTCTTTCGAGATTTGATCTTTCTTGTGATCATGCCAATGTTATGTAATAATGCACCGACTCTGGGTAATTGGGGTCAGGTCATTATAGAGAGGGAGGGTCTAGGGTAGGGTTTTGTGTAGAATTTATTCATGTATTGGATCAAGAGAAGTCTGAGAAAATGAGGTTGTAAGGGATGGTATTTATAGTGTAGGGGAGAGGGGTTTTCCAAAAATTTAATTCATTAGTTTATGGATTTCCCTCAAAAAAAGAAATAGCGATGATTCAATGACTAAATAAAGTAAATATTCCATGTGAGTTCGATAAAATTTCCATTTACATCATCCATGACTCTAGAATGATGCAAACTATTTATTTATTTTGTATGTTTTTTAAATTATATAATTTCACAATACAAGAAAAAATTAGTTATTTCAGAAAAATATATAAAATTCACCCGAAACACTGTTTAATGAGTATAATTAAAAATTGAACTCCATTATATTAAAATATTTCTGTAAATACGTATAATTTTATTTTTAATTAAAATCATAATTTACATGAAAATTGAAATTTTTATAATTGAAACTACTTTTCAAAGACATTGAATGATTAATTAAGGTCTCATAAAATTATCATATAATAATAAGACATAAAAAATTATTTATTAATACATTTTATGAAAATAAATTTTAATTCAAGTTATTAAATTAATCATTAAACATTAATGACATTTCAATATACTGACACTATGATATAATTATATCATATTGTCACTTGTATGATAGATAAATTTAATCTGTACTATCATTGGTAAGGTTCAAATTCACATGGCGAATTTACTATTCATAGGGGTTGTATTACTATTCATATGGTTAACATCAATATTCATTAGAGTATGTTAATATTCACAAAAAATTATGTTTGTCCTATCGGCTCTAAACATCTTGATGATCGCAATAGTGTATGTCATATTTTCGAAATTCAAATCACAGAAGTGGAAAATTTATGTTTAAAGGTAACATATAATTAAGTAGTTTATTTTATAATTATGTGGCATAGTGTTTCCTAAGGTGATTTTATGTTATTATACTATATGACATAATTATAAGAATGGAATTCCTTTGATAGAACTATGGGTTGTTACAATTAACATCATTAACCATTTAATAAGTGGGCTGGTTCTCATTATTTCTATAATCCTATAATTATAACATTGGAATGTGATTGGTGCATTTGGATAATAATATTTTCATCCATCTCACTTGTTATCCACTTAATATCTATTGTAGATTCATATGTTTGATGAAACTCTATTCCAAAATTAAAGAATTTACATATCCCATTAAAGATGTTTCTTATGGACTTTTACATCATTTTAATCATGTCAGAAGATTATATTTCTTTTCTTCATGATTTTTATCATTTATGTTTCCTTACGATTTGATTTATTTCGTATTTTTTCCAAAAACATTATAATCATGGGTGTCGCCATGTTCCATTCCCACCTTATGATCACATCATAAAAATTCATCATAACATCCAAAGTCTCATATAGAAAATTCTTTCTAGAGACCGGGTTTTAATATACTAAACAAATAATCAATTTTTCGATCATGTTAAATGATTAAATAATATTAATTCATGGAATTTCATGTAATGTTTTCTTTACAGGTAGTAATAGATTAATCCCCATTTTTTCATCTATAATTATTATCGCCCCACTATATTGTTAAGAGTTAAATATATTATTTATTGAAAATTTCTTATTAGTCCCAACTTATTTAATAGTGTATACTTATTCCAATTTACACAAATTATTAAAGAGAGATCACCATTTATTAGAGTCAAATTATATAGGATAAGTATTTATAATTCTTTTGACTACTCTCGACACTACATAATGGAAAGTATCAATTCTGTTATATAGATTTTCTGCTAAAAAATTAGTGATTCTGATAACCCACTAAAGTAGGATGGATAATGAAACATAAAGGACTCACGGAAGTGTTTTTCTTTAATATGAGAATTTGGGAGTTCATCATGATTTTTGTCACTAAATATATATTGAGAGAGTTCAGTGAGAAAAGCCATGATATCTTTCATTCCATCTCTAATTTCATTTAGTAGATGATGAGGTTTATCATAATATTTTCCAAGACAATATATTTTAACATAATTATTCATGGTTCCAAAAACATAGTAATACCAAAAATGATGTTTAACTATCATGAACTATTCTATGTAAGAAATCATAATATAATGAAACAAACTAGGCTTCCACTTGTACTATCACCTGACTTAGCCCTCCATTAGCTTGAATTGTGTTCCAAATCGCTGAATGGATGAAAATAATTATTTTCCATCAAAATAAGAATCTTGGTAATGGTCTCTTCATTAAGTGATATTTTTCATTCTAGTATTAAATTTACTAAAATTTTGGGATTGATCGTGCATACATTGGATGTTCTTGAGACTTAAATGAGTAAAAGATAAAAATAAATGATCTATCCCAATGAGTCATATCAACTAATATAGAGTCAAATAATTTTTGTAAATTCATGACATAATAAAATAAAAATACAATAAATAATAATATAAAATGATAAAATAATAAAAACTAAAATTAGGTACAAGTTTCTCAATCCTATTTGAAACATCAATATACCCCAAAAAAAATAACCCTTAAGAAATTCAAGAACCATGCATGATCTGGTTCTTCACCATATCCCTATTCATGAATACATAGACCATAGAAAAAATTCAATGTACAAATAGAAAATTAAGATGCTATAGAATATAGGTTCTAGTTATAATTTCAAGTAGGTTTCCACCATTTGACTCTATATATTCTATTTGATATTATATCTTATAATATCATTATTGATAAAAATTATAAGAGAACATTTTTTTCATGGACAGCCATATGGAAAAATATTATCAACTAGATTCAATTCCTTTCAAATTCAAATGAAAATTATTTATAAATAAATAATTAAGGTCATCAATAAATCATACTTCAAACAACAATAATGTTTTTCCTTGAAAAACATTAGAATTAAAAGAAAACTTGTTGAGATTCAAAATTTAATTCACTGTTTATCATTCTTATCAACATATTCCAAACATCAAATTTAAATTTAATACAAATCCATATTTAAAAGACACAACTTTAAATCACCATGAATAAAATGGTTTTAAGATAAATCAAAAACTATTCATTTTTATTTCACCCAATACTATCCTCAAGATCAATTTTTAAAAAAATTGGGAATCATACAATGATGTGGGAATGCATAAATAATCATGAAATGTGATATCAATGTTGCATAATGACGATATAAAAACAACAAATGATAACATGTTGATAAATTATATAATATATAGAAGATAAAAATTAATAAAATATACGAATCCCATAAATGATCTGGAATATGATCCTAGAACCACATGAAAATCATTAAGACTATAGAAATAAAAACATGTACTATTCTAGAGGTAGATATGCTATAATTATTGAACCTATGAAATCATTGATTTTCCCATCAAACTATCTAGAGATAAAACATCTTGCATGCACAACACTACAATAAGTCAATATACATCCACATCCACTTTAAAGATGAATGGTTACCGTTTTCCTTGAAATATTTACCTACAAAATGCACAACAAAATTAAGGATTTTTGATCATATAGGTCTCCTACTATACTACTATGGGTATCATTATATAAATCCCATGTGGTGATATATAAATCAAATATGTGGTCAACACATGAAAATATTCATAACATTAGAAATAATTTATATCTTACATCCAACATGATAATAAGAAATAATCCCTTTGATCTATCACCCAGTTTTCATATACATAAATCACCACCCATAGAAAAAATAAAGATAAGAATAATGTAATTAATATGGTTTCATAAAATCCATATAAAAATCATTATCTTAAGGTAATAAATGCTATTTTAAAATAATATTATGATTTCAAGCCCACTAACACCGTTTCAAATGAAATTTCATGTAAGGCATGTAATAATCTATATAAATAAATTTTGTGAGACCCATATGGAAATCAAATCACTAATTTAAAAAAATTTAAGTGTCCAAATCCAACAAAAAGTTTTATAATTTATCTCTCATGAGTTAACATATTCATTATTTGTTAAATAGACCCATCTTGAAAAATTTAAACACTTTTATTGTAATATACTTGGTGTAAGAAACCCATTTAAAACTTAAAACCCTTGTTAAACATCAATTTAACATATTTAAATACCATTAGAGAACAACTTGGAAATTTTAAAAAATACTTATCATGGAACGCATAGTATTAAAAGTTTAAAACTAAATTGAAATCAACAAAAATATTTCATGGGATATACATATTATTACAGTTTGAAAAGAAATATATTATTTAACACTAAATCACACCATTAAAAATAATATAATGTAAATACATAGAAACACCTACCTTATTTAGGTATAAACCAACTACAATGTTTCCCCTTAAATAGAGAATGATAAACTATGTAATGAAATTACCTCTAAAACCCTAAAAAATAATGACCCGTTATTAATTCCAAAATCTACCTTAAATAGTCCAACATGATCACTAGGGTATTTGTGGAGGTAAAAAAATTAAAAGGAGGTATAGAATTGAAAAAATGGTATAGAGGGTTTTACCAAGGAAGATATTGTTGAAACCATCATAAATGTTCTCAAAAGATAATGAATGAGGAAGGAAGGATCTCATAATGTGTAATGGGTTTTTCTGGATAAAATGATGGAAATGGGTTGGAATTAGGATTAAAAAAAGAGGGTGTTGTTTATAAATTTTTCATTATTTTAAATCTGGAATGACGATTTTTTTGGCTTCATGTTTTTCCAATTGTTTTACGAACTATTTGAGATACTCTACCATTGACAGCATAATATGAGCAATTTTGTCTACATGGTTCCCCCTCATTGTTTGCTGATTGTGTGAGTCACCCTCCACACAAAAACTGTTTTTCCTGGGTTTCATAGAAAATAAATATCGTTTCACTAACTTTGGGATAACCATGCTCAATAAAACCTTCAAGGTCCATAGGATGGTCGTGTGGGTTCCACATAGTTTTCTATAAATAGTAAATATAGAATTTCAATACCTAAAAATCAAAAAATATTTATAATTATAATCCACAAAATCATAAAAATATAAAATAACCTTAAAACCATGAATTAGTAGAAACAAAATATAATAGTGACAAGGGGGTGTCATATTTCTCCCATAAATTAAATTTTATTCCACAATACTTATGTAAATGTAGATAGCCACATAAGATGAATCATAAAATAATTTTCCATGAATTCTCATTCTCATCTCTAAAGAGAGGAGGAATAAAACACTAAGGCAAATCATAGAAATAAATGAAAACTCCTCAAATATAATAATGAGTATTCAAGAAATAACCTTTCCAAAACCAATTAAAATATTGATATGAAACATATACATATAAAAAAATAAAAAAAACACATGGTTAAATTAACCAATTATTGTTCAGCTAATAAAACCAATCCTCACTTTATGCACAATTACCAAGTCCACTTCTAGAAACAAAAATAATTTTTCACGTGAAATGACATTTATGAAACTAAACATTTAGTTCCACCACTAAAAACACAATTAATGGATCATCAAAAACATAAACCACAATCCATTACACCATAAAAAATATATCCCCATACCTTATTAATTCCATTGACATTACTAACAAAAGTCCTTACAGTAACCATGATGTGTAACTATAAAACAAATTGGATGTGTAAAAAAACTCATCTTGGAGACATGTTTGATATATAATTTCCAACCATGTGATGGCACTAAGAATTTTTCTGGAGTTAAGAACTTTTTTTCCTGATGTTTTCCAATTACCTACCTTCTAAAATCAATACATGATTCACTTATATATTTTAATCCCATGAACCAAATACAAACCCCATGGAAACTCAAGACATGACAATAAGGTTCAAATTAGAGGCACCATAAATACTATATCACACATCAAAACATTTATCCGGTAGAGAATAGAATCAATATAAAAAGCATTAATACCCATCTATTCTAAATGGATTTGTTGGAAAATATGAAATGACACTCTTAAAAACCTACGAGCTAAGCCATGTAAACTTTACCTCCAAACCATCGATATCAAAAATCAAAATGAAACACTCCAAAACCTAGTCCCTATTGAGAAATCATGTCTCTAATCCCAATTGTAATGAAGCAGAATAGGTGAACTAATATTATAGAACTGAAAAATATCTTCCACTGACCCTAATGGAATTACTACTTCCAAATGGGTGGAAACTAGTATTTGAGAATCACATGAAGCAACTTGGGAATGATTTAAAACTCAAATTTAAGTTTAAATGACAATAGTTCATTTAAAAATAATCCTATCATAGACTATCCACACATTTAGATGTCTTTGAAAAATTAATTTTAAGAATTACAAATAAATAATAAGTTTTAGTGACTCTTATTAAAAAATACTAATTAGACCAATTTTCTTAAATAGAAAAAATCATCCTGGACAATACAACACAGCATGACAGAACAAGATTAAACAATAGAAATAGAAATTAGGAACAATTTTTAGATATCTTGGATGATACATTAATATAGCACACAAATAAAAATAAAAGTGAAACACAACCAAAGCCCAGAACAATGAAATATCTAGTTGGTCATAACCTCTATACATTCCTATATACGGTCCAGAGATAAAATCCCAAGTACAGATAAAATCCTAGAACTTGTAAAATGATTATTAATATTTACTTCATTTAAATTCTCCACTCATCTCATATATAAATTCCCATTTAAAATATATCCTATGAATTATATTTTAAACATTATTCAGCAATAATTTTATTTCATGGGGAACCATGTATAATAAATATCAACTACATCCATTAAAAATATAGAAAAAAACATTTAAAATCCACTAGTCATGTCAGGACTAAATAATAATTCATAAAAAATTTAAATCCTTTCCTTTAAAACAAATTTAAAAATATAACATATAGTCAACATTTTCAAGAAACTTTTTCTCTCCATTTTCTATCAAACAATCTAAAAAACTATTTTGAAAGAAACACCTATACATATTTAGAACACATAACCTATAAATCCCATTTAAAAAAATAGTTTTAATATATATAAAAAACACCCATTTTTTATTTAAAAACCTTCCTCATGGTCTCTTTTTAAAATATTTTTAATACAAGAAACAATTTGAGTAAGAATTACAGTAATGAAGGCACCACTATTTGAATATCACATAAAAAGGAAAAAACAAACATTCATTTCAAATCTGTCAAAAATCATACAACATAAATAGACTGAAAATTTATAAAAGGAATTAATAACCTAAATGAGCCTACATAGGATCCCATAATCTTTCATAACTCACTAGGAATCCCGTAACAAATACATGAATTGGTGATGAACAATATAAATCATCACTAACAAACTAGTCACAAACCTTATAGTACCTTTAAAATATATAGATGTAAATCCTCCTATAATCACACAACATATAATTAACATGGATTTTATAACATGGATATTACAAATTTTTATATGAATATTCATTAAATTATCGAAATACATGCTTGGGGACTGTAATAGTTTAGTGCCATTGGAAACTCGGAATACATTCTTTGACATTGGTGAACAATATTTAACACATACTATAAATAAAATATCCTTTAGTTACCTTCTAAAAACATTATTTATATCTTTTTTAAAGTAAACAAAATATGAAACAGTGATCTCATATTATCAATAAGGGTAATCAGGGAATTTACATATGTATAACCTGTGCATAAGTGTATGAAAATAGGATCACAACATTTGAACATCATACCTTTCATATCAAAGATCATTTACATGATTCCAAATAATAAATATTTACATATCATAATATATGAATTATAATAAAACCATATAACATGACCCATGAGAGTATAAATATGGAATAAGGCATAGAAATGGTGGCATACATATAAGAATATAATATCTTATGTCAAAGATTCCTACCATGACATCTAATGAATGTTAGACTATTTTTAATCACCTATAAACCTACATTAGTTTTGGGATCACATCCAATCTATATTTTAGTCTCATTCATAGTATGAACTCCCATGTTCCCTATTTTAAAAGGCTTACGATGACCTCCCATGTACCCTCTTGTTGAAGGATTAGGATGACCTCATGTGAACCCTCTTGGTGTTGGATCAGGATGTCCTCCTATGTACCAGATTGTTGAGGTCTTAGGATGAACTCATGTGTACCCTTTTGAGATCATTAAAAATTAATGATTACACAAGTAATTATTGGGAGATATAGTTTCCAATCATCACATAATAAAAACCATACATATGTGTGCTATAAGGACATAAATCATTTATCTAATTAGAACCAACATAATGATATGTGTTTCATAAACATCATTCAATCCTAATATAACCCATGTAAAAGAAATTGGTTTCATAAATATCATTTCATAATAAACAATAACCATTTAAGAAATAATAAGAATGGTATCCTTAGGGTATAACCCCATTAAAAAATAAGTTACATCAAATAAAGTTATCTTAGATGGAAAAATGATTTTGAAAGAACACATGAAATAATTCTAGAGGAAAATATAATTTCCACTTCAAAAAATTATTTTTAAATAACAAAACATTAAAAAAAATTAAATTAAAATAACCTCGAAAAAAAAATGTTTATTTTAAAACAACTTTTAACATATCTGAAATACTTTTTTCCTTATAAATTCATAAAAGATAATCTAAAACACTTTTAAAACATTTTAAGAAATCATTTTTCGATGAAACATAGATATCTGATCAAATAAAGAATAAAATTACATGAAAAAAGTAATTTCTATAAAATATGGAAATTAATGATACACCATATTAAAGGTATGTATATACACAACACAAAAAAATAGGTGCATAACTTAACATGAGTGTCAAAGAAGGAAAATTGAGACAAAATTATATTACTGGGTTGGTAACTTATGAACTGTAAACCCCAAGATATATAGTTCAACAAATGGATATTTAAACACCCCTAAAATTTACGTACAGATATACTAGATTAAATTAAGGTTATTTAAATACACCAAAAAATTAAAATGATTGTTGACATGGCATATATCTCATAGAAAATAAAAGTTATACGGATATCTGTTACATTAAGTCTCGAGTTCCTTCGAAAAATTCAAAACTCCTATATAATAAATATAATTTTATTATAAATATACCATAGAACCATATTTATGTATATTATACCATTAATTATTTACTTATAAGTTTATATTACCCTCTTATTAATAATTTTACATTAAAGTTACATTTTAGGGGAAAACCACTTTGTTTTTCGTTCTTGTTACGACATATTATCATTGGTCCTATTAATATATCATGATTTCATCATCTATTGAATTATAAATATTATAGAAAGATAATATATATTATTTATAATTTTATTCCTCGTGATTCATAAATGTTATAGATAAAAAATAAAATACATTTTTCATAGAGATGGTTGGTTGTATGTATGCATGAACATTATTTTCATTTTATTGTCATATTGAAATAAAGAAACGTATATGATGCATTATCATTAAAGAATCATTTTTATGTTCTATATATCATATAAAATCATATATATTATCTTTATTATCATCCATGGTAATTATATATGAAAAACTACTCACATCGCATCATGGAGATAATAAGTCATACGTACGCAAAAGCGACGTAATTATTTCCCAAATGTTTGAGGTGGTAAAAAAGGAAGACAATATATTATCATTATAGAAGTATAATTATGTCATAAACACCATATATATATATATATATATACTAAACCCATCATAATTCCCACTCATAAAATAAGGTGGTGGAAAATAAATTGTTTCACTACGTGGAGACGGTAACCCGTACATACGTATGAGTGATACATTCACATCTTATTCAATGGGAAAGGGGATATATAATGGTTAGTTAATAATAATAACATTAAATCATATTTATTATTATTAAGTAAATATTTTATTATAGATATCGCAGATTTAGAGGAGGTATATAGTATAAAAAGAGATTGATTGGTTAGAGCGAATGCCTCTTCATCAAAGTGTCTCTTATAGATAACCTCTAATAGAATATAGAGTTGGAATTTTTGCAAAACTAGAACCTTTATAATGTGTCTAGTGATGTTTAAAATATATGTTTTCCTAAATTGGTATAGATATAATGCTCAATGCGATGAAATGTAATGAGGTAGGTGGTTTCCATTTATAAACATTGTGAGGGGAACTTTTGGAATTTCTATATATATTTAGTTATAATAAATTAAATCACAATCCAAATACCAAAAACGGACATTTATTCAAAGATAATATGAGATAATTTTGTAATATAATCACCCAATGAATTTTATATAGGATTTTCCTTAATATTATACCATATCGTTGGATTAACACATTGTTAGCCCATTTTAATATAAACTACGATGAAAAGGTTTTATTGTTAAGAGAATGTAATTCTTACATATAATCATTAAATTGGACAATAAAATTGAAATTTATTATATTTTAGAACACATATTATCCAATTATCCCTATTTATTATTTTTATTATTTTTAAATAATTTAATAAAAAATTACTTTCATAATATATCAGTAGATTCAATTTTGACATTATTCATTATCAGTTTTTAAAAATATCATAAAAAAATTATATATTCTAACAATATATTTTAAATGATCTCTAAAATTTCTAATTTTTTCCATAAAATTTTAGGGTGAAATTAATTATATCATAGTACATTTTTTTAAAATTTTTTGAATATCATTTACTTGGTATTTCCATTAATTTAACAATTACTTCATCATCTTTGGGAAATCCTTTAATATATTTATTATGTTTCAATAAATTAAAAATAAATTACCTTGATAAAAAATTACATATTTTAAATAACTATTTATAGTCAAATTTATCTTCTGTATAACCGAATATTGAAAATGATATAGTTTTTGAAAATACTAATGTGACATCTATAACATTTAATGAAATAAAATATATTGAATGTCTTACTCTCTTCAGGGTATCAGAAAATGGTTTTAATTTTGGTCCAATAATTCCTTTCGATGAAACAAACCATTGAAATCAAATTAGGAAAGGTTTTTCGGTAAATTTCTATTATTTATATAATTAGTTTTTACCCTTAATTACATAATTTACCTTGTATGCTGTTAATAAAAAAATATAGTTGATTCTATTACAAATGAAAAATAAAGAAAGCTACTTATATAATTTGGAACCTATAATTCCATATATAATTTTTTTTCAAAACACATAAGTTGTTGTAATTTTAATTACCATAATTTTTATAAATAAAATTACTCTTTTAATTTATTTAAATGACTTATTATGTAATATATTTATAAAAAACACATGCACTTATTTTTTATCCTATCATATCTGATTTAATTGACCACTAATAATAATTACCATTTATTATATAGATATTGAACAATTATCACATGATTTTTATAAATATATGTTTTTATTACATCCATTTGAAATAAAAACGGATATCACAACCACAACCAATACGATCAAATCCTATAAAGCCCAATAATCAGAGCTTCTGAAGGAGATGGAATCTATAGGATTTTCGTTGACTAATCCCAATATCATAATCAACAACTTAATCATGAGACAAACCATTTATGGGAGAATTTAATGATCATCAAGAACACTACCAAAACCATCTTTGTTGAACCACCGCATTAATGTCTCACCATTACGCACCTTACCCTTAGGGATATTTTTGGTGTATAAATGTGATATGTATTGAGACTCTAGAAATGTGAGTATGTAATTTATTTTTTGTAATACAATGTATATATTTTCATCCTATTATTATTACATCATTAATGATTTTTATTTTTATATAATAATACACAAATTATCTATTTTGGAAAATATTCAAAATCAAATAAAGTATTTATTTTATGAATTAATGTATTTTTTAAATCAAAAATATTTTAATAAAATTTTATTAAATTTATTAAATATAATATATTATATAATTTTTATGAATCCAAATATAATTTTTAAATGGGTTTGAAAATTTTTATTGTCAAAAACTCGATATTTCATAACAAATATCGATTTTTTATTAAAAGTGAAAATTCAAATATTTAGAAAATAATTTATATTATTTTAATATTATTTTTTGGAATTATAATATATAAAATAACAAATAGTTAGTTTTTTATAATTTTGTGAGACAACAGAATTTTAGCTAAAAATTCAAAACTGTATAAATATACTTTTTATATTACGACCTCATAATAATAAAAAAGTGATGTAATAATTAATATAAAATGCATAAATGAAAAAATATATATTTTTCTTTTAAATTAATATTGTTTTATTTCTACTTTATTTATTTTATAAATCCATTATCCCTCCTTCAAAACATAAAATATATTTTGAGGTTTTTAAATCATTTATTTAAGGCAATGACTCACCTCCACATAAGGAAGATAATTATATTAATCATTTAGAACCTTGAACATATATAATAATAAAAAACTCTCCCATTTGGAAGAAACCATCAGAAAAAACCATGTGATGGTTTGAATTTTTGGTTAATTTATTATGTAGAGTCCAAAACCTTAATAATAATGAAACCCCCAATTTCCCAAAACAAACCCACCCAAAATCCCATTTAATTTATAATGAACTCATCCAATCATTTCCATACTTATAACTCCACTATATAGAGTCCCCTAAACGTTCCTCCAATATCTTAAGAGGCTCCTACTAAGCATTTCGAGTCACACACCCATGTAAGGGTTTTATATTTTTTTCATTTACAATCAATCAATTCTTTTAAGTTATGTCTCTTAAATTATATTATATGGTTTTGTTATGTGTTATTACCCATTCCTATTACATTAAATTTATTTTATTAATTATTTCATCCCCCTTTAACTCTTATTAAACCTCACATAATCCTTTATGTACACCCGTTATCATGCAGAAATTTAATAAGGGATTTTTTACTTTCTCCTATTTATTCATGTATCTTCTTTACCAAAAATCTTCTATATTAATTTACTCAAGATGGGATATTTTATTACATAACCACATTATTGTAAAATTCATTCAATAATGATTAGTTACCCTTATTTCTCTCATCAACGCTTTCTTATGAATTTATAGGCGACATTATTATCCTATTAAAAGTTTACTATGATTTTCCATGCGAAAACAATTGTGTAGTGAATACCATAACCATTTCATATCAAGGGTATTAAAAATTATACACATATACATATTTAAATTGTTACATACATTAATTTACTTCAAACACCTTTATTGTGTAATAATCTATGAAGATGAATGAATTCATGTTATATGATCAATGTGTCACACATATACATAAGAATGAAATGAATGTGATGGATATGCCTGTAATTATATAATGCTGCAATGCATTGGGAAATGGTTAGTCTCATGATAAATAATTTTTGTTTAAGGAGATATCCAAATTTTATTATGGGAAATTTTCCATTTTGATTACATAGCATTTAGACTTAACCTATGATTATAATATAATGTTTCATGTTTTTTCCAAATTTACCATTTTATTATTATCATTATATATCATGTATCATTATTAATGTTTATGGATTCTAATCTATTTATCATTCATTTATATTCCTATTTCCTAACAATTATCACCTTATTACATGTTTATTCCCATATTGGGTTTTATAATTCACTCATTTCTTATATTTTTTCCCAGGTCATCCCAGGCAGTTTTAAAAGCCTTGGAATTTTAGAGGCATGTCAAGGAAGATTTCAATATTGTTTTTATATACCATTTTCAAGATGATAATATATATACCTAATTTCTAGACACTATACTTATATATCGACAATTTTTTATTATGTGTGATTTTATATATTAAATTATGCATTAATTTTTAATAAACAGTAGGTTTTTTATATTTGGTATCAGAGGAAGATTTGGGTTATTTTTTAGATTAGGATTATAAAAATCTTGAGAAGGCCTTAGGGATAAGACTAAATATAATAAAAAATCTATAAATTTTAATTTTTATAGAGTTATTGGTTTATCAATCAAAAAAATCCCTATCTAGATACTACTAGTGGACGTGGTTTTGGAATAATGTACCTAGGTGTAACAACTCTGATAGGGTGTGCCAGGCCTATCTCGGTGTAACTTGGGACATGAAAAAGGGTTTAATTGTACACACGGTATGACACTCCTTTGGGAAATAATTAATTATATTCATAATCTCATTGAGCACCAATATTAAGGGAAAACAATTACTATAAAAATATTTGTTAACAATTATATCATGGGTAACATAGATTGAAGCCAATAAATTCATAAGATATGAAATAAATGTAATTTATAAGTTATCCCTTTAAAAACATTGAATCCCAACATTATGTATTTAATATCTTAAGAAATAATAATCATCTCTAATTTTCCTTTTATTCTTTCCAAATGATTTAATTACCTGTAACCATGTAAAAAATAAATGTGAAGGGAAATGGGATGATATCCCAAATGATATTCTCAACTAGATAGGATCTTTAATAACAAACATCATGACAACAAACTCTCAGATGAATCACGTTTTGAATAGAAACCTAGATTATGAGGATAATATTAATCCACCTAATATAGAAAAAGCTACAAATTATAGCTTTATGTGAAAGAATATTTCAGATTTGAGTGGATCATTCGATCTCTTAATCGTGGAAAAATGGATCTGCTCCATTTATAAGATCTTATCCATACTTCAATGTTATGAATAATATAAGGTTTTAATGGCTCTTTATTGAATGTAATGGGAAGCTGATCATAGATTTAATTGTTCAAGAATATGATTCCTAGGGATGATATGAGTGTGCTTGAGTGGAAGGAATTCTATAAACAAATGAGATAAATATTTTCCTCTCGCTCTCTATCCTAAAATAGAAAGGGCTTTCATTGATGTTAAGTAAAAAAAGACTATGAATCTTTTGGGGATTATGAGGAAAACATCAAAAACATGTACGATATTCCTCTATCATTTTCATTACCCTGAATACTAGGTTGACAAGTTAATTTGTTGGATAAAACCTAATATATGAAAATCCCTGATGATATATGACTTTGATTGCTATAAGGAAATTGTCTGATGTTCACTCTAAATCAAAATTGGGGTTTTTGAATATCAAGTGTATCATGGGGAGAAGAAAAGGAAAGTCAATTTTAATTAAAAGTTTTGATGGAGTAATCTAACAATACCCTGAAATTTCAGCATCATACTTACTAAAGGTGCGGAATAAAGCACCCAGGGTGTTTCTTAATGGGGGGGGGGTGATGAAAGTTTTTAGTGGTATGAAGGAATGAAAACTAGTGATCAATTGACAAAAAGAGAAACCCCTAAATTTAGTGGAGGAACGAAATGATCATTTTAACCATCATCACATTTTTCATTGTTTCTAAAACAAGAAACCAATGCACTTTGCAAATGAATTCCCCAAGACAAGGGTTTCTATAGATAACAGTCAACCTCCAAGGTATAAAGGGTGATATTTGTATACCACATCCACCAAGGTGGATCATGAAAACGAAGTGGGGACATGTAATATCAATATTTTATTAAATAATATTGTATATACATTTTTATTCTAGTTCTATTAATTCCATCATATCACAAACATTGAGTATACTTATTCAAAAACCACCACAAATCATGGATGTAGGGTTGTTGGTGGAAATGAAAAATGAGGAAATTATGGAATCCATAGTATATAACTCCCCTACATTCAATATTTTTTTGATTAAATTTATAGAAAACCTCCTCATAATCCTTTTCATGTAATTTGATGAAATTCTAGTTTGGTATTGTTATTCCCCATACAGATCTAACATAAATTGATGCGAGAAGGAAATCACTCTCCGAATTTTGAATCGACCCTCGATTCTATAAATGTTCAATTTGAAGGATGAAAATTCTTTAGCCCCAAAATCTCAAGCATGGATATTATTTCACTCTTAGAAAGCATATGTAGCTCAAATTATTGAGTTTAAAGAATTAATTTTCCTTGAATACATTCCCATTGTTAGGGAATACATTGATGTCTTTAGTGATGAATTTTGGGGTCTTCCTCATATCCTATATGATATTTATTCAATAGATCTATTGTTTGGGAATATCTATTATCCAAGAATCTCTATAGAATGACTGATTTGGAACATACGGTGATGAAGAAATAACTAGAGTAAAATTTGGTTAAAAGTTTCATATACCCTTCTGCTTCACCATTAGGTTCACTAGTCCTCTTCATCAAGAAGGAGTATGGGTCAATGAACCATTTAATTAATTATCATGAGCTGAAAATGATCAAAATAAAGAAAAGGTATCATCCCCAAAAGATTAATGAATTTTTAAATCAACTACATATAGAAATATATAACTTCAGGGTTGATCTAGGGTTGGTATATTGCAATATTTGGGTGAAGATGTGGGATATCCAACTTGACTACTTTTTGTACAATGTACACAAACTATGAGTTCATAATGATGCATTTTGGTCTCACTAATGCACCAATAATATTAATGGACTTGATTAGTAGAGTATTTAGAGATTAACTCAAATAATTTGTGGTATTATTTATAGATGATATTCTTATATACTTCAATACCAAGGAGGAGAATTAAGGGCATCTGAGCACTGTGCTAAAGGCCTAATGAATTAAAAATCTTTATTCCAAGTATATAAAATGTTATTTCTAGTTAATTGAAGTCTCGTTAATGGGAAATGTCACAAATAGAAATGGAATATTTTTGAAAACATAAGAAATAAATGAAATTGTAGAATGGTCAAGGCCAAAATAAGTTATAGATGTCTATAATTTACATGGATTAGGAGGGTATTGTCGTCGATTTATGAGAAATTTCATGTGTCTACCAAACCCTTTAACCACAATAACTCAGAAGGGAGTTATGTTTTCATGAAATTATTAATTTGAGGTGAGGTTAAAGGATTTGAAAATATGGCTAATCATTAGAGATATAATCACACACCCCACAAGTGTAGATGTATTCATAGTATCCATTAATTATTTGAATAAGGGACTGGGATGTGTGGTAATGAAGAATAAAAAAGGCAAAGCCGAGGATACATGGTAGTAAAAATTTCATGAACAGAATTTACTAATGCATAAATCAGAGGTGTATTTATTGGTCTATTTTTAAATATGGTTGAATTATATATTTGTGGTAAGAGGGAAATATATTCACATAACAAAATCCTTGAGTAAATATTCAGCACAAATGAACTGAATATTGGTTAATGAAGATGGTTATAGATGATCAAGGATAATTAATGCTCAATTAACAACCATCCTGGGAAATTGAATAATGTGTTGGACACTCTATGTATAAAGGTTCCAAAAATTCTATCGTTTCTTATAATTGAGAGGGATCTTATATTATTATACATTGAAATTATGTAAAGGGGAATCATAATGGATAGAACATCATAAATCATTTCGAAAAATATTTTTTAACCATCCATTCAATAGAGGATAAAAGTTTTTCAAAAGCATGATGCAGGAAATCAGAAGAAAGAGGAAAATATATGAAAATGGTAATCCTAAGAGTTATATGTTAATGAAGAAGAAGTTGTGATATTTGGTTCATGACTATGTGTACCATCAAGTCCTAATTTAAACAAGGAACTGCTGGATGATACACATAATTATACATTCTCCATTCACCCAGGGTGCAAAAATATGTATTGAGGTCTATGAGAGAACTATTGGAGGGACAATATGAAGGAGATCATTAAATTTACATAAAAGTTGAAATTATTTTAGAAAGTGGAGAATAAAAGGAATATGCATAAGGGGATTATGAAAACAATACCCATAGCTACATGGAAATGGGAAAAATATTACCATAGACCTTATCACTAGACTTCCAAAGACATCAAGGGGGGAAACTTTTCTATGGGTTTTGGTAGATCGTATTAAAAGTAAATCTCAATTTATTGTGAATCGATAAGATTGATAGCTTGGTCAACATGAATTGATATACATTAGAGAAGTGTTGAGGTTTCTTGGATCACCGTTATTTATTATATCCAATCATGATCCAAGAATCACCTCTATGTTTTGGTGATATATCCAATATGATTTGAAAACTGAGCTAAACTTAAGTATGTCTTATCACCCCCAAAATGGTGGATAATCTGAGAAGACTATCTATACACATGATTATGTGTTGAGAGAATTATCAATTGACAGTACAGAAAGATATGACCATCATCTTCCTCTAGAAGAGTTTTATTACAATAACTGTTTCCACTCGGGCATCGAAATTTCTTCTTATGAAGATAATTATTTGAAAAGGAGCAGTACATGTACTTGTTGGGATGATGTTGGGTAATAAAACATGATAGGTCATTACATGGTTAAGGGAATGGTGAAAAAATTAAGACTATTCAGAAGTACAGCAAGGCTTCTCAGAGTCGATGAAAGAACTATGTTTGGAATCGTCAATGATACTGAGAGTTTATTGTTGGAGACATGTTATTCCTCCACATATCACTATGGAGGAATGTAATGAGATTTGTGAAGAAGGAAAAACTAGTCTAATATACATCGTCCCCCTTCGGATCCTTGATTTCATTAGAAGGGTGGCCTATCAACTAGAACTCCCATCGAACCGTTCTCAAGTACATGATATATTCCATGTATCCCTCCTGAGAATGTATATACAAGACCCCACACATGTAGTCAATTATTAGTTGGTACCATTGGAGAATGGTCATTCTTATAAAGGCCAGCCGATGAATGTCTTAGATCATAAGGAAAAAGTTATATGAAATTTGATAACGAACATTGATAAGGTGTTTTAGATAAAACTCATGTTTGATGAAGAAACATGGGAACAATAGGAGGTTATGAAATAGAGTTACCCTCATCCTTTTTAGTATGGGAAAATAAAATCTTTAGGGACAAATTTCTTAATTAAGGATGATAGTAACGACCTGAACTGTTATAAATAAAATTCCCATTGAAATTTATTTAAATGTATAATTATACAATATGGTTATCAAAAACAAATAAACTTATTTGGTTTTATTATATCTTATCGGATTTAATTTTCCATTATGAAGAATTAACATTGATAATAAAGTCCTTGAATAGTTTTCACATGATTAGTATAAATATAGGGTTTTAATGAATCCAATTGACACAAAAAAAGGAATTTATGGATTAAAACACAAGGATCATACCCTATAATGACCATTTGTTAGTGATTCCAAGGGATATAAAATATGTAGTCTTCTCCATTGACTATTTCCAATATGATATCCAAGATCATAAGAATGATGAAACCGTTTATGGGAGAAGAAAAATATCATTTAGATCACAGCACAAACCATGTTCATTAAACCACCCCTTGAATGTCCCATCATCACACACCTTACCATTTGGGTGTTTTGATTTTTTTTATGTGGTATTAATCAAGAACCTATACATATAAGTATGTACATTTTTATAATACTATAGTGGATATATTTCCATCCCATTATTTTCAAATCATAAATGTTTTTTTATTTTTATATAATAAAATGGATATTGTATTTTTATATAATAATCTAATTAAATTGAGGAATGTATATTGATAGATTAATGGATTTTTGATGGAAATAATATTTTAATTGAATATTATTATGTTAATAAATATAAATATATTACATTTATGAAGTCAAATGTAATTTTTAAATGGGGTTGAAAAGAGGAATTGTTAAAAAAATATCATTATTTAATAAATGCGGATTTTATTTAAAAAATTAAAATTAAAATATATTGAAAATTAATTAGATAAAATGAATATTATTTTTGGAAAATTAATGTTTGAATTATATAATATTAATTTTTTCACAATTTTCTGAGACAATCAAATTTTCAGGTAAAAAATAAATACAGTATAAATATACAATGTGTATTATGAAATAATAATGACCCCAAAAAATGTAATAAATACTATAAAAGGTATCCATGACTAAATATATGTTACCCTATAATAAAATTTGTTTTTATATTTCTTTTATTTATTTTATAAAGCCATTATGAATCCTCCCAAACTAAAATTATATTTTAATGTTTTTAAATCGTTTCTTTAAAAGTGTGAATCACATCCACATAAAAAAAGAAATCATTTAATTATGTTAGGGCAATTTAATCATAAAATAATGAGAACCGCTCTCATTTAGAAGAAAACATGGTAAATCCCATGGTATGGTTTGTGTTTTTTGTTTTTCAATTGTGTTGATTCCAAAACCTAAATAATAATGACATTCCCCTATTTTCCAATATAAATCCACACAAGATCTAATTTATCTTCACTAATACTCCTTTGATCACAAAAATATTCTATCCTTCACTTTCTAGAGTCCTCCCATGGTGCCTCCATTATCTAATGAATCCCCTCTGAAGCACATGGAGTCACATACTCATGTAATGGATTTCTCTCTTCTCATTACATATGAAGAACTTCTTTTATGTTATGTCTCTTAAATTATCTTTTTTTATGTTGGGATATGATATTACACATTTTTATTACTTAAATTTTAATTTATAAATTATTATAGCCCCCATTCAATCTCATTAATCATCCCATTATCCTTTATGTATGACCATTACCATGATGAAATTTTGTAAGGGATCTTTTCTTTTCTCCTCTTTATTTAAGTATCTTCTTTACCTTATGTGATTTGTCATAATTTACTCATAATGAAATATCTTATCGATATACCCATTAATGTGAAATTTATTTATATATTATAAAGACCAATTTCTCTCTCATTGGCCCATTTTTATGTATTTTTATGCAACATTGTTATGTTGTAAAAATGTCACCATGATTTTCCATGCAAAAACAATTGTGCAGTTGATACTGTACGCATTTCCTATCAAGGGTATTCAACTTTATACTAATATAACTATTTAAATTGAAAATAAATGTATTTATTCAAAAAAAATCATTGTGGAATAAATTAACAAGACGAATGAATTCATTTTTTATGATCTATATGAAACACTTAGGCATGACAATGAAATGAATGTGATGGGTACACCTGGAATTATATAGTGCTCCAATTCATTGGGTAATTTTTAGACTAGTGACATGTCATGCTGGAATAGTGAGTGAACATGATTCCTCTATATGACTTTGTATATTATTATTTCAAGGTAGTTTTCCTTGACTTATCTTTATTATTTTGTTTTTTAAGTAGTTTTTACATTCTTCATGTCATGATTTTCAAGCTATATCAGGTCTCATTATTCTTGTTTATGATTCATACTCTTCTTATTCCACATTGATATGCCTATTTTATAACATGTATCACCTTATTCCATGTCTATTCCCTTCTTATGATTTATATCTCAGCCTTTATTTTGTTTTTCCCCAGGTTATCCTATGCAGTTTTAAAATCCTTATAATTTTAGATGCATGTTATGAATGTTTTAAATAATGTTTTTGTATCCCATTTTCATGGTGTTATGTTGTATACCTAAGTAAAAAAACTATACTTATCAATATTTAAGGTTTTATGACATTTTATTTTATGTAATAAATTATAAATTCATGTGTATTAAAGACCATGATTGTTATAGTGAGTAATTTATAATTAATCTTCTTGATTGGGTAAGAAAACGTGTTATTAATTCTAAAATATGAAAAATATAGAAATTTATATATATATAAATTCAATTTAAAATTATTTATAAAGACCTATATTATATTAATAGATAAAAATTTGATCTAATTATACTTTAAATGAAAAAAAATATAATTTAACGGTATAAATTATTTTAATGATTAAAGTTGTTTTCAATTAAAATCTAGTATTATTTTATTATTCATCACAAAAAGAATATTTTCAGGAAAATACCTACAATTTAGAAAAAATTAAATTTTTATATTCCAATTGAAGATAATAAGTTAATTTTTTCAAATATATTATATAAAAGTATCAAAAATTGTATTTAAAATGGGTTTTCCATTAGAAGGCGATAAAAATACCCTTTTGAAAAATATTGGTTTTTATGCATAAGATTGGGTTGGTTGTTATATTGGGGATATAAAATCTTTTATGTAAATATCAAAAATATTCTATTGTATATGTAACATATATATTTCAGTATTTTCACTCAATACTTATAATTAATTTGATTACTAAAGAAAACTGCATTGGAAAAATAAAAAAACTATTTCCTTTATAATAAATTTGAATATAATTTCATTTCTAATTAATTTTATCGAAGGATATATTATAAAACATATATTTTCATAAGTCAGTTAATTATATTAATAACAGTTAATTTAATGTACATGTTATGACTTATTATATTGAATAATAATAATTTAATAAAATATTGTTGTTATATAAATCTCAGTATTGTTTGTAGTGAAATCTATCAAAAGAAGTAGACATTGTGTATTACACTATATAAGAATAGTGTTTCATATACAAAAATCCAATATAAGTTCTATATATAGACCATCCTTGACATGGTTGCATCTAAAGAAGGAATAACTTGGTTCTTTCATATAAGACAAGCTATATTCTGTGTTGTGTGAAATGAAGAATATCAAAATGATTAAATTAACTTCAAAATAATATTTCAAAATATCCTAGGATGTTACATTCTACCCCATCATAAAATAAAATTGTCCATCATGATTCATCTAGGTTGTCAATGGTTTGATAATTTAATGTTTCTACCATAGATTCCCCCATAGTATAAAAGAATACTAAAACTGACTTTTAATAAGACAACGTGGAAACATAACGATTACCCATAGTAACACATCACTAGTATTACACATAAAAGAAAATAAGTACCAAGAGAATACATTTACATGTAAAATAAATCAAACCATCAATTGAACGTGGAGATTAAACAAGAACATGATCAGGATAAATCTAACAATCAAAAAGAAAAAACAAAAAGTGGAATGAAAAATATCATTGATATCATCAATATTTATGAAAAAAGGAAAACCTTTTACATCATAATAATTTTTCTAATATTGAATAATTTTCAAGAGAAGTTATACTTACTTTATTTTATCATAATATAAACCCTTGTCATGCCATGATCAATTTCAACATCATCTCTTTTTCAAGAAATGAAGGTGAATTTTTCATTTATAATGAACTAATAGATCATTTGATCCATACATATATTTATAAGTCATTCCAACTATATTTAGTTATCATTGCATAAAAAATGGTAGAATATGTTATCCAACATTCATAAATCCTCATATGGAATGATATCACTTTAATATCTAAAATCTCATTCATTGATTAAAATCCACATTAAGTAAATTGACATCCTTACATTACTTCATAAGGTTGCAAACACAAATCATTAGAATGAAATGCACTAAATCAGAATATCATTTTTCTCCCATATATCATAATTTATCTCTTGGTTGTCAAATTTCAAACGTGTGAATACCTTAATCATCTATTCTCTTGGAACATGGCAATAACCTAAATTAAAATACATGAATACTAAAAATTTTCATGTTTCCATATTTATTTTGTTTTTTGGATATATTACTTATGTACAAAAAGTTGTAAAAACGTTTCATGATAGTATAACTGAATTCTAATCAAATCCATAATTATTTCCACAGTAATAAATACTATCCAATTAGTCATATCAACAATATCTTCATACAAATATCATTATTTTAACATATATAACATATTATGGGTTTCCCCTTATAATAATATAACATTTCAACTAAATCACATTTCTATGTCATCAACACCCATTAACGTATACATTAAAATCTTTATTGAAAAACATATACTTCATTCATCCATTTTTATTCTTTAATAGTTACTCAGGCCTCAACATATTATTCATTAATACCTGGTTCCTATAATATGATTTTTGTATTAAGGTACATCAACCTTAATATATTAATACTTCTTATGTGTAATGTAAACAATATTGTTAAAACATCCCATACATTTCAGTTTCTCTTTTCAGTATCTTTATCCATAGAAGTATAACTAACACTCATACCACCTTCTAGGATCCCTTTATGATATTCCCAGTTAGGAAATAATTTTTAATTATTACCATACATTTCACATATGAAACATTTCATTTTAACCATGTTCCTTCAAATTATTAATATTAAATAAGACCAAAAATTATAGTTTGAGAAACTTCATTCATATGAGAAAAAAATATTTTTAAAAAATTATATATAGGATCCTTAAATCATGAATCCTACTTTAATGTATATGGAATCTTAGGCTTATTCATTGAGAAATCCCTAGACAAATATTTATAAATATATCTAGGGATATCACTACAAATTTTACTTCCTAGTTTCCAATGGATGACTAAAACTTCCATATGATACCAACTATAATTACCCTCCAATTTCAAATATAGATATTAAATACTTTTTATTAATATTCATTACATTATCGAAACACATGCCCAAGGACAATAATTTTTTAGTTTCATTGGAAACATGAAACTCATTCTTTATCTTTGGTGATAGATATTAAACATCTCCCATAAATATATTCCCATTTAGTAATCCTTCTAAAAACATTTCTTTATATCCTGAGTAAAGGAAATATAAGAAAGGGTGAGCTCATATTCTTATTAAGTGTAAACATGGATGTTACATAATAATAACATGATAATTAGTCTATACAAATAGGGCCATCACATTTAAATATCATACCCTGAATATCCAATATTAAATATATGAGTCATGTTATAAATATTGGAAGATCATAAGACTTGATTCATATGAAAATCAAATCACATTATACATGGGAGTATAAAAATGGAATAATACATGAAAATTTTTAAATAAACATATTCTTATAATATATTATGTCAATGAAGCCTATCGATGCATTCATTGAATGTCAGGCTTGTATTAATCACATGCGTACCTAATTTTAGATTGGGATGGCCTCCTATGTACCTTTCAGGTTTTTCAATAATATTAGATCATGTGTACCCTCTTCTAGCATGATTTGGATGACCTCCAGTGTGCCCTGTTGTTGCAGGCTTAAGATATCATCTAGTTTACCATCTTGTTGTGGGCTTAAGATAACCTCTCGTGTACCCTCTTATTGTAGTCATGGGATGATCTCCCACAAACCGTTTTGATATCATATAACATTTGTCATTACCCAATGAATTATAGAGAGATATAGTTCTCACCCATAAAATAATGAGAACTATACATATCTGTTCACAAGAACATAAACCAATTAGCTTATCTGAACCCATGTAATGAAATGTGTTTCATATAAATCAGTCACTCATAACATAACCCATGGAAGGGAAATTAGTTTCAAAATTATCATCCCATCATAAACCCAAACCATTCAGTGAAACCATACGAACATTATCCTTGGGACATAACCCCAGTAAACCATAAGTAACATCGAATAAGATTTTCTTAGATTAAAAATGATTTTGAAATATCACCTGATATATTTCTAGAGGAAAATATTGTTTCTATTTTAGATAATTCATTTTAAATTATAAAACGTTTTGAAAATCATTTACATTAAAAATATACATTAAAACATATATTATATCCTCTGAAAACTATTATACACATCTTTGAAATACTTTTTTCATCAAAAATTCTTAAATTATCATTTAATACACTTTCAAAACATTTTAAGAAAATATTTTTTTAAAGTAACACATATTTCTAAATGAAAAAAATAACATTACATGAAACATATAATGTCTTGAAAATATTGATAATCCTGATATAAAATGTCAAAGTGAATTATTTAATCCTCATAAAATAATTTAGATTTGTAACATAACACGTGTCTTAAAGAAGTAATATTTAAACAAAATTACCTTACTGTTATCGTATCTTGTGATCCATAAACCACATGAAATAGAGATCATAAAATAGATATGTAAATTTTCATAAAATTTAAGGATAAATATCTTATAACAAATTCATGTCAATTAAATACACCATAGAAAATAAATTGGTGGTGATGAAGTCTTATGTCTCACGAAAAATAAATGTGAGAAGGAAATCCCATACTGTAACTCATGAATTCCATTGTTCACATTTGAAAATCCTTTATAATAAATATAAATTTATTAGAAATTTACCATAGAACAATATTCACATATATAACCCCACATATTATTTACTTATAAATTCATATTTCTCACTTATGAATGATTCAATTTTAATGTTATGTTTCGTGTAATAACTACATTGTTTTTCATTCTTCTTCTGGATTTTTATATTTGATCCTATTACAAAGTTCATGACTTCCTCATCTCAATAATGATAACCATGATATAAATATTAGATAAATATATATCTTAATTATATATGTATTCATGTTGATTAATAAAATTTAGAGACAAAAAATACAATACATTGTTCACAGAGATGGTAAGTCGTACGTACGCATGAACATTGTTTTCATTTTTCTAACATATTAAAGGAAAGAAAATTATATTATGTATTCTCATTAAAAAATAATATTATTATATATATTAATTATATATTAATATAATTCATTTCTATTTCCATCAATGTGAAATATAAATGAAAATAATCACATCACATCATGGAGATGGTAAACCATACGTAAGAATGAGAAGAATTATCTTTTCCCAAAATATTTAGGTAGTAAAAAGGTATATTTGATATTATCATTCCAGAAGTATAATTACTTTATAAGTATCTTATATTAGTACTAACACCGTCATAAATCCCAATCATAATAGATGATGATGGATGTTAAATTGTGTTTTTTTGTAGAGACCGTAAGTCGTACGTACGAACGAGCAATTCATTCACTTATTTTAAAATGGGAATGGGGTAGTATAATGGTGTGTTAATAATAATATTAAAATTTCAGAATAATAATTATTATTAAATTATTATTTTATGATATGTATCATATATTTATAGGAGTTATAGTGTATAAAAATGGAGATATCAGTTATAGTTATTACCCCTTCTTCGAAACAGATCCTTTTTATCTCCTCTAAAGGTCTCTAGAGTATGCCTTTTGGGAATACGAGAATAAAAAAAATATTGATAGGGAATTGGATAATATAATTTAAAATAAATTTCTATATCTATAAAGCTCATCGTGGTGAATGTTTATGAGGGAGTATGTGTACTTTTATACTAAATGTGAGTGAAAGTTTTAAAATTTTTAAATATATTAATTAATATTAAATTCAATCTCAATAAAAATTCACATAAAAAGACATTGATTACAATATAAGGTGATATAATGTTTTAATGTCATCATCCAATATGTTTGAGATAGTTTTTTCTGTAATTTTAGACCTTATCATTTTGTATTACAACATACTTAACGTATTTTAATGTAAACCATGTTTTGAATGTTTTTATAGTTAAGAGAAAGTATTTTTTACATATTATTTGTAAATTTGACTAAAAATGGTAAATTTATAATATTTTAGTCCATATTTAACACTCTTGTATTTATTTAATATATCATTAATATTTAAATAATTTATTGAATTTGAATTTCATAAAATATCATCAGTGTGAATTATGGCACTATTCATTTTTTTCTTTTAAGAAAAATCATAAAAACCTGATATCTTTGAACCAGCTATATTAAATCACCAATGAAAAGTAAAATATATCCATAAAATTTTTTTATGAAATTATTTTTATAAAATTATATTTATTTTAATATTTCTAATATAATTTATTTTGTGTTTCCATTAATTAAACAATTAATGCATCATCATTGTATAATAGTTTGAGGTATTTATTTATTTCCCTAAACAAAAAATAAATTAAAATGATGAATAAATAGAATTTATATTTCAAATGACTATTTATACTCTAATTTATATTCTATATTAACCTATATTAAAAATGATATTTTTCATGAAAATATGAGTATGACATCATTATATTTACATTAAATAAGAGATAATAAATGTCTAACTCAAATCCATGTGTCTAAAAAAGGTTATAATTTAAGGCCATGGATTATTTTGGACAAAAACCACAAATCCTATAAAATTAGGACATGTTTTAGGGTAATTTTATAATATTTATAATATTTTTTTACCCTTAATTACTCGATTTACCTTTTACTATATTAATAAATAAATTATAAATTGTGTTATTCATAATTATCAAAAATAAAAGAAATATATTTATATAATTTTTAACATATAATTAAATAAATGAAATCCATTATTAAAAATTCAAAACTTATAAGTTTCAGTGAATAATTAAAATTAATCTCATTGATGGGGTGAGAAAACTGGATATTAAAGTTAAAATATAAAAAATAATGAAACATTTTTATATATAAATTAAATGTAAAATTAATTATAATGACCTAAATTAGATTAAGTGATAATTATTTTATATAATTACACTTTTAATCCAATGAAAATATAATTTAACACTATAAATTAGATCTACAAAAAAATTTGTTTTCAATTTAAATTTTATATTTTGTTTACTATTCATCAAAACATGAATCATATCAAAATAATACAAAAAGTTTTAAAGATATAATTTTTTATAACTATATAAAATAAGGGTTTTTTTAAATATAATATATTAATATTTCTAGATTGTATTAAAAATTTGTTCGCTGTTAAAAGGTTATAAAATTACTCTTTTGACAAATATAGGTTTTTATGCATAAAATTGGGTTGGTTTTTAATTTTGGCCTAAAATTTATAACAGCTTAATATCAAAAATATTTAATTTAATATGAAACATATATATTTCATTAATATGATTCAATAATTGTAATAAAATTAATTTTTAACACAAAATGATCATGGGAAAAAGGTTGTTATTTATAAATAATTAGTATATATTTTCATTTCTAATTAATATGAAACAAATGATATATTTTGAACCCAATATTTTCATAAGATAGTTAATACTATTATTAAACACTAATTAAGCTTCTAGGTTGTATATTATCATATTAAATAATATATAGTTTTTTTGTAATACTCGGTTTTACTTGTAATGCATGTTATCAAAAGAACTCAACATCATGTGAAACACAAGAAAAGTATTGTGATGATTGTTCTGAAATATAATCTATGTTTTGTATGTATCCCAACCTATAATTTTTTTATAATGAAATAATAACATGGATCTTACATAAAACACATTCTATATTCATTGTTGTGTGAAATGAAAAATATCGAAAGGATTAAATTTACTTGAAAAAAAATAAAAAATTCTTGGGGTGTTACAAAACTACCATGGGACACTATAATTAATTCCACTTATTTTTACATGTTCCAATTGGATTGTTTGGAAAAAATTCCCTAGTCATCTCAAAATCATGTTAGGTATTTCACTCATACCTGTTATAACATCATTGACATTTAGGGTATATTTCTTATATTGTGATGTATATTTTCCCTTCTTCCTATTAGATTTCTGTTTTTTTATCAAAAAACAGGTTATAAAAATTCATATTTAGAGGTTGGATTCTTAATGAACTACATGATGGCTAATACAATACCACCGACTAGTTTGTGGAATGCACCTTCTAGATGATGGAACCAAAATCCAGGTGACGTTAATAGAGATTTGCTCATTTTATACCAATCCAATAATATAACTAATAAAATCCCAAATCCATGATAAATGTTTACATAACCTCTTGTATATCTCTATCATGGTTTTGTAGGCTTCCCCTTCCACTTCTCATGGAGAAGTTATGTCAAGATCAATATTTCTCATCATTTGAGGTTAGATCCATTCTTTATTGGAAAAATTATCCTTATTTCTATATAATTGATTATAAAACTAGGTCATTTTGAATAAATATATGGATCTCTAACATGATCTAGTGTGGAATAAATCATATATTTGTATATTAGTGTTGCATCATAAGATTTTTGGGCTTTCTTTGATCGATCTATGATATACCATCGATAGATAATCATTTAACGTTATTTAATTTTACTTCCGTCTCATAGCACGATAAATTTTATGGAATTCCAATCATGTATGTCCTATGACAATATATTGGGTATCTTTCTTGTTCACATTGGTGTTTTTATATGATATGGATGTCCTCATTTAATGGATTATAAAATTTTATCATCAACATGTTAAATGTAGGATTCACTTACCATATGGGGTTGTTTTCTTGAATTGTTTGGCATTTTTGGATTCAGTGTCTATGCCTTTTTTAGAGACCCTTTCTTTATGTTCACATATGAAATGTGTATGGTGTCCCATGAGGCCTCTTCATTTTTATGGATTGTTTGTTCCTTGCTATTTATTTTATCTATTATGTAATATTTTATAAACAATAAAATTACATTTGTGGATACAATGTTACTTACTATGTTATTTCTTAAATGAGGCTATGTTCATAGATGGTGAGATATATGAATAATTATTATGTTTGATATATGGAACTAAAATACATGGATAGATACTTATCAGGGGACATGGATTTGATGTATTGTTAGTGATGGCTCTTTGTTGGATGGTTAACACCTTACTATTTCATAACCCTTGGTAATGCCATATCACCATTTAAAGAGTGTCCATATAAGATATTATGATATAACAATGGGTAATTTTCGTTAATATGAGATATATTATACTTTTAAGGCATGATATGTGGGAATACCATCACATGTGAGAAGGTAAAGATGGGTTATGGCTGTCAATTTCCCTTAAAGGTGGAACTGGATTTATTAATTAAATTTGAATCTTGTAATAAATAAAACAGATGATTGAGTTTCATGGAATGATCAAATTCATGTGATTGATGACTTGTTATATTTTTCTAGTATGACACTAATGTAGGTAGAATCATGGTTCACAATATCTTGTTAATCGCATGATCTCTCATTATATGATTTGTTTTATACTTATGTTTGTATTTACCTTTTCATTGGGTGAAAAAATTCTATTTTCATATGTTATTATATCATAGCATAAGGGGAGCTCTACAACTAGGGTTTTCCTATCACTGCCTCCTTCCCTTTCATCTCATTTCAGCTTGACCCTCCTCGGTTCTTGATCAGTGAGCTCGCAGCGGATCCCTCCTTCTACGACGGTGTCGTGCGACCTCATGGGATTGGCTACCTCGATGTTTCTCTCTGTTGATGGAATTCTTCTTGCTTCACTCAACCTATGCTGGATATGGTTTCCAATGGTGTTGGGGTGATGGTCCATGGATGAGATCCAATTTCCGCATCAGAGGGTTGTTGCCTCATCTCTCGGGAGTGTAGTGGGTGGTCCGTTGTAGTCTTCAATGTGCTCTGGATAGCAGTAACTGTATTTGGATGTGGGATTGTGGTAGGGTGGAGCATGATATAGTGTTCAGATGGTCGTCAATGAGGTGATGGTCCCTTACTCATTGATTTTTTATTTCCCTTTTTTTGGATGGATCTCATATTCGCATGTTGGTTTTGGTTGATTCAAAGTTTGGGAAATTGTTTCAAGGTGTTTTTTGGTGTATGGGTCATCTTGAAGCACATATTTGTTCAAGCTATTCAGAAATGGGATCAGTTTAGTTGAATGTGGTTGATAGTGTGATATTTTCTAAAGAGAAGATTTGTTTCATATTGAACCTGGTGAACTATTTTTCCCATTGGTAATGATCTGTTTGCAGGTGTAATTTTGGAATATTTTGGGGATTCCTACCTTTAATTTCAGTTGCGCAGTTGCAGGTGAGTATCTGCAGTGGGTTTGACCATTTTTAGAGATGGTAGATATTTTTTTATTGGTCGACTATTGGTTTGGAGACTCTGTATGAGGATGTTTTTTTGTTTGAATTTTATACGACGTTGTGATGTGTTTTCACTAGCATTCTAAAAGTTTCTTCTCCAGATGAGGTTTAGAGCAAGAAGCATTAACCTGTGCATTCCATTTGGATTCAAGTATTTTTAGAGGGTATGGCTCTTCCATCGGTACCATTCCAATGCAACTCTGTAAGGGACTACTAGCTGAGCGGTCATGTGATGGTGGAAGCATGTCATCAAAATAAAAATTATTGGGGAGGGGCATACCATGTAGTCTTGATTTGGGTTATCCTTCTTAATGGTTTTATTTTGTTGTAATGTGGTTCCCCACTTTTCCCTCAAATGGGTTTTGAAAATAAAAAAAAGTTAATTTTAAGTCATATGTAGTTATGTTAAGGATGAATAGTTAGTTTCCTTCAAGGTTTATACTAACACCCTAAGAAAAAATCATTATGCATGTGAAGACATCTTGACGAGGGACTGGGAAAAGGAAAAGGACCATGTGATGGGTTATAAATGTGTATAGGGTTGGGATATGGATCTGGTATTTGGAAAAACATTGGATGTTTGTGGTATTATTTATTTACTTTTCTAGTTGAAATTTTATAATTGATAACCAATTATATTTTGGGTCAATTTTGTTATACCTATATGGAAGGACATGACATCTATTATAGAATTTATTCATGTTATCTTCAACTATGATGTTTATTTAGCTTACATTTGTTCTATTATATTAAAATGATGGATATGAATAACAATTACACGTTCTCCCCACATCATTCAAACCCTTTCCTCTAGTCCCCCATATCCTATATATTGGGAGGCATGTATGAGATTTTGTTTCATTTGGGGTCAAACCCAATGTTTCAAATCAAGGTGCTAAAAAATGGTACCATATTCATGGGGTATCATTTAATTTCATTTCAGTATATATTCAAATTTGTGATAAACTGATTAGAAATTAGGTATAAGTGTTTCTAGGTGCATGTTTTTATGATGTGTACTTTACCACCGAGTTACCACTAATGATATTATAATTATGGTTTTATGGGATTTTGGTGCATTCATGCATCTTGTGTAGGAACATAATATCCCATTTCATACATATATAAATATATATATCTATTATGTATTGTATGGTATTTATTTAATTAAATTATATACGTTTTTTGAGTTATTGAGAGATGTATCTATATTCCCACGCTTTTATGATTTATCAATTGAGAATTACATACATGTTCTATAATAAGTTATTATGTTATATATATGATTTTGATTAAATTATTATTATACAGGACACTGAATCTACCTTAGGTTTAACTAGGAGGTTTATATCATGTCTGTGGGTTTCCATTATGATGTGCCTTTAAAGAGAAACACCTTAGATGTTCCATTAAACATCAAAAGTTGTTCTTGTAAGAAATTTATTATCAGATTTATAAATATTCATTTAGAATTTAAAAACCCCCACCTCATAGAAGTCGAAATGGTACTATAATATATGAAACTCATATTCCACTATAGTCTATGTATTATAATATTCCTAACCATGATCCTAAACCTTCTTTGTTTGAATAGGTGGAAAACCCTAAATGACCCTTAATCTTATAGATAGTTCCTGCTCAAGTCAGAGGTGAATAAAATATGGTTTTTGATTATGCATGAGTCATTCATCTCCAAGATGTGACATCATTTTAGGGTATTTTTGGTCTTTAAGATACTGAGGATTATATTTTTATCATTGAGGGAATATTTGAAATAGTGAGTTCTATTGTGAATTGAAAATTGGATCTTACAGTATTTAGGAATTCAAGACTATATAGGGGTAGTTGGGAATCACGGGATCAGAATACATGCATGATGGTCTTTCATGGGAGGCCTTTAAGGAACATTTCATTGAGTAATTATTTGATGATATGATTATTTTTGACTATGATCAATGGTTTATTGAGAATTAGTAAGGGACAATGTCGTTTTCAACTTACTCACCTATTTTTATGATGTTTTTGTTGCTATATCTTCTTTTTGATGGAAATAAGTTAAAACGAATTGCATGTTTGATATTGGATTTTTTTCAAGAGATTATAAATAAATTTACATTTCTTAATTTAATGATGCAATGATGGACTTCATGAAAGGGTTTTGCTATACCCCGAGGAGTCCTAATGCCATTTCGGTGATAGTAGATCAGTAAAAGAAAGTGTATAATTTCATACTAATTCAACAGTCGGTTTTAGAATAAGTTCTAGGAACATATATTCATGAGATATTTCATTATTTCATGGATATCCTTTGATATTGTATCTAATATAGTGGTACGATAATTTTTTGGTTTTTTCAGTGCATGTAAAAGGATTTGCGTACTAAAATGAGTCTGAGTATAGTTTATCATCCATAAAATTACAAACAATCAAAGAAGATGATATGAATTTTTGAGGATACGATGTGGGAATGCATTTTGGGCTTTGGTGTAGATTTGTATGAACAGCTGAAATTGGTTAAATTCAGGTACAACATTAACTTCACATATTCTATTCAAATGGAATCTTATGTGTCTGTTTTTGACCTTCAAAGTCACTCACTACTATGTTGGAACATGAGAGGTGAGTCAGTAGTTATGTGATAGATTTTGTTATTAGAAACCATTGAGATTGTTTAGTTGATCCTAAAGAGTTTATTCATCACTAAAAGGTGGCAGTGATCATATGTCAAAATGAGGAGGATACCTTGGTTTCTTTTGTGGGAGTGTGGTATTTCATATCGATGAAACATCTATTAGTGATCGATTGTTGTGTGATGAGGGGGATCTAGAATCAATATTTATTAGATTTCTCGATATGGCCGAGTATATTGGGATAGTGCAAACAATTTTTATATTCCTTTATTATTATAATGTATTAATGAGGTGATTCATGTATCTCATATTTAGAGGTACATGCCTAATTTTTCACTTTTGATCGACTATGAGGATGCCGAGATGAAGCCTCATGCACCATTTTTGGACTATTTGGTGTTGAATGTAGAATGAATTTAGAAAGTGTATTTTGGGAAGGCAGTGTCACTTGTGAGTGTCCGATAGTATCATGGATGGATTAAAGCATATATTTTGGAGTGTGTGGATGGAGTTTTGGAATAGTGTCTTGAGTTTATTGATTCATATAGCTATAAACACTTCTCAAAGATGAGATATTTTAAAGAAGGAGAATTATAAAATCCTCAACATTAAAGGTATATTTTTCTTTATTTGAATGTTATTTATTGATTTATTTCTCATTTATATCTATGATTTATGGAAAATGAGGTTTCATAACTCATATATATATCTTATAAGAATATTGGGATTCACAGTGGAAGATAAAAGACCATCAACTTATCAAAGGAATACGCTGGCCAACTGGTGGTGCAGGTATGGGGATGGATGTTTCATTAGTTTCCAATCAGCCCCTAGATGGCTGAGGATGAATATCAAGAATTTTATCGGGCACACTGATGATCAAGCGTGCAAATATTGGATGGAAAGTGGCACACAGTTTCGGATGACAATACTATCGTTTTCATCATTTTGCAACAATTCAATTATTAAATTAATTGCCTCACAAATCTGATCCTAACACATCTAGATCCACATGTAGATCTATCCCATTATGCTATAGGTGTTCTATTCCCATCCTCTTATTATCATGAAGTGTAAGTCATTATTGATCTTCATTTGAGTTTTTTTACATCCTTTACTGGTAAATTTATCATCTTTAATTGGAAATGATTAAAAAACTATTCCATGGCTTCTTTATCCATGGATCTCCACCAATATATAACTAATAATCAATGCAAGATATTTAGATCGATGTTGGATCTGGTAATTTAGTGTCCCCACATCATTCATTTCATGATCTACAATATATGGGGAATTCCTTCTTGTAAATTTATTTCAATTCCATCTCTTAGCATGATACCTTTCTAAAATAAAAAACTTATAGGTTCTATGATGATGGATTGGGTCTTGTTTTAGTGAACAATGTTCCACAAGAAGGGTATTAATTGAATCCTTCAATGGATATGGTAATTTTACCATGGATATACTAAAGGTAGGAAGTCCATACCATCTTAGGCCATTGTAAATTATTATTTTTCATGTATATATTTTGTGTATGTCCCTAGAGTACAGACCCTTTTAGGATAGTCATGTTGGACATGTGTAGTGTGGTTCATGTGGGCTTTTCATGGTTATGGATTTTGTGTTCCCTAATATTTCATTTATTAATTATGTATTATTTTATAGATCATTGAATTAATTATTTTGTCACGTTTTTCCAATATATGTTATAAATTATATGTGGTATTATTCATAGATAGTGGGATCCAAGTTTTAGTGTTTTGGTTGATAGGTGTCCCTAAAAATATTAGTTGACTCCTTATAGGGGTATCCTAGATAACATGTGTCATTGGGGGTGGATCTATATAGGATAGTTTTTACCCTAGATTTTCATAGCCCTAGTGAATTACATATCTCTGTTTGAAGTGTTACTATGTATGGTGGTATAATATACCAATGGGTAATTCCCTTGAATATGATAAATATTCCATTGTTTTTGTGTACCATATGTGAGTACCATCCTAGGATAGTTGGAAACCATGATTAACTGTTGTCTATTAACTTTAAATATGGGTATGGAGTTGTTCCATAATAAAATATTTAATGTAATTAAAGGAAAACATAGTTATATGGAATGATCAATGTATTGTGATTGATTACATATGATATTATTTTGGTATGGTGTTGAATCAGGTATAGTCGGGGTCTTTGGTGTCTATGTTAGTGCATGTTTGTTCAAAATATCTTTAGTTGTATGATATAGTGTGTATTCACCATTCCATCATGTCATACACTTCTATATATATGTGTATTTATTCTATTAAAACATTGGTGGTGTCCTAGTATGATTATACTCACTCGCTATATGGGTATCATTATGTGCCTAAAGTCCTCATGAGTAGGGTTCTAGAGACAATAAAAGGCACAATATCCGGTTTATATGGTGAATAGACATAGGAGATGTACATGGTGTTAGGGAAGACATTGGATTATTTCTACATCAATTTTCTTTTTTATCATTTTCTTGTTTCAATCATATACTTGATGAACTACTACATTATGGGACTATTTTGTTATACTTTTATGGCTTTAAATGTAATTTTTTATACGATTGATCGATACCATATTATGTTTTGTTGTTTATATGGAATATATTTGTGTTATTATATTCCATTGATGGATATTATTTTTGATAGTATAGTCTCCTCTTGTCATTTATACCGACACACCTATTTTGAAGCCCCTTGCATACAAGGAGTTGGACATGAGATTATGTTGTATTTTATCCTGGACTCGTTATTTTATGGTGGGGTGTTAAAAAGTATTATACAATATTTCTATAACTCTTGTAAAATTAAGAAAAGGAGGTGAGAATGAAATAAACCACAATATAAACTGAAGTAACAATTCATAAAATTTCAAATAAATCTTACCTCACCTCCAAAACATTCACAATAAAACCCCCATTGATTCATAACCAATTTGAAATATACATGAATCGCATGGAATAACTAGATGAAATACCAAAACAAGTAGAATAAGTAATGTTTCAAAACATTCATAAATAATCATTATCATATTTTTACAAACTATCCTTTTCAAAATAATCTTCGGATACTAATCCCTCTCAAAAGCAGTTAAAAATTCATTTCAAATTAGTATTAAAACTAACACTAAAATATATTTCAAAAAATCCATTTGGAAATAATCTATTTCTTTTAAACAAAATTTGAAATGTCCAAAACTAACAACATGTTTCCAAATGAAACTATCTTTTGTCAACCCACTATTTATTAATTAAATAACCCATATTGTAATCAAGATAAACATTAATTTTAACCAAATTTATGTAGAACACCCATTTAAAAACAAAAACTAGTGGATACCACCACATTAAATCATTTAGAGTTAAACTTGGGAATTTTCAAAAACACTTTTCATGGAAATCATTCAATGAAAAGGGTTTAAAAAACATTCAAATAAACTTTGGCACCTCATGGAATTCATATAAAGTGAAATTTTAGAATAAAACTATTTTTAATCACTCAAAAACTCTATGGGAAATAATATTAACATAATACAAAGAAACAACTACCTCTTTATTAAAGAAACATACTACAATTTTGTATGCCTATGTGGTGAATTATTAAAAATGATACAAAATTCCCTCTATCACCCCTACATGAACAAATCCATGTGAATTAGTCTTACACCTACCCTAAAATTACCCAACATAACATCTAGGGTAAATGGGACAGAAACAAATCTTGGGAGTGTGAGGAATATAGGAGAGGTAGTAATTTGGAGGGACATAACATGGAAAGACACCCGTGAAGTGATGACATAAGAGATAAAAAATGAACGGAGGGGGAAGGAGGGACTCCCTTCATGTGTTCTCAATTCTTATAAATGAAAGGGGGAAAAAGGGATGAAATAAGTGTTAAAAACGATTGTGGGTTGTTCGATAATTTCTCATTTTTAAAACCATTGTTAGACATTGGTATCATTGTTTTCCCACTATATTAGATCTAATTCCTTGGATAATATACTTCATGTTATTTAGTCTTAATAGTTCTCCCTAACCATGCCTTAGCCATGTGAGTCTCCCCCATGAAATACCACGAAGCATGATTTTCCACGAGGCTCTGCATGGTATGACTAACCAATTTCGTACCTTTCTAGATGTAGCTACCATGTTATATAGCACCATAATACATGCACCACATTGTTTCCATCTTATATGAAGGATAACTATGTAACACCCAAGAATATTCTAAATATCAGAATTAAAATCATTAATGTCACAAAAATTTAAAACAACCCCAACAACATGATAGTATAAAAAACAAACCATAATGACGATAGAGGGGTGTCACGCATATGATAAAGAACTTTAATCTTGTGACTTCCTAAATTATATCACTTTCATTTCAACCTATATCATTTTATGTTCCTCTGTTTTATTTCAATATAGGTTGTTCATTGTTGTATAAAAATTTTCTTAATAAGCAAATCCGAAAAAATAACTAATCACCACATTGATACTAAAAAATACAACCTGATCAGAGCATATAATACATCATTATATTGGATTATTCATTATCTCTCATAATAAATCAGAACCTAAAACCAATAGGGTTAGTGTAATTTTATATTATATACAATTTAATATTATTTGAAAATACATTCAACATTACAAATTTATAATCTTCATAGGTGATATTGTTTTAAAAATTAACACATAATACATACCTCTCTAACTTAAGTAATAGAAAATAATAATTGGGGAGATCTAATTCATAGTAATAGAAATCGTATAACATAAATGAGAAGATTAAGAAGTGTTTATAAATGTCACGACCCGTCCCCTGGGGCCCACATCGTGACTAACTAAAGCCCGCCTTCCATAGGCCAGGGGCTGGTGACTAACACCAAAGGTTTAATCCCCTAAAACCAGGAAGAAATTGCATTTATAAAACGTAAAATCACACAACCAGAGTACAAGACGAAGCGAACACTAAGTAAAAACTGTATAACAAGTTTACTGAAAGTAAAGGGGGCCAGAATACATTCACAATCGGAAAGTACAAATGAAATCTAGTAAAACTAAAAGAAAGGGACACCAGCTAAAATGTAGAAGAAGCTCCTGGAACGTCCTCTAGGGTTCCTACCTGAAGGGTAGGTATAGATGTACACCTCATCACTACACGTCTAATGGTCCGATCTGTGTATCGTGTCATCGAGTAGTCCACCTCCTGGTACCGTCCAGTCTGGGCTCTCTCCCGGCCTCCATCAACGATGTCTGTCATCTGTATCCAATACAACGAAGTGAAGGAATAGCCCGTGCAGGGGTGAGTATAATGATACTCAGTAGGGACCCCGAGACCCTCAAGGTCTCACAATAAAATATAACAAGGATGAACCACAAACCATTAGATTCAAAAGATAACCAATACTTAGGTATATGCCCATACATATACCTAAGTTATCAAGTGACTCATCTTAATCTTGAGGAAACACACAAGGTCATTGACTTAGCTCAAACCAGGATTATCATTATCGAAACCATGGCTTCTTGAAAACTCCTCCTATATCGAGTACAGTAGGCTTGTCACGACATCAAGAGTTACTCTCTATCCTTTGACTACTGAGGTACTCCTCCTGTCGAGTATCGTGGGTCTGCCACCTCACACAGTAGCGCTCCCCACCATGGGTCTCCCACCTCACATAGTAGGGAACCCCTTAATAGGCTATAGAGGTACTCCTCCTGTCGAGTATCAGAGGTATTCTGCCACACATAGTATAATTCCTCTAGCATGGTTCTTCCGCCACACACAGTAGTGTTTCTCTTCCATGTGTCAGGCACAACACATAGTATTGCTCCCTACTATTCTAGTCAAGTCACTCCAAAATGAATCGGACAAGCAGTGATCAGGTCTCAGCCAGCTAATAGGTCTGTAGTCTGTGCGCTCATCTACAAGAGGGTCTGCTCCACAAGCTACAAGATGATACTCCAAGTGTCACAAATTCCCACGAAGAATTATCTCAATGGTCTTCCACATCATTGTGGTCTCAACCCAACAGACGCCACGTCAATCAGATGCCTGATCTGTGAGTTATTAGACTTTTTGTCCCGAGGGCCTGGTTGGTTTCATGTATGATCCAAACTGACCATATCTCAACTATACCTCAAACTCCCATGGGGTATTTGTAAAGGGATCTTTTCTCAAAGTGATTACCAACGAGGTTGACGGTTCATCAAACAGACGTCCAGTGCCAAAGATATGGCAAAGTAAGAAATGGGTCATTAGTGGGCCCAGGTCCAGTCTGACCCAGTCAGACCGACTCGGCCCAACCCAGTCTGGGTCGACCCAGTCAGACTTGCTGGGTCTGACTCAGCCCGTTGGGTGGGTCAGCCTGCTATGTTGGCCCATTCCGCTGGGCTCGGCCCAACAGACTACGTGGACAATTCGGGCCGATATCACCATGTGGGCGACTCAGCCATAAGGCCAGTGGCAGGTTCGGTTGGCGCTGTGAGGGGCGCAGATCAGACGGCTCAGCTCGAAAGGCAAATGGAAATCCATGTAGTGCGCGAGCAGGCTGCGGGCATGCCGAGAAGGACACGGGGCGCACCAGGCAGAAGGGTCAGGGTGCCGGGCAAGGGCCGGGGGGTGCCCGGAAAATGCCTAGAGGGCCCCAGGAAGGCGATGGGAGGGTGCCTGGAAGGCGGTCCAGGCACCGGGGTGCGTCGGGCAGGCACCGAGAGGGTGGTGGGCAGGCGACCTGGGCACCAGGGGGCGCCCTGTAGGCGACCGGGGTGCTGGGTAGGCGTGGGTTCCACCGACAGTGCACGGGTCGTGCGGGCTGGGGGCCGGCAGGCTGGGCTGGATGTATTTTTGGACAGGGCACGCACCGGGCTGCACGCAGGTAGGCTGGTCGGGCGCCGCTCGATAGGCGGCGCGGTTCGCGGAGGTCGCAGGGAGTGAAACCTCTTTCGTTGTCTTCGTCGTCGTCGCCACATTGCCATGCCGCTATTACATCGTCGTCGATCCAGGGTTCCGAAACCATAAAGGTTGCGGAGGAGTACGACCGTGTTTGTGCAGCCTCAACCCTCCATGTTAGAATGATAGCGAGTGGGTCAAGAAGTTGATTTAACGAGAGATGATTAAGTGCTAATCAACTTAAAATGAACCCCTACATTTTTAATCGACGAGCGTTCGTTCATCGTAGGGGAAGACGATGTTGACATCATTCGCTGTACACATCCACTTCATAGTTCGTGCGTTGGTCCGTTGATGATGAAGGGGAAGGATGAAGGGTCCTCGAAGAGATCCCACATCGGAAGGGGGTTCTGAGGAAGAATCTGAGGAATTATTTATCGTCACCGTCATCTTCGCATTCTTTGTTGGAGGATGTGTAATCCTCCTTGTGTTGGATATCGCGTCACTTTACCAGCACTTCATTTCTTGATGAAGCCATCTCAAATCCTCCTCCCATGCTCCATATATATATTAGAGGGGGACAGGTATGTAACCATTGTGGAATTTTTATGGTTCATTTATTAGGAACCTTCCTAAATTCAAATGATGTGGTTACTTAAATTAAAAAAATAAGGGGGGGGGGGGGGGGGGGGGTCAAGCTAATTAAAAAGCGTTGGTGCAAAAAATTAATTGACTGCAAGTAATTTTATGTTGACACATAAAATTAATTGATAGCTTTAATTTTATGTTGACACACAACATTTAATTTCACGTTGACACATAAAATTGGTTGACAGCATTGAATTTTTTGTTGACACACAACATTAATTGAAAGGGTTGTGAGGTATCCTCTTCCTCCCCATTAAATTGGCAGGGCTAAGCCCCATGTGGACCCCACATCATAACCTCTCGTGGGAGGTTATGCTGCTTGGGTGGTCCCCACCCTAATCGTCATCCCATAGGAGGTTAGGGTGTGGCAGGCCCACCACCAACCCCCAAAGGGAGGTTCCAACTTACAACACATGGAAGCTTAAAAAAATAAAATAAAGTTTTGTACTTTATTTTATTATTATTTTCATTAATAAAAAGATAAAAACTAACTTCCTAACTTTTCAGAATGCAACTACGGTGAAAATCTCACTATGAAATTATCGACGCTATGAGTTCAACGGTGCCCTCAGATTTCAATTCTGAGCACCGGTCCAAAAGATATATAATCCCAAAAGTACGTTTACTGAACGTACCCAAAAAAAAGTTCAGAAAATTATTATCAGTCACCCTCGACAAGCGCTGGTCGAGGTTAGGCTCTACCTATGTGAAACGCGCCCCAACGAACCAAACGGTACTCTCGTATTTTTAATCCAACTCACCGTTTAGATGTTAGGAATTTTACAATAAAATAATTGACACTTAATTATTTTATTTGTGGCCAAAAACTAACTTTTTTAGGTGGCCCGCGCCGGCCAATGTTATTATCTTCTTAAACTAAGTATGCCCTCATGAGTTCAGCAGTAGTCTCAAATTTTTAATCCAAGCATCTGTTTGTGAGTTATAAGAATTTGAAAAATAAAATAATTTATTTAATTATTTTATTTACGGTTATGTAATTTTTGATATCATTTACAAGAGGCTTGCGCCAACTAATCTTAAGTTGAGCCTAGGGTAAACCCGTCATACTGAGCGCAACGGTGCCCTCATAATTCTGATCTGAGTAACCAGTTATGAGTTATTCCACTTTTTTAGGAAAACTGCTTAAGGGTGTTAATTTAAGATTAAAAAACCTTCAGAAATTGAATCCGGGCACACCGGGCCTCGGAATCAGGCGCTGTCATAAATTTCAGACTCGTATAATTCATATGTATATAAAAATAATTTCCACAGGAATTACGGGTCTTTAAATTCTCCCCACCTAAGGTATTTACGTCCCGGTAAGCTACAACTCACACTAAGGGAACAAAAGGGTGTACTAAGCATGCATATGAGCCTCCCACTCCCATGTGATCTTCTGGAGGTTCCAGTGAGCCAGCGAACACGCACCAGATAAATTGATCCTCCACACTGGACCCGATCCTGTTGATCCTCAATTTCCACTGGAACCTCTGTAAAAGTCTCCCCATTATTGATGTCCTTCTCTCTATGGTCGATGATGTGTGAAGGGTCGGGCACGTATCTATTCAACTGAGATATGTGGAAGACTTCATGAACCCGATGAAACAGAGGTGAAAGAGCTAATCAGTAAGCCACATCGCGTACGCTGCTGAGGAACTAGATAGGTCTGATGAAACACAGAGATATCTTTCCGCCTCGGCGAAATCTCCACAGACCTTATCGTGGTGAGACCCGTAGGATGACGTGGTCACCATCCCAGTGGTCTACATCTCCTATCAGCATGGGACTTCTGCCTGCACTGTGGAGTCTTCATCTGCTCCTGGATGATATGTACCTTCACCATGGTAGCTCATACCATCTCTAGTCGGTAGGACGTGGGCCGACATGGTGAGTCGGTCGATGATCACCAAACATAGTCATGTCCCCTGGACGTATGTGGAAGACCCGTCACAATGTCCATGGTTATCCCATCCCTCTTCCACTTTGGGTCCCCTAAAGGCTGAACCAAGCCTGATGGTACCTAGTGTTCCGCCTTCACTTGCTGAAAAGTGACGCATCGAGAGGCAAACTCCACTACTTCCTTCTTCATACCCGGCCACTATTGATGTCATCGATGGTCCTGGTACATCTTCCGCACTCCTGGATATACCACTAGAGGGGTTGCGTGATATTCCCTCACCACTTCCTCCTGAAGTGACACTGACACCATAATATGTCCTCTGAAATGGATGATGTGCTCCCCACCTTCAGAAAAACCATCAGGTTCTTACCCTGTAGATATCTGAGAACATCACATCTCACAGTCAGCATCTCCACGATGTGCCTCCTTGACTCGCAGATGAAGGGGACGAGTAACCGTAGAAAGGATGCTCCATCCCTATCTATAAAGGATATCTGTAAGGTAGCCAGCTTCTCTGTTGCCACGCCTAGAAGTAGTATACTAGTCGTCCTGTTGAGCACATCCGCTACAACGTACCCCTTCCCAGGAGTATAGACTATCTCGAATTCATAGTCATAGAGGAACTGAAAACTGAAAACTCCTACTGCCACGAGGGTAAGGCTGGCTGACTCAAGAGTCATCGGTTGTACCCTCCTATGCATGAGTTTAATTTTTGCTGCCTGGGTTTCCTTTTTCACTTACTAAGGAAACCCTCATCTCAACATTTTAGATAAACCACAACCTCTTTGCCTAATACAGTCAATCTGAGTGTGAACTGTGGATGTCAAGTCAGAACCCAAACTAATGTCGTAAGGCCTCAACGCTGCCGCAACCAGGTTTTAACCAAAACTCTCACCTCTAGGGTCATATCACACAGTCAGTGTAAGTGTGATTATAGAGTCTCCTCCCAAATGTATCTCCAGACGTGATGGTCAAGTCAACGATTTAACCGGAAACTCTAGGTCTGGGACAAGATTCATGGAAGGAAGGAATGATTGGTACCTATGACTATTGTTACGGTAGCTAGTAGTAAACATAGACTGTACCTCGAATCATTCCTAGAGCCCTTGTGTCACACTCCATGACCGCATGAAACTATTCTCTTCCTCTTCTCTCCTGCACCCTAAGCCTGACATGGACTACAAGGGTGGGTTGTTGTAACATGTGAAAATGTACACCACCTCATGCTGCACTCCAAGCTCTGCTTCCACATATACTGCCCTGTAGATTCATCTGTCCTTGTTACATCCTGTTTCTAAAACAGTTTACATGCATAAGTCTCTGAGACTGGCACTAGTTTTCTTCTTTACCCACTACTAACATTCATTTTCTTTATCCGCTCATCCAAAGAACATTCAATCGAAAAGGTTCTCTCTATAATCCTAACATTGGTAGGAATGCACAGAGGAAAAAGAAAGTGAGGGCTCAGATGTCCCTAAAAACATCTCACTCAGAGGTCCAAGATCTGATGTCCGGATCGTATTGTATTCATCGAGTACCAGGAACGATCGGTATGCATCGATAAATACACATCTACTGACATGTCATCCTGTCGAAGCTGTAGAAGTTAAATAGAACTCTTAGCCACCTCCTCAGGACAGTCCCCAGCCTCATGTGTGTCAATCACTCCTCGGAACCTATGTGGTATCTGATGCTGAAACCCATGTAAGACACTAAACCTACATGTGTCATCATCCGGTACCACCGGTTGAAACTCCTGACTAACAGCCAGTGATATAGATCACACACTACCGGCAGATACAATCTCAATAAATGGTCCAAGAACTGAAACCTCATCACTATGAGGACCATCCTCATTGTCACTCACTGAAAAATACTAGTAGCTATGATCAACATATGCTGCCTAGGAAACATCCTCGCCTAGAAACGTCGGAGGCCTCTACTGCTGGAACTCGTGCAGTGCGCTCAGTTGGAGTGCACGGTCCTCCAATGCAGCTGGTGGAATCTGATGCCCAGTGGATGGTGGTGCTATTTGTACACCACCCGAAGGTGCCAACATACTAAGAGGGCCCTACACTAGAGCCTCATCTCTCGGTGGGCCGTCATTGTGTACTTTCTCGAAAATCTAACTGTCTCTCTGCGTGGAGGCATCCTGAACAGATGCGAAATGATCAAAAGTTATACCTGGTGAGCTGACTTGGATTGAGTTGACTTAATGAAAAACTTTTGAAAACACACATGCAATCAGTGTTTTTGTGTATTGAATCGGAAATCAGTAGTCAGGGTCCTGGTGTATTGATATGTCAGCCGCCGCACCAACACTGGACTCCCTAAACTGAAAACCACACTCGGTACGCTTAACACTATTTCTTCACAGAAAAGAAATATTAGAGTCCTAAGTTCATCGGTAGAACCGAACCCTCTGATAGAAATTTCCATGACCCTTCCCCTAGGGCCTGCATCGTGACTACCCCAAGCCCTCCTTCCATAGGAAAGTGGCTGGCAACTAGCACCAAACTCATAATCCCCTAAAACTGGGACGGCATTGCCTTTATAAAATGTAAACTCACACAACCAGAGTACAAGAGGAAGAAAACACTAAGTAAAAACTGTATAACAAGTGTACTAAACATAAAGGGTGCCAGAATATAAGCCCCACAGGAAAGTACAATTGAAAGCAAGAATAACTAAAAGAAAGGGACAACAAATTAAATGTAGAAGCAGCTCCAATATCGTTATCTGGGGATCCTATGTCACGACCCGACCTCGGGGCCCATGCCGTGACTACCCCAAGCCCGCCTTCCATAGGCCAGGGGCTGGCGACTAGCACCAAGGCGTAAAATCCCTGTAAACAGGGAAGGCATTGCCTTTATAAGTAACAACCACCACAGAGTCAGCAAGCAGAAAGTAACTACCAAGTGCAGAAAAGTAAAGGGGGCCAGAAATACAAGCCCAACTGTAAAGTACAACTGTAAAAGTAAAGAACAGCAACTGAAGAAAAGACGGCGGCCTCGTGTTGTCCACTGGCAATCCCACCTGAAGGGTGGGTACAGATATCCTCCAGGATCCTCGGGTCCCACGTCCGCTCCGAGCACGTCCCGCCCAGTGGTCCACCTCCAGGTACCGTCCTGCTCCACGCCCCAACCGTGATCAGCGCTCTCCGTCGTCTGCATCCAACACAACAAGGTGCGGGCATAGCCCGTGCAGGGGTGAGTATAAGCTACTCAGTAAGGACCCCGAGACCCCCGAAGGTCTCCCGAAATCCACAAAGGATATAGCACAAAAGAAAGATGCAATCACGAAGTAACATCTGACTCGACTTAGGTATATGCCCATACATATACCTAAGTCCCCACATCTAGCTCTGCTCACGAGCTCAAGAACAACTCAATCCACACAGGAAAGCAAGACTCAAATCCACAAGGAGAGTAAACAGTAAATCCACAAAGGATAGTTCAACACAATCCACAAAGGAGAGTAACATAAGATTCAGCTCAACCAGGTATACTTTTTCAGATGACGTCAAAGATGATCACTGATCCATCTAAGTCGTCGGACCCACGAAGGATCGATAGGTACTAACCCTCGCAAAAGACCCACATAGGATCGGGCTCACACAGAACCTGTAGGCAGTGGCTCACACAGAACCGGTAGTAAGGACCCACATAGGATCGGGCTCACACAGAACCTGTAGCACTGATCCACGTAGGATCGCTGAGTGCAGTAGTCGACGCAGTCCACTGAGGATCTCTGCACAGTCGTCGCCGCAGTCCACGAAGGATCTCTGATCTTCCGTCGTCGCATTCCACGGAGGATCTCTGCTCTGCCGTCGTCGCAGTCCACATAGGATCTCTGTTCTGCTGTCGTCGCAGTCCACGGAGGATCTCTGCTCTGTCGTCGAAGTCACAGCCAGCGCTAGGCTTCCCGCACATAGCGAGCTCGTTTAGGAGGGTCCGCTCCACGAGCCGAGAGGCTGATACATCAACTGACACGTAGTCCGAAGTTGATGTATCCAAAAGATCCGTATCGACAACAGGATCTCAACGCAACAGACGGCGCGTCAATCGGACGCCCGGTCTGAGAGTTATTGACATTTTCGTCCCAGGGGCCCGGTTGGTTTTTAGGGAAAAACCAACCCGACCGTACTCCGCCTGTGTCCGATCCTCGGGCGGAGTATGCCAAAAGTTCCGTCTCACTTAGAGGAAATAACCACAGCTGACGGTACGTCGATTGGACGTCCGTAGCTCAAGTTATGAGCGTTTCCGCTCCGAGGGCCCGGTTGGTTTCGTGTACGAACCAACCCGGCCGAACCCAAAGTCTTCCGAAACCTTGAGTGTAATATACCGAAACGACCGTATCGATCCAAGGATCGCGTAGCCGCTGACGGTTCGTCAATCGGAGGTTTCAGGCCCAAGATATGGGCAAAAGACCGAAGAGGGCCCGAAAACGGGGGTTCTGGGTCCGGGGCGACCCGGCCCGAACCACCCCTGGGTCGGCCGATCCGGGTCGGCCCGACCCGGCCCGACCCGGCTAGGCCGGGTCCGGTCCGGCCTGGGCGCGGCCCGGCCGCCCGGACCGGCCGGCTCGGCTTCGGCCGAGCGGCCGAAGCAACCGCCGCGGGTTTGACCCGCGGCTTGGAGGAAAACGCGGCCCCGCGGGGGGCCGCCTGTCACGCGGACGCGGCCGGGCCGCCGCGTCCCTCCCCGGTTCCGCGCGGCCGCGGAACCGGCCGCCGCCGCCGCGGCTTCAGCCGCGGCGGCACTCCTCCACGGCGGCGCGCCGGGCGCCGCCGTCGTCTTCCGCGGGCCGCCGGAGCTGCTCCGGTGGCCCGTTTTGCCTCCCGTCTGCGTCGTTGCTCCTCCCGGGAGCCGATCTTCACTGCGGGATCAACGGATCGCCCTTTCCGCACGGTTCGTCGTCGTCCGCCAAATCCGCACAACAAAAGATCGGCAGAGGGTTGCCGGGTCTTGTTCGTTAGACCCGCACCCTCCGCGTTAGTCATAAGCAACGAGAGGAATAGAAACAACCAATCAACAATTTTAAATAAATTTAAAATTTTTCCGAGATCGGGTTCTTTATTTTAAAAGAATAAACACGGGAAATAAAAATATTCCAATCAACCCTTACCTTGTCGTCGTCGGACGGGGGATCGTCGCGGGATTGCTCGTCGCGGAAGAAGGGGGATCGTCGCGTCGTCGCGGTATCCGGCATCGCGTCGCCAATCTCCGGATCAAGATCAAACGGATTTAATTAATTAAATCCGTTGTTATTGAAAATTAAAAAGGGAGAATTTAGAAGATTCGATTCTCACCTTTAACCGCCGATCGTAGGTTTCGCCGCGGAAGAAGAGGCGTCGCCGAAGAACGTCGCGGGTAGAGCTCGTCGACGTCGCAGATCACGATGTGCGTTGTCGAATTCCGGTCGCCGGCGTTCTTCGCGTTCTTCGCGTTCTTCGCGTTCTTCGCGAGGAGGGGAGATGAAGAAACAAAGATCCTCTCAAATCCTTTCAAAGGATTTTTAGGTTGGTCTTATTTTATAAACATGCCAACAAACGCAAAAGCGTAAGTAACGACCCATCAGTTCGTTGAATTAATTCAACGAGCGAAACATCCCATTTAATTCACGAAATAAACCGCTCAATTAAATGGTCTGTTAAGAATTTAAGAAAACGCGTCGGTTGACTTTTCAGTTACTTTGACGGGTTTTCGCGGGTGCGTTACTTAGCGAAAGAAACGGCGGGGCTCGTGCGGGCCCCACCTCACAAATATCCTACCAAGGGGGTAGGATATTTCTGGATAGCATCCTATCCAGTTCAACTCAGATCAAGCCGCCTTTAAGTGGCTTCAAGTGGCTTCCAAGCAGCTTAAGTGAAATAAAATAAAGTTGTCGCACAAATTTATTTTATTTCTGACTTAAAGCCCCGAAATTTAAAAACCACGTCTGAGCAAACGCAACTCCGGAAGAGGCGTTTCTAAGCAAATACCGGCGCTGCGATTTCATCGGTGCCCTCAGAATTCGATTCCGGGCACCGGTTCAAAAGATAGAAAACCCCGCTCATCCGTTCACTGAACGTACCCGAGCCAAACTTCGGAAATTGATTCCGGGCACACCGGGCCTCGGAATCAGGTGCCGTCTGAAACTGCGCTCTTGTAAAATTCCAAAGAAAATTAAGAAAAAAAATTCCCTTGAAATTTGCGGGTCTTTACATTACTCCCACCTCAGGGCTTTACGTCCCCGTAAAGATACATCAAAAACTAGGGGAACAAATGGGGGTACTGAGCACGCATCTGAGCCTCCCGCTCCCAAGTGCTCTCCTGGAGGTTCCTGTGCTGCCATCTGACGCGCACAAGAGGAATCGACCGCCCATGTAGGACCCGCTCCTGTCGATCCTCGATCTCCACTGGGACCTCCGCAAAAGTCGCCCCATCGTCCACGTCCAGCTCCCCAAAGTCGATGATGTGCGTCGGGTCGTGCACGTATCTCCTCAGCTGAGACACGTGGAACACGTCGTGCACCCGGTGCAACTGAGGTGGTAGAGCCAGGCGATAAGCCACCTCTCCTATCCTGCTGAGGACCTGGAAAGGCCCGATGAAGCGTGGAGACAACTTGCCGCCTCGGCCAAATCTCCGTAAACCACGTCGAGGTGAGACACGCAAAAAGACGTGGTCGCCATCCTCGAACTCCAGTGGCCTCCGCCTCCTGTCAGCATATGACTTCTGCCGGCTCTGAGCTATCCTCATCCTCTCCTGGATGATCTGGACCTTCTCTGTCGTGGCTCGGACCATCTCTGGTCCCACGAGTGCTGACTCCCTAGGGTCTATCCAGCACAACGATGATCTGCAGGGTCTGCAGTACAACGCCTCATATGGTGCCATCCCGATGGTGGAGTGGTAGCTGTTGTTGTACTCAAACTCCACTAAGGGTAGGTGGTCCTCCCAACTGCGACCAAAGTCGAGAACACATGCACGGAGCATGTCCTCGAGTGTCTGTATGGTCCTCTCAGCCTGACCATCCGTCTGAGGGTGGAAGGCTGTGCTCAGATGGATCCGTGTCCCGAACGCCTCCTGCAACCCCTTCCAAAGCCGGGAAGTGAAACGAGCATCTCGATCGGAGACGATAAACGATGGCACACCGTGAAGCCGTACGATCTCCTGGACGTAAAGACGTCCCAAGCTCTCCACTGAGCCCTGCTCTCTGATGGGTAAGAAGTGTGCCGACTTGGTGAGTCGGTCGACAATCACCCAAATGGAGTTGTGACCTCTGGAAGTGCATGGAAGTCCAGTCACGAAGTCCATAGATATGCCGTCCCACTTCCACTCCGGGACCTCCAAGGGCTGTACCAAGCCTGCTGGTACCTGATACTCTGCCTTCACCTGCTGGCAGGTGAGGCATCGTGAAACGAACTCTGCCACAGCTTTCTTCATGCCCGGCCACCAGTGCTGTCGTCTAAGATCCTGGTACATCTTCGCCACTCCGGGATGCACCGCCAAGGGAGAAGTGTGAAACTCTCTCAGCACCTCCTCTCGTAAAGCGACTAGTACGAAGTTACGTCCTCTGAAAAGGATGTCGTGCTCTGCTCCAAGGGAGAAACCATCAGGCGCCTGACCTGAGGATATCAGTGCACGCCGGGTCTCACAGTCAGTGTCCTCACGCTGAGCCTCTCTGACCCGCTGTAGAAGTGGAGGAGAGACTGTGAGAGACTGAAGAAAGGCTGCTCCGTCTCTATCCACGAAGGATATCCGTAAGGAGGCTAGCTGCTCCGTCGCCTCCTCAAGTAGCTGAATGCCCGTCCTCCTGCTGAGGGCATCGGCTACCACGTTCCCATTCCCAGGAGTATAGACTATCTCAAAGTCATAGTCCTGGAGGAACTCAAGTCATCTCCGTTGTCTCAGGTTCAGGTCCTTCTGAGAGAAGATATACCTGAGACTCTGGTGGTCAGAAAAGACTGTGAAGCGCTCGCCCATCAGATAGTGCCGCCAAGTCTTCAGAGTGAAGACCACTGCTGCTAACTCCAGGTCATGAGTGGCGTAGTTCTACTCATGCGGCCTCAACTGACGTGACCCGTAGGCGATCACGGCCCGCTCCTGCATCAGGACGCAACCGAGTCCAGTCCCTGACGCATCGCAGTAAACTACGTATCCAACTCCCTCCTCAGGCAACCTCAAGATAGGTGCGCTGGTCAATCTCTGTCTCAGCTCCTGGAAGCTCTGCTGACATCTGTCTGACCACACGAAGGGTTTCCCCTTCTTTGTCAAAGCTGAGAGTGGTGCCGCAACTCTGGAGAAGTCTGGCACGAATCTCCGATAGTATCCGGCTAGGCCCAAGAAGCTCCGCACCTCCGCCACGCTCTTGGGTGGCTCCCAAGCTAGCACTGCCTCGATCTTCGCGGGATCCACTGCAACTCCCGCCTCAAAGATGACGTGCCCCAAGAAATAGACCTCACGTAACCAGAACTGGCATTTTGAGAGCTTTCCATAAAGCTGGTGCTCTCGGAGTGTGTCTAGCACAACTCGCAGGTGGTAGGCATGCTCCTCCTCAGTCGTCGAGTATACCAAAATGTCGTCATTGAAGACAACGACAAATCGGTCGAGGTATGGCTGGAAGATCCTGTTCATGAGGCTCATGAACACTGCTGGAGCATTGGTTATGCCGAACGGCATAACCAAGAACTCATAATGGCCATACCGACACCTGAAGGCCGTCTTCTGCACATCCTCGTCTCGAACTCTGAGCTGATGATAGCCTGACCGGAGGTCTATTTTCGAGAACCACCGCGCTCCCTTGAGCTGATCGAAGAGGTCATCAATCCGTGGCAGCGGATACTTGTTTCTCACTGTCACCTAGTTCAGGCGACGATAGTCGACACACAGTCGCAAGCTCCCGTCCGCCGTCTTGGCGAACAAAATCGGGGAAGCCCAGGGTGAAACACTGGGTCGGATAAACCCCTTGCTCTGCAAGTCCTCCAACTGTACCCACAGCTCTCGAAGCTCGGCGGGGGCCATCCGGTATGCTGGAGAAGATATCGGGGCTGTCCCGGGGTACAAGTCGATGTAAAAGTCTACCTCTCTACGAGGAGGTAGCCCTGGAACGTCGTCGGGAAAAACGTCCACGTACTGGTCCACCACTGCAGGAAAAGCTGGACTCCGCACGTCCACTGCTCCTAGGATGAGGCTAGCCAACTGATGAGAGATGGGCTGCACTCTCCTCCGCGGAAGTCCATCATGTGCTGCAAAGGTTCCCTTCTCGCCGGTGAAGGTAAACCTGCTCCCGTCGGTGCGAACACATCGCACCTTGCGCCTAAAACAGTCGATCTGGGCATGAACCGTGGATAGCCAATCCATGCCCAAGATGACGTCGTAAGGCCTCGACGCCGCTACAAGGAGATCCCAGCCGAAGCTCTCGCCTCTTAGAGTAAGCTCACACTGCCGGCACCAGTGCGTAATCGTCGAGTCTGCTCCCGTAGGAGTCTCTAGCCGTAAGGATCGAGCCAACGGCTCAGTCGGAATCTCCGAGCTCCGAACAAGGGCAGAGGCTATGAAAGAGTGACTCGCTCCTGTGTCTATAAGTACTGCAGCAAGGGTGGAATAGACACAGATCGTACCTCAAATCATCTCTGTCATGTCGGGGTCGTAGGCCTCCACTGCCTGGAGCTGGGCCTGTCCCTGCCCGCCAGCTCCCTGTGGTCGAGGTGGCCCTCCTAGTGGTGGTGGGGGTAGAGCCTGGAAGCGTCGCCCACCACCCGCTGCTCGGCCAGCTCCTCTGCCTCGTCCGCCTCCTCCCTGCGGACCACCACGGTCGACCCTCTGCCTCTGCCTGGGTGGCCCCTCCACCGTCTGCTGCTCCTCTGGTCGGCGAGTCGGGCAGTCACGAGCCATGTGACCCTGCCCGCCGCAGGAGTAGCACAGCCTGCCTCTCGGAAGGCTGGCACTCCGCTGTGTGCCCCGCACTACTGAGCCGGTGTCCTGAGGCCGTCTGCGTGGGGGTCTGGTCTGCCTGGACCCGAGAGTCATCCGTCGGCTACCTGCTGCCGAAGACTCAGCTACCTTCCGCCCTGCGCTAGGTCTCGGCGCTGAAGAAGGCTCTGCCAGGAAGCTATCGATCAGGAGGGCTCGCTCCAGCACTCCCGCCTGGGTCGGAATGCTGAGGGAGACCAGCGACGCCCGAATCTCCTGTCGCAAGCCCTGCTCGAAGGTTCGTGCCCGGAAGAAGGGGTCCCGTACCATGTCGGTCGAGTAGCGAGATAGGTCAGTGAACCTCGCCATGTACTGAGCGACTGTCATGCTGCCCTGGCGCAGCTGGAGAAGCTCCTGGATGCGCACCGCTCGGAGGGTGGCCGGGACGAACTCAGAGCGGAAGAGGCTCTCGAAGTCCGCCCAGAGCAAGGATGCCTCATCGTGAACCTGGAGCATCAAGCTCCACCATCGTCCTGCTGCCGCCTGCAGGAGGCTCGCCGCGAGAATCACCATGAGATCCGCTGGTGTCCTCACTAGCCTAAAGATCCGTACCACCGCCTCTAGCCAGTCCTCGGCGGCCTGGGGGTCCGCCTCACTGCGAAACCTGGGTGGTCGCTGGCTCTGAAACTCATGCAGTGCCCTGAGGCGACGTGCATCGTCAGCGTCTGGTACTGGTAGCATCGGTGGCTTGGCGGGTAAAACTACCGCCGGTGCCACTGCTGGCAAAGGGCCCTGCACCGAGGCCTCGTCGCTCGGTGGGCTGCCGTCGCGCCCTACACTCGGAACCCTAGCTGGCTGTCGTCGCGGGGCCATCCTGAAAAGGAGAACAAGAGCACCATAGTCAGAACAGTATACCTGGTGAGCTGGCACAAGTAATCACAAGGAAAACTTGAGACTTTCATAAAGCAGATCAGTATACCCGGTGAGCTGACACAAGTAATCACAAAGAAAACTTGGAACACACACGCAATCAATGTTTTCAGGCATTAAGTCGGAAATCAGGAGTCAGGGTCCTGGTGTACGGATACGTCGGCCACCGCACCAACACTGGGCTCCCTGAACTGATAACCACACTCAATACACTAAACACTATTGCTTCACATAGAAAGAAAAGACGATCAGAGTCTGCGGTAGAACCGACCACCCTCTGATACCAATTTGTCACGACCCGACCTCGGGGCCCATGTCGTGACTACCCCAAGCCCGCCTTCCATAGGCCAGGGGCTGGCGACTAGCACCAAGGCGTAAAATCCCAGTAAACAGGGAAGGCATTGCCTTTATAAGTAACAACCACCACAGAGTCAGCAAGCAGAAAGTAACTACCAAGTGCAGAAAAGTAAAGGGGGCCGGAAATACAAGCCCAACTGTAAAGTACAACTGTAAAAGTAAAGAACAGCAACTGAAGAAAAGACGGCGGCCTCGTGTTGTCCACTGGCAATCCCACCTGAAGGGTGGGTACAGATATCCTCCAGGATCCTCGGGTCCCACGTCCGCTCCGAGCACGTCCCGCCCAGTGGTCCACCTCCAGGTACCGTCCTGCTCCACGCCCCAACCGTGATCAGCGCTCTCCGTCGTCTGCATCCAACACAACAAGGTGCGGGCATAGCCCGTGCAGGGGTGAGTATAAGCTACTCAGTAAGGACCCCGAGACCCCCGAAGGTCTCCCGAAATCCACAAAGGATATAGCACAAAAGAAAGATGCAATCACGAAGTAACATCTGACTCGACTTAGGTATATGCCCATACATATACCTAAGTCCCCACTTCTAGCTCTGCTCACGAGCTCAAGAACAACTCAATCCACACAGGAAAGAAAGACTCAAATCCACAAGGAGAGTAAACAGTAAATCCACAAAGGATAGTTCAACACAATCCACAAAGGAGAGTAACATAAGATTCAGCTCAACCAGGTATACTTTTTCAGATGACGTCAAAGATGATCACTGATCCATCTAAGTCGTCGGACCCACGAAGGATCGATAGGTACTAACCCTCGCAAAAGACCCACATAGGATCGGGCTCACACAGAACCTGTAGGCAGTGGCTCACACAGAACCGGTAGTAAGGACCCACATAGGATCGGGCTCACACAGAACCTGTAGCACTGATCCACGTAGGATCGCTGAGTGCAGTAGTCGACGCAGTCCACTGAGGATCTCTGCACAGTCGTCGCCGCAGTCCACGAAGGATCTCTGATCTTCCGTCGTCGCAGTCCACGGAGGATCTCTGCTCTGCCGTCGTCGCAGTCCACAGAGGATCTCTGTTCTGCCGTCGTCGCAGTCCACGGAGGATCTCTCCTCTGTCGTCGAAGTCACAGCCAGCGCTAGGCTTCCCGCACATAGCGAGCTCGTTTAGGAGGGTCCGCTCCACGAGCCGAGAGGCTGATACATCAACTGACACGTAGTCCGAAGTTGATGTATCCAAAAGATCCGTATCGACAACAGGATCTCAACGCAACAGACGGCGCGTCAATCGGACGCCCGGTCTGAGAGTTATTGACATTTTCGTCCCAGGGGCCCGGTTGGTTTTTAGGGCAAAACCAACCCGACCGTACTCCGCCTGTGTCCGATCCTCGGGCGGAGTATGCCAAAAGTTCCGTCTCACTTAGAGGAAACAACCACAGCTGACGGTACGTCGATCGGACGTCCGTAGCTCAAGTTATGAGCGTTTCCGCTCCGAGGGCCCGGTTGGTTTCGTGTACGAACCAACCCGGCCGAACCCAAAGTCTTCCGAAACCTTGAGTGTAATATACCGAAACGATCGTATCGATCCAAGGATCGCGTAGCCGCTGACGGTTCGTCAATCGGAGGTTTCAGGCCCAAGATATGGGCAAAAGACCGAAGAGGGCCCGAAAACGGGGGTTCTGGGTCCGGGGCGACCCGGCCCGAACCACCCCTGGGTCGGCCGATCCGGGTCGGCCCGACCCGGCCCGACCCGGCTAGGCCGGGTCCGGTCCGGCCTGGGCGCGGCCCGGCCGACCGGACCGGCCGGCTCGGCTTCGGCCGAGCGGCCGAAGCAACCGCCGCGGGTTTGACCCGCGGCTTGGAGGAAAACGCGGCCCCGCGGGGGGCCGCCTGTCACGCGGACGCGGCCGGGCCGCCGCGTCCCTCCCCGGTTCCGCGCGGCCGCGGAACCGGCCGCCGCCGCCGCGGCTTCAGCCGCGGCGGCACTCCTCCACGGCGGCGCGCCGGGCGCCGCCGTCGTCTTCCGCGGGCCGCCGGAGTTGCTCCGGTGGCCCGTTTTGCCTCCCGTCTGCGTCGTTGCTCCTCCCGGGAGCCGATCTTCACTGCGGGATCAACGGATCGCCCTTTCCGCACGGTTCGTCGTCGTCCGCCAAATCCGCACAACAAAAGATCGGCGGAGGGTTGCCGAGTCTTGTTCGTTAGACCCGCACCCTCCGCGTTAGTCATAAGCAACGAGAGGAATAGAAACAACCAATCAACAATTTTAAATAAATTTAAAATTTTTCCGAGATCGGGTTCTTTATTTTAAAAGAATAAACACGGGAAATAAAAATATGCCAATCAACCCTTACCTTGTCGTCGTCGGACGGGGGATCGTCGCGGGATTGCTCGTCGCGGAAGAAGGGGGATCGTCGCGTCGTCGCGGTATCCGGCATCGCGTCGCCAATCTCCGGATCAAGATCAAACGGATTTAATTAATTAAATCCGTTGTTATTGAAAATTAAAAAGGGAGAATTTAGAAGATTCGATTCTCACCTTTAACCGCCGATCGTAGGTTTCGCCGCGGAAGAAGAGGCGTCGCCGAAGAACGTCGCGGGTAGAGCTCGTCGACGTCGCAGATCACGGTGTGCGTCGTCGAATTCCGGTCGCCGGCGTTCTTCGCGTTCTTCGCGTTCTTCGCGTTCTTCGCGAGGAGGGGAGATGAAGAAACAAAGATCCTCTCAAATCCTTTCAAAGGATTTTTAGGTTGGTCTTATTTTATAAACATGCCAACAAACGCAAAAGCGTAAGTAACGACCCATCAGTTCGTTGAATTAATTCAACGAGCGAAACAGCCCATTTAATTCACGAAATAAACCGCTCAATTAAATGGTCTGTTAAGAATTTAAGAAAACGCGTCGGTTGACTTTTCAGTTACATTGACGGGTTTTCGCGGGTGCGTTACTTAGCGAAAGAAACGGCGGGGCTCGTGCGGGCCCCACCTCACAAATATCCTACCAAGGGGGTAGGATATTTCTGGATAGCATCCTATCCAGTTCAACTCAGATCAAGCCGCCTTTAAGTGGCTTCAAGTGGCTTCCAAGTATCTTAAGTGAAATAAAATAAAGTTGTCGCACAAATTTATTTTATTTCTGACTTAAAGCCCCGAAATTTAAAAACCACGTCTGAGCAAACGCAACTCCGGAAGAGGCGTTTCTAAGAAAATACCGGCGCTGCGATTTCATCGGTGCCCTCAGAATTCGATTCCGGGCACCGGTTCAAAAGATAGAAAACCCCGCTCATCCGTTCACTGAACGTACCCGAGCCAAACTTCGGAAATTGATTCCGGGCACACCGGGCCTCAGAATCAGGTGCCGTCTGAAACTGCGCTCTTGTAAAATTCCAAAGAAAATTAAGAAAAAAAAATTCCCTTGAAATTTGCGGGTCTTTACATCCTACCTGAAGGGTAGGTACAGATTTCCACCTCAGCACTCCACGTGTAATGGTCCGCTCGGTGAAATTTCTCGCCGAGTAGTCCACCTCCGGGTACTGCCCAGTCCCAACTTGCTCTCGGCCTCCATCAACGCTGTCTGTCATCTACATCCAACACAACGTAGTTCGGGCATAGCCCGTGTAGGGGTGAGTATAATGATACTCAGAAGGGACCCCAAGACCCTCAAGGTCTCATAAAAAATCTATCAAGGACAAACTACAAAGTATACGATTCAACAGATAACCAATACCTAGGTATATGCCCATACATATACATAAGTTAACAAGTAACCCATCTAAATCACGACAAAAACACAATGTCATTGACTCAGCTCAAACCAGAATTTTCATTATCGAAACCACGACTTATAGAGAACTCCTCCTCTGTCAAGTACAGTGGGCGCGTCACGCCTCCGAGGTGCTACTCTCTACACATAGACTGGTGAAGTACTCCTCATGTCGAGTACTGTGGGTCTTCCGCCTCACACAGTAGCGCTCCTCCACCATGGGTCTTCCACCTCACACAGTATCACTCCCCACTGGGCTAGTCAAGTCACTCTGAAACGAATCGGACAAGCAGTCATTAGGCCACATCTAGCTAATAGGTCTCCGTAGTCTGCTCGCTCGTCTCCGGGAGGGTTTCCTCCATGAGCTACAAGCCGATACTCCAAGTGTCACAAAGTCACATGAAGAAGTATCTCAAAGGCCCGCCACGTCATAGGGGTCTCGACGCAACAGACGACGCGTCAATCAGATGCCCGGTCTATCAGTTATTAGAATTTTAGTCCCGGGGCCCGGTTGGTATCATGTACGAACCAACACAACCATATCTCAACAATACCCCAAACTCCCATGGGGTATTTGCAACAGGACAGTTTCTCAAAGAGATTACTGGTTCCGCAAACGGTTCATCAACCGGACGTCTGGTGCCAAAGATATGACCAAATTGAGAAATGGGTAATTAGTGGGCCCGGTTCCGGTCCAGCCCGGTCAGACCGACTTGGCCCAACTCAGTCTGGGTCAACCTGGTCAGACATGCTAGGTCTGACTTGGCCCGTTGGGCGGGTCAGCCTGCTTAGTTGGACTGTCCGCTGGGCCCGGCCCAGTGGACTGTGTGGGCAATTCGGGCTGAAGTCGCCATGTGGGCGACTCGTCCAGAAGGCCAGTGGTAGGTCCGACCAGAACCGTGAGGGGAGCGGCTCGGCCCGAGAGGCCAATGGCGGGCCACGCGTGGAGCGGGAAGGCCGCAGGTGTTCCAGGAAGGGCACCGAGTAGGTGTCCTGGGCCCCAGGGGGTGCTGGGCAGGCGACCGGGGCGCTGGGCGGGCACTGGGAGGGCGTTGGGCAGGCACCAGAAGGGAATCCGTTAGGCGGCCGGGGCACCGGGGGGCGCCGGGCAGGTGGCCTGGGCGCGGGGTAGGCGTAGGGCGCACCAGCAGCGCGTGGGGCGTGCGGGCAGGGTGCCAGTAGGCCGGGCTAGCTGCGGTTTCTTCTGGGGCGCGTGCCAGGCAACACGCGGGTAGTCTGGTCAAGAGCCACCCGACCGGCGGCACAGTTCACAGATGTCGCGGGAAGCGCGACCTCTATTCACCATCTTCGTCGTTGTCACCACATTTCCTTTCCATTGTTACGTTGTCGTTGATCCATGGTCCTAAAACCATAAAGGTTGCGGAGGGGTTCGGCCGTGTTCATGCGGCCTGAACCCTCCACATTATAACAATAGTGAGCAGCTCAAGAAGTTGATTTAATGAGAGAAGATTAAGTGTTTAACAACTTAAAACACACCCCTAACTTTTTAATCGATGGGCGTTCGTTCATTATGGGGGAAGATGATGTTGGCGTCATTCATCGTATGCTTCCACTTCCAAGTTTGTGCGTCGGTACGTTGACAATGAATAGGAAGTATGATGGGTCATTGAAGAGAACCCATGTCGGAAAGGGGTTCTAAGGAAGAAGCTGAGGAAGAATTTTTTGTCATCTGCATTTTCATGTTTTTCGTTGGAAGATGTGTAATCCTCCATGTGTTGGGTGTCGCGTCACTTTACCAACACTTCGTCGCTTGGTGAAGCCATCCCAAATCCTCTTCCCAAGCTCTATATATATACGAGATGGGGAGGGGTATGTAACCATTTTGGAATTTATGACGGTTTATTTATGAGGAACCTTTCTAAATACCAAAAATGTGGTTACATAAATTAAAAAAAGAAGGGGGGTCAAGAGAATTAAAAAGTGTTGGCGCATAAAAGTAATTGACGGAAATTAATTTTATGTTGGCACATAAAATTAATTGATATATTTAATTTTATCTTGACACACAACATTTAATTTCACATTGACACCTACCTTCCAAATTAATTTTTTTAAAAGATCTCACTTTGATGGAAAGCGATGAATACCATATTACAAGACAACCGCATGTCAAACCTCATAAGAGGTTACCAAAATGTTCCAAGAAAACATTAAAATTTTTGTTTTAAACACCCTATGTAACCTCCATGTTATTGAAGTTACCTTTGCATCTGGGTTGTCTTTGTTGAGATCCTCGAAATGGTCAGCCATCCTATCCCTAGTCTGAATGTATTCATCCAGGTTTATTTTCTTCTCATTGATTCTGTGAGCCAAGATCTGGTCTTGCCTGCTGATCCACCCCGCTTGCTCTTCATTGAGGTCAACTTGCAGTGATCTAGCGCACATTCTATCAGCTTCCTCCTTTTGTACATTGACAGTAAAATGATTATCCTCTATCTCTTCCGCCGAATGTAGGAGAAGCTCTAGGTCTGACTCCTCCTTACTTATCTCCTCATGTACATCCTTTGATGCCCCTATATCCCTTGACCGATAAGGATCCTCACGCTTGACATATTTAGACTTCTCCACATTATCATGGAAAGATGGTTGGTAAGGCTCCATAAAACGTATTCCCTTTCCACCTGATCGGGTAGTCGTCGGTTTGGGAAGGTATAAGTAATCTCTCCGGGTCTTGGTCTTCCTTCCCATATGAACTGAATAGTCCCCAAAATAAATAATCTTTAGCTTCCCTTTTGACATCATAACATGTGAGATCCTTTGGAATTTATCCACTTCTTCAATCACTATAGAGGACTGAGGGGTCTCATCTGAGGCTGCTTCATCAGCATTGGATGGACCCTTATCCTTGACCTTCCTAAGATTTACCTTTTCACATTCCCTATTAGCCTCAACACCATCCATACCATGAGTAGGTTGTGGGAGGGAGTTTTCTCCCATCCTCAGAGTATCTGGTCCAAGAATTCCTATATTATTCCCTGAGGGCCCTTTCTCTCACACTAGGGACAAGATGGAGTGGCCCCCTTTGGCTTCAACCACTTCTCGATTGCAACTCACAGTGGAGTATACAGCAGCCACATATGATATCATAATAACAGTTAACTTTGCCTCACCTTCACTGACTATACCTATGGAATCACCTCCTTTACCATGCCTGCATGCCCGTTTAAGATGACACAGACGAACAGAACAACAAAAAAAATCGGTCCAATAGTCTAAACTAACCCTCTGTTTAATCTGGTAATGATTCTAAATTTAAATCCAGACAAAATCAACAGGTGGTATGGAATCATTGACCTCCAAAAATATCCGTGGAGAAATTGAAAGGCAGAGGGATCGAGAGCGGTCATAAAAATAATGGAACCTACCCACCATATTACCAAGCCTCGAAAGTATGGAGGGGGTTTGGAATGGAAGAGAAAGACTGGGAAATCTTACCCAAATTGGAGCCGCTGGTGGATCGCCCCTCAAATGAAATTTGTAGGACCATCAGAAGAAGAAGAATCATGCTCCGTTGTAGGTATGTTTGTTGGACGTCCAGGCAGAGATAAGGTCTTCTTTAGTCGCAAATAGAATCAGAAGGTGTCGAGGGTCCAAAATCCCTACAATAGCATGGTTACTCCAACCCCACGACTCGGAGACAAATCGGTCGAAGGCGTCAACGGAAGGGTGATTCCGACCAAAGCGAGCCACTAGAGAGTTCCTATGGAGATCCAGAGCATTCGAGAACTCCTTACCCATAACCAATAGCTTCAGGAGTCCCTCATCCAATGAGGGGACTTTGGGGGTGAGGTTAATTGCAGGGAATGACAGGAGCTCCACCGGATCTCTGAAAGGAGCAAAGGTACTGGAGGAAAACGATCCCGAGCAACCCCTCCCCCTCTCGGGAGGGGAGTGAAGGGGTATGAGGCCATGCTCAGGACATGGAAACCCTAGAAGTTGAATTTCACGTTGACACAAAAAATCAATTGATGACAATTAATTTAATGTTGACACACAACATTAATTGAGAGGGTTGTGAGGTTTCCTCTCCCTCACCATTAAATGGGGGGTTAAGACCCATGTGGACCCCACGTCATAACCACTCACGGGAGGTTATACTGCTCGAGTAGTCCCCACCCCAATCATCCACCCATGGGAGGTTAGGGTGTGGAGGTCCCACAACAAACCCCTAAAGGGAGGTTCCAAACTTACAACACATGGTAGCTTAAAAAATAAAATAATGTGTTGTCCTTTATTTTATTAATATTTTGTTTAATAAAAATCCAAAAACTAACTTCAAAACTCATTAGAATGCAACTGCAATGAATCTATAATTAAGAAATTACCAACGTCGTGAGTTCAATGATGCCCTCAAATTTCAATTCTAATCATAGGTCCAAAAGATATAAAATCCCGAATGTACGTTTACTGAACATACCAGGAAAAAATTTCAAAAAATTATTATCAGTCACCCTCAACTCGCGCTAGTTGAGGTTAGTCTCTTCCTAGGTGAAACACAACCCAAAAAACCCAAATGTACTCTTGGATTTTTAATCTGAATCACCGTTTAGAAGTTATGAATATTATAATAAAATAATTATCAATTAATTATATTATTTGCGGCAAAAAACTAACTCTTTCTAGTGGCCCACACCGGCCAAAGTTAATATCTTCTTAGAAAAATAATTACTTCAAAATTTCAGTGGTGGTCGTAGATTTTTAATCTGATCTGCTGTTTTTTAGTTATAAGCATTTGAAAAATAAAATAATTTATTTAATTGTTTTTTTACAGTTATGCCATTTTTGGGATTTTTCGTAGGAAGCCCACGCTGACTAAACTTAAATCGCACCTAGGCTATACCCGCCATCTTGTGCGCAACAGTGCCCTCAGATTTCTGATCTGAGTAACCATTTAATAGTTATTCCACTTTTTCAGGAAAACTGCTTACACGCGTTAATTTAAGCTTACAAATCTTTAGAAATTCATTCTGGGCACACCGTGCCTCGGAATCACACGCCGTCAAAAACTACAGACTCTTAAAATTCCCATGTATATAAAAAAATTCCATGGGAATTCAGGGTCTTTAAAATAAAATTAGAATATAGGTATTGGAATATAATAAAATAAGATAAACATAATAAATGATAATCACACCCAATAATACAAATATTGTAAATCATAATTAATTGTATAAAAGTTTAATATAACATAAAAAATTATAGTAAGTGTGTAGAAACATGATTAAAAAATTATTAGCTATGAAAAAAATATTGGAAGAAGTGTCACATGTATAAGAAAACTTTTATTTTCTCAAGAATCACTATATATACCTATATTATATAGTGGATTGTGTCCTATAGTTAATATGGTTCACACCTCAATTGCATAAACATCGTGTATAAAGTCCCATTGTTAATTCTTTTCACTCCTCAATCCATTACATATCATCTTAGGAGATATAAAAAATTATGTAACACATTAGAGGGTGAAATAATTCTTTATCCACCCATAAAATTTTGTAAATCATAGATATGAATTATATATTATAATGAAATTTGTCCTAAATTTATTATATATTAATTAAACTATGTGAATGAAATGGGTTGCATAAAAATAACAATTTTACTCATAAACCAATAAGAGTAATTGTATAGAGTTTTTCATAAGATCATATCACAAATAAATCATAAAAATTCTCATATATATTTAAATAAATTAAAAAACATTTAAGATATCATTTGAAAAATTCTTTGGAAAATAAGATCAAAATCATTTATTTTTTAGAAAATTTATCTAGAAAGAAAAATAATTTATAAATGAAAATATGAGTAAAAGATAATTACAAAAATCATGAAAACATAGAAGGTGATATTATTAAAAAACTAAAGGAAATTTTAGGAATAATAATTCAGGAATAATTCATTATTGAATAATATTCATCTCATATTTTTGTAAATATAGTCAAAGTCAATAAAAAATGTATATTATGAAAAATATCATATATTATCCTTTTAAAAATTTAAAAATAAATTAAAATCTAATAGAAAACAACTGTAATCAATAATTTATGTTATACTGATTAAATTTTTGAATTAATATGATGAATATGGACATAGAGGTGTGAGATTCCCATTATTAAGGAAAAAGTTATGTTTGTTACACTTACTTACATCATTTCCATTAAAATGGGAATGAAATATTTGGAAAACTATAATAACAAATATAAAATATAACCATATGTGGAAAAAAATTAGTTTTTAGATTTAAATAATCTATAGAATACCTAATTTAAACTTTAAAAAAGTCAATATTCATTTCAATGTTAGTTAAAAAGAAATCATTACTATGGACTTCTTCTTGGTCAGGCATAATATAACTCCCTATGTAATAAATTCTGGTTCATTATACATATTTATCAGATTCATTTTAATTTTTCTAATAAATCATAGTATTCATTTATAATTTATTTCTACCCATATTTTAGTTTATCCTATTTTAAATTAATATATATATATATCCCAATTGTAATATAACACCCTTATATTTTTGGAATTTTTTTTGAAATAATTTAACCATTTCAATATTATTCATTTCACGAAATGCTAAAAATATTTCATTTTATATTAAATCATTAGGTTGGGATAACATTATATGAAACACCAAATTAATAATTCACTACATGTGACATAAATTTTGGCATTCTCTAAATGGAACACTGATGTTGGCTTCTGTTTTAAGAAATAATGACGTTCCTCGATGAATTACATAACATGCATGACCGGAGTTTACCAAACAATAATATATTCTTAGAATAGGATTATTTAATATAACAAGATAAAACCAAGATGTTAAATTAGATGTCATGAATAAATTTAACTAATTAAATAAATATATAGTTTATATAATATAATATGAATTCATAGGATACAAATTAATTATAAATTAATATGAAACTCCATTGAATATAAAAGGAAATATTATTATGACCAGAAAAATATTTTACACTAATAATTAAATTTTCAATTAGGACCTACAATGCACTAATTCAAACAATCTATTCACATAGAACATTGACTTGGTGTATGTTAACCGTAATATAGAGTTCCTACAAAACATTGTTTTATTATTATAATTATTTAAACAAGTTTGTTATAACCTAGGCATTAAACCATTATAATATGAATAGAAAAAACTATTTCTAAAAAAAATTATAATGGTTTTATAGAAATAAAACATATTGATAATGAAAAATGTAATTTATATAAAATCCTTTATCTATTTAAAAATTATTATTCTCTCAAATGAACAGATTTTCATAGCCATATGGTAAAAATAATGAAATTAATTTTAGGAATAGTTAGAAATTATATTTGATAAATTATACCAAATTATAGAATTTGAAATGTCAAAATTATTTTAGGTAAAAATATTTGGATTTTTCAGAGAAAAATCATTGTTTGATGAATATTGAAAACTAATGCATTTTAGTTAAAAACTATATTCTTTGTTTAAAAAATAATTTCTATTATTTATAAATTAAATTATTTTAAAGTCACATTAGATAAAATATATACCTATTAATATAATTTAGGTAATTATAAACAAATTTACTTTAAAATTGAATATAAATACTTGAAAAACATTGGAATATTTTTCTATATTTAAACACGTAATTTTATCCCATTAGTGGGATCCGAATTAATCTTTGTTATCGATATTCAGTGAATTTAATTTAGAAAAACTGATATACTCTATTTTAATAACTATAATATTTATAGTCTAATAATATCAAATTTATTTTTTTCCAAAAATATTATTAAAAGTGATTAAAATTAATCACAATGATTAAGGTTAAATTATGCTTAATTAACCACTAAACATTAAAATTATGGTCCCAAATGACCTATCCACCTGTCAAACACCCATTTCTTGTCCATAGTTCAGTGACAGACATTAAATTATTTTTTTATTTTGGTTAGTTATTACTTTTGTTAGGTAATGACATGTTTACAAAGAACTTCTTTTCAAAAATTCCAACTAAGTCCTTTTCCTTCCATATAAAAGGACACCAACTATCCCTCTTCTCCAAACCTCTCAAACACATTAATTTCATCCAATACTGAACTAATACACTTTATTTAAATAATACATTTCTCCAAGAAGACTTTTCATTGGAATAAGGAAATCCATGGAATCCTATTGGCACAAACCAAAAGGAGTTACCCGATTAAGAGGTAACATCTTCTCTGATGTCATTTATTTTATTTTCCTTATCAACCCACTCCAACTATCTTTATTCTATACATGTATAAAAAACCCAGTATCACCAATATACTAGTATGTTTAAATGTAAATGGTTTTACCTACACATACACAACACTCCATCTAATGTGTAAATGACATATTGTTTCTGTGTATGGTGAATTACGTCCTCGCCAAATGTTGATTGTCCATTTTTTCCTTACCACCTACCATGGTGGCCATTATTATAAGGACCCAACCCTATTTTCCTTGAGTCGGTGCCTTATTTTATTATATTGGAATATAAAGAAGGAATATGTATCCTAAAGGACCGAGATGTATAGTAGCACTGGAAACATGATACATCCACAAGTTCAACATTACAAAATGAAATGAAATACAACATATATGTTTAATTTGGAACATCCACTACCCTAATTTTATCCCCAAGATTCATTACCAATTAACTTATTCATGGTCTGAAAAAATGATACGTAATAAATGGGTGAGCTCAAATGCTCAGTAAGGGTATGAAATATAGAGTAATATATCATAAACATAAATATTAGACATGGTGGATAACTAAAAATAAATGACTATAAAAATAAAATGAACTTGAACTTAATTTGGAATGAATAATAGATTAATATATAATGAAATTATAAAACATAATAATGATAATTATAATAGTTGAAATACAACATAAACTACCAATTCTATTTTCATAATGAGGGAATGCATAATGCGAGACATCATAATCATACTGTTAAGGCCTTGTTCGAACACCGTAACTCAATATTGTGTCAAGGCCTTCTACTAAGATTGTAGTTTTTCTCAAAAGACCTAACGATGCACTAAGGAGGTATAGAGTGTCCCTCCCGACACGTACTAAGTCCAATTCATTCCTAAAATTAGTTAGGATAAACATAAAAAACCTATAAATACTTATTGAAACCATCATATGAAATGTAAATAACTTTCATCAAACATTTAGAATAAACACTAACCATTCAGATTAAATTAGTGAATGGTTTTAAGATAGTACATACATGGTCAAAATAATAATAACCCAATCAATTAAATATGGAATGTGATATAAAAAAATATGAATCCCAATAATGTTGAAATAGATAAATATACTCTCATAAAATCATCAAGTAATTCTTCAGATAAATACTCTTTTACTTTGAAAGAAGTTATTTTCGAAAATTCATTGCATAAACCCAAAAGTAAAGTTAGATAGTATTTTCAAAATAATATGTGTGGTCTAATAAAGATAATTGTTTCTGAAAACATATTATAGAGTTCCCATGAAAATAGGTAAGAATTTGAGAAATTCCCTTGAATTGGGCCTGTATTTTGGGAAAAAAATTGAATGTTCCTTTTTAAAACGTGTATATATACAAAAATTAAAGGAGGATTTAGGTTCGTAAAGATATATAGAACACTCAAAAAGAATTTTTTAGGATTACATCAAAATATATAATATTTCCATTTTGTAAAGTAGGAAATAAAAGTAACACAATTTAAAATGGAGGTTGGGGTGGAAACCCCTTACCTTTGGTCCGAAGGTGTTCCTGACTTTATCTTAATGACACGAATCATCATATATAGGTTAATAAATTAATTATTCCCGAAAAAATACATGTAATTTAATTATTATAATGATATTAGGTTCATTCATGGATTATTTATTGGTTAAGAGATTCAATTACATTGTTTGGGATTGTTTTCTTCCTTGGTTTCCATGATCATTTTACAAATATTCTTGTGTTGATAAACATGTAGAAGGAAAATGTTTTTCCAGAATAGAATTGTATTTTTTTATTATAAAACCATAATGTTATATGGTCATAATATTAATTTGGTTATTAGGAGGGAAGATGAATCATTATATAGATCTTTAATGATAATTGTTTGGGTAAATTGGCGGTTCTTGATCACAAAGAACTTATTTTTATTTATAAATTAATATAATGTATAAAACGGGATTCCAGAACCTTACATGTGTTATAATTCATATATTATAGTCTTTTTCAACCATCAAAATGGATTCATGAATATATTTGAATATTGTAGTAGAAATTGAAAACCCGTCGTCCTCGAATGTGATAAATGAACACATCTCATATAGTGTTTTCATTTCAAGTATAAATGAATTGGAAATGAGAGGTGATGAATAATAATTCCTTTATCATTACAACATTCCAATTCATTTAGGGTATTTTATTCATCTCAAAATTTTGATTAATGTAGGTGAGGAATAAAAAAGACAGAATAGAACATGATATAAAAGAAATGAAATGAAGAATTTACCTCTTGAAGTAATCTTCCCTAAGAGCCTCTTTTGGAGAGAGAATTCAGAATTTTTATGAGACCAAGATCTTATAGACATAGGGGAGGAGAATGGGGTGATATTTTAGAAGAATACAAACAAGGAACAAGGAATTATAGGAGTGAATATAAGAGGGAGTGGGGGGTTATAATTGAGGTGATGAGGGTTTTCCCATTATTTTATTCTTTATATTATTATTTCTCTTAAGCCATCAAATAGTTTTGATTAATTTGAAAAAATTTAGTAATAATTTAATGAGATATTGGAACTAGTGGGATTAAATTATCCTTACATCACTTATGAAAAAATAAATCATCTATTTAGCATTTATCGAAAATAATCATATTTTACTATTCAGCAAAAATTCATGTATTTTAGGAAAATCCCAAAATTTACCCCAAAATTTTTACAAATTATATAATTCCCAAATTAAATCCATTTTTTGAATATAATGATCATTATAATTTTTATTTAATCTTTAAATAATCATAATTTTTTCCAAAATACATCTTTAAAACCATAACTCGTTTTTTAACAGCTTGAACAATTAATAAAGGTCCCAGAAATAATCTTATCAACATTAGTGAATAAAGTAACAATATATGATTACATTTTATGAAAATAAATTTCCATTCTAAATTATTAAACTAATCTTAATATTTCAATTAAAATATTTATGACAAAAAATACCCAAACTTATACTGTGATAATTTTTCCACTTATATGATGTGAAAATTTTATTTATACACGCATGGATGATGTTTCTATTTTTTGATGATTTAATATTCCTTACTATTCATAAGAGGAACATTACTATTTATAAGGGTATGTAAATATTCATAAGGGTATGTTACTATTCATAAAAAATTTTGTTTGTCTTATCATACTCTAAATATCATATTAAATGCAATAGTTTATGTCATTTTTTTCATAATTAAAATCACAGAGGTGGAAAAATAATGTTTACTAATAATGTTATAACAAAGTGGTGTTTTGCAGAGACTTGGTGTTTCATTCATTCAATATTTAAAATATATGAAATATCTTCGGGTGTTACATTATCCACTCCTTACAAATATTTTATCCTAAAAATTACTACAATATTACCTCATAATGAGATTTGGGTAGTTCTTCATTATAATCTCCTTAGGCTCTCGTGATTCCTCTTCAATTTTATTATTTTTCCAATGTATCTTCAGAAGTCGATTTGTCTGATTCCTCTACACTGGTTCTTTAGTGTCCAAAATCTAGATAGGATCTTCACAGTAAGATAGATTAGGTTCTAATTTTATACCTTCAAAAGTGAGGGCATGTGTTGGTTCTGGCATGTACTTTCCCAGTAACGATACATGGAACACATTATATACTTTATATAATCTAGGTGGCATAGACAAATGATATGAAACAGCTCAAATTCTCACAAGAATTTCAATATTTCCTTTGTACCAAGGGATAAATTTCCATTTCTTCAAAAATCTTATATCACCCTTCTATGTAGATACTTTTAAGAAAACATTATCTCACACTTGAAAATCTAAATCCTACCTTTGATTGTAAGAATTATTTTTTTCTACTCTGAGCTACTTTGATATGGCCTTGAATAGTCCTTATATTCACGGTTGTTTCCTCTATTATCTATGGGCCCACCAGATTCATTTTACTAACTTCATCACAACATGTTGGTGTATGACATCTCATTTCGTACAATTCTACATATTGTGCCATTCAAATACTAGAATGGAAACTATTATTTTAGGAAAATTCCACCAATTGTGAATAGTGATCCCACATACCTTGAAAATTGCATGTATGATCTCAATAAGTCTTCTAATGTTTGGAACATCCTTTCTGATTACCCATTAGTTTAAGGATGATAAATAGTACTCAAAAGAAGATCAGTATCCAAATATTTCTAAAGACATTTCCATATTTTCGATGTAAATCGAGGATCATGATTAGAAACTTTTGAAATAGGTTTTCTATGAAGTAATATTATTTCATTGATATATATTCATCAAATAAGATCTAGTGGAAAATACTCACTTATAGCAAGGAAATGTGCATATTTTCTATGTAGATCAATAATTACACATATTTCATTATAATTTCTTTGTGTTTTGGGTAATCCATTGAAAATATGAATGGGGATGACATCCCATTTCTATGTACTAATATATAGAAGTTGCATGAATCTTCTAGGATACTGTCCTTCGATCTTCACTTCTTGATAGAGAAGCCATCTTGATGCATAATTGGTAATTTCCTGCTTCATGTTGTCCCACCAAAATTGTTCCTTAAAATCTCTATACATTTTAGTGCTACTAGGGTGTATAAAGAAAATAAAGCTGTGAGAATATTCTAATAAATCCATTTTTATCTTGGGTATTGAGGGAACACATACCCTCTTCCCAAATTTCAGAATCCCATCTTCATATACGAAGTCATCCAACTTCCCCTCTTTCACGTTAATTTTCTTTTGCAGGTTCTCATCATCAGGTTGAGAGACTTTAATCCTTTCTAATAAAGATGGTTGGGAAACCAAATGAAAAATTAGTTTTGTTTCACCTTATTTGATAGTTCCCATATCTATCTTAATATGATCTATGTACAAAGGATCCTTTTCAATAAAAATTTTGTTGAGAACTCCATGATTCTACCTGCTTAATGCGTCAGCCACCTTATTTTCCTTTCTTAGTTAGTAGTGTATGGTAAAATCATAATACATGAGTAGTTTGAGCCATCACCTTTTCCTCATGTTTAGTTATTTCTATGAGAATATATACATCAGACTCTTAAGATATATATATCTCACATCATTCACCATATAGATAGTATCCCCTTGTTTTTATAGAAAATATCATAGAATATAACTGAAGATCATGAGTATGATAGTTTTTTTCATGTAGTTTTAACTACCTTGATACATATGAAATAACTCTATAATTCTTCATAATAACACAACCAAATCATTTCTTTGATGCATCACAAGAGAACACAAACCCATCTGTCTCAGATTGTACTGTTAGGATCAGAGTATTCCATAATCTCCTCTTCAATTCATCAAAATAGACCTTTGATTATTTTTTCCATAGGAACATATCCACATTACATGTATTCTTGGTCATTAGGTTTTCTAAATAGGAGAAGTTCTGAATTAAACCCTCATAATAACTTTCTAAACCTATAAAACTACATACTTGAGTTATGTTTGTTGGAGTAGGCCATTATTTAATAGCCCGTATCTTCACAGAATCAACAGATATTCCATCCTTAGAATAATTTATTAATTCCTTAATCATTAAAGGAGTTTCTATTAATTCCCCATTTTATAATTAATAAAAATATTTAACCAGAAAAGAAACATTTTATTTAAAATATAAATTTCAATATATTTTCATAAAAAATGAACTCCCCAATTATTTTAGAATATGGTATTAAAGAGCTTATTTTAAAATTTTAATATAATAATAAAATCTATATCCTTAATAAATAGTTTATTAAACCATAAAATTCAATTTTTGACATCTCAAATGTTTATAATAACTAGGGAATGAAATGTAATAAATTTTTAAATGGGAATTTAATTAATTTAAATAATATAAAAATAATGTGAGCTAAATTTCAGGGGTACAAAAGTAATAAACCATGAAATTCATGTAATTAGTTACATTAGATATAACTTGTGTAGATAAAAATGTTTAGGTATAATGGTTTTACTTATATAAATTTTTATATCCTGAGAAACATTGAAATTTATAGAAAAATTATAAATAAATAATATTTGAATGTAAATGATTGTTAAAATCATATACTATGGTCATGTTCATAATAGTCATATATTCTACATATAATGAAATTACAAATATAGAAACATAAAACATTACTTTCATAAATATAATTTGTGTATTGTTTCTCATCATTATTTCTATTAGAAATATTAAATATTATTTCACTACACTCATAATAATGATTTTTAATTGGAGTATATTTTCTATATTAGATATTCATTTTTTAATTAGTCTAATACTTTTCAATTTTTTATTCTATTCTTTAAAAGCTAATAACAAATCGAAGATCATTGAATCGTAATTAAAATACTTTTTTTTAAAATTTCAATGTGATATTTTCAATATATTTTTAAAATTAGAAAAATATATTTATCTTTTTATATATTCAATTGATAAAATAAACTTCATTATGTTATTTATCACATATTCTATGTAATTAATAAATATATATCCCAGCATTTTCATCTAAATAAGATTCTTTAAATGTATTTTTTAATGGGGAAGAATGTGATAGCTCAAATAAATTTTTTATTAAATAAAAATAAACATTTCTTGTTTCATTAAATAACCCCTGTAAGACTACTCTAAAGATGAAAACAAGATTAAGCGTTACCCATGAAGCATACTAATAATAGTAAAAGTGGAAATAACTAACACCAAAGGTATAAAATAAAAAATATGGTAGAACTTCCCACTAATTTAATTAAAAAATAACCAAATTTATCAAATAATAAAATATTTTTCTTGAAATTATACCATTTTTATCATATCAAATAAATATATCCAAAGGTACATCATACAGATAATGACATGCATGGAATAACATAATGATCCACCAACTCAGATGATATAAAATTTCAAATGATTCATCATAACCCTAGATACATCACATCATTATTGAACTATTTTTTCATGACACAACCATTGAATAGAACTTTTAAGTGTTAAAAACATATAAATGTTGTTTGATTATATAATAATCGTCAATGTTGTTAGAGTACATTCACTGTAAACAACATGATGTAATAATTTATGATTATCATTTCTTGTATAAACCATAATATGTATGTATGTATGTATGTATATATATATATTTCACATACCATGATAGTATTACTAACTCAATGTATACTAATATTTTTATTGATAAAAAAATACATGTTATAAGAAATTATGGTGACACAGAGTATACACTCTATTTTATAATATATCACTTGACAAAAATATTGTGTTACACTATTACTTTTTATAGGAATGATTTTATAGATTTTACTATTCCATATATCTTTATGGTCTATAATATGATTCAATATATTGATATTAGTCATTGAGTAGGATAAGTTAGTGTCATGATAAGTATGTCAAGGGACACACATAAATATATCCAGCAGTTCTACTAATACATATGATATATATTATAAGATGATTTAGACACAAATTCGTAGACCGGTACACATATTATTTTGAAAAAATATAAATAAATTAAAAAATACATTCAATTATATTTTATTTGAGTTTATAATAATAATAATAAATTTTATTTATCAAATTATTAAAAATCCATCAATCATTAATTTAGCGAATATATAAAAACCTTAATGAATATTAACTATTTATAGTTTTTTAGAAATATTTTGGTGGTATGAGACAATTTAATGATACATACTCAGATCATGACATGTAATGGGTTTAATAGTGAGTGATGACATATTAATGAAACATATAATATGATAACCAAGCCATATAGAGTATTAAAGGTTATTTTAATAGGATAAAAGTCATTGGGAACTAAAGTTAAAAGAAAGAATTTTTAACCAAGCCATTTAAACAAATTTTATATATAATTTTATTTCATGAAGAATACATCATGAATTTTCTTTCTTCCATATTCATTATCAAACCCTATAGTGAGAAATGAAAGGAATAAAATTATGAGATTTGTTCCTCTTCATAAATCTACAATACAGTCCTCCAAAAATCATATAGACCACATTAATCGTATTTATCTACCATGATGTCACATTTTAATTAAACAATGATGAATAAAGAGCTTAAAAGTCATTCATGGATAATCCAGATGCCTCCTCTATTAGATCCATCATGCCATAAAAACTATTCATGATAATACTATGTAGGGATTAAATATATTAAGAAGACATATTTTCATTTTATTTATTTATACCCAAATATAATTTTAAAATATCAATTATAAAATCTAGGAATTTTAGAATTATATGTATAATTAAAACCTAGATGTGGATAAACAATTTTGAAAAACCATTTTGAAACACCTGTATTATTTTTGAAGTCCATCATTTGGCATCCAAGCTCTCATATAAGTTTGAAATCTTATTGGAATTTCTTATAAATCATGTATAGATGATTGAAATGGTATAATGGTTCAAATTATACAAAAAATAATGTATTTATAGCTGATATATATTAATTTTAATATTATAGGGACCTCATGATGGCTGATTAGTGGGTAGAACATTTTGTTTGCATGGGCATGTGTGCAGGTTATGAGAGACTCATGAAATATCTAAAAAAATAAAAAAAAATTAAAATTACAATAGTAGAAAATTGATCCACCTTTCATAAACGTACTATAATGACCAAATATATAAATATCTTCTTTTTTATTCAGTTTCATGAGTTAGTCATTTTATCTCACAAAATAATCTCACAATTCCATGAACGAAAGGTTTAGTGTCTTTGAGGACTAGGTATATAATAAATTTATTTGACAATACTTGTGGAAATATTTCACTATTGAGACACACTATAGTACTTATATACTTATCATATGTTATACTCATCTTCATAAATTGTGAATTGAAACATTAAAAATTGGTGAGATAAATGCTCAGTAATAAAAAAAATAAATGTAAAGAATGATAGTGAGACAAAAATAAGTAAGGATGAATAACATTATATAAAAAATCAAGTGATCATTATCATTGAAAATTGATATTATTAGATTATATCTTAAGTTCATGGAATGATTAACATATAGAAAAAACATAAATTCTTAAATCAAAAATCATAAGTTAATTCTCACTGATAAGTCACCATAACTAGTGTGATGAAGTTAAATTCCTATGTTCTACACATGTAATCTCAAGAGATAAAACATTACTCAATGAATTAGAGGGTTTTATAATTTTTGTCCCACCCATAACCTAGCATTGTGTTCTTATGAAAACCACTCCATCACCATGAATGGTATATAATGAGATAGCAAAAATTTACAATTCATTATAGGGCTATATAATTGAATTCCAACCCATAAAATCATTATATGTACATGAATACTTGTTCCGCATGAGATATATAAATATATAAATATATATAAATTATGATAAATACCATGATAAATTATGGGTTTCATAATCTAATCTCAATGACTAATCGTTATTTTTTGGAGTAAGGATTCCAAAGAGAGTACAAAATTAAATCATTTTACACATTCATAATTTAATAATGAACAAAATTTATTGAACATGGAGGTACAATGTTTTCAAATTCATTGGAATGATTGGAATGGATGGAATAAAAATTATTTGATTAGGTGATGCTTCGTGAAATGGGTAAATAATATTTTGAAGAAGTAAGGGGATTATTATTTTTCTTTTAGAGAAAAATTGAACATGGAGTGTTTTATATACAATAATTAGAGTTTTAAATATCAATTCCAGATTGAAAACATTTTATGAGGAGGGTACATTCCATGAAATATGAAATAGATAAGTTCCCTTAAATCAGGTTTATATAAAAGAGTTAATTGTGAAGAGAAATTAAAATATATGGTATACAAAAAAATAATGATAATTTAAGACAAGTATATATATATTTGGAATATATATATTATTTAGATTAATTACATGATAATGGTGTCAAATATGAAATGTGGAAGTTCCCTTAAATCAGGATTACATAAAAAGCTGAATTGTGATGGGAAATTATTATATATATATTAAAACTTAGAAGGAAATGTAATGTAAACTAGGTATATATGTATGGAATATATAAAAAAATATAGATTATTTAAATGAGAAGAATATAGTTTGAAATGGAGAAAAAGAAATAGAATGTGTAACCCAATGGTAATAAGTGTGTTTTAGAAGATCCCATTTTATATTCAAAAATTCCATTGTTAAAACCCACTCCCATAAAATATTAAAAAAAATTTAAAAATACATAAACTGAATTTTTAACATCTCTTTATATATGACATAGATTGGTTTCCAAATATAAATCATGTTAATGTAATTGATATAAAATTATAGACAAAGATGGGATAGTGATGTTAAATAGGATAAGAATTTCTCTCAATAATGATTTACATCTTGCGGAAGAAATTCAACAAGGTAACATCATTGAATTGATAAATTATTTTTCCTATATTTTAAGATAATGATAAATGAAAATAAAAATTAGGGTGGAAGCATCCAATTATAAAATTAATAAGTTAATGATAAAATATAATAACTCAATGAAGTGTGGTTTGAGTGAAACAAATCCGTTATGATGTCTTAATAATTTGAATTGAAAATACATGGAAAATAAAACATGAGGTGCATTTTTAAATACCAAAGACTTCATAAAATTTATAAAAAACTCATTTTCCCATATATACAACACAAAAAAAAACATGTGGTTTATATGAATCATATCACAACAACCAAATTGAGATTCAATGAACCTTACCTTAGGTCCTAATTAATTATGTGTGCGAAACTAAAATCCTAGATGATCAATTTATGTTAATTAAAAAAATTATTATATCTTTTCATCTAAAATTCATTTTATAGTGTCTATATATTTCAATTATCTATTTATTTATTAAATAGTGTTTTTATGTCAATTACATGTTGTGGTTCGATAATATTTTATTAATTTTCTCGATATATTTACTATAGTAAAATGTGTGGAAAATAGATTCATAATCTTAATAGTTATTGTAACTCCTCGACCCAAAAATCCCAGAGTCAGTGCATTATTTTAATACATTGGCATGATTACATGGAATCAAGTCTCGATAGGCCCATCGGTTTATCAGTTTTGTAAAATAGATTACATACATAAATATTAAATTACACTTTCTAATATAAAACAGAACATGAATAATACATCAACAACTCCATTATTCTTCTAGCATAACCATGAATAACAATCATATTACACTATGTGGCATCCTGGGAAAATAATACATAAGATAGAGGTGATCTCAGATGCTTAGTAAGGATAAACAATATTGCAGAAGCTATTATAAATAATCACATACTTTTATGGAAATGTATAAAATTGAAACACAATCCCTTTAAACATAAATATCAACAGATTCGGGAAAATCTATATCAAATAACGTCATTTACTTATTTACATGTATATTCTACTAGTCAAATAATCACATTTAACATTAATAACTATTCTCATATTGATGGAATGAATAATGAAAAACATCATATCCATAAAGTCAAGGCCTTGTGCCAAGACCCTAAATATAAATTTTGTCAAGGATTTGTGGAAAGACACTAGTTTGTCTCATTAGGTCTACCGATGCATCAATGGGATATAGCGGGCCCCTCATGTCACTTACTATTTCCAATGCAATCCTCATATAAAAATGTAGAAACATAACATAAACATTCATATTAAAAATAGCATACGAAATTTCAATACTTTAACCATAAACCACGAATGGTATAAAAATAGCACACTCAGAGTCAAACATATCATAACTCATTCAATACAATATGTAATATTGTATTATAATAAATCAACCTCAATCAAGAATAATATCTAGTAAAATATGTTGATATATTTGAAAATGATCCGTAAAACTCTTTGAGGGAAATATCCCTTTTGTGGAATAATTAAAAACTCACACATTAACAAAGGAAGTCATTTAAAATAGATTTTTGAATAAAAGTTTCCCATATCACTTTTATGCTTTTGAAAGTAATTATCATTTTGAAACCATCATGTCCATTTAAATAAATCATAATTTTTTTTAAACATGGACATTAATTAAAAGGATTAAGAAAAATATATCATTAAAACATTTAAAATGAAAATATTTCTAAAGAGTCCCTTCAAAAAAACCTTAAAATATTCATTTTGAAATAATTTTAATGAAACATGGACAGGGATGATAAATATGTCCAAGTAAATACTTACACATAAACAATCTCAGATAATAATGAGATTCAGGAATTAACCATTACATTATACATTTTTTAGTCGAGGTTACATTTAACCAACTGTATAATGACCATAGTATGTTATTAAACTATAAATGAACCATATTAATATTTATTATATCATATATTATTCATTAATTACTTTATACTACCCATATAATAAAAATTTCCATGTTAAAGTAACATTTCATTTGATAATCGTTTTCTTTACCGTACATGTTTTAACTAGTTATTCATGATCGTATCACTTAGATCATGTTTTACATACTTCCAGAATATAAAACATGAGTTATATATCATATATATTCAGAATATAAATATGTATAATAGATAGATATATGAAATGAAAACACCATTTAGAGATGGTAGTTCATACGTATGCATGAATGTTGTTTTCGTTTCCTTATCATATAGTATGGAAGTATGTAAATGACATATATTTATCTATATATTACTCTATTAGAAATATTATTTCATATACCTCATAATTAATCAATATATATATTTATAAAAATTATTGAAGGGTTATTGTTGAATATGAATCTCATCATGTCGTGGAGACGGTAAGCTGTACGTACGTACGAGCGACAATATCATTCTATTGCTGGTGAAATGGTGTTTAATTGGATATTATATTATATATACATAATAATTAACATGTTATATTGGCTATTTATATCAATTATACTCATTATTATACCATCAAAATAACGAAGTATTGAATAACAAAATACACCATGACGTGGATACGGTAAGCCGTACGTACTCACATATAGTGACTTTTTCATTCATAGGATGGATAAAATAATTAATATAGTTGTACCATATTTATAATAATATCTCATTATTTATATTTTATTGGAGTTATTATTTTAGTATTGAAATAACAATTAAAATTGAAGTAGAATAAGAAAAGATCTTCGAAAGAGGGGATAAAATAATTACCTCTTCTTCAGATGTTTCCATTTGATTTGAACAAAAGGGCTCAATTGGTTGGATTTATGTTCAAGGTAAGGCCTATAATATTATTTGAGGGTACTTAGAAGGATATTGGGGATGGTTTTGTCCTATCCAAATGTCTTTATATATGTGAATTTGAGAGAAGGAGAACTACCTTTTTATAAGAGAGGTGAGAGGAACTTTAGGAAGAGCTTGAAATATTAATTTATTATAAAATAATTTTCGATTTCTAGCAATTAAAAATCGATTTATTTAATGGATAAGGTGGGTATGGGTCTCAATCTCTTCAGAAAATAGTTTTTAGACATGTTTAGGTCATCATATTAATCTTATAATTTAGGATTAACCATTAGTTAAATAGTTTTACTCTCACCATGTCTTCTTGTATTTTTCTACTATAGGGTTAATATTGGAACTATATGTATCCAAAATTACTAAAGTAGATAATTTATTACATTTTAACACTATAAAAGTGTTTTTAATAACAATATATTTTTATGGATTTATTATTATTTAATAAAATAGTTTTTATTTTAAAATATCATTTATGTCAATTTTGTTACTATTTAATAAATGATTTTTTTAAAAGTCATAAAAACATGATTCCTTGGTAAAAAATTAATTTAATAAATCATAACATGTAATATTTACCTATAAAATTGTTTTATGGCATAAAAAGTTTCAAATTATATTTATTTTAATATTTATAATATTTTTTGTTTCGATCATTTATTAATAAGGTAATTACTGCATCATCATTGTGTAATTACATAATTTAATTATATATTGTCTAAAAATTATTTATAGAATTCCATTATATAGGAAATATTTTTAGCTTTATAAATAATAATTATAGTTGAATTTATATTATGTATAACCCTATATTATAAATGTTTTAGTTATTAAAATTTTAATTTAACACTTTTAACTCTTCTTTCAATAAAATATAATAAATGTCCTAATCTGAAAAATGTGAATCAAAAAGGATCATATTATTGTTGTAAGGTTCATTTTGGTCGAAAAACAATTATCCAATAGAATTAGGACATGTGTTGAGGTAATTTTATATTATTTTAATATCATTTTTACTTTTAATTAACCTATTTAATTAAAACGTGGTAAATAAAATTCCAAAGTAACTATTCACCAAAAAATATTTTCATCTTATTGAACCACATTTTACATAATTATTTCAATCATGTCTCATGGATTTCATAAATTAAAATCACATAAGCGATAATATTGTTTTTTAAGAAAATTTGTAAATGTGCCTAGAAGGTTGGAAAAAGGCATTAGAAAGTTCAGTAAAAATTTTTATATCTAATCTTATGATAAAATGACTCTAATGAATTAAATTGTACTAATATATTTATTATTTATCTATTTTTAGTTTTTAATAAATTTAAATTAAAATTAATTATTTAAATAAAAATGTCTTTTTATGTACTATACAATATTTTTCACTATTCATAAAAAATTGAATGTTTTCCGAAAAATACCAAAAATTCCACCAAAGCTAATTTTGATATTACAAATTAAGAAATTAAGTCTATTATACCAAATCCAATTCAAGGAGTGTATGAAATTAATTTTATTATTTTTTGCAAAAGGACATTAAAAGTAGTTTTTTTAAGAAAATATTTTTTCAAAATATATTACTGTTTCAACCCAACATATACATTTCATTATAAATATGTTTTATTTGTATGAAAACATTATAGATAACATTTAAAATATATTTTTTACTATTCATATAACAATATTTAATTGATAAATAAATATATAATTTAAATAATTATAATACTAATGTGTTGTTTTTCAAAAACAAAATCTTGCATATACCGCATGCCAAATCGGTGTTGTGTGCCATATAAGCTATTAACTTACATTAAATAGTTAAAATACTATGAATTCTTAGGGTGTTAATGTTGTAGTTTGTTAGGTTTTTTATTATTCTATCAACATTAATTTTATATAGTTACATAGGTTTTCCAAAAATAGCTTCATATTATGAATGGTTTATTGATATGGTCATTATGACACCCTTCGTGTATCATGTGTGATTTATTTTGAGCTTAGTTGATCTTTTATAATGATTTAATGGATTTTGGGTGTTAGGGGTTGAGAATTTATATATTTTTAGAGAACATGATTATTCCATGGTTTATTTACACTATTTCCGAAACCAGGTGTTAACCATGCCATATGGTGTTGTTGGTTTCAATGTAATTTTGCATCGCTTGGGAATAGTTTGTATAATTGTGGGAGTCTCATAGTTATCCATGTGGATATAAATGTCTATTAGGGTAGATGAAGTCACATATATTTTTCATGATTTCTCTAAATCATGTTACTATTCCCAAGAAATCTTGCACTCTGGTTTTTAATGGATAGATGTTACCACATGGTTAGATTGAGGTTTATCCAACTATGAGGCCTTAACATGCGACTCATATAGATTTCCTAAAATTGTAAAATTAAACCAATAACCCTATTTATTTTTTATCTAATATCCTCGTAATCCTACAATAGATAAAACTAACCTCTCTATGATTCTCTTGATGGTTCTGTCTTGGTTCTTTTGTGATTCACTATCATTTTTTGTGGATCTCAGCATGGTACATTACATTTATCATCTCATATTTTTTCATCTTTTTAGATCACTCATTGATATATTGTCCACATAAGTCATTGTAACTCTATTGGATTCATGATTTCCAAATATAGGGGGTTTGATGATGAATTTATGATATTTATTATGGATCTTGGATTGTGAAGATTATATTTCCTCGATTTTAATTTCCATTTTCAATTTTTTCTAGATTTCCAATATTGGTGAGGTAGTTGTATCTATATAATGGTTAAATAAGATGAATTACCCAAACTTCATATAAAATCAATTTTTTGAGTTATTAAATTGATTTACATGAAATCTACATGTGATATGTTTTATAATTATATCTCTGTTGTCATGGGAACTGGTTTTGAAAGTGGTTTTTTCTTTAAAATTTATTTTACAAAAATGATGTGTCTGATGAAATTCCATAATGATTATTTTAAATATAAAATGGATTTTTTATCATGAAAATTATGATTAATTTTTTTGTAATTGTTTTATAAAATTATGATTTTGGTTCACTGAAATATTTTGGAAAACATGGCACATCGGGATCCTTCGATGTGTCATGTTATGAAAATATAAAAACAATATTGATTGTGAAACCACTAGGCATATGATTTTGATATTGATAGATTGTGGAAAAAATTGATATCATTATGATTCATGGTAGGCATAGATTATTATTTCTTCATGTGTTCTCAAAGTATTCCCAAATTCTAGATACTAACATGGTCTTGGTTTATTACATGATGGTATTATTTCAAGATTGTTTACTCATGTGTTTATCTTTCTTTTTTTGGATGTTTGGACTACATCAATTTTTATTGTCAGTCATTTTTATACTAAAATTATTGTGTATTGAATTAAGGTTAATTTAAATTGAAAACCATGGGATTTTATATTTAAAATTTTTTCAAAGGAAATAGCTTTATAAATCATGTTTTTTAATGCCAAAACTAATTGTTGCATAGTGATGGAAATTTTGTGGATTCATGGTGGTGTCATGCTATAAATATTCATTATACACTGAAGATGAAATTGTACATATAGTGATATCATTTATTAAGAATCTAGTATATAGAGTTACATCATATAGTAAACCACGTTCCCATGAATTATTTAAACATTATAGTGAGTTTGGATGGAGGTGGCAGATGGGCACATGGAGACATGGTTCTGTTGTTATTTAGCTTCACATCACTATTTATTATTTTTTTATTTTCCATATATTTATCATAGTTGTATACTATTAATGATCATTTTACTCTATTTTTTAAATATCTTATATCATACATGATATATCTCTTTGGTTTCTAGTTGAGCATCACAATTTTGTGGGCTACCAAGGGGAATATCATATTTACCTGGGATGGTTCAATAAAAAATGGTATCATATCCAATGAGAAAAAAATTGTGATTGCAATACATAGGTTTTGTTCAATTTTTATTGTTTATAGGATTTAAGAGAACTATAATTCTTGTAGTAAGTGTGGAAGGGTGCCTTACTTGTAGAGACCCGAAGCTTGACGTACATGGACATTACATTACTTTTGCGGAATACTTAGTACATAACAAAAACACACACATGGGGATCGTAATAGTTTAGTGTTTTTGGAAACTTGGAATGTAATCTTCTAATCCTGGTGAAAGATCTTCAACATCTCCCATAAAGATCTTCCCTTTTTTTATATCTAAAACCTTTCTTTATATCCTGGGGAAAAGAAAACATAAAAGGGTGAGCTCAAATGCTCAGTAAGGGTAATGAGAAGAAATATCAATCACATCATATTCATAAGAACATATCTTTTGGAAATCTTAACCTGCAAAAGAGATCATAATTTCATAACATGGGATAAATGATAGTAGTGAAATGAAATCCCAATAATAATTAATTAAAACATGAAACATTGTGGCATACACACATAATCATAGAGAATCATTTCTTGTTAGTCAAGACTCATTTCCAAGACTATCTTAGTGGACAAAGTCCCTTTCTGAACCGAGTCACCCTCATTTCAGTCCTGTTTCACTGAATCGGTATAACCTACCATTCCAGCCATGTCTATCTCATGAGATATAAAATCTTTACCCAATGCATTGGAGGGAGATATAGGTCCCACCCATCTCATAATGATACCATTCTTATGTGTGCCACAAAATCTTAAAACATACATCATTGCATAACCCATATAATAAAAATGGGAATCTTAAACATCATGACATCATTAAACAATTAATATTTGATAAAGGATTTTATAAAAATAATTCCATCACAACATAATAAAATCAATGTAATAATAGGTATAAAAATATTACCCTTTATTATCTTAGATGGAAAATAATTTGGATTAAAAACTTGAACTCCATTCTTGAAGAAAATATCCTTTCTTCTTCAAAATTTTTTTTCCTTTCTTAACATGTCTTACAACATTAAACTAAAAGAAGTTGATTAAAAATAAACTTGAAAAATTGTAAAGTAATCTTCTTTGAAATAATTTTTTAAAAATCCATTCATTCCGTATAAGTTAAAAAAACATTCTTCGTACTTTTGTCGGAAAAGTCAAAAAGTACCTCTTACGAAAAACGACAAAAGATTCCTTTCATATATTTTACTAAAAACTCACCAAAGGGTAAAATTGGATTTAAAAAATTTTAGGTGGATGAAAATAATATTACATACTGAGGAAACATGGATGTGGATGATAAAATACACCCCAGTAAATTACAAAGTATAAACAATCTCAGATAGAAATGAGATTGTGATATTTCCCTTACCTTAGGTCCGACTTGCTTTGTAAGTGTCCAAACCTCCTGTATAATGATTTAAATCATGTTATTGACTTATTCCAGAATCATATTAATTGTTATTATATCATATATGGTCCACTTATGACTTTATATTACCCGTTCTTTTATAAATTCATGTTAAAGTAGCTTTTTGGGTAAAATCGTCTCATTTGTCGTTCGTGTTTTTAACTTGTAATTATTCATATGATTACTTAGATCATTATTACTTAATTCCAGAATATAAAACATGATTTATATATATATTCAGAATATACATATTTAATAAATCAGTAAATGAAAAGAAATACACCGTTCATGGAGACGGTAGTCCGTACGTACGCATGAACGCTGTTTTCGTTTCCTTATTTAATAGAATGGAATTAAGTAGATGACATACATATAAATATAAATAATTCCAGTGTCATTATTAGGTCATATATTTCATTAGTACTTATTATATATACTTTATAATCATTCATGAATGGTTAATCATTGAGAATAGATCTCATCACGTCGTGGAGACGGTAGTCCGTACGTACGCACGAGCGATGATATCTTTCCCATGGTCGTGGAATTGTGTTGAAGTGTATGTATACTATTTCAGTGTTAATATCACTTTATAATAATCATATATAGTTACTCATTACACCTTTATACACATCCAATTAAGCTGGTGGCGGAAAATAGATTACACCACGGCGTGGAGACGGTATTCCGTACGTACGCACGCGCGGTGATTTCCTTTTTCCGTAGGATGGATAGAAGGTTACATAGAGTTGTTTCATATTTATAATAACATATCAGTATATAAGAATTACTTATGTTATTACTTTATCCTGAAACAACTAAAGAAGAAGAAGTTTAAGAAGAAAGAAATTGAAAAAGATCGGTAATGGATATTACCTCTTTTTGACGCGCCTTTTCTTAGCCTCCACTTAAAGAACTAAGGATGGTCTTTGAAGAAGACCAGAACCTCTAGGATGATACTATGGAAGTGGAGAAGTGATTTTGGCAGGGGTTGGCCGAGCTTGAAGGCTCATCGTTGTGTGAGGAAGAGAGGGAGGAGGTGCCCTTTTATAAGGGAGGAGAGGGGCACCTTAGGAATATCTCAAAATATTATTTTATATTAAAGTCAAAATCGGTTTATAATGGTTCCAAAGGGTCTTATTTCGAAGATAAAGTAGGTATGGGTCTAAATCCTTTCATCTAATAGAATTTATACACTTTTAGGTTCCTATTGTAACCTTATCATTTAGATTTAACATTAAGTTAAATAATTTTACTTTTACCGTGTCTTCTTGTGTTCTTACACTATAAGGTTAATAAACTTACTATATGAAGCCAAACGAACCCCAAATTGTTTATTATTAATATATATAACCTTATCTAAGTCATTTGGCCGAACCATCGATTTTAGGAATAAAATAACAATTAATAATATAATATTTGTTTTAAAAACTATTTTATGTCAATTTTGACACTATTTAGTAATTGATTTTTGTTAAAATCATAACAGAATGATAAGTTCAAACAACGTTAATTAAATCAATACTAACATGTCATATTAACCTATAAAATTAGTTGAATTCATAAAAAGTCTCAAATTAGATCTATTTGGGTGTTTATAACATCAATTATTGTCAATATTTCATTAATAAGATAATTACTGCATCATCTTTGTGTCATAAATAAATTAAATTATTTGATGTCTAAAAATTAAAAATAAAATACCATTATGTAGGAAATAGTTTTAGATTTCTAATGAATATTTACAATCGAATTTATCTTATGTATAAACCTATATTAAAAATGTTTTAGTAAATAAACTTTGATTTTAACTCTTTTAACTCTTCTTTCAATTAAATAATAATAAATGTCATAATCTAATCCAAGTGGGCCTAAATGGTCATATTTTATTCCTAAGCTTGTTTTTGGTCAAATTACGCTTATCTAATAGAATTTGGACATGTGTTTGGGTAAAAATAATATCATGTTTACCCTTAATTACCCTATTTACTTTTAACCGTGGTAAAAAAAGTAAAAAGTTACTATTCACCAAAAATTATTTTCATCTAATTGAACCAAATTTTACTTACTGACATCAACCGTGTCTCTCAGATTTTTTAAATTCCACTCACAGAAGCGGTAAAATTATGTTTTATGAAAAATTCGGTTTTTTTTAACTACCACTTAGTGGTTTCACTATTCATCAAAAATTTAAAGTTTTCAGAAAAATACCAAAAATTAGGCCTAAGCTATATTTGATATTATGAACTCAAAAATGATGTCTATTTTACCAAATTCAAAACATATCAGTTGCATTAATTAATTTAAAAATTAATCCCGTCGTCAAAACAATTAGCGTGTTTTTAAGAGACAATAACTATCAAAAGATTGACACTTGTTTATGTCTGGTTTAAATGTGAAATTACATCCAATGACCAACATTGTATTAAAATGTATAAATATATTCTAAATATACTTTAAAACCACTCAAATTAATAATTTGTCACTATTAATTATTTTGATTAAAAAAGTTGTTTTTAATTATAATTTAGTACTTTTCACTATTCATCAGAATATGAAAGTTATCCGAAAAGTACCAAAATTTCACCTTAGGCTAAATTCGATACTCTGAATCCAAAAATGAAGTCCATTTTGAGAGCTAAAATTTCCAAAATTTTAATAGGTGGTTATTACTATTCATAACGGCTAGTTATAATAATATTTTAATAGCATATTGTTGTTTAGTGAAACTCGGTATTGCGTACTACACACACTATCGAGGAAGGTCATGATTGCGTGTAATGCAAGACAAGTCAAGGATGTGTGTTGTGCAAGCTCCTTTTGGTGTAGCGTACAACACAAGAAATTAATAAAATTAAAAAGAATATTTTTCATAAAATCTCGGGCAGTTACATTCTACCCCCCTTAAAATGAATTTCACCCTCGAAATTCATCGGGGTTATAAATGGTTTACTATTCAAAAGTTTATTTAAGATAACCCACATCGTAAAAAGGAATACCAAAACCAATCTTTAAAAACAAAATTATGAAACGTTATGGTTACCCAAATAAACTAATCACTGGGTTTCTACATAGGTGAAAATATAGATATGGAAGAAAAATCTAACCATCATGTTCTGATGGAGAGTGGTAGAGAACATGGCAATGGAAAAGCCAATAATCACAAATCCATAGATTTGTGATGATATAAGGTACCATCTGATTCATCAGGTATAATATCACTAGGACAACATTTTTGGTTTTCAGGATCATTTCCCTAAAGATGAAAATTTGCATTAGAATAAATACTTAATTTATTTTGGTACAATCTCACTGTTGTTCGTGCCTTGATAAATTTCCACTTCATCTCTTAAATAAATGAAGTTGAATTTGTTATTCGTGAAGTGTTAGCAGACCATGTGATAGAATGACGGGTCATTCCATCTGTCTCAATCAAAAGGTTAGCAAAAATTATATACATAAGTCGATCTATAGTGAGATTAATCATATATGGTTCCTAAAATGGACTTATACTTCATATATCATGCTGGTTAATATAATAAAACTAGTTTCTACTAAACAGGGACTTCCTGTAGGCTAGTGGTAGGTGATAAAGGCCGGTCGCACTTCGGTTGTGGGTTCGATTCCCACGGCCTTGTCCGACGCCATGGGCTGTCGCCCGTCCTGCAGGTTGTCCTTTTTCTAAAACTATATTACTATAACATACCATCAATAATATCGACAAAAACTTTTATCCTTAAACAATACTAACTTATGTCCAACATAATCCATTCCAATCTTTAGGCTTATCCATAATACTACAGTCCACTCTCATAACATAGTGAAAACGATTACCAGAGATTTAACACCATCGTCGATCCCCATATATCATAAGATATGTTTTGTTGGTCACATTCCAAACATTCAAAGTCCTAAATCGTGTATTCTCTTGAATACCTTAGTGAAAACATGAATGCAGTTAAAAGTTAACACTTTCCACATACCAAAATCCTCAAAATTCTATATACTCAAACCATGATATCACTTAGTCCTTATATCAATCATGAGCTCATGAATACTGTTAATCATTTCGTTTTCTCGTTTTCCCTTCATTATAAGCATATCATCTTATTTCCAAAAATATCTCAATTACTTTGAATACCACATTAGACCAATACATAAATATTCCAATACTCCATGATACAATACTATTTTGGAATCCCATTATATAAACACTTAATCATTCCACCACATCGTTGTCATATTCAACATCACCAATAGTGATCGCATGTGACTTCCCTTTGTCCTTTGCCTTCAGTGGTTGCTCTTGTTGATCATCACTAACCCTTGGATTAGGGCATTTATTAGCATAATGCCCCATTTCCTTGCACTTGAAGCATTGAAGTGTTGGTGATGCATTCTCTGCAGTGTTTGCTTTATTCACATCATTTGAAACCCTTTTTCCATTACTTCGACACTCAGCTGCTCGATGACCTTCTTTTCCACACTTAAATCATTTTCTAGTCCCTTTAAGACAATCTCCACCATGCTTCTTTCCACACTTTGTGCATAAGGAAACATTCATCTTCTTTTCACCATTATTCTGAGATTTTTCCTTGAACTCCATCTTTCGTTTCTTGTCAAAACCATGAGATGGATATGTAATACCAACTTCCATTTCTACCTTGATAGCACAACGCACAAGTTCTTCATTGATACTGAAGTCTATTATAGCTAATTCCCTTCGAAGACTTGGTTTTAAGCCACTGAAAAATCGATCAACTTTACTTTCAGGTTGGATGATAATGCCAGATGCATACCTTGCATGTCTTGTAAAATTCTCTTCATATATACCATCAGATTCATCATCCTTTTGCTTTAGTTCAAGAAACTCCTTCTCTATATTTGTTCAAAGAATACGAGGGAAGTACTTACTGGAAAACTAGTTCTTGAACTCGTCCCATTCCATGGACTCAATTTCATCTCTTGGCCTCGTATTTTTGATAAGATTCTACCATTGATCAGCTTCACCTTCCAAACGATATACTGCTAAGATGACTTTATCATGTTCAGAACATTGAAGAACTGAAAATATCTTTTCAGTGGTACTGATCCATTGTTCAGCAACAAGTGGATCGGAAGTCCCACAGAAAGAAGGTGGATGTTGCCTCACGAAGGACTCAATAGAATACTGTTCCTTTCTCTGCTCATTTGGAAGTCCAGAATGATTCATAGCTTGTGTAAGGATAGAAATAAGATTTTTCACTCCATCTACGATAACATTTGTTTTTTCAGGAGGACAATCATTGCATTGTCCATTGCATTGATCAACACGGTTCCTTCGGGTTCCAGCCATCGTCTAAAACCCAAAAAGAATAGTGTGAGAGGAAAAAATAATGCTAGGGAAAACAACATAATAAAGGGGGAGTACCTTCAATATCTAACATCTTAGGTTTAATTCTATGATCGTTAGCATAGTTCTAGTACTATAACCTATACGTATACTTAACCTTATTGACATCCCTAGACATACCGTAGAAATATCTATAGGGATCTCACTAACGTTTTCGAATCCTAGTTTCCAAAGGTTGACTAAACCTTTCCTTTGATACCAACTGTAGAGGTCTGGAATTACTTCTAGTGGACTATAATTGATACCTATCAGGGCACTCCATGGGCGGCTACACCCCCTGGGCGGGACACACCACCATCCCCAGTGGAAGCCATTTCCTCATGAAGCCCTTGGGCGGAGAGCCATGCTTCGTCCAACTCTCACATATGAGAGTTCACATGGATCAGATACATTCCTACCTCCTTTGCCTCTAATATCAACTGTAGAGACCTGAAGCTTGACGTACATAGATATTACATTACTTTTTCTGAATACTTAGTACATAACAAAAACACACACACGAGGATCGTAATAGTTTAGTGTCTTTGGAAACTCAGAACGTAATCTTCTAATCCTGGTGAAAGATCTTCAACATCTCCCATAAAGATCTTCCCTTTTTTAATACCTAAAACCTTTATTTATATCCTGGGGAAAAGAAAACATAAAAGGGTGAGCTCAAATGCTCAGTAAGGGTAAACAAAAGAAATATCAATCACATCATATTCATAAGAACGTATCTTTTGGAAATCTTAACCTGCAAAAGAGATCATAATTTCATAACATGGGATAAATCATAGTAGTGAAATGAAATCCCAATAATCATAACATAAATCATGAAACATTGTGGCATACAAACATAATCATATAGAATCATTTCTTTTTAGTCAAGACTCATTGCCCAGACTATCTTAGTGGACAAAGTCCCTTTCTGAACCGAGTCACCCTCGTTTCAGTCCTGTTTCACTGAACCGGTATAACCTACCATTCCATCCATGACTATCTCATGAGGTATAAAATCTTTACCCAATGCATTGGAGGGAGATATAGGTCCCACCCATCTCATAATGATACCATTCTTATGTGTGCTACAAAATCTTAAAACATACATCATTGCATAACCCATATAATAAAAATGGGAATCTTAAACATCATGAAATCATAAAACAATTAATATATGATAAAGGAATTAATAAAAATAATTCCATCACAACATAATCAAATCAATGTAATAATAGGGATAAAAACAGTACCCTTTATTATCTTAGATGGAAAATAATTTTGATTAAAAACTTGAACTCCATTCTTGAGGAAAATATCATTTATTCTTCAAAAACATTTTTCCTTTCTTAACATGTCATACAACATTAAACTAAAAGAATTTGATTAAAAATAAACTTGAAAACTTGTAAAGGAAGCTTCATTGAAATAATTTTTTAAAAATCCATTCATTCCGTATAAGTTAAAAAAAACATTCTTCGTACTTTTTTCGGAAAAGTCAAAAAGTACCTCGTACGAAAAACGACAAAAGATTCCTTTCATATCTTTTACTAAAAACTCACCAAAGGGTAAAATTGGATTTAAACAATTTTAGGTGGATGAAAATAATATCACATACTGAGGAAACATAGATGTGGATGATAAAATACACCCCAGTAAATTACAAAGTATAAACAATCTCGGATAGAAATGAGATTGTGATATTTCCCTTACCTTAGGTCCGACTTGCTTTGTAAGTGTCCGAACCTCCTGTATAATGATTTAAATCATGTTATTGACTAATTACATAATCATATTCATTGTTATTATATCATATATGGTCCACTTATGACTTTATATTACCCGTTCTTTTGTAAATTCATGTTAAAGTAGCGTTTTGGGTAAAATCGTCTCATTTGTCGTTCGTGTTTTTAACTTGTAATTATTCATATGATTACTTAGTTCATGATTACTTAATTCCAGAATACAAAACATAATTTATATATATATTCATAATATATATATTAAATAAATCAGTAAATGGAAAGAAATACACCGTTCATGGAGATGGTAGTCTGTACGTACGCATGAACGTTGTTTTCGTTTCCTTATTGAATTGAATGGAATTAAGTAGATGACATACATATAAATATAAATAATTCCAGTATCATTATTAGGTCATATATTTCATTAGTACTTATTATATATACTTTATAATCATTCATGAATGTTTAATCATTTAGAATGAATCTCATCACGTCGTGGAGACGGTAGTTCGTACGTACGCACGAGCGATGATATCGTTCCCATGGTCGTGGAATTGTGTTGATGTGTATGTATACTATTTCAGTATTAATATAACTTTATAATAATCATATATAGTTACTCATTACACCTTTATACCCATCCAATTAAGGTGGTGGCGGAAAATAGATTACACCCCGGCGTGGAGACGGTATTCCGTACGTATGCACGCGCGGTAATTTCTTTTTTCCGCAGGATGGATAGAAGGTTAATTAGAGTTGTTTCATATTTATAATAACATATCAGTATATAAGAAATACTTATGTTATTACTTTATAATGAAACAACTAAATAAGAAGAAGTTGAAGAAGAAAGAAATTGAAAAAGATCGGTAATGGATATTACCTCTTTTTGACGCGCCTTTTTTTACCCTCCACTTAATGAACTAAAGATGGTCTTTGAAGAAGACCAGGACCACTAGGATAATACTAGGGAAGTGGAGAACTGATTTTGGCAGGGTATGGCCTAGCTTCAAGGCTCAAAGTTGTGTGAGTAAGAGAGGGAGGAGGTGCCCTTTTATAAGGGAGGAGAGGGGCACCTTAGGAATATCTCAAAATATTATTTTATATTAAAGTCAAAATCGGTTTATAATGGTTCCAAAGGGTCTTATTTCGAAGCTAAAGTGGGGATGGGTCGAAATCCTCTCATCAAATAGAATTTAGACAAGTTTAGGTTCCTATTTTAACCTTATCATTTAGATTTAACATTAAGTTAAATAATTTTACTTTTACCGTGTCTTCTTTTGTTCTTACACTATAAGGTTAATGAACATACTATAAGAAGCCAAAATAACCCCAAATTGTTTATTATTAATATATATATCCTTATCTAAGTCATTTTACCGAACCTTAGATTTTTAGGAATAAAATAACAATTAATAATATAATATTTGTTTTAAAAACTATTTTATGTCGATTTTGACACTATTTAGTAACTGATTTTTGTGAAAATCATAACAAAATGATAAGTTCGAAAAAAGTTAAAAAATCAATACTAACATGTCATATTAACCTATAAAATTAGTGGAATTCATAAAAAGTCTCAAATTAGATCTATTTGGGTATTTATAACATCAATTATGTCAATATTTCATTAATAAGATAATTACTGCATCATCTTTGTGTCATAAATAAATTAAATTATATAATGTCTAAAAATTACAAATAAAATACCATTATGTAGGAAATCGTTTTAGATTTCTAATGAATATTTACAATCGAATTTATCTTATGTATAGACCTATATTAAAAATGTTTTAGTAAATAAACATTGATTTTAACTCTTTTAACTCTTCTTTGAATTAAATAATAATAAATGTCCTAATCTAATCCAAGTGGGCCTAAATGGTCATATTTTATTCCTAAGCGTGTTTTTGGTCAAATTACACTTATCCAATAGAATTTGGACACGTGTTAGGGTAATAATAATATCATTTTTACCCTTAATTACCCTATTTACCTTTAACCGTGGTAAAAAAAAGTAAAAAGTTACTATTCACCAAAAATTATTTTCATCTAATTGAACCACATTTTACTTACTGAAATCAACCGTGTCTCTCATATTTTTGAAATTCCACTCACAGAAGCAGTAAATTTAAGTTTTATGAACAATTTGGTTTTTTTTAACTACCACTTAGTGGTTTCACTATTCATAAAAAATTTAAAGTTTTCAGAAAAATACCAAAAATTAGGCCTAAGGTATATTTGATATTATGAACTCAAAAATGATGTCTATTTTACCAAATTCAAAACATATCAGTTGCATTAATTAATTTAAAAATTAATTCCCGTCGTTAAAACAAATAGCGTGTTTTTAAGAGATAATAACTATCAAAAGATTGACACTTGTTTATGTCTGGTTTAAATGTGAAATGACATCCAATGACCAACATTGTATTAAATTGTAAAAATATATTCTAAATATACTTTAAAACCACTCAAATTAATAATTTATCACTATTAATTATTTTGATTAAAAATGTTTTTTTTAATTATAATTTAGTAATTTTCACTATTCATCAGAATATGAAAGTTATCCGAAAATTACCAAAATTTCACCTTAGGCTAAATTCGATACTCCGAATCTAAAAATGAAGTCCATTTTGAGAGCTAAAATTTCTAAAATTTTAAAAGGTGGTTATTACTATTCATAACGGCTAGTTATAATAATATTTTAATAGCATATCGTTGTTTAGTGAAACTCGGTATTCAGTACTACACACGCTATCAAGGAAGGTAACGATTGCGTGTAATGCAAGACAAGTCAAGGATGTGTGTTGTGCAAGCTCCTTTTGGTGTAGCGTACAACACAAGACATTAATAAAATTAAAAAGAATATTTTTCATAAAATCTCGGGTTGTTACATTACTAGCTCGTATTTGTGTCTGAACTCGAGTTAACGTGGTTGGTTAGAGATTTTAATTATTATTTTGGCTTGAATTATTTTATTATTGTGTTTATCAAGATTAAAATGTTCATTTATAGTTTATTTTAACTCATTAATATTATTATTTGATTTTATAAATTCTTTTTGTTTAATGGAATTAACATGGAATCATGATATTCTTCATTTGATTGGGATAATTTTTCATAGGATAATTAGATATTATATTGTGTGTTTATTAGATAATTAAATCTATAAGAACTATTTTAAATACAAGAGAGGAAGCTATAGGGAAACGGTCACAAGAGAATCCTATAGTAGAACCATCATTGGTAGAAGCAGTTTTCCCCACAATTTGAACTCATATTTAGTAAGTTGTTGGAAACCCAGGACTAACGGTGGACTATGGTTCATAATTTACTGTTAATAGTCCATCTATATTCTATAGTGTAGATAGAACCCAATAATAATAAGATTATCTTAATTGGATTTTTAAGGTCTTACACTTATTATATTCTACATAAGACTCAATGGTCTCTACCACTACTTATATAATCGATGGTCTTGGAATAAAATGGTGGGAATCTATAATGAAATATATGTTATATAAGGATATTACTATGAATAGTTTAAATAACGAATGAAGTCATTATTTGTATCTTGAAATGTTGTGTGTGGTGAAGACTTGTGAATTTATGACCTTGGAGTTAGGTTAGAATTCAGTTATAGAGTAATCCAGTCATTTCATCATGTTGGTTTACTTATAACCTTGTATTATTTATAAGGATTACCATAATGCTTATAAGTTATGAATATATTTGTGGGCTGATATTCTGTTGATTTAGATTCTCTAATTCCTACAGAACATTTTTGATATGGTTGATAAGGAATCTATGGCTTAGGCAGGAACCACTAGGAAGATAATATTAGGTAGAGTTTTGGTTGTAGTAGGAGGTAACGAAAGTGTGTTGTATGGTAATAAATTAATGCGTAATAAGGGTTCTCGTGTAATAACTAAACCATTTTAAGTGATTTTAGGGGGAAAAATTGGTAGTTTTCTATCAATGTGTAATTCCATTTCATATTAATCCTATCATATGGGAAACTCCTTGAACATACCATCATTATGTACAATTTGGTCACCAGAATAATTTTTACAAAAGAGTGACCCCATGAAGTAGAGATAGATTCACTGATAATAATGTTTCTTAAGATTTTTCATTTAAATTAAATAAGGATTGATCTCATTATCAGTCTGACTGGGATGCTCATACAACAAAGAAATATCAAGGAGGAGATGGGGGTCGATGTATATATATTGCAATGTATAAACTAGAAGAATCTAACGTATGGATGAATATACTAAGAGGTATAATGTTAATTTAATCCTATATGGTCCAAGATTTATTTGGTAAATTTTCATATCATTATTTAATATCATATAATTTGATTTATGTGTTGGGATTACACTTGGATATTATTTCAGTCATGTTGGTTCTTTCCACATGCCTAGGAAATAAGAAATAACAATGTTTAACATGTTCGTATAGTTTGGTGATGATTGTCGACTACTAAGATATATTTTATTTCATAGTTCATGATCATAATATATTCAACATTGTTATTATCAGGGAATGTATGATCACTGTTAAGGCCGCGATTTAGTATAACCATCATTGAGTTCAATTTATTTATTTTGATGTAGTCCCTCACATCATTCTAGATGAATGGCTTCCATGATTGGGGAGAGCGGAGAAAATTGATCAGTTTTCTTGAAACATATAATTCCAAATGTTAATGATGTTTCTTGGTGTCCTGCGTCATTGTTTGTGCATTCCAAGTCCTGATGTGGTGATTTAGGAGCTTGAGGTCTTTTTGATGATTTTTTAGGTTACTACCCTAAAGAGAGGTTATTCTCACTATTGAATTACTCTCTAGGATAACAAAAAATTCCTCCATATCATATGGGACCCACTAATTTGAAAATATTTAACGTTTAATTGGGGATATAATGTCTAGGGGAGTAATTCATCCTTTTTCACAATGGGATTATCTAGTTCTCATTATAAAGAAAGAATGTTGCAGCATGAATCAATTTGTTCATTATCCCAAGCATAATTAGGTAACTGCTTGAAAAAGATACTCATTACCTATTATTGATGATATATGTGATCAACTTAGAGGATCCTAATTGTTTTCTAATTTTGACCTATGATTGGGGTTCCACGTATTAAGAGTCTTATAAGAGGATGTACCCAAGACAACATTTATTAGCCGGTATAGGCATTTTGAGTACTGTTTCAGGCCATTCTGTCTTAATAAAACCCATTTGGTGTTTATGTATTTGTAAAATTGTATCATTAATTAGTTTTTTGACCTTACAATGGTCTTTTTTTTGGATAATATTTTGGTATTTTCCTAGCTAAAGTAATAAACTAGAGATCTTATGAATATCATTCTAAAAGCATTGAAATAACATCATATGTGTGGGAAGATTTATAAATGTGAATTTTTAACCCAATAATTGCCTTTCATATGACACGTTAATTAAATGAGGGAAATTTTAGTGGATCCTGAAATGATTCTTACAGTGATTTTACTAGATAAGTTTATAATTGTGTTTGATATTCGGATCCTCTTGGTTATAGCTAGGTATTACATGTTATTTGTTCAACATTTTCCCATGATTATGTTTATGATAATAGAAATGACCCATAAGGGTGGTTTTTTATTGTAATGACATATGTCAGAGATATTTTAATTAAATAAAGTTGATCATAAATATAATACAGGTTATGATTCTTATATAATGTGGTGTAGGATATAATTTTTATTATAATGCCATTGGAATGGGATTAGGGTGTGTCTAGATTTAGGGAAAACTATTACTGTAATATGGTACTCACAAACTACAATATAATGATAAGAACTATCCTACCCATGAAAATGAGTTTTAAACCATAATAAACTCCCATAAATCAGAGAACCACTATCTCATTGAGGATACATTTATCTTATATTAAAATAATAAGAGCCTGAATGATAATTTTACTCTAAGTGATCTGAAATTTTGATAGATTCATTGGGTTTGGTATATTAAGATATAAGTTTTAGTATTTCACATAGACAAAGATAAGTTAATTAGGTGGCCGACACATTGAGAATGATATTAATTACCCAATGGTTGAATGAAATAGTATAGGAGAACTATCAAATAAATTTTCTTCTTGATATCAACTTAGAAGTGGAAGAGGATGGTATAAAATTTTTCATAGCATTAGTGGAGGATTATTTATCATATGATGATTGAATTTTATGTTGAAATTTAAAAGTTAAATATTTCCATTGTTATAGAAAAATAATTATGGTTTGTGAGCCCTCATGTGATTTATATCTATCTCCCATTTGAGAATTGTGTTTGTGAGGCTATTTGGTACTTCTATACATCTAACGAAGGAGTTAATGAATTTTCAACACATAACTAAATGATTCATACCCACTTCGACTACCACGATGTCTCTTGATTTGATATTTCAACTTTGGTGGTTGTGGATGGGGCACCCAATTACATACATCATGTCACAATTTCTTATTTAATAGATGATTAAGGAAAAGAACCTATATCTTGATAGATGGTTCACCATTTGGAGATTTTTTTGTCGAAGAGGGATGATATATATATAGACATCAATTTCATTTTTCCATTCACTCCAATTGAGGATGATTCTATTTTTTTGATTATTTATTAACTTATAAAATCAATTTATTTTCATCCTATTAAGAAAATGATGGTGGCGGAAGAGCTTGAAAACATGTATGTCTGAGATATCATGAAGATTCATAGACTATATCCTCTAATTTTTTTTAAAATAGATATCCTAGGATTACATCAAGGTTTTCGAAAGTCTTTCCTGATTTAATGGCCAGCCAATTGATATTAATCATAGTGTTTCACCCTCCTATATATAGGAATATTGAGAAATCCATTCAAATTCTCTAGGATATTATATAGTTGTGAGATCTTGATTTTGCTATTTCATGTGAACAATATATGAATTTTGTTAAATTTTTATATAATAATATATATGAGGATTAAATTAAAATGGATCCTTTTGAATCACTGTATGGGAATCCATGTCAACAGTCTTTGTTTCGGGATGAATCGGGAGAATGGTCATCTACGGGTCTGGCCCTTATTCCATAGATAAAGAAATGGTGTAATTGGTGTAAAAGAGGGTAGATATGGCTTATAGGTTTCATAAATATTGTTTGAAACATCTTATTTTCTCATTTGAGATTAGGGAAGATGATCGGTATTTCATAGAATTTCACCACACTTGGGAAATCATCAACTGGGTATTTACGGTATGTTTACACATAGAGTTTTTAACCCTTTAGAGATGGTTGAAAATCATTTGAATGGGGATTATTAGTTAAACATTATTCCTCTTTAATTTCAATTAATTACATTTTTCTAGTTTCCAAATGAAAGAGGCATGATCTATACCCTTCCCATGTTATTCTTTGGGATCCTTTTGGTCTTTAGCTAGATTACTATGTGATTGAACAAATGTTTCATATTATGGATCCCGGGATATGTTTCTTAATTGAACCATAATTCCATTTATCCATATACTTTGGAAATTTGTATGGGATAACCATGAGCTTTGGGAGATGGAATCATTGATAAATTTTTAGTGGTCTTATAATTTTTTTATTCAAAAATATTTTCAATTTTTGGGGGATAACAAATTTTATGGAGGGTAAAATTTTTACACTCATTTTGTTACATATATCTTTTATTTTCATTTAGGTTTTTCGATTCTATGTTTTAAAAATATTTTAGAAGTAGTGGGTTGAAAATTTTATAATTTGGAGAAATAATGTCAAGGACAATTTTTTTATCCATGTGGTTACTGTGTGATATGGAACTATTAGTTATTGGGGATTTCTGTTTGTATTGATCAAGGATTATATAACCATGCACATAACAATGATAACAATGTAGATGAAGGAATTTTTGGACAATGGTTGTGGAACAATTGTTTCATTGGTTTTCTAGCCCTGTAGTTATTTCCAAGTAACATTGTAAAATATTTTTAAAGGGGAAGAAGCTTCCATGAGGTTGTCACATGGTTTTTCTATCCATCAGACCAAACTGTATACCTCATGTGGATTTTATTAAATTGGAGAATTACCCTAATACCCTTGGTTGGTATTATATAAAAAATATACATAATCCATTATAATCATGAAACATCAACTCATTATCACTCAAGTGGCTTTTATACATAGTAATTTAGTGATTCTCAATCATTTGGGGTGGATATATTAAAGTTATATTTTTGATTACCATATGATCTTTTATCCTATTTTGTGATCACTTTTTGTCTAATTTGACAATTATTTCATTGGATCTCTATAGGAATATGATTTCTGAATCTAGGGGGCTTGATGTGTAAATTATTAGGTATCTATTGTATTAGGACTTATCAGGATTGAATCTCCTAAATTATAATCTCAATTTTCAAATGATTTTTTTTCCATTATTGGTGATGTAGGTTTCACTATTCATGGGTTATATCACAAGGATTTCCCAATGATCTTGTACATTACATTAATTTGAGTTATAATATAGATTTATTTTCAATATATGAGTTCTATTTGGGTAATTATATCATTAATGGAATCAGAAATGAATTGTGAAATGAATTTTCTTTAAAATCATTTTTTTCACATAATGTATTCAATAAAATTAAATAAAGATGATTATTACTCTAACATTGATTTTTAATCTTGGAAATGGTGATTATTTTATTATATAAATATTTTATATAAATTTTATAATGGTTTCCATAAAAAATTGGTGAACATCAAACATTGGGGACCTTTTGTGAGTCAGATTATGGATATTTGAAAACCATAGTTAGTGTGTCACCACTTAGGTTATGACTGTTCTATCGATTGATTTTGAAAGTAAACAATATGAGTGGGATTCAATGGTTTCATAGATCAGCTCTCCTTAATGTTTCTTAATATTTATTCCCAATGTCCGTATCCTAACATATTCATGGTTTATTATATGATAGAATTATTTCATGTCTAGTTTCTAAAATGTTTATCATTTAGTTATGGACATTTTGACTACTTCCATCTATATTTTTATACATTTATATACTTATATTAATGTTTTTTTTATTATGTATCATTTTAAAGAGCAATCCAAAATTATATTCATTGTATAATGTTTTAAAAAATTATCATTAAGAAACACTTCTGGTTTTAATTTTTGAACTAATTATGGCATGGTGATAGACATTATATATATTCATTGTGGTATCATACTGGGAACATTCCTATCACTGTACATATAATATTTTATGTAAAAAAAATAGTCTTTCAGGACTCTGGTAAAGGGGGTGTTTTCTTGTAACTCACTGACTTCTCTTGTAAGATTTCGTCTTAGTAGTGAGATGGGTTGGTGGTGACGTATGGTCGTATGGAGACATAGTTTTCTTCTTTTTTAGTATTTTTTCAGGTTTATAATTTTTAAAAAGTCTTTGAATGTCTCATTGATGTTTACTATTCTTATACAATGTACTTAAAGTTTTTTAACTATTTCCTATCATACAGGATATATTTATTTGGACTCTTGTTGATCATCACCTTAATGTGGCCGACCTTGGTTCATTACATTAATTCTAGGCTATTAAGATTTCGATGATAATTTATTATTAATTTAAATTATATAATTTCCAAAAAAATATTTATAAACTATTAATATTGTCAAAAATATCATATTTATAATTAATTAAAGCTTTTAAATTCATCCATGTTATCTGAAAATAAAAAATAAACATTATCATTCTGTAGAGGTTGTAGTTCTTAAAAGAAATGGCGATGATCTAATTTTTTTTAAAAAATTTATGGGGTTATAAAAATAATATTTATCAATTTATTAAATTAATAATTTTATAATTATTATATTTTCTTATTGATAAACTCTTTTGTTCCATCCATGTAATGTGTTAATGAAAAATGGAATATAACATTCATGGAGGGTAATTTCTAGAAAAATAAAAGAAAACATATTTGTTTTTTGAATAATTTTTTTTTGAATGTATAAATAGTTATATTATAATAGTATAATTTTTTTCCCCATTAACCAAATTCATGTTATCATATATTTGTGGATATATAATTTTTTGATTCGGTACATTAAGAATAATATTTTAAGGAGTGTGTATTACTCATGTGGTGAGCTTGGACATTCCATTGCAGGTCGTATCAGAAATTAAGTGATTATGATATATTATAGAAACCAAGGTATTATATATAGGTACGAGACATCTAGAAGTGGTAAATTGGATAGATTATCATGAAGACTAGAATGTTTAATTTAACCATCTAAAGGATAGAATTGATCTCCTTTTATAATTTCTGGAAAATGGTATTTTTGTAAATACCCATTACATTGTTAATGATGGAATGCCACTATTTAATTGTCAATGGATAAAAAAGAATAAAATATTCAATTTTTCAGTGATATTATTATGATTAATCCATAGGAATTATTTTTTACATATGTCTTTAACATTTTTGAGTCATTTTCCATTAGATTTTTACAATTTTGTGATTTTAGTTTATATCTTGGTAACTAGTTTTGGAATATCTAATTTATGTTTTATTGAAAAATAAAAGATAACCCCTAATAAAAAATTCATCTTTTGTGAACCAAAATAATGACATCATTTTTCCATAATCAGTTTCTTAATTGGAGAAAATTATCTTTAAATTAAAACATTTAATAAATAGGAAAACTATTTATTTTGAAAACTTTACATTGAAAATTATATGTTCTTAGTCTTTTATAATATTAATTATTTCAAGAATGAGTGATTATGTTTTTTAATAAACTTTTAAAAATATAAAAATATTTATAATAAAAAATTAATAATAAAAAAATTATATAAAAATTTATCCTCATTAACAAAATAATTATTTGAAAATATATATTTTACCGTTATCGGGCTCATTAACTTTTATATTTATAATCATAATTTTATATATTTAAATTAAATTAGATATATTAAATAATACGCAAATTATGATATATAATATGAAATATATTTTTCAATTTTTAATTTCAAAATGTGATGAATGCACATTTTTAATATAAACGAATAGAAACATTTTCTAGGGAAAAATATTAAATAAGAATCAAAACATTGAACATCAGTTTTATATATTTAAAATTGTTTTTTCAAGAATTATTTTACGATATATATATATATATATATGTTTTAAAAACAGTTAATTCAATTATGTATTATCATAATGTCATAAAAATAACGGTTCTAGAAAATTCCTTATTTTTTAATATTCACCTAAAAATAAATTATTTTAGAAAAAAACAAACATTCACCTTAAGATAATTTTATCATGTTGAATTGAAAAATATATTTTATTTACAAATTTAAAATTATAAAATTTATAAATTTAACTTTTATATGGAAATATAAAAAATAATATTTTCACTAAAAATTTCATTCTTAAAAGCTAAAGTGTAATTAATGTAATTTTACAGGCATTCATAGTTTATTAAAATATTTTTTTAACATTTTTTTATTCATAAATTTTCTCAATAATATTTATGTAGTGTTTCATGAAATATATAAGTTCAGTATTGCATGTCATGCATTTTTATGAATATGGAATTAATTTTGAGGAAAAAAATATATATTCTAAAATTTCTGGGTGTTGCATTCCCACATAAATAAATTACATCCTCAGAGTTTTATTTTCTAATAACTAATAAAATAGTTAATTATATATTTAATACAGATATGAATCGAGGAATTATTTCTAAGGAGATATTGAATTATTAACTTGGGTTAGTCTAGGAAACACTATTAATTCATAATAGGCTTATTAAAATATGGGGTTTCTTCCTAACCATTTCAGATGAATACACTTCTTTATTGATGTTGTGGACTATATAATCGAATAAATTATACTAGATATTCAATCATCATTATTTAATTTATATATGATAACTAGTTTATTTGAGATATGAAATATAATCTCTCAAATTTTCTTCAATGGAATCTATGTGGAGATAGGTAATCCATTTCCCTACTTGTAATGTCCCTGAATATCTATATAATTATTTTTTAATTATATGTAATTATTTCGAGACTGCTAAATTTGATGGTGTATAATTCTGAGGCCCAGAGTTCATGGAATGATCTGTCACGGTTTTGTTAAGCTTTAATTAGCGTGCGTAAGTAGTTTTCTTGAAAAGGTAGAATAACTCTTAAACGGTTACCCTGATCAAAAATCTGAGGGCATTGTAGCCTTAATGATGGAGGGTTTACCCTAGGTGTGACCTAGGATTAGTCAGCGCATGCCTCTAGTGGAAAAACTCGAAAATGGCATAACCATAAATAAAATTATTAAATAAAATTATTTTATTTTTCAAATGCTTAAAACTCATGAACGGTTACTCGGATTAAAATGTGGAGACCACCACTAAAATCATGAGGGTATGATCTCTTTAGGAATGTACTATCATAGGATGATGCGGGCCAACAGTGAATTTTTTTTCCGTAAATAAAATAATTATGTGACATTTATTTTTTTGTAAATTTCATAACTTTTAAAGGGTCTCTCAGATTGAAAATCTGATGTACCGTTGAGATCATTTGGGTGTGTTCTCATTAGTAGAAGCCTAACCTTGACCAGCATGAGTTGGGGGTAAAGGTAATTAATTTATTGAACTTTTTTATGGTAAATTATGTAAAGGCACGAGTGGTATTTTTTAACATTGGAACCAGTGCTCAGATTAAAAATATGAGGGAAACATTGAATCTGCAGTGCCAAGATTCGGTTAAGTGGGACTTTAATTTGACCATAGTAGGTCTTGATAAAAATTTATGTTCTATGAATTTTTAAAAGAAATGAAATGAAATAATTTTATTATTTTATTTTCTTTCTTCTCAACCAATGGACAAGCAGAGTGTGGGACCTGTGATCTGTCAAGCCAATAAATTTCTTGTCCTTCCAATCCTAAGTAATGATGTTGTCTGTTAATTAAGAAGGTTCCTAATTTAGGAGACCTCATTAATTCCCCACGTTTTTACTTACCATCCCCCTCTCCTATATATATGGAGTTGGGGAAGGGGTATCAGCATAGCTTCCCCATGAAACGAAGTGCAGAAGGAGTGCCATGACACTGGACCCTTAGAAGATGGAGTTGATCCTAGCGAGAGGAGATGGGTGACATTGAACCACGAACTGGAGGATGACGTACAAGCAGCGTCATTGGAAGCATGTTGTGGTAGCAAAGAACACAGACCACCCTTCAAGAACATGAATTTCTCCGATGATTTTAGGTAGGGGGTTTTTTAATTTACACATTTTAAATGATTTTATGCTTCCCAGTTCTTGAATATTATGAAGAACGCAGACCAAAAAACTAATGGTTTGTTCCGGGATTCATTCGATTTTGTGGGAGGTTGTTGTGGGGTATCATTGTGGGGTTTTGTTTGTTGTTTAATAAAAGAAATTGTCAAACCAATTTTATCTTCCCTTTGATCATGAGCTAACGCGGAGGGCTCGGGCCTAACGACCTCAGACCAAACTCTCGGAAACATCAGTACCCTTTCACCCTTTGTGGAAGATCACCGGTGCGGTGGCCCCAATCGTCTACGAAGGAGGAGACGAGCCAAGGCATGCCGCAAGAGGTGGCCACCGTAAAAAGTCATGGAGGTCATCAGAACGGTTAGAACCGGCCTTCCATGGAGGAGGTGCAGCCCTCCGTCACACACTTCTAGTGTGCAATGGGCCGCAGCTCATCCGATGCGGTAGTCGAAGAAGGTGGCGGGCTCATCGGCCAGCCACCGAAGGGAAGGGTGGCACGCCGTCACGCGCCGCCGGGGAGTAGGACGTCGCGGACGAAGCCACAGTGGAGGAGGCTAAACCCGAACCTCCATCTGGTTCTATGGTGACCGGGCAGCATCCACATGGCACCTCCGCTTTAATGTCCAACCATCCTTTGGTTGTTCTGTATTTCATGGGAGCTTCTCCCCCGAGCCGCCTGACTGAAGTCACGCGGGCTGTACCCAATGCGGTCAGGGCGCCCTCCTATGGGATGACACCAATCGGGCTGCGCCATGCCACACCATGGGCCAAACTACCATTGCGGGCTTCCCATTTTACAGAATGGGCCGTACCTCGACCTAGACCAGATCAGTTCGGGACAGGTCGTGCCGGACCCAGGCCCAGAAACACTTAAAGGGCCTTAACTGGACAACAGAACATTAGTTTTATAAACCCTCTGAGGCATTTAGATCCTTCACTGAGATTTACCTTTTGACTTAATCCATTAGATTTTTGGAGAAACATGGAGTATGGCCAGGTTGGATCGCACCTGAATCTAACCGGGCCGTCGGCACTGAAATGCCAATGACGCACAGATCGGGCATCCGATTGACGCGCTGTTTGTTGCGTAGGAACCCTTATTACATGGAGAATCATAGTATTACTCCTTTTTGAGGCACTATTCTAGTTTTTATATGAGTAATTTTTTGAGGGGTAGTTCTCCCAAGCACGCTACGTACGGAACCCTATGACTAGCTGAGACTTGACGACTGCTTATTTTTCGACTCTATGTGACTCGATGGACCAGTGGAGAGCACTTCCGTGAGATGCGGCAGACCCATGGTACTTGACAGGAGGAGTAACATAGTAGTACATGGTGTGGGGAACCTCTATGTGACATGGAAAACCAATGATACTCGACAAGATGAGTACCTCAGCAGGCCACAGTGGCAAGAGCCTCTGTGTGACGCGGCAGACCCACGGTACTTGACAAGAGGAGTACCTCAGCAGGTCATGGTGGGGAGCACCTCAGGGTGACATGGAAGATCCATGGTACTTGACAAGATGAGTACCTCAATAGTCCATGGTTAGTGGGAAGCTCCTCTGTGTGATGCGGCAATCCCACTTAAATAGATAGAGGAGGAGTTCTCTAGCAGCTGAGGTGTTCGAAGTGGTGAATGGGGATGTTAATTTTTATTATCCCTAGAGAATACAGTGTATGGATATCAACATTCATAGCGATCTTGTGTGGGTCAGCATCATAATCCTTTTTCACTATGTTGTATACATGGTTGAGTTGAATCTTACTTGTGTGGTACTTTTATCTTTGTGGTTCTATTTTTGTGGTGATAACTGTGTGGTACTTTTTCCATCATGGTACTATCTTCGTGGTCATACATATTTGGTGCTTTTACCTGGGTGGTACTTCTATATTCATGGTGTTACCCATGTGGTACTTCTACCTTTGTGGTGTTACCTTTGTGGAATACTTCCATCATGTATGATATGAGTTTATCTCGATAAATTATATATATGAATCAAAATATACCTAAGTAGAGTTGATGTATTGCTTTTTGGTTTTTCCTTTGTGGAACATTATGAGAACTATTAGGTCTCGGGGTCCCTACTGAGTACCATTATACTCACCCCTACATGGGATTCACCTACACCTTGTTGTGTCTTGTGTAGACGACGTACAATATTGATCGAGGATGAGGGAGCTAGGACTAGACGATGCTTGGAGGTGGACCATTTTTCATGACATGACGTGGGGACTACTAATCATGATTTGTACCAACCCTTCATGTAGGATCCATGTTGGATGATCCAAGAGATAATTTTTATCTTTTCAGTTATTTTTTAATTTTCAATTGTACATGTACTTTTCAATTTGGGCATGTATTTAAGACCCTTTTCTTACAACACTCTTTTACTACAAGTGTTTACATCACAGTTGCTTCTTGTTGTTTTCTCAGACAATGTGTCCATACATATTTAAAGGAAATGCCTTCCCATTTTAGGTAATATGACTTTCGGGGATAGTCGCCATCCCCTGGCCTATGGAAGGCGGGCTTGGGGTAGTTACAGCACGGGCCTGGGGGGACGGGTCAGGAAAAACTGGTATCAGGGGAGTCGGTTCTACCAAAAAACTAGAACTCAGATATTTTAAGTGTGGAAATGGTGTTAAGAATTATGAATGTGGTTTTTAGTTGGAGGAATCTAGTTTTTGTGCATCAGCTGACATATCCATACACCAGTACCCAGAATTCTGATTTCTGACTCAGCGCACAAAAAAATGATTGCATTTTCTTTTTGAAATTTTTTTCTTTTTATTTCATTGAGTCAACTCACCAGGTATAACATAATTACCATTTCACACTTATTGCTTGTCAAGATACCACTATGTTGAAAGCCATATAGGATTTCCAAAAGAGTACATGATGACGGCCCACCGAGTGATGAGGCCTTAGTGTAGGGCCCTCTTATGGTGTTAGCACCGTCGGTTGGTGCACCAATAGCACCACCACCCATTGGGTAGTAGTTACCCTCAGCCGCACTAGATGACAGTGCACACCGACGTAGTGCGTTTCACGAGTTATAGTGGTAGAGGCCTCCGAGGTTTCAAGGCGAGACAGATTCCCAGGCAGCTGAGAATTGGATGGAGGCTATGACTAGAGTTCTTCACCTAGTCGAGACACTAGTACAGAAGATGGTGATCTTAGCAACAAGTCTTTTTCAGCGGGTGACCATGGGGATGGTCCGCATAATGATGACACTTCGGTATGTAGACCATTTCTTGAGATGGTACCTTCAGATAATGTTCCAACTATACCAGTGCCTACTGGTCATTAGTTACAATCGATGGTACTAGTAGAGGACACATGTAGTCTTAGTGCCTTACACGTGTATCAGCATCAGATACCCATCATGTTTCGTGATGAGCCCAAATCACAGGCAGCTAAGGATGGGCTTGAGGAGGTGGTCGAGTTTTCAGGGCACCATTTGATCAGATGGTTGTCCTAGTAGAGAGAATTCTACGTGACTTAGTAGGATGATGACAGGGTTTAGATTACCTTGATCTTGCGATGAGGTGAATTTTCTATGAAAAAACTTGAGAACCTTCCTCAAAGAAGGGGATCTATTTCCATTACGATCTAAGGGATGAGTGTTACCTAGAGCTTATATAGCTTCGACAGGACAACATGTTCGTAGATGATTATTCATCGAGGCATACCGACCATCCTAGGTACTCGATGAATACATTATGGTTAGTGCATCAGGGATCGGACCTCCGAATGAGGTGAATTTAGGACATCGGAGCCATCACAATTCCTCTATGAATTCCTACTTATGTTAGGGTGCTACAGAGAACCTTTTTGGTTGAATGATCGTCAGCAAATAGGATACAATCAGAAAATGTTAGCAGTGGTAAAGCAAGAATCTGGCCCCAGTCTTAGAGGCATAGGTGTGTAAAATGTTTCAGGTAAAGGAAGTGATAGGAGAAGATGAATCTGCAGGGGAGTAGATGAATCTGCAGGGCAGCAGACGTGGACTTGGAGTTAAGAGAGAGGCATGAGTTGGTGAAAATTTCGACATGGTACGACCACCTACCCAATGTGTTCCACACATGGCTCAGGGTGGTGGAGGATAGGGTATGGGAGTTTCTACATGTAGTCAAGGGGTGTGACCCAAAGGCTCCAGTAATGATTAGAGGTATGGTATGTGTCTACTTCTAGATTTTGTATTAATAGACATAGAAACTAATCATTCTTTCTTTCCATGAATCTTGTTCAAGACCTAGAGTTTCCAATTAAACTGTTGACTTGACCCTTACGTCTAGAGATAGATTTTTGAGGAGACACAATAATCACACTTAAGACGATAGTGTGATCTTACCCTTGAGGCGAGAGTTTCATTTGGAACCTCATGGTAGAATTATTGAGGTCGTACGATGTTAGTTTGGGTATTGACTGGACATCCACAGTTCATACACAGATTGACTGTATTAGTAAAAAAGTTTTTGGTTTATCTACAACATTGGAATGGGGTTTTCCTTGGATGTAAAAAAATAAATCCCAAGAAGCAAAAGATTCACTCATGCATAAGAGGTTGAAACCAATAACTCTTGAGTCATCCAGCCTTACCCTCGTGGCAATGTGAGTTTTGGGTTTTCAGTACCCAAAATAAGTGGTCGAGTGTGGGGAGATCATCTCAAAAGCTATTTCCAGGGTTATCTCCTCGGCGGGAGAGGGAATTATTCTTTTTTTGGGTACTGTCAATGTTTTGAACCATACTTCTCCAGGGTAGAGTCACCCTTGTCATCTTTCACAAAGAAGGGGGGCCTTTCCTGTGGATGGATAAGTGTCAGCAGAGCTTTCAGAAGGGGAACGTGGTAGCAGACTCAGTCAACAAGAGGTTTGTTCTACAACTACTGAGTGAGGCATTAGAGAAACTAGTCATGTTCTGGATATGCTTCGTTCATAAAGATAGAGCAGCCTACCTACAGTCTATGACTTTCACTCCCCCAAATCTTCAATAAATTTGGGGGGGGGGGTACAACTTTAGACATTGACTGTGAGGCCCAATGTGCTCAGATATACTGAGGATGGTCTTATAAAAGATTTTCTGAAGGTGGGGAGCACATCATACTCTTCAAAGGATGCATCATGGTACCAGTGACGCTTCAGAAGGAGGTTTTGAGGGAGATCATACATCCCCTTTAACGGTACATCCTAGAGTAGCGAAGATGTACCAGGACCAACGGCTTCAGTACTGATGGCCAGGGATAAAGGAAGAAGTGGAAGAGTTTGTTTCACAATGCCCCACATGTAAGCAAGTGAAAACTTCTCATACCCGACAGAAGTCTTATGCTGACAGGAGGAGGGAGACCATTTCATCCTACGGGTCTCACCTCGATGAAGTTTGTTGAGATTTGGAAAGGGTGGAAAGTCATCTCTGAGGTTAATCGGACCATTATTGGTTCTCAACAGAGTGGGAGTGGTGTCATACTATCTATATCATTCAAACAGCTGCAATGGGTGAATAATTTTTTCCACGTTTCGCTGCTGAGGAGATGTGTGCATAATCGATCACACGTTATCAACTAGTACGAGTTGAACTTTGATGATGGGGTGAATTTTACAGAGTTCTCATTGGATATAGAAGATCAACAAGATGATTCCTTCATGGATGGTGGATCCCTGTGGTGTGAGTTCAGGCTGCACTAGGACCTCTAAGAGAGCACATGGGATTGGGAAGCTCAGATTCATGTTCAGTACCCCCATTTGTTTTATTTTCCTTCATTTTGCTTTTGGGGACGTAACACACTATTGTGGGGAGAATGTAATGTCCCTAAATTTTTGTATAATTTTTTTAATTATATGGATTTATTTCAAGATTGAAAAATATGATGGAAAAAGTTTCTAAGGCCCGAAGTGCCTGAATGATCCATTGAAGTTTAGTTAAGCTTGATTTAGCGTGCGTACGAAATTTTCCTAAAAAAGTTGAATAAATCTTGAAAGGTTTCCCATATCAGAAATCTGTGGGCACTATTACATTCAGGATGGTGGGTTTAACCTTGGCGCGACATAATTTTTTTGGGCACAGACCTCGAGTGGGAAAACACAAAAATGGCATAACCAAAAATAAAATAATGATATAAAATTATTTTATTTCTCAAATGCTTATAACTCATGAATGGTTACATGGATTAAATATACAAGACCACCGTTGAACACGTTATGGTATGCTCGCTTTAGGAAGATTCTAACATTGGTCGGCATGGGCCACTAGTGAAATTTATTTTTTAGCCGAAAAAAAATTAATTGACAATTATTTTATTAAAAATCCATAACTTCTTAACGATAACTCAGATTGAAAATTTGAGATTACCGTTGAGTTTTTTGGGGGCGTGTTCCCATTAGGCAAAGCCTATCTTCGATTGACATGGGTCGAGGGTAAACATAATTAATTTATTGAACTTTTTAAGGTACGTTTATTAAACACGCAACGAGACTTTCTATATATTGAACCGATTCTGGAATTTAAAATCTGAGGGCACCATTGAATACACAATACCACGACTCACTTAATGGAGGCTTTACATTGATTGTACTAGGTATAGAGAAAAAGTTACATTTTGTGACATTTTATAAGATATCAAATGAAATAATTTTATTATTTCCTTTTATTTTTCTCCACCAACGGACAATCTGAGTATGGGACTCACAAAGTGTCAATACAATAAATGACTTGACATGCTTATACTAAGTAATGACGTCGTTGGATAATTATGAAGGTTTCTAATTTATGAGAGCTCATTAATTCCCCGCGTCATTACTTACGCTCTCCCTCTCCTATATATGTGGAACTTGGGAAGGGGTATCAGCATAGCTTCTCAATAAAACAAAGTGTAGAAAGAGTGCCGCAATGCCGAATACATAGAAGATAGAGCCGATCCCAACGAGAGGTGATGGATGACACCGAACCACGAACAGGAGGACAACGTATGAGAGGCATCCTTGGAAGCCTGTTACAGGAGCGAAGGACACTGACCCACCTTCAAGTGCGGGCATTCTTATGACGAATAGATGTTGGGGGTTTATTCATTTACTCATATTAAATGATTTTCCTCTTCCCCGTTGTTGAATAATATAAAGAACATGGACCAAGAGAATAACTGGTTGATCCACAATTCCTTCGTTTTTGGAGGAGGTTGTTGTGGGGTGTCTTTGTGGGGGTTCTTTTTGTTGTTTAATACAAGAAATTGTTAAACTCATTTTATCCTCCCTTTGATCACGAGCTAACATAGAGGGTGAGGGCCTAACAAACTAGACCCAAACCCTCCACAACATTGTTACCCTTGCACCCTCCATGTAAGACCATCAACGTGGAGGCACCAACCGGCTATGAAGGCGGCCACATGCCATAACATACTGCAAGAGGAGTTCACTGCACAATGTCGAGGTGGTCATCGGAATGGCTGGCAATAGCCGACAGTAGAGGAGCTGTTGCACACTGTCGTGTGCTGCTAGTGTGCAAGGGGATGCGGATCATCAGCCACGATATTAAGAGAAGGGTCCCGGCTCATTGGTCGACCGTAGAAGAGATGGGTGGCACACCGTCGCATGCTGCCGGTGAGCAGGAGGCTGCAACTGAACCCGCACCTTCGGTGGGTTTTGCAGAGACCAAACGATGCCCTGTGGCGTCGTCGCTTCAAAGACCAAATGACCTTTTTCCATTCATGATTCCGAGTGAGATGCTCTCCTCAGATGCCTCGCGGATGAAATGTGGGCCGCTCCCTCCGTGATCGGTCCCCCCTCCTGTAGGTCGCCGCCAGCGGTCTAGGATGCCTTCCTAATGGGCCGCCGTCAGCGGGTCGGGCTGCTTGCCCAGCGGGCCGACGCCAAGTGGGTCGGGCCGCACCCCACTATGGGTCAGGCTAGGCCACACCCCACCACGAGTCGAGCCACCCCTTTTGCAGAATGGGTTGAGTCCGTCATGACCTATCCCAGACCGGGTTAGTTCGACCGGGTCCGACCGGACCGAACCCCAACCGGGCCTAGAAACTCATAAAGGGCCTTATCTTGAGAACCAGATGTCTGTTTGATGAACCATATATGGCATTGAGATCTTTGGAGTGATACAGACCATTTGACCTACTCCATGTGAGTTTTTAAAAAACATGGAGTACAGCCGGGTTGAATCACACCTGAATCATACCGGGCCCTTGACACTAAAATGCCAATAATGCACAGATCGGGTGTTCGATTGACACGCTATATGTTACGTTGGAACCCTTATGAAATGGAGAATCATTGGGTTACTCCTATGTGTGACTTTTTACTAGTTGTGATACAACAAATGGCTTGAGGAGTGGTTCTCCCAAGTGCACTACGTATGGAACCATGCGACTGGCTGAAACTTGACGCCAGTTGATGTTTCGACTCTCTGTGACTTGACGGCCCCATGGGGAGAACTTATGTGTAATATGCTAGGACCACAGTACTCTACAAGAGGAGTAACTCAAGAAGGTCATGGTGGGGAGCGCCTCTGTAAGATGCAACAGACCCACGATACTCGAAATGAGGAGTACCTCAGCCTGCCCCTGTGGGGAGCACCACTGTGTGACGCAGTAGACCCATCGTAATCGACAGGAGGTGTACCTCAGCAATCCATGGTTAGTGGGAAGAGCCTCGGTGTGACTCGGAATGCCCACTTTACTCGATAGAGTTTGAGTTCTCCAACATCCAAGGTGTTCGATGTTGGGACTAGGGATGTAACTTGTTACTATCCCTAGAGAATCACATGGCTCTCTATCATCATTAATAGAAATCCTCTGTGGGTCCGCATAATAATATTGTTTCTCTGTGTTTTATACCTGGTTGAGCTGAGTCTTACCTGTATTTTACATTTACCTTCATGGTACTATCTTTTTTGTGATACCTGTGTGGTAAATTTCCCATCGTGGTATTATCTTTGTGGTAATACCTATGTGGTACTTTTACATGTGTGGTACTTCTATTTTCATGGTGTTACCTATGTGGTACATCTACCTTCGTGGTGTTACCTTTGTGGTATACTTCCCTCATGTATGAGATGATTATATCTCGATAACATAGGTGTATGTATGGGCATATAACTAAGTAGATTTGATGTATTGATTTTTGGTTTTTTCTTTATGGAACTTTAGGAGACATACATGGTCTTAGGGTCCCTACTAAGTATCGTTATACTCTCCCCTGCACGGGCATTGCCCGCACCTCATTTTGTATTGTGCAGACGACGTACATCATTGATCGAGGTAGAGGGAGCCAGGATGGGATGGTTCTTGGTGGTAGACCATTTGGGGTGACTTGACGCAGGGACTACTAATCGTGAGCTATACCTCCCCTACAATTAGGATCCCCGGTTGACGATCCGGGAGCTACTTTTCTCTTTTTCAACTATTTTTTACTTTTCCAGTGGGGCTTTTATTCCATCCCCTTTGGACCGGGAGTTTGTACAGGTTTAAAGGCAATGCCTTCCCATTTTAGGGAATATTCCTTTCGGTGCTAGTCTCCAGCCACTGGCCTATTGATGGTGGGCTTGGGGTATTCATGGCACGGTCCCCAGGGGATGGGTCGTTAAACTAATAATGTAAAATTCATCAAAATTAGGAGAACTAGATATTAAAAAGGAACATTTCCATAAATATAAACATGGAATACAGTAATCATACCATTAAAATTTTTAATGTAAAATTAAACATCTATTAATATAGGTGATAATATATTATATTCAGAAAGCATACTAGACATAAAGGGTTGGGTTGATCAATACAGAAATAAAACACACACATTTCATGGGTGGATGATCAGTTTTCTTAACACCACATTAATTTTGGAACTCACTTCAGTAGTTTTAATTTTATTGTATTCCCTTGTTCCCTTGGTAATAAAATTTTTAGATGTCTATCATCACGTTTAGCTCTTATATTAGGTACTTTATGTGGGTAATTCCCATTTTTACAACATTTAATACATTGGTTTTTTAAAAATAAATCATGATTTAATATTTTTCCATTCATTGAAGTCATTAAACTCTTATTTTTTTAAATATGTTTCTATATGACCACATTTACCATAGAAAAAATATAGTATAGATTTGTTTTCAAATTCCACTGTGTTATTTTTCCCATATTCATTATAGGAATGAAATTAATTTCATTTCATCATCATCTCCATCACCTAGATATCCATGAGACTCAATAATTACATTCTTTTGTGTGTTTGGAAACTAAACTAATTCCAAATTATTAATCATAACACTCAATAGCTAGTTTGGAAAAATAAAAGGATTTTTTATGCCAACTATTATACTATTAGATTACTATTGGGTACAATATCATTGTTGACCATAGTATCAATTATTATCAAGACTCCTTTAGGATTCAATGATTAAAAAATACAAAATGGGGTAAAATGGGGGATGAATAATGAACATCATAATAGTATTATCTTAGATGGACTAATTAAAAACCCAATATCAAAATATATTACTCTCTAAAACCATAACACATGATTTCAATGAAACCTAAACCACTATTAGTTCAGTCCAAGTCTATTTATTTTATGTTACCTCATTCTCCTTACACTACTTTCTTAAAAAATTTAATCCACTATAATATATTTTAATGATAATTAAATAGACTAAATTATATCCACCCCATGAGTTTCTTGTTATGATTATAGTCTTAGGCCCACTCATTGTGTACTGAGTGAAGATCGAGGTAATATTCCATTGAAATTGTTCAAGGTAATTACCCGTAGGTGCATTTTTTCATAACCACACCGAATTTATAGTATTTTTTAAGAGATTAGTTTTCTAGGAAAACCACATACTCAAAACATCATAATTTTTTTTATGTTATCCTACACATAGACTTATCACAAAAACATATCCATAGCATTCTAACTAATGTTTTATCATTCAATTCCCAAAAAATAAAAATAATTCCTAAAATATAATGACACCATTATTTGATATCAACTATAGTGACTGTAGATAAATAAATATTTATTTTATATCATTTTAAAAAGATGGAAATCACATCTCAAAAAATGATCTCACAATACAAAAAAATAGAATGTTGTTTGTGTTTGAGGATTAGCTATATATGTAATATATTTTACCATACTTTTGAATATTTACATTTAATTGAGACCCACTGGATGACTTCTAGACTTCTCTTACGTTATACTCATCATAAAAACCAATAGAACATAAACATTAGAAAGGGGTGAGATCAAATTCATATTAAGGTAAAATCATATTAAAGGATAATTGTGAGACAATACAAATATATTAGGTGGATAACATGATATCCAAAAGATAATGATCATCATCTTAGAAACATGGCATATAGATATGATATTATAAGATTACAAAATCCTAAATATGTGGAAACAACATAAAATTTGATATCATATGAATTTTTTAAGGCTCACTTACAATAATACATAACATATTTTACTTAGGAAACATAATTAAAAACTATACATGAAATATCATGAGATGAAAAATTATATAATGTGATGGAATTATATATATGTATGGTTTCACCCATCAGATAACAATATGTTCCTTGGTTAACTACCTAAAAACAATATATAGTATCTAATGAGATGATAATATGACCCATTTTATTAGATGGATATATAATTCATGACCCACCCATGTCATCATATTTTCTATAAAAATAATTGTGTTGCATTATAAAATAATTATACATAAATAATAGGATTGATAAAGCTCATAGAAGGAAATGGGCTTAAATAAATTGTCACAAATCATAAATTATTTTTCTATAGTGAGGATTCTAAATAGTAGAAGGAATTTAATCATTATGGAAATTCATACTTGAATAAATAATAAAATTTATTTATCATGTAGATCTAATTTAGTAAAATACATGTTATGTAATGGAAAAAAATAATACAAATGAGTTACGTAGGTGATGGTTTATCAAATGGGTAAAGGATTTTATTTAAAAATGAAGGGGATAATTATGTTCCATTATAAATTAATTGAATTAGGATGGGTTTCCATAAAATAATGTGGTTTTTAAAAATCAATTTGTGGTTTCCAAAAAATTTTATGTATAGTACATAGAATGAAAAAATAATTATCTGTGTTCCCTAAAACGGGGTATATTTAAATCTCGGAATTGTTAAGGGGTCATAAAACATGTATTATCTACAAATAAGAAAGGTAAATATATGGGATATTATGATATATACTAAATATGTGTGAATTAAATTTTATTAATATATTTTAAAATGGATAAAAATAAAGAGAATATTTAATCTATGTGTAATAATGGTGGTTCAGGTGAACCCTTTTATGTTATAAAATACATTTATTGAAGTCCATATAATTAAAAAGTAAACAAAAAATTATTTTTAAAAGAGGAAAAGGGAATTTTTGTGTTTAAAAAGTATAAAACATATTCGGGATTTAATATATAAATGAGATAATTAGAATGAAATGAGAAAATTGACATGTTGGGGAAAATGTAGTTAAAGTGGATGATAATTACTCTGAATGGTGGTATACATTATAAGGAATAAATTCATCAAGAAAAAATATTTAAATTTTAAATTCAGTTTTCTCAGTGAAGAATATTAGTTATAACGAAATAAAACACATTAATGTAATTAATCACTCACATAAGTAATAAGTTTCAAATGAAATGTAGTAGCTCAAATACAATATGTTTGTGTTAAAAAAACCCTTACAACATTGTAACATATTGAAATGAAAATCCATGGAACATAGAACAAGTGAAGGAGATTTAAATACAGAATATATTATCAAATTTATTGAAAAAATATATTAAATTACAACATATAAACAATATATAATTAAGGAAATAATGGTGAATATGAATCATATCTCTATGAAAAAAATTTGAGATCCAGAAACCCTTAGATTAAACCTGGATTCATTTTGGGTGTGCGCATAATGTCCTGAATAATTAAATTCATTTTATTAAAAACATTTATAAAAAAGGTTATTGTATATTTAATTTTATATGGTCTATTTATTATCATTTATTATTCAATTATCAAATAGGTTTTGTTAATTAATGTTACTTGAGTTGGTTTGGTAATTTTCTATAAAACATTCTCTCTATATTAACTGTGGAAGAATGGGTTATAAAATAGATTCAAAATATACATAATTTTATATTTATATGTACTTTATTATTCCATTACAAATAAATTTATACATTTCCCTAGGTTTTCTTAAATTGGCCTCAAATTATGTTAGGTATCTCTATAGGTTCATTTTAGGCGGTTAAGGTTACAATAAAATTTTATTATTATTAAAACATATATAATTTACAATACTATTGAAAGGTGTCGGAGGTCTTCACAACCCTCAAAATTAAATTTATTAACCTACACAAATATAATGGTGCATGGTCGATCCTCATAGAAGATAGATGAGTGTTCAAAGTCTTTTCAAAGAAACAAACCACACTATTTCCAGCATGTGGTTGAACATAGTTTTTAGATTTTTCTTTTCTTTATATATTTTAAATAAGCGGTATATAAGTAATAATAATTTTTATTTTATTATATATATAGTAATAATTATTATTGGGGAGTTAATTACAATTTGTGCACACATAGATAGATAAATATTCTTCTGGACAGTAGGTTAATAAAAAACTAATAATATTGATTGAAAAAGTAACTTCTTTAGAAAAATTATATTGAGTTGGAATCATCAGAAAATATTTGATCATTGTCTCTCCCCAGGAGAATAATCACACATATTAGTGTTCGAAATGTTCTTCATAACTATAACACCAAATTGAAAAAAGAATATTGAAAAAAAATCATATTGGAACAAATATATCAACTTTGATCCAATAGTTGAAGTTGAGAGTTTAACATATGTATCCATGATTTTTCTTACTTACAGATCATTGGATTTCGAATTAAATTTAAGAGGTGAAAAAACAATTAAAAATTTATGATTCAGAACTGATCTCACTGATCAATTCCAGATCTTGAAAATGATAATTTGTAGAGAAGCAGAAAAGATTGATCCATCACATTAAACTTACCCAAGCGTGATTCATTTATATAGAATTCATTGAAGAAATTAAATATTAACCATTCTATTTATAAAAAATAAAAATATGGTAGAAAAGAGAAGAGTTCATCCTCTAAATCTCTCAATATGTTGCTCTGTTCTGCTTCTCCTAGTGCATCCATGTCTCTCCATTCTATCTTCACCATAAAGAATGTTGCTTCCACTCCAGGTTTGCTCATCTGTCTAGATGAAATGTCGTGAATCATGCTAGAGATCCCCCACTGCTGCTGCCTCTTCTCCTCCTCAAATCTTATACTGTCATACTCTCTTTTTCACCCACATCCTCCATTAATTTAGGGTTTTTCTTCAATGTGTACCCACACAGGTGTACTTTTTCAGGTTTCAAAAGTCCCTTTAACATCTCCCATGTAACTCCTAATAGTTGGTTGGAGTGAATCTGGACAAGTTTCTTTCACCTACATGTATCAACATAGAAAATAAAACTATTAAAATGGTTAAAAGAAACATAATAAAAATAATTGAAAACACTTTACTTCTATACTTTATTATTATTATTATTATTTTATATAACTCGTTAATATTTATAAATTTGGTTATTATTTATTTATTTTATTTTATTTTTCATGGTTCATTTATTAATTATTATAATAATTTAATTAACACCATTAAAATAAATATTTCAATAATGGATTTTAAGATTAAAAGTTATTACAGTATTAAGTTAATTAATTAATTTATTTAATATTATTTTTATAGTTATTAATTTATCAAATAATTTTATAAATTTTTATTATTATAATTAGATTGATTTATAAAAATTATTGTTCAATAATTAATTAAATTTATTAAATCAGTTTATTTTAATTTTATTTATAATATTTTTTAATATTCTAGATTTAAATATATTTTATTAAATTTAATTATTTTATATTTCATTTAATTATTATTTATATAATTTTTATAATTATTAAATATATTATAGTTTGTTTAATTAAAATTGTATCCCCCCAACTCTTTATCTATCGTGCAAGGGGGTTATCTGGTTTCTGTAGAGACATTTCGGGGGATTCTCCCTCTTGGTGTCGGCTTAAGTGTGGCTGCTCTTCTTACTTCACCAAAACACATCAACTTCAAATTGCTCCTCTTTGAAAATTGGTCCAGCGGTGGTTTCCTGCTCACAAACAGCGGCAGAACATGGTTCTCGACCTGGTGTCACTTGACTTGGCATCACAGACCCAAGATTTATGTCGTATCATCCTCAGTCTTATGTTGCTTGGATTCCTCCTCCTATAGTTCGGTGCGACGATGGCGGATCTCCACATGGTATACATATTGGTGACTCATTAATTAATGTACAAACTGAAAACATAAATCAATTAATTAAATAAATAAAAAACTAAAACATAAATTAATTAAAATAATTAAATAACTAATTAAATAAATACATAAAAGATCTAAATTAAACTAAAATTAAAAACTAAATAAAGAAAATAAATCAAATAAAACTAGATTATTATTCTATAAATTAGAAGAACACCATTTACATGACATAATTATGTTATTATTGATAAATTCACCACCTAAAAAAATGATTCTAATTAAACTAATTTGGAAAATATAAATATTAATGATAATAATGATAAAAAAACATTGTTAAATGGGAAAAGGAATGGCGAGTGAGGTGAACTGCATCATTAACTCATTGTGTCACTGACAGTAGAAAAGTGTAGTAATAATGAGGCCAAAAAGAAACATTGGATGAGTCAAAAACAAAAAAAGTGGACAAGTAAAAAGATGTCTCCCAAGTCTGATGAGTAAGTCAAAAATGTAAAAGTGGCTTCTCTGCAAAAAAAATGTAAAAAAGAAATTTTAAAACTAATAATGTAATAATGTAAAAATATCTTTAAACAAATTAAATTAAAATTAATAACATTAAAACCAAATTAAAAATAAAAGGACAAAAATTAAAACTAAATGTATAATCAATAAATTTTATTAACATCACCAACAAAGAGAATATTCATATTCTTATTTTAGATTAAACAATATAAATAAAACAATTAATTTAAAATAATTAAACTAGTAGATAAAACTAATAATAGAATTTATTATGATTAAAAATAAATCAATAATTATTAAATTAAAGTTGGAATTAATTATATACGGTAAATTGATTAAATAATTAATGAATTTCCAGAAAACACCAAAACATAATAAGGCATCACGTTAACTTCTAAAAATTATAATATTTGAGAACATTAAAACTAGTTTCAGAAAACCTTAACTAATTAATAATACAAAAATCTCAATTCATTATAAAAAATTATTAATTAATAAATTTAGTTATAAAATTACAAAATTGTGAATATTTAACAAATAGTGTAAAATTAATTAATTAAAACATTAAAAACCAATTTTAAAGATGTGGAAAATTCAGTAAAATTAAGGCCACATCAAATTCATCCACACTTAAATATTGTTTTTCCAAAAAAAATTCCATGTTTATTAACATTGAAAAAAATAAGTGTGTATTATTACTCTTCTCAAAACATAACATGTTGAACAGTTTAAACACAAAATGACCTCCATGTTGAGCAGTATGCTTTTAACATGAAATATCAAAAAAAGTCTTGTCTAAAATAAACACCTTCTAGTAATTAAAAATTTAGTGAATCATCTACCATTGAGGATGTCCTAATTCATATATGATTCTTTCTAATGGATCATTTCAATTCAAGATTATGTTCAAAGTTTAAGAGGGATAAAGGTTAAAATTGTGCAAAATTACAAACATAACAAAATGAATACTGTAGTTTGACATTCACTTAAGATTGAAAAGGAAAAAATTAATTTAATTTTTTTGAATCACCTTATTGAAACTACCTATATGGTACCATACAAACCAATTTCCCCCTTCTTTATATGAATTTCATTATAACCCTCACCAAAATGAAATCATTTTTTAACCTAAGCACTTTATTTTATTTTTCCCATGCCATGTATCTTGTACTAAGAACTATGAATGTGAAATTGTTCATTATTATACAAATGTATTTCAATTAATAGAAACAAACCTAGTTCATAGGGTCTCAGAGCATCATAGTGGGATCTCAAATTCCAAAATTTCCACAATTTTATGAAATTCATAAAATAAATCATTCAAATTGGCTCACTAAAGTGATTATTTTTTAATAATTAAAATAAAACAATTCCCCTAGTAAAAGTAAAAAATATCTAGTCCCTAAAATTATGATCTTAACTTCACTAACAGGTATCCTGTATCACTCTCAAAAATAGTTCGAAAAACAAATTTTCAAAAATTCACTAACTAGGTTCACTCAACAATCATCTATCCTCACGAGATTAAAATTCAAGGAAACTCTGCTACCAAATGGTATAGCTCTAAGGAAAGACTCAATTTATGTACTATGTGCAACCAATAGAATAAAAAAAATTGAAATAATTTTTAAAAAATTGAATATTTTTTAAAAAAGTATAAATATATAGGGATTTGATGGGCTTTCAAAAAATAAGAGCTTAACTCAATGTATGATGAACCCCTCACCCCTACTTAAAACCCATATTTGTCCCTAAAGGTGATTTATAAGATGGAGAACGAATATTTTTACTATTACAGTTCCAAATATATTTCCCATTATAAAAAGTTATTACATGTTTAAATGGTATCATTAAATATCAAACATAAATGTCCTTTCTACAATAATTGTTTTACAGAACCACATGAATGCATCAATCGTAAATTAAGGCAGTGATGGAGACCTTCAATTAAGATCCAATGGATGTTTTTGAAACATTAATTTACACAGGGTAAAGGGTTTCATAGTTCAAAATTTTGGATTCAAATAGATGTTCAGTATAGAAAGAAATACATACTAAAACACCATGAAAATGAATCATATTCCATAAAAATCACAAATAACCATCCTCCATGAACCCCAACACTTAATTTCTAACATTATAGTTATTTATCAAAAAATACTCAATTTTCCAAAAAGGAATCACATGAAGAATTATTTTCAGCAATAACACAATAAACACAACAATAAAATAGCATAAAACATGCAATATAAATTTTTGTATAGAGATATAAGTTTAATTTTAGGTATAGTGATTAAAACATCAATATTACCCAGAAGAAATAGAAAATTAATAACTCATTGACATTACCACTAGTGAGTCACTCACAGTAGTTTATTGATGGCCCAGGTTCATTAGTGAGTCATAGAATCACTGAGAGTTGGGGAGCAGGGACTTATTAGTGATTTTTTAAAATTAAATGAGGAGAAGAAAATTGTAAGCATTATTAAGAGTGAAGTACTTACCTGAATTACATTTTTTCATTAATGCCAAATATGGGAATTCCACTCCTCTAGTATCACAAAACAACATCTTCATTCTGGCTAAGAAAATAAGAACTAGGATAAATAATAAATTGAAATAGGAAAAAATAGCAAGAAATAAATCCATTATTAAAAATAAAACAAGAACTAAATTAAAGGAGAACATGAACCATTGGATGACTCCCAAGAAGTACTATGTTTAAATTACATAGTTATACACTATTTAATTACAATTTTTGTTTTAATAAATTTTACTTTAAATAAAGAAAAATTATACATTTCTTCACATGCATCTCTATATTTATAGTCCCCTACCGAAATGACATAGGACCCATCATAGTCATTAGGTGGGTGTGGTTTCATCAGTAGAAACCACCACATGTTTTTGGACCAAATGTTTTTAATAAATAAATTATAGTTTTGGGTAGAAAAACATAAGTAAAAAAAAGAAAATTCTCATCAATTACAAAATTCCCTTGGTAACACCCTTTAAAATTATTGAACTACTCAAGGGAGTCATCAATCTGAGAAAAAAATCATCACTCAAATTCTACTTTTTAATGGATTCAAAGAAATTATGTTCGGATAAAAAGGAGTGAACTCCCTAAATCCCTACAAGGATACTTTTATGCACATACACGTTAATTTCATACATGGCAGTAGTCTTGTCCACTTCTTATATAAATTCATATTTTTAATGATTTGAATTATCATGATGCGGCAGTTGAGAAATGGGTGCTTCATGGGGTATAGCATTATAATAACATCTATCTTTCTCAACATCAAATTCAACAAAATTAAAAAAAGGGTGCTTATGGTTGAGTTATAAACAGAAGGTTTAGGAAGTCATTAAATAGTATACTGAATAGAATCATGAACATTGGAACTCAAATTTGATTCACCCATTAGTCTACTCTCAGCATATAGTTGATATTTTTCACCTAACAATGTTGAGGATGAAGGTAAAAAATAGGGAATGAATTAATTTTTCTTTTATCAAATTCAGGTTTAACAATATTAAAAATTTCATCCAAAATATTCTCATCAATTAAGAATCATTCGACATCAACTACTTCTGAAAAATTTATTCTTTATAAAACTTGTGTGGGATAAATATCTCTTTTATGTTCACTATCAAAAATTTTACTATCAAAATCAATGATGGTTGACTGTTCCAAGAAAATTTCATAGGGAGAATTGATCAATTCAGATTCAACAAATTAGTTATCTAGATTTTTCAAATTCAATCAATTTTTCCGAGGTTGGCCAACACTGTTTTCTATATTAATGATCAATGTTTCATAAAAGTGATTACTCATAGAATATGCCAATGAAGGCTCATGATTTATGATTTCTTAAAATATCATGCCATCATCAACTTTATACATCATAATTTCAGATATTGATAGGTTATAATTATGTACAATAGGAAAAGTAATTTTCAATTTAGGTTCATAAATTTCAGATTATGTGATTTCCAGTTTATCAATATCATCCAAAATATTCCCCAATTCATGTTCAGGTCAATTATTGAAAATTTCAAAAAACATGGGTGAAGTGTTTTTATGAATATATAATTCATTGTTAATATTATTTTCAACTAGGGTGGTATAATTTAAAATGTTTCTAAAATAGTGAACCTTATAAACTATTGGAACCAAGGACATGATTGGGCATTTCTTTTAAATGTTAATCAATTAATTTTAAAAATTTCAAACTCAACTGCACATAATTTCTTAATAGGATCTTAAATATTGTGTTCTTGATTTATTTAGTTGGTTATTTCCATATTTGATTCATTATATTAAAAATCATTAATTTATAAGGTTTTTTTCCAGGTTCAGAGTCACTCTCCTTTTAAATTTTATTTTCAAATCATTGATAGACATTTTCTTTTTCACTAATTAAGCTTCTACTTGATCTTTAAACATATTTTATAATTCTAAGAGTATACATTGTAGTATTTCATGTTTTCATAATGCTCTTGATAATCTTTAACTTGAATTTCATGGTTCGGATTTAACATGGTTTACTAAACATCCACCCTTGCATCCATTTTAGATTCAATTAATTAAAATTTTACTAGGATGTCAGATTGGGATTTAAATTGTTGTTCCCCTTCTTCAATGTATGTATCCTCTTGTGGATGGTTATAGACAAACTTCCAGGAAGTGTTCTTATAATAGCCACAACATACACAATATAAATCACAATTTTTCCAATTCTCAAGTATTTCCATTATTTTATGAATTAGATTAAGCACACACAATCATGTTCAAATAACATAATTTTGATGTTCAACACAAGAACCAGTGAAGTTCAAATAAAAATTTTAATTTTTTTTTTAATTTTTTTTATTTTGGTTTGTTTTGTTTTGTTTTATGTTCTTTTTTAGATTTTTCTAACCCTAGTACCCTAAGAGCATACCTTCCCCAGAAACGACAAATTTTTTTGAAAGGATCTAGAGGTCTTCACAGCCCCCAAAATTACATTTATTAACCTATACTAATATAATGAAAAATGTTATATCTACAAGGAAGACATGTGAGCATTCAAAGGTTTTTCAAACAAACAAACCACACTATTTTTATAAGTGGGTTGACCTTTCTTTTTAAGTTTTAATTTTTTTATATTGTTGAATGAAGTACTGTAGATATAAAAATGATATATATTTTATTTTATATATAGAAGTAATTTCTACTATAGATTAAAGGATAAGAAGAGAAAAAAGAGATAGAAGAATATTCCTTCAGACAGTAGCTCAAAGAAAAACTAATAACACTAGTTAAAAAGATAACTTATTTAAAATATGCTATTTAGTTTTCAATATCGAAAAATATTTGATCACTCTCTATCAGTAAGATAATAATCACACTAATTAGTGTTCTAGAGGTTCTTCATAACTAAAACACCATACCACAAAAGGATTTCAAAAACATGATGTTGGAATAAATCACACCAATGTGATCCAACTATTGAAATTGAGAATTTAAGAGACACATCAATGATCTATCTCACCGAGAGATAATGAAATTATGAATTACAAGAATATGTGATTTTTTACAAAAAATATGATTTGGAATTGATCTTGCCAATAAATTCATGATCATGAAGATGATAATTTGTAGAGGAGTAGAAAATAATGAGCCAAAATATTAATCTTACCAAAGCATGATCCAATTAAATAGAATTCCTCATAAAAATTACTGATTAATTATTTTAATTCCATATAGATCAAATGATAGTAGAAATGAGATGAGTTCCCACTATGAATCTCCAAATATGCTACTTTGTTCTGATCATCCCGGTGCCTCCATGCCTCGCCTCTTTGTATACACCCCAAAAGATGTATCTACTTTTCTTGGCATGCTATTCCCTTTGGATGAATTTTCATGAATTATGTGAGAGATCCCCTACTACTTTTGCCTCTTCTCCCCCTTAAATCTGCTACTTTCATTCTGTGTTTTCACCCACTACCTCCACTGACATAGGTATGTTTTTCAATGCGCACCCATAGAAGTGTAATTTTTCATTAATCAGATATTTTTTAACATATCCCATGTAAATAACTCCCAATAGTTAGTTGGAGTGAATCTGGATGGGTTTCTATCACCTGTAAGAATCTGCACAAAAAAAATTAAAATATTTAAAAGAAACATAATAAAATGAATTGGAAAAAATATACTTCTATAATTTATTATTATTATTATTTTGTTATATAACTAGTTAATATTTATTAATTTGTTACGTAATTATTTATTTTATAATATTTTGTATAGAACATTTATTAATAATTATAATTAATTTATTAATATTATTAAAATAAATAATATAATAATAGATTTTAAGATTAAAAGTTAGTATATTATTAAGTTAACTGATTATTTTATTTACTATTATTTTTATAGATACTAATTTATATTAATAAGTCTATAAATGTTAATTATAATAATTAGATCGATTTATAAAAAATATTATTTAATAATTATTTTATTTGACTAAATCAGATTATTTTAATTTTATTTATAAATTAATTTTAATATGTTAATTTTAAATATATTATATTTATTTTTTTATTTAATATTTATTTTTATTTTTATTCAATTATTTATTATAATTATTAAATATATTATAGTTTTATCTAATTAAAATTTTATCCCCCCAATATACTTCTCCTGCTCGCAAGGGGGGGTGTCGTCTGGTTTCTGCAGAAAGTCATTGTGGCAGCTTTACCCTCCTTCTCTCTGCTTCAGTGTAGAGGCTCTTCCTACATCACCATGGTGTGAAAAAATCATACTATACCTCTTATCAACTCGGTTCGTTTTCAGTTCCCTACTTGCAAGCAACAGCGAATTGCAGTTCTCAACAAAGCGTTGTATGGCTCGGCCTCAGAGGCCCAGATCTATGGTGGATCTGTATCAGTGTTATGAGGCGATGGTTCCTCCTCATACTGTTTGATGCAGTGAAAATGGATCTCCATATGGACTACATATATGGAATCTTGCAGACCTCCCTGAATGGTGATCTCTGGGAAGAATAGGGTCTGACTTGAAATTTGGAGTGTCATTTCATTCAATTCTGAATCTGATCTATTTAGTTATGGTGTGTGAATGTGCGTGAATAATAGTATGGGTAGTGACTATATTTACTGAAAGGAAGGTGAAATGGGGAAGAAATTGGGGTAGATCTACAATAGAACCAGATGGTGGAAGAGTGGTTGCAACAACAAGGTACGGAAGGGGTTGTTAGGTGTGGCTAATGATGTGTGGTGTGAAACTGGGGAAGATGTTGGTGTGATGAAAAATTGGGTTTTCAGTGTTGGTATAAAGATTAGAGAAGTAGAGAGTCAATGACTACAAGACCCTGAGAGAAGAAATGCATGTCGGTGAGACTGATAGGACAATAGATTCGTCGGTATCTCATGTTTTGTTGACTGATAGTATGATGGAGGGGTGTATCGGTGTCGATGACTCATAAATTAATCATTAAATTAAAAACATAAATTATTTAAATTAAAAAACAAAAAATTTAATTAATTAAAATAAATAACTAAATAATTAATTGAAAACATAAATCAGTGAACATAAACTGAAATTAAAAACTAAATACAGTAAATAAATCAAATGAAACTATATTATTATTTTATAAATTTGAAGAAGAACATTAGATAACATAATTATATTATTTTTTGTAAACACAGTAAATAACAAAATTTATTAAGATGAAATTAATTTTGAAAATTTAAAAGATAGTGATTAAAAAGGATTAAAATAATATGATCAAAGGGAAAGGGAACAATGAATGAGGTGAACTGCATCGATGAATTAATATGTCAGATTCAATAGCAAAGGTTAGTAACAGTGAAACCAACAAGCAACTTTTTCTTAGTAAAAAATTTAAAAAATGGAATAGTAAAGAAATATTTCCTTGATGTCTCATCGCTAAGCCGAAAATGTGATATTTTTTTATTCACAACAAAATAAAATTTAAAAAGAAAATTTAAAACTAATAATTTTAAAATGTTAAAATATCCATAAAAATTTAAAAGTAAATTAATATCATGAAAACCAAATTAAATAAAATATAAAAATTAAAACTAAATGGTTAATTAGTAAATATTATTAACATCACTAACACATATCAGATTCATAATTAAATTTTAGAATAAACAATCTTATTACAACAATAAATTTAAACCAATTAAATTAGTAATTTATAACTAATAATAAAATTGATTATGATTACAAAAAACAAATAAAATTTAAATTTAATTTCAAATTAATTATATTAGGTTAATTTATTAGTTAATTATTTAATATCCCTAAAACACAAAAAATTAAAAAGTTATAATGTTTACATATTGAAATTAAAATATTAGAGAACCTGAAAAGTACATTAAGAAAAAAATAATTAATAAATAAGAAAAAAAATGAAATATTCAATATAAAAACATATTAATTAATAAATTTATTTATAATATTATAAAATTTACAATATTTAACAAAAAGTGTTAAATTAATTAATTAAAATATTAAAAATGAAGTAAAAAGATGTAGAAAATTTAATAAAATAATGTCTACATCAACTTTCTTTAAAAAAATTAATCTTTTCATAAAAATTAGTTTTATATATTATATAAATTTTTAATGTTATCCATGTGAAGTAGAAATGTGAAATTCAATGTGTCATTTCGTAGAGGCAGTACTCTTTACATACATGGGAATTCACTAATTTATCATATAATAGGAGGGGTGGAAAAAAATTATTTTAAATTAAAAATCATAATAAAGTTTTTTTATTATATTTTTAATTAAATGAATCTATTGGAACAACCATGTAATTATTTTATGAAAAATAAAACTTTTTGTTCATGGAGGTGGCAGTCCAGACAAATGCATGATGGCCTTGTTATTTTTCAAATATTTAAGGAGGAAATTAATGTAATTGATATTCAAATAGTAAAATATAATTTTAGAATATTAAACACATTGATTTTTTTTATAATTTCATCAACATATTATATTAGGGATTGGAAAACTAAAATGAATTTTTTAACGAATAAGTATTACATGTGTATGGAGTTTGAATATTCTCTTGAAATTATTCTAGGAAATAATCGGATTATGGTTGCCTATAAAGACCAATGTATTATGAAAATTTAAGAGTCTTATAGGATATGTGTTTTTTTACTTTCTAGAAAATTTTAAAGGTTATGTGTAAAATTAAACTGTTGTAAATTATCTCTATTTATAATTGTGGGAAAATGGCACTTTTGTAAATACCTATTATTTTTTCTATGGTGGAATTAAATAATTAAAGGCTCAATGATATTAAAGTGGAAGTGATAATTTTTTTGGATATATAAAAATTATAATTCCTCAAATATTAACTTTAAACATGTTTTAAATTTTTTTTGATTCTTTTACCATTAGATGTTTACACCTTACAATTTTTGTTTTTTACCTCGGTAACAAGTTTTAAACTAAGTAATTTATGTCATATGAAAATAATATAAAGTAACCCCTATTGTATAATTTTGGTATTATTAAACTATATTTAAAATCCATATAATCTAAATCCACTTATTAGTAATATAAAATTAACTTTTAAAATAAAAAATTTAACATTTAGAAAAAAAATTGTGGGGAAAAACTATTTTTACTATTAAGTGTTCATAATATTATATAACATTAAATTCTAATAAAATTGGAGAAAAAATAATTCTATACATTCATAAACATAATATTATAGTCTCTATATAATATATATCATTATAATTTATTTTATTAAAATTAATACATTAATAAAATAATTCTTTGAAAATAACCCTTTAACACTGTGATAGTCATTAACATAAATCTTAACATTCATAATTTTGTAAATAAAAATGGGATTAACCATATTAAATGAAATTAAAATCCTGATTTATATTATAAAATCAATTTTTTTTATTAAATTTATACATGTGATGAAAACTTCTTTTTCATAGAAGAAAATAAAAACAATTTTTAGAGTAAAATATTTCATATGTTTCAAAAACATTAAACACGGGTTTTATAAATTCTGAATAGTTTTTTAAATGGTTTATATTACTTTATATATATATATTTATTATAAAATAGGTTTCAAAAACTCTTATTCCATTCCATATTAAGATACATTCATAAAACTGACAATATTAACAAAATCAATATTTTTTACTATTCATGAAAATATCAACTATTCCTGAAAAATATCAAAAATTATCCTTATGATAATTTTGAAATGATAAATTATAAAATTTTGATAATTTAAAAAAATCAAAAATATAAATACATATATTTTAGTCAAAATTATAATGAAAATGTTTTTTATTGAAAAATGTCCTTTTAAAATTTTAAGTTTAATTAATCATATTTTGTATGCATTTTTAATCGATTACAATATTTTTATTTAATATTTGTTTTATTATGATAATAATTTATTAATAATATTAATTTTATGTATCATAATAGATTTTATATATGTTTTATGTGTTAAAAATCTAATAAACATTGTATTAATTTTTATAAAAATGTATTCTGAAATATTAGGTTGTTACTCATACCCCATTTTCCTACCAACCAGGTGTGGTGTCACTACCTCACATAGTCCCACATAATTTTTGGATCCATTTTTAAGAATTAATTATTACTCATTAACCAAATGGTTGGATTTATTTGACCAATCCAAGGTCATACGGGATTGAGCCATTCCGCACACACCTACTCAACAGTCCAGTTTCAATCCATTTAGGTATTCTATTGTTTTTTATAGGCCCCAAAATTATACAAAAAATATAAAAACTAATAAAAACATCTATATATGTTAAACAATTATAAAACATTGAGTACCTTGGGTGGTATCATTAGTGAATTAAAATTATTTTAATTTTATTTAATTTTATTGGAAACATTTTCATATAGAAATAAATCATAGTAAAAAAATTAGGAAAAAACAACTAGAAATCTAGGTACATCCATGGAATTAATAATTAATTTGGATGAAACTATGTTTATAAAATGAAAAATGCATACATTTTTTGAAAATTTTTTGTATTTACTACCCTAGATAACTAAACTATGATCCATTAAATTTCTATATCCGAAATCCCTCTATCACATGTGTCAATTCCTCTATATCTATAACCAATCCAATAAAATATTCTCCCATTACATCCATTTTTTCGACTACTTTACCTCCCTTAAAAATCATAAACTCACTCTCAAGTCATTGAACACATTCATTTCGTTGTAGGAACCAAGTACCAGCCATAATTCTATTAGGTCATGACACTTCTACCTTCATAAATGCATGGTTTTTTATATTATCTTCATAATAGTGATGCAACATATATATATTGTCAAAATCCATTTATTTTTATTGAATCTCAAGGACTCGATACTTCAAATGAGGTTGTATATAAATTATTTGTTATATAATATATTCTTGATGTAAATAGACCATAAATTAATAGTTAGAGTAACAAATTTATTGTTTTGTTAATTAATTATAGTCACCAACGAGCCAGTACCTATGTGGAAAGGGTTCTTTTTTGGCATCCAAGAGACCCATGTTCAAAATTGGGTGGAGGGGAATTTCTAGAGGTACTGTAGTAAAACTGTAGATTTACTGTAGCAGTTACTATTTGGTACTGTAATAGCAAGAACTAATCACGCGACTTGGGCCTTTGGGCCACCGGTTTGGTCCTACGGGTCTCAAGGGCCTTCATATCATCAAAGGCCATTAGGCCACAGGGCATTCTGACCATAGAGACCATGCAGTACCCTAGTACATACAGAATATTCCCTAGATGTGGAAAAGATCAACAAGAGTAGTAGCCACAAGAACCCGAGCTAACCAGATTATAAGAATGAGAGGGTATGGTAGCCTCTATCAGGACCAAGCACTGTGTAGAATTGTATGGTTCATTGCTAGCCAATCATCAATGCTAGGTGGGGATCTGGGTGATCATTGACGCAGAAGCAGGGGAGGGGCAGTTCTAGTGGGTTGGGCCTACGGGTCATGTTATAGGCATGGTATGCCTCTGGGCCTTCGGTTTTTGTATTATGGGTCAGTTGGGCCTTGTGCATTGGTCCTATGGTTCATGTACAGGTTATCCTTCAACCCATAAAAAGGGTATTATACAAAATAAAATAAAAATAAGGCCTTCGAGACATTCGTGTAATTAATTATACTCTAATGAAACTATTTATCCAACATTTTCCTTTTAACTTATCATTAATCATGTACATGTTATAGTTATTTTTGTTATAATATTTTGCTAAATCATGTAAAAATTTTATTACATTCTATTAATTTTTTTCATGGCTATATGATTACTATTTAATTATTTAATATCCTATGAAAAATTTTAATATATTAATTTTTTATTAGATATATATTTTTTATACTATGATAAATAATAAAAATAATATAATAGTTAAAATAATATCAATCAAAATGAATAATTTAAGTATATAGGGTCAGTTTTTTGTTACCCAAAATAATTATAAATATATCATGCCCATTTATTTTGACATCCCGAGACTGGACTCCCTTATCTGGTGAGAAAAACATATTGTACAATTTTTTTATAAAAATTAACTAAAACATATATAGTCGTTTACACAAATTTTTTTATGTTAATGATATTAGGGATTATGAAAAACCTTACATTATATCATATTATAATTAGTACTATCTACAGTCATTTATTTGGATTCACTCTTGTTAAATACTTAATTAAACCAAACACCTTTGGAGCATTTAATGTGTATGTGAATAAAATTTTTAAATGTAGGGTGAGTATAAAATTACCCTGTTATGTGTTTTTAAAAATAATCTTGCTATATATTGATAAATATTGTACAAACACATTGAATATGTCATACCAAATAAAAAATTAGAAACAATAAATACTTTCCCAAAATATTGTATAGGGGTTTTCAAAATACAATCATAAGAAATCGATTTCAACAACTAAAAAATTATATTTTAGTTCTGAAAAAATTTTCATTTCAATCTATGACAACCTTCTAAATATATAACTTTATTTTTCATTAATGTTATAAAACTATCATTTTAAAATAATACCTTCTATAGAATCATATGATACATGAAAAAAATAAGAAATACACGGGCCACTAGAAGTATCACTATTTGGACAATGTTCCCTTGAGGTTGTGGGAAAACTATTTATTCTTCATCATTACATTCGATACCCAGGTGAAACATTTTATACAAATAATTTTTTTAGTTTCTTATTATCATTTTATTTCTACTAAAACATTGTTTCAGAAACTAAAAAAATTATTTTCAAGATAAAATAATTTTATATGACTTTAAAAATTGCATAATCTATTTTTAAGATAATACAATAATGGTTAGGAGAAATCCATATTTCACAATTAACACTTATAAAGATTAATGTGAAGAATGAATAAAAAATATTAAAATTTCATAATATTTATGGAATTTTAATAATAATAATAGAGTATGAAAATTTCTATAAGTAACATTAACATCCAAATGTTTAAAATGGAATTTTATGCATAAAATTATAATTTTAATGTTTGTATGGAACATGTAAATAAATTTCCTTAAATAAAATTTTATTTTAAAATTACATTGAATGATAATGAATTTTTCCCATTATTTTGTTTTTTTAGAATAAAAATGGACTATGAATTTTAAAAACAACATTCTTCCTACAGATGGATAACACAGACATCAAATTAGAATTTTCCAAACAATACAAAAATTTCCTTTATAATGATAATTTATAAGATTAAAAATAATTTCATTACAGAAGGGTTTTGAAATCAATAAATCATAATTTTTTTTAAAAAAATTACCCTTAGTTTACATAATTTTAGCTTAAACTATATCTTAGGTGATCTTAAGTGGTTTTATTTTTCTCTACTTCTTATGTAGGAATATGAGGAGTAACATATGAGGAGAATATTTTTCTGTGGTTTTATAAGTTAGAAAGAGGATATAATTAAATATAATATAAAGGAACAAAATACCATTTAAATACCATCAACATGTTTCATAATTTTATTTAGTTTTTAAGTAAATATAAGGAATTTATTTTTAAAATATAATGAAATTCTTGTCTGGTTATAGGATTCAGATGTGTGTGTGTGTGTGTGTGTGTGTATTCAACTTATCCAGATAAGATCAGGATCAATGTTTAAACTTTATCTTGAACACGAATTAATATATATATATATAATCATGTAAATAAAATTTAATTATTATCTAAGAGGTTCCACAGATAATATTTCAGAATATTCTTCAAATTAAAAATATGGAGAATGTTATATGTATATATATAACCCATGGCCTCTACTGTCTGACTAAAGGAGGAAAAATACGAATTTGGGAGATATTAAAATTAATCGTCTAAAATTATTTTTTCATAAATATGATTGTTACATTTGGTTATGTATATTTATATGTTAATCTTATATTCTAAGGTTATATTAATCTTGGTTGCGAATCTATCTTAAAATAAGACACCACCCATTGATATTGTGGTCCTTGATATGTATTTGGAAGATTTGAAGGATCATGCATTAAATGTAATGATGTGTGTGGATTTAATTTATACAAACATAAGGAATCAAATGATAGTAATGGAATATATGTTGAGTGATTTTCGTAGACTTATGCATCAATTCCTTGTAGATCGAAGACTTAGAGGCCTATCATTGAGAACGATAGTGAAAGTTTGAGGTGGAATTGATATGGGATGTAAATTTAAGGTTGAGGATAGAAATAATTCTTGAAAATAATAATAATATGGAGTAGAGGGGTTTTATAATCAGTTTGTGGTTTATCATTACCCACGAAGGGATCCGATAGATGGTGTTAATCAGATTAGATTTCTATGTTGTAAATAGATGATTATAAATGTGGGTGAGTTGTACCTATATTCTACAATACCACATCAAAAATTTTCTCTTTTTATAACATTAATATAATTTAAATTCTCCCTCCAAATGTTTTTCCAATGCACTGATAGATCGACACTGAGAACAATACTAACACTCACACACCACAGACCACACCACCCCATTGTGTGGTCCACAAGCACCTTATAGGTGATATGCATGGTCACCATCCTATATTTGTGTAGGAAATCACATTATTACCACCATGTGGCCATCCATAGTTTACCTCTCAATTTTGGTTGACCCATAGGTCACCATATGTGTGTTCGATGGGTCCCTTGGTTGGCTTATTGGTAGGCCATTTTTTTGTAGAAGAACATTTTAATTTATACAGTATATTTAAAATTAAAATTATATAATTTTTATTTTTATCACTATTTTATACATATATGTAATTCATTTTACAAATAATATTCATCAAATTTCTAATAAATGATTTCTGTTACTACTTTTCATGACACATTTTATATATTTTTAATATTAATTATAAATTTAGTTTTAGTAGAGATTCCTATAATTATACTTAATGTGAATAACACATGAAAATTATACAATCTCAATCAAAGAATTATAATTATTTTTAATTTATTTATGTCAAAATTTTATTACATCTATTTTATAAATTTTCATATTACCATTTTAGAAGTAAAAGTTTTAAGAAACATTGAAAAATAAATAAATTACACATATTCTAGTGTTTCTTACTTATAAGGATTGTTCTTATTTTTCCACTAATATGCATCATCACTCACATTCCTTTTGTATGATTATTTCTTATGGATGATCCTAATGATGTATGCTATGATGTTGGAATTCTAATGTTTCTTGTATCATCTCCTACTTTTTAATGATTATTTTTGTTGGTGTAATTTTAACATAATTAGTTGCATACTCTTATAAGGATATGTTTTGTATTATATTTTGATTGAGTGTATTAATTTATATAAAATTCACTCTATCCAGATTTTATGAAGACTTATTTTTTTATCATTTTTTATATGGATTTTATACATTAAAAATATGGGATATTAAATTTATAGTTTTTAAATTCTATAATTAATCGACTGGGAATATTAAAAAAATTAGAATATTTAAAAAATATTAAAAAAAATTTATATAAATATTATATTATAATAAAAAATTAAACATATTTGTAAGAAATAATTTTTCTTATATTAAATATTAAATTAATATTTGTTTGAATCATAAAAATATTATACTAGAAAAAACCCCTTATTATAAACTATAATTTCTATTTATGAAAATATTTTATTTGTTTCCCATCTGTACTTATTGTGTTGATATATAAAATTATTTTATAAAAATATATTTATTCATATAAATTTTATAATTATGTTACCACTATTTATACCTTCTAATTTTCATTTACCATATAACATTATTTATTTGTTTTTATAGTGTTTCGTGTAGAGAAATTAAATAAAACATGTATTTAATTAAGGACAAAGTTATATTCTACCCAACATAAAACAATATCATCGTCAAAATTTATTATATGGGAGAAATATAGTGCGATTAATTTTTTATAATCACATCTTGAGGTTCTCACATAGCCTCCTCAATCTTATGATGTCTTCATAAAAATTTGACCAGATGAGTTTTCCTGTCTCACTACACCTTATCTCCTTGACCTAGAATATCTACTAGTTTTTCCTCATATTAGAGATCATGATCTAGGTGAATTGATTTATATATTATCACATTTTAGGTTTTTGGTATATATTTTTTCATGGTAATTACATGGAAAAAATTGTATAAATGGATCTATGTGGAGGGGGAAAAATTAATTAGATATTACCCTAAAATTGACACGGATTTTAAATTTCCTGGTGTAACTAGGGCTTAGACTCCCATTATTCCCATGTCTCATAACTCAATTTCATGAAGATATTCAAAAAAACACCTTATCACCAAAATAAAACTCTATATATCATTGATTATAATATACCTAACACTTATATTAACTATTTGTATACATTCAAATATCACTTAATAGTATGAACCTTATCTGTTATTTAGTTGACAATGTTTGAACCTATCATATTCTTCTCTCCACTCTATCCCATCATGTTGGAGTCCTACATATCTTCTAATATAAAACCTCATATGATTCCATATGATTGTTATAATGGAATATATTTATATATGAGAACTCTTCTAGGGGATTTTTTTGATCCCAATGTCCATGTAAATCCATTGAAGATGATATTGGCATATCCTCAAGAGTTTGATGTATCCTATTAGACTAACCATATATCTAAGGATGATATGTAGTGGTAAATCATAGCTCCATCTCCACAGATTTATAAATACTTCTCCAAAATTTCATGTTAATCCTTGGATCCCAATTAGATATAATGGATATTGGTACTCCATGAAACCTCCCCACTTACTGTATGTATGTCATGTTGAGTTAGTGATAATTTTTCTTTTATAACAATAAAATACACTTAATTTATATGTTTATATAGTATAACTAGTGTTTAATTTTGTTCTTTATATGTTTTTCTAAGTCCAACGATGATTTCCATGGTGGCATTTTATCGTTTCCATAATGGTATTGGTAATGGTTTTAATATACCCTTACATTTTAACATTCTTCCTTAACTTTCTAGAATACCATTCATTAGGATATTTATTCTACACTTTATATATCTCTATCTTCATACTATCACACTAGATGTTTTGTATCAAATATCTATTCATCTTTGGGATTCTAGGATGGATATATAAGGATGAGGGATGAGCATCATCATAAAACCCCTTCATTGATTTTTTCATTGATGGGACACACATCTGAGTTCCAAACCTTGAAACTCATTATTGAACTTCGACATATTTTCTACCCTTTTTGTATATATACATCATATTTTTGGGATTTATTGATCTTTATGTGGATGGAAGTTTTTTCATATAATTCATAAATATATAATTTATCTCCCTCTATTATGACCTAATTATTCAGCCTATTGAAATCCATTATTATTAAATTTTTTAATCTTCTTCATGGATATAGGAGGTTATCTTTGAAGTTCATGTCATCAACCACCTTATTTTTATTCCTTGAGTTGTAATGTATTAAGATATAAAAATATTTTATCATCTCTAACCATATCCATTGATACATATTCAATTTATTCTATGTGAATATATTTTTCAAAAATATTTTGATTGGTATAAATATAAAACTTTTATCCATAGAGATAATGTCACCAAATCATAAAAAATGTTCGCTACAACAATCTCTAAATCATGCTTCAGGAAATTTTTCACAAATGTCTTTAATTTTTGTGTCACATAATTAACAACCTTATCATTTTCATGATAATGAAACCAAACCCATTTTTGAAAGAAACACTTTATATTACAAACCCCATCATACTATAAGGTATTATAAGTAATGAATTAGATACCAACCTCTTTTTGAATCCCATAAAACATTCTCCACATTCCACTATCCAACATAAAATTATATAGGTTCCAAGAGCAGAGAAAGTAGTGTTGGGATGGTGACCAAATTTTCTTTTTACCATTATTGATAATCAATATGATGTCTGTTCCAACTAAGAACATTGTGACAAATGCATTGAATCAATGATCAAGAACATGATAGGCTACTATGAACCAAGAGAGATTAGATCAAAACATGATGTTTAAAATTAATTTAATTAAATAATAATTACCTCTATGGTTATTTTTCTTTTGTAAATGTGTCCATCAATAGATCTCCAGTGTTCCTGCATTGTGTTGTAGAATCAATGTGTAGGATTCCTCTAGTGGTGATCCACACATATTCCACGAATCTCCCAATGTCTCTAAAGGAATATTCAAGTGTGATAATGAATGATCCTTGTACTTACATCATGCGTCGTCAATCACCTTGTGAACTACTTCCACAATGTTCTCCTTTATCATTTGGAGGAGAATCTCTCTCGTTCTTGAGTGTGTTCTTTGAGAAGAATGAACACTTTATGCTTGAGATCATGTATCCAATTCATTTTTCACACAAATTTTCTTATCTATACCTATGGATAAATGAGATAATAATATAACCGAGCTTTTAATTCACTAGGGTAATAAAAAAATAATTCTCACAAGTTTCTTTAAATATTTCATTAATCCTAGTGAAACCCCATGTCAAATAATAATAGAAATATTATTAATTCCTAACATGTGCTTAACATGAAAGTTTCTCTTATATATTATCTAATAAAATAATATTTAATATTATTAATTATTTACATACCATTAAACATGGTCATCCAATCATCCTCAATATTTATCGGTCCTTGAATAATGAATATTTATTTTTTAAATAAATATCAGTGCATTATTCTATAATAAATAAATAAATATTATATTCCCTGAAATAGAAAATAAATATTTATTAATATATTCTTTCTAATAACTATTTACAAAATAAATTCTATTAGTATTACATGAGTAGATATTAAACCATAACCGGTAATAATATTTATTCAACTAGTTAAATAAAAAATTATTTAAATAAGAATCTGGTTACACATAGTGTGTGACCCTCTAGGTCTCTTTCCAGTTGGTATTAGGTGGAACATCCTAAAGTCCAAGTTTAGAGTGTATCAACATGCACATGACTCCATAGAGAGAGATGTTAATTCCATAACAACATGTCACATCATACGAATGTTTATCCTGTAATATAATCCCTTTATCACAATATCTCTAATCAAGATGGTTGCATGCTAGTGCCATTAACCAATATGATTGATATCTCTTTAATTGAAATTTTGGATATAGAACAAGCCTATTGATCACAATGGACATGGATTTATTTAGGATATATCATTTCCATCAAACGTCCTAAGATACTATCATATATTAAATAATAGACAAGATAAATCCATTCTTGTATGATTCATTAATGGAATATTACTCATGGCACACCCAACATATCCTTCCTCTCTGGGAACATCTATTGCCATGGTTTCATAAATATATCTATGCACAAAACTCATAATACTCACTAATAATAATATTGATGTCTAATGACAAATACATACATTTTTAGATAGTAACATCTAATGAAAAATATAAAAGTAGGATTCCTACTAGTAGGTATTCTTCTCAAAATATCCTCCTAGTCATTACTAAGTGCATACACAATGAAAAGGAGACTCAATGTCCTATGAGTCTCCACCCCTGGTAGACAATATAATTTGTGTAACTTAGATGATATCATCTAGATACAGAACATGTATTCAATAATAGCATCATAACACTTTTTGGTTTTCATCATTGCAAGGATCCACTATGACTTTTTTGTATTATAGTTATTCATTGGACATTCTCATTTACAATGTTACGTAGAATATCAATCATGATGTGATAATAAAATTATTAATATTCAAAACCAAGAATATCAATAATCAATAAGTACAATAGAAGTTGGTTCCAGAGAACAAACTCTAATAGACACCCACATTCACAAGAGCCAACTACTAATGACCGTCAGTCTACTATCTCTCACATGATACACATGATTCTACTAAGATATGCCTTTAGTCATGTGGTCTGCCACTTTCTATTCCGTGGATACTCTACCCATTACAAATTCACCCCATTCATAAAAATACTCCATGAGGTGATACTTCTGGAGTATGTGTTTTGTCTCTTGATGTAACCTTGGCTCTTTTCCAAGATCCACAGTTGTAGTATCATCAGAATACAGTATGATAAGACCCTTAATGTTAGGTACCACATAAAGATCGTAGACAATGTTTTGATTCCCGATGGATTCCTTGGATGAATCAAAAACTTATATGTACTCAGAATATACTATATAATCCGCTACAAGTGGCTTCTTTGAAATCTTCTAGGCCGCAGATCCTCCATTGAGATTGAAAATATATCATGATTGTGATTTTTGATCAATCCAATTTGTCTGAAAACTAGAATCAACATAACAACTATCAACAGGCTCTTCTTCTCCTACATACACCGGGAACATGTCATTAGTTTTTCTCAGATGCTCAAGGATAGTTTTTACAACAATAAAATGTTGTTCTCCAAGATCTTCTTGATGTCTTCCTACTATTCTCAATTCATAGGAAAAATCGATTCTAGTACATAACATAGAATACTTGATTGATCCTATCACCGAAAATTATGGGATATTACTCATTATATCCTTCTCCTAGTGTGTATGGGACACATTTTCAAAGAAATATGTAAACCATGTGACATTGGATCCAATCCGTGGTTGGATTGCTTTATACAAAATCTATTTAGTATTTAGTCCATATCCGTACTTTATCATAGTCCAGGAAACATCTTGGATCAATCACGAATGATCCTGATCCTTAGAAGGTGGGATACTTCTCCGATTTCCTTCATGGATAAGCACCTGTTCAACCAGTCCTTAAGAGAAGATAATAATTTTATGTCATTTAAAATAAGTAATGTGTCACCAACTTATGCTACTTGGATAACTACTGCATTCCCACTAATCCTTTAGTAAACACACAAATCACATTCACCATTAATGAAACAAAATTCATTTATGGATTTATAAAATTGAATGTTCCATGACCTAGATGGTTTATTTAATCCGTAAATGGGTATATGAAACTTAAAAATTCATTTGGCATCACTTTGTGTCCAAAACACTTAGAGTTTCTTTCATATAAACATATTCTTGAAGGCTCTCGTTAAGGAATGTAGTTTTGACATGCATATTTGAAATCAAATATTCATGGTTTTCTACTATGGAAAATATGATTATGATGGATTTAAAAATGGAAAATAGTTAAAAGGATTCATCATAGTTAATTCCTTGATGTTGCTTAATCCCATTAGCCACTATCCTTGATTTATATGTTCTTACTTTACTTTACATGACCAGTTTCTTCTTGAATAGCCAGATACACCCAATAGGCTTTACATCAACTGACATATCAACCAGAACCCAAACATGGTTTTGATTCATGGAATCCATCTATGAATCCATAGCTTCTTATACATCTTGTATCTTATGAGCTCTATACTATCTCCATATAGGAGAGAGGTTCTTCATTGTCTAATAATAATGAGCCACCATCCTCAGTGACTAGAAATCGATATCTTTATGTTTTTCTTACCTCTCTTGAACTCCTATGAAATACATCTGTTTCAGAAAATACTTCTTCTATGGGGAACTATGGAACTTGTTCCTGTACAAACTCTTGTGTATCTTGATCATCAACTTCATCGATGTAAATCTTGGTGCCACTATCCTTTTCTAGGATGTGATCCCTCTAAAAAATTAAAACATGTATGGAAACTGTTGATTTACTGTCTAAGAAGTTGTATGGGTAGTATCCCTAAGTTCCCTTGGAATACAATATAACGATACACTTAATGCCCCGAGGTTCAAGTTTGTTCCCTGAGAAATCCTTAACAAAATCCTCGCGTCCCCACTACACATGTATGCGGTAAAATGGGCTTATTTACACTCCCTAGCTTGAAGGGAATACTATTTTTCACTTTATTTGTTACTTGGTTTAATGTGAATTCCAAAACATATAATGAATATCCCTTAATGGATATTGGTATATCAGCAAGACTGGTCTTTGACCATATTATGTCTAACAAGGTACAATTCCTCTTTTCACTAACATCATTCCACTGTGGTGTATAATGTGGAGTGAGATGAGATAGAATCCCAAATATCCATAAAAAGTATATAAACTATTGGTTAATATATTATCTACATTGATCCAATCAATGATTCTTTATCTTCATACCAAAATGATTCTCTACAACATTCACGAATTAATTTAATTTATCAATGGAATCATACATATTACCCATCAATTAAATATAGCCATATCTACTCAAGTAAACGTTAAAAGATATGAAGTAGGAATATCCACCTCTAGCCACTGAGAAAATGGTCCACACACATTAATGTGGAAAATTTCTAGAAGCTCTATGGCCCTTTCACTATGTCCATCAAATAGTTGATTCTTCATTTTCTATTGTAAAAAAGAATGACATATATCCACATGTTGTTTCTCAGAAGAGTCTAAATAGCCATTGTGATAGAGTTTTTTCAAACACATCTAGTTTACATGACCAAGGTGGTGATGCCATAACTAGTTGTTATATGATTCGTGTGAACCTAATTTTTATCGAATTTCAAAACATGGTTTTAATTATTTAATATATACAAACCATTATTTAAATGATCCATACCATATAGTTTGTTTTTCTCATAAAAGGAAAAAAATTATTTTGAACAAGAAAATAAACCCATATGTACCTAAAATTGATTCTGAAATTATATTTCTGGTAACAATAGGTACATAATAACAATCATCTAAAACCAAAATTAGTACCATCATCAATGAAAGGTGGTAGTCACCAATTGAAAAAGAAACCGTCCTTACACCATTGGCAGCCCGTAGATCCACCTATCCTCTTGATGTTTTCCAAAAAATGATTTTTTTATTTTATTTTAATACAGATGTGACCACCAATAGATGTATATAATACCCATTATGTTGAAATGGAAAAATTGCATTCGATAATGAATGCACCTTTCAGTTCCTCTTCCAGTGGCCGGATGTGTCGCATGAGAAACGTACTGCCTCCTTTTTCTTTCCCTGCCTTTGTAGCTTTATCTTCTTCGTCTGAAGGTGCTTAGGGTATTTAGACAATTTATAGGTCTTAGGCTGTTTTCCCTTGTCCTTCCTCTTACAATTCACTGTATGGACTTTGGGGTTGTCACACATCATGTCCTTATCCCCTTTTTTAATCAAGGTTAGAAATTCTAATAGACTCTTCTCATTGTTTATCATATTATAATTCATAATAAAACTACATATGGTATTGGGATATGATGAAAGTATGTTATCTTTATGCAACCGATCTGAGAATTTAATCCCTAAGATATCAAGATGCTTAATGAGGTAGATAACCATGACTACATGAGGACCAACTAGATAAGACTCTCTAGGAACAGCTGCGAAGAAAGCATTCAAGATCTCATACATCTCTTGTCATTCCTTCTCTTGATGGAGATCCTAAATTTTAGACATCATGCTATATGAATCCATTTCCTCAAGATACTTCAGGAGCACATTGGACATGGATGATCACATAAAACACTAAACATCCATAGAATCATTCATAATTTTTTTATACATAAAGGGAACTCCATCACTCATCTCATTTCCAAGTTCCATTGGTAATGGATCATCCAAGACATAAAGTTTCCATTCCTAGAGAAGGATGACCTATATGAACTTTTACCACTCTTGGAAATTTGTTCATGTGCGATGGTTTTCTTTCTTGATTAAGGATCACAAGAATATCTTTCATGTTATTTTTTGATGCTATTTCTATAAATAATTTGAGAATAATAATATTATTTTATCTTTTAAAATTTAGAAAAATAAATAAATATTATATTTATTAGTCTCCCACTATTTTATTGGAAACTAATATCCATCACCATTGCCTTTAGAAGGTCATGTTTGTTGGATAATCATGTGTGAAAGATCAATATTAAATTCTCATTACCCCAACATTGGATGGTGAAGAAACTTGAATGGTTTTAGGTAGGCATTCCAAATAAAACCTACATTAACTCATAGTTCCTTGATACATTGATTGGATTCCCCAATTTGGAAATCATTGAATTAGATTTCATCAACCTTTTTCCATTCAGTTACACCATGTCCTATTTTGGTAGTCTACCCTAGATTTCAACCAAGTTATGTCAACCCAAAACCTTAAATTAGAATTCCTTGATAATTGAATGTACTCTAGTCAATAACTATGAATTATGGTTTGATTCTAACCGATGTTATAGAACGCTATACTGACATAATATTTTTTTTCTGGATTTTATCCTTTATGTATAAGTTTCCAATTATTATCTTTTCACAATATTATTAATATAATGTGGGATTAATTAAGTTAGTGACCATGTATTTATAAAATATCTATACATAAGAAAATTTACTTTTGTTCCATATTTGTGTGCTTGTTAATTCATTAATTATATGATCAAGACAAAACAAACATAATGAAATAACAATACAACTGACATAATTAAAATAATGGGAATGAGAATGAGCTTGTTATAATGGTTAGTTTATCAATTGGTAGATAAATTAACTACTAACCTAGGGGACAAACACCTTAACACTTATAAGGATTTTGTTTATAACTTTCCAACAATCCATCTTTGTATCTCCTTAGATTGGTTTCTCCTTGACTTATAACTTGAACCACCTCCACTAGCTTGGTGGATCCATCCATTACATATGATATTACTCGTACATAGGTGATGGGAAAAATGGGTTTTACATAGAAGGAACCACATCCACACAGGCCTACTATATTAATGAGGAGAAAGGGAACATAGGCCATAAATTTAATTTAATATTAAATTAAAATGAAACAAATCGCAAAAAAAGGTCTACTCTAACACATGATCATCCACATGCAAGAAAACAAGTGTACATTTAATAAAACTAGCATCAATTATTTAATAATTATTATTCAAGATAAATGACACTCTAATCAATTAATTATTATCTTTAATTGATAAATCATTTATTCCTAATCCTTTTCTGAATTTCCTTGAGATTCTCATCAAATATAATTTTAACCAAATTAAAATTTTCAATAAAAATTAACTATGTACATAAATTGTACCTTAGATGTAACTCGGTTAATACCTATCCAAAACTACCAAACATGTATTATACTTATATATTCTTTCTTAATTGTGATATATATAATTTACATAGAATACTAACTGTAATACAAATCATACATGGTGTGGAGAGCATGAATATTATATATATGTTAGTATAAAATATATCTATATATATCAACACCAATCACATGGCATGTCCCTGATTTATACACACATGCAAGCACAGGTCTCATGAGTTACATAATACAATAAATTTTAAATCTGAATTATTGGTAAAATTACACAATGTGTAGATCAAATCTACACATTGTGCATATTGTTCATCATTTATTCAAAGTACATTCCTAGGGACTCGGCGTGTGAGGTGTACTTCATAAATCATGGAGTACATGATGTGTCAAATGGGCTCTATGCTGTGTTGACTATGTGTTACATGATCACTGATTAGGTAAGATGTATGGAATACAGAGCTTAGACCTGACCATAAGGGAATACACACCATGTCCAATGGGCCACACAGTGTGTAGTATAGATAACATTGCGCCAATATGTCCCGATCAACACGTGGTGTAATAATTAACTACATCGTGTTTCATTAATATACATCGGTTGATTAATTTCCAAAATAACTCTTGGTGCGTTGAACATGAGAACAGGGCATGTAATTTTTATTACATAGCGTGTACTCCTGTGTTATCTTGTCAAAATCATTTTCACCTCCACATGAGTTATATGATTTTATATTAATATTAAAATTATTCATTTTTGTTATATCTTTGAGAAATTATGGTGGATGAAATTGATCATGCCAATAAAAATTTAAAGAACTATTAACATGAGTTGAAAAAATAAATTATGAATGCATAAATCGTCAATAAAATAAAATAATTACAAAAAATGATGTGACCACTTTGATACCACTTATTGGTTCTAGGTGCACAGGAAGCATTGAAGGGATGGTGCCCAACTTTTCTTTTTGACATTATTTATAATCCATCTGAGATCTATACCAACAAAGAAAATCATAACCAATGTAATTAAATCATAGAACTAGAAAGGGATAGAAAAACCAAAACGAAGACAGAGTAGATCAACCCATGTTGTTTACAATTAATTTAATTAAATAAGAATCCACAACAAGGTTATTATTTCATTGTTGATGTTCCCAGAAAAATATCTACAGTTAACCACCATTGCATTGTAGAATCCAAGTGTATTATTCCTGTAGAGGTGATCCACACATGGTCCATGAATCTCTGAACATTGAAAAAGGAGTCTCTGGGTGTGTGACTAAAAGATCATTGGGCTTGCGTCACCTTTCTTCTATCTCCTTGAGAACCAATTCCAAATAAATCTCCATGATCTGTTGTAAGAGGATCACTCTTGTTCTTGATATTATTCTTAGGGAAGAAATAACTCTCTAGGATTGAGGGTTCTTCACCAACTCATTGTTCACACACATTTGCATGGACTGGTCTTTGGCTAAAGGAGATTATAATAACACTAGGAATTTGATTCACTAGGGTAATAATAAAATAATTTTCACAGGTGACATTATTTATTTCATTAATCCTATTAAAAACCTATGTCAAATAACAATAAAAATATTACTATTTCTTTATACGTTTTCAACCTTCAAGTTACAATTGAATATTATTTAATGAAATAATATTTAATATTATTATTTCTTACTGTAGACTTTATCTCAGCCCGCCAATCCTCCTTGATATTTATTGGGACATGAATAATGAAAATTTATTTATTAAACCAATATCCCTACATTATTCCAAAACAATTAAATAAGTGTCATATTCACCAAAATAGAAAATAAATATTTATTAATTATTTTTCTTACAATATTTTTTTTTGAATTAATAGAGATGGACTAATTGTGATCAGGAAAACATGAATAATTATTAAACCATGACTAGGAATAATATATATTCATCTTTTTAAATAATAAACTATTTAACTGATATTCTAGATACAATTAGTGTGTGACCCTCTATGCTTCTTTCGTAGTGGAATTAGGTAGAACACCCTAAATTCCAAAGTTGGCATCTAGAAACATGTCATGACACCCATAGAAAAAGTTGTTAATGCCATAATGAAATTTCACCTCATATAAACACATAACATGTAATATAATTCCCTTCTCACAATATCCTTAATTGAGCTTGTTTCATGTCAATTACATCAATATATATGCTTGATATCTTTTTATTTGTCAATCCAAAAATAGAACATGCCTATTGATCAACCAGTCTATGGATTTATTTAGGATATATCATTTCCATAAAAGGGCCTAAGATATTATCATCTATTAAAAATAGAAGATATAAATCCTTTCTCACATTATTCATTAATGCAATATTACTCGTGATGAACCCATCATATCCTACCTCACCGTGAATATCTATTATCACAGTTTTCATCAATACATATAAGTGCACAACTCATAATACACATTAATAAAAAGATTAATATATACATACAAATACACTTGTCTTTAGATAAAAACATCCAATGAAAAATATATATGTATATTTTCTACTGGTGGGTCTTGTTTTCATAATATCCTCCAGGACATTACCAAGGGAATTCACCATGAGATGGTACCTCAAAGTAATATGAGTCTCCACGCCTGATAGAATGTATCATTTGGGACCCTTAAATGATATCATCCTTATATAGAACAATTATTCAAGAATATAATCATTGAACCTCTAGGTTTTCTTCAGAATAAGGATCTTCTATAACCTTTTAGTGTGCCATTTATTCTTAGGACATTATCATATACAATGTCACACTGAAGAACAATCATGTTGTGATAATGAATTTATAAATATTCAACACTATGAATATAAGTTATCATATGGTATACAATAAGTTTGTTATAAAGAACAAAATCCAACACATTACCCCTTCTCTATCAACAAGGTAATTATATTTTATATCTAGAAACAATTTTCCAAAAACCACTGGTAATATCCTACAACCCTATAAAAATAATGGATCTCAATTACAGTGGTTGGCCTTGGCCATTTCATGATAATTTCTATATTTTTTGGTCATACATATATATCCCCACTTATGATTACATGACCAAATAATGACACATTTTATAGAAGTAATTAACGTTTTCTAAATTTATTCTTCAAATTCTCCATTCTCAAGGTCATTAATTTTTTTTAAAATGATCTCCATGATCATCATTTATAATTAAATATATAATAATATAATCTATAAATATAATTAAAAATTGATCAATGTAGCCACTAAGGACTATATTAATTAGAAGCATTAAGATAGTTGTCACGTCCCAGGCCTAGGAACCACTGAAAGGTTCCTGACCTTGGTTGTCCACAAGGCCTCAATGCCCCCTCAAATAGCCGTGGAAAATGACTAGAAGCGAGTGACTAGGTGTGTCTGTGGGGAGATTATACCATCATCAAAAGAGTGTAGCATAGTAGATATACAATAATAGATAAATAGAAGATGCAGTAAATCATATATAAATGTGACAAATAGACGGGACTATAATGAATAAAAAACAAATAAATATTATTTTATAAATATATAATTTTGATACCATGGATGTCTCTAAAAAAATACCAAATAAGTTATAAATTAATTTTTTACAATACATTTAAAAATGGTATAAAAAATTAAAAAAATATAAAACTAGCATCATGAGCCTCATCATGGTCCAATGCTCTGCTTCTCTAAATTAGTAGTCAAGAACTTGTAGTAGGGCGCTTTCCCATGTCCATACCTATATTCATATAGTCTGTTCAGGTATCCATCAGTGGTCCAAATAGTGTATAATATACAATAATAGAAGGAAACCGGCCAAAGGTAATGTTTCATATAGTCATTGAATATATAATGATAAAATTGTGCAAGAAGTGATATAATATGAAAGAATATAGGAAAAATAAACAACCTGTAATTGTTTAGGTTCCATTGGAAACCCATCTTCTACTACCAAATTCATCCTTAGCCAATGAGTCTCTTCATAAATAGTCATTCATGTATCACTTAAAAATCACATTTAATTAATCATCCTTATTTAAAATGTATGTTTTTGAACATAGCATAGGTCCTAGTGTTCCCCATAAAATTATATAATCAACAGACACATGATCAATCCATTACTATGGTTTATGACACTTACCAAATGCACGATTGTGCTTTGGCATATAAGAAACATTGAATAAATCATTTCATTAATTATTATATTCAAAGTCATATCACATCCTCGGAAATAATTATTTGGAATCCATGTATCACCTAAGGAATAACATAAACCAAGAAACTTAGAATCCCAACCATGGAAACATTCATAGAAACCCAGGTATCCCACTTGATGTGGTATAACATCAATATCGTCCTAGTTCATCCTTGGTGTTACTCTAAGGGAGCCTATGTATCACCCATGGAGTGTATGACTAATTCCCCTCTAGGTCAATCCTTCACTATCCATAAGGAGTACATTTGTCACTCAGGCGTATAATATCCATCCACTATGAGTCTGTCATATGTATTGCACTTAGGATTCCAATTGTCACTCATGGGTAGGAATGGTAAGACCAAGTTTAGATTATCCATTTAGATCATATATGAAATGATGTGTCACCCAAGGAAGATAATCATTCAATCAATTTCATTAATCTAATTCATTTTTCATCATAATGATCATTTCAATTCAAACTCACCTCAAAAGGTGGATTAAAGAATGGATTATCTTATAAGGCTTGCCTCTTAATTTACTCATGTGGTAATTTCATTTTAAAAAGGAAACTCATTCTTAAAAAATCCATTATGTGGCCTAAGCCTAGTGGAATGGTCCTCCATCTCCTCTAATTAATCAATTTACCATAATATTTATTGTAAAATTACATATAAACAATTAACATCCTATAACAGGGGTAAATGAAACACATAAAGGGTGTAACAATCCACATTCTATCCTTCGTGGTTGGTTTGATTAATCAAAACCACCACGATGTGGTTCTAAATCAACACTAATAACCCTTTAATCAATTATCAATGGTCTCATTAATTATAATCATCATACATATCAATTTAAAATAAGGAATACAATACATTTCAAGGGAATTTCCCTGATAATTAGTCTTGCATAAAAATACCTTTATACAAACCCTATAAATTAAAAGGAAAAGAGTGATAACACCCACCATAGGTTCTTAGTGGATAAACTTTCTAGTACAGATCTTGGGAGGAAAATTAAGAATGGATAAATTCTTTAAAAATATTTCATATTATATTGGACCTAAATAGAACATTAAATATCAAGAATAATGAAGGATGACTAAAAATAAATTGAGATCTTACCAACATAGATCTATTAAAACAAGCAGTTCTTTTATCAGACAACAGATGGATAATATCTATTGATTAGTATCTTAGGTGTCGAGTAATGCTCTCAAAGTTCCAATGCTATACAACATGAGTGGAAGAGGAAAATTAGGTTTGAGATAAGGATTAAATGTGGGAAATTTCTTTAATTCTCCTAAAATATAGGTTCACATGGGTTGGCCGAATGATATGACAAACTATGTGCCAATCATGAACTGTTTTATATAGGAAGTGGCACATCACACGGTTTCTTTACATTGATTAAATAGATCTATGAAAAATGGGTCTCATCTCACTATCAAAATCTACAGACATACCTGCATGGTTATGTGCCTCAATTCACATAGATTGTAAAATTTTAGGCTATCCTTTTGCTCATTGTCAATCCTCTCATTGTTAAATAAAGTCATAAGACCAGTAAAACATGGTTTCTACTAAACATGTGATAGGAATTATTCACCACAAAAGAAGGGGTATGGGTTCCATATAAGCCCCCGAAAACCCTCGACACCTCCATAACCTTAAAGGGAAATCATATTAGGCCATATCAATGAATTTATAATAAAAATTGATGGGGATAAAATAATATATACCTAAAATCAAAAATACATTCTTTCAAACATCCCACCCCCTTAAAACAAATTCGTCCAAAAAATTACCTCAAATGGGTGCTCAAGAATCACATGAGAATACCTATAACCATTGTGCTCTTATATCGGCCTCGTACTCCCAGGTCTCATCATGTACTCAATCTTGGTTCCATATCACCCTTACTAAAGGTACTTACCAGCCCTAGAGAACCTTCTTGTTATAACCAAAATTTATAATAGGATGCTCCTCAAAGGAATAATATACCTATAACCTAACCTCCTCAGGATGAAAGGCTGATATGGGTATGAATGATAATTTGATAACTGGGTTATGTGGAAGATGTTTGGTATGGACTGGTATCTCTCACGTTACTGAAACTAATATTCTACCATCCCAACTCTCTCCAGAATCTCAAATGACCAGCCATTACACACTAAAATCATTCATTGATTTTTGATCTTTCCATGTCCTAGCATCACTAAAACATGTAATATAATATGATCCCAGACCAAAAAATCTAGTGTTCATGTATGTTGATTGGTATACGATTTATATAAATACTCAAATTATCTAGATGCTTATGAATCAACTAAACATGTTATGTGGTCTCCCAAATTAGATGAGTTCTAATCATAGTTCCTCTCCAATATCTAACCAACACAGGGGTGATCATCATGGCCTACATAAAAAATCCAATTAAGGCATTATATGAATAGTATCTTGAAATCTATTATATTTGGAATTCAATTAGGTGTATATGCCTCCCCCAAGAGCCCCTAATATCTATGAAACCTTCTTGCAGAATGTCCACAGGAACTTGTATTGTGTGTTCTTACTGGGCATTGGTCTGAGGGTGTTTTGTTGTACTCAAAATCACATGTGTACCGAATTTCATCATCAACCATTTCTAGAACCATAAAGTGGAACATGCCTCCTTATCTGAAGTGATGATATGATGGACACAATGAATTATTATAATCTCACACATATATTGTGATTCCCCAACCATAAATACTATTTCATTTTTATTCTTTTGTTACTCTCGGGTCTATTGGTCAATGTTTGGGTTTCATTCCTGGTATAAAAAATTTTATATTTGAAATTTTTGGTGGGTTTTATGATGGTGCACGAGCTCCAAACTATTATTAGAAACCATGAAGTTAGACAAGGTACCCATGCGTCCACTTTTAGAATGGATAGAAGCTACCGTACGGTACACACATGGTCCCTTGAGCCATTCACGGATTGTACGGATTCCCAGTATTCAAATAAATAAATGAAATGAAGTAAAATGAGATAAAAATTAAAATTATGAAAATCGAATGTTTTAACCATATTAATAAAATTATTAATGTTGTGGATAATAATATATTTATAATTAAAATTGTTATATATATTATTATTATTAAAATTGTAGTTAATAATATTATTATTAACAATGATATGAAAATTATTATAATTTTTATCATTATATAATAATAATAATTAATAAATATGTCTTTTACCCACAAGAGGGATCCCTGCCCCACTATTTTTTCACCTCCCTTCTTCCCTCTTCCTATGTAGCATGACCCTCCACCATTACACACTCACCTCCTCCAGTGATCCACCCTCCTCTCTAGCACTCTTTCCCACCAACACACCTCTCCGGTGTGGGACACTACGAGTTTGACTCCCTCATGAGGCCTTCTACTCATGTGAGACCACCATAATTCCTTCCTCTCTAGCATTCCACCCTCCTCCTAACGTGATCCCCTCTTGCGGCTGTCCCTCCATGCGGCACGATGAAACACCCCTATTCCACCATTGGTGAGTATCCCCTTTCATTTTAGTTTCTCACTTGGTGGGGTTTTGGGTTTTTTTGAACCCTAGTTGCTAGGTTTTTATTTTCAGGGTTTAATCCAAAAATAGTTGGTTCAATAATGATGATTTAGGTTCAATTTAGCTTCTCTTGGGTGTAATTAATGTTCCTCCCCGTTAATCTAATTTTTTTCATCATTTGAGGTAGGATTGCTTTGCGCAATGCCTTTAAATTTATGATTTCATTGATTTATTATTTCCCACCTTAGTTAGTTATTATTTATTGATGTATCATTTTTTTATAATAGTTGTTCTACATGAAATGTGATTTTTTTCAATTAATTTTAATATGTGTGGTGAAATTGTTGAGTTGTTCACACCATGTGATTTCTGAATATCACGGTTGGCCTTTGCATGTGGTTTAAGATTTTTAGAAGCATTTATGGATCCTGTGAATGTATTTGTGATTCTGAAAATGATGGTTGTTGTTTCCCAAATGGGGTTTTCACACCGTGTTCTTTATAGAATTTCTCTTTGTCCCTTGTAAAAATGTTCTAGACTTAAATGGTGGTTTTAATTAATTCAATGAGTTTCTAATGGTGTTTTTAATTCTAAAATTGTTTTGTATATGGAAATTATGTAAAAAGTATTATTATGTGAAAATACCATGAGGCAAGATTGGCACATTTTATGTAGTTTCTTTTGGAAAAATTTTATTACAAAAGGTCACATTCCTTGTTACGGATATAGAGGATAGGATATCCATGGTTTGAGACTTCACTTGTTTAATAATTATTTTCTGGTATGTGGATACTCTATGAGGATGCTGAGTAGGTGTTGGTAGTATGATTAAGTAATGAAATGTGTATATGGATTATAGTTTTCATTATTTGGGTCACTCCATTGTTAATATAACATGGTAACCAACCATACAATATCGGAATTCCTAGAATGTTTTCTGCACTAATCTTCATTATTTCATTATCTATTCGCATATATCATGGGGGTTATTCTGTCATCATTTCTATGGAATCAGGACCCTCAGTTAGGCTAGGTAGGGCGATGATCTGGAATTATAATGTCATCTTGTATTGAATGACTTTAGGATAAGTCACACGTATAGTATGTACTAGTTCTCCTATGATTTCATAAGTATTATCGTGTTTCTTTGATACTAGTATTGTTAGTTTGATTTCCCTTGTTGTGTAGAATTATATTTCTTGTACTTGGTTTTTGTTCTTTCATTAAAAATAGTGAATGTGTGGATTGTTAAAAATGTTTTCAAAAAGGGTTTTTTTTGAATGAACAAGTATTTCCACTTTTCACTGATATGAAAAATTAACATTTCTTACTTGGTCCCTCTTTCCCTTATTCCCTTGATACTTATTTTAAAACATGATGGCAATGGATTTGGATGTGATTTATTTCATTTTAAATAGAAATTATGGAAAAATACTATATTTATAAATTGTATTTTAAAACCAAAAATATATTTCATATTATATAATGGAGTGTGCATCGGTAATAGAATTATTTGGTCTTACTTACTGAGTTTTAATTCTCACGCCTATTGTATTTTCTTGATATTAGTTTGTGCTACAATTTTTGGCTCAGGTTTGATAGTTTTGAGAGGTATTTATTTTTGGATTGTTGAGTGAACCTATAGGTCACATGGAGGTGTCTTGTGTTTGAGATTCATTTTGGTTATTTTGGTATTGTTTCTTATTCAGTTTTATGTTTCTTTAATTGTAAATTTAATGAATGTAATGTTTGGAAAACATATTGAGTTTGGATTGTTCTTTTATTTTTCTGTTTCCATGTTTGTTTTATTTTTTGAAAGCATTCCCATTGTCTCTAATAATGAACTAGGTTCTATTCACCAACCTAGGGGGACAAGATTGCCTCTCGGGCCATCCCAAGGATTGTCTCGGGTGACTTGTTCTGGGTTTAGTTTGGATGGTTTGTGATAAAAAAGTATCATAGGAGGTTAGATATTTAATGGGCCTTACTTTTTGGAGCACCAATATTTACTTGGGTATCTTAATATAGAAGTATTATGAATTTTGGTTCTCAAAATGTAGGATTTGGAAGGACATCATGAACACTATCTCGTTCCGAACCACGGGTTACGATGGGATGTCTGGGTTTGTTTGTGTCTTTTTTATCTTGTGGATTGTTTTCTATTGTGAAATGAAATTGGAGTTGGGAAAGTAGCCTTTTGAGATTATAGGGTCTATAAATCCATGTAGATTAGGGGAAATTACCCTAGAATTCACTTCGTGATGGTCGGGTGACTAGAGTATGTCCACCAACAATATATACCAGCCCCCCACCAACACTATTTTCTCCCATGAAGCATTTGGGTTTTTCATAATTATGAAAAATGTTTTCTAAAATTTATACTTTGAAAAAATGAAAATCTAAATTTAAAATGGTGGTTACTTTGTTTGGAATGTTAAAATGGATTTTAAAAATTGATTTAAAAGAATATTTGGAAAGATAGATTATCATGGAATGGTTTTGGATGTAAAAATGAGAACAATTACAATGGGATTGGGTTTTTATAAACAATATTTATATTTACCAAGAGTTGGTTTATTGGAAAATGGTTATATATTTTTGTTATGGTGCTTTTGAAACAAGTATTAAATGAAAATATATGAGTTTTAATCAAAAAATGTGTTTATTAAAAAGATTTTTCTATATAATTATATTTTCCATAAGATGGGGTAAATGTTTTGTTTTGGAAAGTGGAAATGTTTTTTACTGACCATTACTGTTTTGTGAGTGACCACCAGAATAGAAATATGTGAAAAGTGGTGGGTGCCCAGTGTGGAATGAGGATGTGATTGTGTGAGGCTCCATGAAATACAATTGGTGGGTGTTCAATACTTTAGTATAGTTTCCATTTAAAAAGTTCTTTTAAATGAAAATTTATTTTTTGTTAGCTTATTGTGGTGTTGTGTTTCTCTTATATTTATTGAGTGATGTTTCTTTTGTGGTGTTTGAAATTGAGAATCCATGGTGTGGGATTATACCTAATTGTGTTCATTGTTTCCCTATTTGTAGGGTCTTCCCCCCACAAAGATTCCAGGGATCCCCATGGTGCAGCAGCAGCTAGTTCACCTTTAGAAAACACTCTTGTTGATAAATCCATAGAATGAATTCTTCAGTTTCAGATGTTTAATCCTCCCCTATTTTAGGGTCAATCCAAACCTCACAATTTGGAGGAGTGGATATGATGGATAGAGAGGGACTTAATTTTCCATTTGTCTCGTGAGTCATTAAAGGTAAAGATGCTTACCTTTATGCTCGATGTTCTTGATTTTAAATAGTGTAAGTCTGTGTCTCCAATAAAGCCTTGAGAAAATCTTACCTATGATTTCATCAGGTCTTCATTCATCCAACAATAATTTTCTATGATGAAGATGGTGAGAATGTAGATGGAGATGTTTGGTCACTACAAGTGTGTTGAATTAGTGTTAGAATTATATCTTCTCTTCTTTGAACTAATTATGTATTCACTAGGGTATATTGAAAATATCCCATATAGGCTCAACATTTTGATTTTGGGATATGTATTGAACTACAGTTGAAAGTAGAAAAGCTCAACCTATCCACATTCTTCGATGTGGTGAGGAAATACTTTGGTAATGAAGTTTAGTTAGGTAGAGGGATTCAAATGGTGAATCTTCGTCTAGTTTTTGGATGTAGTTAAGAGGACTATGGTAAGAAGAATGGGAAGTGTACTAATGCTAGTGGTGATGGTAGGGGAATTAAGAGTCCATAAGACCACTCATCATCCTATTAAGAGCACAGTGCCATGATTTTTCATCAGTGTGGGAATTATGGACATAAGAGTCTATCATTCTAGAGTGATCCAAGAACATTCCACACATGTTGACTCTTGTTTCACTTGAAGCAGTTATATCATGGTGTTTCCAAGAAGAAATGTGAACCCATACCCAACACATCAAAGGTCACCCCATCCCATTCGCAGAATTATGGTGATGTTTTGGATAAGTTTGAGGTTTTCTCTCTATAATTTTCATTAGATGTAATAGTCATACCTAGTGTCATTTTGTGGTGTTTCTTTCTCTCTAAATTGTAGGAATTTATGTTTTTGAACATTTCAAAAATATCATTTTAATGGAAGAGTTTTTTTAAAATTTTGATTCATGTGTTCTGTTCGGGGATTTCAAATGCCTAACTATGAGGCCAAAAATGATTCAAACATCATAGCTCCAACCATAGGCCTCGAAGTAAAGCATGAATGTATTCACAAGAACCTAAGTGATATAAAAGGATTTGGTCTCATTTATGTACTTAGTATGGAATATTATGTCATTTGAACTATCTTATGTAACTGTTCCATATTAATTTTTTCCGTTCCATGGAAAGAGTCATGTGGACCTCATTTCCACATTGTGACCTGTGTGGGTGTGAGATATCCCCTTAGAAATTAGAAGGTGTAGTTTCCATGGTTTCCAAAAAAATCCTTGTAGTTGTGTCTTAGTAGTCTTGGGCCTATTTTGAAACTCCCTTCTATGAGTTGGTTTCTGTTTGAGAAGTGCTAATCTGGTGATGAGATTGTGTGGGGTTTTTGGGATATGGAAATGATGTATCCAATTTTAAATGGAGTTCCCCTCATGGGTTTCCCATTGTTTGGGGGCTTATCATGGGTAGGAAACCTCTAGGTTTAATAGTGGTGTTTTTTCTCTTATAATAAGGAAAATGGATTAGTTCCTTTTGGTAATTCCCAAGATCCCAGTTGTGGTGGGGGTGTTGTTCGACTAGTAGGGATAAGTTTCATTGGCTCCCAGTTATAAAAACCCTTCTTTTTATTTCACACATAAACATAATTTATTACAAAAAATTTTCACTTGATACAACATAGAAGATTGAGAGGTCTAGTGTATTTTGGGCTTAGGAACATTAAATAACAACGTAAAACATGAAATACATATCTTTATTGAAAACTTCTTTTACATGACCACAACATTCCTTCATACTTAGCATTTCATGGGAAACCTGAGGACATCCATAAGAAAAGGGTAAGCTATAAAGACCAGTAAGGTAGTAAATAAGTCATAACATTAATAATACAATAAATTTTAGGTAATAGGAATTTAAATGATGAATAAGTGAAACATAAACATATGGTCTTGATATATCAAGATTATCATAACATGGATATGTGGAAACAACATTTAACCTGATATTAGCTTGTGATAAGGCCAATTATACATGGAGCATCAGTAAACCCTAATTTAATTTGAATTATCATGAGTAATCCCTCATTGAATTTGAATAAGCATGATTAAACCCTCATTTCACTTGATTAATCATGATAGAAATATTTACACAATGAATTGGAGTTCTATTAGGGCACACCCATCTTAATCATTTCATTTCATGCAGAAGTTTTTCTCAAGGATCATATAACATGGAATCATTAAACATCATCATTTATTCCATGGTATATTAATGTTGGATAGATACATTAAACCCTATAATAAATAAGTATATTTTCATATAGGAGAATACATTTGATAGAAAAATGGGTATGGTATTCACTTACACGTTGAGTTTGGCATGGGAAATTTTGGGCAGCTTAACAATATCAAATAGAAATCGTAAAATGGTTTGATGAGATATAAAGGAGTATATCATCATTAAAACATGAAATAGACAGTAAGGTAGTCATGAAACAAAATATCCCAACATATTTAATGAAATTTATATGCATAGTATAAAAGTATTTCTTGAATGTAAATGAGAAAAGAGAAATACATTACATAATTTTGGAATTGTAATAGGTGTACATGGGAGGCATTAATGAGAATTAAAAATGTATATAATCATTACAAAATTAAGGAGAGATTTATGTGGGAGGTGATAAATCATTCCTCCATAATTTCTAATTGAATACAATAAGTTATAAAAACATAAATAAATTTGTACAAGATGAGAAATAATGAAATCTCTTACTTGGAGGTATGATCCCAAAGGATTGGGAGAGGTTTGAGAGATATTTATAGGGATATTGGGGAACCTTGGGATGATTATATAGATATTAGGGAATATTAGGGACATTATACAAGGTTTTTGAGTGAGTATAAGTGGGATCTTGGGTGGGTTTATATAGGAAAGGGAGGGGAATTCTTTAATATTTCACAAACATAGGTTTTGGAATCTATATAATTAAATATTTAAATCCAAAAACAAACCCATGGTTTTTTCCCATGTTTATTTCCAAATAGGATTGGAAAAATTATTTTATAAGGCCAATGTACTAACTTATTAAAATATAAGGCTTTCTTATGAGGAGGTGAGTCACGCTCTCAAGGAAATCATTTTAAAAAGTTAAAATGTTTTTATAAGTCTTGGAGGGTCCACAATGGAACAATAAAATTAATAAAAAAAATTTAAAATCACTTTATATTTAAGTTAAAACATATATTTCCTAAACCTAAAACTTATTTTATTTTATGGAATCACTATTGGGTTATTATGATTTCATAAAACACATTATATATTAAACAATATTTAATTTTTAACCAAAAATTTGATTGTCTTAGAAAATTTTGAAAAATTCAATGTTAGTTAATTTCAACGTCCCAAATCATAAAATTTTATTCATATAATAGAAATAATTTCTAAATAAGTGAATTTTTACTTTTAAAATTAAAACTAACAGTTATAGAAAATTCTTTGGTTTTGACAAAATCAGTTTTCAAACCTTAATAAAAATTTCAATTGTATTCATAAATAATTACATGGTCATTTATATTTAATAAAAAGTAATTGTTATTAATATTTTATTAAAATATTTTTTAAATAAAAAATCCATTAATGAATCAAAATATATTTCGTAATTCAATATTAACTAATAATACTATTTTTGAATTAAAACCTATATACAATGTAACAGTAGTAAAATTAATATATATTATTTAATATATACAAACATAATTCACATAATCAATGTGCTAGGATCATGCCACAAAACCCATTATATCATCCTAATAATACCTAAGTGTAAGTTTTGCGATAGTGACATGCTCTTGGGGGGCTCGGATAACATCGCTTGGGTGGTAATCTATATTAGCTTACAATTCTCCTGTAGGCGGCTCTATTGAAGATTAATGTGTTAAAGCTCAGCTTGGGCTTGGTAAAGAGTGATGTCTAGTGACACTACCTCCTTTCTGAGATCTGAAAAATGGGTTTTGTGTGGAGCAACTCTACTAGATGAGGTCATCGATTCCTTTGTCTGAGTAAATTGGATTTGCTAAAGCCCTATATTTGTACGAATCATGTGATCACTTTTCAACGACTATATTAGCAATAGTAAAAATTATTAATGGTATTTCATAATAAAAAAACATAAAACCTAGGAAGTTAATATGTTATATAACCATTTTATATAATAATAAATTCAATTAGATCAAGTTGAATTTTTATTAATAAATTTTTGGATCGTTACAATATTCCCCCTTAAGAAATTTCTCCCTCAAAATTTCCTTTTACCACACTAAAACAGATAATTGTAAAACTGCTTCATCACTAATTTTGATTCCCACCTCTTTTATTCAAACACGTGGTTTCTCCAAAACACATTGATGAGGGTAATTGTCTTATTTCGTAGAACGTTTTCCCTATGATCTAATTTCTTCACTGACTTATCTTTATATAAGAGTTCATCCTCCAATGGTACCACCTTTGGATTGAGTACATGTGATGGTTCAGGTATGTACTTTCTCAAGAGTGATACATGTAATAAATTTTGTACTTGAGATATGTTTGGGTGGAGTTCTAGTCAATAGGTAACTACTCCAATGAGATCAAGGATCTCAAAGGGGCAGATGTACCTTAGACAAAGCTTTTCCTCCTTCCCACATCTCACAACTCTCTTCCTCGTTGTTATGTGGAGGAATACCAGGTCCCTAACATCAAACTCTATGTATCATTGATGATTTTCAGCATATTTCTTTTATTGACTATGATCAGCTTCAATGTTCCATGGATGGTCTTAACCTTTTCAACCATTTCTTTGACAATTTTTGTACCTAGGAGTTTTCTCTCCCCAACTTCATCCAAAAATGCCAGTGTTCTTCACCTCTTCCCATAAAGGGTTTTATAAGAAGCCATTTGGATTCTTGAGTGGAAACTATTATTAAATAAAACTCAACCAGTAGAAGATGTTGATATAATCCTCCTTTGATGTCCATTGAGCATGCTCTCAACATGTTCTCACGTGTTTGAATAGTCTAATCATATTGGCCATCAGTTTGAGGATGAAAAGTCATACGGAAGCTCATCTTAGTATTCAAGGATTTATGGAGACTCTTCCAAAATATATAGCTAAATCTTGGATCTCAATAATATACGATCGATATTGGTACACCATTCATCCTTAAAAATTCTCAGATTTATGTCCATGTTAATTCATCCAATGAAAAATCCTCCCGAATTTCAATGAAGTGTGCAATATTTGTATGAAGATCCACAACAACCTAGATAGCATTGTTTCCATTTGATATATTTGTAATTACGGTGACAAAGTAGATGGTGATGTTCTCCCATTTCTATGTTCGTATAGGTAATGGTTGAATCATCCCCTTGGACATCTACCTCACAACCATCACTTTCTAACATACCATACAATTTTATGTGTACTCAGTGATCTCTTTCTTCTTGTTATCCCACCAATAATTCTCTCAGAGATCTCGATACATCTTTGTGTTTCCAAGGTCAATGGATAAATTTTAACTATATGCGTCATCCAAAATTTCTTTCTTTAACAACAAATTGGATGGAACACATAGTCTTGACCCAAATATCACAATTCATTTTTTATTAACATTGAACTATGAGAATTACCATTTTTCTCGTTTCCACTTTTTTCTGAATTCCCACACAATTATTTTGAGCATCCTTTAACCTTTCCAAAAGATATTGTTGAGAAATCATTTGTGAATGAATTGATGATGGTCCCATATTTATGATTCTCATGTCTATATTCATCAAATCTATAGAGATTGGATCATTTTCCATTCTCATCAATGAAAGAGTTGTTGGATCCTTTCAACTTAGGGCATCTTCCACCTTGTTCGCTTTCCCAGTGTTGTAATAGATTGAGAAGTCATAGTCCTTGATCATATATAATCATATTTTTTTGGTGCATGTTCACCTATTTAAATGTGAATATATACTTGAGGATTTTGTAATCAGTTTATATTTCACACTTCTCCACAAAGAGGGAATGTCGCCAAATTTTTAAACTGAAGATTACATCAGCAAACTCTTCATGTGTTGGAATTTTTTTCACATGAACATTAAATTTCCTTGATGTATAGGTAATGAATTTTTTATTTTTCATCAATACATATCACATTCCCTTCATCAAAGTATCACTAAATACCACAAAATGTTCTCCACATGTGGGTAATGTGAGCATGGGCACAGTGATAAGCCCCCTATCCAACTCCTTTAATATCTCTTCGCATTCATCACTCCCTGAAATTTTGACTCCCTTACAAAATATCTAGGTAATAGGGTTTTCCAATCCTAAAAAATTTATCACAAATCGGAGATAACATCTTTCTAACCCAATGAAGCTATGGATATCTATCATAGATGTTGGCCTCGACTATCCCTCAATTGCATCTGTCATGGAGGGATCCATAGATATCCCATTTCTTGTGATTATATAACCTAAGTATGAGACATCCATCATCCAAACTCACACTTTCCTTACTTTTCATATAGCCTATCCTTTATTAATGTCTCTAATAAAGTGATCAAGTGCCTCTCATGATCCACCTTGGTTGTGGAGAATATTAGAATATCATCTATAATGACTACAAATTTTTTTTGAGGTAATCTCTAAAGACAGTATTCATCAAGTCCATGAATATTTCTCGAGAATTAGTGAGTCCTAAAGGCATTACTATGAATTCATAGCTCACGTAACGTGTACAAAAAGTAGTCTTGTGGATATAATCCTTCTTCGAAAATACTTGGAAACATCTCAACTGAAAATCCACCATAGAGAAGTATTGTGGTCCATAGAGCTAATCGATCAAGTCTTCAATTTGGGGTAGAGGATACATGTAATTTTTCATGATTTTATTATGATCATTATAATCAATACAATGGCGCATTGACCAATCCTTCTTCTGGAAAAAGAGGGCTGGTTCACCCGATGGTGGTGCACTAGGGCATATAAACCCTTTATCTAGATTCACCAATAGTTATTCCTTAATTTCCTCAATATCGACAATATCCATTCAATACGAAGTCATTGATATTGGAAATTCCCCAGGTATAAGATCAACCGAGAATTCAACATCCATTTTAAGAGGAAGACTAGGAAAATCCTTGGGAAAAACTTTAGTGAATTCCATCATAATAGGAATGCCATCATGGATGGTTGAATCCTTATACTCAATCATCTTAGAAAGATATTCATGCTCATATAGAAGTAATATCCATGCTTGATATGATGGTGCTAAAGAATATTCATCCTCCTCCTTGCACTTGTACAGAATCTGGGGTCAATTCGCTATATAGAGAGTGATTTCTCTATCGTGGCAATTTATTTTGGCTCTATATAGGTAAATCCAATCCATGACAAGAATTTCATAAAATTCCACCACACAGAGTATGAAAAAGGTTCAATAGGAAATTGAATCTACAATTTATGATAGGGTTGAGTTATATTCCTGGGATGCACTGATTGGCCAATTTTTCGTTCTCACCGACATCTATACTTCCATGATTTTTGGTGGTGTTGGGATTGTTCTACAAATCTTTTGGGATATAAAAGAATGAGTTGAACCCAAATAAAAAATTAAATTCTATACTATTGAGTGAATAACTAGTGTACCTATCACCACTTTGTTATTGAGCTGCTCTTTGGCAGTAGTGATTGAAAAATATCACCATTACTACCTTGGATGTTGTTGGTTTCCTCTTAAAACCCTAGGCTTACGGCACTATTTTTGCAAAGTGCTAGTGTTATTTTTAGTTGAATTAATAAACAGTTCTTTGAGGGTTTAATGGAGCGTTAGTCTCCTCTATTGATGTTTTGGGTTTTTCTTTTTGGTAGTTCATAGCCAGGTTCCATTCTCTACCTCACCTAAAGCATTTCCTTGTCCCATTGAGGAAATTTCTGAGGATCTACTTTATGAATCTTTGGAAAGTGGGGTGATAGACTTTCTTATCATAGTTGAAATTATCCCATAAACTACCAGAATAAAAATCCACTTTTCGCTTCTTATCCCCATGATACCCCTAAGATTTACCAATCCCTATTTCAATATTGAGGACACATCGAACAATTTTCTCATAGTTATCGAAGTCACAGATCCCTATGGATTTCTGTATTATAGGTTTTAGCCCACCAAGTAACCAACATTGCATTCGGGGGTAATGACAAAGCCAAAGATGTATCGTACAATCCTTGTAATGTTTTCCTCATACGCTTCGATGGATTCATCGACTTTTTTTCTTAACGGAAGAGAAGTTCCTTTCCAACTTAAGTTAGATGGTGCGAGTAAAATAATTGTTGAAAATCATTTTCCGAAAATATTTTCATTCCAATGCCTTGACATCTTCCCTATGATAGGTATTTTTTGAACAATTTTCACCACTGATAAGCTTCACACTCTATACAATATGTTACCAGAATAACAATCTCTTTTTAGAAACATTTAAGGATAGAGGATATCATTTCAATGGAGTTGATCCATTATTGGGTGATTGATGGATCAGATGATCCATTAAAAGTAGGAGGCCTTTTTCACATGAAACTCTCAATTACGGCTTACTCTTTCATAGGTGTGTGTGTGTGGGGGGGGGGGGGGGGTGGACGGTTCTCTTCACCCATGTTTCTGTAGAAAACATGAGTTAACTGAGAGAGTATCATGAAAAAGTTCACAATTCCCACTCCCATTGGATTGGGCATCTCATTATAACAGTCGTCTCATTGATCTTCGCATCGGTTGTTAGCCTAATTCCTCATATTACTAGACATTAGATGGAATAAAAGGAATGTTATGGGTAACACATGAAGGGTAATATAAAGAATAAAATTGATAACATATAAATTAATTTTATTTTCTTGACATGCAAATTTTTAGACTTCAATCTAAGTTATCCATGATCTACTTCCCAACATATATTCTTAGGGGAATTTTTTTATTCCCTTAATAATGGATCATACTAAGATTATGAATTTACCAAAGTATATACCCTAGGAGTGTCGTAACCAATAGTTCATAAAGGCCTGTTGTCTTGCACTAGTTCCCATTTGAGTCATGGAAAAATCTATGTTTTCGAGTTTTACCCCAAGATACATTTGTGCCAGAGCCGCCTCTACTTGTTCATATCCAAAGAGTGATGTATTTTATTAATAAACCACTTACTATATACTACCCAAAATTTAGGGATGTTTTTATTATTCTTATTCTTATCCATATGGTTTTCACTAGGGTTTTCTAATCTTAATCCCAAAAATAACGAAACGAATCTTATGATACCAACTATAACACCCCTTCTCTTTATTTCAAACCTAAACATAATTCAATTTATTAATTTTACACATAATAAAACATAATATATTGATAGGACTAGTGTCTTTAGGGATTACTAACATTACATAACAACTTAAAACACTAAATACACATATTTATTGAAAACTTCTTTTACATGACCACAACATTCCTTAATACCTATCATTGAATTGGATAAACTAAAGAAATGCATAAGAAAAGGGTGATCAATAAAGCCTAGTAAGGGAGTAAACAAGGAATAACTGGAATAATAAAGTACATTTTAGGCAATAGGATTATCAAGGTAAAATAATAGAAACATTAAAATACATGCAATATAAAGCTTGATTATCATAACATGGAAATGTGGAAACAACTTTTAAAATGATATTTTCATGAGCCAAAGATCATTGTACATGAAGTATGAGTAAACCCTCATTTAAATTGAATTAGAATGATTAAAACCTCATTACACTGGAATTTCCATGATTAAACTCTCATTTCACTTGATGTATCATGATTCTAATCTTTACCCAATGTATTGGAGCGCCATCTAGTTGCACCGTTATCAATCATTTCATTTCATGCATAAGTGTGCCACATGGATCATATAACATTGAATCACACCAAACCATCATTAATTAAAATATAAAGTAATTTTTAATACATACATGAATCTATATAATCAATATTTTTATGTTCTTAATGATAAATACCCCTCATAAAGAAATGGGTGTGGTATTTACTTACACGTTGATTTTGGCATGGGAAATTTTGGCAGCACAACAATGTCAAATAGAAATCATAAAATGGTTTGATGAGAGATAAAATGGTCTCTCATCATTAATACATGAAAAAGATAGTAAGCGGGTCATAAAATATAATATCCCATCATTTGAAATGTAATTTCTATGCATAGTATAAAAGAATTTCTCTAATTTAAATGAGAAGAGAGAAATTTCTTACGAAATTTGAACATGGTAACAAGTGAACATGGGTGGAATTAATGAGAGAAAAATATTTATATAATCATTCAACAATAATGATGGAAGTATGGGGGTGTGAGAAATAATACCACAGCATTTTTATTTGAAAAAAGGCTATTACAACATATAAAAATATGGGAAAAAATGCGAAATAATGAAATCCCTTACATAGAAGTGTAATCCAAAAGGCTTAGGAAAGGATTGAGAGAGGATTATAGGGAGCGTGGGGAAACTTGGGAGAATTATAAAGAGAGGAGGGTAGATTTGTAATGTGATCAATGGGTTTTGAGTGAAGATAAGTGGGAGTTTTGGTGGGTTTATATAATAAAAGAGAAAAGATATCTTTAATATTTAACAAACACAGGTTTTGGAATCTATATATTTAAATATTTATAACCACAAACCAGGACAATGGTTTTTTCCAAAGGGGAGTAGAAAAAATTATTTTATAAGGGAAATTTCTGAACATATTAAAATATTAGGCTTTCTTATGTGGAGGTGATTCACACTCTCAAGAAAATCATTTTAAAAAGATAAAATGTTTAATAAGTTTTGGAGGGTATAATAAGGAACAATAAAATTAATCAATATAATATTAAATCATATTATATTAAAGTTAAACCATATATTGGCAGAAAAAACGTTTTATAGTATTTTATTACATAAATATTGGGACATTATGATGTCATAAAACACATATACTAAATGATATTTAATGTTTACCAAAAAATTTGACTGTCTTAGAAAATTATAAAAAAATCACCATTAGATAATTTCAACATCCTAAATCCAAAAATGATATTAATTTTATCTAAATAATTTTCTAAATATTTGATGTTTTACTATTAAAATAGAAACAATCATTTATAAAAAATTCATGGGGTTTGACAAAAATATTTTTCAGACCTTAATAAAAATTTCAATTTTATTCATAAAAAATTATGTAGTCATTTATATTTAATAAAAATTAATTTAGTAATAATATTTTATTAAAATATTATATAATTTATAAATCCATTAATTCATCAAAAAATATTTCTTAATTGAATATTAACTTAAAATGCTATTTGTGATTTGAAAACCATTTACAATGTCACATTAATAAAATGAAGGTATATTGTTTATTATATAAAAACATAATGCACATAATAATAGTGCCAGAGTTTTGTTACATAACTCCTTATAACACCCATATATGACCTAAGGGAAAGGTGTGTGTTAGCGATAGACTCTTGGGGTGGCTCAGATAACATCACTCGGATGGTAATATCTATTAACTTTCACTTCTACCCTAGTAAGTTTTTTTCAAGATTAACATGTTGATGTTTGGCTTGGTCTTAGTTCAGAGAGAATCCTAGTGATGCTATCACTTTTACGAGCTCCAAAAAATGGGCATTGTATGGAGGAATTCTACTGGATGAGGCCATCACTTCCTTTGTCTAACTAAATTGGATTTTTTAAATCCATATATTTATACTAATCATGTGATAATTGTTTAATGGATATATTAGCAATGGTAACAATTCATAACGATAATTTAAAATCAATAAACATAAAACCACGGAAGTGCATATGTTATAAAACCGTTTTATATAATAAGACATTTAATTAAAGAAAGGGAAATTTTAATTAATAAATGTTTGGGTCGTTGAAACAGTGTCCTTGTATGTCAGGTTTCCTATAGTGGTGTTTTACACTTCTATCATATAAATGTTGTTGAGCACATGTTGATATGTTAATTATGGTTGGGTTGGGGGTTCCTACATTGGCCCCCTCCCCAAGGTTGTGTGATTGGGTTTTAGTTTTCATCCTAGTTGAATCCTTGTGGTGTACAGAACCCTCTCATCTTATCTCATTATTTTTTTACATAGTTTCCTTTGGATTGGTTGAGTGTGACTTGTGTAGTGAAATTTCACCCTGATATTCTTCGTTTCTCTCAGTTTTTGCTGGAAATGCATTCATGTTTTTTCTATCTTGGGGTTTGTGACTTTTTGGGGTGAAAAAGTGTCTGTGGTGGGGAGAATTGTCCCACCCCGCCCTCAGAAACTAATTTATTTTTATTTTATTTTCTTTATATCTAGTTCATTGGTTGATTTTTGGGTTTGAGAACCAGTTAAATTTTTTTATTTTTGTAAATTTTGGTGGGTTTTAAACTACTTCCCGTGCACCACACTGTTAGAGGAAACCGTGCAGTCATCACGGGTACATGTGCATCCGCTTGTGGAATGGACATATGCTACCACACGATTCACGCATAGTCGCTTGAGCCCTACACATACCATGTAGTTTCCTAGTATTGAAATAAATAAAATATAATGATGTAAAATGAGGAAAAATAAAATAAAGTCAAATGTTTTAACTATAATAATAATATTATTTATGTTTTGTATAAAAATAATATTATAAGTAAAACTGTTACTGTCATTAATTTTATTCAATTTTTTATTAATAATAATATTATTAAAAAATAAATGAATATTATTTTTATTTTTATCATTATATTATTAATAATATTTATTATTATGTTTTTTTACCCCCTATGGGTCTCCCTCCCCCTCTATTCTATCACCACCCTCCCTCCATCTCCCTAGGCAGTGCGACCCTCCCCGCATGAACACTCCCCTCCTCTGGTGAACAAACCTCTGATGACCACCCTCATATCTAACATTCATCCCCACATGTGCTCTTATCTGGTGCATTACCCTGCCAACCTCCTGCCCTCATGTGACCTCCTATTCACATGAGAACGCCACGACACCCACCTCTTCGGATCACCACCCTCCTCTGGTGGTTGTCCCTCCTCACAGTGTGGTTGGGCTTCCTCTCCCCCATCTATGAGTATATCCTCCATAGGTTCTCCCTTGGCGGGGTTTTGGGTTTAGCCAAGCCCTAGAAACCAGGGATCTATTTTTGGGGTTTAATCCTAAATTTTTGGGTTCGATGTTCATGATTTAGGTTGTATTTAGCTTCCCTTGGGTGTGGTTGAGATACTATTGAGGTTCCACATCATTTTTTGAATGTTTTCAGTCATTTGATGTAGTATTACATTAGACACTGCCTTTAAATTTATAATTTCATTGATTTATTTTTTTTCACACCTTCCTATGTTCTTAATTATTGATGTATAATTTTTTTATAATAGTTGTTCTTTGTGAAATTTGGTGTTCTGTTCATTATTTTTGAATATTTAGAGAAAATTGTTTATTTTTTTGCACCATGTGTTTTCTAAATACCATTTTTGTTCTTTTCATGTGGTTTTTTATTTTTAGAAGTATATTTTGATCTTGTTAATGTATTTATAATGACCCAAATGATAGTGCATGTTTCCAAAATGGGGGATTTCACACAAAGTGCTTGATGGAATGACTCTTGGTCCCATATAAAAAAATTATACTAAAATGGTAGATTTCATTGTTTTATTGAGTTTCCACAGTTTTATATATGGCTATTTTTTAAAAATAGTAATATGTGAAAATCAATTGACGACGGATTAGAACTTTTTAAGTGGTTTATTTTGAAAACCCCTCATTGTAAAAGGCCACTTTCCTTGTGATGGATAAATATGTGTGAATATCCACAGTTTGGGACTCTTCTTGTGCAATAATTATTTTAAGGAAATGGGATACTCCTTGAGGAGGTCGTGGTGGTCTTGGTTGTGTGATTAAGTGATGGAAAGTGTATATGAATTATTGTTTGGATTCATTGGCATGCCACTTTATGACCATAAAATGGGAACCATGAATAGTAAAGGGGAATTCTAATAACATTTTCTACACTTGTATATGTTATAACACTAGCTATTGCCCCATAGAAGGGGGTTATTGTGTAATCATTATTATGATATTGGTCCCCTCGTTCAGGATAGGTAGGGTAACGATCGGGTGTTTTGGAATTATAATGTCATCATGTAGGAAATTTCTTGTGGATGAGTCAAATGTTTAGTATGTTCTAATTCTCCTCTGAGTACCTATCTATTCATGTGTTTCTCTTGTACTAGTATGGTTAGTTCCATTTCCCTTGTTCTATTGATTTATATTTCTTGTACTTGGTTTTGGTGGATTCTTGAAAAATGGTGAATGTGTGTCTTATTAAAAAGGTTTTCAAAAAGTTAATTTTATTAAGAGAGTGTTTCCCCTTTTCCAATGATATGAAAAATCAATATTTCTTACAATTCACTATTTCCCTTATTCTATTGAGCCTTAGTTTCAATCACGAGGGAAACAGACAAGGATGTGATTTATTTCCTTTGAAATGAAATCAATAAAAAAATAATTTATTTATAAATGGTATTTCAAACATAAAAATAGATTTTTCTTTATTTACATGGGCGTGCATTGGGAATAAAACTATTCTAGCCTACCTACTGAGTTTTAATACTCATTCCTATATTGTATTCTTGTTTTTAGTTTCTTCTATATGATTTGGATCATGTTTGATCACCATGGGCAATATTTGATTGCCGATTAGGGAGTGACCTACTGGATCACATGGATGTCCCTTTGGTGTCATGTGCATTTTGGTTTGGTTATTTTGGTATTGGTTGTTTTTCAGTTTTTTGTTTCATTAATTATTAATTAAAAGAATTTAATGTTTGGAAACCGTATTGAGTTTTATTTTTCTTTTATTTATTCAATTGCCTTGTTTATTTTAATTGGTTAATCCCATTCCAAATTTCTCCAATGGTGCAGTAGTCTCTATTCTCCAACCAAGGGGGATCGAGAATGCCTCTTCGGACCTTCCCCAGATCGGCTTAGGTGACGAGTTCATGGTTGACCTGGGATGGTTTGTGAAAAAATGGTATTAGGGGAGTTCATCTCTTTAATGGACCTTTCTTTTCAGAGAACCCATCATCCCTTGGGGATGTTAAGGTATATGGAGATGGATTTTTGGTTCTTGGGATGTAGGAATGGGAAGGATGTCATAAACCTTTTATTGTTCTGAACCTAATTTTAACATGGGAATTTTGGGTTTCTTAGAGTCTTTTTGATATTGTGGATTTTTTTGTTGGGAAATGAAAAGGGTGGGGGGAAAGTGGCCTCTGTGAGCTCGTAGGGGATGGAAAGCCATGTGGAGTCAAAAATATTACTCTATAATGATCTCTAAGATAGTGGTATGATTTTAATATAGAAACCAACCATATGTCCAATCCCCCAATTGATTCTAGTTTCCCATAATGGACCATTTCAGTTTTTCTAAAATAAGAAAAATGGTTTTGAAAATTCCTCCTTTGGAATTGTGAAAATCAATATTTAAAATATTGGAAATTTTTTTTGGAAGGTGGGAATGGATTTTCATAATTGTTTTCAATGAATATTTGGAAAGATTTATTCTAATGAAATGGTTTTGGGTGTAAAAATGAGAACGATTTCAATAAGATTGGGTTTTTATAAATAATATTTTGATTTATTAGGTGTTTCTTGATCAGAAAATGGGTTTATTTTCGTAATAGGGTTTTATAAAGTTGTTTTAAATCAAACATTAATATTTTTTGTGAAATATTTCTTGATGAAATAGGTTTTTTGGTGTAATTATAATTGTTTTGATATGGGTTCAATTATTTGTTTTGGAATGCAGAAAAGTTTTTTATTGACCATTAGAATTTCGTGAGTGACCACATGCATTAACATATGTGAAAAGTTGTGGGTGCCCGATATGGAATGAGGATGTGTATGTGTGAGGCTCCACTGAATTCCATTGGTGGGTTTTAAATCCTTTATGATTTTTCCTTATCAAAAGTGATTTTAAATGAATATGTATTGTTTTTTAGGCTATCGTGGTGCAGTGTGTCCCTTAAATTTTGGGAGTGTTTTTTATTTTGTCATGTCTGAAATGTAGAATCATTGTTATTAGATTAGTGTTTATTGAGTTCATTTTCCTGGTTTTTAGTGTCTTCTACCACAAAGATTCAATGTACCCCCAAGGTGCATATTTGAGTAGTGCATCTTTAGAATACACTCCAGTTGTTCAATCCATAGACTAAATTCTTGAATTTCGGGAGTTGAATCGTATTGTCTTTCATGGTCAAACTGATCCTATGAAGAGGAGGAGTAGATGCAGCGGATTGAGTGGGAAATTAGTTTCCTTGTGCTTCCTTTTTCATTAAATGTGTTTTTTTCTACCATTATGTTCGAAGTCCAATCATGGAACTGGTGGAAGTATGTGTGTCAAAGAATGCCTCAAGAAGAACTTACATATGAGTTATTCACATCTTAGTTAATCCAACAATACTTTTATGAGATGAAAAAGTTAAGTAAGAGGATGGAGATGTGTGGAATCTAGTGGGGTGTTGTATCGGAGTTATAATTCTATCATTGCATCATAGAATTAATTCTATATACCCCAAGGTATATTGAAAAAATCCCATGAGGGAATGAAAATTTGAGTTTGGGCTCCATCCTGAACTATAATTGAATGTTCCAAATCCCATGCTATCCACATTATTGAATGTGGTGGGGAAATCCTTTTGTACATAAGCTAAGTTTGTAGGAGGGATTGAGATGGTGTGTATTTCTCTAGTTTTTAGTTGTGGTGAAGAGGATAGCAAAATGGAGAATGTGAAGTATCATGATGCTAGTAGTGCTGGTAAGGGAATTCGGAGTCCTTCAGACCGCTCATTAACCTCTTCAGGGTGAAATATCATGATTTTTCATATTTGTGGAATGCTTGGCCATAATAGGTTATCATTCCCAGGTGCTCCAAGAACCTACCTCGCCTATGTAATCTTTAGTCACATGTAGTGGTTCAATAAGGGTGTTTACAAGAATTGTCGTGAAGCCATACCCGACTCTTCAACGGTCTCCCCAACCCATTCATAGGAGTAGAACAATGTTTAGGATCATTTTGTGGTTTTTTATCTATTACATTCCTTGGATGTAATAGTCAAATCTAGTCGAATTTTGTGGCGTGTCTTTCTCTTTCAATTATATGAATGTATGTTCTTGAAACTTTTGAAACTGCAATTTTAATGGAATCGTGTTTTTGAAAATCCGATTTATGTGTTATGTTTGGGGGTTTCTAATGCCTAAATGTGAGATAGTATATGCTTCAAATATCATATCTCTATCCATATGTCTCAAAGTAAAGATGTAATGTAGTAAAGGGAACCGTAGTGTTATAATATTCTTTGGACTTATTTTTATCCCTAGTATAGAAGATGAATGCATTTCAACCTTCGAGAGTAGTTCTTCCATTTTAATTGTTTCCATTCAGTTAAAAGAGGCATGTGGACCTTGTTTCCACGTTCTTACTCATGTGGGTGTAATATTTTCACTTGGATATAAGGAGCTATATTTTTCATGTTTTATTAAAAAACATAGAGGTTGTGTCTCCCTGGGTGTTGGTCTCTTTTGAAAGGACATTTTATGAGTCGGTTTCAGTTTGAGTACTGCTCATCCTTTTATGCGAGTTTTTAGGGTATTTTAGTAGTGGTAAATGTTTCATCCAGTTTTATATTGAGTTCTTATCATGGGATTCCACTAGTTATTGAGCTCATATTTTTTAGGAATCGTCTAGGTTTGGTAGTGGTTTTGTTTCTCTTGTGCTAAGGAAAATGGATTATCTCTTGTTTGGAATTCCCTAGTTCCCAATTGTGGTGAGGGTCTTGTTTGGATAGTATGGGGAAGTTACATTAGTTCGCAGTATCCCGGTATGTCATGTTTTCTGTAGTGGGTTTTTTCATTTATTTATTACCAATGTTGACCATCTCATGTGGAGAAATCGGGTATGTTTAGGTTTTGGGATCCCACATTGGCCCCCTCCATGTGGTGGTGTGTTTGGGATTTATTTTCCTTAATAGTTAAATCCTTGGGATATAGAGAACCCTCTCTTGTTATCCTATTATTTAGTAAAATGGATTCTTCTAGATTGGTCGAGTTTGATTTGTGCACTGAATGGTTTCCATATGGTTCTCAGTTTCTCTCGGTTTTGACTAGACATGCATTGGGGTTTTGGTTGTATTTGTGTTTGGTGACTTTATATGGGAATAAAGTGTCTATGGTGGGGATAATTTTCACTCCGCAACCTCGGAATCATTTTTTATTATTTTATTCCTAGTCTTGGGTATTTTTATCTAGGTTTCTATTTGAGACCAGGTATAAATTTTTGATGTTTGGAATTTTTGTTGTGTTTTAGGCTAGTGTGTGTACCCCACACGGTTAGCGGAAATAGTGCAGTCAGCCTAGCTACCTGTTTGGATTCTTGTAGAATGGAAATGAGATACCACAAAATTCACTTATAGTTTCTTGAGCCATGTATAGAATGATTTATTTCCATATATTCAAATAAATAAAATGAAATAATTTAAATTGAAATAAAAATTAAAAAAAACAAATCAAATTTTTTAACCGTAATAATATTATTATTGATGTTTTGGATAATATTATTATTAGTACTAAAATTGTTACTGTCATTATTGTTATTAAAATTGTTTTTAGTATTATTATTTTAAAAATGAAATGAATTTTAATTTTAATTTTATCATAATAATAATATGATTATTATTAATTAGGTTTTTTACCCCCAAGGGGCACCCTCACCCTCTCATGAGTCACCTCCCTCCATACCTCTCCTGGTGCAGTGAGACGCTCCCCTCTTGCACACTCCCCTTCTCTGGTGAGACCCACTCCAACGACCACCCTTTTATCTAGTGGTATTCCCCTCTGGCACTCCTCTCTGATACACAACCCCGCTAATGGACCTCCCTCATGTGGACACCACTTCACATGTGACCGTCGTGACACCCTCTTCTCTGGCATGCCACCCTCTTATGGTGGTCGTTCCTTCTCAGAGTGCGGCTGGCCTCTCATTTGCAGGGTATTGGGTTTGGCATAACCCTAGAAGCCAAGGTTCCTTTTTTAGGTATTATTCCTAAATTGTTTGGTTCAATCATGATGTTTTAGGTTGGATTTAACTTCACTTTGGTTCCGTTAAGGTGTGATTGAGGTTCTGTACTAGTTTTCGGATGATTTTTATCATTTGAGGTAATATACCATTGCACAATGCCTTTAAATGTAATATATCATTGATTTCATGTTTTCACACCTTCCATTGTTATTAATTAGTGATTTATCATTTTTATATAATAGTTGTTATATGTGAAATGAGGGGTTTTATTCAATTATTTTGAATATTTAGTGTGATATAATTGAGTTATGCACACCATGTGTTTTCTAAATTTACCAGTTGTCCTTTTCATGTGGTTTATGTTTTTTAGAAGCGTTCTTTGATCTTGTAAATGTATTTGTGATGCCCAAAATTATGGTTGTCCTTTTGAAAATGTGTTTTTTCACTCCTAGTGTAGAGACCCGAAGCCTGACGTACATGGACATTATATTACTTTTGAGGAATACTTAGTACATAACAAAACACACACACAAGGACCGTAATAGTTTAGTGTCTTTGGAAACTCGGAACGTAATCTTCTAATCTTGGTGAAAGATCTTCAATATCTCCCATTATGATCTTCCCTTTTTTTTACCTAAAACCTTTCTTTATATCCTAGGGAAAAGAAAACATAAAAGGGTGTGCTCAAATGCTCATTAAGGGTAAACAAAAGAAAAATCAATCACATCATATTCATAAGAACATAACTTTTGGAAATCTTAACCTGAAAAAGATTGCATAATTTCATAACATGGGATAAATCATAGTAGTGAAATGAAATCCCAATAATCATAACTTAAAACATGAAACTTTGTGTCATACACACATAATCATAGAGAATCATTTCTTGTTAGTCAAGACTCACTGCCAAGACTATCTTAGTGGACAAAGTCCCTTTCTGAACCGAGTCACCCTCGTTTCAGTCCTGTTTCAATGAACCAGTATAACCTACCATTCCAGCCATGTCCATCTCATGAGATATAAAATATTTACCCAATGCATTGGAGGGAGATATAGGTCCCACCCATCTCATACTGATACCATTCTTATTTTGCCACAAAATCATAAACCATACATCATAGCATAACCCATGTAATAAAAATGGGAATCTTAAACATCTTGACATCATAAAACAATTCATATAAGATAAAGGAATTCATAAAAATATAATTCCATCACAAAATAATAAAATCAATGAAATAATAGGGATAAAAACAGAACCCTTTATTATCTTAGTTGGAAAATAATTTTGATAAAACACCTGAACTCCATTCTTGAGGAAAATATCCTTTCTGCTTCAAAAACACTTTTCCTTTCTTAGCATGTCCTAAAATTATAAACTAAAAGAATTTGAATAAATATAAACCTGAAAAACTTTTAAAGGAAGCTTCTTGGAAATAATGTTGTAAAAATCCATTCATGTCATATAAGTTAAAAAAACATTCTTCTCGTACTTTTGTCAGAAAAGTCAAAAAGTACCTCGTATGAAAAACGACAAAAGATTCCTTTCATATCTTTTACTAAAAACATTCAAAAGGGTAAAATTGGATTTAAACAATTGTAGGTGGATGGAAATAATATTACATATCGAGGAAACATGGATGTGGATGATAAAATACACCCCAATAAATTTCAAAGTATAAACAATCTCAGATAAAAATGAGATTGTGATGTTTCCCTTACCTTAGGTCCGATTTGCTTCGTAAGTGTCCAAACCTCCGGTATAATGATTTAAATATTGTCATTGACTTATTAAAGAATCATAATCATTGTTATTATATCATATATGGTTCACTTATGCCTTTATATTACCCATTCTTTTGTAAATTCATGTTAAAGTAGCGTTTTGGGTAAAATCGTCTCATTTGTCGTTCGTGTTTTAACTTGTAATTATTCATATTATTACATAGATCATTATTACATAATTATAGAATATAAAACCTGATTTATATATAATATATATTCAGAATATACATATATATAATGGATCGATAAATGGAATGAAATACACCGTTCATGGAGACGGTAGGCCGTACGTACGCATGAACGCTGTTTTCGTTTCTTTATTGAATTGAGTGGAATTAAGTAGATGACATACATATATATACACATAAATCCAGTAGCTTTATAATGTCATATATTTCATTATTATTTCTTATATATACTTTATAATCATTCTTAAATGGTTAACTTGGAGAATGAATCTAATCGCGTCGTGGAGACGGTAGTCCGTACGTACGCACGAGCGATGATATCATTTCCATAATTATTGAATTGAATTGGAGTGGATGATACAATATATCAGAGTCATTATGATGTTATAATAACTATGTATAGTTATTCTTTACACCATAATACCCATCCATGTAAGGTGTTGGTGGAAAAACATATTACACCACGACGTGGAGACGGTATTTTGTACGTACGCACGCGCGGTGATTTTGATTTCCGTAGGATGTATAGATGATGAAATAGGGTTTTTTCATACTTATAATAACATATCAGTATATGAGTGATACTGATGTTATTACTTCATAATGAAACAACCTAAGAATAAGAAGTGGAAGAATAAATAAAGTTGAAAGAATTGGTAACGGAAATTACCTCTTCTTTGAGGCGCCTCCTTGAGACCTCCTCTTGGGGCACTACAATTGGTCTTTGATGAAGACCAGAACCTCTAATATGTTTCTAGGGAAGTGGAGAGGATAATTTGGCAGGGGTTGGCCAATCTTGAAGGCTCAAAGTTTTGTGAGGAAAAGAGGGAGGAGGTTCCCTTTTATAAGGGAGGAGAGGGGCACCTTTGATATAACTAAAAATATTATTTTATTATAAAGTCAAGTTCGGTTTTAAATAGCTCCAAATTGATTTATTTCGAGGATAAGGTGGGGATGGGTATAAATCCTCTCATCCAATAGAATTTAGACAAGTTTACGTTCATATTTTAACCTTATCATTTAGATTTAACATTAAGTGAAATAATTTTACTTTTACCGTGTCTTCTTGTGTTCTTACACTATAAGGTTAATAAACATACTATAAGAAGCCAAACGAACCCCAAGTTGTTTTTTATTAATATATATAACCTTATCTAAGTCATTTGGCCGAACCTTAGATTTTTAGGAATAAACTAACAATTAATAATATAATATTTGTTTTAAAAACTATTTTATGTCAATTTTGACACTATTTAGTAATTGATTTTTGTGAAAATTATAACAGAATGATAAGTTCGAAAAAAGGTAATTAAATCAATACTAAAATGTCATATTAACCTATAAAATTAGTGGAATTCATAAAAAGGCTTAAATTACATTTATTTTGGTATTTATAACATCAATTATGTCAATATTTCATTAATAAGATAATTACTGCATCATCTCTGTGTCATAAATAAATTAAATTATTTGATGTCTAAAAATTACAAATAAAATACCATAATGTAGGAAATCTTGTTAGATTTCTAATGAATATGTAAAATCAAATTTATCTTATTTTAAACCTATATTAAAAATATTTTAGTAAATAAACATTGATTTTAACTCTTTTAACCCTTCTTTAAATAAATTAATAAAAAATGTCCTAATCTAATCCAAGTGGGCCTAAATGGTCATATTTTATTCCTAAGTTTGTTTTTGGTCGAATTACACTTGTCCAATAGAATTAGGACATGTGTTAAGGTAATAATAATATCATTTCAACACTTAATTACCCAATTTACTTTTAACCGTGGTAAAAAAAAGTAAAAAGCTACTATTCACCAAAAAATTATTTTCATCTCATTGAACCACATTTTACTTACTGACATCAACTGTGTCTCTCGGATTTTTGAAATTTCACTCACAGAAGCGGTAAAATTAAGTTTTATGAAAAAATCAGTTTTTTAACTACCACTTAGTGGTTTCACTATTCATCAAAAATTGAAAGTTTTCAGAAAAATACCAAAAATTAGGCCTAAGCTATATTTGATATTATGAACTCAAAAATGATTTCTATTTTACCAAATTTAAAACATATCAGTTTCATTAATTAATTTAAAAATTAATTCCCGCCGTCCAAACAAAAGGCGTCTTTTTAAGAGATAATTACTATCAAAAGATTGACACTTGTTTATAATTGGTTTAAATGTGAAATTACATCCAATGACAAACATTGTATTAAATTGTAAAAATATATTCTAAATATACTTTAAAACCACTCAAATTAATAATTTATCACTTTTAATTATTTTGATTGAAAAAATTGTTTTTAATTAAAATTTAATAATTTTCACTATTCATCAAAATATGAATGTTTTCCGAAAATCACCAAAATTTCACCCTAAGCTAATTTCGATATTACGAATCCAAAAATAAATTCCATTTTGAAAAATAAAATTTACAAAATTTCAAAAAATGGTTATTACTATTCATAACGGCTAGTTTTAATAATATTTTAATAGCATATTGTTGTTTAGTGAAACTCGTTATTGCGTACTACACACGCTATCGAGGAAGGTCGCGATTGTGTGTAATGAAAGGCAAGTCAAGGATGCGTGTTGTGAAAGATCCTTTTGGTGTAGCATATAACACAAGACATTAATGAAATTGAAATAATATTTTTCATAAAATCTCGGGGTGTAACATTCTACCCCCCTTAAAATGAATTTCGACCTCAAAATTCATCGGGGTTATAAATGGTTTACTACTTGAAAGTTTATTTAATAGAAACCCACATCGTAAAAAGGAATACCAAAACCAATCTTTAAAAACAAAAGTATGAAACGTAACGGTTACCCAAATAAACTAATCACTGGGTTTCCACATAGGTGAAAATCTGGATATGGAAGAAAAATCTAACCATCATGTTCTGAGGGAGTGTGGTAGAGAACATGGCTATGGAAAAGCCAACAATCACAAATCCATAAATTTGTGACGATCTAAGGTACCATCTGATTAATCAGATATAAGAGCACTAGGACAACATTTTTGGTTTTCAAGATCGTTTCCCTAAAGTTGAAGAGTTTGAATTAGAATAAATAATTACTTTATTTTAGTACAATCTCACTGTTGTTCATGCCTTGAACAATTTCTACTGCATCTATTAAATAAATTAAGTTGAATTTGTTATTCGTGAAGTTTTAGCAGATCATGTGATAGAATGACGGGTCATTCCATCTGTCTCAAACAAAAGGTTAGAAAAAGTTATTAAATATACATAAGTCATTCTATAGTGAGATTAATCATATATGGTTCCTAAAATGGACTTATACTTCATATATCATACTGATTAATATAATAAAACTAGTTTCTACTAAACAGGTACTTCCTGTAGGCCAGTGGTAGGCGATAAAGGCCAGTCGCACTTCGGTTGTGGGTTCGATTCCCACAGCCTTGTCCGACGCGATGGGCTGTCGCCCGTCCTGCAGGTTGTCCTTTCTCTAAAGCTATATTACTATAACATCCCATCAATAATATCGAAAAAAGTTTTATCCTAACTTATGTCTAACATAATCCATTCTAATCTTTAGGCTTATCCATAATACTGCAGTCCACTCTCATAACATAGTGAAAATGATTACCAGAGATTTAACACCATCGTTGATCCCCATATATCATATGATATGTTTTGTTGGTCACATTCCAAACATTCAAAGTCCTTAATCATGTATTATCTTGAATACCTTAGTGAAAACATGAATGCAGTTAAAAGTTAACACCTTCCACATACCAAAATCCTCAAAATTCTATATACTCAAACCATGATATCACTTAGTCCTTATATCAATCATGAGCTCATGAATACTATCAAACATTTAATTTTCTCCTTATCCCTTCATTATGCGCATATCATCTACATTCCAAAAATATCTGAATAACCTTTCATGGATACTGGTAACATTAATCATACACTTTCAAAACTCAAGGAAAGACAACAGTGTAACAATCCATAGATGTCTCCTTATTCCATAGTAGCATGATATTACTTATACAACATTACACAAGATAAACATGTAATCATTCCATTATATTCTTAAACCATTGATCGAGCTTCAACAATTCATTCATCTCACATATCATTTGTAGTCTCTTCATCATCATCCACATAAATACTACCCATACGACCATAATGATTCTCTTCATGAGATTTTCCTTTAGGGCATTGGTTTGCATAATGCCCGTACATTCCACATTTAAAACATTTAACCATTGCTGATGTCGTAGCAATACCATTATCCTCATCCCTGGTTTTAACTGAACCTTTTCCTTTACACTTACTGGCTTTGTGTCCTTCTTTTCCACACCCAAAGCATCTTCCAGTTCCTTTGAAACATTCTCGTTGATGCCTCTTCCCACATGATTTACATAGGGGAAATTGAACTATCTTTCCTCTATGATCATCATGAAACTCCATCTTTCTCTTATTACCCATGTCAGGAAACTTACCAAATTTTACTTTATTGATCATATTATGAGATTGCTAATTCGGCATAATAATGATGCTTGGACTTCAAAATCCCATTTCATTTTGTTTCTCATGAAGAATATCATTCCATTTTCCATCATATCCTCCATTATCGTGAATCATATAGTTTCCATCCATTTTCTAAAACCCAAAAAGAATAGTGTGAGAGGAAAAAATCATAATAAAGGGGGAGTAACTTCAATATCTAACATCTTTGGTTAAATTCTAAGATCGTTACCATAGTTCTAGGACTATCCTATATGTATACTTATCCTTAGGGACATCCCTAGACATACCTTAGAAATATCTCTAGGGATCTCACTAACGTTCTCACATCATAGTTTCCAATGGTTGACTAAACCTTTCCTATGATACCAACTGTAGAGACCCGAAGCCTGGCGTACATAGACATTACATTAATTTTGAGGAATACTTAGTACATAACAAAACACACACACAAGGACTGTAATAGTTTAGTGTCTTTGGAAACTCGGAACATAATCTTCTAATCGTGGTGAAAGATCTTCAATATCTCCCATAAAGATCTTCCCTTTTTTTTACCTTAAACAATTCTTTATATCCTGGGGAAAATAAAACATAAAAGGGTGATCTCAAATGATCATTAAGGGTAAACAAAAGAAAAATCAATCACATCATATTAATAATAACATAACTTTTGGAAATCTTAACCCGCAAAAGAGTGCATAATTTCATAACATGGGATAAATAATAGTAGAGAAATGAAATCCCAATTATCATATCTTAAAGTATGAAACATTGTGGCATACACACATAATCACAGAGAATCATTTCTTGTTAGTCAAGACTCACTGCCAATACTATCTTAGTGGACAAAGTCCCTTTCTAAACCGAGTCACCCTCGTTTCAGTCATGTTTCACTGAACCAATATAACCTACCATTCTAGCCATGTATATCTCATGAGATATAAAATCTTTACCCAATGCATTAGAGGGAGATATAGGTCCCACCCATCTCATAATGATACCATTCTTATGTGTTCCACAAAATCATAAACCATACATCATAGCATAACCCATGTAATAAAGATGGGAATCTTAAACATCATGACATCTTAAAACAATTCATATAAGATAAAGGAATTCATAAAAATATAATTCCATCACAACATAATCAAATCAATGTAATAATAGGGATAAAAACAGAACCCTTTATTATCTTAGATGGAAAATAATTTTGATAAAACACTTGAACTCCATTCTTGAGGAAAATATCATTTCTGCTTCAAAAACACTTTTCCTTTCTTAACATGTCCTACAATTATAAACTAAAAGAATTTGATTAAAAATAAACATGAAAAACTTGTAATGGAAGCTTCTTGGAAATAATGTTGTAAAAATCCATTCATGTCGTATAAGTTAAAAAAAACATTCTTCTCGTACTTTTGTCAGAAAAGTCAAAAAGTACCTCGTATGAAAAACGACAAAAGATTCCTTTCATATCTTTTACTAAAAACTTACCGAAGGGTAAAATTGGATTTAAACAATTTTAGGTGGATGGAAATAATATTACATATTGAGGAAACATGGATGTGGATGATAAAATACACCCCAGTAATTTTCAAAGTATAAACAATCTCAGATAAAAATGAGATTGTGATATTTCTCTTACCTTAGGTCTGATTTGCTTTGTAAGTGTCCGAACCTCCTGTATAATTATTTAAATAATGTCATTGACTTTTTAAAAAATCATATTCATTGTTATTATATCATATATGGTTCACTTATGACTTTATATTACCCATTCTTTTGTAAATTCATGTTAATGTAGCGTTTTGGGTAAAATCATCTCATTTGTCGTTCGTGTTTTAACTTGTAATTTTTCATATGATTACATAGATCATTATTACTTAATTATAGAATATAAAACATGATTTATATATAATATATATTCAGAATATACATATATATAATGGATCAATAAATGGAAAGAAATACACTGTTCATGGAGACGGTAGGCCGTACGTACGGATGAACGCTGTTTTCGTTTCCTTATTGAATTGAGTGGAATTAAGTAGATGAAATACATATATATACACATAAATACAGTAGCTTTATAATTTCATATATTTCATTATTATTGCTTATATATACTTTATAATCATTCTTAAATGGTTAACATGGAGAATGAATCTCATCGCGTCGTGGAGACGGTAGTCCGTACATATGCACGAGCGATGATATCATTTCCATAATTATTGAATTGAATTGGAGTGGATGATACAATATATCAGAATCATTATGATGTTATAATAACTATGTATAGTTATTCTTTACACCATAATACCCATCCATGTAAGGTGTTGGTGGAAAAACAGATTACACCACGACGTGGAGACGGTATTTCGTACGTACGCATGCGCGGTGATTTTGTTTTCCGTAGGATGGATAGATGGTGAAATAGGGTTGTTTCATACTTATAATAACATATCAGTATATGAGTGATACTGATGTTATTACTTCATAATGAAACAACCTAAGAAGAAGAAGTGGAAGAAGAAATAAAGTTGAACGAATTGGTAACGAAAATTACCTCTTCTTTGAAGCGCCTCTTTGAGACCTTCTCTTAGGGCACTACAATTGGTCTTTGAGGAAGACCATAACCTCTAGGATGTTTCTAGGGAATTGTAGAGGAGAATTTGGCAGGGGTTGGCCGAACTTGAAGGCTCAATGTTGTGTGGGGAAGAGAGGGAGGAGGTGCCCTTTTACAAGGGAGGAGAGGGGCACCTTTGGAATAACTAAAAATATTATTTTATTATAAAGTCAAGTTCGGTTTTAAATAGCTCCAAATTGATTTATTTCGTGGCTAAGGTGGGGACGGGTCGAAATCCTCTCATCCAATAGAATTTAGACATGTTTAAGTTCATATTTTAACCTTATCATTTAGATTTAACATTATGTTAAATAATTTTACTTTTACCGGGTCTTCTTGTGTTCTTACACTATAAGGTTAATAAACATACTATAAGAAGCCAAACGAACCCCAGGTTGTTTTTTATTAATATATATAACCTTATCTAAGTCATTTGGCCGAACCTTAGATTTTTAGGAATAAACTAACAATTAATAATATAATATTTGTTTTAAAAACTATTTTATGTCAATTTTGACACTATTTAGTAATTGATTTTTGTGAAAATTATAACAGAATGATAAGTTCGAACAAAGGTAATTAAATCAATACTAACATGTCATATTAACCTAGAAAATTAGTGGAATTCATAAAAAGTCTTAAATTACATTTATTTTGGTATTTATAACATCAATTATGTCAATATTTCATTAATAAGATAATTTCTGCATCATCTTTGTGTCATAAATAAATTAAATTATTTGATGTCTAAAAATTACAAATAAAATACCATAATGTAGCAAATCTTTTTAGATTTCTAATGAATATGTAAAATCAAATTTATCTTATGTATAAACCTATATTAGAAATATTTTAGTAAATAAACATTGATTTTAACTCTTTTAACCCTTCTTTAAATAAATTAATAAAAAATGTCCTAATCTAATCCAAGTGGGCCTAAATGGTCATATTTTATTCCTAAGTTTGTTTTTGGTCTAATTACACATGTCCAATAGAATTATGACATGTGTTAAGGTAATAATAATATCATTTCTACCCTTAATTACCCTATTTACTTTTAACCGTGGTAAAAAAAGTAAAAAGCTACTATTCACCAAAAAATTATTTTCATCTCAGTGAACCACATTTTACTTACTGACATCAACTGTGTCTCTCGGATTTTTGAAATTTCACTCACAGAAGCGGTAAAATTTAGTTTTATGAAAAATTCAGTTTTTTAACTACCACTTAGTGGTTTCACTATTCATCAAAAATTGAAAGTTTTCAGAAAAATACCAAAAATTAGGCCTAAGCTATATTTGATATTATGAACTCAAAAATGATTTCTATTTTACCAAATTCAAAACATATCAGTTTCATTAATTAATTTAAAAATTAATTCCCGCCGTCCAAACAACAGGCGTCTTGTTAAGAGATAATTACTATCAAAAGATTGACACTTGTTTATAACTGGTTTAAATGTGAAATTACATCCAATGACCAACATTGTATTAAATTGTAAAAATATATTCTAAATATACTTTAAATCCACTCAAATTAATAATTTATCACTATTAATTATTTTGATTGAAAAAATTGTTTTTAATTAAAATTTAATAATTTTCACTATTCATCAAAATATGAATGTTTTCTGAGAATCACCAAAATTTCACCCTTATCTAATTTCGATATTACGAATCCAAAAATAAATTCCATTTTGAAAAATAAAATTTACAAAATTTCAAAAAATGTTTATTACTATTCATAACGGCTAGTTTTAATAATATTTTAATAGCATATTGTTGTTTAGTGAAACTCGTTATTGCGTACTACACACACTATCGAGGAAGGTCGTGATTGTGTGTAATGAAAGGCAAGTCAAGGATGCGTGTTGTGAAAGCTCCTTTTGGTGTAGCATATAACACAAGACATTAATGAAATTAAAATAATATTTTTCACAAAATCTCGGGGTGTTACATTCTACCCCCCTTAAAATGAATTTCGCCCTCAAAATTCATCGGGGTTATAAATGGTTTACTACTTGAAAGTTTATTTAATAGAAACCCACATCGTAAAAAGGAATACCAAAACCAATCTTTAAAAACAAAAGTATGAAACGTAACGGTTACCCAAATAAACTAATCACTAGGTTTCCACATAGGTGAAAATCTGGATATGGAAGAAAAATCTAACCATCATGTTCTGAGGGAGTGTGGTAGAGAACATGGCTATGGAAAAGCCAAAAATCACAAATCCATAAATTTGTGACGATCTAAGGTACCATCTGATTAATCAGATATAAGAGCACTAGGACAACATTTTTGGTTTTCAAGATCGTTTCCCTAAAGTTGAAGAGTTTGAATTAGAATAAATAATTACTTTATTTTAGTACAATCTCACTATTGTTCATGACTTGAACAATTTCTACTGCATCTCTTAAATAAATGAAGTTGAATTTTTTATTCGTGAAGTTTTAGCAGATCATGTGATAGAATGACGGGTCATTCCATCTATCTCAAACAAAAGGTTAGAAAAAGTTATTAAATATACATAAGTCATTCTATAGTGAGATTAATCATATATGGTTCCTAAAATGGACTTATACTTCATATATCATACTACTTAATATAATAAAACTAGTTTCTACTAAACAGGGACTTCCTGTAGGCCAGTGGTAGGCGATAAAGGCCAGTCGCACTTCGGTTGTGGGTTCGATTCCCACAGCCTTGTCCGACGCGATGGGCTGTCGCCCGTCCTGAAGGTTGTCCTTTCTCTAAAGCTATATTACTATAACATCCCATCAATAATATCGAAAAACGTTTTATCCTAACTTATGTCTAACATAATCCATTCTAATCTTTAGGCTTATCCATAATACTGTAGTCCACTCTCATAACATAGTGAAAATGATTACCAGATATTTAACACCATCGTCGATCCCCATATATCATATGATATGTTTTGTTGGTCACATTCCAAACATTCAAAGTCCTTAATCATGTATTCTCTTGAATACCTTAGTGAAAACATGAATGCAGTTAAAAGTTAACACCTTCCACCTACCAAAATCCTCAAAATTCTATATACTCAAACCATGATATCACTTAGTCCTTATATAAATCATGATCTCATGAATACTATCAAACATTTAATTTTCTCCTTATCCCTTCATTATGCGCATATCATCTACATTCCAAAAATATCTAGATAACCTTTCATGGATACTGGTAACATTAATCATACACTTTCAAAACTCAAGGAAAGACAACAGTGTAACAATCCATAGATGTCTCCTTATTCCATAGTAGCATGAGATTACTTATACAACATTACACAAGATAAACATGTAATCATTCCATTACATTCTTAAACCATTGATCGAGCTTCAACAATTCATTCATCTCACATATCATTTTTAGTCTCTTCATCATCATCCACATAAATACTACCCATACGACCATACTGATTCTCTTCATGAGATTTTCCTTTAGGGCATTGGTTTGCATAATGCCCGTACATTCCATATTTAAAACATTTAACCATTGCTGATGTCGTAGCAATACCATTATCCTCATCCCTGGTTTAAACTGAACCTTTTCCTTTACACTTACTGGCTTTGTGTCCTTCTTTTCCACACCCAAAGCATCTTCTAGTTCCTTTGAAACATTCTCCTTGATGCCTCTTCCCACATGATTGACATAGGGGAAATTGAACTTTCTTTCCTATATGATCATCATGAAACTCCATCTTTCTCTTATTAACCATGTCAGGAAACTTACCAAATTTTACTTTATTGATCATATTATGAGATTGCTGATTCGGCATAATAATGATGTTTGGACTTCCAAATCCCATTTCATTTTGTTGCTCATGAATAATATCATTCCATTTTCCATCATATCCTCCATTATCGTGAATCATATTGTTTCCATCCATTTTCTAAAACCCAAAAAGAATAGCGTGAGAGGAAAAAATCATAATAAAGGGGGAGTAACTTCAATATCTAACATCTTTGGTTAAATTCTAAGATCGTTACCATAGTTCTAGGACTATCCTATATGTATACTTATCCTTAGGGACATCCCTAGACATACCTTAGAAATATCTCTAGGGATCTCACTAACGTTCTCACATCCTAGTTTCCAATGGTTGACTAAACCTTTCCTATGATACCAACTGTAGAGACCCGAAGCCTGACGTACATGGACATTACATTAATTTTGAGGAATACTTAGTACATAACAAAACACACACACAAGGACCGTAATAGTTTAGTGTCTTTGGAAACTCGGAACATAATCTTCTAATTGTGGTGAAAGATCTTCAATATCTCCCATAAAGATCTTCCCTTTTTTTACCTAAAACCTTTCTTTATATCCTGGGGAAAAGAAAACATAAAAGGGTGAGCTCAAATGCTCATTAAGGGTAAACAAAAAAAAATCAATCACATCATATTCATAATAACATAACTTTTGGAAATCTTAACCCGCAAAAGAGTGCATAATTTCATAACATGGGATAAATCATAGTAGAGAAATGAAATCCCAATTATCATAACATAAAGCATGAAACTTTGTGGCATACACACATAATCATAGAGAATCATTTCTTGTTAGTCAAGACTCACTGCCAAGACTATCTTAGTGGACAAAGTCCCTTTCTAAACCGAGTCACCCTCGTTTCAGTCATGTTTCACTGAACCAGAATAACCTACCATTCTAGCCATGTCTATCTAATGAGATATAAAATCTTTACCCAATGCATTAGAGGGAGATATAGGTCCCACCCATCTCATAATGATACCATTCTTATGTGTTCCACAAAATCATAAACCATACATCATAGCATAACCCATGTAATAAAGATGGGAATCTTAAACATCATGACATCATAAAACAATTCATATAAGATAAAGGAATTCATAAAAATATAATTCCATCACAACATAATCAAATCAATGTAATAATAGGGATAAAAACAGAACCCTTTATTATCTTAGATGGAAAATAATTTTGATAAAACACTTGAACTCCATTCTTGAGGAAAATATCATTTCTACTTCAAAAACACTTTTCCTTTCTTAACATGTCCTACAATTATAAACTAAAAGAATTTGATTAAAAATAAACTTGAAAAACTTGTAAAGGAAGCTTCTTGGAAATAATGTTGTAAAAATCCATTCATGTCGTATAAGTTAAAAAAAACATTCTTCTCGCACTTTTGTCAGAAAAGTCAAAAAGTACCTCGTATGAAAAACGACAAAAGATTCCTTTCATATCTTTTACTAAAAACTTACCGAAGGGTAAAATTGGATTTAAAAAATTGTAGGTGGATGGAAATAATATTACATATCGAGGAAACATGGATGTGGATGATAAAATACACCCCAGTAAATTTCAAAGTATAAACAATCTCAGATAAAAATGAGATTGTTATATTTCCCTTACCTTAGGTCTGATTTTCTTTGTAAGTGTCCGAACCACCTGTATAATTATTTAAATAATGTCATTGACTTATTATAGAATCATATTCATTGTTATTATATCATATATGGTTCACTTATGACTTTATATTACCCATTCTTTTGTAAATTCATGTTAATGTAGCGTTTTGGGTAAAATCATCTCATTTGTCGTTCGTGTTTTAACTTGTAATTTTTCATATGATTACATAGATCACTATTACTTAATTATAGAATATAAAACATGATTTTTATATAATATATATTCAGAATATACATATATATAATGGATCGATAAATGGAAAGAAATACACCGTTCATGGAGACGGTAGGCCGTACGTACGGATGAACGCTGTTTTCGTTTCCTTATTGAATTGAGTGGAATTAAGTAGATGAAATACATATATATACACATAAATACAGTAGCTTTATAATTTCATATATTTCATTATTATTGCTTATATATACTTTATAATCATTCTTAAATGGTTAACATGGAGAATGAATCTCATCGCGTCGTGGAGACGGTAGTCCGTACATACACACGAGCGATGATATCATTTCCATAATTATTGAATTGAATTGGAGTGGATGATACAATATATCAGAATCATTATGATGTTATAATAACTATGTATAGTTATTCTTTACACCATAATACCCATCCATGTAAGGTGTTGGTGGAAAAACAGATTACACCACGACGTGGAGACGGTATTCCGTACGTACGCACGAGCGGTGATTTTGTTTTCCGTAGGATGGATAGATGGTGAAATAGGGTTGTTTCATACTTATAATAACATATCAGTATATTATTGATACTGATGTTATTACTTCATTATGAAACAACCTAAGAAGAAGAAGTGGAAGAAGAAATAAAGTTGAACGAATTGGTAACGGAAATTACCTCTTCTTTGAAGCGCCTCTTTGAGACATCCTCTTAGGGCACTAAAATTGGTCTTTGAGGAAGACCATAACCTCTAGGATGTTTCTAGGGAATTGTAGAGGAGAATTTTGCAGGGGTTGGCCGAACATGAAGGCTCAAAGTTGTGTGGGGAAGAGAGGGAGGAGGTGCCCTTTTACAAGGGAGGAGAGGGGCATCTTTGGAATAACTAAAAATATTATTTTATTATAAAGTCAAGTTCGGTTTTAAATAGCTCCAAATTGATTTATTTCATGTCTAAGGTGGGGAAGGGTCGCAATACTCTCATCAAATAGAATTTAGACAAGTTTAAGTTCATATTTTAACCTTATCATTTAGATTTAACATTATGTTAAATAATTTTACTTTTACCGGGTCTTCTTTTGTTCTTACACTATAAGGTTAATAAACATACTATAAGAATCCAAACGAACCCCAAGTTGTTTATTATTAATATATATAACCTTAACTAAGTCATTTGGCTGAACCTCAGATTTTTACGAATAAACTAACAATTAATAATATAATATTTGTTTTAAAAACTATTTTATGTCAATTTTGACACTATTTAGTAATTGATTTTTGTGAAACTTATAACAGAATGATAAGTTCGAAAAAAGTTAATTAAATCAATACTAAAATGTCATATTAACCTAGAAATTTAGTGTAATAAATAAAAAGTCTTAAATTACATTTATTTTGGTATTTATAACATCAATTATGTCAATATTTCATTAATAAGATAATTACTGCATCATCTTTGTGTCATAAATAAATTAAAATATTTGATGTCTAAAAACTAAAAATAAAATAAAATTATGTAGGAAATCTTTTTAGCTTTCCAATGAATATTTAAAATCTAATTTATCTTATGTATAAACCTATATTAAAAATATTTTAGTAAATAAACTTTGATTTTAACTCTTTTAACCCTTCTTTAAATAAATTAATAATAAATGTCCTCATCTAATCCAAGTGGGCCTAAATGGTCATATTTTATTCCTAGGTTTGTTTTTGGTCTAATTACACTTGTCCAATAGAATTAGGACATCTTTTAGGGTAATAATAATATCATTTCTACCCTTAATTTCCCTATTTACTTTTAACCGTGGTAAAAAAAAGTAAAAAGTTACTATTCACCAAAAAATTATTTTCACCTCATTGAACCACATTTTACTTACTGACATCAACTTTGTCTCTCGGATTTTTGAAATTCCACTCACAGAAACGGTAAAATTATGTTTTATGAAAAATTCAGTATTTTAACTACCACTTAGTGGTTTCACTATTTATCAAAAATTGAAAGTTTTCAGAAAAATACCAAAAATTAGGCCTAAGCTATATTTGATATTATGAACTCGGAAATGATTTCTATTTTACCAAATTCAAAACATATCAGTTGCATTGATTAATTTAAAAATTAATTCCCATCGTCCAAACAAAAGGCGTGTTTTTAAGAGATAATAAGTATCAAAAGATTGACACTTGTTTATAACTGGTTTAAATGTGAAATTACATCCAATGACCAACATTGTATTAAATCGTAAAAATATATTCTAAATATACATTAAAACCACTCAAATTAATAATTTATCACTATTGATTTTTTTTATTGAAAAAGTTGTTTTTAATTAAAATTTTATAATTTTCACTAATCATTAAAATATGAAAGTTATCCGAAATCACCAAAATTTCACCCTAAGCTAATTTCGATATTACGAATCAAAAAATAAATTCCATTTTGAAAAATAAAATTTACAAAATTTCAAAAATTGGTTATTACTATTCATAACGGCTAGTTTTAATAATATTTTAATAGCATATTGTTGTTTAGTGAAACTCGTTATTGCGTACTACACACGCTATCGAAGAAGGTCGCGATTGTGTGTAATGAAAGGCAAGTCAAGGATGTGTGATGTGAAATCTCCTTTTGGTGTAGCATATAACACAAGACATTAATGAAATTAAAATAATATTTTTCATAAAATCTCGGGGTGTTACACCTAGTGCTTGATGGAATGTCTTTTTATCCCTTGTAAAATAATTTTTTTACACATTAATTATGGATTTATTTTATTAAATGAGTTTCCAAAGGTTTTTTTGGTTTTGAAAAACGTTTTTATTTGGATAATTTTTAAAAAGGAATATTATGAGAAAATCAATTGAGGCATAATGAGTACTTTTTAAGTGGTTTCTTTTTCAAAACCCTTATAGTAAAATGTTATTTTTCTTGTGATGGATATAGAGTTGGGAATGTCCTAATTTTAGGTCTCGACTTATGAAAAAATTATTTTAAGGCAAGGTTATATTGTTTGAGGTGGTCGGGGTGGTGTCAGTTTGGTGATTACGTAATGGAATGTGTATGTGGCTTATTGTTCGGATTGTTTATAACACCCCTTTGTTAACATAACATGGGAACCTATCATGTAAGTGTGAAATTATATGAATATTTTTCTTCACTAGTATAGGTTATTTCACTAGTTATTGGCCCATAGTATTGGGTTATTTTGTAAACATTGCTATGGGTTTGGGCCCCGCGGTCAGGCCAAGTAGGGTGAAGATCAGGAGATTCAGCGTTATAATTGCATCGGGTAGGGAATACCTTTAGGATGAGTTACATGTATTGAATGTTATTTTTCTCATCTGAATTTCTAGGTATTTATGTTTTTTTATACTAGTATGGTTACTTCCATTTCCCTAATTATGCATATTTATATTACTTGTACTTGGTTTTGGTGCTTTCTTTCAAAATGGTGAATGAGTGTCTTGTAAAAAAGGCTTTCAAAAAGTTTTTTTGATGGATCAAGTATTTCCCATTTTTGATGATATGAAAAATTATTATTTCTTACTCATCCCCTCTTTCCCATATCCCCTTGTTCCTTATTTTAAAACATGTGGAAAATGGATTCACATGTGATTTATTTCCATTGAAATGAAAAGTGTGGAAAAATCCTATATTTATAAAATGTATTTCAAACATGAAAATCAATATTTCTTTATTTAAAGGTGTGTGAGTATGGAATATAATTATTCAAGCCTAGTCAATGAGTTATAATACTCATTCCTATAGTGTTTTCATGTTTTTAGTTTCTACTGTAGGTTTTGGCTTCAGATCGATCACTGGGGGTGATAATTGGTTGTGGATTGGAAAGTTACCCTTTGGGTCATATGGGGGTGTATTGGGTGTCAGGTTTTGTTTGGTTATTCTAGTATAGTATATTTTTTATTTTGTTATTTCTTTAATTGTAAATGTAAAGAATGTAATAATTTGTAACAATATTTGGATTGTTTTTCTCTTTTATTTGTTTAGTTACCTGGTTTATTTTTATTGGGAGAAACCATTCACATTGTTTCTATTGATGCCCTTAGCACGAGTCAACATCCCAAGGGGATCCGTATTGCCTCTGGGACATTCCCCAGAACATCTCAAGTGACCATTTCATGGTTGAATTGGGTCGGCTTGTGACATATACAATCTTCCAAGTTCATATACCAAAATGGTTTCATTGATAAGTATGAAATAAGAACCCCTTGAGAGCCTATCAAAAACAATACAAATGGTATCATTACCTTGATGTAACATTGGTAAACATCTCAAAAAGTATATCATAACATAAATCCAATTCGAATTGGGAATGGGTAACTACTATAAATTTATGGTTGGTAGTTTTTGTTCCACACTCACCGACATATAATTGAAACACCACATGAAAAAACCAGCTACATCTCTTTCAATACCTATCCACCGGTATTGGAGATGTAAATTCAGATACATATTTGTGACACTGGGTTGCACTTTCAAAGCTAAATCATGAAATTATAGCATCATCTTGTCAAAAATTTCTATTGAAACCCATATCTGGCCATGTATATATACAATATCATCCCCTCATCTGGTCTAAATAGGAGGAGGTTTCTCACCTACCACATTATCCCATAGTAATAGACCCTCATAATCCTATAGTTTCCCTATCCTCACTCTATCCTGATGGGTAGCGATAACAGCTATGGATTTCTACCTGTGACTATCCTTCACCTACATGTTCATATCAGAGAACAAATCCATGAGCTTTCACTCACTCATGGCCTGATGAACTCCTTGTATCTAAGTCCTAAAACTCATCACCTCAGACACTTCATTTCCCTATAGAAACATTTATTGAAGATAAAAATACAAATACTATAGGTATTCAACAAACATTAACTACCTCAAATTTATATCACACTATGTAAATAGGTAGTTGAGGCTTTATTGCCATGTACACCACAAAATTATCTCTATGTAAGTAATGTCTCTAACCAAAAAATGTGTGCACAACTAAAACTAACCCAAGTGTGGAAGATGGGTTTTTTTCTCTTGTGTGGCATTAATTACCAAGACCCATACACAATGACTCTATTAGTGTACATAAGAAATTACTGAATCACAATACATAATGTGTTGTAGTATATATTGTAACTTTATCTTGGATCTATAAATATTAGTATGGGTGTTAAAGCCAACCTCTATTTCATCTCCTAAAAGGTTGAATCACATGCATCTGACCAATAAAACGTCACACCTTTATTAGTAAATCCTATATGTTGCACATCTACCAATGAGAATTCATGTATGAGATTCCTGTGATATCCATCCATCCCCAAGAAAATCCATAACTAAATGACATTTGTGGGATTCTCTTAAGATAGTATAAGTCTCACATTCTTTGTGTCAACTTATACTCATGTCTTTGAGAAAATGTGACTTGTGAAGTGAATATTATCTATCCATATATGGTGCTTTGTGAGCATACCATATAATTGATGCTCTAACAGTGTATCCAATACAATCTCATGATTTTTTCATGGTTATATCAAATGTGAGAATACTCCAAGATATTATCATGAAATACCACAAAAACTAAAAACTAGATAAGGATGGAAAAATCGTTTCATTAGTTCCATAAAGACTGATGGCACATTCGTGGGAATAGATGAAATAACCAAATATTTATATAAACCATAATGGCTGTGAAAGGTTGTGTGAGTTGTGTATGATTTACTAACACACACCCGATGATAACCGAATTTCAAAACAAATTTCAAGAACATCCATGCTCCTCAAAGCTGATAAAAAAATACATTTATACACAGTAGAGGATACAGGTACTTATCCACCAGTTGGTTCAATTTGTAGTAATCCAAATAGAGCATAAGAGTTCCATCAATTTTTTATTTCAAAAAGAACTATAAACCCCTATGTATAAGTATTGGTTCAGATAATCCCATGTTCCTATAAATTCTTTAGATACCTATTTTGCTTCTATATCTCATTAGTATCCATTCTATTGGAGGAATAGATACCAGTGAAGATCCTTGCACTAGAATGAAAGATAACATTACCTCTCTGACTAGAGGAAATCAAAAAAATTATTTTGGGAAAACAACCCTAAAATAATCAAACACCATATGGAAATATTCATGATGTGTTCCCCAATAACCCGAAAATAAGCATGAAATCTTGGTTTTAATTTCACCGATCCCATAATGATTAGGTCCAGCATGACTCTCTTGGGAATTTCATTCACCTTTGTGAATAATCTCTCCACCCACTGGTGATGTGAAAGTCAACCGTCTAAGATATCATTTAACAAAATCATGAAAGCAGACCAACTAGTCCATCCAAAGAATGATACAAACACATATAATTTTGAAGAAAAATTGTTCCCCTAAGAAGTGACACCCACCAATCTCAAGGGGCAGTCCTATAACTAACTTACATCCTCCATTATAATTCCCATCATATTATCTATCATCATAAGTCTATTATAACACTTAACTCTGATCCCAAGTATATCCACAATAGGAATAGATATAAATATTTGAGAATCTCATGTATCAAAAAAAGATTATAATATAGGGGCCACAATAATAGAATATATAAAAATTTAAGTTCTAGGATTATTCTCATATGGTGTTGGTTTCACTGCTAATATTTTCTGGAACCAATGGCCCTGTGATAAAAAATAGCTACACTTATAATATCTTCTCTGTTGTCTCTCAAAATATCGGGATATAGATACCATGGATATGACTACCGCCTCAGCCTAATATTTCATATATACTCTAGCTCCATGATTTAGGAGTACTTGGTGTCCCTAATCCAAAATATAGAAACAGTGCAGACCCACTCTCTCTATCTACTAGGGAAAAAGTTATGTATAATAATTGTAGAAGGCCCATCTTGTCGCATGATCAGCACTCAACTTGGTTTCTTATGAACTTTGGTCTCTTATTTCCTATCTGGCACACTGGTGTCACCACACCTATATACCTAGGAATGTGCTCTAGCTTCTAATATCACCTTTTGAAATCTCCAAATGAAATTTCCTACAACCATTCGATATATCACCAAAACTGGATATTGAACTACCCTGGCTATTACCACCATCCTCTCTCAGGGTACATTCTACAATAATCTCCTTATTAACTGTTCTAAAATTTTTATTTATCTAAAATAAATTATAATCTATTAGGTGTCTTACCTATGACCATCCTCAAATATCCTAGACTTAGATAAATGTTTACCCATTAGAATAGGTTTGAGGTGTCAGTGCTCTGTAAAATGGGATGAATAATACTTACCTAAAAATGTTTCATACTCCAATTGTATAAACACTCAAACTCTTTCACTAATCAACATGTAATGATAGAATTAATCATATATTTCCATATCAAAATCCCTCCAGTCCATCTCTTGACAATGATTCCTCTGAGAAATTTCATCCCACTATCTCTTGGTGGAATCTCCCAGTATATAAGTATATATCTTTTCCCACCCCTAAAGAGGCATATCAAGATTCTGTGGGATAGATATAATTGTATCTATCCTTGACTATACATCCTTATTTCCTCCATTACCAAAAAACGTGGGTGGATTCTTCAACTCAAAATTCATGCATCGACTCTACCACAATTGGGGTTGGTCACAGGTCTCTGTAAATGGTCTACATATACAGTATAAAAACAGCATGAAACTGTGCCTCATCACCCATGTGCAGTACAACTTCTATTATTGTAACTGGTACTAAAGAATGATCCAATGGTAGCCCATGTCCGACCATCTCTGTACTGTGGTTGTCTCTACCTTTATGGTGTATGATTGGACGTCATTATGGTGTCCTACCTCTATGATGCCAAACACAAGCCTCATATAAGAATGTTATCAGATTGTACACCTAAATGTTTAGAAACTAAAACATGATATGTAAAATCCTACCTAAATAAGAACACACCCTCTACATAAATCGAAATTATGGTCATGGTGATGTACATAAAATATTAATACAAGAGATACTACCTACATCCCACTACTATGGTCGAGTATAGGTAATGTTCCCTACTATTACCATCTCTATTTCCATTTTATTCTCATTAATTTCAATTATAACTCAAATATATTTAAATGGATGAACTAAATGATTCACGAAATTATAATCAACAATGGACCAAACAACTCATGAACAAAAATATGGTGTCCACCTAATTTGAACCATAATATGTTCCAGTTCATGAGACTCTTGGTCCATAACCCAATGTCCCACAACTAGCTATATAAGGTGTCAACTATAGCCTATTAAGAAAAATGGTTTTTAGGTTACTCCATGAACTAAAATTACCAAAAATGTTTTCTCAGTCCCCTACAAAATATATTTATCAGCCATGATGTATATCTATTACATCACCTATCTCAATAGTAATCAACTGAGTAATGAATCCTATATGACAAGGAATAATGCATGCAATGTGAATTCTAACAGTTGACTAAAATAATTCCTGAGATGGAATACCCTCATCACATCTAGTTGAAAACAAAATAGAACCCACAATTGTATCAATGATAACATCAAAATTCATGTCCATCACCCAATGTTGGAATCAAATCACTATAATAGTCAAAATTCATAAATTAGATATTTCATTCAAAGTATTTTTAATTTTTTTGTCACATGTGTTAGTTATGCCCAAAAACATCTCATTATAAAACTACAATACATTACTATCCTTTTCTATTGAATCCAAATATTAAACTAAAATAATAAAATAATGCTCAGGTACCACTTTGTAATATCCAGGACATGGATTCCACTAAATGTTTCCCCAACCATGGTTGGCCATATGGCCCCAAGCCCATTTTTCCAAACACAAAATGTTTTTGACTAACAGTGAGTTCCAAGAAGTGTTCTGGAGACTATGACCCTGTCACTAAAATGTGGAATAGTAGATATACAATAATAGACAAGTAGTGTAAGTGTTAAATCAAAATGACATAAGATAAATAGACATGAAAGAAATTTATAAAAAAGGTTAGATGTAATCTAATATATAGATAATAATGATACATGTTGTGTCTCTACAAAATAGCCAAAAATAGTTTTAGAGGGAAGGTGTACAATACAATTATCAAAAGTAAAAAACCACTATAAAAATACATCAAGCATGATGAGCCTCCGCTCAGTCCTATGAACCTCTTTTCCTAAGAATAAATCAAGAACCTAAATCCGAAATCTTTCCCTTCTCCATACTTTCATACATATTGTCTGTTTGGGTACCCATTGGTAGCCTAAAGAGGGTGTGAGATAAATTATTAGTAGGAAACAGCCCAAAGGTCATGTTCTATCCAATCTTGGAATATATAATGATAACTATGTGTGGGATGTTATATAATATAAAAGGTTCATCTGAATGTAATCAAACCGTAATGATCCGGGTTCCCATGGACACTCTTCCTCTACTATATGCATCATCCTTATCAATTGTTTCTCTATTTAAACAATACATCTTGTACAACAGAATAATCTCATTTAATCAATAATTCCCATTTTATAAGATGGTGTTGGAATAGGTCACAAGTCCCAACATCCCCCATAAAATAATCTAATCAACAGACGGCTAATCAGGCCATCAATAAGGTGTCAAAAATTGACCAAATCTAAGCATGATCTATGCCTTGGTATATACATCATATAGATCATTTCATTAATTTTTCAACACATAACCTGAGCTAGTCCTTATAATTTCATAATTGGAATCTATTTATCACTCAAGGTGTGACATAAACCATGAACAATACAATCCCATCCATGGAAATCGTCATAGGAAACTAGGTGTCACTCTAGGTTTTTTATAACATCATATCCATTCCATTTAATCATTGGCCTTAATTTAAGGGATCCCAGGTATGACCATGAGAATATATGGTCAACTACCCTATGAGCTCGTCCTTGGAAGTCCATAAGGAGTCCATGTATCACTGGGGCATATAATATTTAGCCCCTATGAGTCCATCATTGGTGGTCCACTAGGGAGTCTAATTTTAACTCAAGGATAAGAAAGGTAAGAGAAAATTGAGTACATCCATGTTGTTTGAATATAAACCCATGTGTCACCCAAGGAATATAATAATTCATCAAATTTCATTAAACTAATTCAAATTTCATTATAATTATCATTCCATTTCAAACTCACTATAGAGTGTAGCTTAAGACATTGATAAGCTTAGAAGGCTTGCCTCTTAATTTACTCCAATAAGCCTTTTCATTTAAAATTGGAAATTTGAGCATAAGAAATCTATTATAGGGACTATGCTTCAGGGAACGGTTATCCATCCCCTCTCATTAATCAATTTACATTAAAATTTATAATAAAAATACAATCAACCAATTTACATCCTATTACAAAGGTAAATAGGATACCTCATGGGTGACCCCATCCACATACAACCCATTATGGTATATTTGATAAATCAACACACCCAAGGGATGGTTCCAATTCATGACTTATAACCCTTGAATCCTTATAAATGGTATCATTTATTATATAGGCTATACCAATCAATTAAAAAAGGATTAAAATTAATTTCATTAGAATCGCCTTGATAATTGGGCTCACAAAATAATGAAATTTATATAACCCCTCCAAATTTAATGGAAAAGAATGATACCACCTATTTTATGTTCATATTCTATACCTTATCCAGTTCCATCTCCTGATTCGACTCAGATTGTGTGAAAATGATGAGTGGAGAGAGTCCCTAAAAATAGAATATATTATCTTGCACCTAAATAGATTAGTCGATACTCAGAATGAAAAATAATGGATAAAAATTAACTGATATCATACGTATGTGAATCTAAAAAGAAAAATGGTTCTTGGATGAGACACCATATATACAAGATCTATTAATTATTATCATAGGCATCAAGGAACTCTCTCAAAGATTTGAGGATGACAAGGATAATTATGTTTTAAATAAGGATTAATTGAGGGAAATTTTGTTAATTTAACCAAAATAATGGGTTGCACAGTTTCACCATATGGTTGGCTAAACCATGCGCCAACTGTGCACCCATTTCAATATATATAGAAACATCACATAGTTTGTTCACACGAATTTAATAACTATGCACAAAACATGTATCACCCTAGGGTCAAGACTACAAACATACCCACACAGCCATCCACCACATTTTTCCTGGTTTTTAAAACCATGTGTGCTCCTCATTCTCACTATCTAATCTCACACGATTATATTTAACCTTACTCTCCACCCCGAATGGTTTCTACTAACCATGTGACATGCATTTTCACCCAATATTTTGGGTTCTAACTCTGAAAATTTCTCAAAAACCACAGAAACCTCCATGACCTCATAGGCAATCATATTAGAACATATTTAAGAATTTAAACTAAAAATTTATAGACTTAAAAGATTATGCACCTCAAAAAATATTAGGGTTATTACCAAATTATGGGAATTGTAAAATCTAGAGAGCATCTCAATTAACTCATAATGTCCGTATGTCATATGGAAATATATCTTAGTTATATCCTCCCATTTGACTGTTAACATATGGTATCTAGATCGAAGGTCAATCATTAAGAGGTATTGATCTCCTCACAGTTTATCAAATAGATCATAAATATAGGGTATAAGATAATTTTTTATTGTCTTTTTATTATGATCTCAATAATTAATGAAAAATAGAAATTGATCCATCCTTATTTTAGAAAATAAGAATATTACATCCCATGATGATGCCCTAGAGTGTATGAAACCCTTGTAAAAAGTTTCTTGTGGGTTCTTCTTCAACTCCAATAATTAAATTGGATCCATTTTATAATTACTTTTTAAGATTGTAATGGATCACAATATGAGTTCAAATGAAAACTCAACCTAATTATCTAGAGGAAGACCAGGTAGTTCAACCGAAAATATATCAATATATTCCAATGAAAAATTTATCAATGTTTACTTTATCCTAAGCAATTTGATACATGTGTCCCTCTTTATTTTGCATGATAAACAACATTACATTATTTTGTTCCATGAGAAGTTCTTAATCATCCTTTCATTAAGACATGATTATTGGATGATTTGTTATTTTAAATGAAACATCCTTATCCTAAAAAAAATATGTTATTTAGGTAGGTAGAGAAAATCCATAGCCAATATTATTTCAAATTCAAACAAATAAAGTAGAATTATATACATAGGTTGTATCCGTAAAAAAATCAAACTTTATTTAAAATTAAAAATATAATACAAGCCCATTTTGTATTTATATGGTTTCAATGATATATCAATATACATTTCATATGGCATTGACTTCAAATTCATATAAAGCTTTTTTGAAACAAAATATTGTGATTAACGATATTAAAACAAGGTATTGTAAGATATAGAAAAGAGATCAATTTTACCTCATGGTACATTCTTATCTCAATCTACATCAATTTTAGTGGTTGAAAATGCCCTTACTTATTCCCTTAGTTTGGGAGGTCATCGAGGGTTATTATATTCATTGGATCAAGAATTAAAAAATTGATGCACATAACTTATAATCCCAATTCACTTCAATGATTATAGTGTGGGTGGATCATTAGTAGTTACATTCTAGTCTTTTTTCATGTTAATCGACCTCTTATCCTTTTATTAATAGTTTTGGCCCTTTTACTATAATTTACCACAGTATAAACACTTATTTAATCCCTTGATACATTTTCATAGGTGCTTCCTCCCATATTTATTACATGTAGTAAATTGGGTTTTCATTACACCATGTGTCTTATAATATGTACTTACATGTTAATCCACTTTCTATTTATTTTCCAAGTAATATTTAGATATTTATATTTCATTTCCAACCTTAAGAGAACATATAAATATCTCTGAATATCTTCCAAAGTATCTTAAATATAACACCCTTCAATGAACTGTCATTAATCTAGAAAATAAGTGACCAATTCTACCAATAGTATCAGATATTAAATAGAAGGTATACCTTGAATGTAATTTGAATTTTTTTTCATATAACCTAATATAATCATCCTCCATTTCAACAATTCAAAATAATTATCGATCCATTCTTGTATAATGATCCCGTGTGAAATACCAATGGAAATATATCTTCTTGATCAATTCACACTCTAGAGAGTCAATGTTCTTTATTTCAAAGGTTTCCATAATGAGACACCACTACTGGTTATCATTACCTTCTAATTGATAGATGTCCAAACCCACATTATCATGCTATATGAACTATATAATAGAAAATATATTATCCACTACATCAAAACTCTACTCATTATCTATGGATTATATGACCAATAGATTGTGGGTGGGTTTTTTCTCATAATCTAATCGATAGTGAGTTTTTCAATCATTAGTGTGTTTGGTAGTAAAATATAATTTGGATTATTTCCCAAAACTTAATATATTTGGGTGATCATTGTCTTGATATTTTTTATTCGAAACCCCAATATCATTAGTTTTTCTATTGGGAAAATATCTACAATATCCATTTCACCAATTTATAACTTTATCCTTTTAGGTTCCTTCTATTAACTTTAATAAATGATTCCTAGGAATGAGAATAGAAAAATTAATTAAGATATATAAAAGCAGACCAAAAACATAAAATAACGATTTCATATATGATGTGAATACATTATCCAATGAATCATTGGGTCTCAATTTAGGTTATTCTTGATTGGATTTATAACTAAACTAGTGATATAAATTTAAATATTTATAATGGTATGTAAAGAAAATGTGATTAAACAAATAATATCCATATTGAGTGTCATTCTAGGTCTTTAGTAATGGATGATTCACAAGGATCTATAATGATGGTCGACATATACATGAACAGTTGTTTAGGTTTTTACACCTAAATTTATTTGTAACAAAACATACTTGTAATATCCATACTTGGATTTATTTATAGGGAAACAAAATTATCCATTGTTTACCAAAACATGACTATTTAATAAAATATTTATACTTTTTAATTAAAAATTTCCATATATTTATTAATAATTTTATCTAAGATAATATAATGAAATAAATAAAACAATTTCCAAAATAACTAGCCATGCCTCTGATACCAGCTTTAGAGACCCATGTTAATCATAACAAAAACTGTATTGTAATAACATTATTTATATAATATTTCTCAACATTGTGAAATAAGCTCCAGAAAAAACAATTTAGAATCAAATAAATATGTTTATAAAGATTTTATTTTATAACATATGAATAAAATTTTATTAATGTGCTCCTTTAAACCCTTTCCATGACATATCACATGATATAATCATATTCATATCCCAAGGAATGGAATCAAAAGGAATGGGTGAGATCAATTTATCATTAATGGAAAAGCAATATCATAATGTATTAATTACTAAAAATAAAGTATAATATGAGGAAAAAGTAAATATATTAATATTTCATTATAATTCAATGTATGATAATAAAAATACATGACCAGGAAACATAAGATCATAAAATGATCATTTGTGAGGACTATGATATATTTCATGTCTCAAAATGAAAAAAAATTATCATAAAACATCTGATTATGATATAAAAGAGAGGAATGATTTAAAAGTAAGGCATAAAAATGAAAACATGGGATTTCGTTAGAATCAAATGAATTTTGTAAAGTTACTGTAATTAATAAAAAAATTTGAATATGTCATAACATTATAAAAATAAAACATTTGGCACATTAATATGCATAGGGGTGCATGTGTGAGAAAATAGATTATTGTCATGATTATGTGAGTACCCCATTATGACCATACAAACGAATGTAAGAAACCCCATCCAGCCCATGCTTGTATAAGAAACACATTATTCCCATGCCTGAATATATCATGAGATATTAGCATAAATCAATTCAATGGATGGTAATATAGGACCCAATCCATCATCATTCATACATATTTATGCAAATTAATATAAATAATCATCATAACATAAATTACCCATTGAATAAATAATGGGTTTCAAAAAAAATTTCACATAACATATACTTATGAAAGAATAGGATTCCAAAATATCATTATGAAAAAGGGTTTATTACTTATAAACATATATAGTTTCACTTCATGGGAGATATATAATTTTAATATAATGAGTACTAAATCATGGAAATATTTTATTTATCATTTTTTATTCATCATTATAAAAGTCATAATTACAGGTCCCTTTTCCAAATGTATCATTTATTAAGAGAAATTAAAATAAAACACTTAATAAAACTTATTTTGGTTCAAAAAAATTCTAGACATATAGAATGAAAATAAATAAAAATTTAATGTCTTTGAATAATGATGTTCAATAATAACTATGTAACTAAAAGAATGTATTTTGAGTTTCCATGTCCCTTAATATTACAATTGATTTCCATAGAATTATTCAACATATTGTATCATAAATATAAACATATTAATTTCTGATTTCATAACCTTATTATTTTATGATTATATTTATAATCATCATTAATAGCATTTCTCTTATTTTATTAATTTTTTTGTATTCCATTTTAAATACTGAGTGTTAATAATATTATCTATTATGAATTAGGTTCAATAAAAGTGTTGTTGATCTAAATTTTACTCCAAATCTCATCATTTAAAATTAATTTAAGTTTTTGGAATTTAATTTTACAAATAATTATAATTCAATAATTTCATTATATGGTTTTTTTATTCGCATTTTTTGAAAATGAAAATGGTGAAGAACTAATGTCATGTTTTTTACTAAGACACATAGATTAACTTATAATGATCATTAATTTTTGTGTTATTAGAAAAATATAACGATATATATTAAATATACATATCATATATAATTATTAAAAAAACTAAAACCATTAATTTTTGGAATTTAAAGGAAAAATCTAAATCTGTATATTCATGGAGACAGTAGTCCGCACAATACAAGTTTCACATTTTCATTTTTAACAATGGAAGTGGGGAGGGTGATTAATGCTTGTAATATCATTATATTAATGTACTACTATAAAAATAATACTTATATTATAATTTTAAGTTGGTAAAATTAAATTTAATGAATATGAAAAGAATATAAGTAAATAGAAAAGGAATGATAGGTATTAGAACTTATACCTCACCTCAGGGATTATTACCCTTACAAAGGGGAATAAAAAATTGACTCTATATTTAGAATAAAATATCATAATTATGGTTTATAAGAGTGTATATAATAGGTTTGGGTAGAGTATGTGCTGAAATTTTCTGTTTGTGGAGTGAGGGTAAGGGAGTATAGGAGTGCCCATTTTAAAAATGAAATGGGGTTCCATTTTTGTAAATACTCAAAACTATTCAACAATGGAATGTCACTCACAATACTAGTGGCTCCAAAATTTATAAATAATGGATGGTAGAAAAATAATTTTGAGCTGAACCACAACTATTCAAAAATAAAGATTTTTTATAATATTATTCACTTTACCTCTTTGTTTACTCACGTTTTCAATTTTAGTTTTTATAATAGAAGCTAGTTTTTACCCACATAATTTTTACTTTTAGACTAAAAATAAAATGATCCTTAAATGAAAATTTCTATCAACTAATTATAAATAGAAAATCCTATTTATAAAATAAAAAACCTATGTTTATGGAAAATTAATTCCAACCGAAATACATGTAACGCATAAAAACACTGTCTTTTACAAAGGGTTTTTATTCAAAAAAAACTTATGATTTGTCTATAATTTCTATTTAAATTGATTTAAATGAATTTTAAAATAAATAATTTTATTTAAATTGTATTTTTTCAAAAATAAAATAAATTACTAATTTTCTTTCATCATCTTATAATTTCTCAAAAAAAATCAAAAAATAGTTTTTATTTAAATGATACATAAATATTTAAATGATGATAATGGGTTTACAAATTAAAAAATTATTTAAAAATGATTTATAATACTTCAAATTTATAATTTAATAATAAAAATTTTAGAAAACATTATTTTATTCATATAATAAAATAATTTTATAATAGTGACAACATTACGAATATATGTATTTTCAAAATTCAACTAAAAGTTTTTTATTTCTTAAAATCTTAAAAACTGATATTGTATTAATTTGACTATGATAAATTGAAAAATGATTTTAATTTTTTAAAATTTCAATAATAAAATTTATAATCCTAACATCAAAATATATTCATAAAAAATCATGAAAAAATATTTCTGTATAATAACATTTTTTACATATAAACAATTCTCTAGAAACTAATGATAATCCTAAAGATATAAAACATGAAAAAAATCCATTTTGTAAAATACATTTTAAAAATATGAAAATTTGTTTTTTGATTATATACTTTTCATGATATTAAAAATTAATTTTATTTTGTTTTATTTTTATTTTATTAAGAAAATTATTTATATATATTCCATAATTCTATTAGTAGAGTTTATATAATTTATTTTTTTCCTAGATTATCCTTACTATATTTTTTGGGTTTATTGTTGGGTGCGGATCATGTCATTGAACAAAATATTTAATTAAGGAGTAAAGACTTGATCCATTACCTAACGTCACTCTTATGATCATGGTCTGTCATTCCTTTAATCGTACACAAGGTCTTGAAAATGAGAATGAACTCACCATAACATATATATGTTTGGGGAATCATAATGTATCACTTTGGGAGTTTATGCACCCAAAGAACCTTTGCAAATTGTGGTTTATAGTGTGGGGAGAATCCACACTACATATCAGTTTTGAATATTCATGATGTGAAATTATGGTTCATGTCATGTATGTCACCTACAAAACCTTGTGTTCCATCGGTCTAAGATGAAGTCACTACATCAACTATGATCAATATCAAAATTCTTTCCAAACATGGTGACTAATTCTATACCATAACTATATACCTGTTTTTGTGACCTATTGTAGTGAACAATTATATTTATCTATCTGTGTTTCCCAATGTTCTTGTATACGGAACATCCTACCCTTGAACACATTTTTCTAATCCACATAGATCCATATGTCATTACAATAATCCAAAAACTAATTATCGTTAACAAAACCCCATGTTTATAGTGTTCTACACACCATCTGCATAACCGTACAGTGAATCCAAAGGTTTAATCATGCTCTAGTCGATATAACAATTATTGAATCTCTTAACACATGGGATAATGATGTATTATGTAAAGAGTAGACGAAAATATTAATATACTTCTAAGGTGGGTATCATTATTTTCCAATGTGTTATATTTTAATAATCATCATTGTAGAAACCATAGAAAGTAGAAAGGATGTGATCAAATAATAAAGAATTGGATATATAAAAACACACATGAAATTAATAATGAGATTCTTCTTATATAAAGTAATATATTATAGAATCTATAATAACATGTTAAGGAATCAAAAATAATAAATCATTACCACATCATTGGATTGAGATCTAATGATGAAAAAATCTATAAAATTGTCACTATCATTTTATTGGATTTATATAACTAATAAAGAATATTAGGAACCTCAATTGGATAATATTTTATCGCTATATTCCAAGGTTAAAAGATAATAATATCGGGATATTCGATATTTTAAAATCACCATAAGGGCTCTTATAATTCAATAGGGTCGGTGGTAGTTTGAAAAAAATCATAAGGCTAAGAGAATTTGTAGTTATTCCAAGAATAGACCTGTTCATGGAGTGAATAACATGTTCAACCAATGAACATCACGTGATTTATATGTAAAGAAAAAACCATTACCAAATCTACATTATATGGAATGATTTTATATCATGAAATAAATATTCATTTCATGAACCCTTGAAATTTATAACCTCTTGAAATTTATCCCACGATATTAATATATAAAACAATTAGTCATTCCATGATTTACCACCTATTGATTAAGAATCATATAATCTTCATATTAATACTTCTTAAATACCCTCTACAAACCTACACCCACCAATTCAAATCATTTAAAAGGATGGGTAAGATTCGATATGAAAAAATGAAGGAATCATCAAAAAATTTCAAGGGGTCCATAAAACAAAACCAAAGTAATTACATTATCCCAACCATCAAGACTATTTAAATAAAAAAGAAAAATATACTCAAATTGGTGAGTGTGAGTACCTAAATCAGCCTCTAATGATATTATGATCTCTCTTAGATGTTACCATGTTGTCAGATAACTCAATCCATTTGAATGGTCTACCCAAGAATAATCCCTTCCTGGTGATCTTCAATCACTATTGGATACACTAAAAAGGTTTCTTTGTACTCAACATCCAACTCTCCCTAGTTGAAATTATTTTGTGCGTAATCCACTTAAACCCTCAATTATGACACATATAAGATGTAAAGGACATGGTCTAACTATAGGGATAAAGGTCGATGATAAATATCCTCTCGAACCTTTCATAACATTTGGAATAACTTGATAACCCTTGTGGATATATAGATTCTCCGATTGAACCTCTCGAAACCTCATCGTGGAGATACCTTAAATACCACATGGTCTCCCTTCTTGAACTATAAGGGTATATGTCATTAGTATACATAATATTTCTAAAAAAAAGATTGTCCTTCATCCATTTTTGGATCACTAAAACCATCTCCATTTTTTATACACCATCTTTGATACCCTATGTGATGAACATCTTCTCTCCATCCAGTGAATGGACATATTTTATTGTATCCTAAACAAAGCATAGAATCATCCATTCCAATAGTGTCATGATATTAGTTATTATAATTGATCTCAAACAATGTATATTAATAAACCAATCTCAAACGATGTCCAACATATAGTCCCTCAAAATATCCTCTAAAACATGGACGGTTAGTTTAGTCTAGAAATCTTTTTAACGGTTAAATTTTTCCTCATCCATGGAAATGTCCCAAAATAATCTTATAAAATTATACAATACCATGAAATTAACCATGAATATAATTTATATAAAATCATTATGCATGCCCCATAAATCTGAATGATCTCCCATATATGCAGGCATCCCAGTCATAGTGACCCATAATTTGCATAAATAAATGTTACATTAGACTAGATAAATAATCAATACATAACATTATGAACCCTACTATAATCATATTGGTTTAGTGTCTTTAGAAACATATATATATATATATATATAAACAACTTGTATATGAGATTTATATATTATCTATGTGATATGTAATTCATAATGTGAACCTGTCATAGAAATATCATTCCTAAACCATTTATTTATAACACGGGGAAAGGAAACATAATGAATGGTTAGTTAAAATGAATAGTAAGGGTAAATGATGGATATACCAATGATAAAAAAAGTATAACATGAGATTAAGGGTTTTAGAATATGAGAATTACATATGAAAATCCATTCCCAATATGTCATAGATCATTATCATGAATTAGGGCATAAATCATGGTAGTTTATGAGACATGAATCATAAAGGAATAAAAAAAACATTATCCTTGGGAGAATAACATTCACCAAATACATAACATTTTGGAATACACATAATCATATATAATCATTTCCTTACTTATGGTTCACTTCAGATACTATCATATAGGATTTGGTTCACTACCCATTCCATCATATCTTTAGTCATGGTGCAATCCCCTGACTATCATTGAGGATAGAGTCAATTACAAAACTCGGTTCACTCTCCATTAAAGTTTTTATTATTATAGGTGATATCCATATTTACCAAATTATATAGAGGTATATATAATACTATGTATAGCCACCACATAATTATAATCCATTAATATGATTCCACAATATCATAAATAATACACCATCTATTATAACACATGTAAAGGGAGAAGGTTTCATAAACATTTCATCATTTCATCAAATAATAACCCATATAAAATAAATGTATGTCATAAAAAAATAATAATCATAATCATAAATCATCTATATAAATAATAATTATGGTATTTTTGGTTCATATAAATAGTAAGGCATAATTAACTTCAAAGGATGTTATCCTAATTGAAAATTTTATTTAAAATATCTATTGAGAATTTATTTCAAGAAATAGAATTTTCATTTTGAATCAATTATTTTAAATATAGATAGATCTAAAAAATTAAGGAAGAAATTTTATTTCAAAAAAACGTTGAAATCAGGTAATTTAATCTTTAAATAATTAAAGAATCATGAGTTCATTAAATTCTATTCATGTCATGTATGTTTAAATGAATAATCCTTTAACATATTCATGATAAAATAAAAATTTCTTTATATGTAATATGATAAGAATATTGCTTTTTAATAATTTTTTAAAAAAATAAATCATTGGTAAAAATAATTTAATAAATAATTATATAATATTGTGAAACATTATTTGATACATTTTATACAAAATATTTAGATATAAAAAAATATCCCAAACCATAGAGGAAATAAATTTTGTTTTTCATGGTAAAAATTCTATATCATTTTAATTACAAAAGATATAAAAATGGTTATATAACTTTAAAATTGTAGGATTAGATAGTGGATAATAAAATTTATGAGATTCTTGAGATCCATATCATTTAATTTCATTATCATAAACTTTATCATAAACACTCCTTGTAAATCATGAGATTGTAACATAATGCTCTAAACTCTTCAAAAGCATTTGAATAAAAATTTCATTATGGACTGAAACTTATATGTATAAGAAAATAACTATCATTTTTATGATAGTAATTATAAAATTCTTTCATTTGAAATATTTAAACCACATAAAAGATACAAATTTTTAATATTTTATTTGTCTTGTAGAAATAATATTGAGATAGAAATCTCTTGCTACTATGGTTACATTTGATTCATAAGCCTTAGGAAATATTAACATATAATGAAATTTAAAATACCAGGATCATAAGTATATTCATGATATAATATTTCAAATGGCTTTTATGCATTCCACATAAACCATTATTATTCTATACATAACATATGTCCCAAAGAAAATAATTTGAGATGATAATCCCCAACCTGATGTTTGAAATGCATCGAGAAATATCTAACATTCAGTAAAAAATATTTAAATTTATCATTATTATATAACAAAATAATTTACATAGTTAATATCATATATAATCCGGTTATAAATTTTCAACACTAGTTTATTAATAATTCATTATTAAAATCATCATTTTTTGGTGTTAACTGTTTCATTTTTCATAAAATTTCATTTAAATTATTCATGTCCTTGTAGTTTGATCATAGTTAAATAATATTCAAAATATAATTCAATATTTTTAAATATTCATCTATAAAAGGTATATATGGAAAAATTTAATACACCATTCATTGAGTTGGTAGGATGATTGTATGCATAAACATTTTTTTCACTTTTGGATGGGTGGAATGAAACATGTTAAAAAATAATTTACCATTAAAGAACCATTATTATAATATATATATATATATATATTAAATATATTCTTATTATAATACATGTAAATTGAAAATAAAAATTGAAACACAATGCTTCATGGAGGTGGTAGTCCACACAAACATAGTAGCGACGTGATCATATTCTAATATATAGGAATGTAAGAAGATAAAGTTGATATTACAATCATATAATAATAATAATTCCATAAATATCAAATATAAACATTAATCCTATCATAATAAAATCTATGAAATATTGTGGAGTAAAATGAATTATATCACCTCATAGAGGTGGTAGTCCACACATATACATGAATTGAACATTCACATCACATTAAATGGAATAATACATAAATTTAGTGTGTTTGGGTAATCTTATTACTATATATTTATTGGATTTAGAAGAAGAAATAAATTTAAAGAGGTTGGTGGGATGATGGCCTTTTTTGGTAGGCCTCCTTTATATTCCTTCTTAAGGACCCTTGGAATGGTCTTATGGGAAGACCAAGACCTCTAATTTTTAGTTATGGAGTCTAATAAGAGAATTGAATAGTATTTAGTTTATCTATATGTGTCAAATTTAGGTAAATAATAAAATTTATGGGTGTCCTTTTATAAGTATGGGAGAGGACACACATGGAATTTATAAAAATATAAAATAAAAAAAAATTCATACTCAATAAAAAATTCCAAATAGAAAGAAATTAGAATTTGGGATATAATAAGGTTGAAATATAAATAGATAATAGGATTTATACAAGTTTAATTGGATAAAAACCCATATCTCTGGGTTTAACTCCCTAATAAACACATTTTAACCATTACCACATTAATTTTATTCAATTTTACTATTCATTATGACAGAAAATGAATGTGTTATTGTTGAATAATATTAATTATTATGATTCCAAATATAGAATAAATTTTTTCAAATTCAATTCATTGGGCTGGTATAATTTAATTTGTAATTAATCCTTCAAAACATGATGAAAAGCGGTTTTCCATAAAAAATGTTTTCTTACATCTCAAAAATTTTTGTAAAATAAATATGACATAAAATTGTCTCCAAATGACCATAATAGGATTATTAATAATATATATTAACTAGTTTTAATTTTAAATTATTTAAAAATATGAAACTATTTAAATTATTGAAATGAAAATATAGTTTTTAATCAAAATTATAAATTTTTACTATAAATTGAATAATCAATATTTTAAGAAAATTATCCAAAATTCACCCTAACAAAATTTTTAATTATGAAGTTAAGAAAAATTAAGTTTATTTCATTCAAATAAATTTTCTAAATTACTGATACTATTTTTTCTATAAAAAACATAAAAACCGTTTCTTTGGAAAAATATATGTTTGAAGTATATAATGTCTTTAAAAAAAATAGTGTAATTATTTATAAATATATTTATAGTATCTAACAACATAAAATATTGTTTTTTTAAAAAAAAAAATTTTTTGACTCCACTAATTTATCATTCAAGTAAAAATAATATAATATGTTATAGTTCATTTACAATGTAGGTTGTGTGTATTGAAAGCTATTGATGAAATTAATTTTATTTGAAGAGAAATATATTAAAAAATATCATATTGTTACATTATAATCCCTTAAAATAAATTAATACCAATAAATCACATCACTTTAACACATTGGAATTAGGATATATGTGTTTCATCATGTCCATGGGTACTAAAGTCGCTTCTTTGAATTTTTGATTCCTCTGGATAACAGGAACTAGGTGAGTAGTCTTGTTACATGGGTCTTTATCTCTACAATCCAAGATTAATAATGATTTTTCATAACAGGAAGGATAAATATATAGTGTTACAAACTATTAGTTCAATACATGTTAAGTATCGACTATTTACTTTCTCGTGAGTGACACAAGGAAAACATCATAAACTTAAGAGAGGTTTGGTGGAAGCACCAAGTGACACGGTGCCCTACCTACTTGATCAAGAACCACAAATGGGACGATATACCAAGGATTAATCTTTATATTATTTAATAATATTATAACCATATTCATTGGAGAAATTCATAGGAATACCTTCTCACCAACTTCACATCCTATATCTAATCGATGATTATCTAAATAACCTTATCTTCATTACTAAGATGCCTTGATAAGGTACAGAATGGATCTGCCATTCCCTACCATTTCATAAAATGTCTTAGATCCCAATATCTTTATTTCTCCAACATCATCTTAGGAAAATGGATAGCTTAACTTCTTCTCATAGAGGTATTCATAAGGATAAATATAAATTCATGAGTGTAATCAATTTTTATAATATAATTCGATAAAAGAAAGGTGTCAATCCAAACCACCTTTGAACATTGTTAAATAAGGCCTCATCCTATCCTTTAGGGATTGAATGGTTATCATATAATAAATATCTATCTATATGTAAAAATTCGTACTAAAACACAACAGTGAATATAGATATTATTGAATACTTTTATATAACTTTGAGATAAACCTATCACCCCAATCGAATATAAAAGAATATAGTACTCCATAGAACCTTACAACATATTTAATGTATATTATATAATCTAATAAATAGAGAAGTATTATTTGATATCAAAATAGTCTGCTAACTTTAAAAGGTGTTCGAATATAAAATAAATAAGTTTTCTCCGTTAGATGTTTGGGAAGTCTGATGAGAAAATCCATGGTGATGTTTTCTCATTTCCATTCTGATATAGAAAATGGTTATAAAATACCCTTAGACTTTTGTTTCTATGACTCAACATTATAACATATTAAGAACTGAGATACCTATCGTGTAATATCTCTCATTATGTTGTCCCACTAGAAGTACTCTTCCATACCACTATATATCTTTGTACTTGTAGGATAAATAGATAATAATGAACTATGAGCTTTATCCAATAAATACTTTTTAAATTCCGATATGGAAAAGAAACATTCCTAACTTGTAAACATTATCATTCCATTATAATCAGGTTTTAACTCAAGGCCATTTGCTAAATTCATTTTTAGTTCGACATATTCCTTTTTCTCTATTTTCATCTTTACCTGGATAGATAGTTGAACACTCATTAATGTTAGACAATATTTATCCCCTTGCATCACTAATTCAAGGTTCATCCTATGAAAATGAAAAAATATCGAATATTATGTGATATTAATCATAGATAACCTAAAATAATCCTTTCTGATTACTGTATTTTCCATCTTTTTTACAATCTTTGGGTGTTCATGTATTAATAATTTATAATTTTTTATCAACTCCTAGAATCTTATGTGGAAAATATTGAACTCTTTCTAACTTATTTTACACAATAAATGTTTTAATTAGTATATATCTTACACATTTCTATATAATGATAAAAAATCCATATATTAACTGAAAAAAATTTCACAACTAACTCCAAATCTCGAGTTTGTTAATTTTTCTCATTAACATTAAATTTTCATTTGAAAAAATGTATCACTAAATCATTATTTATGAATATGAGTCCCATTCCCATTATATATAACTATTGATGATAACCCCATCTACACTATTAAGTAGATCAGGTATAGGTGTAGTGTCTAAAATTATATATATACTTCTTCAAAATTTTCCTCACATTCATATGTTTAATGAAACCAGATTCCCTTCTAAGTTGACTTGGATAGTTGATTAGACAGTATGAGATATTTTTCACAACTTAATGATAATATCAAGAAAAACAAGTAAAACTACATGTCTCCATAACAGTTTTTAGTTTGTGCCAACATTCAATAACTTCCATATTTTAAGGATCTAATAATTTATGCTCAGTTTTTATTATATGACACAAGAAATTAACCTTATTGGAGCCAAAACTCAATCTTGATAAATTTTTCCTACAAATTCCAATTCCTTAAGGTATTTCATACAATTCTCAAGTGATATCAATGATCTTATTTAATTTTGGAAGATAAAATAATATCATATATAAAGACTCCCAAAAATTGATCAGGGCAATAAATAAAGACTATAATCATTAAATCAATGATAGTAGTTGGAGCATTTGTAATTCCAAATGTAATCACTACAAATTAATAGTTTCTACACCTTTTAAGGATGGCTATATTTGGTCTGCAATCACTTTTTAACCTCAACTGATAGTATCCAGATCAAATATCACTCTTACAAAAATATTGATATTATTGTAATTGATCTAATAAATAACCAATGTGATGAAAATGATACTTAATCTTGATTTTTATCTTCTTCCATTCCCTCTAAATAATGAAGAGTCAATTTGATCCCTATTTCATCTTAATAAAAAGAACATGTGTTCCCCATGTTGATTTACAAGGGAAAATGAACCCCTTATCAAGATTCTATTAGAGTTATTTCTTATATTCCTTTAACTCAGTCAGTGTTATTATATATAGATCATTTAAAATAGGTGAAGCACAAGGTATGTGATCTATTGAAACTATAATTTAACAGTTTAGAGGAATAATAGGAAAATATTCATGAAAAAATAAAAAAAAATTATACAATAGGTATCTCATTGATGTCATATTTCTCCCCCATAATATGATATAAAAACTCATTTTAATAGGGATCAAGAATCATATACATCATATAATATCCTTTGGATTTTTATATTTAACATCACACTCGTATCAGATCATGGGTTCATTCAAAATATAAAATGTGACATCCATTCATTTGATATTTACATGGGATTTATGTAAATAAATTTTGTTCAATTATAATTTTATTTAAAATTCTACATGAGTTAAAAATAATGATATTTTTAGAAATAACATTTCAATATAATTCAATCTAAAAAGAACATATTCTTGAGATGTGAGCATTGTAACATTAGGGGATTTCTCTCATAGTTCAACAGATAATCCTTGAGGATATGAATTAAAAATCCTTAAGACATTTCCCAATATATAGGAATTCACATAAATAATATCATATAGGTTACCTCGTTATTTGATAATACCGTTACGACCCCAACTTAATCATTTTATCTTTAATCCCTTACTACAACAAAAATTGTTTATATACCCATAAAACATCATTAAATAGATTCAACATTAATATGATCATAAAAATCATTCATAGGATTTCTATACCATTACAAATTATTTTCATTCCATGACACCTTAGTTTAAACCTATTTCATTCAATGAGATCATCTTTATGTATGTTTTATAATGGCTTATAAAAAATTGATTAACCCACATATATCCCTTGGAATTTGAAACTGGATACATATTAAGGAAGCACTCACTGTCATGACCATGAATTATTTTAAAGGTATTTTTCATTTAATTTTCCATTATTTCATTGTTTTTGTGGTTTCCCATTCATTTTGGGGGAAATGGTGGGTTTACATAATTTAGGCCAAACTGTAATCCCATTTTCAGATTTAAAAATAAAATTTGTTTCTTTTATAACTCCTTTATTTTTCACAATTTATCACCCATTCCACTTCCCAATTGTCCTCCTTTGGTATATTAAAACCACCATATCAATTTGGACCCAATAGGAATTGATAATGAGGATGTATTTGGGTTTTTTATTAAGGTATTATTCCAGCCCATTATCCCATTTCCAGCATTAAATTTGTTTTTCAAATTTTCAATATCTCGTTAATTGTTTACTTTTTTTGGGTGATTCCACCTCCCAACCAAATCCAAAACCCGAGGATCCCTCTAATTATCTATTTCGACACTTTGGAGCTCATTTGGACAGCGTATTAGGGAGAACATTCTCAGGGTTTCTCAAATCGTCTATATTTGAGAAGGTAATTTGATTCATTCATACTTCATTCTATTTTCATTATTTATCCTTCATTTTAGTCCCCATATAACCTACTAAAACTCATTAGATCCTACCTATAAATTTTTGTTTCTTGGAGATTCAAACATTGGTGGATTTGGCGTGATTTTTTCCAGATTGTTCATGGTATGTGATTACTTCTTGGTTTCTTCTATTTTCGTTAGGGTTTCCTCCCTCTTTCATGAAGTTCTAAAAGGTACATAAGTTAGGGTTCGAACCTAGGGTTTTATTTGTTGTATTTATGTTCAAATCATGTGGTTTAGTGTTGGTATTAACCCCCTTGTGGTGCGGCAGTGGTGCATTTGATTTTCCACACAATGTTTTGAGGGTTTCGACACAAAAAGGTAGGTGATTCCATGTGTAACCATTTTATGATAAGTTAGATTGATTTTTTACTGATTTTTCATATTCCCAATATGTTTTTTGTTGTGAGAAAACTGTTTATGATTGATTTGGTTAAGAATTTAATTTTATAGTTTCATTTTAGCTTGAAATTGGGTGTTTTTTCATTTGTAACTGTTGGGGTATTATTTGGGAGTAATTTATAACAGATAAAATTTGATTACTAAAACTTTTTTATGAATCCCATTCTATTTTGGTTGCATCTTAGTGTTCCATTGGGTTTGAAAGAGTGTTTTTAATGGGTTTTATGTGTAAAACCATGTTATTCCTCTTGAAAGTGTTTTATGAAAATTTGTGTGTTTTCATGTGCATATTTTTTGGTATTATTCGAGGTGATTTTATAATAATTGAGAGTGGTTTATAAAATCATTCTAGGGATGAATATTCTATTTTTTATTGGTATTGGTCTGATGTTTTCCTTGAAAGATTGTTTTGAAAAGGGTTTTATTTGCAAAGCTTGGGTATACTCTTTAGAATTGATTTATGAAATATTTTAATGGTTTAATGATTTATGTAAGAGGTGAAACCCTATTGGAAAAATATTATAGACAGTGTATATTTTGAAATGGACTATTTTAAATATGAAAGAGGATTTCAGATGATGTGTATCCTCTTGGAAATGTTTTATAAAAATGTTTAATAGAATTACTAAAATGTGAAAGTGATGTGGGCTATTTTGTGTGGGTGTGATTTGTAAAATGTATTTTGTTCTTGAAAAGGGTATTATATAACATTTCAATGTGTTGTTATGTGATTTTTTTCATCTTGGGAATGATTTTATAAAATTGTTAATGGATGTGTTGAATTGTGAAATATATGAAAATTGTGTTTTGGGTTATTTTGGTGTGAGTTGGATTTCAAAATCAATTTGAATGAAAAGGGAGATGATTTTCTTGTCTGATGTACACGTGGGATTTTTGGTTGATGTTTGATGTTTATGTAGTATTTACATGTGAAAATTATATTTCGTGGCTTGTTCAACTTGTTTGAGCACAAGAGGGAAACCTGAGTATCTAATTGGGTGGACCTGTACTAGTATTCTAGTGATTCTGTGGGGTTTGGCCTCAGTTTCACATAAAAAGATTGAAACATACAAGACTAAGTAAAATATGATGATTCTGATAATTGGGGAACACTAGGTTATGGGTATGTTCCCTACTAGTGGCTCGTGTGTGGGAACATATATTGTGATGGTTACTCTCATCGAGATACGAGGTACCTGGGACCTACAACGAGCTAGTGTCTAGAGGTTACTTCCGATTACTTATTCTTATTAGATTCTTTACTCTTACTGTTGGCATATGTTATGTTTTCTAGAAATTTGAGTAGCTTTGTCATTTTATTTAAAATAGTTTATTCTTTAAAATAGCCCACTTGAAAACTATTTTAATTTTTAAAGATGCATCTTTTAGAAATTTGTACTAGTATTTCATGTTTTTGAAAAAAAGTATGCTTTTCCCATTTGAATGTTCACTACATGGAATATTTTAGTGGGGATATACTACGAGGATTTAGATCACACCATTCTAACACCTTTAGGGTGTTTTTGGACTTGCTAATTTTGTTACCACAGGTTTGGGTACAACTTTTGTGCATACAGTGCGGGGTATAGCAGTCCAACGTGATGTAGTGTTGTGGAGATGGGTTGAGGGTGGTGCACCTTTCCATGTGGAGGTTCTAGGGCTATAATTTCTTGTTTTTATCTTTGTAATGGTCATTGATAATTGTTTTAATATGTGTAATTAAATTCATAAATTTTATAATACATGATTTGGTTTGAAAAAATCCATATTCGTTTTATTGGATTCATTTTCTAATTTATGTTTATAAACTTAGGTAAATCATTCCCAATATTTAGTTTATGATACCCAAGATATTTTACCAGCCCATGGGGATTGGGAATGGCCTCTGGGCCTTATCAGAGGTTTGGTTTGGTTCTAGTTTAGATGGTGACCAGATTCGGTTCATGACTGTCTATATATACTCAAAAAACAATTTTATGGGTTATTACGAATACATGAATCTATTCCAAAACCACATCCACTTATATTATCAAAAATGGGATATTTAGTTAATAAAAATACATTCATTTCTTCACCTTAACATAATACATTATCCTATACATAAGATTTCCATAAGGTTTCTCACTAATGTTTTGGCATCTAAGATTCCAAAGTTAATTAAAACTTATCGTGATAGTAACTACAGAAACTCATAATATTCATATATATATATATATAACATCTTATTAGATGAATATTCATTATATAAAATTAATATTCAATCGATAATAAAATGTTTTTAGTGTTTTGGAAACTTGGATACATAAAAAACATGTTCATAAGATATCTAAATCATCACCCAAATTTTTTCTTCATAAATAGAACCCATCTTAAACATATCATTCTTGAATCATTTCATTAAAACTGGAGAATGTAAACATAAGATAGTATGACATTATTTTCTCAAAAAGGGTAAACAAGGGAGTTATCAATGATCACATAAACCTAACATGATAATAATGTTTTTCGTACAACATATTAACATTTAAAATTTCATAAAAAATATTATAGATCATAATCATTAATTATGACATAAACTATGGAATTTCATATGAAAATAATCATTATGGAATCATTGAGAATGATACATGATATTATACCATTGAAATAAGACATAATTATTTTTCTGACACATAATTATAGAAAATAACATCCTTAGTAAATGGTCAATTTGAGAAATATAATAGTATATTGGTTTCACTCCTCATTCCATTATATCCTAAGTCAATGTTCACTCCCATAACTATTACATTGGACAATGTCACTTATTGAACTGGGTTATCTCTCTACTCTATTCCTTACTATATCATGAGATATCAATCATTACATAGTGAATTCAAGGTATATATAAATTTAGTCCCCCCCATCACATAATCAAAATCCATTAATATGTGTTCCTTTAGATCATAAATAATTCATCATATATCATAAAATTTGTAAATTAAATGATTTTCATATACATTTCATCTATTCAACATAGAAAAACCCAGAAAAAATAAATGGGTTTTATTAAAATTTGATCGTTATAACCACAAAAATCCAGAGAGATAATATGGATTGTATCCTTGGATAATATACCTAATAAATAATATTTAGCATCAATGGTTGTTATACTAAAAAATTATATAAATGATATCTGGAATGGTTCATAAGGAAGTTACACTTTAGATTTTTAAATAACTTTTTTAAAATAATGAAATTTCCCATATTTTAATGAAAACTTTTCCTTAAAAATTTTCCTTGAAACTTATAATGTATTATTCAAATAATTTAGTGGTCATTATGGGAGGATGAGTTTTTATTTCCATTTATGCAAAAATAAATATTTCTTTCACATTTTTAAAAAAAATTAAAAAGTATATTATTTCAAAAATGACAAAAATATTTATTTTCTAAAACATATTTTAAAAATAAAAAAATGGGTAAAAATGTGTTTAATATTTTATAGGGTAATATTGAAATAAATTATTGGAAACATTTTTATGAAGACAGGGACATTGAAGAAAATTATTCCTATCCAAAGAGGAAATATATACTATTTCTCTTCAAAAAAACTCTAAATAAGTTTAAGGTAAAAAGAGAAGAAAATTGTACTCTTAAATTAAAAATACCTTAATAAAAAATTATAAGAAAATTCATGAGATTATTTAGATTTTCATATATAATTTCCATCATTATAATCTTAATCACAAACAATCCTTGTAAAAAATGACATTAAAACATAAAACCACTAACACATTGCCAACATTCAAATAAATCCATCATGAAAAAAGAACTTTAGATTGATTATTAAATCCCAAAAAATTAATTTTAGTAATTATGAAATATATTCATGGATATTATAAACACCACATAAAATAAAAAAGTGATGAATATGTCTTCTGCCTCACAGAATGAAAATTGAGACAAAAATACCTTTCTCCAATAGTAACTATTGTATCATAATCACTGTGAAAGAATGACATCAAATTAAACATTAAATATTATGAAATTAGGTATATCCATTATATAACATCTCATAATGATGGTATATACACCTCATTAAATAAGATAAGTGAAAAACATAACATATGTCCTAAAAAATGATAATTTTAGATGTTAAACCCTTACCTCATGTTTGAATTTCTTCAAAAGATATCCAACATCCTATTTAATAAATTTAAATTTTAATATGTATATACCAAAATCATGTATTTACTTTTAATATCATATATTATCAACTTATATCATCCCAACATCAATTAATTAATAATTACTTATAAAAATAATCGTTTCTGAGTGTTAACTAATTTTTTCCTCAGAATTTTGATTCGATAATTCTAGACCTTCTAAATGGTCATGGTTTATTAATATGAAAAAATTTTAATTTTTTAATTATTTATTTAATTTTTGATATCTATAAAATTTTGATATATAAAAATTAATTTCACCATTCATAGAGATGGTAAGTCATACATACACATGTGGACTAATTTTACTTTTTGGTGTATGGAGAAAAATGAAGTAAAATAATAATTAAACTTTATAGAATCATTATTAAATCATGTATATAACATATATTTATTAAATATAACCTTATTACCATCAATTATAATTTTAAATGAAAAACAATCACATCCCATCAATGATGTGGTAGTCCAGACATACACACCTGCGACATTATTGTCTTCTATTGGATTAGAAGGTTAGAAGATACAAATGATATTATAATACATTAATAAAAATTTTGTGATAAATACTATATATATAAATTAGAACCATCGTAAAAATAATACATTGAATATGGTGTTGAAAAATGAAATTTATTACTCCAAGGAGGTGGTATTCAACACGTAAACACGAGAAGTACTTTCACATCTCCTTGTAGGAAAATATGGTGAATTGTGGTGGTTTCATAATAACAATAAAATTTGTGTATATTATGTAAATATAATTTTTAATTTTAATACTAAAACGATACTTATATAGTCGGTATAATAATAATGAAATGGAAATAGTTTGGGAATATTGATTCCCTCTTTTTGGGTAGTCCTCCTTTGGAACAATTCCAATGGACCCTTGGAACTGTCTTTTAGGCCGAAAAGAACCTATAATTCATGTATATGGAAGTATAGATGATATTTTTGAGGGTTTATTCATCTATATGGACCAATTTAATGTAAAAAGTGAAATGATATCAATTATTTTATAAGTATTAGGGTGGACATAGTTGTAATTTCATAAAAGATAAAAATATAATAATGTCATACTCAATCCAAATTCATCCAAATGGATATATATTTAAATATGGGATATAATGGGGTTTATATATGGCCATAAATTTTAATTCGGTAATTTTAATTGTAATAATAAACCTTATATCTTGGTTTAACCTCCCTAATAAACTCAGTTTAACCGTAATTGTGGCAATACAATTTTCCCCTATTTTTTAAAATAATTCTGAATAAAAATGAATGTTAACATCTTAAATAAGAATATTTATTAATATTAAAACTATTGATTCAACTTTATCAATTTAAATTCATATAAGAGGAATAATTTAATTAAAAACTAATCCTATAAAATGTTGAAAAAACAGTTTTCTAGAAAAAAAATATTTTATTAAGTATAAATAGTTTTAATATCAAAATAAAACATTATATTGAGTCAAATTTCCATAATTTGATCATTAATAATATAAATGGCCTAATTTTAATTTTAAATAATTTTAAAAACTAAAATTTATAAAATTCTGGAAATGAGAACATAGTTTTCAATAAGAATCTGTATTATTCACTATTCATAAAAAATAATCTTTTTGTAAAATTACCTTGATTTTAATCTCTCTTGTGTTTCAAAAAATGTTGTCAAATTTTATTTTTATATTTTCAAATAAATTCTATAAAAGTGGAAAATATTATTTATATAATTTCATAAGAAAAATGTTCCAAAACACTATTTGGGAAAACATAATTTTTAGGCATATAAATACTTTACTAAAAATTGAGTTATTCTTTATAATTTTATTATATTTATAAAAATATATATATATTTCAAAATATTTTTATTATTATTAAATCCACCAATTTATTGGATATTTTATAATGGAATAATATATAACAGTTTATTTAAATAAGGGGTTATTAATATCATAATATATTGATGAAATTAAGTTAACTTGAAGAGAATTATATCCAAAATATATATAAGTTTGTTACACCAAAAAATTAACCAAACGTTTCCCCTTGAAAATGTGGAAGTGATATGATTTGGTATGTTAATCGACAATCACACAAATAGTATTGTGGGAACTCATTGACTGTAGAATCCCCATAACAAAATCTATAGATATTCAATCAAATTATTACCCATTAATGTAATGATGTTAAACCAAACCTATCAAAACCTATTATTTTCACTTCATATACTAATAGTCATGGAAACTTGATACAAAATTGGTGACACCCAACTTTTTTTCGGGCGACCAAAACTATTGATGAAGGTCATAGTATATCTCTTCGACTACATGATGTACCACCATGGTGAAGTTGTGGAACTACCACAACACCACCTCATATTTCAAAATTTATGCCATTTTATTTCCTTGTGATGGGATTACCTGATCCACACCTTCAGAGTATCCATCTTATGTATCTCTTGAGGTTTATGGTCATGCATAACTTCTCAATCAATGTCTCAAAACATGGATTCTCTCACACATTGTAAAATTGGTATAGTCACTACCATTAATTAAAGATAATTTGATCCTTTATTCTATACAATGGTTAGTTGTAATGAAGGAAATTGGTTTAATGCCTCCTCCACCATGTAAGAATGATTTTTTTTGTTTTTGTAATCTAAAAATTTGTTTACCTTTCCTATATTATAAACTATCTCATGGTATAATTCTAACTGGAATTACAACCAATACACCTCTCTTCAGTTGAGGCCCATCTATATAAATATATACCTTATAATATACTGGTAAAAATAAACTATCAATAATGAACCCAAAAGGTAATGATTCCATATATTAAAGTGAATAATACTAAATTAAAAAATAAGTCTTGGGATTCATATTTATAAGAGTGGGGTTTCAACTTCATGAACCCATAAGAAATAACTGTTTGATGACCTCAACTCTACTAGAAAAAATAATGTGGTCACTTAATTACATTAGTAAAACATAGATATGATTATATCCCAAATGATGGGATTGTTTACAAACCTTTTGAATACTAGTTATATAGCTTAATGTTTCATAATATTTGAAAACATTATCTAAAAAATAGTGAAATTAAAATATTATAAATCCATTAGATATCTTAAATATTCTTTCTTCATATCCTAAGCAATGGGAAAAAATAAAGGGCGAGATCATATTCTCAGTAAGGTTTAAGTATGGTGGAAGCTATAATGGGTAAATAATGAATTGTTAATATGGTTTTTTAATTGAATGAAAACACAAGTAATTTAATAAATAACATTAACATGATGAATAATTTCATAGAAATAAATGATGATGAAATAATTCAACACAAATAATCATAGGTTCATGAATCTAATTCATGTATATCATAACTTATCAAATAGTCATGTTGTCGTCAACATATAATATCATAATTATGGAGTTTGTAATATCATAGATCATAAACATACCATCAATGCCTCGTGCCAAGACATATTGCATAAATTTGTAAGGCATCATCCAAATACCCATCCTAGTTTGTTTCATGAGACCAAATAATTATTTGAGGGTCTATAGTGGTTCCCTCCTAAATTACTATGTATAATTCATTAATTATATGAAATAGGACAATAAATATTCAATACATAATAAACATAAACATTCGTATTAAAAAAACTCACATATTTAATGTTAATATTTATCCAATCAAACTGATCACAAGTCAACCATAAAAATAATACGGATGTTATCATTAGAAAATATCCCAAGTACAGTATAAATTAAAAAATTACTGTATTTTATTAATGTAAATACAATAAAAATATCATTTATTTTAAAGAGGAAAATAAATTCTCACTTTTAAATACAATTTTAAATGTCTAAAAATTTCTGAAATATTATGAAAAAGATATTCATCGAAAATAATCATGTAAAATTGTATTGTAAGATAAAAAATTATGAGTGTTCATTATAGAATTGATGTTCTGTTCACGCTGAGTATGTTAAAAAATATTCCTTTAATATTATTATAAGAAAAGTACAGAAGTACCTTTTTCAGAAATTTTTTTGAAGATTCCATTTAACCAATTTTTTTAAAAATCATGGGTAAAAATTATGTTACAAATTAATAGTATAATTTTAAAAACATTGTTGATAACATTTTTAGAAAATATGTTTATGGAAGAAAAATAATTTTTGACTAAAAAGAGAAATAAAATTTTCATTTATTAAAAACATTTTCTCAATGATTTAAGGAACCAATGTAATGAAAATTGTTCTACTCCTTTAAGAATCCTTGAAAAAACAGTGGATATTTAAATTAATGGGTTTTATTATATAATTATCAAAAAATCTCTTAAATGGAAATTCAAGAATAAACAATCTGGATTAAAAAGTGATTGAAGAATAATCCGTTACATATTTGGTAGATTTTGAATGAAAACACCAAGAACAAAATAAATCCAAATAAAAAATTAAATTAAATAAATATAAATATATAACTAATATAAATAATAAAATGGGAAATATATAAAATCATAAAAATAAATTGGTGTATAATTCCTAATATATATCAATAGAGAAGAAATTGAGATGAAAAATGTTATACAGATGATACCATTAAAGTGATAATTAATAATTGAATTGATAATGTGTATCAAATTAAAAAAAAATTAATCAAATTTCAATAAAAAATAAAATAATAAAAATATATTACACTTTTAATCTTATCATATCAATGATAATGATGAATTAATATAACCTTATGAAAATAAATTGAGTTGTGAAACCCCATACAACTTGGTAAATTTCATATAAAATCCCCTAGAATGAAATAAATATAATTGAAACATAAAATACCATGATTTAGGAATAATTAATTATATAACATATAAAATGGATGTATATTCACTATTATTAATAAATTAGGTTCTGGACAGGAACATATGCCTCAATGAAAGGTAATTAAGACATAATATCCTAACTTAGGTTCAATTTATCACGTATATTATTTATAATACTGAATAAAAAACACATGTTAATTATTTACATTCATAAGAACATTTTTCATATTTATTATTCATTTTATATTATTTAATACCATTTTACATTTAATTCATTAATCTATTTAGTGCACGTTATATGTTTTGATGGTTGTTAGTTCATATGTCCAAACACACTTTGGTAGATTGAATATGGTAAATATAAATATTATTATATCATTTAAAAAATAATCACCATGAAATAATTATAATTTTTATACATAAAAGATACGTTTTAATCTAACCTTGAAATATGGTAATGAAAAGTGAACTACGCTACAATCTTGGAGATGGTTAGCTGTACGGACACATGATTATGGTTTCGATTTTTCTATGATCACTAGAGAAAGAAAATAAAAATTATTATATATATATATATTATAATAAAATAAATATCTTATTATTTCTTTATATACATTTATACATAGTAGTAATTTTATTTGGTTCTAAAAAAATAACATCACTTTCTGGCGGTGGTAATCTACACATATGCAAGTACATCATTATCATTTTTAATGGAATTGAATTATATGAAATTATATGATAAATTTTATTTAAATGTGTTTAAATATATCATGGATGATATATATATTAAACCCATCATTAAATCCATCCATGAGCGGTGGTTATGGAAAACGGATAACATCGGTTCGTGAGGCAGTAGTATATCATACACATGATGGAAAATTTCTGTAATATTTGATCAGAGAGGAAATGGATGTAGTTGTTTTCATTTACATAATAAATATCAGTATATGGGTCATACTTGTTTTATTAAATAATTATTATTTACTAATATTTTAATTGTCATAATCATAAAGAAAACAAAAACACTTGATTAAAATTATACCTCTTCTTCGGACAACCTCATAGAGATTACACCAAAAGCTTCTATATGATTATGTGTTGATAAAAAAGGCATCTAGGACATGGGTATGGAAGTAAAAGAGTTATTTCTAAAATTCATGTCCAAATAAAATGATTCTTTAATTTTTTATTGCATTGGTGAGGGAATGTCCTTTTATATGTAGAGGAGGGGACCCACATGAAAATTTCCTAAAATTATAAAAAATGATAAAGTACTTCCTAACAAAGATGCATCCTAGTCATGATAAATTATATTTTCGTATAGTATATGGTATAATTATATCTAAAAAATATTAATAAAACAAATTTTTACGTCAATTTAACCCTAATCGCTTTAGTGTAACCCTTGGAAAACTCATATTATCTTTAAACATGGTAACCAATTTTTAATAATTTTTTAATTCATTATGACCAAAAATAAGATGGTCATATTAAAAATTATTAAATATTATAATAACATTAATTTTTATGGTGTTCAAATTTAATTTATATATATTTAAGAAGTTAATTTAAAGATGAACCTACAAAATATATCAAAAAGGGTTTTTCAATAAATGAATTTTTCAAGCATAAGATGATCTTACATTAATTATTTGACTAATTATCACAATTTAGTTATTTTAAATTAATGTATTTAAATATATAATATATTAATTTAATTTATTTAAATCCTAATATAGGGTTATTAAATTAATTAAAATGGGCAAACTTTATGCACAAAAAAATAGTATTCAAGAAAAATTATGAGTTAAGCCTAAAAACAAACATCAATTAAATCTCTTATAAAGTGGATTGAAATATAATTAATCATAATAAATATAAATATATAATACTTTTATTACTTTTAAATAAAATAAAAAACATATTTAGACTTTTAAAATAAGTTATTTAATGATAATAAATGAACATATTTTGAAAATTGATAATTTTAACTATTCATTAAAGAAACAATTTTTTTGGAAAAAACTCAAAACTTCACTATTAGATAAATATGATATATTTATTTCAATAATAATAAAAATTTTATCAAATAAAATATCAAAATTTTCCATATAATAATTATAATATTTTAACACAAAAATCAATAAAAACAAATTTTAAAGAAAGAATTTTCGGAGGAATAAAAATAAATTACTAAAAATTGAGTACCTATTTAGAAATATGTTTGATTAATATAAATATATAATACATATTTTTTTTAAAAAAATGGATATTAATATTCATTACATCAATTTTAATGTTTAGGTTATAATGGAAATTTTAAAATGGTATGTCATAGTTCATTTATGCTCGGTGTTGTGTGTTGTATACGCTATTGAACATAATGATCTTCTTTTAAAATCATAAGTAGTTACACAATAATTATATCTAAATCAATACACATATGATCCTATATTCATTGGAATTTAAAAATAACATCTACTATACACCCTCCTTTGGATTTCTCAACACGTGATCACAGGTCAATTGGTACCCCAACTCCTTGAATGTTCTCCAGCACTACATAGTCAAATAAAATAGATACCCTTTCCATGTTAGGATTATCAAAGGGGAATAAACCCTAGAAAATTATTCCATAATCCTTTTATATTACCCGACCAATATGAAGAAAATATATACCTCTAACATATACTTGTGTGAATACCAATAGAAGACTGTCTAATCCATTTTTGGATCCACTACTAAACCATGTTTGGAGATGACATTCCCTAGAAAGTGAACATAGAAAATATGGGGTAGAAATATTAAAAGATTACTTGATAACTTGTTATCCTACAGTAAGTCATAGACCATCCTCTAATTATTTGTATTCTCCTCCATACAAAAAGAGTATAATAGAATATCATCAGTTAAGATAACTCTGAACTGGTCCTAGAAAGGCTGAATGATATAGTTCATCGATGCCATGAAAACTGAAGGGATTTCATCACACTAAAGTTGATAACTCTGGAATTATAATTTCTATAAATAAAGAATATTTATATCATCTGTATATCCTTGTTTTCATCCATTACCATGTTTAGTCGAATCGAAGACCAATCTTCCTTTAGGACATTCAACTGGTCTATGAGGTCTTCAATCCTCGATAAGGGGAATTTCTTCTAGATATTAACCTAATTCAAGTGATGTTAATCCACAAATTTACTTATTATCATGCCTTATTTCTTGATAAAAAATACAACATGTTATTTAGTGACACAATAGGATCAATAAATCCCTTCTCAAAAAGGTCCCCTAACTACACCCTCAGCTCATTAATCTCAATGGAGAGTCATATGAAAAGATATGGACGATAACAATGTCCTTTATGGGTGAAAGTCTATACATAAGATGATCTACCCTGTCATAGGTAGTCCCAAACCTTTTTTTGGGAACATGTATATATAATCATCTACTAATATTTTAAGATAGGATTCTGAAAATCCAACTACATTAAGGGTCTTAATCACCAACCAATGGGTGATAGGTTGTATCTTCCTAATGACTATACATACTCAATCTACCAAAGGGTCCATGTGAAAAAAAATGATGGATAGCATCATCCCATTATCACATAGTTATTTAAATATCCTATAGTGAAAGCCTATATGGGTATTCACTATAGAAAAATAGTCTATACCCATGATGAATTCATATGGTTTCAATATAATAACCAATTGGTCCCATGAGAAACCCTATCCACTGAGAATTAACTCACAATGATTTAGTATTTCAAAAATGATAGAAACTATCCTCGTATGAACTTCTAGACAAAATTGATTTATTAAAGACTCTACAAAAATATCAATCCCTCACACTAGTGATATAAAAATCATATAATGACTCATGTATTTTTTAAAAAGTACTAGAAATAATTGATAGAAAATAGATATTGTATCAAAAATCATCTCATTTGTATACTTGTAGTAATACTCCTTAGCATTTAATTGACTATTCCCTTAGTGTTCATCACTCTGGGCCTGATGGGGGACTCTGATTGGTGTTTCTGGTTGGTCATAGAATCATCTTTCACCTTCTCCTCATCCTTCTAGGGATCTTCCACCCATTATGGCATTATGGCCTTCTTGAACTCCATATTGGACACCTCTGGTAGATCCCTAATCAAAAAATTAACACTATGTTGGTGTTCTTTCTTTGGTCATACCACTATTTCCACTATGTCAGTACAAGAAATCATTATCCATGTGACCCCATCTATCACATGTTCATATGTCCCTATTATGAAATCGTCCACTATAAGATCCTGTTGTCACTAATTAAAATTTTTTAGTATGATCATGAGTATTCCTCCTATATTGAAATCCTGAAGGCTGGAACCCACCAGTACCAGTATATGACCCTTTTATATGATGTATTCCTTTATATCTGGATTCCTGGATCTCCTCTTACCAGGATCTATTTTTCACCAATGCACTCTCTATATCCTCAACATAAGTGTAATGCATAGAAAAAACATGCTTGACTGTATATCATTACAGATTCATTAATTTAACTTCACATCAAGAATATTCAATGTCACACAATGTCAAGAGATTATCATATGTAATTAGAAACCTCAATGAGTTCTCTAAAACTGAAATATCACCCTATCACAGCTCAATAATCTCTTGGATCTACGTAGAGAATAATATCAAAGTATAATACACATCCTGGAACAATTTTTACATGCATTTCCATGAGTGTGTCACCTAATTGTGGATTTGAGTGACTATGCCCCATTATCAATCTAATTATCTATATGGAATATTTGTTACATGTGAAACCATCTGATCATATGGGGTCTACATGATCTACAAAACATGAAATACCAATTTAGGAAAACCCTCTACTACATGATAGCCTAAAATTCCATGAAACCTGTGTGATCTTTACTAATAAAACCCTCACAAAAAGATAAGTCGTCACTCATCATATTCCTTCCCGACATGAATAATAAGCTACTCAACAACTAGTTGAACTACATCACGAACCAATAGCGGTGGAGAACACACTACTCCTCAGGTGGAAGCACTCATCTTTACTATTGTGGGGTGAACACCTCAAGGAACGGTCTCTATATTGAGTCATCAACACTCAATGAATCATAGTCAAAACCCAATAATTGTAACCTAACAATCAATCATCAAACAGGAATCCTAAAAATTAGTAAGAAATGACATGGTTAAATAAAGAATAACCTGGTATATAACTCAAAAAGGATATGAAATTCAAACAATAATTCATATATGATTCATTAAATAGTTGTTTCCATTAAAATGGTGACTCATAATGCCAAGATTACAAATATGTGATTAGAGTCCATGTTTTTGGATAAATTGGTTACTTCACTATCAATAGGTACTGTATCCTATGATAAAAACTCAATACACATTAACATTGTTTCCTTAATTTCCTAACCAATCCTCAATACAAAAATATCTCCAAATACCATCCCTAATATAAACCTCCTCTAATACCACTTAGTCATGACCCAACCCACTGGGGCCTATCCTAGATGGGAAATAAGCCAAGAGTGATTCCTAAATACTACCTCCAAAAATACATGGAATTGAGACATGGATTGAGTATTCATGTCACTACAATGGTATTTCTTCCTCTAAAGTACATGTATGCACACATACATATCCAACTATAATAAACAATGAAGAGTAATACTAGAATGAAACCTATATAGTGTAATCAATCCATTCAAAAACCTGTAGTAATAAGAGTTTAGTGAAAGATAAATATCCATGGATCTAAATATGGAAATTCAGGATAAACTAAGAATAAATAAAAACATGTAACCTAAAAATAGCTACAAAGGGGGAAACCAATGAGATCCCAGCTTAGGAACCCTGAGTCTATCCACCAAACACTACCAACCCCACCAAGTACGGTCAAGTTCCACTGATAATTGGTTCACTAAAGTCACTAACAATAATTTTACTATATTCATAATATATGATACATGATGAAGAAACCCCATAGAGGAGTAGGTATAAAATTAATCAGAAGGAAACTCCAAAAAACCAAGAGGGAAGTAATATAATAAAAATTCGTCTCAAACCATAGGTCATAGTGGGGAAAAGAAATTTGACATTATTTCTTATCAGAACAAACCTCATTTGAATATATTGGAATCTTGATATACATAACCATCTTACAATGATGTGTCAGTTACAGAACCATAATCTAGTTTTCCCTTAATCCTAGATGTCTGTCCTTAACCTCACTAAAAAATAGAGTATGACTTGTGTGTTGATGGTAGATGACTCAACCATGGGAGTTACATCTCTAATTGGGGATCTAATCCCCACAATATCTTAGGGGTAATGGAGTACCAATTCTATAACAAATATAAATATAGAAGTCATACTCCATTATAATATTTTGGAGTACCAACTCTACCAATGTATTTGATATGGGGGTCACATTCCCTTGAAAAACTATACATTACAGGATTACACACCCCAACATCACTATAATGATCCCACATGACCCCTACTCTAAACCTAAATAGGGTAATAACAATTAAAATGGTCTTAACGTTCCAAGAATATAGTAAAGGTTGTCTCCATGTAACATATATTTATTGAATGTGGAGAAAACACCTCTAAAAGGAATGGTTCATAGAGTGGGTATAATCCATGCTAGGAATAGGTCATGAATATTCATGATAAGAAATTGAATTTCACATTGTGAATATCACAACTAAAACCTATTGTTGCCACATTCCAGGATGTATCCACTATGTTGGATATAATCTCCACCAAAATCAATTCCTGATTCCCCAACCAACTATTTTTCATCATCAGACACTTGTTTCTAGTCACTAAATATTGTGAACAATAATTTTTGGCCAACTATGAAGACCAATCTTCATCAAAATGAAATTTCCATCTATTAATACCTTCAGATCATCTAAATATTTCCATATTTCACCACTATGGCGAATTATCTCATCATCAATCATGGAACCCCATGTTGATAGTGTTCTTCACATCATCAAAATAACCGTTGTATGAATTTGGATGGCCAATCATTCTTGATCTCATCAAGTAATAGTAAAACCTTAGACCACATGGGAAAATGATAAAGAACATTAAAAATAAGGATCCAACCATCATACATGATATTTAATTATCATCACAGGAAAATGTATTCTTGGGAAACCATCACCATTGTGGAAACTAATGAAAGAATAAAGGATTCAAATAAAACATAAATTAGTGGTTATGAAAAAAATACAGGAAAGTAATTAGGGGATTCTCCATGCATAACCTAATCGATTATATTTTCAGTAAAAATAGGGAAAATTCAAAAAAAATGCATACCTCATTATTGGATTTATCACTATTGAATAGTGAATCTAAGTTATTACTGTTAGCTTTTTGTATTATTTTTTTCTCTAATAATGAATTACAACAACCTCAAATTGTTAATGTTTGATATCTGTAATACAAAGAATATATTTTGGAATTGATGGATGGAAGAGCACAATATATAACCTTGGGTATGACTGGATTTTGATAGGAATGGTTTATGTATGGAGAAAATTGAATGGATCAAGAAATTTGTAGACAAGCTGGGAATATACACATTCATGGATTGAATTTAAGGTTCATACTGTGAGCCACACCCAATTTAAATATGATGAAAAACTCATCCTCAAATCAGAAATATCTATAATTATTTCATTCCATGAATTAAAAATTCATGTCCGGAATCCTTTGAATATATTTCATATTTAAATTAATCCCCAAATATTCACAATATAAATAATTATTCATTCTATTACATAACACCTACAAATGAAAACACTTGTCATCTAGATCTTTTTCCCCTTCAAAATCCTTTGTGAACCTCTACAAAACAAAACACATCGAGTAATCGACTATTATGCTTCCAGGATGAAAAAGGGAAGAAATCGTCTATAAATTACAATGGTTACATACCACAGTACTAGTGTCATCAATGTTTTTCCCCATGATCATAAAAATTATTTTTCTTCATCAACTTCTTTCTACTATTGGATTATATCAATACTTCTTATTAATTTTGTTTTTATAAGTCTAAAATGCTCTCTTTATTCTGTTTATAATTTTTTAATTGTTATTTATTTTTTAAAAATCATTTTATACAAATTCATTCTTTTAATATTTATTTACACTCTAAAATTATTTATATTAATTTCAGTTTTTTTTTATTTTCAAAAGTTGTTTCTTTGTCCGAGATTATACTTATAATTTTTAATTTTATTTTTGGAAAATATTTTATGAATAGGAACCATTGATATTTTTAAACTTCTATTATATTACATTTCAACATAGTATTGAAAAATATATTGTGTATAATCTTTCTAAGAAATTGGTAATAGAAAAAGTGTTACGTATTATTTTTCTGAATATCAATTATGTGTTTAGGGATCAAATTAAAATTTTGATTATTTATAAAAACTATAATTCCACAAACCATTTCACATTAAATATTTGTTCAAACAGATCACAAAATTTCCTCTGAAATTCAACCATGTATATCTTAGGTTGATGACTAGATGTGGAATTCTATAAATGTATCACAGTCATATTATGCCCCTATATTATAGTTCATAATCCTTAATGAAATTACTAAATAAAATTGTATGTATAAAATATAAATAAGTAAGATAATGATATAAAAAAATGGAATGTGGAACACAAACTCAAATGTTAAATATTTTATAAAATTAGAGAATTATACTCTTTATAAATACCACATTCTACTCTCCTATCCCTATGAGCTATCCAAACTCAATCATGCAAACCTGATCCTCAATCCCTCATATACCGACAACCAAGTGAGGTCTAGTTAGGTACCCAAGTACCATTATTTCCCAATTTGGTGTGAGTATATAACTTTTTAGGTAACCCCACAAAAATCATCATACTATACTAGAAATGAAATAATATGAGTATGTGACATTTTCAAAAAAAAATTAACATACTTTTGAAAAACAAATAAAACAACCAACAATACATACATCATCTTGATTTCATAATATCTTTGAGAAATGTTTGATGGTCATGCTAATGAGTAACTTGAAAACACCAAGGTAACAAACATATATATAAATCCAATCCCGTCAACAATCATTGATCATATGGTTTGTGACCCTAATTTACCACTCATTCCTCGACCAGTGATGGAGTTTTTGGGAGCATGAGTATCACCTCATGGGAGACATCTATTCACTTACTAAAGATCTCATGATCATACCACTATCACAATGATTAGTAGTCATTGGGGTGTCATTAAGAATCCATCATCCTCATTACCATAGGTTTAACCCCTTGATAGTATCTAGGTGGCCAAAATTACGTTTGGATCATAATTCTTAGAAGCACATAGACCTAGGCTATTTTATACATCCAGGCATGATTGATGAATTTGGGATCTAGGAAATACAAAGGAATATCTACCCTAGAACCATGGTATGTCTCCTTGGAATCCAATATATCATGGATCCCCATACAAAAAATTAGTGGTGAATCCTATCAGTCTTGTTTTGGTATCCTATGCAATGATTAAGGGCATCCAGAAGTGACCCTCATGATTCACTAAATTCAATTCCTATATAGATTTGGCCACTCATCATTTCAAAACTCAATTTGAATCTCAGAAATAATGGGATTTTTTACGGTTATTTGAGTATATTAACTCGATTCTCTACACTTGTAAGTTCGTAATGGTATAAAAAATAAAATGTACCCAACCCATCCTAGGAATTCATGCATATGTGGTTACTCACACTCAGAAGTAGAATCTTATGTATGACCTCAATAAATCCACTCCAACATCAACCAAATCATTATATGTTAGCTGAGATAGGAATCCACCCCCAATACACCAATAGAATGGATCCTAAACACACTAAGCATCCCATGTCCTCATATACCTCATCAAGTGTTTCTCAGTAATAAAAGGTCAACACATCTGTTCTAGGACCAATGGTTGATTACCAGAAATATTGTGAAATTACATACCATAAATAAAAAATAAGAACATATTAGGGGATAGGAAAACATCCAATATAATTATCATCATCATTTCCCCTTTAGGATTACAATTTGTTTTATGTTCTAGATTACATAATAAAATATCACTTTCCATGGTAATATATTCCCTCTCATGGTCATATCATGAAGGTTCACCCATAGGGGTCCCCAAAATCATCACTAAAGTGAATTTATCCCACTTGGGATCCTCGATCACAACTTGTCCCTAAAGCCAATGTCTGACATTAAAATGTCATCACATACCTCAGCGTCATCATTATCAATGTTTTTCCTCATATGTCCCAATTTTTTAGACAGTCCGGTGTCACTAATGATGTGTATTTTAAGCCCATCGGATGTTACACATTAGAAGTAGGATGGTTTATATATCCGTTTTGATTATATTATTCCATGTATTTTTATAGGTATTTAATTTATTATTAATTTACTAAATATGAGAGTCAAACCAAATATTAAGGTTGTGTGCATTCTTGGGTAAGGAAAAATGTGTAGAGAAATATGTAGGAAAATATTACAATTGAGTAACATTATGTCACTTTGTATTGGGATGAAAAGTAGAATATCGTGAGAAAAGGAAATGTGATGAATATATGAATGAATATTTAATCCAAACTGATCAAAATTACCATTGAAATAATATTTCTTATGATGTTTGATGATCAATGAATGTTTTGGATGATTATAACTGAAGAACTAGAGAAAATGGTCTTTCTAGTTATTGAAATACATGTTTCACATCATTGATCAGATAAAATACATGTAAAACATATATGATGTTAATGATGGATGTGAAAAAGAATCCATTGAGAGGAGGCCCCATACATTTCAGGGTATGAAACCAACATTCACACTATTAAACCATCCATACCTTCGACATAAATTATGTTGATGCATATATTTTAGTAGAGGATTTATGGCCATAACCTGGGATAACATTTCAATATCGGTTTTGACCTAAGGGAACCCAAGGATGAATTACAGGGTTATAAGTAGCTAAATTTGGCTGAGAATTGGGATTCATTATAGACATAGTGGTTCAACAACATGGAAACTTCTTCTAGGGTTAAAACCCACTATATAGAAGTTTTTTTTCTATTCTTTCATTTAATTAGATTTTATTTTTTGATAGATTATAATTTGTTTAATTATTGAATAATTTATTCTATATATTTCTCATTAATTTTTGTTTATTTTTACTCCAATTATTTTTAGGTTTATTCCTCATTGGTGATCAAATAATGATTGTTGGTTAAATATATCGGGGACAACATAATCAATCAAAATGTGTTTGTAATAAATTACTCTATTTAATTATTCACTAATTTTGAGGATTTTATTCAATTGGTATTGTGTAACATATCATGATTATCATATTGGTTGTTAAATCATGGACCAAGTTCATTTGTTAGTATACAAAATCCAACATGATAAAGAAAATTAATTCATGACCACTTAGTTGTATTATTATTCTTCTTTTTCAATTATATTCTAATGAAGCCTATTATTATAATCCTTCATGGCATGAAGAATTTGGATCATATGGTATATTGATAGGGATGGAAAATTTCTTCTATTAATAAAATTTATTAATTTTGTAGCTAGTAATTATTATTTTATTCAATGTTATTTACATATTTATTATTATCATAACTGTCCATGGATTTTGGTTTCCCTCTCTTACTTTTCCTATATTTTTATCTTCATTTAAATTTTTTTATTATTGTTTCAATTAATTCATTAAATCAAATAAAAATAAAATTGTAATAACATCCCATTGGTCAAAAGTATTCTACTATGTTCCCTACTATTTGTAGGTTCAAACCAAGACTTTCTATTTACTAAACATTTCTAGATATTTAATGTTGGTAGAATATAAATTTATTATTTCATACCACTAAAGGATTTAATTAAATACTATGGATGCATCAAATTTATCATCATTGTTGGGGAGTAGAGGACCACAGTGAATGACTAGAGATAATTTTATTAATTCAATGAATTTTATTACCATGTTTAGGTTTACATATTTTAGTTTAGGAACTTTTTTCCTTTTATTTTTTTTATTTTACATTTATAGATCTTTCTTATTGAGTGGGGGATATGTTTTCAAATGAACAAGTATTATGCCCTGATATTGGTGTAAGATGACTTCTAAGAGTATTTGAATACATGGGAAGTAATGATTTCAAAAAAAATCATTTTATGAGACCTTCTTGGATTATTTGAATTCTCCAGAATTTTATGAATCCGAATGTAATTAATGGAGATACACTTAATATTTACCCAGTAGAGAGGAAATAATTTTTCTAAACTACTAAGACAAATCCCTGGATGAGAGGTACTCAGAATACATACATATCATATTTCAAATGCAGTATATTGAACTAATGTGGGGCTATACTCATAGCCTTGGGATTATCAGAGTGTCGTGGTGTTTTTCACACATACTGTGGGTTTTTAAAAGGGTTTTTTCATTACTTTATCAAGAAAGGGAATGCCTATGAAGCTAAATTGTGGGACATTATTTTTGTGGTGAAGCATATTGTCTACCTAAATTTGAATTTTATATTGGTTGAATCTAATTCTATGTTTGCTGTCAATGCCCTCAAATAATGCTCTAGGAATATACTATGGAGGGTTATACCTCATTGGATTGGATGTCTCAACCGGATAAGGTGTCCTAATCATGTAGTGACCCATGTATATAGGGAGGTCAACCAAGTTGTTAATGCTTTGTCAGAGAGAGATATCATTGAGATGAGTACAATGTGGTCATTCCGGATACCCGGCCACTACGCACAGTTGGTGGAGGATGACATGAGAGAAATTGTGAATATATAGTCTTTGTAAAAACCAACTGTAATTCCTCTCATGTAATTTCACATTTAGTTATTAATTTATAGGGCCATCATGTCTGTACCCCGAACATTCCAATTATATTGAACTAATGGATAAATGGATAGTTTTAATAGAGAAGATCTTAATTAACGTATATAATTATCATCTCATCATTCTTGTATCATTTAGAATATAAATTCACTAGTTAAAAACATACCCCTAGTTCCTAATGCAGAGAATAATTTGTTCAAAGAATAAGAATATCATGGAGAGGATGTCAATTTTGCTGATACAAACAAACCTAAATAGAAATAAAGTCAATAAGATATTTACTTCTAAAAATATGATTATAAAAACATAGAAGGAAAAAATTTCCAAGTTAAGAACAAATTACATTACAATATTAGAAAATTGCATGCATGAAAACGAGGCACAACTCAAATAATAGTGAGAACTGACAACTCACCTTGCTCAAAATATTTCAAATTTAAATATTGTATTCAATAATCTATCTTTTATTTTTAATAAACATATGGAACAATTCGAAGATGAATAATATTAATATTTTGATGATTTATAATATATTTTAGTATCAAAGGATGAATAAAATGGGAAGAAAAAGAATATTGATCAAACATGAATTGAACTCACAGTTATTCTAGAAATTTAAGAATAATGGGGATCCCTCATAAAATTTCCTAAACAATACGAGAAAAAATGAGGCTTCAATATAAAAATTTAATCCATAATGTTAATCTATTGGTACAAAGTATGAATTAATGGCAGAGAATGAAAACTAAAAACAATGGTCATATTTTTATTTTACTACATTTCATATAATTTTACTTTAATATGCATCCCACCATGAGTGTTAGTTAAGACGGAAAAAATGGATGATAAGGGGAATAATTACCCTGATACACAACATAGCCATAATTAGAAATATTTCAAACAAAATATCTATATCAAGTTACAATTAGATGAAAATTGTAAATTCTCTAGTTATAGTCCTAAATTAAGCTCTACTGGAAGGCAACCTAGGAATTAAAATTTATTTCAATGAATTATATTTATTTTATATTATTAGTTTAATAACTTTTCCAATGTTTGAGACAAAGACATTAAAATTTTAAAATGTCCTATTTTTTCATTGTTTACATTATTTTTTTTAGTCCCAAGAAAGAATGAATATGGAAGAAAATAAGTTCCAAATATAGGACAAATTCACATTATAATATCAATTCATGTCATAAAATCTACATTCATGTTGCGGTCTTGGGAGATATAGAACATGATAAACTCGTTTAAAATCAACAATGGAAGGGTAGTATATTTTATTTATTTATATTTTCCCTAGTTTTTTTCTCCACAATATTTTGAAATAATATAAATATTGAAAATAAATAATTTATTAATTTATTTCATGAAATAAATTGAATTAAATTTACCCTCTAAAATGATTGAATTGTTTTTCTTGTACTTAATGATCTTTGATAAATCATCACTTAGGATCGGTGTTTTCGCATGTTAAAAATTTTGAAATATAATTACCATAAATAAAAAATATATAAATGTAAATTTAAATTGATGCTTTCTTACATCAATTGGGAATTTTTTGAGAATTATTGTTGATATAATTGTTCTTTATAATATTAATTCTTGAAATATAGCATTGAGTAAACTTATTATTGATTTTCATTCCATAGTCTGATTAAATTATATTATGTTCCCATTCCCGGAAGGATTTTGGACCAAATATTTCAAATATTTATGTGAATTTTTATTGAGTGATACTTGGGGAATTTAGACCCACTGGAACATGCATTGACATATTATCGAAGCTATGACTGAAAAAATTCAGTTTGGAAATGATTTAATCATTTTATTGATAAGGCCATTTATGCTAATACCCACCAGTACATTGATCCTTCTTATAATGTTGAATCCACGGATGAACTTTTTTTAATATTGATCCATGTTACAAGTCATTATTCTCTTTTCATACCTAAATCATTGTATTTTTTAGGAAATTAAATTGAATGAGTGCTGGGGAGGGGTTATTCAGAGTGGATGTGGGTGTTTTATCTTGATAGGATACTGTTGTGTATTTCTATGGGGTTTTTATGGATGTTGATTATTTAAATTCATTATATTTCATCATTTATCCCTATTATAGTACAAAAAAAAGGAAAAAAATAAAAAAATTGTGTTGTGACTTGGGATAATGAAAAATCATCGTTAACAAACCAATTATTTTTATCATATGTTCTTTAGAGGTGGATGGGTGGTTTATTCCAATCTGTATATTCCAAAAAAATGGTTTCTTCTTATGTAGGTATAAAACAACCACTTCTAGAAAAATAAAAATCAAAATGATATGTGGTTATGTGGTGGATGTGAGACATATCTTGGGTATATCATTAAAAAAAGAGAAAATAACCTATGTTGATTTCATTCGTTATGATTACATTGTCTTTGAGACATTACATTATGATTTAGGGTGTGTACAATATGAGATTATATTTCGGTGAGAATTGGAACAATGATATTTTTCATTGAATATAAAGTCTTATATTTTAGATTTTTTCCTCCTTCTTTAGCTTTACTTATTTTAATCTCTATTACATACCAACCCACTGCCTAGGACTCATTCGACCCTAAATCCAAATACCTCATGGGTAATTGTGATATTTCACATTATGTAGTGGAGAAGGTTGATTCAATGAAATATTATCATCAAGATCATGTACATGAGGTATTATCAAAAATCCATTAAAATTTTTACATTCATTGATAAGAGAAATAATTCATGGTGAGGTAAATCATAACTGGAATGGGTGTTAATGAAAGATTGAAATCTTATTGTGAAAACGGGAAATGTATTAAATTGGAAATTATAAAAGAAGCATGATTTGTGAATTACTTATTGGTTATGTATTTTAATTTTATAATATAGAGTTATAATATGTTTTTATAAGAATAATGTTTTGGAAATTTCTTTTTTGTTATATGGAGCCTTTTTGTTTTGATGTTGAGATTTTTTTAGAGGAAGGGAAATGATTAGAGTGTTGGGATATTCGATATCCATATTTTGTTTCTGGTTGAGCCCAAATCTACCCTACCGGTATGTGGTTGTTGTAGTACAGGTAGGGGTTGAATCAAAAGGGACAAAATAAGAAACCTAGAGACACGCTGATTTTGGAAGGATTTGGTTGTGGAGTGGCCAACTATTTGGATTGATCTGATTTGAGTAACTACTGATTAAATTTAAAGAAAATAAATTAAAACATACAATTACATAGTCTAAAACAATTAATGTATATGAGTTGATCCTAAGTTGTTACTAGGGTTAGATTGAATGAATTTATTTTCATATAATGTTCGTTTCACTAATTCAAGACGTATCAACTAAATGATATAATTCCTCAACAACATTCACCAATTTAATCCCTAAAAATTTCCAAGGATAATCACCAATGCACTTAGAGGATTAGTTTAATGATCACTCCAAGGAATTTCATCGTACTAGCACTCGAAATGTGTCATTGTTAATGTTGTCGAAGACGAAGAAGAAAATAAATCATCAAATGGAAATCATAAAATAATGAAATGATTAGAGAATTTAAGATCATAAAATAACTTCCAATATTCTCCATGAAACTCCCTAGGACCAACCCATAAAGTATTAGCCCTCCATTCATTCTATGATCTCAAAGGAAGCAGAATGTAGACTCATAGGGGCGGGATTGAAGAAGAAAAATAAAACAATGAAACGATCACTTTACCATTGTGTGAATAAATTCACAGGTGTTGGTGTGAATAAGATCACAACATGGGGTAATGGTATCAATGTGAAAATAATAAGAACAAAAAAAAGAGAAGAATAAGAACTTTTATTGAAAACTACGGTGGTTCAAACAACTTACATGCGAAAGAAGAACGTTACAAATACAGTTAGGCATAACAACATTACATTGAATGTAAAACTCCATGATACCTAAATACTCCATTTCTACAGCCTTAAATACCCATTTAGGTGGCCTTGGGTAGAGCAACCATCCATATCACTCTCTTTAATTAATTGTGGTGGACCTAGGTGGGTGGACATTTAATGTAGAGGGGACCTTTCAACTCTTGCCTCGAAGTGGTAGCCAGATTTCATCCACCAAACAGAAGCGCATAAATAACCATCTAGAAGGAAGAATTTGAGTGTTCCATAAAATCCTTAAATGATTCCCCGTATGTTCCCTAATTTCCTGTAAAATTTCAGACCAAAATACTTTGTGGTTTGAATGATATGATTTAAATGGTGGGTTGTTTTATGGGCCGCAGAATCAGGCCCAGAATAGAATCTTCCACTTGGTCTGCATGGAACTCCATTAAAACGATTGAATTAGCTTTGTCCAATGTTGAGTTAAATGTTCCCCGTGATTTCTTCTATCTCCATATAATGTTTGAGACTCTTTGGGGTTGAATCCTGGATGCTACAGTAATATTATCGGGTTGTTGTCTAGCTCACTTCACCGAGAATATTGTTGGTTCAAGGCCCACTTTGGTGGGCTTCCAATTTGATTATTCAAGTTCACCAAAAGTATAAATTGTTCCCAATGGAATTAGAAACCTGAAAATTAAATATGAATTAATATCAATAAAATTGCCTATTATAAATTGTGCTCACAAATGTACCATGTAATAGTGAATTTTAAAAAATAATTCCAATCATGATGTGAAATGACCTTCAAAGTGTAAAATTCACTAAAATGGTATTTATGAATAACAAGGAACATGAAAACTATATATATTAGCAATGAATATTATACTCTTATAGTGGCTAATCACACCCCCCAACTTGAGTTTTGTTAGTCCCAAGAAAAATATATCTTAGAAAAATGAAATTTGAATGACCTTTTCCAAAAACATTTTAAAACACATTGCTCACCCAAATACTTCATACCAAAATATTTTTGAAACCCATCAAAATCATTTAAAATAAGATATGTCCATAGGCATAACCCATGTCCAAGCCCACTCCTTTGTTCAAATTCATCGCTATATTTCATCTAATTTCAATTAAGCATGAAGATGTGTTGTGCATCACAATAGACATGGGGGTTCATTTTCATTCAAAGGGAGAGAAGATGGAACCGCTAGGAGGAACGATATTTTAATATTATGATGAGTATTCAATTTTTTATCTTTCAATTTTTTGTTTGTTTTTTGTTTTTTTGAAATTTTTCCATGGTAATTGAAATTGAACTCAATCGAGTCAACCCATGTAGCATGACATTTCCAATGGCTCCCAGGATTAATGACCATAGGTCACCAAGTGAAGCTCAATACATGGGAACCATCTCGAGTTAACTCAACAAAAAAATTCAAATTACAACAAATAGATATAAAATGCCAAACTCCGGTCCAACCAACTATGGAGTCGCGATCCCCAAGTTCTCAAAGCCACTCATTAGGTCAATCCATTGCTCTACATGCAAATTGATTTTTTTTAATACACATGTTAAAAATAAAATTATCACCAACCCTACACAATTTATTATGGACTCCAACAACTCACACTAATACCCCATAATCTAGAGGTCTCACATTGTGTTTCTCTCAAATAAATGGATGAAAATATAAATGGTGAAAAATCACATCGAACAACTGCACTTTCCAAAATCACTGCCAATGAACTTAAACTTGCATTAAAATAAAAATCAAGGCATTCAAAATTATTTGATATCCAATTTCAATATTTACATTGTGTGTTATCATGTTAAGGTTAAAGAAATTTTTCCTTCCACACATTTTATGATGAAAAAAATAAATTATTTTATTTCATCTCCCCCATCATAAAATAACACTATCCATGGTGTTTAAAGAAATGAAAGATTAGAAGGGGTAGAGGTAGATGAGATGTGTTCTAAAAGGAATTTGAAACAATAAACATGGAACAAATTCACCTGGTTTTTGAAGTTGAAGTTCATGATGCTCTAGATTACTCCTTTGATCTCTTGGAAGATGTAGGCACCTCCTTGATCGAATGTGTATCACCCAAAATAGTCCATGAACCATACAAAGAAGAACAAACCAGAAAAAACAAACAACATGAAAATTTATTTAAAACCAAGTATCAATATTTTTATGGTTTTCCTGTTTTTTAAATCTAACTGATGATAAATTGTCTTCTTTATATTTTCTGGTTAAGGTAGTACTCAGGGATCACACTGTGTGACACAGATGAATACGATTCTCCCCTTTCATATCCATCCTTACTCATAAAATAAGAATAGGTCAACATTCTATTTCTTAAATACCTAAAAATCCATAAAAAAAATTGATGATTCATTGTCTTCTTAAAAATTTCTGGGTAAGGTATTACTCTGGGACCACACCACGTGACATAGGTGAATACGGTGATCCCCTTTCATAGCCATCCTTACACTTAAATGAAAAACACGTCAACAGTCTAATAATTCTTTTTAAATATAAAAATAACAAATGATTCATAATGATTTGAAACATGAAAAACACGGGATGCCTCCCTTGTAGCGCTTAATTTAATGTCTTTAGCTCGACATGAACCCCCATCTTATCCAATTCATACTTTCAAAATTTTAATTAACCCATCTTTCTCCAGTTCAACTTGATTGAGATTGATTATTATTTTTGAATCTTTTCTTTTTTTAAATCCATGTTCTAAATTGAATCTGAAGATACATGGAATGTCAGAAATGGTTGATCTAGTTGCATTTTTTTTCTTGCCTAAGACTTTAATGTTAAATCTAACCTTATTGATTTATTGATAAGAATGAATGTGTAATGTATGGTCATGGGTACCACCTATGATGGAATTCTTGAGTGGTGAAGGAAGGATAATGATTTTGAGTTCTGGTTGATTGTAATTTCCTAATGAAGATTGGAAATTTTAATAAAATTCAGCTTCTTAAGAAAAATTTATGTAAAAAATTGGTTTCATTGGAAAATGTAATTCATCCCCAAATGTTTCTAGTTGAATTTCAGGAGTGGGTATGGGCTCAATGTTTGGGATTTCTCCCAATTCTTCAGTGATTGGTGTTTTTGAAAAATCATCAATGGAGAAATATTCAGGTCTCTCAATCCATAATGTCAAATATCCAATTTGTGAATACAAAAAATAAGTTTACACTTGATATAAGCACCCATCAACAATTCCATGATTATCTTCAACTATCCCAAATCCAATGGTTGGTTCATCAATAAATTCATGTGAGGTTTTTGGGAGACAATATTCTTGTATTAGTGATGAGGAAGAGACAACCTGAGTGGGAATGGGTTCCACAACCATTTCAATTATTTGTAGTTCTAACCTTAAGGATGAAACCTCAGAAGTCATTCTCTCCATTTGTTGACAAAATTTCTCATGTAATGGTTATGGATCATGATGATCAAGTGGTTGATATAGATGGCCTACTATAGGATGATAATTTATTTGTTGGAATTCCACAGGAGAATGTTCATATAGGCCTTGTTGGGATTGAAACTCATTATAGGTTAGAATTTTTTGTGGAGCATAGGATTTAAAACATTGTGGCTCAATCAGTTGTTGATTTTCCCACCAATATAAACTAGGAAGGTCATTGTACATCACAATTGGTGTTGGGTAGTCAAGGTAGGGAGAGGTTCCACATATTTGGATTTTTTTCAAAATGGCTTCCCATAGAAGTGAAATCGCAGGATAGAATAGAGAATTGGGGTGAAAAAATTATGTTAGTGTCTAAGATAACTTCCTTTGGTCCTTGTAAACAGTGCGAAAATTTGGTTGCGCCCAAACATACCATACAGCTATGTGGTTGTTGTAGTACATGCATGGGTCGAATCGGTAGGGATCGAAGAAGAAACCTGGAGACACTCTGATTTTGGAAGGATTTGGCTATAGAGTGGCCAACTATTTGGATTGATTTGATTTGAATAACAAAAGATTTAATTGAATGAAACTAAACTAAAAAAATACAATTACTTAGTTTAAAACAATTAAGTTAGATTATTTGATCCTAAGTTGTTACTAGGGTTAGATTGAATGTATTTATTTTCATATAATGTTCGTTTCAATAATTCAAGACATATCCAAAAAATGATATAATTCCTCAACATAATTCACAAATTTAATCCCTAAACAATTTTGATTCTAATCACCAATTCACTTAGTGGATCAATTTAATGATCACACCAAGGAATTAGATCATACTAGCACTCAAAATGTGTCATTTTTAAAGTTAGCGAAGATGAAGCAGAAAATAAATCATCAAATGGAAATCTTAATATAATGAAATGACTATAGAATTTAAAATCATAAAATAATGTCCAATCTTCCCCATTAAAATCCCCAATACCAACCCATAAGGTTTTAGCCATCCATTCATTCTATGATCTAAAATGAAGCGGATAGTAGACTCATAGGGGCGGGATTGAAGAGGAAAAATAAAACAATGAAATGATCACTCCACCGTTGTGTGAATAAATTTACAAGTGATGGTGTGAATAAGATCACAACATGGGGAAACAGTATCAAATTCAAAAGAAGAAGAACATAAAAAAGATAAGAATAAGAACCTTTATTGAAAAATAAGTTTATTTAAACAAATTACATGCGAAATAAGAATGTTACAAAGACAATTTGGCATAACAACATTACATTGAATGTAAAACACCAAGATCCCTAAATACTACATTGATACTGCCTTAAATATCCATTTAGGAGGCCTTCGGTCGATCCACCATCAATCCCACTCTCTTTAATTAATTTTGGTGCACCTAGGTGGGTGGACATTTAATGTAGAGGAGACCTTTCAACTCATTCCTCGAAGTGGGAGCCAGATTTCATCCACTGAAGAGAAGCCCATAAATGAAATTCTAGAAGCAAGAAATGGAGTTTTCTAGAAATGACTTAAATTATGTTCCGGATGTTCCCTAATAACTATAATATTTCAGCCCCGAATAATTTTTTGTATGTGAGATATGATTTAAATGGTGGGAACTTTTTCTGGCCCATAGAATTTGGCCCAGAATGGCATCTTCAACTTGGGACCCCTAGAACTCCATTAAAATGTTTTAATTTGCATGTCCCACTATTGAATTAATTGTTACCCTTGATGTATTATATCTCCAGTTAATGTTTTAGTCTCATTGGGCTTGAATCCTGTCTGCTACAGTACTTTAATTGGAATAATGTCCATCTCACTTCGCCCAAAATGTTGTTGGTTCAAGGCCCACATTGGTGGGCTTCCAACTTGAATCATCAAGTGAACCAAATGTATGAATTGTTCCCAATGGAATGAGAAACCTGAAAATTAAATATGAAATTAAGATCAAGACATTTGTCTATTATAAATTGTGCTCACAAATGTACCATGTAATAGTGCATTTTAAGAAAGAATTGCAATCATGATGTGAAATGATGTTCAAAGTGTAAAATGCACTAAAATAGTATTTATGAATAACAAGGAAAATAAAAACTATATATATTAACAATTAATATTAGCCTCTTCCAGTGGCTAATAACACCCCCCAAATTGAGTTTTTCTAGTCCCGAGCAAAATATATCCCACATAAATGAAATTATAATGACCTTTTCCAAAAACATTTTTCTAACACCCCGAGATTTTATGAAAAATATTCTTTTTAATTTCATTAATGTCTTGTGTTGTATGCTACACCAAAAGGAGATTGTAAAACATGCATCCTTGAAATGCCTTTCATTATACGCAATCACAACCTTCCTCGATAGCGTGTGTAGTACGGAATACCAAGTTTCACAAAACAAGATATTATTATAATATTATTATGAACTAGTCGTTATGAATAGTAATACCCACTTTTTGAAATTTTATAAATTTTATCATTTAAAATTGACTTCATTTTTGGATTCAGAATATTGAAATTAGCTTAGGGTGAAATTTTGGTACTTTTGGGATAACTTTCATTTTCTGATGAATAGTGAAATTTACTAAATTTTAATTAAAAACAACCGTTTTAATCAAAATAATTAATAGTGACAAATTATTAATTTTAGTGGGTTTAAATTATATTTAGAATATATTTTTCCAATTTAATACAATGTTGGTCATTGGATATAATTTCACATTTAAACCAGACATAAACAAATGTCAATCTTTTGATAATTATTATCTCTTAAGAACACGCTATTTGTTTTGACGGCGGGAATTAATTTTTAAATTAATTAATGCAACTGATATGTTTTGAATTTGGTAAAATAGACATCATTTTTTAATTCATAATATCAAATATATCTTAGGCCTAATTTTTGGTATTTTTCTGGAAACTTTCATTTTTTGATGAATAGTGAAACCACTAAGTGGTAGTTAAAAAAATGAATTTTTCATAAAACTTATTTTTACCGCTTATGTGAGTGGAATTTCAAAAATCCAAGAGACACGGTTGATGTCAGTATGTAAAATTTGGTTCAATGAGATGAAAATAATTATTGGTGAATAGAAACTTTTTACTTTTTTACGACGGTTAAAAGTAAATAGGGTAATTAAGGTTAAAGATGATATTATTATTACGCTAACACATGTCCTAATTCTATTGGATAAGTGTAGTTCAACCAAAAAAACCTTAGGAATAAAATTTGACCATTTATGCCCACATGGATTAGATTAGGACATTTATTATTAATTTATTTAAAGAAGGGTTGAAATAGTTAAAATCAAAGATTAATAAGTAAATCATTTTTAATATAGGGTATACATAAGATAAATTAGACTATAAATATTATTTAGAAAGATAAAAGTATTTCCTACATAATTATATTTAATTTGTAATTTTTAGACATTAAATAATTTAATTTATTTATGACACAATGATGATGCAATAATTATTTTATTAATGAAATATTGACATAATTGATGTTATAAATACCCAAATAAATGTAATTTGAGAATTTTTATGAATTAAAATAATTTTATATGTTAATATGACATGTTATTATATATTTAATTCAAATTTTGGAACTAATATTTCTGTTATTATTTTCACAAAAATAAATTAACAAATAGTATCAAAATTGACATAAAATAGTTTTTAAAACAAATATTATATTATTAATTTTTATTTTATTCCTAAAAATATACGTTTAGGACAAATGACTTATATAAGGATATATATGTTAATAATAAACAAATTGGGGTTCGTTTGGCCTGTTATAGTAAGTGTATTGACCTTATAGTTTATGAAAACAAGAAGACACGGTAAAAGTAAAATTATTTAACATAAAGATAAATCTAAATGATAATGTTAAAATAGAAACCTAAACTTGTCTAAAATATATTGGATGAGAGGATATAGACCCATCCCCACCTTATCTTCTATATAAATCAATTTGGACTATTTAAAACCGAATATGACTTTATAATAAAATAATATTTTTAGTTTCCAAAGGTGCCCCTCTCCTCCCTTATAAAAGGGCACCTCCTCCCTCTCTTTCTCACACCACTTTGAGACATCAAGCTCGGACGAACCCTACCAATTTCTTCTCTCCACTTCCCTAGATAAATCCTAGAGTTCCTGGTCTTTTTCAAAGACCAATTTTAGTTCCCTAAAAGGAGGTCTCAAAGAAGCGCTTCAAAGAAGAGGAAATGTCCATTACCGATTCTTTCAAATTTATTTGTTCTTCCACTTCTTCTTCTTTAGTTGTTTCATTATGAAGTAATAACATCAGTATCACTCATATACTGATATTTTATTATAGGTATGAAACAACCCTATTTCACCATCTATCCATCCTACGGAAAACGAAATCACCACGCGTGCGTACGTACGGAATACCGTCTCCACATCGTGGTGTAATCTATTTTCCACCACCACCTTAATTGGATGGGTATAATGGGGTAAATAATAACTATAAATTATTATTTTAAAGTGATATTGATTCTTAAATAGTATACATACACTCCATTACAATTTCACGATCATGGGAACGATATCATCGCTCGTGTGTACGTACAGAATACCGTCTCCACGATGTGATGCAACTCATTCTACATGATCATCATTTCATAATGATTATATAATTGAATTGAATGAATAAATATTATATATATTACACTAATACAATTATGGAATTTAGGTATCTATAACCTGAAAAGAAAAATAAGAATTTATTCTACAAAACACGCATAAGAACAAAAAGCAATAAACACCAGAATAACAAGTAACAATGAAATATTACTAATAAGAAGCTATGAATATGACCATATATGAAATAATAAAAATGATTATGATTCTTTAATAAGTCAATGACATTATTTAAATCATTATACAAGAGTTTAGGACACTTACGAAGCAAATCGGACCTAAGGTAAGGGAAAATATCACAATCTCATTTTTATCTGAGATTGTTTATAGTTTGGTATTTACTGGGGTGTATTTTATCATCCACATCCATGTGTCCTCAATATGTAATATTATTTCCATCCACCTACAATTTTTTAAATCCAATTTTACCCTTCGGTGAGTTTTTAGTAAAAGATATGAAAGGAATATTTTGTCGTTTTTCGTACGAGGTACTTTTTGACTTTTCTGACAAAAGTATGAGAAGAATGTTTTTTTAACTTATACGGCATGAATGGATTTTTAAAACATTATTAACAAGAATCTTACTTTAAAAGTGTTCACGTTTATTTTTAATCAACATCTTTTAGTTTAGAATTGTATGACATGTTAAGAAAGGAAAAGTGTTTTTGAAGTAGAAAGTATATTTTCCTCAAGAATGGAGTTCAAGTGTTTTATCAAAATTATTTTCCATCTAAGATAATAAAGGGTTCTGTTTCTATCCCTATTATTACATTGATTTTGATTATTTTATGATGGAATTATTTTTATGAATTCCTTTATCTTATATGAATTTTTTATGATGTCACGATGTTTAAGATTCCCATTTTTGTTACATGGGTTATGCTATGATGTATGGTTTTTGATTTTGTGGAACACATACGAATGGTATCATTATGAGATGGGAGGGACCTATATCTCCCTCCAATGAATTGGGTAATGATTTTATATCTCTTGAGATAGACATGGCTGGAATGACAGGTTAAATTGGTTCAGAGAAATAGGACTGAAATGAGGAGTGAACTCGGTTCAAGGGTAGACTTTTTCCACTAAGATAGTCTTGGCAATGAGTCTTGACTAATAAGAAATGATTCTATATGATTATGTGTGTATGAAACAAAGTTTCATGTTTTAAGTTATGATTATTGTGATTATGTTTCACTACCATGATTTATCCCATGTTATGAAATTATGATCTCTTTTACAGGGTAAGATTTCCAAATTGTTATGTTCTTATGAATATGATTTGATTGATATTTCTTTTGTTTACCCTTTCTAAGAATTTGAGCTCACCATTTTATGTTTTCGTTTCCCCAGGATATAAAGAAAGGTTTTAGGTAAGAAAAAAAGGGAAGATCTTTAGGGGAGATGTTGAAGATCTTCCACCATGATTAGAAGATTGTATTCCGAGTTTCCAAAGACACTAAACTATTACGGTCCTTGTGTGTGTGTTTTTGTAATGTACTAAGTATTCTGAAAAAGTAATGTAATATACATGTACGTCAAGCTTAGGGTATCTACAGTTGGTATCAGAGGAAGGGTTTAGTCAAACTTTGGAAACTAGGATGCAAGAACCTTAGTGAGATCCCTAGAGATATTTCTAAGGTATGTCTAGGGATGTACCTATGGTTAAGTATACATTATAGTCCTATAATTGCGCTAACCATCTTAGAATTAAACCTAATATGTTAGATATTGATGGTACTCCCCATTTATTATGTTGTTTTCCCTAGTGTGATTTTTGCCTCTCACAATATTCTTTTCGGGTTTTGGACGATGGATGGAACCCAAAAGAACTGTATTGATCAATGTAATGGACGATTCAATGATTGTCCTCCTGAACAAACCAATGGTATGGGAGATGGAGGGAAAAATCTTATTGCTATACTTACACAAGCTATGAATCATTATAGACTTCCAAATGAGCAGAGAAGGGAACAATATTCTATTGAGTCCTTCATGAGGAATTGCCCACCTTCTTTCAGTGGGTCTTTTGATCCAATTGTTGATGAACAATGGATCAGTACCACTGAAAAGATATTTTTAGTTCTTCAATGTTCTGAACATGATAATGTCATCTTAGAAGTATATCGTTTGGAAGGTGATGCTGATCAATTGTGTAATCTTATAAAGAATACGAGGCCAAGAGATGAAATTGAGTCCATGGAATGGGACGAGTTCAAGAACTTATTTTTCAATAAGTACTTCCCTCATATTTTTCGAACAAAGATGGAGAAGGGGTTTTTTGAATTAAAGCAAAAGGATGATGAATCTGTTGGTATATACGAAGCAAATTTTACAAGGCTTGCAAGGTACGCATCTTGCTTTATCATCCAACCTGAAAGTAAAGTTGATCGATATTTCAGTGGCTTAAAAACAAATCTTTGATGGGCATTACCTATAAGAGACATCAGTAGCTATGAAGAAATTGTGCTCTTTGCTATTAAGGTAGAAATAGATGTTGGTGTTACATATCCATCTCATGGTTTTGACAAGAAATGAAAGATGGAGTTCAAGGAGAAATCTCAGAATAATGGTGAAAATAATATGAATGTTTCCTTATGCTCAAAGTGTGGAAATAAGTATGGTGGAGATTGTCTTAATGGGACTAGGAAATGTTTTAAGTGTGGAAAATAATTTCATTGAGCAGCTGAGTGTCAAAGTAATGGAAAAAGGGTTGCTAATGGTGTGAATAAAGAAAAGGCTGTAGAGAATGCACCAACAACACTTCAATGATTCAAGTGCAATGAAATGGGGCATTATGCTAATCAATTCCCTAATCCAAGGGTTAATGATGATAGACATGAGAAACCACGTAAGGCAAAGGACAAAGGGAAGTCACATGCGATCACTATTGGCGATGTTGAATATGACAACGATGTGGTGGAATGATTAAGTGTTTATGTAATGGGATTCCAAAATAATGTTGTATGTAGTATCGTGGAATATTGGAATATTTATGTATTGGTCTATTGTGGTTTTCAATAATTTTATGGTACCGGTAACCATGGTAAGTGATTGAGATATTTTTGGTAAGAAGATGATATGTTTATAATGAAGGGATAAGAAGATAATGAGATGTTTGATTGTATTCATGAGCTCATGATTGATATAAGGACTAAGTGATATCATCGTTTGAGTATAAAGAATTGTGAGGATTTTGCTTTGTGGAAAGTGTTAACTTTTAACTGCATTCATGTTTTCACTTAGGTTCAATGGGTATTCATTATTTAAGAGAATGCATGATTAAGGTATTCACATGTTTTTAATTTGACCAACAAGATATATCTAATTATATAAGGGGGATAAATGATGGAATTCACATGATTGTTATGTGACATTTCAAGTAATCATTTTCATTATACTATGTGCTTGGACCGAAGTATTTTAGATAATACTAAATATTGGAATGGATTACGTTGGACATTAGTTAGTATTGTTTAAGGATAGAACGTTTTTTGATATTATTTATGGGATGTTATAGTAATATAGCTTTAGAAAAAGGACAACCTACAGGATAGGCGACAGCCCATCGCGTCGGACAAGGTTGTGGGAATCGAACCCACAACTGAAGTGCAACTGGCCTTTATCGCCTACCAATGGCCTACAGGAAGTCATTGTTTAGTAGAAACTAGTTTTATTATATTAATAAGTATGATATATGAAGTATAAGTCCATTTTAAGAACCATATATGATTAATGTCACTATAGATGGACTTATGTATTTTTTTGATAACTTTTCTAACCTTTTGTTTGAGACAGATGGAATGACCCATCATTCTATCACATGATCTGATAACACATTATGAATGACAAATTCAAGTTAATTTCATTAAGAGATGAAGTGAAAATTGTCAATGAACGAACAACGGTGAGACTGTACCAAAATCATGAAAGTATTTATTCTAATTCCAATTTCATCAACTTTAGGGAAATGATCTTGATAACCAAAAATGTTGTCCTAGTGCTCTTATATCTGATGATTTAGATGGTAACTTAGATATTCACAAATTTATGGATTTGTGATTTTTTTCTTTTTCATAGCCATGTTCTCTACCACTCTCCATCATAACTTGATGGTTAAATTTTTCTTCCATATCCATATTTTCACCTATGTTCTCTTACATGGAAACCTAGTGATGAGTTAATTTTGGTAATAGTTACGTTTCATAATTTATTTTTAAAGCCATGTTTTGGTATTCCTTTTTACGATGTGGGTATATATTAAAGAAACTCTGGAGTCGTAAACCATTTATAACCCCGATGAATTTCGAGGGAGAAATTCATTTTAAGGGGGGTAGAATGTAACACCCAGAGATTTTATGAAAAATATTCTTTTTAATTTCATTAATTTCTTGTGTTTTACGCTACACCAAAAGGAGATTTCACAACACGCATCCTTGACTTTCCTTGCATTACACGCAATCGCAACCTTCCTCGATAGCGTGTGTAGTACGCAATACCAAGTTTCACTAAATGATATATTATTATAATATTATTATGAACTAGTAGTTATGAATAGTAATAACCACTTTTTAAAATTTTATAAATTTTATCTTTTAGAATGGACTTCATTTTTGGATTCAGAATATTGAAATTAGCTTAGGGTGAAATTTTGGTACTTTTCAGATAACTTTCATTTTCTAATGAATAGTGAAAATTAATAAATTTTAATTAAAACAAGCTTTTTAATCGAAATAATTAATAGTGATAATTTATTAATTTTAGTGGTTTTAAATTATATTTAGAATATATTTTTACAATTTAATACAATTTTGGTCATTGGATGTAATTTCACATTTAAACCAGACATAAACAAGTGTCAGTCTTTTGATAGTTATTATCTCTTAAGAACACGCAATTTTTTTGACGACGAGAATTAATTTTTAAATTAATTAATTCAATTGATATGTTTTGAATTTGGTAAAATAGACATCATTTTTGAATTCAAAATATCAAATATATCATAGGCCCAATTTTTTGTATTTTTCTGGAAACTTTCATTTTTTGATGAATAGTGAAACCACTAAGTGGTAGTTAAAAAAATGAATTTTTCATAAAAGTTAATTTTACCGCTTCTGTGAGTGGAATTTTAAAAAAACGTGAGACACGGTTGATTTCAGTAAGTAAAATGTGGTTCAATGACATTAAAATAATTTTTGGTGAATAGAAACTTGTTACTTCTTTTTACCACGGTTAAAAGTAAATAGGGTAATTAAGGGTAAAAATGCTATTATTATTACCCTAACACATGTCCTAATTCTATTGGATAAGTTTAATTCGACCAAAAACAACCTTAGGAATAAAATATTACCATTTAGGCCCACATGGATTAGATTTGGACATTTATTATTAATTTATTTAAAGAATGTTTAAAATAGTTAAAATCAAGGTTTAATAAGTAATTCGTTTTTAATATAGGTTTATCGATAAGATAAATTCAACTATAAATATTCATTAGAAAGATAAAACGATTTCCTATATAATGATATTTAATTTGTAATTTTGAGACATTAAATAATTTAATTTATTTATGACACAATGATGATGAAGTAATTATTATATTAATGAAATATTGACATAATTGATGTTATAAATATCCAAATAAATGTAATATGAGACTTTTTATGAATTAAAATAATTATATATGTTAATATGGCATGTTATTATTGATATAATTCACTTTTTTAGAAATAATCTTTCTGTTATTATTTTCACAAAAATCAATTACCAAATAGTATCAAAATTGACATAAAATAGTTTCTCAAACAAATATTATATTATTAATTGTTATTTAATTCCTAAAAATCTAATGTTCGGCCAAATGACTTAGATAAGGTTATATATATTAATAATAAACAACTTGGGGTTCTTTTTCCTTGTTATAATATGTTTATTAACCTTATAGTGTAAGAAAACAAGAAGACACGGTAAAAGTAAGATTATTTAACCCGAAGTAAAATCTAAATGATGAGGTTAAAATAGGAACCTAAACCTGTCTAAATTCTATTGGATGAGAGGATTTCGACCCATCCCCGCCTTAGCTTATAAATAAATCAATTTGGAGCTATTTAAAACCAAATATGACTTTATAATAAAATAATAATTTTAGTTTTCCAAAGGTGCCCCTCTCCTCCCTAATAAAAGGGAACCTCCTCCCTCTCTTCCCCACACCACTTTGAGCCTTCAAGATCGGCCAAACCTGGCCAATTTCTTCTCTCCACTTCCATAGAGAAATCTTAGAGGTCCTGGTCTTCTTCAAAGACCAATTTTAGTGCCCTAAAAGGTGGTCTCAAAGAAGCGCTTCAAAGAAGAGGTAATGTCCGTTGCTGATTTTTTCAACTTTATTTCTTCATCTACTTCTTCTTCTGTAGTTGTTTCATTATGAAGTAATAAAATCAGTATCAATCATATAATTATATGTTATTATAAGTATGAAACAACCATATTTCACTATCTATCCATCCTACAAAAAACTAAATCACCGCGAGTGCGTATGTACGGAATACCGTCTCCACGTCGTGGTGTAATCTATTTTCCACCACCACCTTACTTGGATGGGTATAATGGTGTAAATAATAACTATAAATTATTATTGTAATGTGATATTTATTCTGAAATATTATACATACACTCCATTACAATTTCACGATCATGGGAACGATATCATCGCTCGTGCGTATGTACGGAATACCGTCTCCACGATGTTATGCGACTCGTTCTACATGATCTTCATTGCATAATGATTATATAAATGAATTGAATGAATAAATATGATATATATTACACTAATACCATTCCTGAAATGAGGTATCTATATCCCGAAAATAAGAATAATAATTTATTTGACAAAACACGCATAAGAACAAAAAGCAATAAACACCCGAATAACAAGTAACAATGAAATATTACTGATAAGAAGCTACGAATATGACAATATATGATATCATAAAAATTATTATTATTCTGGAATAAGTCAATGACATTATTTAAATCATTATACAGGAGGTTCAGACAATTACAAAGAAAATCGGACCTAAGGTAAGGGAAAATATCACAATCTCATTTTTATCCGAGATTGTTTATACTTTGGTATTTACTGGGGTGTATTTTATCATCCAAATCCATGTTTCCTCAATATGTAATATTATTTCCATCCACCTACAATTTTTTAAATCCAATTTTACCTTTCGGTGAGTTTTTAGTAAAATATATGAAAGGAATCTTTTGTCATTTTTTGTACAAGGTACTTTTTGACTTTTCCGACAAAAGTACGAGAAGAATATTTTTTTTAACTTATACGGCATGAAGGGATTATTTAAAAATTATTTCCAAGAAGCTTAATTTACAAGTTTTCATGTTTATTTTTAATAAACTTATTTTATTTTAGAATTCTATGAGATGTTAAGAAAGGAAAAGTGTTTTTGAAGTAGAAATGATATTTTCCTCAAGAATGGAGTTCATGTGTTTTATCAAATTTATTTTCCATCTAAGATAATATTGGGTTCTGTTTCTATCCCTATTATTACATTGATTTTTATTATGTTGTTATTGAATTATTTTTTTGAATTCCTTTATCTTATATGAGTTTTTTTTATGATGTCGCGATGTTTAAGATTCCCATTTTTGTTACATTGGTTATGCTATGATGTATGGTTTATGATTTTGTGGCACACATAAGAATGGTATCATTCTGAGATGGGGGGGACCTATATCTCCCTACATTTCATTTGGTAAAGATTTTATATCTCATGAGATAGACATGGCTGGAACGGAAGGTTAAACTGATTCTGTGAAATAGGACTGAATAGAGGAGTGAACTCGGTTCAGAAATGGACTTTGTCCACCAAGATAGTCTTGGAAATGAGTCTTGACTAATAAGAAATGATTATCTATGATTACTTGTGTATTCCACAAAGTTTCATGTTCTATGTTATGATTATTGTGATTACGTTTCACTACCATGATTTATCCCAAGTTATGAAATTATGATCACTTTTGCAGGGTAATTTTTCCAAATTGTTATGTTCTAATGAATATGATGTGATTGATATTTCTTTTGTTTACCCTTACTGAGCATTTGAGATCACCCTTTTATGTTTTCTTTTCCCCAGGATATAAAGAAAGGATTTAGGTAAGAAAAAAATGGAAGATCTATATGGGATATGTTGAAGATCTTTCACCCCGATTAGAAGATTATATTCCATGTTTTCAAAGACACTAAACTATTATGGTCCTTGTGTGTGTGTTTTTGAAATGTACTAAGTATTCCGCAAAAGTAATGTAATATCCATGTACGTCAAGCATAGGGTCTCTACAATTTTAATACACGTTGTTCAACCAAAGACCTCTTACCAAATTTTTTTTTTGAAACCCATAAAAATCATTTAAAAAAAGCTAAGTTCAGAGGCATAACCCAAGCCCTTTCCCACTCATTTTTTCAAATTCATCACCATATTTGATCCAATTTTAATTAATCATGATGAAGTGTTGTGCATCACAATAGACATGGGAGTTCATTTTCATTCAAAGGGAGAAAAGTTGGAATAGCTAGGAGGAATGATAATTTAATATTAAGATGAGTATTCAATTTATTATTATTATTTTTTGTTTTTTTTTGTTTTTTTTTTGAATTTTTTCCATGGTAATTGAAATTGAACTCAATTGAGTGAACCCATGTAGAAAGACATTGCTGATGACTCCCAGGCTCAAAGACCGTAGGGAACCAAGTGATTAACACATACTCGGGCATCATCTCAAGTTAACTCAATCAAAAACAAATTAAAATTACCAAAAATAGAGATGAAATGCCAAACTCTGGGCTAGCCAATTATGGAGTCGTGATCCTCAAGTTCCAAAAGCCACACATTAGGTCAATCCATTGCTCTATGTGAAAATTGATTTTTTTAATACTCATGTTAAAATTAAAATGATCACCAACACTATGCAATTTATTATGGACCCCAAGAACTCAAACTAATACCCCACAATCTAGAAGACGCACGTTGAATTTTTTTAAAATAAATGGTTGAAAATATAAACTGTGATAAATCACATCGGAAAACTGAACTTTCCAAAATCTATGCACATGAACTCAAACTTGCATTAAAATCTGAATCAAGGCATTCAAAATTATTTGAGATACAATTTCAGATTTCTCAATGTGTGTTATCATGTTCAAGGTTAATGAAATTTTTCCTTCAACACAATTTTTGATGAAAAAAAATCAAGTATTTTATTTCATCTCCCCCAACATAAAATAACACTATCCCCGGTGTTTAAAGAAAATAATGATTATAAGGGGTAGAGGTAAATGAGAGGTGTTCTAAAAGGAATTTGAAACAATAAACATGGAACAAATTCACCTGGTTTCTGATGATGAAGTTCATGATACTCTAGATTACTCCTTTGATCTCCTGGGAGATGTAGGCACCTCCTTGATCGAATATGTATCACCCAAAATGGTCCATGAACCATACAAAGAATAAAAAATGAGACAAAACTAACAACACAAAATTTTATTTAAAACCAAGTATCAACATTTTTATGGTTTTTCCTTTTTTTTAATCCAACTGATGATACATTGTCTTCTTTATATTATCTTGGTAAGGTAGTACTTAGGGACCACACCGCGTGACACAGATGAATGCGGTGCTCCCCTTTCATACACATTCTTACTCATAAAATAAGAACATTCGAACCGACTTTTTTTTAAATACATATAAATCCATAAAATAAAATAAAAAAATCTTATGATACATTGTTTATTTTAAATTTCTGGGTAAGGTATTACTTAGGCATCATACCATGTGACACAGATGAATACGGTGCTCCCATTTCATACCCATCCTTAATCTTAAATAGGTATAGGTAAACAATCTAATAATTTTTTTTAAATATAAAAATAAAAAAATGATTTACAATGATTGGAAACATGAAAAACACGGGTTTCCTCCCACGCAGCGATTAATTTAAAGTCTTTAGCTTGACATGAACCCCCCAACTTATCCAATTCCAACATTCAAAATTTTAATGATCCAATAATTATCTACTTCAACTTTATTTAGATCGTTTGTTTTTTTAGAATCTTTTTCTTGTATAAATCCATCTTCTAAATTGAATCCAAAGATATAGGGAATGTCAGAAATGGTTGATCTAGTTGCATTTTTTTCTTTCCTAAGACGTTAAGGTTAAATCTATCCTTATTGATTTCATGAGAAGAATGAATGACTAATGTATGGTCTTGGGTGTCACATATTATGGAATTATTGAGTGGTGAAGGAAGGATAAGGATTTTGAGTTCTGGTTGATTGCAATTTCTTAATGAAGATTGGCAATTTGAATGATAGTCAGTTTGTTCCCTAACATTTTTGGAAATAATTGGTTCTGTTTTAAAATAGGATTCATCCACAAAAGTATCTAGTTGAATTTTAGGAGTGGTTATGGGCCCAATGTTTGTGATTTATCCCAATTTTTTAGTGATTAGTGTTTTTGAAAAATCATAAATAGAGAAATATTCAGGACTCTCAATCTACAATCTCAAATTTCCATCTTGTGAATACAAAAAATCAGTTTCCTCGTGATTTAAGCACCCATCAACAATTACTTTATTATCATCAACTATCCAAAATCCAATGGTTGGTTCTTCAATAAATTCATGTGAGGTCTTTGGGATACATGATTATTTTATTAGTGATGAGGAAGAGACAACCTGAGTGGGAATGGGTTTCACAACCATTTCAATGCTTTGTAGTTATACTCTTAAGGATGAAACATCAGAAGTCATTTTCTCCATTTTTTGACACAATTTCTCAATTAATGGTTGTGAATAATGATGACCAAGTGGTTGAGAAATATGGTTTACTCGAGGATGAGAATTAAGTTTTTGGAATTCCATAAGAGAATGTTTAGATTGGCCTTATTGGGATTAAAACTCATTATAGATTAGAATGTTTTGTAGAGCATAGGAGTTAAAACATTGTGGCTCAATTGGTTTTTGATTTTCCAACCAATAAAAACTTGGAAGGTTATTGTACATCACAATTGGTGTGAGGTAGTCAAGGTAGGGAGAGGATTCCCATATTTGGCTTTTTTTCAAAATGGCTTCCCATAGAAGTGAAATCGAGGGAGAGAATAGAGAATCGGGGTGAGAAAAATATGTTTCTGTCTAAGATAACTTACCTAGGTCCCTATAAATGGCTCAAAAATTTGGTTGATCCCAATTTTTTCCTACAGGTATGTGGTTGTTGTAGTACAGGTAGGGTTTGAATCCACAGGGATCGGAGAAGATACCTAAAGACACTCTGATTTTGGAAGGAATTGGCTATGGAGTGGCCAAATATTTGGATTAATTTGATTTGAATAACTACTGATTTAATTTAATGAAAATAAATTAAAACATAAAAATATGTATTCTAAAACAATTTATACAGATGATTTGATCCTATATTGTTACTAGGGTTAGATTGAATGTATTTATTTTCTTATAACATTCGTTTCACTAATTCAAGACGTATCCACAAAATGATATAATTCCTAAACATAATTCACCAATTTAAAATCTACCCAATTCCAAGGATAATCTCCAATAAACATAGAGGATTAATTTACTTATCACTCCAAGGAATTGGATCATACAAGCACTCGAAATGTGTCATTGTTAAAGTTGGTGAAGTCGAAGAAGAAAATGAATCATCAAATGGAAATATTAAAATAATGAAATGATTACAGAATTTAAGATCATAAAATAACGTCCAATATTCTTCATGAAACTCCCTAGGACCAACCCATACGGTTTTATCCTTCCATTGATTCTATGATCTCAAAGGAAGTGGAAAGTAGACACATAGGGGAAGGATTTAAGAAGAAAAATAAAACAATTCATTGATCACTCTACCGTTGTGTGAATAAATTCACAACTTCTTGTATGAATAATATCACACCATGGGGAAATTTTATCAATGTGAAAAGAATAATAACAGAAAAAGAGAAGAATAAGAACTTTTATTGAAAACTAAGGTGATTCAAATAACTTTCATGCTAAAGAAGAACGTTCCAAAGACAATTTGGCATAACAACATTACATTGAAATTAAAACTCCAAGATACCAAAATCCACCATTTCTACTGCTTTAAATATCTATTTAGGATACCTTGGGTCGATCCACCCTCAATACCACTATATTTAATTAATTTTGGTGGACCAAAGTGGTGGACATTTAATGTAGAGGAGACCTTTCAACTGTTGCCTCAAAGTGGGAGACAAATTTCATCCACTGAACAAAAGAGCAGAAATCACCTTATAGAATAATGAATTTGAGTGGTCCATAGAAGACTTCAATGAATCCATGGATATTCCCCAATATCCTATATACGTTCATCCCAAAATACTTTTTGGTTTTCGAGATATCAATTAAATGGTGAGATGTTTTTCTAGGCCGTAGAATCTGGCCCAGAATTGAATCTTAAACTTGGGCTGCCTGGAACACCATTAAAACGTTTTAATTAGCTTGAGACACTGTTTAATTAAATGTTCCCCATGATGTATTCTATCTCTAGTTTTAGTTTGAGACTCTTTGGTCTTGAATCCTGGACGCTACAGTACTATTATTTGGCTGTTGTCAAGCTCACTTCGCCCAAAATATTGTTGGTTCAAGGCCCACTTTGGTGGGCTTCCAATTGGAATCCTCAAGTGCACAAAATTTATGAATTGTTCCTAATGGAATGAGAAAACTGAAATTTAAATATGAAATTAAAATAAATACAATTGGATATTGTAAATTATTCTCACAAATGTACCATGTAATAGTTTATTTTATGAAAGAATTGCAATCATGATGTGAAATGATGTTCAAAGTGTAAAATGCACTAAAATGGAATTTATGAATAAAAATGCACATGAAAACTATATATATTAACAATGAATATTATCCTCTTCCAGTGGATAATCAGTTTCTATATTTCAATGATTTTAATTGGAATTTTAGTTTATTTCATATTTATTAAATATAATATTGGTACCTAGTATTAGTGTTTTCAATATTATTATGGAAGGAATGACATGTGGATATATATGAAGAAAAACATGTCTATTGAGGAACATAAATGCTCTTTATATTTGTCTGCAAAATAAACATGGCATGAAAATAAAAATTTGATAATGTTTTAATTTTATATGGAATCCAAATTGATCAAGATTCCCATTAAAATACGGTTTCCAATGATGTTGTAAGGTCATGGTATATTATGGAGGATTGAAAATGATGATCCATAGAAATTGAGGTTTCAATAAGTGTAAATAAATGTTTCACATCATGTATCATATACATGATGTGTAAAAAATATTGGATGTGATTGAAGGATGTGAAATTAGGTCATCAGAAGTAGGAACCACAATATTCAAGGTTTGAAAATGAATTTTGCACGTTAAAAACATCTAGACATTCCAATTAAATTAAGATGATGCATAAAAATCATGGAGTAATTATGGGCTTGACCCAATAAAAACTTTTAATGCTGAGTTTTAATTGATGGAAACTGATGACAAATTCTAGGGTTATAAATTTTAATTTCAATCCAACAAAAAAGGAATCATTCTAGGAATAATGGTTGGATCACTAGGAGGTTGCCACTAGGATTCATCCCCACTATAGTCATGGTTTTCTATATGCTTTCCTACATAACTCATTGGTCAAGAATTTGATTCCCATTAGTATAATTTTAGTGTTTTTATTTTATTTCATTCTAATTTATTATTTTCTATTATATATTAAATGTTTTGGGTTTATTTTTCATTGGTGATCACATAAAAATGGTTGGATAAATCTATAGGTCATAGTAGGATTGGCTGAAATATGTTTGTACCAAATTATTCAATTTCATTCATCACTAATGAAATGAATTTATTAAATTATTATTGTGTTTTGACTCATGATTGTCAAACCTCTTATTAAATCCTGGACCATGTGCATTTGGTAGTTGAAAAACCCAAACATGATAATGGTAGTTAATTGTTGACCATAAAATTATATCATTCTTATGATTTTTCAAGCTGATCCCAACATATAATATTATTTTAATTCATTTGGACCTATATTATTAAGATTATATAGTATATTTATAGAGAATGAATATCTATTCTATAATTAAAATTGATTAATTTTTAAGAAATGAGTATTCCTATTTTACAAGTTCAGTCCATATTTCAATTTATAAAAACCTCCCACGGAAGACGTTTTCCTTCTCTTCCAAATTTTTGTATCATTATATCATCATTTTATTTATTTAATTTGTATGATTTAATTGTTTAAATAAAATAAAACCAAAATTTGACCTTCCAAACCATTTTTAAAAATTATTCTACTATGTTCCACTCTCTCTATGTGTTATTTCTTTTAAATGATCAAGAAAATTTTATTAAAAAAAGAGAGATGGGTTACATGAAGCGGAACGATGGTATCTTATTACAATCTCTTACAAAATGAGGGAGGAGATCAACTGGAAAAGTTTCAATCCATGTCATAGCTTGGTTGACTCCTTTGTCGAAAAGCCCATCAGCCACCAAGTTTTCTTGATGATATATATGGGTATCAATGTATCTACTTTAAAGAAGAGAATTGTAGCAGTTCATCCACACTCTCTCTGTGTATTCAACCATGTACATCCACATTACTATTCCTTTTCATTTAGTCTGGTTCTATAACATATAAATTTATAATTTAATACCGTCAAAGGATTTAGAAATATCCTCTAGATGTATCATTTGCCCTCACACATAACCTATCCAAATACTTTTTACGTGGTCTACTCACTTGGAGGTCATGTCCTCATAGGATTGGGATGGTCTCCCCATAACCTATCTGTTTATCCCAAGGCATTATGGAATGTCATTGTCGTGGTGTGGCCCAGACGGGAAAACTATTCTAGTCCATCACTCCCATCTACCCAAAGTCATATCATTGCTACTATTATATATACACTAGTAAACTTCTATCATAGATTCCATTATCATATGTGACCTAGGAAGACAAGAAAGTGAACGAGGGTCCAATGGGGAACTTGAAACTTCTTCAAATTACACAAATTTTATGTAATATAGAATATTTATTTTAAATTCATCATTAAAATAAATAGTTTAATTACATTATTGGAGTTACCACACATCACATTCATCAGAAAACAAAGTAAATAATCCATGGACTAAGTATTAGGGACCAAATTACTCAACTAAATCATTTCCAAATAACTGAATCCCAACAACAATAGTGTAAGACCACTGTGGCCCAAACAATCACATCAAAAGTCAAATAGGGGTCTCCCAAACCCATTAGTTCCTATCTAAACCCCAAAAAGAAATTAATTTATTTAAAACAATTAAATTTAAATAAAAAAATTTAATCAAACCAATTTGAAACTGGCATAATTGTTAGAATTCCCATAGAAAATCTCATTAAACAAAAACCAAAAATAAAAACCTTTGTAAGACTTATAGTGAACCCTAAGCATCATCCATGGAAAATTCCCTAACCTATTCATTAAATTATATAATAATTATAATTGAATTTTAATTTAAACCCTAATAAATATTGCTATGGTGACAACCCTTTGTCGAAAAAACAAGAAGAATCACCTAGCATTCATCACAGGATGACCTCTTGCTTGGATAAGAAAAATTCCCAACTCATTATACTGATTCTCCCAAGACCTAATGAAATTATGATCTAAAATATATATTTGAGAATAAAAAAATTGGATGTGGAAAGAAGTTAATAGAGTTTACTATAGTTAATTACATACAAAAGAATCGTTGGAAAAATCCAATGAATATCATTCCATGATCAAGGGAAAATAGGGAGAGTAAGGAGGATATAGGACCTAGCCATGTGAGAAAAATTATAGGGATTGGAGGGGTTTATCCCTAATAAAAATAATTATGAAATATAATTTTTCACATTTTAACACTAGTAGCTAGATGGTACTAGGGCATGAGTAAGCTAGTGGCACCTACAACACTACTCAAAGAACTAATCCTCCAACTAGAAATATAGTGGATGAAAAAAATTTCCCAGCTATCCTAGAATCACTCTAGTACTAACCAAACCTTTAAGCTAGAAATTTTACTCTATCCCCTTTACAAAATATGCTCTTATAGTGGTCCCATCTGTTCGAAATTGGGTCTAAGTCCCGATTCCAAATTTTGATCCCCCACAATTTTAATATTAAAAACCTTCTTTAATTTCCTACCCATCCATATGCACATGTTATTAAAATATTCTCACTATAGGAAATTGCTTCCATCATATGTCTAATCAATATTTAAATCAATTTTCTAGATGTTCTCTATTCGTAGACTCTCATGAAAATTGTTACAATCTATATTTGGATGCTCAAGGAAACTCTAAATTGCCATTACAAAACTAAGGTTCTCTACTATTGAATCATGATATGTTGATGGATTTAATTGTCCAAAATAATGTGATAGTTTACCATGGAACTCATCTATTCCATGATTTTTTATATTTCATTTTCCAATTAATCATATTTTAGTATTGTACATTCCATAATATACGTTAGCAAGCAATGTCCAAATATGATGCAATGGTACTCCACTATCAAAATTTCCTTTTGAAATGACACATTTTCATTATTTTGATACACTTGAGGTGTTTTCCCAACATACATCATCGTTCATATACGAGAAATTTTTTTAAAATTGGATACCCATCCTCATTTCAAAATCCCAGTCAAAATGGATGTTCCTATAACAAACACGCACAACATTATCATGTTGGTGTTTCCTAAAAAAGTAGAATGAAATTCCTAAAACATTACTATCATATACAAAAAGTTATAGTTGATGTATTTTCTATCACACCCCATCAAATTTTTACACAAAACACTCGGTGCTCTTCCTCTAGTTGGCTTTTCCCAAAATTTCTTAGTCTCAACTGCTAACATGCTACCCATTTATCCCATCAGTGTACATTTAATCTCAAAAGATCCCTAATATTGTCTTAATACACCCACTGAAGTCTCATACTATATTTGGATTTAATTCTTGGTTCAAATCCTTGATTAACCGATTATACCATCATTATTTATGTGAAAGCAGCTACCTGTTCTTGATTTGATCACATTTAGACCATTCTGAAATCACCAAAATCCCAAAACTGTCCCTTAAACTACATATAATATAATTTCCTAATTCACTTATGGAATTATCCTATGTATAAAGTTGAATTTTTTCTCACAACTCTTTATATTACAAATATTCCAACAAAAATCCAATGGTTTTCCCCATCATGATTCCATGACTGACATGCATTGGAGTTGCATCACCCACGACTGATATCAAATTCTCTACCAAGGGATAAAAATTTTCATCAGATACTAGTTCCAAAAATTTATCACACTTTACCATACCCCAAGTATCATCAAACATTATTTTTATCATGGACCAACCCACTCATTCAACAAAAAATACTCAAAAAACATATTAACACCCTTTCTCGACTCATAGAAACATTGTCCATATATATCTCAATATTATCAATTATAAAAAATGTTATTTCCTAAGATATCAAATTGTGAGTTCCCCTATATGTATATTAACTTATATCACTCATTGATTTCTACTTTAATAGGTTCAACAATTAAACATGTGCCACTCCATTCAGGACACACTCATGCATACCCTTATAACACATAAACTATCAACTCACACATGTTTGTCAGTAATTCAAATTTAAATAATACCATATATAGCCAAGGGATTCACTTCCTTAGTCTCATAAAAAATGAATGTGTGTACACATGAGTACTACCCAAATGTAAAAAACCCAACTTACACTCTGTGATAAGCATTTCTGAACTAGGTTTACCATGCTTCATGACACATTGACATATCAAAATAACAATACTCTTATCTTAAATTAAACATAGTTATATGTTAGGATCATCCATCCATGATCATACATCACTCAGAAGTGTATTCAATGTCAATAGATTTGGGAATCCAAATGTTCTTACCCTCCAAATTTAATGTCGATACCATGATGTTGTCACCCATGGTATTTGATACCATAAAAATCTATGGCATAGCCATGCCATCATGATAAAACTGATACAACCTTTCATACATCGATATAAAAAAAGTGTTTCCACCCATGCTTCAATTTTTAACAAAATAAAAATGATAGTATAAACCCTATCATGTGTTACCGTTGATTACTAATGTCTCATTTCCCACTAAAGTCTGAGTTCAAAATAATGGACACTAGGTCTCCCTCCAAGACTAAAAATATCTCACATTTTTATATCTCATGGGAAACCTCATGTTCACATTTCAAATCCCAAGTAATTTTATGTGACCATACAAAATTTATAATCCCAAAAGAATATAAAATGCCATCTCATGCAAAACTACATATGATTGCATTAATTATCACCATGAATCTTTATATGGGAATACTTCCTCAGGAATCGCAACATAGTTTAACACCCATAGTATCATCGAATATGATTTTTGTTAAGGAACCATAATACTGAGCCTTTGTTAAAGTGAATTTCACTACCATATATATGGGTAAACAACATATAGTTTTTTAGTATCACATTAAATAATTGATTATCTCCTCACATCACAGAACTGTACCCACTCAATCAGCAACATCATATATATATATATATGTGTGTGTGTATCATGAATAGAAAATGTATGAGGCTCAATAATATATAATATAATTTTAATCCATAGGAAAAATTCTATATTGGTAGTAACTAAAACATTATGTAACCAAAATTGAATACTAACAATACATTGCTTGTTTCTCATTAAGGAACCAAATTCCACATAGATCTTCTAGAGTCACCTCACATGCCTTAAACTAAGGGGGTAGGATTCCATTGTTTACACGAATCTAATTATCGATCAACTTGACCTACAATTGAAATAAATATACATATCAGTTTATCTTATTATAATTCCACCAATTACTTATATTGGAAAATTGTTTATGAGGTTTTTTAAACACTTTAAACAAAAAAACTATCATCATTGAAAAAAATCACAATATCAGGCCCCTAAATGTCATATAAATCATATGTTCCAACTCATGATGCATGATACACCTGTTGCCTCTATCGTCCAATAGTATAATCAATTACCACTCTATTATCAATAGGTCAGGATACAAAAATATAGTATAAATCATAATCATAAATCTAGACTGCATGTGAATCACTCAAATAGAAAATCATAGAGAAATTTGTAACATCTCATAAAAGATAACAATACTAAACCTATGGAAACTTGAAATTTCTCCTAGATAAGGTCTCCATATTTCACCATCCCATTATCCATCACAGGGACTGATATATTCCTATATTTTGGCAACATGATTTTTAATTTTAAGACAAATAAAACACATATAATATCATTTTTAATGCCCCTCTTTAGATCACTCTAAACAGTAGAAAAACTAGACCACAAAATAATATATAGCATGTATCCTCATAGGAAAAATGCAACTGACTAATAGTGGGGGTTTATAATGTTATCAGGGGGAATCTATACCCCTTATTTTCGAGTCCACTTTCTTAAAATAAATAACTAAATAATAGAATAACTATATAATAGAAATAAATTAGATCATTCTATAAAAAAGTGGAATTCATCACAAAAACTTGAATGGTTATCCTCACATAGTAATAAAGACACTAAGTCTACACAAAGAGCTCATCCCAAACTCCTAGCCATTTGAGATATCCCATATTAGATGTAAAAACTAAGGCCTCTCCCCAACCTATACTAGTAGCTCAGTTATGGATTCTGAGTTAACCAAGTTCCATGGATTGGTATGTAGGTTGTGAGTATATAACTCAGTAGTTCACCACCCATGTGGTCTCATACTATAAAAACAATGTAATAATATATGTATGATAAAACCTCAAAATAGAATAATAAAATATTGAACAATATAAATTAAAAAAACCAACTTTTTTTTAATATTCAAATTTTATAATTTCATTGAGAAAGTCACTATGATCATACCAACAATTAACACTGCCACTCCAAGGTTTCATATAGTTGAATTAGGTTAATCTGATCAACCATACTTGATCCTCAGTTTCTTGACCTCGATCTACCATACCATCCTTGGCAATTGTAGGGTGTCTTTGAGAATAATAATCACGCCAGGGAAACATTCATTCACTTATAAGAGAACCTCACTCATGCATCCATCATGATGAGTAGTGAAACTAAGGTCACCACTTGGCATACATATTCCTCAAGCCCTTAGGATGAACCCTATAGTATAACCTACATATTCTCAATGTTAGGACAGTTTCTTATTACTATGTGGAGGAGTACCAAAGAAATATTATGCACCTACACAAGATTGATTCTTCCATATCATAGGAAAGAATAGTTAATACCCCTATATCTCAGGGAAAATATCGTAGTCAACCAATTTCTCACATCTCCTCAACTAATCCTTCACTAATGAATCCACCCAATCTTATTAGGGTATCCTTGGAATTTATAGAGTGGATAAAATAGTCACTCTCATGATTTTTGGAATCCCATTCTATACGATATACACACACAAGGAACCACATAACTCCATTCAATTTTGGATTGGTGTGAGAAATTACAATGGTCTACCAGTATCTTCAGTCAAATCCAAGAAACCAAGAACTTTTAATGGTATCATAAACTCAAAGGAATTCATTATATTATGGGTAATCTTAAATATGTGGTCACATATTCTCTAATGTTGGATAACAGTACCACCTCATGTAATCCACTCCTACATCAACAAAATTACGGGATCCTATCCGAGCCAGCCATCTACCCCTAACATATAGTGAGGCTGAAAGCATCCTTAGGCCTCATCTGTCTCATCAGGTGGTTCTTGGGTATCATAATCAATCACAATATTTCTAGGACCAAATGATGATTCATATTTATCTCGAGAAGTATGATATAATAATGAAATAATATAAAATATAATGGGGGTTGGCTGAATTCCCAAGCCTATTTTTATCTCACAGACCCTTTAGTCATACGTATTTGTTCTAGTTATTGGTAAATCCCACAACCATAACATACCATTATTTCATAAACCATATCAAGATATACTTTTTGAGGTGAAACCATAGAGGTTCCCTAATTCATTAATATATTAGAGGAATCCCACTTGGGATCCTATATTACAACTTGTCTCTCAGGCTGATGCATGATGCTACGATGATATATCACACTTTAGTATCATCAATGTCCTAATTTTGCCTCTAGTATTTATCCACCCTATAATCACATGAGTTATATATTTTGTTGTCATATCACTTTACCCATTACCAATACATTTTTCCTCAAACAAAAACTAACCACTAAGTAATCATTGGGCTTCCTCACTGTGTAATCACAAGCCTATGGGAGAGGGGTTCTCTATCTATGGTTATTCCATGTGGCCTAAATCCCTAAGGAATCCCATGGTCAATGTACAACCCGCTATTTATATCCATTAATGACCATCTCTCCAATGTACCTAGAAGAATAACAAAGATCTTACACTAGAGTCTCTAACAAATTTCTATCAATAAGTCCTCAGTCATCATCAATTTAAGTAAACAAGCATGGGCATGAGTGTGTAAAGAGGCTATAAACACTTTTTCCAATTTCAAGAATTTTAATCAATCAAAAAAAATTAAATTATATAATTAATCTAACTGAAAAATACAATTCCCTCAATGGAGTGAACTTACACAAAATGCATCATAAACTAAATTAAATTATCCATAGGGAGAGTACCAAGGAACACCTACCTCAATTAACGATTTTCCATGTTACTCTACCAGAGTAGCTATTTCCTAGGCCCATTAAGTATTGTCGAAACCCATCCATCACTAACAAGCCTCTACCCATACCCGATAGGTCCTATTTCACACTCAATATAGTAAAAATAATTTGAAAGAAAATAAAATTAATTGATCTAAATTAATCAATCTTTTTGGAAATTTTCATAATTTTTGAAATATCATTGGAAAGCTTCATCACACTATAATAATGACCAAAACCACCTAGGATTCCTATAACAGATCCCAATCATGAAACCTAGAAAAAAAAACCCCAACCTTTTCCATAATTAAATACGAATTTGAATATAATATTAAAGTAAAACCATTGAAAACTATTTATGGTGATATACCATTATAGAATCCATAAGAAGAAACACATCGATATAATCTTGGGTCATCCTCTAATTAGGGAGAACCATATCCATGACCATACCATATCCATGACCATTCATCGAATTCCACCAAGATACAGTGAAATCATAATCAAAACCCTATTTCGGAGAAGAATATAATTAAATAGAGGGAGGATGGAATTGATAGATATCACTAGAGTTGAAGAAGCAATTCAAAAAACTAAGAGAATCCTAATATGTCCATACCTTGGTCAACAGAAGACAAGGAGATAAAAGAGAAGAATACCCCTGGTCATCTAAGAAAAATGATAAGGAAAAGAGGGGAATTACCTTAAAAACATGAGGGGTGGAATTGAATTTATCCCATTTTACCACCACTGGAAATTTATTAATGGGCTACTATCTATCTAGTGTAACATTTAGCAGATCTCATACCACAACCACCCCACTAGCTAGCGAGAGAGACGATATTGGTTAGTCGGTGACCACATAATATAGATCGGCTAGCATGGTATTTATCCTATAATCCCCTAATCCACATGGTCACCACTCTACCTCCATTAATTGTCCAAAATAAACCCTTTTAAGGGGTTCAACCCTAAAAAATAATTTATGATTCCTGGTTAAAAACATTATTCCAGAACTAAAAGAAAATTTGAAAACCGTATAGGATTTTCTACCCTTATAAACACATGTTGTTAAAAAATGTATTTATTACATAAATTCATAATAAATATCTTTTATATTTTTTCATTGGTAAATATAATAAGTTAGGTAATTTTTTAAATCCTATAAATATTTTACATACTAATGTTTTTTAATGTAAAATATGTTATCTATCCTCTCTAAAGATATATATTATATTACGTATTTATGAAACTCAATTTTCACTTATTAAAAATGTTAATTATTTTACTATATTAGAAATGATAAATTGTGTATTGTCGCTTCCTATATAAATGCTTATAAATATTTTTTTTGGATATTGTGAGAAAAATTAAATTACATATGAAGTCCTTTGTAAATTGATCTCATATGACAATTGAAAATTATTTTTCTTGATGTTATTACTTTTTTTGAATGTTATGTTTTAGAAACTTAAACCCATAAAAATTATATTTATATTCAAATATTTAATTATTTTCCTTCAGATTAAATTCCTTTTATGATAAATCTTCTTTTTATATTATTATGTATGTTTTTTATTCATGTATAACAACATAGGTATTACATCTAATATAATCATATATGTATTTCAAACATACTAATTCAGGAAAATTAATTATATAATAGAATATGGCATAAAATTATTAAATATATATTTTCCCATATTTATGTTATTTTTTATTTCACTATATCTATTCTTAATTATATTGAATTTAAGGAAACTATTTTTTCCACAGTCATGAAGATAAAATAATGAATTTCCTTAATTTTAATAAGATCATTGATTATAACTATATCTTAGTAAAATGATATTATACATAAACCAAAATCAAGTTCAAGTCATGGTACATGTTTGATATGGAAAATATATAGAAAATTATTTGTTCAAGCTCTATTATTTTAATTCATTTTGATGGACTTAAATGTGTTGAACTACAATACTAATGTTATTGTGGTTATAAATATGTTTCCCATTACTTTAAAAATATTTTTTTTTGTAATTCACTATATTATTTTTTGTTTATATTTTTGGTAGTTTGTTATTTTCAATTTATAATGAAGACTATTCATCGTTATACCTCTATATTTTGTGCAATTTTTTAGGGTTGTGACTCTACTTCAACATTAAATGTGTATTTTTATTATGCCTCTACTAGAAATGTATTTTTACTTGGTTTTTACTCCCCTATAAAATTAGGGTATTTAGAGGGTACCACATTCTCTTATGGATAGAAACATATGAATAGTAGACATAGAATATATATAACCCAAACATCTATAATTTTTTTCTTTATTTCCCACATCATTTGAATTTACTTTTTAAATTTGTATTCTATTGAATTTTTAATGTAGTCAATTAACCCCCCCCCCCCACACACACACACACATTACCTTTTTTCAACTAATATCTGGTCAAAAATTAGTATAAATGTCTTGGATATTGTGAATTATTTATTAACACTCTCATCACATCATATACATAATAATATGAATGAAAGATCTTTATACATAATATGAAAATTTGAATGAATGGTAAATTCTTCAAATTCCATAATTATTTCACGGAAATTGTAAAGGATAATGGTAATCTAGAAGGGAATCATTCCTCAGACACCATAGCATGAACATTGTACTATGTCAGGAAAACCATATATATTACTTGATATATATCTTAAATCATTAATTGGTAATGAATTAATAATGTATGATTCTAACTATATGGATATGAATATTTTATACTATACTATTAGTAGGAATGTTTTTATTCATGCATCATCCTCTAATAATACTCATTAAATTTATTGAACATTTCATGTCACGCAATGTGGAATAGAAAAAATAAATATAACTAAGATAACTGTGTTATGAGAAGAATATCCATATTTCAATACTTGAGTAGATGAAACTATTAATAGGTTATTCCATATATTTAAAATCACATTAAATGGAAGTATTTTTCATGATGAATCTATGTATTTCATTGTCCTTGTGGAAAGTTTTCCTAGATATTTACCCAAGAAGTCGATATCCCAGAAGGTTTTCCTATACAAATAAAAAAATCACAAGAATATAAAGATGATAAAATCATTGGATCACTACTTAATTTTAACTATAATTGACTATTTTTTATATTATTCCACAAAATTTAATTTTATTAGATTAATTTGTGTTAACGTTACTTTTTATTCACAATATTTTTAAATGAATGGAAGCAAAAAATATGAAGTCACACAGCTTGTAGATGTTTTCTATAAAATAATAAAAAATAACAAAGGATTCTCAATATAGATTAGAAATTATTATCCTAGATTTTTTTTAAAAATAAGAAAAAAAATGTAACGCAAATTCATATAATTATATATTGATTTTAACAAGTTAGAATGATAAATAAAGGATATATCATGTCTGACATTCCAATATTTGAGGATATAAGAAATGATACTATTTATTATAAAAATGAGAAATGTTTTCTATATTCTAGATGAAGTTGTACTGAGGGATAAGATTCAAGTAATAGGTATTTTACTAAAAATATGTTTAATAACTTATTCCTCATGGATTATCAAAACATAGTTAGTAGTAATTTTGGTTTTGATTCAGATTATTATTCTAACATTGCTTCTAATTTTTTGAAACCTAATGTTACTAAACTAAATAAAATTATTAAGAAACATTTATTATATATCATCAATAATGGTGAATATTATAAGAATATTAAAATAGATAACAAGATTATTGTGGAGGAAAAAAATTATTTCTGAATAAAAAATAAAAAAAGAAAAAAATAGTTCCTACGATAAGTTCTTTTATGAGATTGAAATTACATTCAACTGAAATAAAAAACTAAAATTTGGAATTTGGAATGTATTATAAAATAATTTTTTATTTTTAAAATGTAAATAAAGTTATGATAAATTGATGGAAATGAAGAAAAACTATATAAAAAAATATAGAACATTGAGATGATATTCAAATATTTAAAATGTAAAAAAACAATATTTATGAAAACAAATATATGAATTATATATACTATTACTTTTTATATATGGAATGCACAGTTACTACGCAAGTAAATGCTCTCTAAGATTTCCAAAATATTTGGGACATATAAAATAATTTATTTATAGTTTATTATATTTTATATTACCCATTAATATATGTAAAAACTATTTATGGATTCCTAAATATATAATGACCAATTCCATTAGACCCAAAATAGTAAGGGATCCAAAACCAACTTCTAACTAATTTATTAGGAATAATGACCAAGAAGTCACAATAAGGGAATATAGTAGATGTATAGTGGAATATCCTGGAAAACTAATGGTGATCCATCAATCTCTATATCATACAATAGATATGATTGAGGCACTGTGACATCAGGAGACAATTCCAAAGGCAATGTGAAATTTTTTAGTTATGTTAGTATTTTTAACTCTATTTATATTTATAATGATTTACATGATGATTTTTAAAACATAATCTGATTATTATTTTGTAGTTATGCTATTATAGAATGGTTGTTAAATTTTAATGTAAAAAAATAACTTATGTTTAAAGGTGATACTATAGTATTTGCATATAAAGTAAAGGAACTGTAATGGCTCGGACCCTCCATGCCCATTACTTTTCCAAAGTGAGGCTCCACCAAAATGGTGGCACCGTGACGGTGACACAGTGACGGTGGAACCGTGACTGTGGCACCGTGAGGATGGCACCGTGACGGTGGCACTGTGAGGGTGGCACCCTGACGGTGGCACTGTGAGGGTGCCACTGTGAGGGTGACACCGTGTCCACTCACCGAGCATTTCATTCTTTTTCCAGTACCTGACTTTTCCGCTCCCGCAACGTAAGTTTCAACGTAAATTAATTGTTTTACTTGTTTAAAAACCATTTAATTACCATAATTAATTCCTAAAAATCCCGAGAGACCTTCATGTGTAACTGCCCAACCGCGTGGTCAACCCACAACACCCGCTCCTTATGCGGTTTGGCATTCTCATCTCAACCGTCTGCGACGCTTATAAACTAAGGGTTAGCTATGGTTTCTTCTATCCTCGATCGCGACTTTTCACGAACAACTTATGGTGAATCGGGCGAGCCGCATCATTATGTGTAGAGTTCTGTGCCCGGCCTAAGCATTGATAGACGAAGCGATTTTCATTCAGACGATCCGAATCACTATCCGCAAACTTCCTCCCACGGCCTCAGCGAAGATCATTGATCCAATAGGTAGGTAATTTCTCCTTCGTCTCTCTCTTTTGTGTATCATGTGGGGTTGGCGTGCTTTTGTTTCTGTAGAATTGGATAAACCAGACCTAAATAAAGATAAAAAACTGTTTCAATAAATAATGAAGGGGGCGAGGCTGTGATCGTTGGTGTTGTTTAAATTGTGATCATCTTTCATAAATTGTGTCGGCTTGCACCTTCTGAAAATTGAAGTCGTTGGTGGTCGTTGTCTGTGCACTAATGAACCCCTTGTGGTGTTTTAAATGGCTTGTTCCTAATTGTTAACTCCTGCTGTGAAAAGTAAATTGGTTAATCACGTATACCCGGCTGAATAAATTGAAAGCATCAGGATCAATCCCTTCTGTGTTAACCCCGGTCAAAACATGGAATTGAAATCATGGAGTGTGTTAAATCTTATAAATCTGAAAAATACATCCATACCCTGCTTAGTGTTGGTGTCAGTGGTTTGGTTGTTTTCTTTCACGGGCCGATTGGTGGAAATGCGGGAGGGGATGGGATCCCCTGTTTGTAGGGATTCGGTGGTTGTGAGTTTTAAGACCGTGTGGGTACTTGTTTATATCACAAATTGCGGTGGGATCCTCTGTTGATGAGAAACCATTTTGGGGGACACGGGGTAGTGTCTCGAGGGACTTTCTTTGGTTCCAGTACTTTTAGGGATCTCACTTATTCCTTGTTGTTGTAACATTACAAGAGAACCAAGTGTGAATGTTTAAATTGATGATTGACTAGATTCTTTTCCATGGTTATGATTATGGTGTTAGCTGCCCAGTAGTGCATGAACTTATTTGAACATTATCACTGAACATGAAAGAAGAATGGGACAAATGGGTTTTATTGGTGAGAGTCATGACTCGGACTTGAGTGATGTTGTGATATGTAGGTTGTCTAAAGAAAAACCTAGATTGGGTGAGTGCGTGTTACATATATATATATATATTCTTGTAGCTTTGTGTTTCTTATTCGCGCCCCACCCAAGATGAGCACCTAGTGCCGAACACCCTCATTCATGGGGGAGGGTGTTTTATTCCCAACACAATTCTTAGTGGCTGGTTATTAGATCCTTTTCTGCTCCCTTTCCCGGATAGCCCATGTATCTTCGAGCAGCCTGTGATGGCATGAGGTCCATTATTAGCCCAAGAAACTTCGGGCGGGGTAGTGTGATGGTTGGCCAGGTGTGTGCAGCAGGTGGCTTCCCAAGTGTCTTCGGGATGAGGCCGAGTTGCCTTCGGGTGTGGCAGTGGATCTTCTAGCCCAGGTGTCTTCGGGTGTGGTGGTAGTTGTTTTGGCCTAGGTGTTCGTGGGTGGGATTCGGCAGTGTGACTGCGTGCAGTTGTGGCCCCGGTATGTGCGGGTGGGTGTGGCAGTGGGACTGCGGTGATATGTCCGGATTGGTTCGATGTGTAGGATGTCTCAATAACCAATGGGAAAGTGGCGCGGGGTACCCAAACATCGATGTGCTCTTATTATATATATTACATGACTTGCATTATTTGTGGAGTGTGCCTTGGTGAGTCTTTTGTGGATAGTTTACCTAGAAAAGTGTTTGGTTTTCCCTTTTTTCTCACGGGACTTTAGTACATTCCCCCACATTTGCACGAGAGTCATTGGTTTTCCCTACTGAGTGTACTTGTATGCTCACCCTACGTATATAAAACTAGTTTCCGATTTCTAGGAGGACTTCGGGGAGCACATGGGATAATACTAGCTCGGACCTTTGGGGAAGTTGCAGTTCCTATTTTTCTTTCTTTGGTACTTACCTTTGTAGTCACCTTTTGTATCTTGTGGCTTTTACTTTTTAAACATGCATGTGGGAATGGTTTACCTTTGGCTATACTTTTCTTTTAGTTTTGGATTTGTTAGGTTCCATCATATTATCTCCCGATCATGTAAAACAGAAAAAGGGTAATGCCTTCCATTTACTGTGTGATCATATAACCTTGGTGCTAGTCACCACTTCGGGACCTATTGAAGGCGGGTTTTGGGTGTCATTAGCTCTCCTTCAACTTAAAGAATGAAGGTCCTGGAAGTCTGCTGACCCTTCCCTCCTTTTGGTGATGGCGGGTCATGATTGAATGATATCAGAGGATGATGGTTGAGAGATAATATGGAGTCTAGAGTTAGGCATAGTGAGGATTGCATGGGATGGTAAGGAAACCCTGTTGGGTGACCTTGGTGTGTGAATTAGGCCATGGAAGACCGGCTAGGACACGAGATTTTAGGGCCCCTCTTGATCCGATGCAAGGACTCTGGACCTACCGAACGACCAAGTGAGGCCACACTGGTTGTAGGGTAGAGACCCTAGGAAAGGTACATGCATCATAATGACTTGTGTTCTCATGTTTCTGGGATGTCTTGGGAATTAAGAATAAATTAATATTTTAAGAAGTTTTAAGAACGATATTCTGCACTACTTGGGCTTAGGCATTCCTTGTTTACCTTGCAGCTATGGCACCTGGAAGGAGACCACGTGTGGTACAGGAGATCGAGGCCCCGGAGACTACATTGGCCTATTGGCAGAGAGCTGATCGAGAGGATGAGGATGACCAGTGGCAGAAGACTCTTCGGGCCTTCCAACGACAGACCCTGGAGAAGTATGAGGGCAGTACCTCTGACATGAAGACGGAAGGCTGGATAGAGGAGCTAGTGATAGCCTTCAGCCTGATTCGGGCCCCGACTGAGTACTGGGTCCCTCTCGCCGTCAGCCAGATGTGGGGAGCGGCGCGTTAGTGGTGGACGCTTTACCTGGGGGAGAAGAGAAAGGATGAGGTGGTATGGGATGATTTCGAGAGGGAGTTCCAGGCGGAATTCTTCTCCTCGACGATGAAGGCCGAAAAGAGACAGGAGATACTCTCCCTCCAACAGGGGAGTATGTCCGTGAGGGATCTAGGGATAAAGTTCAAGGACCTCCTACGTTTTTCTCTGGACCTCTTTCCCGAAAAGGAGTCTCGAGCAAGCCATTTGGAGGAGGTGCTCCGACCCTCCCTCTAGTATGATGTGAACCCCTTTACCCTGTTGACGAACATGGAGGTCTATAAGAAGGCCGAAGTGGTGGAGAGGATGCACACTCTAGGGGGTGTGTCACGAGAGGGGATCCATCTAGGACCATTGAAGGGGAAGGCCATCAGCACCAGGCCTCCAGCATCATGACCCTCCTGGTTCCAACCAGTAGGGAGCGGACCATAGCAGTTTCAGTTTCGATCCCCTAGTCCTCACGCTTTTCCTTCGGGCCCGGGACTGCGGTGCATCATATGTAAGATCCCTGGACATCTCCGAAGTTAGATCCCAGACCAGGTGTGTTACGGTGGTGGAGGACAGCCCCCGCACCCGCCGCAACATCAGCTTCCAGCCAGACCCTTCCAGCAATAGCAGCAGGGACAGCGAGCTCCCGCTCCTCCGAGGACAAACATGTGAGGAGGGGGCCGACCTCAGGGCGCTCCTCAGGGACCTCATCCAAGGTGTGGTCGGGGAGGTGGCCGACAGCCGAGGGGAAGAGGAGCCGGGTGTGGACAGCTACACGCCGTGGAGGCAGTAGTTCCATCGGGGCCGGAGGTTGTTCGAGGTAAGATCAGTTTGTTTAGCACTCTTGCTTATTCCTTTTTCGATACCGGAGCTTCACACTCCTTTGTTGCACCCAGTCTATCACGTGCCTTGGTTCTAGATGTCGAGAGACTTCCAGTGCCCCTGGTTTTGAGCACACTAGTCGGAGGATAGCCCGACTTTTTGTTTGTTTGTCGAGGATGTAGACTGATGATGGGGCCACATCAGTCAGTTAGGGATCTTCTCCTGCTACAGATAAATCCATACGATGTCATCCTAGGCATAGACTGGCTATTCTCTGCGGGTTCTGTCATCAACTGTTTCCGAGGAAGGGTTGTGTTCTCAGACATGGGCGGCCGGCGTGTTACCTTCACCGGCAAGTGGGGCAGTTAGAAAAGCAACATGAGAGAGGAACCCCTCCTCTCCTTGATAGCCGAGATGTCAGTAGAGTTAGTAGATGCTGAGATAGTGGAGGTGACGGAGGTTATCTTTGAGTTTATGGACATCTTTCCTGAAGAGGTGACGACTATACCCCATCGACGTGATATCGAGTTCGGGATAAACCTGCAACCTGGCGCTCGTCTGATCTCGATGGCTTCTTACCGGATGGCACCTTCAGAGCTACGGGATTTGTAGATCCAAATTGACGATCTGATAAAGAGGGGTTATGTTCGGCTAAGAGCGTCACCGTGGGGTGCTCCAGTCTTTTTCTCAAAGAAGGAAGATGGTGGTCTCAGTTTGTCCATAGACTACAGGAGGCTGATTCAGGTGACGATCAAGAATCTCTACCCTCTTCCGAGGATAGACGATCTTTTTGACCAGTTGAAAGGGGTGGGATGGTTCTTGAAGTTCGACCTATGGTCTGGGTACCACCATCTGAGAGTGAAGGAGGGTGACATCCTGAAGACGGAGCTCAGGTGCAGATATGGACACTTTGAGTTCATAGTCATTCCCTTCGGTGTTACGAACGCCCCAGCTGTGTTCATGGGGCTTATGAACTCCATCTTTCGGGAGTACCTAGATCGGTTCGTAGTTGTGTTCATCGACGACATCCTGGTCTACTCAATATCAGAGGAGGACCATATAGAGAACATGAGGACAGTTCTGGAGGTCCTACGACATCATCATCTCTATGGGAAGTTGTCAAAATGCTTGTTCAGGACACGAGAAGTGCACTTCCTTAGGCACGTGGTGTCCGAGCAGGGGGTAGCGGTGGACCCATCAAAGGTTGAGGCGGTTGTTTCATGGGAAGCACCCAAGAATGTGGCAGAAGTCTGTAGTTTCCTCGGGCTGGCGGGTTACTATCGGAGGTTCATACCCAACATCTCCTGAGTTGAAGCCCCTTTGACAGCCCTGACAAAGAAAGACCAGGTATTCATGTGGAGTGAGCAGTGTGAGTCACCCTTCAGATATCTTAAGGAGAAGTTGGTCAGTTCCCCGGTGCTGAGATTTCCAGAAGAAGGGGCGGCATATGAGGTGTTTTGTGATGCTTCAGGACAAGGCCTGGGATGTGTGTTGATGCAGAAACAAGGGGTGATCTCTTATGGGTCTAGGAAACTATTCCCTCATGAGTGTAATTACGCCACCCACGACCTGGAGCTTGCAGCGGTCATTTTTGTGCTAAAGTTAGGGCGACACTACCTCATCAGAGAACGCTTTGTGGTCTTCACGGATCACAAAACCATGAGGTATATCTTCTCCCAGCGGGTCCTAAACTTGCGAAAGTGGAGATGGGTGGAGTTCCTCTAGGATTATGACTTCGATATCTTTTATACTGAGGGCAAGGGAAATGTAGTGGTCGATTCCTTGAGAAGGATGACGTAGAAGGATGTGGTCCGAGAGTCGGCGGATGCCTAGAAGGCGATGGCGGAGTTGGTTGCTTTACACCTGGATGCGAGGATGGATTGTGGTAGAGGATGCCTATATCAGATGAAAGTGCAGTCATCTCTGTTTCAGCAAGTGGAGGAGTCTCTGTGGGGAGACTCGGAATGCGAAGTGATGTGTGACCGAATTGACCATGGAAATGCTCAGAAAGGATGGATAGAGGATAGTCAGAACCGAATGCTTTTCCATGGAAGGTTGTTTGTTCCGGAGGCGGTGCATGGCAAGGGTCTCAGTGAGTTCCACAACTCACCCCTGGTAGTACACCCATGAGTTTCCAAGATGTACCAGGGACTAAAGAGGCAGTTATGGTGGCCCGGAGTTAAGCGATCAGTGGCAGAGTTTGTGGCCATGTTCTTAGTGTGTCAACAAGTGAAGGCTGAACACCGAGTTCCAAGAGGCCTACTGCAGCCTGTAGATGTCCCTGAGTAGAATTAGGATGACATCTTTATGGATTTCATCACTGGACTACCCAAGGTCCAATGGGGATACGACGCCATCTGGGTGGTAGTGGACAGGTTGACAAAATCAGCTCCCTTTCTGGCGATCAGGGAGTCGAGTGAAGTGGATGATCTGGCACGAAGTTATGTGGATGAGGTGGTGCGGTTTCATAGGGTTCTGAGGTCTATAGTCTCGGATAGGTATGCATGGTTTACCTCGCGAGTTTGGATAGGATTGCAGCATGCTTTTGGCACCCAGCTACACCTTATCACTGCCTTCCATCCCCAGACAGATGGGCAAACCGAGCGCACCATCCAGACCTTGGAGGATATGCTGTGGGCATGTGTTCTGGACTCAGGAGGATCATGGGTGCAATAATTTCCTCTGGTACAGTTTTCCTACAATAATAGCTAACACTCTACCATTGGCATGGCCCTGTTTGATGCTTTGTACAGGAGGCCATGCCGTTCACCTGTGTGTTGGGCCGAAGTAGGAGAGGCAGGCATCCTTGGCCCGGAAGTGGTGCAGAGCACGAAAGAGAAGGTTCAACTCATACTGGAAAGGATGAAGGCGGCCCAGGACCGACAGAAGTCATATGATGATACCAGGAGGAGGCCCTTGGAATTTGAGGTTGGAGACCAAGTGTTCTTGAAGGTCTCCCCTCGGCGTGGGCGGTGGAGGTTCGGCAAGGGGAGTAAGCTTTCTCCCAGGTTCATCGGATCCTTCGAAGTGTTGTGGCGGGTCGGCAAAGTGGCTTATCAGCTAGCGTTACCACCGCTGCTACTGAGGATAGGTGATGTCTTCCATGTGTCCCAGCTCTATCGGTATCTGCACGATGATTCACACATCCTTGATTTGGGTGAGCAGGACATCGAGGACGACGTGACTTTTGTGAAGAGATCAGTGATGATCGAGGATCACAAGGAAGAGGTGCTTCATGGGAGAACCATTCCCTTTGTTCGTGTGTTGTGGAGACATGGTGGGATTGAGGAGAGTACGTGGGAGAGGGAAGCATAGATGCGTACCCAGTACCCAGAGTTATTTTAATTTTTGTTCCTTGTTGTACCTGTTGTGGTAGAATGTTTTATCTTTTGGCTATGAAATGTAGTGGTTTTCTTTCCTCTGATTGTGTGTGAAAAGTCCTGGTTATGGGGGAGGAGAGAACCTGACCCCTAATCAAGACGCACTAAGGTGGATGCGATTAAACCTGTGCGGGCGAGTCAGTGCCGCCCAAAGCGGATAATGTCTTAACACGGGGGAGGAGACTCCCCAACCCACATTCCTGGTCAGTTTGGCATGGTATGTTTCTTGGTTCTTGACACAGAAGTGTTTTTAGATAGCATGGGTTCACTTCTAAGAGGTATCTTTCAAGGTGGTTGTTCGGACCCTCTCTTTCCTTCTTGGGTTTTTTTGATTCTCGAGGGTGAGAATCTTTTAAGAGGTATCCAATGTAATGGCCCAGACCCTCATGGACCATTACTTTGCGAAAGTGAGGCTCCACCAAAACGGTGGCACCGTGAGGGTGACACAGTGACGGTGGAACCGTGACGGTGGCACCGTGAGGGTGACACCATGATGGTGGAACCGTGACGGTGGCACTGTGAGTGTGACACCGTGAAGGTGGAACCGTGACGGTGGCACCGTGAGGGTGGCATGGTGAGGGTGCCACCATGACGGTGGCACCGTGTCCCCTCGCGGAGCCTTTCGTTCTTTTTCCAGTACCTGACTTTTCCGCTCCCGCAACGTAAGTTTTGACATAAATTAATTATTTTACTCCTTTTAAAACCACTTAAATCCCATAATTAATTCTTAAAAATCCCGAGAGACCTCCGTGTGTAACTGCGCAACCGCGTGGTTAACTCACGACCCTCGCTCCTTACGCGGTTTGGCATTCTCATCTCAACCATTCGCAACTATTATAAACTAAGGGTTAGCTGTGGTTTCTTCTTTCCTCAATCGCGGCTTTTCACGAACAGCTTCTGGTGCATTGGGAGAGCCGCACCGTTATGAGTATAGTTCTACACCCAACCTAAGCATTGATAGACGAAGTGATTTTCATTCAGACGAGCCGCATCACTATCTGTGAACTTCCTCCCTCGGCCTCAGCGTAGATCGGTGATCCAATAGGTAGGGAATTTCTCCTTCGTCTCTGTCTTTTGTGTATCATGTGGGGTGGGTGTGCTTTTGTTTCTGTAGAATTCAATAAACCAGACCTAAATAAAGATAAAAAATTGTTTCTTTTATGAATGAGGGGGGGGGGGGGGCGGGCTGTGATCGTTGATGTTGTTTAAATTATGATCATCTTTATAAATTGTGTCGGCTTGAGCCTTTTGAAAATTGAGGCTGTTTTTGGTCGTTGTCTGTGCACTGATTAACCCCTCGTGGTGTTTTAAATGGCTTGTTCCTAATTGTAAACTCCTGCTGTGAAATGTAAATAGGTTAATCACATATACCCGGCTGAATAAATTGAAAGCACCAGGATCAATCCCTTCGGTGCTAACCCCGGTCAAAACACGGAATTGAAATCATGGAGTGTGTTAAATCTTATAAATATGAAAAATATAGGCATACCCTGCATAGTGTTGGTGACAGTGGTTTGGTTGTTTACTTTCACAGGACGATTGGTGGATATGCGGGAGGTGATGGGATCCCCTGTTTGTATGGATTTGGTGTTTGTGTGTTTTAAGACCGTGTGGGTACTTGTTTATATCACGAATTGCGGTGGGATCCTCTATTGATGAGAAACCATTTCGGGGGACATGGGGTAGTGTCTCGATGGTCTTTCATTGGTTCCAGTACTTCGAGGGATCTCACTTATTCCTTGTTGTTGTAACATTACAAGAGAACCGAGTGTGAATGGTTAAATTGATGATTGACTGGATTTTTTTCCTTGGTTATGCTTATGGTGTTAGTTTCCCAGTAGTGCATGAACTTATTTGAACATTATCACTGAACATGAAACAAGAATTGGACAAATGGGTTTTGTTGGTGAGAGTCTTGACTCGGAATTGAGTGTTGTTGTGATCTGTAGGCTGTCTGAAGAAAAACCTAGCTTCGGTGAGTGCTTGTTACATATATATATATATATATACATACTTTTAGATTTGTGTTTCTTATTCGCCCCACCCAGGTTGAGCACTCAGTGCCGAACACCCCCATTCATGGGGGAGGGTGTTTTTTGCCCAACACCATTCTTAGTGGCTGGTTATTATCTCCTTTTCTGCTCCCTTTCCTGGATAGCCCAAGTATCTTCGGGCAAGATGTGAGGGCTTGAGGTCCATTATTATCCCAAGAACCTTCGGGTGGGGTAGTTTGATGGTTGGTCAGGTGTGTACGACAGGTGGTTTCCCAAGTGTCTTCGGGATGAGGTCGAGGTGTCTTTGGGTGTGGCAGTGGATCTTCTATCCCAGGTGTCTTCGGGTGTGGTGGTAGTTGTTTTGGCAAAGGTTTTTTCGGGCAGGATTCGGCAGTGGGACTGCGTGCGGTTGTGGCCCAGGTGTGTGCGGGCGGGTGTGGCAGTGGGACTGCGGTGAGAAAGGCGGGATTGGTTCGATGTGTAGGATGTCTCAATAACTATTGGGAAAGTGGCTCAGGGTACCCAAACATCGATGTGCTCTTATTATATATATTACATGACTTGCGTTATTTGGGGAGTGTTTTTTGGTGAGGCATGGGTGGATAGTTTACCTTGAAAAGTGTTTGGTTTACCCCTTTTTCTCACGGGACTTTAGTACATTCCCCCACTTGTGCACGAGAGTCTTTGGTTTTCCCTACTGAATTATTTGTATGTTCACCCTACGTATATAATAATTTATTCAGGTTTCTAGGAGGACTTCAGGGATCGTGCGGGACCATACTAGCTCGGACCTTTGGGGTAGTTGCAGTTCCTATTTTTCTTTCTTTGGTACTTACATTTGTAGTCACCTTTTTTACATTGTGGCTTTTACTTTTGAAACATGCATGTGGGAATGGTTTAATTTTGGATTTACTTTTATTTTAGTTTTGGATTTGTTAGGTTCAGTCATCTAATCTCCCGATATTGTAAAACAGAAAAAGGCTAATGCCTTCCATTTAGTGTTTTATCCTATACGATTGGTGCTAGTCGCCACTCCGTGACCTATTGAAGGTGGGTTTTGGGTGTCATTATCTCTCCTTCAACTTAAATAAGGAAGGGCCTGGCAGTCTACTGACCCTTCCGTCATTTTGGTGAAGGCGGGTCGTGACAGGATCATATTGATTTCATTGATTTTACTTAAATAATGGATCAAAATGTGATGTTTTTTAATGTTCTTTAGAAAGAATATATTTTATAGAATGGAAGGATATCTCATGAAAACATTACAACAAATAATTTCTAAAGTTACTTGGTCTCGTAGTATGTATAAATTGATTATGGTGTTCTTGAATGAATTTAAAATAACATAAATAATATCTCAGATATACCCAACATGTTTACATTATCAAACAACTACTATTTGTTCATATTGACTTATTTCACTATTTAAAATGGATAGTGTTGGTGATATTAAATATTCATTTTTTTATAAATTTAATATATTTACTTGGGTCTATTTTCATTCTAATAGTATTGAATCTTTATGAAGTATCTCTACTTGGGGAAAACTAGTTCAAAATGAGAAATGTTTTTTAGTTTTATCAATTAGAAGTGATATAAAAGATCAATTTCAAACAAATTATTTTTAATTTTTTTGATAAAATAATTGTTAACTCATTGACTTATATTCAACTAGAACATCATTTAAAAATGAAGTTGTATAAGATAAAAAACAAAACATTACACTAAATTTTATGAACTGTACTAGATGGGTATAGTTTACCAATATATTATTGGGATAATTATATTCATATATATCATTTTACCTCAAAAATAATAATTATTAGATGGATTATTAATAAAATTCCCAATTAATTATTGAATGGAATGTAATTGAATGTTATTTATTTTATATTTTTTAGTTGTAATTTATCCATAATACTAAATATAATCTATGTAAATCTTATATAAAATATGAGTTTGGAAAATGTTTAGGATAATGTTGTAATATTAAATAATATGAAATTTATAATAAATGTTTTATGATCATTGATGAATATATTCCCATAAATATTGATAAAATAGTATCAAAAGATAATTATTACGAATAAAATAATATTGAAGAGGATTTTAATTATTTCAATTATGGACAAGTTGGATCTCCAGAATTGAATTTACATGTTGAGGGGGATAGTTATTCTCATAAAATATCCTAGAAACTAATAAAGAACATAAAATTTAAATAATTATTGGTTATATAGATCATATACTGAAAAATATAAATTCAATAAGAAATTACTATACCCATTCAAAATTGATTATATATTTTTTTGAATGATTTTCTAAAACAGTTGATTGATACTAACTGGATCATATCTATAAAAGAGGAACATAATTTTTTTCTATGAAAAATTAATGAAAATTTATTATTCTAACTAAATATTCATAGACAATTTGTAACAAATAAGTTTTCCTAAACAAACATGAATATTATTTTTATTTTATTACAAATAAATCCATATTAGATACACATAGATATTATAATGAAGAATTTATTGATTATGTTGAAACATATTCACTTTTTTCTAAACTAGAATCTAATTTTTAATTATTATTATGAACTAGTCATAATAAATTTAATTTTTTTAAAATGGTTATTAAAATTAAATTTATAAATGAACATATTTAAAAAGTACTTTATGTTAATCCCACATTTATTTCTAACATGAAAAATATTTTGATAGTTTTTTTAATCATTGAAAATCATTTTCTATACACAATTAATCCCCAAGAGAATGATATGAAAATATTCTGTCATTTCATTTTGAGAAATAGTTTTTTATAGTGAATTTGACCCTATAATATTCATTAATAAATTTTCTAAAGATATTTTGATTATAATTTTTTAACGTTACATTTTTTAATTGAATGTTTATTTTTTTAATAATTAATTGATTTAATACAAGTTACTTTAGTGTTATTATTATAGTATAATAAAAAGTACATTTATGACATTGGATATTCCAACAAGATGACTTTATTCTTTCAAATTACTTTGTATATGTTAAAGAATAATTTAAAATATTTTGACATAATTTTTAAAAAACATTATCTAAACCTATGACTATAATATATATATATTAGATATTCGTTTTCATAAAAAATTATTTGATATTAAATCTTGTAGAGAAATTATTTGTAGACTTTTTTTAGTTAGCCACTTATAGACTAGAGTTAATGTCTTTTGTTTGTGCTAGATTTTAATCTAAACCTAGAGATAATCACATGAATACTACTGAATGGTTTATTAAATATGTTAAAGGATCTATAAATTATATATTATTCATTCCTGGTAGAACCACATTTTATTTTTTTTGGGATTATGATTTTTTCAATGCATGATTTATGTAAAAGTACAAATATAATGGGTCATTTTCTAATCAATATTTTTTTTTGTATTTCAATAAAATAATGGTGAGTTTCATTATCTATAAATGAAAAAATATATTACTGTTTATATATATTGGACTCAATCATTAACAATTAAATATACATTATATATTTTGATATTATTATTGTGATGATTCCTTTTTTGTGTGATAGTTTTATATTATTTACACTTCAAATAATGCCTTATAGAACTATAGAACTAATCATATTGAAGTGTGATTGAATTTATTTTAGATCATATTCAAAAAGGAGATATAATTTATTAAATGGTTCAATATATTATTAGTGGATAGATATTTTTAGTAAAACATTGAATGCACCAATTTTTGAGAATATTAAGAATGAACTTGGTGTGATGGAAGTATGATTAAAATATTATATAAAGGGAGTATCTATTTATAACATACATATTACTATTATTTTGATCATTTTTTGTTTCTCCTTTATATTTCTATTTATCTTCTTATAAGATGATCTTGTATTCTATTCTATATTAATTTCAGAAAGAGAAAGTTCTCATTTCATGGATGTTATCATTGTTTCAATATTCTTGTATTTCTTGATTATTAATTTATATTTTTAAAATGTATTAATTAGAGGAGTTATTTTATTATACTTGCTTCTATTTAATTGTCCTATGGGTTTAATATTTTATTCATTCCAAAAGGATGTTTATTTATAATACAAATTCATTACTTTTATATTATATTTAAAAGGTGGAAATTTATCATGTTTTTAAATTATTTTATTTGTAATTATCATGAAAAGAGTGATTATTGGATTGGATCATTTATCCTAGTTAATTTTATATTGATAATTAAAAAAACATTATTATTTTAAATATTAGTGGATAATTTATCTATTTTTAAATCCTTTTATTCTTATTCATATTTTCAACATTTAATCTTCATTTATTATTATTATTGTTATTTTTTGTAGTATTTTTAAATATTTTTACAATGTCTGATATCTTTTGTATGATTTTTTATTTGTTGATAAATATATTATGTATTATAATCATTTAAAATTAAGTAAGTCAAAAATATTATATAATATATTATTATTGGAAAATATATATTGTTTCATATTATTTGAGAAATTAGTTAAGAAAAAGTTATTTTGTATTTTGTTTTTATTGTAATGACCCTAGCCCAAGAATCCCAGATTCATTGCCTAAAATTATTACACTAGAATTATTACAAGTAATCAAATCCCAATGGATCGACCATTTTATTAGTTTTGGATAACCTGATACATACATGATACCCATTTTACACTGGAATATGATATAAAATATAATACATTACAAAAGACAATAAATTGCATCCTTGAAAAATAATTCAAATATCACTTCTTCAAACCCTGGGGAAAGGAAAAGAAATATGGTTGAGCTCAAATAATGAATAAAGGATATATAAAACTAAATTAAACTTGAATCGATAATAATTATCAACATAGAATGATTGATAACTGATCACATATTCCATTAAAGTAATTGGATAATGCATAATTAATATGGCATGGTAAATAACACAAACAAATTCCATTTAATAAAAAAATGAGAATGAAATTAATCCATGTATAACGTCAAAGTGAAAATATCATTTCTTATGAATTAATAAATATTAAATTCTTAAGGAAGGTAATACTTAATTATTGTAAGTCATAGATGAGGAACATGAAAGCCTAAATCCTCATGACAATTCATATGTCTATATAAAAATAAGGTAGATACCAATTAAGTTTGGAAAAATGATTTGTCTCATGAGAACATGTTGATGAATTGAAGGGAAATATGATGTATGGTCCCCAAATATCACTTCCACCCCAATGTATTCCTCATATGCTAAATAATTTATTTAATTCAATAATAATACTGCTTATAAAATATCTGTATTGATTAAAGGATGCATATTTATCAATATTTCCCCAATTAATAAAATCACATTCTAAATAAACACCATATTTATAAATGGTATATGGTTAATAAAATAATAATATCCATCACACAATAATATGGATATTTAATAGAAAATTAAACTTCCAATGAAAAAAATTCCAATGAATTGATTTTATTATGATAATGTTTTTAATCACAAAAGCAATTGAGGTTTCATAATAAATTTCATAACTTGGTAATTTTTCAATCCAAACACCTTGGATAAGATAATTCAAGGTAAAACATAAAATAACATGATGGAAGATTGAATCATTATATAAAATGAAAAAGGATAAGTATATACACCATATTAATTTAACAGTTTTATAATATTAAATGTATCTCAATGGAATGTAAATTGAGATAAAATCCCTTACTAGTTGGAATCCTTTGAATTGTATGACCCAATAACGAAAAGAAAATAAAATTAAAATATAAATACAATTAATATAAGTGAATTCCTGATATAAAATTCAATATGGGTATTATATACACCATGAAAAATAAATATGTGTTGAGTATGGTGTATGCCTCCGGAATGTAAAAATTAGGCAAGAATCCCTTACCGTGGGATCCATTTTAGATGAACACTCGTTAGCCTCTTGTATCATGGTTTAATTCAAGTTATAAACTTATACCCTAAAAATATTAACATTAATGTTATCATTTATTATACTTTTAGAACATATTATTACCCATTTTTATTACCAATTTATTATTTTCATCATTCAAGGTAATAACTTTCTTTTTTTAGTATGTTTTGACTTTTTTTATGCTATTACATAGATAATGATTTCATCATCTATATAATGTAAAATATGATTTAAATATAATATATATTCATTATATATTTTTTTAGATTAATTAATAAAATTTAGTTGTTGAATTAAAATACAATGTTCATGGAGACGATATATCGTACATACGCAATAGCATTGTTTCCATTTTCTTAACATATTGAAAGAAATAAAAGTAAATTATATATTTATATTCTCATTATAGTATAATTTTTATATTATATATATAATATTGTTTTTAAAACTATACTTAATACAATCCGCGCAATGTGTGAATCAATCACCATGCTTCATGAGGCGATAGTCCTCCATACAACTAAACGACATTATTGTAGTCCCAAAAAATGGATTTAGGATGGTATGTGTTATATAATAATAAAAGAATCTGGAATACCTTATAAATATCATAAATATAATATTTAAACTATAAGTATAACATTATTCCCTAACTGAAAAGGTGTTGATGGACGAATTAATGACAACGGTTCATGAGACGGTGGTCTGTCGTACACATGAATGATGTCTACAAGTCTCATTTTATGGAAGATTGATTTTTAAGGTATTACCCTTATAAGAAGAAAAATATCATAATCTTTATCTTATTTGTGTTATTATATAATAAATATACATGAATAATTGAAGGTGTGGACAATGAAATAAAACAAAAGTGTATTTAATGAATGTTTCCTCTTCTCCAGGTAACTCCTTTTGGATTGTACAAGAAACCTTCCTTTGTTTGTATTATGTCAAATCCAAACACCCTATAATTAGGGTAGAGACTTTAGAAGTTTATTTGGGTCATTTTGTAATGAAAAAATTGGCTTGGAATGTTTAAATAAGTGAGTGGGTGATTTCCCATTTATAGTGGAGGAGGAGTGACACTTTTTAAAATACCAACAATAAACATTATTCGGTGGTATCCCTTACATAATTTGCCTCCAATAAGGAAATAATTTTTAGTAAATAGATTATATGGTCGATATATGGTGTCAAATGTTCTTTTAAATGTCTCTAGGTCATTTTGTTGCTAAATATTAAATTTTAACCACCACGTAAACACATTTTTACGCTAATCACTATAATTAATATTAATTTATTTCACTAATAATTTTTGTCAAAAACTATGTTTAAATTAATATAAATTATAAATTATTTTGACTAAAAATATTTTGTCCATTTTTCAAGATTTATTTCACATAGGTGGTAGAATATAATAAAAAATTAATTTTATAGAGAGGATGATAAAGCGTGTTTTTAGAATACAAATGTTCAATAGTTTACAATGTTTTTATAACTACATTAAATATAAAAATTACCACAATGACCTAAATTTAATTAATAGATATATAATTTTTCAAATTTTACATTAAAACTAATTCAAAATATAGCTTAACCAAATAAATTATTTTGCACAATAGTCAATTTTCAATTAAAGATCTGTATTTTTAACTATTTTCAAAAAAATTCTACTTTTCATTAAAATAAAAAATATTCACCCAATTATTATATTGACGTTTCAATTTCTAAAATAAATTTATTTTTTCCAAAAACAGTTATAAAATTTTTAATTATTTTTAAATAAAATTCACCACTATTAGGCGGCAAAGAAACCTTAAAACAATTACACCTTTTTATTTGTAGAAATTGGATTTCTTCTAATATTATACATATAAAATTTAATGGATTAATGTCAAAATATTTAATGGAATAAATAATATATAAAGTTCATTAATATCATCCAATAATACAATTTAACCTAATTTATTAATATAAAACACATTCAAAGCATAAAAAATGTTTTTTATAAAAGCATTTCCATTATATACAATTGGTTAATTAATTTTTTACCAATGAATTAAACCATATATTTTAATGAGTTAATAAATACTAATTATAATTTTCATTTTAAGGGATATGATATTAATATCATTTTAAATTATAATATTAAATGTACTAAGACAAACTACGTATTCTGTGTAACACAAGCCATCAAATGAAGTCATTATTCCAATTAATCCAAGATCAAATCAGTGTTCCATATATTCAAAACAATATCAAAAAATTATGTTTATTCTAAAATGAAAATATTTTAAATTCTTGCGGTGTTAAATTCATCCCTCCTACAAAACATTCTTATATGAAATTTCATGGATATAACCTTATAAATAGAGGGTGATAGTTTTTCCTCATAATATCACCTAGATCCGTTATTGTTTCCTCCAATTTATAATTCTTTTTTATTATCTTTACCAGAAGAGTTGTTTGATTCAACAATACATACTCTATACTGTTGAGAATATGTATATTTTCTCCATAGTATAATAGATAAGGTTCCAACTCTATTTCATAAGAGGTAAACACATGTGTAGGGTCTTGAATGTAATTACTTTGCAACGATATATAGAACACATCATGTTATTCTGAAATATTTAGTGGCAGTACCAATGATAAGAAAAAACTATAATTCATTCATGAATTTCAAAGTGTGTGACATTACTATGGATGAGTTTCCCATTCATACCTAACCTTTTAACACCCTTCCATATAAATACATTCATAAAAATATGATCTCCCTCATGGAATCCCAAATCAATCTTCCAATTATTAGAAAAACCCATTTTTCTATATTATGTTTCATTATTTTGAACTGAATATACTTTACCTTTTTGGTATTCTCTTCAACAATTTCTTACCCTACATGATTCTTATAAAAAAATCAACCCAAAAATCTTGAGTTTTACATATATTATCTTCAATTCTTTATGTGGAACCATTTGAATACTTAAATGGAAAGATTTGTTATACTAAAATGCTACCAAAGGTAAATATTATTCCCAGATTCTTTGAAATTCATCTTAGAATGGCCACAACATGTCTTACAATGTTTTAATAGTCCTTTTCTACTATCCATTTGATTTAAGATTTCACGAAGTGATCAAATGGAAGTCAGTATTAAGATCCTTATAAATAATCTTCTAAAATTTCAATGTAAATTGGGGTTCTCGATCAAAATTTTTTTGATAGAGGTGCACCATGAACTCTCATGCCTTTATTAATAAATATCCTTAAAATATTCACAATAGGTAAATCCTCTATTATAGTGAGGAAATGAGAATATTTGGTTTAGTGATCAACGATAACACATATTTCATCATTCTTTCATGGAGTCTTCAGAAGCCATGTGAAAACGTATATAGTAATGTCACCCCACTTTCACTCATTAATATGAATATGTTTTATGGATCCTATAGTATTTTTTCTAAAAAAATCATCTTGTTGTAAAACCAATCATCTAGACAATTAAATATAAATTTCCCACTTCATGTTATGCCACAAAAAAATATTCCTTCAAATACATATACATTATTATAAGACATGGTATATAAAGAAATTTGAGCTGTGATAATCATACCACAATTCCCTTTTTATCTTAATTATAAATGGTACACACAATATATTTACATGTTTCATAACACCATCGTCTCAATGGAAGTCTACTAAATTCCCTTCATTCAAAACATTAATTTTCCTCTGAAATTTCTCACCATCAGATTGAGAATTATTTATATTTTATTAATAAATATGGGTTTTAAATCATTTGAAAAATTGTTTATGCATACCATTCCTGTATTATTCCCATGTCCATTTTTAATATATCCATGAATATAGGATCCATTTATATCTTCATTTGGGTCAGAACTCCATAATTATTCCTATAAAATGCATCTACTATAATATTTTATTTTCCTGGCTGGTAGTGTACTAAGTAATCATAATCCATTAGTATCTTGAGCCATCACCATTGTCTTATATTTATCTATTTCAATGAAATGAAATATTTATGGACTTTATGATAAGTATATTTTTCACATCATTATCCATAGAGTTAATTTTTCCATATCTTCAAAGAAAATATCATAGACTTCAACTCAAGATCTTTTGTAGAGTTGTTAAGTTCATTATTCATCAATTGCCTTGCTGAATATGAAATGACATTATAATTTTCCATTATTTCATAAACTAGTGTCCCTTATTTGATGCATCACTATATATCACATTCCCAACATTTAAAATTGTTAGATTAAAAATCATATCCTGGATAAATCTCCTCTTTTGTTCATCTAAACATTCTCCGTATTTGTTTTTCTATAAAAACATAAACCCTTACCCTATATGCTTGGTTAATGGGTTATCCAATTGGTAAAAATTATGAATTAATCACTGATAGTAACCTTCCAAACCAACAAAACATCCTACCTTACTTATGTTTGTTGTCACATGATTTTCTTTGACAACATGTTTCTTTTCTAGATCAAATGAAATTCTATTTTAGAAACAATATATCAAAGAAAAGGAACATCCTGAAGCCAGAATTCACACATAGTATGTTTCACGTATAACTCTTTTCTTCTTGGAGTCTTAAGAATGATTCAAAAGTGGTTCTCATGGTCCTCATTCATTTAAGAATACACAAAAATGTCATTAATCAATAACCCAACCAAATTATCAAGACAATCCTTGAATACTATTTTCATTGTATCAATAAAAATAGAGGGTGATTAGTCAATAAAATGTAATTACTATAAACTCCAAATTTCTATACCTTATCCAAAAATATATCTATGGAATGTATTCTTTATTTACTCGTAATTGGTGATGACTAGAATGTTGATCAATATTTGAAAAATATTACTATATATGAAGTTTATGATGAAAGTGATAAATGTGAGGAATATGATAATTTTTATTTATTTTAATATAATTGATTTCACTACAATAAATTAAAAACCTCATGGATCCAACATTCTTCATAATAAATAGAAATGGGGATCAACATTGTGAAACACTAGGGAGAATAAATATATTATTATGTAAATAATATAGTTGGTTATTTAACTCCACTAATTCTATAGTGTCAATTCTATATGTAATCTTTGATATTTGTCTTTCAAGAGGAATTAAATCAATGGAAATTTTAACTTCATTATCTAAGAAATATCCAGTTAATTCCATAGGAAATACATCATTTTATTCTTATAAAATATGTACATCATCAATTTTATGATTACCTTATTCATCCATAGAGTTTTTATTCCTTATTCCCCAAGAATAGTATTTCTTACAGATAATGGGGGAGTATCTAGACAAGAATCTGATGGTGAAGTATCATCTATAAATATAAGTACTTCTACAACTTCCTCACAAATTATAATTTCATTCATCTTTTAACAATTGTTCCACCATATTTTAAAATATAGTCCATAATGAGGATTATATAGAGGTAAACCATAGTTATGATAACAAGGTCAGTAAAGGTGTGTTTATGTGACATAATGTTAACTTCCTCACACATCATAGCTTCCATGACAATTCAATTGGGAGTTTTTAATGAAAACTCTTGTATTAAATAAAAATGTAAATTGATGATTTTATTATAAAATATAGTAGATATAAAGGAGTTTGATGATCCATAATTATGTAAATAATTGGATTAATTTAAAGATATGATTAATAAACCATCCACCACATCAATGGGTTTATTTAACTCAGCTATATTAATCACATAATCTTTTCCATATCCCCTTGGACTGTTATATGGTACATTCCCAGGATTCTTAGGTAATTTATTTTCATAAAGACCCATATCTTTACAGTTATAACACTGGAAATTATTAATTTGTTTCTACTCATAGAAATCTTGAGCTTGGTGACCCCTTTTCTCTGTACTTGTTTTAAAATCCCAATACCTTCAAACATTTCCCAACGTGCTTTGTTCCAATTTTTTCACAAGGTTTAAAATGCTGAGTTTTCTTATTTTTCTTTGATGCATTCCCATTTTCATGGTGTTTATATGGAATTTTCTTCTCTTATTTTCCTTTCAATATGTATGATTTGGATAACTCCATCTCTATTTTGATGTTTTAAAAAACTTTTTCTTCCTATGTTGAAAAATGTTTGATAGAACAATTCCCTTTGGATAGATGGCTTAATATCTTTAAACCAATTATCAATCTTACATTAAGTGTTCTATATATATTATGTAGAATACATAGTTAACCTTGTAAAAGTATCATAATAATCCATGACACTTTTTATTCATTTTTCCATATGTTAATGACCTTTATATTTTTCTCAATTTTATTTCATGAGGAAAATATTTGTTGAATAATGACTCATTAAAATATTTCTATTTCATGAGTTCAATTTCCTTTTCCTCCTTGGTATTCTAGATTAATAGCCACCATTGAAAAATAACTCCATTAAGATGTTATACCTCAAGTGTAAACTTTTACTTTTAATAGTAGGGCAAGGCCATAAATATATTTTCCAAAGACATTATCCACTACTAATCCACAATGTAATTTGATGTTCCACTAATCTGTGGGGACTTATGTCATATAAAGTGATCCAGTATAGAATAATCTAATTTTGGATTATCTTTCTATATACCTGTTTGGTTATTTTTCATAACATTATTACACTACCGTAATATAGCCATAATTTACTCTGTTTCAATACATTCTATATTGTTTCCCTCAATAGGTAAATATATACATTATCCTTGATCATTGAGACCATTATTCCATTCATACATCATTTCTAAATAATGTCATATACTGAACTAGATAATATCATTATGGAACATAATGCACCATCCCAAATCTAATTAAATACATAATATAAATGGAAAATGTATGTATATCTAATCCAATAATTGTAAACATGATTTCATTGGGATGTTATTATATACATATCCTCAATTTATATCATATTTCTATATTCTATAATATATTTTTCCAAAATATTTTTTTTGGGTTTATGCTAAACTTCATTTGATTTTAACTATAATGACTATGATAACCCTTCTCTTTTTGACATATTAATACAAGATTTAATTTCAGAAAATTACACTTAATAATACCATAACGATCAAGAAGTATTGTGTCTTTGGTAATTAGTTACATTGAACTAGAACTATAAACATGAATTACAACACAAATATTGAAATCGTCTTCAACATGATTGAGCCTATAACTACATTATTCAAAGTAGAGAATTACATATTAAAGGTTTGATCCATAAATCCCAATAAGGGAATTAATATCTCATAAAATGATTATAATAATGCATGGTCAAAAAGTTGTATCAATAATTCCTAAAGGAACATGAATAAAAATTCATGGTATAGAATGATGAACATGGCATGTGGAATGTAGCAAAAACATAAATTGTTCCATTATAAAAATTAGCCAAGGACAAACATCCAAGACTTCATGATGGAAAAAAGTCCCAAAAATGAATAAGGTACACCCCTATGAAAGCATGGAGTATCATGATACCAAACAACACCTAATGAATTAGAGTGATATATAATTTTGAGTTCACCAATCCCTTTCATTTCATTCTCATACTTAAGTGTGCCACATAGATCATAAAACATGGATTAATTCATCATCACAATCTTTTCCAAAATCAAGGAGTATTGAATAAATACATGTAATTCTTATATAAAAGTGGAATATGTTCCTAAAATCAAACACCATTGATAAGAAATGGGTAGGACATTTACAACACAATTGGTTTGGCAAGGAAAATTTTGGTGAAAATTTGGCAGCATAACGACATCACATAGAAATTCATAAAATGGTTTGATGAGATAGAAATGGGTCACTCACCATTTTTAAATAATGATGACAGTAATAGGGACTTGGAAGGACATTACCAAAAATTTATAATTATAAAAATAAGGCATATTATAATAAATAAACATTAATAGAAAGAGGAAGGAAATGATGCTTTTGAAATTTCGGTATGGTAATGGGTGTACATCGGAGGGATTAATGAGAGAGAAATAGGTATATAAAAATTTATAAAAAATAATGGATGTATTAGGGAGGGGTGAAAAAAAACCCCAACATTAGTAATTGAAAATAAAAGGTAATAAAAAGATAAATAAACTTGGATAAATATGAGGAAGGAAAGAACCCTTACTTGAATGTGTTGCGTCAAATGCATAAAAAGGGGATTCTTAAGTGTTTGGGGAACCTTGTAAGGATTCTAGAGAGGGGAGGGAAAATTAAGTAAATTATAAAAGTATTTTTAGTGAAGAGATTTGGGATCATGGGTGGTATTATATAGGAAATGATAGGGGAATTCATTAATATTTCACAAACATAGGTTTTGGACTCTATATAATAAAATATTCAAAACAAAAAAAATTACATGGTTTTTTAAATGGTTATTTATAATGTGGGGAGCTATTTATTATTTTATAAGGAAAATTTACTAACATATTAAAATATTACCCTTTCTTATGTGGAAGTGAGTCACTTTTTTGATGAAATAAATTTAAAATAATAAAATGTGTTATACATTTTTGATGATTCTAAAAGGCATTATAAAATTAATAAAATAAACATAAAATCATATAATTATAATTTGAAAACATATATGTGTTTGATGAAACCCATTATAGTTTTTATTACATCATTTTTTGTCATTACAGTGTCATATAACACCTCATATATTAATACAGAATTTAATTTTTACCGAAAAATATGAATATCACAGAAAATTATGAAAAAATAACCATTGTATAATTTTAATGTTATGATTCCAAAAATAATATTTTTTTTATCTAAATATATTTCTAAATATGTGCATTTTTTACTTTTAAAATAAGATTCAACATTTGTTGAAAAAATGTTGGTTTAGATAATTATAGTTTTAAGCCCTTATAAAATGTACATTTCACATCCTAAAAATTATATGACCATTTATGATGAATAAAAAATATTTAATGATAAAGATTAATGAAAATACTAATTATTTAATAAAATACATTATTTCATTATATTAAATCACTTAATTGAATTTGAATATTACCCAAAAATACAATTTGGGTTTAAGTGAATCAAAATCAAAATAAAAATCATTTATAAAGTAAAAAATGAAAATGAAAAAAAATAATTATTATATAAAAAATAAATATTCTTATTAATAGTTTCATGATGCATATCCCTTTATTACACTAGTGTACACCCTAATAGTATGGTGCGTGATAGTGTGAATTTCATCAGGTTTTTCGGTGAACATAGTATGGGATGCGATCCTGATGAGCCTATACTTCTTCCATAAATGTTTTTTATCATGCTCAATTTGTTGGATCTCTGCATGGGATTGGTCATGGAATAAATCCTTGATATTCCATCTCCCTCAGAATCTCTAATAAATGGGCTTTATAGGGCATGAATCTACAGGTTGGGCTCATCACTTCCTTTATCTAGGTCAATTGGTTTTTTAACAGCCTTATATTTTTACTAATCATGTAATTATTGCTCAATGGATATATAAACAATAGTAATATTATTAACGGTTTTTAAATTCAATGATATAACCCAAGAAGGGAATTTTTTTCAATAGCCATATAACATTATAAGTTATTTCATTAAATGACAAAGGGAAACTTCAATTATAATAGTTTGGTACATTACAATCTTCCCCCCTTAGAAAATTTCCTTATAAAAATTTTCATTTCCCATATTAAAATAGTTGGGGGAAATTATGCCTCACCATCTACTCATGTTCCCACATCGCTTCTTCAAAACTGTGGTTTCCTCAAAACACGTTGACAAGGTGCATTGTCTTATTCTGTTGAACTTTTTCTCTATGATAGAAGTTATTCACTGGCTGCAACACATATAAATGAACATTTTCTAATGGTACCACCTCTAGATTGAGTATATGTGAGGGTTTACGTATGTACATCCTCAAGAATGATACATGGGATACATCCTAGTGTCATGATAGGTTAGGTGGGAGTACTAGTAGACAGGTCACTGCTCTGATGTGATTAAATATCTCAATGTGGACGATGTATCTTGGGATAAGTTTTCACTTATTCCGAAATATCATCACTTTCATACATGGAGATATATGGAGGAATATCATATATCCAACATCAAACTCTATGTGTCATCGATGATTTCCATCATATCACTTTTTTCAAATTTGAACCGCCTTGATGCATTGTTGAATGGTCTTATCCTTTCACACCATTTGCACGACCATTTTAGGAATTATCTGCTTTTGTTCCCCAACGTCATCCTAGAATGCAGGTTTCTTTCAAATCTTCCAATAAAGGTCATCATAGGGATCTATTAGGTTACTTGAGTGGAATCTATTGTTGTAGGAGAACATGACTAAAGGAATCTATGGATCACATATTCTTTTGATGTAAATTGAGTATTCTCTAAACATTTCTCCAAGTGTCTGGATAGATTGGTTTGATTGGAAACCTGTTGGATGATGATATGTTGTGTTGATGATCAAATCAGTTTTTAGATTATGCTAAATACTTTTCAACAACGTGGAGGTGAATCTGGTAACTGTACCATATATAATCAATAGTGGTAATCCATATATCCTAACTAGTTTGCTAATAAATATCCATGCATGTAGATCTAGTGATAATTCCTCTCGCATCATAATGAATCGTGCAATATTTTTAAGACGATCCACCACTACCGATATATAATTATTTCCATTCAACATTAAATTGATAACATAAGAAATATTTTGATGTATATTTTGTGATATCCTTCTTCATATTTCCCTATAAATAGTATTCTCGGAGATCTCGATACATATTTGTGCTTCCTAGGTGGATAGAGAAAGTTGGGTTTTGTGCATCATCCAAAAACTCCTTCTTTAACTCAGGATTTGATGGTACATATAGTCTTGACCCAAATATCACAATACCTTCATCATTAACATTGAATGTTGTGGATTTACCTTTCCCTGTAGCTTCCACATTCCTCTGAATTCTCATGTTATATCTTTGAGAATCCTTTAAACTCTATAGAAGAGGTAATTGAAAAATAATTTATAAAAGGATTGATGATGATCCTTATCTTTATGATTCCCTTTCCTATCCATTCCAATTATAATAAGATCAGGTCCTTCACAATTCTCATCAATGAAATAACTGATAAAACTTTTCTTCTTATAGCATATTAAACTTTTTTTCATTTCCCAACATGGTAGTGAATTGAGCATTCATATTCTTTTATTATCTCAAACCATCTTTATTAGCGCATGTTCATCTCTTTCGGTGTGAATATATACTTGCGACTTTTGGGATCTGTATATATTTCACACATCTACCCGAAGGGATAATTCAACCGAATTTTTTGTGTATAAATCAATATAGAAGACTCTAGATAATGTGTTGTGTAGATTTATTCACTAACATTAAACATCATTGAATAATAGGTAATGAATTCATCATTTTTCATCAACACACAACCTAGGCCTTCTTTGAAGCATCAATGAATACCACGAAAATCTCTCCCCTTATGGGTAGTGTGAGAACTTGCATAGTGAAAAGCCTCTTTTTCAACACATGGAATATTTCTTCATATTCTTAATTCTATGAAAACATGACTCCCTTCTAATTTACTTTGGTGATAGGGTTTTCCAATCATGAAAAATTTTGCATGAATCAGTGATAATACCTAGCTTACCCAAGGAAACTACATATATTTTTCCCAGATTTTTTCCTTGACCATCCTTCAATTTCTTTTCTTTTCAAATGGTCTACAAATATCTCATTACCTATGATGATATTCCCCAAGAAAAAGACATACATTAACCAGAACTCAAAATTGTTTTACTTGAAATAAATATTTTCCTTTCGCAAGGTCTTTAGCGCAGTACTCAAATTCTACTCATGCTCCACATTTAATTTTGTATATATTATACTATCATCTATAAATACTACTAAACAATTTTCAGGTGATCTCTAAAGACTTTATTAATCAATTCCATGAATATTTATTGATTATTAGAGAGTCTTAATGGAATTTCTATGAAATCATAATGTCGTTACATTGTATGAAAATCATTCTTGTTGATATCCTCCTTCTTCACCCTAACTTGGTAACATCCCGACCACAGATTCACCTTGGAAAAGTATTTTTCTCCATGTAGTTGATCGAACAAGTCATCAATTCAAAGAAGATGATACTTTTTCTTTATTGTGATCTTTTTGAGATCACGATAATAAATGTAATGGAACATTGACCCATCCTTCTTCTTAACGATGTGGAAATTTTCACCCCATGGTGAAGCAATTGTTTGTATGAAACCATTATCTAGATTCACCTGTAGTTGTTTCTTTTGCACCTTATGTTCCAAAAAAACCATTCTATATAGTTTTTTTGATAATGGTGACACACTAGGTATAAGATTGATTTAAAATTAAACATCTTGGCTAAAATGAAGGTACATAAATTCCACGAGAAACACATCAGCATATTCCCTCAAAATGGTCATGACTTCAGCGATGATTCTTTCCTTAGAATCAATCATTAGACTGAGATATACTTTCTTATAGGGATATAATATCCATTCATGATATTATGGTTCTAAAGAAAATACATTCTCCTATTTTAATAAGTATATAATTGTAAGTCGATTCACAATATAGAGATTGATATATTTTTTATGTGGAAATTTATGCTTTCTCTATATAAAGAATTCATATCCATGCATTAAACTGCATCACATTCCAAAAAAAAGAGTATGATATATTTTTCCAAGTAGTTGCTCCCAAAAACTGTGATAGGTAATGAGTTATATACATGGGTTGCAATAATTTATTCATTTTTCTACTTCACCAATAATTACACTTCCATAATTTGTGACAGTCATTAGTAGTTCTACTAAATCTTCTTGATATGAAGGGATTCATTGAACTAAAATAAAAAATTACGTTTTATATTCATGAATAATTTACTAGTGTTCATATCCCCACCTCATTCTCAGGATCCACTTCAGTAGTTGTGATGGAAAAATCCCTTCAATGTGGACTTAGAGGTTTTTGGTTGTCTCTTAAAGCCCTAGTCATAGTGAATTTGTTTGTAAAATGTCCTAGTTACTTTGAATTATAGTAATGAAAAATAGGATGAGATTTCACTGGGGAAATCCCTTCTTCTATTGTTGTAGTAGGGTTTTCCTATTGGAAATTATGGGAAATTTTCCCTTACTTCCCGATCCTAAATCATTTCCTTGTACCCTTCATGAAATTTATAGGAATCTTAATTACACACCTTTTGAAGGTGTGATTTAGAAATTTCTTCTCACTATTAGATATCTCTATCAGATAGCAATAATTAATCTCCACTTTTTACTTTTTATTCCCATGATCCCCCTCATATTCTTCGATCGTCATTTCATCTTCTCGGGAACACTTTACAATTTTCTCATAGATATCAATGTCACAGATCTCAATAGATTTCCAGAGGCTTGGTTTTATCACACTAAAGAAGTGATCAACCTTGCACTTGGGGGTAATGAAAATGTTGGAGGTGTATCATGAATGACTTGTGATTTTTTCCTCATAAACCCTGATAGATTCACCATATTTTTTTGAGGTAATGTAAATCCATTTCCAATTAAAATCATAGGGTGAGAGGATAGTATTTATCAAAAAACACTTTCTGGAAATCATTCCATCCCATAGCCTAGATCTCCTCCACATGATTTCTATTTTTGAGCAATGTTCACCACTGATCAGATTCACCCTCTATACGATAAATAGACAAAAATAACCTTGTCTTGTTCAGATCATTAAAGGATGGGGAAGATCTTCTCAATAGATTTTATCTATTGTTCTGCAGTTAAGGGATCAATTGATCTATTGAATGTAAGAGGACTTTGTCACATGAAGCTCTCTATTACAGCTGGTTATCTTTTTGGGGTATCCAGATTCTCTTACTAATCTAGGTTTCTATTCAGATCTTGAGTAAGCTAAGATTGTATCACCCTGAAGTACCTGATTCATATTCCCATCAGGTTGGGAATCCTGTTGGGGAAGTCATCGCATTGCCCTTTATGATGATTGTTTACCTGATTCCTATTATTTCCAGCCATTGGATAGAATAATATGAAAATATTTCATGAGGATTTTCAGTCTATTAAACACATAAATGATAATCCAATGACATTAAAGGGTTAAATTATAAACTAAATGTATTTATTTAAATAATTAATTTCTAGGCTTCAATATATGTCATCCATGATCTATTTCATAGAATATATTCTTATCTTCTTTTTATTCTACCATTAATAATGGTTCATAATAAGCTTATTAATTTTCAAATGAATATCCCCTAGGAGAGTCAAACCAGGAGTGCAGTAAGGCTAGTTGTGGTGTTCATGGTTACCCTGAGTAAAACCCGGGATACGTTGTCAGAGTTCTGACCCCTAGGTATATAAGTTCTAGAAACATGTCCACTTGTAGTACCTAGAAAGGGGTGTATTTTCTTGATAAAACAGTTACTCTATACTCAATAAAATTTTAAGGATTTATTCCTATACAAAGTCTTATCTATAACACTATTGAAATAGTTTTCTAATACTAATCCCTATAATTACAAAAGTTTTCCTTTGATACCGACAATAAAATTACTTATCATTAGTAAACATTAATACATGATTTAATTACATAAAATACACATAATAAAACCTGAAATATCGATAATTATAGTGTATTTTGGAATTAGGTAAACTTAATTACAATTGTAAACATGAATTACATCATTTTTATTGAAAAACTCTTTAACAATCTTGAGTATAAAACTACATTGGATAACCTGGGGAAATACATAAGAAAAAGTTGATCCATAAAGACTAGTAAGGGAATAAACATAGAATAACATGAAGATAATAATAAATTTTATACAAGTAAGATCAATTATATATAAATTAACATGAATAATAAGGCATGATATAGCACAATATATATAACATGGGAAATTGGGAAACAACATAAAACACTACATCATAAGAAGATGTCATGGATAAACTGCAAAATAATCACAGTGAAAAAGTTACCATGATCAATGAGTGCGGAATAAATACATTTAAATCACCTATAAAATAGAATATATGAATAAAATTGAAATCCATTGATATGAAATGGGTATGACAATCATTACACAATTGGTTTGGCATGAAAATCGAGGTGAAAATTCTGCAGCATAACAACATCACTTAAAAAATTCATAAAAAAGGATCATGAGAGAGAAATGGGTATCTCATAATATGAACATGATGTTTATAGCAATAGATACATGAAATTCAATGTCAAAACATTCAGAATTAAAAAAATATATGATAAAATAATAAATAATCATTAAAAAAGAGAAAGGAAATGATGCTTATAAAATTTTCTCATGGTAACTGGTGTACATTGGATGGATTAATGAGAGAGAAAGAGGTATCTCATCATTTATAAAAAAATTTATGATATGGGTTTTGTAGGTGATATAACATACCCCATCATTAGTAATTTAATATAAAAGGGCATAACAAGATAAAGAAATTTGGATAATGATGACAAATGAAAGAACCCTTACTTGAATGTGTGGCTACAAAAGCTTGAAAGGGGGCGTCTTGAGAGCTTGGGGAACCTTAAAAGGATTATAGAGAGGTCATGGAAGAGTAGGGACCTGATATGATTATTTTTAGTGAAGAGAAGTGGGATCTTGGGTGGGTTTATATATGAAATGAGAGGGGAATTCTTTAATATTTAACAAACATAAGTTTAGGACTCTATATAATAAAATATTTAAAACAAAAAACATTACCATGGTTTTACATGGTTTTAACAAAGGGTGCTTTTTTTATTTTATTAGAAAATGGGCTGAACATATTAATATATTACACTTTCTTATGTGGAGGTTAGTAACTCTTTTAATGAAATTAATTTAAAACACAAAATATATTATATATTTTTGAAGATTTATAAAGACATTATAAATTTAATAAAATAAACAGAAAATCACATTATTTTAAGGATAAAACATATATTTGGATGAGGATATCCATTATAGTATTGGTTACATAATTTATCGGTCATAACCAAGTCATAAAAAACATCTTATATTTATATTGTATTTAATTTTTACACAAAAATTCGACCCTCATAAAATAATGAAAAATTCACCATTGAATAATTTAGACATTATGATTCCAAAAATAAAATATACATAATCTAAATAATTTTTCCATAAGGTCATTTATTTTAAAAATAATATTCTACATTTATGGAAAAAATGATTGTTTTTGACAATAATAGTTTTTGAACAATTTTAAAAAGTACATGTCACTTCATAAAAATTATATGACCATTTATAATTAATAAAACTTATTTAATGATAATATTATAATAAAATACTATTTATTCCTAAAATTCATGAATTCATCAAAATAAGTCCCTTAATTAAAGTTTAATATTACTAAAAAAGTTCAATTTTTATTTAATTGAATAAAAATCCAAATCATTAATAAAGTAAAAATATGAAAATAAATTTATTATTCATTAAAACAGATAAATTCATTCAATTAATTTCTTGATACATATCCCTTTATTACATAGGTGTGCACCATAAGTGTAATGTTCATGTCAGTGATACTATCAAAGGGTTGTTCGGTGAAATGGTTTGGGTCGTGATCTCAATGATCTTGAACTTCTCCAATAAATTGTTTTGTTCATTATTTTGTTATTGAACCTCAAAATTGTATTGGTCAAGGGAAATGAAAATATATTCTATCTCCCTCATAAGCTTTAATAAATGATATTCATATGGAATGATTGTACTATTTGAGGCCATCACTTCCTTTATTTGAGTCAATTGGGTTTGTTAAAAGCCCTATATTTATATTAATCATGTGATCACTATAAAAAAACTATATTTACTAAGGTAAAATTCTTAATGGTATTTTAAATCCAAATATATAAAAATGTAAGTACTTGTGTTTTCTATAACCAAATTACATTATAAGATATTTAATTAAATCTAAAATGGGAAACTTCATTTATAACGGTTTAGGTTGTTATAATCACCCTAACCCCAGAATCCCAGAGTCAGTGCATTAATTTATTTCACCGGCATGATTATATGGAATAAAATCTAGAAGGACTGGCCAATTTATCATTTTTGGGAAAATATATATATACATGAAACTCATTTTACATGGGGAATAGGAAATAAATAATAGTATATAACAAAAGATAATAAATTATACTTGAAAACTCATTCCAAGATCACATATTCATAACATGAGTAAAGGATGACAAATAAGGGTGAGCTCAAATGCTTTGTAAGGGCTATGTATAATGGAATATAACATTAATCAATATGCATAATTAACATGTAAATATTGATAACTTAACACACATTCTATTTAAACAATTAGATAAGGAAAAATAATATAGAATGGTAAATAATAGAAACACATGCCATTTCATCAATAAACTGAGAATGAAATAAATCGATGGATAATTTCAAAACAAAAATATCATTGATGAATACTAATTAAAACAAAATTCTCAATGAATAAAATTCTTCATTATTGATTACATGTCTGAGGCACATGAAAAACTATACTATCAAGACCTTTCATAATATATTTTAAAACTAAAGGTGGAAACAAATTTAATTTTACCAAATTATTTATATAATGATACAATATCGATGCATCAATGAGATATATAAAGTCTAATTACCACCCATCACTTCCAGTCAAAGTAATTCATCATATATGGAATAATCAATTTAATTCATTGACAATATTCCTTAACAAATATATGTATTGAGTAAAGTATATGAATTCATCAATATTTTCATTATTAATCAAATTACTATCAAGGTAAACACCATATGAAAAAAATGTTAAATAGGTTAGGAAATAATCATATCCATCAGCCAATAATAAAGATATTTAAGTGGAATAAAATTTATAAAGAAAACATATTACAATAAAGTTATTATTTTAGGGGAATGTTAAAAATCACAATAGAAAGTTATATTTCACAGTGACATTTATCACATGGTAATTTTCAAATAAAACCTAAATGGATGATAAAATTAAATGTAAATATTAAAATACCATAAATCAAGAGATATTAATGATATTAAATTACTTAGGTGTAGTATATGCACTACATTAATGTAAATTGGTTTATAATAACAAATAATTCTCAATGGAATGTAAATTGAAAGGAAATCCATTACCACTTGGTATCCTTTGAAACATAATACCCATGGAAGAAAAACAATTCAAATGAAAAATTAAATTCCATTAATGTAAATGTATTAATGATATAAAATACATTATGTGTAGTATATAAATTAAAAAATATATATAACTCTTGAATAAAGAATATTTGTCATGGTTGTAAAAGTGAGACAACAATTCCTTCACTAATGCTCCCTTTTGGCTGAACACCATTTATCCTCATGTATAATGGTTATAATAAAGATATTAACTTATACCTGATCCAAATTAATATTTATGATATCATGTATTATCCTTTTATAGTAAACTGTTACCCATTTATTTATAATGTTTTATTATTATCATCATTTTGGGTAATAACCATATTTATTATTTTTTTGACATGTTATTTCTTGTTCCTCTTACTTATATCATCATTCAATCATTTCAAAAATACAATACCTGATTTAAAAATCAAATATAATTATTATAAATTCATTTAAGAAAATATTTAAAATTCGGTGATGGAAATTAAATAAACCATTTATTGAGACAGTAGGTTGCACATATGCTTGAACATTGTTTCTATTTTCATGTCCTATTGAAAGAATGAAAATAAAATGATATATATATATATATATATTTATTATATATAAAGTATCATATATATATATATATATAATACTTTTACTAAATCCATTCTTAATACATTCTGAGCAACATTTGAATGAATCGAATCGCATTGCAAGGCCATTGTCCATCATACACACGAAGGAAATTATCATATTCCCACAAAATGAGAAGCATGAAGTTATGTGTTATATAATAAGTGAATAAGAATAAATACATTATAAATATTCTATATATCATATATAAACTATAAAATCATAATTATTCTGAAACTTCAATATTGGTAATGGAAGAATTAATGACATCAGTTCGCGAGGCGGTAGTCCTCCCTACACATGAACGATGGTTATGAAACCCAATTGGTTGAAAAGTGTGTAGTTGAAGGTAATACCCTTATAATAACAACAGAAATACTATTTAATAATATTATTAAAATATATAATCAATATGTAATAATAATTTAAGGGTTGGATAAAGAAATAAATAATGTTCTCATTGATGAACGTTAACTATTCTTCGTGTAACTCCTTTTGGTTTATAATAAAATACTTACTAGGTTTTATTTCTATATAAAATATTATTGGTTGCGGGGATTTTGGGAGTTTATTTAGGAAGTTTTTGGGTGAGGAAAATGTATTGGAAGGTGTGAATAACTGGAGGGGGTATGAGTTCACTTTTATAGTGGAGGAGGAGTGGTATTCATGTCGAATACCAAAATGCAAACACTATTGGGAGATCCCTTACATCATGCGCCTCCAATAAAAAAATATATATGATAAAATATGGTATATGGTAAAAAGATTCATTAAATGGGTTGTGTACATTTTCTAGGTCATATGTCCCATTAATTTTATCCATTTTTTCAAATTCAACTTATAAGAGTGATATAATTTAATTTTAAATGAATCCCATAGATGGGATGCGATATCATGTTTTTAAAGTGAAAATGATCATAAGATTACTAATTTTTTATATGTAAATTCAATATTAAAATAATTTCAATGACCTAAATTGAATTAATATGTTTATAATTGATCTAATTTGACTTTAAACCCAATTAAAAATATAATTTAACAATATAAATTATTTAGACAAAATGTTAGTTTTCAATTAAAATTGAGTATTTTTCATTATTCTTCAAAAAATTAATCTTATTCAATAAAAATACCAAATATTCCACCAAATATAATTTTCACATCCCAAATTAAAGAAAGAAGTTAATATTTTAAAATTAAATATATAAGTGTGTTTAAATTTATGTTAAAAACAGCATCAATGTTAATAGGAATCAAATCTGCCTTTAAAAAATACCACATTTTATAGTTAAAAATTTGGATTTGTTATTATATTTTATTTATAATATTTATTAGATGAATTTAAAAAATAGTTATTGAATAAATAATATATTTGTATTCGTATAATTAAATACAATCACCCAATAATATTAATTAATTTAGATTATTAAGATAAAACACACTTGGTGCATAAACATTAATTTATTTTATAAAAACATTTCCATTATATATAATTGGTTATATAATTATTATCCAATGAATTCAACCATATAAATTCATAAGTTAATTAATCAAACATAAAAATAAAAATTTAACAACCGTGAGATATTTTTCATTTCAAATAATAATAATAATAGTATGTTGTAAAACATATACTTTTGTGGAACACAAGCCATTGAAGAAAGTCATTGTTGTTTGTAATATAATCTAAAATTAGTGTTTAATGTATTTTAAGATATATCAAAATAAATAAATTATTTATAAAAATAAAATATTGGGATGTATTGTTGTGTAAAATTTCTATTTTAATTATCTGATTTATGGCTTGATTCAATTTTTTTAACAAATTCAAATGCTAACATACTATATGAATACATTATAAATCTGCTGGATATCATATTTTCTAAAATGTAAAATATGTTACATATTCATTTGAAGAATAAAAGTAAATACATATATATATATATATATTGATGGAAAATATGTTCCAGATACTCTCTGAAATTGGAAATTATGTTATGTATTTTGAAATTCATTTTTTTCTAAGAATAAAATTCCACAAATTGTACTGGAATAGGAAAAATAAGATTCATATCAATTTTTCCTATAGAAAAACTTATTCCAGAATAATATTTTTTATTTTGGAATGAAAATTTAAACTAATATTGTTGACTTGTGTAACAATATCTTATATATATATTAAATTTGTTTTTTCAAAATTTATGTCATATATTTTTTCTATAAATTTTAGTTTTTGAAATTAAATCTATAAAATTTATAATTAGAATTATATTAATATTTATTTTCATGTATATTAAATTTTATTTGTTGAGATTATTTTTATTTATTATTTATACACTTATTAGGTATTCATTTATATAGTTGTATGCACAATTTCAAAAATAAATTAATAAGGATTTTAAATATCTTAATTCATGGAAATTTATTTGAAGACTACATTATAAGAAATACAAATAATTCACTGGCAATTTTTCAAAAGTATTTTTTTATTATTTTGGTCTAGGGGTTTATGACTATTTTAAATTTCTAGAAAATGACTTTTGCTAAATTCATAGAGTTTCAATGAAACAATAATTTCCCATCACAAAATTATTTAATTAATCAAATTGAGATATCTATGAATATTAATTTAGAAACTATAATCAATATATTGGTGTCATACACATATGATATATTTGAATAGTAAAAAACATTACTATAATCACTACTACTGTAATTTTTTTATAAGACCTAAAAGTGTTGAAATGCACTTCCAAAGTGATCGATCTGTTTAACATTTACGAATTTGATATTTTAATTATATTTTTTGTTTTTTTTAAATTATTTTTTTATGGTTTGTGTGTGAATTATTTGTGGTTTGTGATTTTTCGAGTAAAAAAAAGACATTATCTTGATATACCTCCCTAAAACGTATGATGTTATAGGGTTGTGTCTCCACTTGTAATGTCAGGGTTTATTTTGGTTACACCTCAACAATAAATGGAAAGTTTTAATTTTGTTGTTACACCATAAAAATATTTAGTTTTTAGTGTGTTATAAAACCCTAGGATTTTAAATATATTTTATTGAAATAAATTTGAAATATTTGATAGCATCCATTACATGAAATCGTAATTCTAAACATACAATGATATGTTAGGGACATTATAACCTAACATTAGATATACATGTAAGAATAGGATTAATCACATTATTAAATATGTATTAAAATATATTCCTTAATTCAAATTTATTTATTATTGACTATGAAATAATAATTAAATTTTAATGAAAATATTTCATTATTAAAAGACCTATTTTTAAGAGAAACTTATTTTTATTGGTTTTAATAGTTTTTATATAAAGAAATATTTAAATATTATAATATAAATTTAATGAAGTTTATTTTAAATTTATACAAAATCATACATAAATTATTAATATAATGGTTATAAATGAATATAAAATCATTCGAATGTAAAAATGAGTTGTTTTTTATAAAACATCTTTAATGTGGGAAATTTGTTTTTTCAAAATAATTTAAAAATAATTATTGATTAATGATGTTAACAAAATTTATAAAATATATGTCCACTAAAATATTTTAGAATTTATGTACGATTTTTTACAAGGTATGTAATAAAATAAAACGTAGTTTTATTTATTAAAATGTATTTCCCTAGAAATATAGTTTTTATTAGGATTTTCCTATTTATTATAAAATATATTTCTACAAAATATATAAATTGAATTTTATATAAGGCGTTCCAAATTTGTAATCACCCTTCAAATTTTTTTTAATGATTCTAATTTCTTTTTTTATAATGAAAAGTAAAAGAACATTAAAAATTATTACGTGTAAGGTTAAAATGGATTTTGGGGGGCTAAACTAAGAGATAAAGGTGGAAATTACATATTAACATCTAAAAAAATTATTATTTGAATATATTTGTACATTATATTATCATACCGTAGATTTATTATATATTTGTTCTACTTTATCAATAAAGTGAATTTATAATATTGAAATATTTTTGGTAGTTCCATGTGTATCCCTCCGCTCACATATAATAGGGAACCTCATCCCCTCCTTTATTAACAAACTCTAAGCACTCAGGGTCAAAAAATCCATCCCCAAAATCCTTCAAATATTATTTTCCATTGTTATTGGGCTTATTTTTTTCCTTAATACATTCCTAATAAAGATTAAGGTGTAATACAAAAGAGGGATTTCATGTAAGAGGTAATTGTATCACCCAACCCTTTTAAAGATTATTTCTTCTTATATTTCTTCAAAATATATTGTATCCATCCTTATATGACGACTCTTAAGTCATCCATGTTCTATTATTTTATTATAATTTTGGTACAATAATTTTCCACATCATTTTAATAAGATAGAAAATGAATGTTTCATGTGTGTGTATGTGTGGAACACCACCTCCACGTTGCGAGATAATTAATTTTCCACAACCACCTCACATTATTGGTTATAATTATATATTTAATAAATATTTATTATATATATGTTATATTTATGATTTTATAATGATAAAATATTATATATATTTTCTGGTTATGTTCTTTTGAAAAGAAAAATAGCATTCATCTTCATGTATAGACTATCGTCTCCATGAATGATATAGCTCATTTTATAACTCATTAATTTATCAATGATTATAAATATTTCTTTAATGAATATATATGATATTAGTATCATTATTAAAAATATGGATATGATGTAATCATGATAAATATAACAGAACCATAACTTTCAAACTAAAACATATATAAAAATGACATAGTTAACAATTGAAATAATGATGATACCGATAAAATTTTAATCAATGGGTGGTAAGATGCTATAAGAAAACATGGAATATTTTACTACAATGAATATGTTCCCATGTTATAGATAATATATTCCTATGACTTTATCCATTTAATACGTTTATGATATTTAAAAAAAATACAATTTGATCTCTAGGTATATTGGACCCTTTGATATTTTATCCCCATATGGATGATAACATATCTCTTAATGATTCCACCAAACCTATCTCATTTTTATGATGTGTTCCATGTATTTTATTTGAGTATGTAAATAATAAATCCTTAAAATTTATTGACCATAGATATTATACAGTTTTAATATGATCATTCTTATGAGTAACAATATATGGATATTCTAGACTGTAGAGTGAAAGTGTTACAAAACATGACAAGACACCTTATCCATGTTTTGTGGTGAACCCATAAATTTTAAGAAGCGTCATAGGAACTCAAGGATGAAATTAAGGAGAAGTATCTTCATTTTTTATCAATTTGATAACATTTTAGTGGTTAAATATATTGAATTGGGTATAATGTTACATCCTATGATTTTATATGTATTCCTTTGAAAAAAATTTGAAGTATTTGAAAGGTTTATTTACAAGCTAGGTCATGTCTATGTGAACCACAATATATTATTGAATCTCAAACTAATCCATTAGATTGGTTGGTATAAATAGGGTAACCCAAATTATGAAATATATGTAGATATTTTTTTCTAATGAAAATTTATTAACTAATTCCAAAAAATAATCATTAAATTTTAATAAAATCGTATCACGAATAAAAGACCAAATTTTCTAAAGAAATTAATTCTTCTAAGTGTTGTTATGTTTTATATAAAATTTATATTTATCTAAATTAAAAGGTTATTATGATTAAATTTATGATTAATGTATGAATAATAATTAATAATGTTTTTATATAATGGTTAGGAATGAAAATAGAATCATTTTAAGGTAATTTTTTTTTCAAAATGAAACTGTTTTTATTCACATAATGTGTTGTTTTATTAATAAATTAAATGAATAATTAGTGATTCATGATGTTAATAAAATGGGTAGATTATATATTCAATCAAATATTATATTATTCATCTAATAGTTTTTATGAGGAAAATTGATTTAAAAGTATGTTTAATTGAAAAATGTTTTTAAATGGTTTTCAATGCCTCTGGTGTCTTATTTGTAAAATTAAATTGTGCCACTTGTAGAAATTTTATTAAAAAAGTTATTCTATATAATTAATAATTATATAATCATTTAGTTGTGAGTACACATTTATTTTTTGGTCATTATGAATAGTAAAAATAGAAGAAAACAAATTTACCACATTTAAGGTTGAAACGAGTTTACTGGGTTGGTTAACTAGGGAATAATGGTAAACAAAACCTCATAAAATTAACTAAATACTATTTTTTGAAGACATTTAAACCTTAAATTACCATAACTTCAAACTCTAGTTCATTTTTTCACTTTCTAAATAATGTGACATTATTATATTTAAATCATTTAGGCAATTCCATGTGTGTCCCTACCCTCATATATAAAAGAAAAAATATTCCCTTACATTATTCCGAAAAATTGAGCACCATATCTTGGAATATACCAATAAAAAATTATCCTAGATTCCTTCAATTTGTTTTTGAGATTCTTTTCCGACCCTCAGACCATCATAAAAAGTCTTATTGTGTATTCCAGTAGTGGTATTTAAAATAATATGAAATCATCATAAATGACCCTTTCAATTTTTATTCATCAAATAATACAAATAAATCTATTGTTTCCATCCTTAAATATTGACTTGTTAGAAATAAAAATCGATTCTATTAGATTTTTTTATAGTAACTATGTTGAAAATATGTATATTCAATCATATTATTTTTTGCGATAAGATTATTCTTGGATTTATTGACAAAGAATCATTGGTTGTTATGTTCGATAAGTTATCAATTAAAAAGAGAAAATTTTATTTGGAAGAAATAAATATTTTGAAGGTATTCTATAATAAGCATACTTGTTCAAGAGAAATGCCTCAGATATTATAAATGAATCATTAAAAATAGAATATGAGGACCAAGCTAAAGAAGAAATAATGTCATCATGTTGTGATGAAGATTCCAAACATGAGAATCACTATGTCATTGTTATGGGCATTGGGAATATGAAGAATAATATTGGTGTGAACATGCTATAGAAAATTTAATGTAGAATAAGGAAATGGAAATAATGGGAACTGGAAAGGTAATCATCCATGGTTGTCCCCATGGTTATATTCCGTTACATGTGTTTAAAATAATCAAGGTCAATATGGTCATGGGGAAGATCATTATTGAGAATTGAGAATGATAACATGACATGTTCAATGCTATAGAACTCAAAGTGGTGTGATATGTGGTGTTCCTGAGACAATTGGGGACATGCAGTCTATGATGTTGTCATAGTTGTTCAGAAATAGTAACATCAAAATGAAAAATGCAAAATACCCCACACGAGGAATACCACATCACAGTTCGCAATTTGTTAAATTCAAAATGGGGAATTTTTTTCACCATGACATAGGGTAGTATGTTTTATATATGTATATTTGTAAGAAAAAATTTTCAATAATAGGCAACCATGTCATAGAGCTCAAAATGATAGATTACAAATAGAAAAAGGTTTCTCATCACACTGTGGTGAAGGGAGTGATGATGGGTCATAGACAAATATCAAGAGAGTTAATTATAAGGATTAAATAATCGATCTCTAATGCATCCATAATTAGGTTTATTAGGTTTGTAACATGATTCCAACATGATTTTATGATGTTTGTGGGGATAAAAATGGCAAATTAATTGATGAATTAATTGATGTTGTTGGAAGAGAGAAGTAGATTCTAAATCTGTTAATTTTTAGACTCTTTTGAATATAATATGGATTTTCATGGGTGTTGTGGTCCTTTTTATTTCCCATAATATTTATTATATGTGTCCAAGGAATGGCTGTTTTACCTCTCGATTTCAAGAATATAGATCATCAGAAATCAGTCGGTATAGGGAGAGACAAAAAATCATTTGATATCTGAACTCAAATATGGGAAAATGTTTCTATTCCAGGGGATGTAAGGAATAATAAGATCATCACAACCATTTATGATAATGGAATTGTAGAATAGGATTAATTTTTTACAATGGTTATTAGAATAATAGTTCCAGTGACATTGTAGATAAAATAACGTGTTGTGATGAGGTGTAATTATCAAAATTTTGAAGTATGAATAAGATTACTTCAATGGAACACATCTACAATTAGTGAAACCAAAGAAACTATACTGTTGAATGGTCCTTCTTGTATATAAACTGTTTTTAGATCCTACCTCATTATAGGGTGAAAAATAATAGGATTAATGCAATGAGTTAGGAGTGACCCTATGGAAATAGAGAATCAATGAGAAAATTGTTAAGGATTTTAACATAGTTAAGGAGTGAACTATATTGAACCATTTGTGAAGAGTAGTGCAATTTATAGTGAATTAGTTCAAGAAACAATGTTGATTAATACTCCTTGTATGTATCCTATGGATGAGAACCTGGTAAATTCATTCCTCCCTATATAGTCTTTCCATATATAAAAAATTCAATCAACCTGTATAATATATGGTAAAAGAGAATATGAAAAGACCCATCATGATTCAAGTTTAAGATCCTAGTGAAAATTTGACACATTAAAAGGAATTATTATTAATTTTCATCATATTTCCATACTTTGATTCACCCCCTAGAGTTAATCTCACATAAATCTTTTACTGGGGGAAAAATGTAGTATCATAGAGATGTATATCATTATTTTATTCTTTTTATGTCTCTAATGTGATCCAATGTCATTGAATAGAAATGGAATCCACAGTGAAGGCTCCATTTATTAATTGAAATAGTTTCAAATATTTTAAAATGGATTTCATTTCATATATAGAATATATGGATGGTATTCATATTTTTTTCTCTATATATTATGCCAAGAATAGATAAGAGGACGGTAGAACTCTATGGAATGAACTCTTAGTAATGGCTTCTGCCATCAAATACCCTTGGCCTATCCTAGGTGATTTTAATGTTTTTCTTTACCCTAGTGAAAAAATCGGCCCAATGCACTATCACATTTCGTCTAGATAATTTTGGACTGATTTTGAAGATATTAATTTGATTGAAGTCAATCATACGGGTGCTAAGTTCACTTGGTACCGACGACATTACAATAGGACCATGGCTAGTAAACATGACAGGGATTTCGTGAGCTTCCCTGGTTTGGATGCTTGGGATTCTATTTCCTGTATTATGTTACCCAAATTAAATTTGAACCATCCCCCAATTCTTATGAATCTTCTATCTAAACGATATTAACCCAGTATTCCATTCACGTTTAATAATGCTTGTTCTACGGATCTAGACTATTCTACTCTCATCAAAAAATGTTAGGGTTCTAGGAATCACCACTCTGATGCCTTTGCATGTGTCATCAAACTCAAACACCTCAAAAAAGTCTCAAAAGTTGGTGTGGGGATAATTCTATGAAAACTGAAAAGGACATTGCCACTCTGGAAGCTGAACTCAATCTCATTAAAAACACCACTACTAATGCTGACTTTTCATTAGATCCCCAGAGTGAAGTCAACATCTCCTAGAAACTTAATTCTCATCTTGTACTCAAAGATAAAATCCGCAAGCAAATACTCAAACAGATATGGCTTGTTGATGGGGAAATAATTTCCAATTTCTATAATGCCTTAGAAAGAATTATGGAGGTTCTTAGACCACTTTCCTTTATCAAGGACAATGAAACCCTCTTTGACACTAAAACAACCACAGATAATCATGTGGTCTCGTATTTTGAGAAACTTTTTAATGGTCCACCCACTAACAATGACCTCTTTACTAGAATTATTCCAATTTTGGTTAATGAGGAGGTTGATCTCTCTCTTTTGAGAATACATCTAGAGCATGAAATTAAATCCACTATCTTTGATCTGAATCCTGATAGTACACTAGGTTCGGACGGTTTTAATAATGGTTTTTATCAACAACATTAGGACGTTATCCATTTTGATGTTTGTAATCTTGTCAAATTTTTCTTTTCTAATGGTATTCTCTATCATGGTATCAATGATCAATTTCTTACTCTTATTCCCAAAGTCGTGAATGCTTTAGAAATTCATTTATTCCACCTCATCGCTCTCATCAATTCTCTTTATCAATTCATTACTATGCTCTTGGCTAACAGACTTTCCCATATTTTTAACAAAATTATTTCCTAGAACAAATTTGGATTTATCAAAGGTAGGCCAATTCAGGACTACATTTTACTTGCCTTATAATGCACCAATTCTCTTAATAAAGATTCAAGAGGCGGTTATGTTTCCATTAAAATTGACATTTGGATGGCCTTTGATACCATAGACTGGAATTTCATCTTCAAGGTGCTCCATAATTTTGGAATTAATGATGTCTTTATTAATATAATCCATTCTTTGTTTAAATCATCTTATCTTTATATCCTTGTCAATGGTTCCCCTAAAGGATATATTAAATGCCCCAATGGTGTCTGAAAAGGTGATCCTCTATCTTCTATCCTTTTTCCATTGGGGAAGACTATCGTAGCAGACTGCTCAACAATTTGGTTGGTCAAAACAAGCTAAAACCTATTCATGTAGCTCATAACATAAATGCTCTGACTCATCTTTTATATGAGGATGATATTATCCTTTTCCTAAATGGTAGAAAAAGCAATATTCTGAATCTAAAAAATGATTTATCTCATTATGAGGTGGTGTCAGCTCAATCCATTAGTTGGAATAAGTCGTTTATTTTTTTTGGAAAAGGATTCCCTGTCAACCAAAAAACCAAAATCATTGAAAACCTTGGCATCAAAGAGAGTATCATTCTCTTTACTTATATAAGTGTTCCCTTATTCTCTGGAATTACTAAAGCTGTGTATTTCTCTTCTGTGGTGGATCAGGTTCTTGAACAGCTTTCTTTGTGGAAAGGGAAATCATTTTCCATGGATGAAAGGATTTTCCCTATCAAATCTATCATTATTTCCAAAAAGGTTTACTATCTAATGATTTATAAATAGCTAGCCTCATTTCTTCAAATAAATAATGGTTACTGTAAAAACATTTTTTGGTCTATCATAACTATTGAAAATGTTATTTTTACCATTCACTGGTCCACGTGTTGCAAACCATTGAAAAATAGGGATCTCGGCATCAAGAATCTCATTCTTTTTAATGTGGCTCTACAAGACAAACTCACTTGGAATTTTATCACTCAAAATACTGACTCCATTTTGTTTCTTCGGAAAATATGATTAGAAAATCTAAAAAAGGTAACTTGAGTTATGTTAGCTCCTCAATATGTCCCTCCATTAGAGACTCTTTTCACAGCATTATGCACAACTATAGATGGCTACTCAGTAAAAACTCTTCCTTAAATTTTTGGCTCGATAATTGGTCTGGCTCCCCCTGATTTTCCTGTTATCTCCTCACTCCCCTCCTAACATCATAAAGTACTCTATTAATGAGTTAATGAATGACCCTTTCCCCAATCTACCAGATTCCATTATGCATGTGGTTAATACTCATACTTTCTCTAATATGGGAGAATTACTCATTTGGGAACCTTCCAATAATGGTATCATGGATTAAAAATCATTATACAATCATAATTATTCTCAATCCGATAATTTTTTTTGGGTGGATCAAAATTTATGATAATTCATGGATCAAGCCCTCTAGACTAAATATTATTTGGAGGATTGTGCATAATTGTGTTCCCACTGAAGTCTTCCATCAAACCTTTGACATCCAACTCTGCTTGAAATGTCATTTGTGTCATAAACATAGAGAGTATTCTAACCATATTTTCTTATCATGTGCTACATCTTCTGCTCTTTGGAATTTTATTACTGACCTATTTTATTGCAGATGGCTTTGTTCTGACTCAATTCTTATTCATCTAAAATGTTGTGTGGAGCTCAATATCTCGAAGCCAATCAAGAAAAATTTACTTTCATTTGTTTTTGAGATCCTCCTTATTATCTGGTATGATTGTAATGATATTTTACATAATAGTCTCTCACTCAACCTTAATGCAGGTCTTTTGAGAATTCTCATTGCTATTAAGAATGCCGCTTGGCTTCAAAAAGATAATTCTGACAATTCTGTTGAGGTCTTTATTGTCCTCGGATGTATTCAGGTTGTCGGTATCTATGAGAAAACACGTCATTAAATTGATGTGTTCTAGTAGGCCGTTATTCCTGGATGGATCAAAATTAATGTGGGCGGAGCCTCAAATGGAAATCCGGGCCCGGCAGGTTTTGGAACTGTCTACAGAGATTATCTTGGCCATTGTATTGGGTGTTTCTATGGAGTTTGTTCCAGTGCCACTTCCTTATACGATGAAATGATGGTGGTGATCTAGGCTGTTGACATTGTGAAAATAATGTTTTTTAAGGACGTCTAGATTGAAAGAAACTCCACCTCCATCATCCATGCGATTTAGAAAGGTGTGGTCCACCTTTCCTGGCCACTTACAACTCGTTGGTTGAACTACCTGAACTCTCTTCATGAGATTACATATATTGCCACACATCCCTACTAGGAAGCGAACATGGTGGATGATGGTCTGGCTAATAAAGGTATTAACCAGAGAATTATGTGGTCTGACAATCTGCTGGTTGACCTTCTTCCTCTTTATGAAAGAGATTGTAATAAAATCCCTTGTTTTAGACTTTTGTAGTAACTTTCATTTATTATTAATAAATTGTGTCTTTGTTTTTGACCAAGGCATTACTTTTTTAAAAAAAATATTTTGATTAATGCCTTAATAAAAAATAAATTCATTATTCTATTATAGAAGAAATAAAAAATGAAGTTTATCATGTAATGATTTCCAATAATATGTGGTTGAAAATAAAATAAATCCATGTAAAATATGATAAAGAGTTCTTTATCACTAAAGGATTTAGGAAAAAAAGGTAAATTCATCTCTGAATATGACTTACCCTACCGAGGAAAAATATTGTAAACCTAATTTCCTAGATGATTCAAAAAATTATATAGAGAAAGTTTGGGTGGTTGTAAATGATTTTTTGGATTTGAAATTGTGATGTTATTATAAAGTGGAAAGAATATAAATTTTCTAATCAATGAAGAATTCATGTAATTGCCCAGAGGATATCTCAATTATATCATAGATGGTAGAATGATTGGATTTCATGAATAAAGTTAATTATATTATTATTCATGATTATTCCTTGGAGAAAAAGAGTAAAAATAGAGAATAAGTGGTATTTAATTTCATAATAAATAAAATGAAAAAAGGTTATGAAAAAATAATGATGTCATTGAGTAGATTACCGAAGAAATTTTGAAGAAAATGGCTATATTTAATGAATTTATGGAAAAAAATCATTCATGTTGAAACTCAACATGATAAAACAATTCAATAAGTTAAATATTCTTCATCTTGTTCAAATGAAATTTGTATAGAATTTAGGAATAAATATGAAAATAATAGATAAATCAAGATTAGAATAAACACTTAAATGTAGAAGGTGTAAAATACCTCTAAAAGCGCCCTCAATTAGTATAAATAGTATAGATCTGAAATCTAGCTGAAAAATTTTCTATGGTAATTCTCAAAGAGTCGATACATAAAATAAGGAGTTACCAATGTTTAATTATTTTAGAATAATTGGTCACATTATGATTCGGTGTTTCAAATCCAAGAATACCAAATATGTGAGAACTCTATTAGTGCCAAATTATTTGAAAGGATATACCAAATGAGGTATGACTATCATGGTAGATGTTTAATTTTTTATTACTGTAGTTGCATCATATGGTACTATAATTATAATGATTTATGGAAGTGAAAATAATCTATACGAAGACACCCTACTCATATGACTCATAAAGATAATTCTTACCTTATTAGAAGGAATATTAAGCCGGATAATATATTCAATGTTATGGAGAAATTAAAAAGATTTTCAATGAGGGGGTTATCATGCAACATCATATAGATACTCAAAAAAACTATATTTGAATAAAAGAAAACAGTTCTAGAAGGTAAATAATGAGTTTGTACTAATAGTGTGAAATTATGAATATAATGAAAAGGGGAGTCAACCAATAAGTAAGAGGTAATCCAATATGGGAGTCTTGGGAGTTATGTAATATTTTTTAAAAAGTTGTCACACCAAAAATACTAGAAGGAAAAAATATTAAGATAAAATTTTAATTAATTATGAAGGTAATATCCATTAATAATGAAACTAAACAAGATACTTTTTTGAGTGCTATAGATTCTAATATTTTAGAAAATCCCATGATAGTGAAGGGTGATAATTCTCAATTTCATAAAAAGAATCATATGAGTGAATTCAAACAAAGGAGATCATTTTGAAACATTATATGGTGTCTAGTTACTAGAGAAGTTAGTAAAGATGGAAAATTTGAATTGATAATGGAATTATTTTTCAAAAATCTAAATAATGGTAAATGAAATATGGATTTTAAGTAGTTTGTCAAAACTAATCTTCCATATTAATCTACTTTGGGAAGATTGATGCAACCCTCTCTCTGTATGGTTTATTTTTCATAAATATTTGTGAATATGATAATTTTAAGGTGGACATAAGATCCATGGGGTAATTATGATAGAAAATCAGATGTAAATTGAGAGAAAATCTTTTCTTTATAGTGAATCTAAGTGAAGATTTTTTTTATTGAAATATGAAAGGATTAGATAACTGAATGCATGAGAAAATGGGTATCAATGACTTACTAAATTTATAAGTGGTATCATAAAAAAATAATATTACAATAATAAGTTTTTCTATTTGGATACAACAAGGATGATAAATTGATATGAGAATCAATATCTTACAGGAATATGAAATTTATACTTAGTTGTGTTTTTTGAACAAGTGGATAACTATTTGGTACCATATGTTTTTTTTAGGATATCCAAAAGTTACTATGATGGAATATTACTTCTGTAAAGTGACATACCAAATTTAAACATCAATAACTATTGTAATGAAAAAAGGTCTTATGCATAGTGGTGATCAAAATTCAAACTATGTTAGACCTTATTAGAAATTATTGAATCTAATAAAGAATAGAAATTGATTGGAGAACTTTTTTAATCATTTATTTTATTTTAAAGAATTATTATTAAGTGAATTTTAAAGATTTATAATCCTCAAAATCATGTGATATATTCTTTATACAGTAATATTTTGGTGTGAATGTGTTTTCAAGATCACATATTATTTTTGAGAAGTCAAAGATCAAAAAAATATTGATCATTCATTATTTATTATTTAATAAATGGATATCATTAAATATTTTTTCAATGGATATTTTTTACTACATATATCCTAGGAACTATGATATTAGATAATTTGATGATAACAACAATTCTATGTTGCAGCCTTACTCAACAGATTTCCTAATAATTGCTGCAGTTATGGAAATTTTCATATGGGAGTTTTATAAAGATGGGTATTCCAACTAGAAATTGTTTTCATTTTTTCAGTGAATTAGACTATTCAATAGGTTGTTGAAGCTAGAGTAAAACAAAGATATTCATATACGGGGGATTAATTAAAATTAACTGGCCTTCATTATCCTCAGAGGGGGATTTGAATGCCATGAGTAATCCTTCTTAAACATTGATGAAAAACGGGGAGTGTATATTTCTTAGAGTTTACTCAAATATATAAAGTAGGAGAATATTTTGAAAATGAGAGGATATGGTACCATTAAAAGTGAGTGATTTATCTTAAAAGTAATATCTCCAATTTTTTTTAATGTGTACGTTCACTTTTTATTTCATTTCCAATAAGAGGGGTAAGAAATATTTGAATTAGAATTAATTGATATTGTCAACAAAATCTAAAGGGGAATATTGCTGGTAATTCTATAGGATCTTATTCTATATGCTGAAAATAAGTGTGTTGACAATATGCTGACTCATAGAAAATATCCTAATGGTAAAATAAGATGCTTGGATTTTTTGGAAATTTTTAAATGGTTTTATTGTTGCATACATTATTAAAAAAATATTGAATGGTATCAAATGATAATACATACATATGAAGGTATTATAAAATGAGTCTACATGGTTAATAAAAGGGTTGAAGATATAGTAAAGGCATATTGTGGAAAGTATTTGGAGGTCCATGCCTTGGAATAAGTCATGTTTTCATATTGTATGAAAGATTCCCAACACTAGAAACACCAATTCATTTTCATGGGTGTGGAGAAGATTCAGATGAATAAAAGTGATGCCACGCAATAGAAAATGTCTTTATTTTTAATGAAATTCTGAGAATAGGAAAATTGATGGGCACCACATAATAATGGTCCTTGTGGTGGATTTCCAGTGCACCTATGCATATGGTAAAGACTAATATATTCATTGGTAAGCCATGTTCAAGAATTATAAAGGATAACATGACATGTTCTAAACTCTGGAGCATGGTGTGTTTTGATTGGAGGTGTCCATAAGAATAATGGGAAAAAGGAAACCATGGTGGTAGTCATAGTCAATGTGATGTAATACATTTAAGATAGATAGTTCAAAATAAATAACATTGGATCGATCATGTTGTAGTGCCTAGTGTGTTGAAGTCAAAATAAGATAAGGTTTCTAACCACACAATGGTATAATTCATAGTCAATATGTCAGGCTAAAATATGAATGGGAAAATAATAGTATACAATTTTATAGTTATCATAATGTTAGAATAAAAATTGGTAAAGGTTTTTTCCTATGATATGGTGAAGGATGTGTAGTGGTTGATACATAGAATTCATAGAATTAATTATAGAGATACAATAAAGGATTTTAAATTCCTCAATAATCATGTGTCGTAATTTTATACCATGATTATTGAATAATTTTTTGATGTTTTCAATTATCCCAAATGTGAATTAATTGGTGAATTAATTTTACCTATATGGTTAATGAATACACTATGAACTAGTTAGTTTTTAGACCCTAGTTAGGAAAATAGTGGAGAGTTTGGTAACATCATGAGTTTCTTTTCAAATAACTAAATTTTATTGGAATATTAACTTACATTAAACACCAAATTAATCTTTTTGTGTACATAACAATGGGATAACATGCATTACACACAACACTAATGTTCAAAAAAACAAAGATGTATTATTAATATATTTATTTAAATTCTATCATTATAAACTAGATGTTAAACACAATGATATGAATAGTACAAAAAAAATTTTAAATATTTTGTATTATAGTTTTATATAAATAAAATTTATTGATAAAAATAAATAATTTCTTCTAATGTTTTTATACACTTCCAATATATTATTTTCTAAAAAAATATTTTCTTTTCATTTTTTGAACATCAATGGAAGTAATTTTTCACAAATTCAAAAAACTAAATTTATAAAAAAAAATTTATTTTTGAAATAATCAGGTAAAAATTACATAGGGTTAATTTTTTGGGGTTTTTGTAAACTTTCATTTTTTTATGAATAGTGAAAAATACTGAATTATAATAGAAAACTGATTCTTCATTTAATTTATTTATAATTTTAATTTATATTTAAAATTAATTTTAATTAAAAATAGTTCAATAATTAATCCATTATTGGTATTTATATTATTTTAATTAATTTCATATTTAATTTTGATATAAAAACATTGTAAACTCTTGAATATTTTCTCCTTAAAAGCCCACATTGTTGTCACATTTGAAGGATTAATTCTAAATTAAATTTCTTACCCAAGATGACATAAATTTGGAAAATTAGATCCAATATTTGGATTCAAAATAATTTATATTAACCAATATTTTTAACATGATTTTCTTCTAACATGATTTGTAAAACAGTAAAAATTATTAAACATGATTAAGGACAAAATAGGTTTACCAGGGTGTTAAACTAAATTTTCTAGGGTTAAAAATAACCCAAAACATGTATAAAAACCATTTATGGGAATATATCATTATTATCTATTTTATTCTCTATAATGGTCTATTATTTTATCCTTGTGACATGAACAAACATGGGTGAAATTCGTTCTTTTAAAAATTACAAGTGTGTCACTCACCTCACTAATAATAGGTCATCTTCTCTCCTCCATTATTCATACTATAAAACCATTTATTATTCTAATATCTACCAAAATAACTTCCCAAATTCCCTCATATCTTCCTATTAAATTTTTTGTGGAAAAAAATCCAACTAAGTTAGGATTTTTGGGAAAACCTAATGAGGATACCTGAAAAAGAGGTCATGTTCATTAATGAGCATTTGTAATTTATTTATTCCTCCATATAATTTGGTTATTATTATTCCATAATTCTTTAATAACCAATTTATCTTAAATATAATGATATATTTTTATCCTATGTTACTTACCCACAACCATCTCCACTACCATCGCTTTTGTTAAGAAATCACCATTTTTGGTAAAGCGAACTACCAACTCACAAACAAATGTAATTCATTTTACCATGAACACATACCAAGGATAGACATAATGATGGATTTATTATTTATATAAAATATTTATGATATTATTATATGTATGGTGTTATTATATCAAACATAAAATTTTTCATTCCTTTTCATGGGAGCATGATAACATCGTTTTTGTGCACATCGGACTTCTGCCTCGTGAGGCGAAGTGATTCACTCAAACATTACATGGATGAAAATAAGATTTTTTTTAATAAAAATATGTGATATATATATGAAATAAATATTATTTTTAATGTTTCATATATCATTTACATTTATTTCATCATGGGAATAAACATAGAAAACAATGATCATGCATATGTATGACCTACCGTCTGGATGAATGTTTTATTTAATTATCTATTACTGTAATTTATAGATGAATATAAATATATATATACAGAATATATATGATATTTAAATCCTGGTTAAAATTATTTATATCAAGAATCCATTATCTAAGTAATAGGGATGAAAATAAAAAATCAAAACATATATGAAAGACAAAGTGGTTATAACCCAAAACATGACTTTAACATAAAATTGTTAATAAAATGATAATAAGAAGAAATAAGAAAATAACATATGAAACAAAATAAATATAAATAATTTTTTAAATTGATACATTATTAACTACTATTTATTATTCAGATGTTTTTAAGATGTATGATGGAATTCAATAATTAAGGTAAGAGATTTTTATCTCAATTTACCTTCCTTAAGACCAGCATTATCTTATGCAGCTATATTATTTCACGTGGTTTATATAGATCCCATTTAACTTTTAATATTATTAATTTATTTAAACTCATGATATTTTAGGATCCATTTTATTTTATTCCTTCATGGTTCTTACGATTCAAAGCTACCATGGTGGTAATTATTTTATGTTATAATCTCATCATTGACCATGATTGATTTTTGTTTTGTATTTAATGTTAATATATTGTAATAAGTATCTCTAAAAATGCACGAATTATCTTATATTATGGTTATCAATTATATTTTCATGTAATGTACCAGTTTTGACACTTTGGTACATGAATTAATTAAGATAATGTTTATAATAAAAATATGACTTTATTTATCTCTTCAGTTGAAAATATGATTTCTTCCAAAACCATGTTTTCTGGAAATGTTTTTTAAAATTTATATTATTATTTATTGATTTTTAAAAGTCCTTTTTAAACATTTTAAATTTCTACAAAAAATGAATGGAATCTACTTGTTCTTTTCCAAACCAAGCATGTTTTTATTTTAAAAAAAATATGAAAGGAATCTTTATTTAAAGATATATGGGATAAAAGAAATATCATGTCATCATGAACATAATATTCATTCATGATTCTATTTATAATTTTCAAGGTTATTTTAAAAGAAAATAGTTTTCAAAATATTTTATTTTTAAAAAGTTTTTCCCAAATTGGAAAGGATATTTTCCTTGAGAAATGATTTAAATGATTGATCAAAATCATTTTTCATCTAAGATGATATCCATTGATTCTAACCATGCCATAATAGGGATATAATAAAAGGTTACCATTCTTATTCATTCACTAAATATTTTATATTTATAATGTAATAATTTTTATTACAGTCATTTCTCATCCACGAGTTATACCATGAAAAATTAATAAGAAACCTACTTCTTTTTCCAAAGGTTATTTTATGATGAAATAATGAAATGATTATGAATCCTCGCTCTTTTATAGATGTTATGCTATAATGAATTTAATATGAAGCACATTTTATTTTATGGTATAGGATATGATTAATTTTTTATGACCTTCTGGAATAGATAAATATTGTTTTCATTATGTGATGTGTGAGATCTATATATCTCTTCAATTCTTTGGGTAAATATTTGAGTATCATGAGGTAGACCATACTTGAATAGGGAGTGAACCATGTTTTGTAAGTGACTTTGTCCACTATGATGGTCTTTTGAGTTAGCATTGACTACATTGATGGTTTGGGGAGGGAACTCATTACACTATTATATCCTTGGTAATGAGCCTTGACTAATATAGAAATGGGATTCTATAATTATGTGTATTCCATAAATTTATGTCTTATGTCAACATTATACTCTCGTGGATTGTGATATTTGATTATCTTAGAATTCATGTCTTATAAACATTCAATATTTTTTATGACTACATACTATGCTAAATAATAAAAGGGTATGGTTTTAAAATGGTATTCTCATGTTAACATACTCTTATGTTCATGTTATGTTTAAATATCTCCGATTTTTACCCATACTAAGAATTTTAAGTAACCCTTTATTATGTTTCCTTTCCCAATGTTATGAATAAATTTATTATATACTATATGTATAATAAGGGTTCTACTTTTGAGGCTGATAGTGGGAGATGATGTAGTGTACTTATGGGGAATTTTTTGTGTTCCAATGTTTCCAAAGACACTAAACTGTTGCGTTCATTAGGTGTGTGTTTCTATAATGTAATGAATATTCATTAATCATGATTTAATATATATTTATGATATGGATATGTCACTATAGTTTGTTAGAATTGGATAGGTTTAGTCATCCTTTTCAAACAAGTATGAGAAAAATTTATTGAGATCCCTGATTACTTATCTAAGGATATGCCTAAGGATGAGTCAATATATAGAAAAATATATTAGAATTATGGTAATGTATAGAGTGAGTGGTTTCCAAGAAATTACATCCCTATATATATATTACAAGATGATGTAGCTCGGGCATAGAGGTAACTAGGGGTAATAACTCTGAAAATGGTGCATTGAGATAGAAATAGTCATTACACGGTGCATGACTGCGGGCCTTGTTGCACACCTATTTTTACACTCCTTGGGGTTATGCCTTGGAAATTATCAAACACTTTATAACTCAATAAAAAGGATGTAAATATATGATGACTATAAATGACCAAAGATAAAACTCTGGTTTCATTGATTAAATAATGTGTCTTGATTTAGAAATCATATAAGTAATTTTTTCAAACTATGTAGTTCCCCAATATGAATATTATTTCTTACAATTTGTATTTTGGTTTTAGTAAAGGTATTGAAACTGAAGAAGCCATGTTAATGCTGAGTGAAAAGATAAATTCAATTATTTTCCTATTGATCACCCAAACATTATGGGACCTAGAATAAAAAATATCATTTCTAATCTCACACAGCTTTCCCATGAAAAGAGTGATTCTAGAATTAAAAATAAACAATGTATGGAACAACATTATGTTGAGTCCATTATGAGGAAACATAAACATTCTTTTAGTGGGTATTATGATCTAATAGTTTATAAACAATGGATCAGTATGACTAAAATAATATTTTTGGGTCTCCCCTTTTTATAAAAAGAAAATTTCATTTTGTTTTTCTACCATTTGAAATGTGTAGCGGATCAATGGTGGACTCCTATCAAGAATACAAGGAAATAGAATAAAATTGAATCCATGTATTGGGATACACTCAATATCTTATTTTTTAATAATAACATTGCTTGTATTATTTATAATATCATGTTGAAGTAGTTCCATGAGATAAATAAAATTTATTGTTAATCTTTTAGTACCTATAATGAAAATTTTACAAGAATTTCAAGCTATACTTTTGGTATTATCATCCAACCTGAATGTAATTTTGGTCGATTCATTAGTGTCTTCAAAATACGTGTAAAAAGGTAATAATTTATAAACGACTTTAATACCCATGTATATATTGATTGATGGGATATCAAGGTCGAAATGGAGGTTGCAGTAACATTTCAATATTATGTTTTTCATACAAATAGAAGAAAAGAATTCAAAAAAATTCTAATAACCATGGAGGGAAGAGAATGGGATTTATATTATGCTCAATGTATGGGATGAATTAAGGGGAAAATTTTCTTAAAGTGGATATTAAATGTTTTATGTGTGGAAGGGAAAGTGACTATAAAATTGATTGTCCCCAGGATGGGAGTAAGTTAGGTAACAATGAGAATAAAGAAAAAAATGCATAGAATGAACCACCCACACTCTTATGTTTCAAATGCTATGATTATGAGAACTATGATAACTACTACCCATATTCAAAAGTAAAAAACAATGAAAGATGTTTTTAAACTATTAAGATTAGATACAAATGGAAATCACATGTGAGCATTGTTTCTAAAAAAGAGTGAAATAAATATGTGGGGAACAGAACACTAACCATCCACTCTAGAACTGCTGATGTTTTATTTTACTTTAGATATACCCTTATATTCAAATATAAATAATTTTATCGAGGTATCAGGATTCTTCCCATATAAACCGATGTAGAATTAGTTGTGAAAAACCCAAATGATATGATGATCACACCTCAAATTTACGATTCTTATCCAGTTGATGTTGGTTTTTTTTGTAAATAAAAATCTTTATATTCTTCATATCGCTGAATTTTATGTCATCATAAGAATGGATTGGATTTATCTACATTAATCCCTCATCCATTTTATAGGAATGGAAGTCACATTTTATTTTCAAACCATCCTATTATTTTTAATCAATGTGATGATATGTAAGAACTTCCGATGTAGATCAGCTAAATTGTATGGGTCTTAATTCTCATCTACAAGGTGTGTTTATCTCAGATGGTTGGGGAGTAACTATAAATTGATTATACTCTAATTGTGAAATAATTCATTGATGTCTTTCTTGAATATTTTCCTAGCCTTCTACAAAAATTTGATGATGATTTCTTAATAGAACTCATACCTGTTGCTAGACCAATTTCAAAGACACTTTATAAAATGGAATTAGTCGAGTTATATAAATTAATGAATAAAATATAGGAAAACAATGAAAGGGGTTTCATTTTCCCAAGTGTATCACCTTCTATGAACATGTTATTTATTAGAAAGAGTGATGGAATAAAGTGAATCTCAGTTGATTATTGTAAGATGGACATAATCAAAAATAAGAACAACTATTCTCTTCCCCATATCGATGACTTGTTTGTCAACTATGTGGAGCTAGATACATTTCCATGATTGGAATTAATTTTAGAAATCATAAATTGAGGGTCAATAAGGAGGATATACCCAATGTATTTTTCTTTATAAGGTATAGACATTATGAATTTATAGTGAAGCCGTTTATTCTTACTCATCTAATTATATATTCTTGTATTTAACGAATATATTCTTTAGATATTATCATGATCATTTTTTTGTAGTGTTTATATATGATATTATTATCTAATCAAAGAGAAATTAAGTGATTAAATACCACGTTTGAGTTGTACAAAACACCCTAATGAAGGAGAAACTATCTGAAAATTTTACGAATTGTGAATTTAATATGGAAAAGGTTTTATTTTTGTGTTATATAATATTAAGAGAGGTTATATCGGTAAATCCCTTAAACAATGAGGCTAATATATGTTAGCCCAAACTAACCATGGTGACAAATATACATAGTTTTTTAGGTTTACGTAGATATTATTGATGGTATCTGGAGATTCTCTCATGACTATATAATCCACTAACCATGTTATACCATAAGATATCCATGTTACTCTAGAAATATGAATGTGAGAATCAATCCAAGGAAATGAATAGAATATTAGTTAGTTCACTTTTACATACATTAACCTTTAGTTGAGAAGGGGTTTAAATCTATAGTGACACATCCACGAAATTATTGGGATTTATTTTTATGAAAAATGACATGGTTATAGCTTATGGTTCACACCCGAACATGGAAACCACTTATTTTATTCATTTATTGGTCTTGGATCTTTCTGGTTAGGGTTCGGGAAGAGACCCGATTAAAATATTTAGATTTTCAAACTTTTGTGTGAGTTTTTGGTATGCACAAATTTTTTGAATGGTCTGGGAAACCATGTGTCATCCTTGTTGTTTGATTATGGGAATTGAGAAATTGCTCTTGACATTGTTGTCTCGCAACATGGAAGAACATGAGACTAGCTCATTCAAGTAGATGATCTCCCTCTAGTGGGGTGCACGTAGTTGGCACACATCATAGTAGATCATGTGGCCAAACTGTGGGGCCTAATCTATGTCTAAAAATAATAAAAATAAAATGACAAATAAAATTAAATGAGAAATAAAATTAAATAATAATAAAATAAATAATGACTGTTTAATAATAATGATTGTTTATATTATTATTATGATTTTTGTTATTATAATTAAGTTATTATTATTACAATAAAATTTATTTATTTTTTTCTTAATTAAACACCAAAGTAGGGGTTTCCATCTTCCTCTCTATATTCCCTTCTAGCATCACCCCTACCCTCTCTTACATAACCCGCCATCACCCCCTATCTACTATGTATGACCTCACTGCTAGTTCCCTCCACTCTGGATAGTTCTCCATCCAATAGCCTCACCTCCCTCTGACCTTCAATCATGAAGTGCTCCCTCCCTCGCACGACTTACTGCTCCTGTGTGGAAATCCTGGATAATCCCTCCCCCAATTGATATCCATTGCCTAGAACCATTGTAATCTCACAATGGATCTTCCTTCATGTGTTTGGCTCCCCCTCCTGTGAGTATCCCCTCCTTTCTCTTTCAATTTTATGGTTCCTCTTTGAGGTTTTCTTCTTTGTCCAAACCCTAATAGCTTGGGATTATTGTTGGATCAATTGTTCTAGATGTTTGGGATATGCCGTTGGTCCGTGGGGACTTATTCATCCTTCCATTGATGCCTCATTAGATCTACCTGTGTTTATGGTAGGTGTTTCCATGATTTTTCTTACCAATACATTTCCATTGATACATAGAACATTAAATAAATTTATGAACACGATTCAAACCTTTATGGTATCTTTTTATAGACTTTTATGATGTTTTGGAGGTGGAATATTTTACTAAAAAAATATTTCATAAGATTATTTGAATATTCAAGTGTGTTTATGCCCCCATTATATATGGAAATATATTTTATGTTCAATAAAATTAAAATTAGGACATGTTTTATCATTTGGACTTTGAAATGTTTTAGTAACTTAGTTTTAATTTATGTTTTTTCATAATGTTCAATTTGAATGATTTTAATTAATCATTAAATATATTTGGCACCTCTATGATACATATAATTAGTTTATTACGATGTTTCCATGTTGGTATAGTTTATTAAAATTAGGATTCAAATTGGTTCTTTTTTTATGCATTTTTAATTCATGTGAAATGGGTTTGATAAAATGTCAATGGTGTTTTGATAGATAAAATGGATGTTTTAGGTGGTTTTTGTAAGGTCTTGATCCCATTTTCCCAGAGTCGATGACTTACTTGATTACATTGGCATACATACCAGGAATAAGCATCCTGAAGGACCAAGTAGTTTAGTATTATTGGGAACAAGACACATACATATGTTCAATGTTAGAAGTTGAAATGAAAAAAAACATAGAAATTTTTTAGATATTTCCATAACTACTGGGTTACTTAAGCATGTCATTAATAATAAAATTCTTCATTTCCTGAGAAATTGATGCATAAAAAAGGGTTGAGCTAAAATGATTATTAAGGTTAAGAAATGTAGTAGATGATAACATAAATATTAGACATTGTGAATAATTGAAAACCCATGCCTTTAAAAATAAACTCGAACATAATATGGAAAAAATATGATCTTAGTAAATATTTCCATAAAATAACAGAATCATGGGAATTATACTAGTAGAATAACCACATGAACCATCAATAATATTTTAATAATGAGGGAATTCATAATTCGGGACAACATAACCATACTTTCAATGCCTCGAGCCAAGACCATAAATAATCATTTTGTCAAGGCCTGAGACAGTAGTTTGTCTCATGAGACCTACCAATGCACCAAATGGCTATATAAGGCACCACCTGAAACTTTCTAGGTCCAATTTATTCTTAATATTAATGGGGATAAAAACCGACATATGAATTGATATTGAAAAAAATATATGAAATGTAAATAACTTTCCCTGAGCATTAAACATAACACAAACCATTCGATGTAAATTGATGAATGGTTTTAAGATAGAACATCCATAGAAAAAATAATTATAAACCATTAAATTAAATATGTTATATGATAAAATAAAATATTAATTTCAATAATACATAATAATCCACAAGAGTGTTGAAATAGATTAATATACTCTTATAAAATCTTGGAGTAATTCATGAGGTAAATAACCTTTTACGTTGAAAATAATAGTTCTTTTGGAAAAATATTTGTATAAAACCTGAAGTGAAGTGAAGTAGTATTTTAATAATAAAATTAGTGATTTTATAAATATAATGGATTCCAAAAATATATTATATGGTTCCCTTGAAAATGTTTAAGAGTTTGAGAAATTCCCTTGAACCAGGCTTGTATTTTGGAAGCAGTTTTAAAAGTTTCTGTTTTAAACGTGTAACTATCCATAAAATAAGGAAGGGTTATGGTTGGAAAACATATATAGAATAATAAAACATATTTTATTAGGATTACATAAAAATACATAATAATTTCCTCAAGGTAATTAGACAATCAATTTAACCCAAATGAAAATGGGAGTTCAGGTGGAAAACCCTTACCTTAAGCCTGAACGTGTTCCACTCTTGAACTTATGATCAAGGAATATGAAATTAGACTTATTAATAAATTATTTCAAAGACTTTCAGATATTTATTTATTTTATCATAATTCTTATTAGTTCATTTATTCCCTTAGCGATAATTTATTATATTGAATTTCTTTGTTTCAGAGTGTTCATTTCCTACTATTTTTATAATTGGTTTACCTGTTCTTAAGTAATGGAGTGGAATGGGTGTAAATCTCTAGAATTAAAATTTCATATTTTTTATGAACTTCCATAAGTTTTAATTTTCATTTCTGTCTTTTATTAACAAAGAAAGAGGATGAATCATTAGATGAAATATTTATGACAGTCACTTAGATTATTTAGCGGTATTTTTGTGAACTAGTTTGGTCATACGATTTAATAATATGTATGTACACTGGTTCCTAAATCTTAATTAGGATGTAATACATATATTAATTTATATTTCAACCATAAAAATGGTTTTATATCCAGTAATTAAGGATAAATTGAATAATTAAACTTCGTTGTCCACAAAGGTTATAATTCGGAACCTCGTGGATGTTGATTTCGTTTATAAAATAAACGAAGAGTGTAAGAACATTTATGATGGTTCTTCCATTAAAATTATATAATCCCAATATATATATGATACTGTATTTATCATTTTTATTTTTATAGAGGAGGTGGGGAGAGTATTACAAAAGAAAGGATCTTGAAATGAAACAAAATGAAAAAGAAAGGTGTTTTACCTCTTGATACAACCTCTTTAAGGGAAAAGGGGTTCTGGGAATTTGGTAAGAACAATATATTACTGTACATGGGGAGTGACTATGGAAGGGTATTTGGTCCGAGCATTGAGGAGATTCAAGTCTTAGATGAGTGATGAAAAGATGGGGTGGTGGGGGTGTTTATAGTGGAGGAGAGGAGTGAATTTTGAATATTTAATTCATTATTATATTATTTTCTTCAAGACAACTAATAGTGTTGTTTTATGTGACACCTAATAGTAATAAGTGCATGTGAGTTCAAACCAAGGGTCCTTACATCTCTTAAGATGTCATAAATAGTGTATTTAACTGATAATTTGTATATATGACATTTTACCGTATTTCACTGTTCATAAAAAAAATCAAGAATTTCAGATTAATCCCAATAATTCACCCCTGCCATTTTTCGACATGTAGAATTCAAAAATGACCTCCATTTTCAAAAAGAATTTTCTCAATATTATTAATTTCATTTTTAAATAAAATCCCAGTTAATCTGAAAAATAGAAATTTTAAAGGTATAATTAGTTTTATGTCAAATTGTAATATTAATTAAGATCTCATTATCTTATTACATTACAAAAATAAAATAATAAAATTATTTACTATTCATAAGGGTCATATTACTATTCATATCACTATTCATAAGGGTATGTTACTATTCAACATAAATCAAGTTTGTTTAATCAGACTCCAAATGACTTATAGATCACAATTCTAGATTACCGTTTTTCGAAATTCAAAACATATTAGTGGAAAAGTTGTGTTTAATGGGTTGATTATAAAATGAATTTATTTCAAACACCTGGGTTGTTACATTCTCTCCACCTTATGAAAATTTCATCCTCGAAACCCACAAAATGTTACCTAAAAATATTCGTATATGTATTCAACATAAGCTCCCTCGGATCCCATGTTGCTTCATCCATCTTATGGTTACTCCAAAGAACCTTTACCGGATTATTCATCCGATTTCTCAATACTTGTTCTCTAGTATCAAGAATATTGATAGAATCTTCACAATAAGACAGATCAAGATCATGTTCTATTTCTCAAAGGTGAGTACATGTGTTGTGTCTGGAATGTATTTTCTTAACATTGATATGTGGAACACATTGTGAACTTTGGAGAGAATTGGCATCATTGCCAAATGGTAAGATACAGCTCCAATTTGATCTAGAATTTCAAAAGGTATGATGTACCCAAGACATAGTTTTCACTTCTTACCAAATCGTATAATACCCTTCCATGGAGACAACTTTAAGAAAACATGATCTCCTTCTTGAAATTCCAAATCCTTCCTTCGGTTATCATCATTTCTCTTATGCCTAATTTGAGTAGTTTTGATATGGGTTTGGATAATATTAACCTTTTCCATTGTTTCTTCAACATGTTTTGGGCATACGGTCATTCTTTCACCAACATCATCCCAACAAGTTGGCGTACGACATCTCTTTTTATACAATGCTTCATATGGTTCCATTATAATACTTTAATAGAACCAGTTGTTACAGGAAAATTCTATGAGAGGTAAATACTAATTCCACATGCCTTGAAAGTCTTGTGAGATAGACCTCGACCTGTTTTCCAATGATTGAATAGTTTGTTCTGATTGTCCATCAGTTTTTGAGTGGTAGTTAGTACTCAAATGAAGATCATTATCTCGGGCCTTCTGAAGACTTTTCTAGAATTGTGATGTAAAAAAGGGATCATGATTAGAAATAATCGATAAGGGTACACCATGAAGTCTTACAAAATCATTAATATATAGTCTTTTTAAACATTATAGTGGTAAATCATATCTTATAATAAGAAAATGTGTTGATTTTGAAAGACCACCAACAATGACCCATAGTGAATCATTCTTTCATAGAGTCTTTGGTAGCCCCATGAAAAATACCATTGTCAAATCGTCCCATTTCTACATTAGAATAGGAAGGGTTTGCATGACTTCTCCATAGCGTTGTCTTCTAGCCTTCATCTATTGTCACACAAAACTTCTCAACACATAATCAACAATCCCCCTCTTCATGCTTTCCCCCAAAAAATATACCTTTAGATCTCTACACATCTTTGTGCAAGATTGGTGTATAGAGAAATTAGAGCCATGAGAATCATCCAATAGTTCCCTCTTTAGCTCAGGAATAGTATGAACACAAAGCCTCTTTCCGAATTTCAAAATGCCGCCTTCATATAAAAATTAATCCAACATTCCATCAGTTATAGAATTAATTTTCTTTTGAAACTCCTCCTCATCAACTTGAGAACATTTTATCCTTTCCAGTAATGAAGATTTGGCAACCATTTGAAAAAGTAGTGATGTGTTATCTTCCTTGATAATTCACATATCCATATTTACTGGTTCCATGAACATATCATCTCTATCAACTATCTTCTTGTTCAAAATAACGTGGTCCTTTATGCTCAAAGCATCTTCCACCTTATTTTCCCACCCCATCTGATAGTGTATTGTGAAATCATAATCATTGAGTAGCTCAATCCATCTACTTTTTCACATGTTGAGTTCTTTCTGTGAGAATATATATTTCAAACACTTGTGATCAGTGTATATCTCACATTTGTTTTCCATAGAGGTAATGTCTCTAAAACGTTAGAGCAAATATTACTATTTATAAATCAAGATCATGAGTTGGATTGTTTTTTTCATGAATTTTTAGCTGTCAATATGCATAAGAAATCACTCGATCATTTTTTTTAAGGACACAACCAAGTCCTTTCTTTGATGCATCACTATAGATTACAACCCCATCATTCTTAGATGGTAGGGTCAGGATTTGAGCATTCACTAACAACCTCTTCAATTCTTTGAAACATTCTTCACATTCCTTTTTTCATATGAACTTAACCCCTTTTTGTGTGAGCATGGTCATTGGGTTGGCTAAACAAGTGATGTTCTGAACGAAATTCCGAAAATAACCTTCTAATCCAATAAAACTATGTACCTCGGTTATGTTCGTTTGAGTAGTCTAGTCTCACATAGCCTTTATCTTCATTGGATCTATAGATATTTAATTTTTAGAGACAATGTGGCCTAGAAAAGAAAACTTATTAAAGCCAAAAATCACATTTTCTAAACATCCCATATAATTCATTTCTTCTAAGAGTCTTCAGAATAGTGCGCTAGTGATTTTAATGATCATCATATATTTTAGAGTATACCAGGATATTATCGATAAAAAACACTAAAAATTCATTAAGATATTACTTGAGAACTCTATTCATTAGATCCATGAAAATAGATGGTGCATTAGTTAGTCAAAAAGGCATTACTCTAAAATTGTAATTCCCATACTTGGTTCAAAATGCTATTTTTGAAATTTCTTCCTTCCTCACAAGAAATTGATGATATCCAGATCAAGAATAAATCATAGAAAAATATTACGATCCATTAAGTTGATCAAAAAACTTATCAACTCGTGCTAGGGGGTACTTATTCTTTATTTTAATAGCATTGATTCTACTATAATCAATTCATAGCCTCATGGATCTATCTTTCTTATTGACAAATAGAACAGGGGCTCCCCAAGGAGAATCACCAGTTCGAATAAATCAATTATCAATCAATTCCTCTAGTTTTTATTTAGTTCCACTAATTCCACAACGGCCATTCTATAATTGGCCTTTGATATGGGCCTTTAACCAGTAATTAAGTTAAAGGAAAACTCAATTTCCAACTCTGGAGGATGCCCATGTAAATCCTATAGGAAGACATAAAAATATTCTTATACTACATGAATGTCTTTAATTTGAAGATTTATTTCATCTCCCATAGATATTGACTACTCCTCCTATCCAATAATTGAATTTAGTAGAGCTAATGGGGGTGGATCTAGATGAGAATCATTTGGGGATGTTTCTGCCCAAAAGATAAAATATTCCACACCACTCTCATAATTTGTAACTTCCTTATTCTTGTAATAGATCTTCTCATCCTAATTTTACTACCAATTCATACTGATAATTATATCAAATTATATTATTGGTGTGATGATAAGGTCAGAAACTAAATCATGTTTATGTGTAATGAGGGGGTCTAATTGACACACTATTGATGCAGTGATACATCCACCAGAGGTTTTGGCTGATAACTCCTTTATTAAATCTAATTGAACATATCTAATTTTCTTGGAAATTTGGGAATATATAAATTAATTCGATGATCCAGAATCAAATAAATCATTGTCTATGTTTGATGATATGATCAACGTACCTTCTACCACATCGTTAGGAATGTTAACGTCTATGGTTGTAAGTGCATAAGCTTGGACTTTCTCCCTTGGACTTCTTTGGGGAATGTTCTCCTGACTCTTAGGACAATCATGTGCATAATATTCCACCACCATGAAATTGTAGCACTGAACATTGGTAGCTTCTTTTATCCTTTTATAATAATAATTTCGGTGGCCTTTTCCTCTACACATGTAACATAATCCCATTCCCTTCAGGTATGTTCCAAGGTGTTTCTTCCCAAAATTATTCCAGGATGGATATTTAACTCTTCCCTTCTTCCCCATTTATTTTTTCCTTTCCGATAGTTTTTAGTATCCCTCTTCTTCTCTTGATTTACCAGAATTTCATAAGACATAGAGAATTCCTTTTCTATCTTGATAGCACATGAATCTATATCTTCGTATGATGAGAAATTATGGGAGACTAGAGCCCTTCAGAACAATGGTATCAAAATGCCAAAGAATTGATCGATTTTTCTCCTTGAATTTCGTATGTAGTCCACAAAATGCCTTTCTATCCTTTTGAAGATAGCTTCATACATTGAAACAATATCAAATTTCTTTTGCTTCAAATTTAGAAACATCCATTCCATATCTGCTCGCTATTCATGAGGAAAATATTTCTCAAGGATTAATTCCTTAAAGACCCCCCGTTTAATATCTTTTATATCCTCCTCCTCCTTTGTGTTTTTTATTAATGACCATTATTAATCCACATCTCCTGATATATGATAAACTTCCTTGACATCCTTCTCTCTTTCATTACATCTCAATGTTAGAAATATATTCTCTATGGAAATTATCCATTTCTCACCTACAAATAGGTTTGTAGTCCCATTGAATGATGGTGGTTATTTCCGCACAACGTGATATAACATAGCTCCACCATGTGGTGGACTTGGATTCTCTATATGGGTAAGGATATTATTCATAACCTGAGTAAGTTGTCCTAGAATATTTATAAGTTTCTCCTCACTACTCACAACACCAGATCCAATATCATTATCTTGCATCAGAGGGAAATCCATACAAGAGACATCCTTGTTCGTGTAGTTTCCATTATTCCACTAGGAACCATTTTTAAATAATGTCTTACACTATATTAGGGTATGAGTCATAATGTATAATCTCAATGTAGAAAAATACTTAGCATAAATTCAATTTTTACACATAGCTAATTTATTAATCATAAACATGGTATATTTGAGTAAAAAGTTACATTTAAATCCTTTATAACGGATTGTAAATAAAATGTGAATTATCCTAAGCATATCCCCTAGGAGTGTCGTAACCCAGATTATAACAAGAACTATTTTTGTGTACTAGGATACCCTGAGTCAAGCCCGAAACTCCTTGTCTGAGATTTCACTCCTAGGTACATCTATCCCAGATCCGTCTCTACCTGCTCGTATCTAGATAGGGATGTATTGCTTGAAAGATCCATATAATCTATTCCTTACAAAAATATCAGGACGTTCTTGTAGGTCTATCCTCAAAGATCATCCTTTGAAATCTTCCCTAATATATGTTTTATAAATCTAGTTTTCTAGTTTTCTACTAAATTTACATTGATACCAACTATAAGGATCTGATCCTAGTTTCCCGGATCTGGTTCCTTATTTGATTACATTGGAATAAAAATAACAAATAAGCATCCCAAAGGACTGAGTTGTTTAGTATTATGGTAAAAAATATACATACATAAGATCAACATTACAACTTGAAATGAAAAACAACATATAATCTTTTTAGACACTTCCATAAATCCTATGTTTTTTCAGCATGTCATTCATAATAAAAATCTTCATGTCCTGATATATTAAAGCATAACAAAAGGGGTGATATTAAATGCTCTGTAAGGGTATGAAATACAATTGAAGATAACATAAACATTAGGCTTGGAGAATAATTGGAAACACATTCCATTAAAAATATCCTTGAACATAATATAGTAGAAATATGAGCTGAGTAAATATTTTCACATCAAAACACAGTCAGGGGTATTATACTAGTCAAATAACCACATGAAACATCAATACAATTTTTATAATGATGGAATTAATAATGATGGACTACAAAACCATACCGTCAAGGCCTTGTGCTAAGCCCATAAATAATCATTTTTTCCTGGCCTTGTGCCAACACCGTAGATTGTATCATGATGTCTGCCGATTCATAGAGGGGCTATAGTGGGCCCCAACCAACACATTCTATGTCTAATCAATTCCTCGTATGAACGAGGAAAAATAAAAACAATATATACATTCATATTGAAACTAATATGTGAAATATAAATAACTTTCCTCGAGCATTAAGCATAACACTATCTATTCAAAGTAAATTGATAAATAATTTTAAGATAGCACATCCATAGACAAAATATTCATAAAACAAAAAATTAAATATTCTAGATGATACCCTCAAATATTAATCCCAATAATACAAAATAATCAATAAGATTTTTGAAATAGTTGAAGGTACTCTTATAAAATTTTCTACTTATTCTTAAGAGAAATACCCTTTTACATTGAAAAGAAGAGTTCTTTTGGAAAAATAATTGTATAAAACTAGAAGTTAAGTGAAGTATTATTTTCATAATAAAATGAGATAATTTATAAAGATAATGGTTTCCAAAAACAGATTATCGGTTTCCCTTGAAAATGGGTAAGAGTTTGTGAAATTCCATTGAATCGAGCTTGTATTTTGGAAACAATTTTGAATGATTCCTTTTAAAATGTGTAACAATACATAAAATAACAAAGGGTTATGGTTGGTAAAAAGATATATAATACTCACAAAGAATTTATTATGAGTAAATAATAATAGATTATAATTTCAGTGAGATAATTAGACAATCAAATTAATTCAAATGAAAATAGTAGTTCGAGTGAAAACCCCCATACCTTAAGTCCGATCGTGTTCCGCTCTTGGATGTAAGATCATTGAATTTGAAACTAGACTTATTAATAAATTATTTATGAACCTATTAGAAATGTATTTATTTTATCATTCTTCATTTTAGTTCATTTATGCCCTTATTGATAAGTTATTATATTGAATTTCATCGTTCTGGAGTGTTCGTTTTCTACTATATTCATAATCAGTTCACTTGTTCTTATGTAATGGAGTGGAATGTAAGTAAATATAAAGAATTGAAATTTAATATATTTTAGGAACATACATATGTGTTAATGTTCATTTATATCATTTTTTTAAATAGAAAGTGGATGAATCATTAGATTAAATATTTAGGACATTCACTTAGATAATTTAACGGTATTATTAGAAACTAGTTTGGTAATACAATTTATTAATATGTATTTATACTGGTTCCTGAATCTTAATTAGGGGAAAATACATATATTAAATTCTAGTTCAACCATAAAAATGGTTTCATGACATGTAATAAAGGAGAAATTGAAGAACAAAACTTCATCGTCCACGAAGGTTATAATTTGGAACCACATGGACGTTCATTTCGTTTATAAAATAAAAGGAAGAGTGTAAGAATATTGATTATGGTTATTCAATTAATATGATATAATTTTAGTATATAGATGATACTGAATTTATCATGGTAATTTGGACAGAGGCGGTGGGGACTGTATTACAAAAGAAAAGAAACATGAAATGAAACTGAACGAAAAAGGAAGGTGCTTTACCTCTTGATACAACCTCCTTGGGAACCTCCTTAAGGGAATGGGTTTTGTAATTTTGGAAATACCAATAGCTTCATGGACATGGGTAGTGACTAGTTAAGGATATTTGGGCAGAAAATTTTGTACATTTAAGGCTTGGAGGAGTGAAGAGAGGAGGGAGTGGTGGGGCGGTTTTATAGTGCAGGAGAGGAATGAATTTTGATTATTTAATACATTATTTTATTATTTCCCTACAGAAACCAATAGTGTTGTTTATTGTAATAACTAAGAATAATAAGTGAATGTGAGTTCAAAAAAAATTATACTTACATCACTTATGATGTTATAAATAGTGTATTAAACTGATAATTTTTATATACGGTATTTTACCATATTTCACTATTCATCAAAAATTCAAGAATTTCAGAAAAATACAAAAAATTCACCCCTTCAATTTTTCAACATATAGAATTAAAAAATGAACACCATTTTTAAAAAGTTATTTTCTTAATATTATTAATTTAATTTTTAAATAAAATCACACTTAATTTGAAAAATAATAATTTTAAATTTATAATTAGTTTAATTTCACATTGAAAAAATAATTAAGATCTCATTATCATATTTCCATGAGAAAAAAATAAAATAATTATTTATTATTCATATGGGTCATATTACTATTCATATTATTATTCTTAAGGGTATATTACCATTCACCAAAAATCAAGTTTGTTCTATCAGACTCCAAATGACTTACTAATCACAACTCTAGATGTCCATCTTTTGAAATTAAAAACATAGTAGAGACAAAGCAGTATTTAGTGGATAGATTATAAAATGAATTTATTTTCAAAACCTTGGGGTGTCACATTTTTGGCCCATAGAAATATTTTTTCCAACTGGTTTGATTTTATATTGGGAATTTATTGTGTGAATAAGTAATTATTATGGCCTTTGGGTTTTTTTTGAAAATTTGTGGCATTTTATTAAAATTTGATTTGGGTGTTTTCATAGACACATGGGAATTTACATTAGATATTTCACATACATGGGTAAATAGATTGCACACATATATGATAATTCAAATGATTACATTACTTTCAAATAGTGTTTCCATTCAACCTCAGTTTCTCAAATGGTTTTGTCTCCTTTGTGTAATTTAAAAAAATGGTTTCAAATGGAATCTTCAAAGCAAATACAATTTTGAACATGGAGTATATTCTGGTAAATTTTTGAATAAGGGCCTATTTGGAACATTTTGTAAAGTTTCATGTTTTAAAAAATGAGTAAGGGCTATTTTGGTATGTCTGTGGGAAAGTGGTGTTATTCATGGTTTTATAAATGTTTTGGAAATATTGTTTTTCGTAACTGTAATCGAGTGGGTATACCTAAAGTCCCATTTGGAATACTAATTTTACAAGTTATGGTTTATTTTGATATTTGAAAAGAATTTGTTTTGGTAAATGTGAGTGCCCATTTGGAATTTTAAAGTGCTTAATGAATTGGTTTTGACATTTATACATTGTGATGGCCTGGTTAGAACTTTCGATGAGGTGATGTATATATATATATATATATATATATGACACCTCTATAGGAGGGATGTCCCTTTACGAGGTATTGTATAGGGTATCCATGTTTCGGGTAGGCAAGTATAGTGATGCTATGTAAGGTGAGTCGTGTGTATGAGGGCATCCTACATACACAACATATTAATATTAACCATAGGATCATGGGAAACTTTTAGAGGATAAAGTGATGGTTGCGGATCAACCCTGATTAGATAGTTTGGTACCCCTAGATTTCAGATATTGTATGTGGAATATGCCACTAGATTGGATGGTTGAGGTGGCTATTTTGTTATAGACTTAGGGGTTTCCCCATATGTCACTAGGTGGTTTTGAACCGAGTATGCCCAAGGGTATTATAGGGTTTTCTCGGAAAGACCATGGTTACATACTATATATGCATTTTGTTTTATTTTTCACTTATTTTTCCTTTTACCCTTCTTATTTATTTTTTTCACTTCCCTAGTATTATCTAGTTTTGGTTCTTGGTATACAATGGTATTCTATTTTCAAAATGGATGATGTTTCCTATAGGATTTTAAAACTGGAAAGTTGTGTTTGTTTAATATAATTTGAAGATCCTATTTTCAAAAATTTATTTCAAATAAGAGTTAATGTAATGTTTTCTGGAATGGAAAATACAAGGTTTCTGTGGTTTATCTTTTGAATTCCTATGAAGCATCTTGATGCTCACGCTTAATTTATCTTTTCAGTTTCAGGCTCTCCCAATTGCACATCACTCTTGGAGTGAGATTTGTTCTATGTTTGGTGGAGATCCTTGAGGTCACAAGGAGGTACCTATGGATGTTTGTTTATTTTCCACTGTGAGAATTTATTTTTATTCTTCAGTTTGATTTTCATTTATTCAATTATTTTTTTCCATGGGCCAAATCGTTCCAAATGATTTTATGTTGCTGCCAAGGACATGTTTACATTCCATGGGGATCAAGAATGCGCTTTGTTCCATGCCATGTGTGGACTGGCTTAGGTGACCAGATCAGGGTCGAGTTGGGCTAGTTTGTGACAAAATGGTATCAGTGTAAGCCCTTGTTATTTGGTTTATCTAGTAGTAAGTGATTAGGATTATTAGGTCTCAAAAGGTAGGACATGGGATTATGCATGATCAACAGTACTCATGATGAAACCTGAGTTACTAGGGGTAGTTTAGTAGTTGAGTCATTTTAATGTCTTGTTTTTTTGGATGGTGGGATGACAATGCAGGCAATCTGGTGTTATGTCATTATTTCACATAGAGTAGTGACCCATGTGGATTCTGAATACACATTTTATGCTCCTCCCAGATGTTGATAATTAATTAGGGAATGAATCACTACCATGTTTTTTGGTTAAGCATCGCTCCTAGTTCTTTATTACAGTGGTTCATTGTATGTTGTTCTCTATTAGGTTTTAGATGGTGTGAATGTAATTTGAAAATGGAAATAGTTTTTGAATGAAAATAATTTCTTCAGAGTGATTTCAAATCATAATGGTGGGTTTTAAAATTAAAAATTATTTTTAAAATGAAACTGGTTTATTCAATGTTGTTTTGAAATTTTTAAAATGGATTTGAGAAACACTATTTCAATTTGAAAATTCAGTGCATGTTTTGATTTGATAAGAAAATGAGATATGTGACCCCTAGTACTCTCTATGGAGGGTAACATGTGTGTAGGGTATATATGGAAATTGAATGGTGGGAACATGTTTGTGGATGATGTGATTGGAATGGATGGGAACAAATGTGATGGTTCATAGGATTCCATGGGTGAGGATTCAGATTCTAAGGGTTTTGGAAATTTGTTTTCAATTTATAGTGTGTGTTTGTTTTGTAAGTATTAAATTCCACTTTTAAGAAGTCATTTTTGAATTTTAAATTAATGTAAGTGTTTTAAAAATGGTGTTTATTATTTCCACTTTATTGGTGTTTCTTCTAAGCTCATGTTTCTTCGATCATTGTGTTACACATGATAGTGTTCGGATTTGATGTGGGGTTTGGTTTGTGCATTCGTGTTGTTAAAAGAATGCCACCTAGAAAGGTCCCTAATGTTTCTGATGAGTCAACCCCATTTTAATATTCATCTAAAAAGATGAATTTACTTCACAGTGATCAATGTCCATTTGAGGTAGTGGAGTTTCTTGAAGATGTCGGGCATGTCTTCAGGGTATTGGGAACTCTAGAAGTTATCAGAGTGTGTGTTATTTTGGGTATTTTTGAAGGTTCATATTTGGAAGAATGGGAGTTTTTTTCCAACCATCAATATAGGTTGAGATTAATTAGGATGTCTTTAAATATGTATTTTTCTAATGGTTCATACCTGAAGAGGTGAAGAAAAAAATAGATGAGATCTTGTGTATTCAACTAGGTGAATTCATGGTGAAGGGATATATTGGTCATATCATGGAGTTGGATTCCTTTTTGTTGGAGGTGGTGTCATACGATACAATGAAGAATTTTTTTTCCCTTTGGGGTCTTCATCTAGAGATAAATGAGAAAGTATTATATTCTATGGACCGTCATTTTGAGAATTTGGTAGAAGAATCATTCCTAGCTGAGTTGGTTTCCAAAGGGCTGGTGGTTGGAAATCTGGTGTCTCTTTCTCCTCATGAAGGTTCGCCATATAAGGAGTAGTATATTATGGAGGAACCTTTTTCTAAGGAGTCTCTATTAATGGTTCTAGTTTCTAGGTTTTTAGTTCATCCTTGAGTGTGCCACCCATGTGGTCGATTCGGGCAGTCAAAGACTTCTTGTTCTATTTCTTTAAATACATGATGTCATTATGGTCGATTCGGTCACCTAGAGAAGTTTTGAATGACATTTTTCTCCATTAAGGGGTTATGATTGAGGTATTCTCATACCTAAAATTGAGGAAATAGATTATTTATCCATTAAGGCCCTATCGACAGGTCTTCTGGTGAGGCTCGCACATATTTAGGGTTGTCAGGGATTTGTGATACCTTGGATCGGTTCTTTATTTTTCATTTGGGAACTTAAACATTTAATGCTTCCATATTATTGTTCTCCGGTTGTTGTATGTTCATATCTTGATATAATACTATCAAAAAATTTCTATATCGAAACCCAATAGTTTAATCTATTCTAAATAAGGTTTTTCTTAATTTTTCACATTTTAAATCATTTTTTGGACCTTGTATGGGATCGTTCATGGTTAGTAGTGCTCGTTTGAAGGTGATTGGGTTTTGTAAGAAAGGTGAATGGTGTTTCTGGTCCGTTGGTTAGTTGGAGTTTCTTTTTATGAGTTTTCCCTAATATTGGGGGTCTGGTAAGAATGTGAAACGATTCCATTTCTACTTGTGGAATTGTTTCCCTCGTTCATTGGAAGTTTGTTTGGATCAGTTGGGAGTTCTAGCATTTTCCCCTCCCTTTGGCGGAGTGTTTGGTTTTTGATATCCATTCTAGTTGAGTCTTTGTTGTTGGGAAAACCCTCTTGTGGTATCCTATTTTTTCATGATGTGGGTTCTTCTTTATTGGTTGGGTGTGACTTGTGGAATTAATAGTCACCCCAAAGTTCTTAATTTCTCTACCAGTTTTGTTTGGGAATGGACTCAAGCATTTTTTACCTTTTGACTTGGTGACTTTATGAGGGATAAAAGTGTTCATGGTGGAGAGAATTATCATAAGAGACCTTAAACAGACCCTTATTTTATTACTTTATTGGTCATGGATCTTTTTGGTTGGGTTTTTGGTTGAGGCCCAAGTAGAAATTTCAGATTTTAAAAAATTATGTGGAGTTTTTTTCCGGCGCGTCATTTGGAAAACTATGATGCAACCATGCATCTTGGTTCTAGGAGCCGAGTAGAGGCGCTCGATATAGTTGGTGCATGGTTTGGTAAATCGTGTATCCAACCCATGCAAGAACCCCCTCCCTATAGTGGCATGCACACAGTTAGCACACGACCTGGAAGGTCATGCATCCAAATAGTGCGACATACTCTTTGTCGAAAAATAATATAAATTGAATGAAAAATGAAATTAAATGTAAAATTTAATAAAATAAGAAAAATAAATGAATGTTTCATAATATTTATAATAATAATTATAATTATAATATTATTATTTTTATTATTTTTATTTTTATTATGTTTTTATTATTTTTATAAACTTTATATTTGTATTTACATATTAAACCCCTGAAAGAGGGGTTTCCCTCTTCCTCCCCCTCCCCCCTTCACACATTTCCCCCTACCCTCTCTTGTGCAACCTACCGGCACAGGCCCCTCCCTCCCTTCCCCACACACAAACCCACCACTAGTGCTCTCCTATCCAACCAAAACTCCCTACAATGGTCACACCTCCCTCCGAACATCCATTAGGCAGAGCCCCATCCCTCGCACAAGTTTTCCCACTAACTCGATAATAGGATGGATGGATCTTGGGTTCCAGTTCCTATTCCAATTCATATCAACATTGCAAAAAAACAACAGTCTATGAACACTTGGAAATGAACACTTGAAACAATGAAATTAATGAAATATTATTAATCAAAAGGTGATAATATGTTATAAATGTCACATATTGTCAAGTCCTCAGCGAAGACATTGGAAAATACTAGGGTAAGGGCTCAGCGAAAACCCAGTTCTTTTTTCTCATGAGACCTACCGATGCATATTGGGGATACATTTTGGATTTATATTCTCATGTATCATAGAATTAGTTTTTTACATTATTTCCCCACAATGTCACTAAACTATCCATTCATGGGAAAGTGTGATTATTTGGAAATTCACACACCCATCCCAAGGTATCAAGAAGAATCACTAAATTATCGTTTTCCCTATTCCATGTGATGAAATCTAATCTCCTTGTTTCTAATGGAGATTCCTTTGTTGTGGGTATGTACGGTGGTGTAGCTGCATCCTTGAGTGGATGCAGCTATTCTGGTAGAGGTGATTGTGATCCATTATGTTGGCATGTTCTCATGCAATGAACATTATAATCCTTTGGAGATAGGGGATTCATGACTTCTCTTTTCTTTTTTTACATGTAGTCATGGATTTAGAATGATTTATCCAGTGGATCACATTGAGGTTTTGAACATGATTAAATAATTGGTATCAATTTCCTAGAAATGTTATTTCCTTTAGTTTTCTAGATAGTGTGATATCTATGATTTTCTTTTTTATTATTTCATTCTTGATGGAAATTGTTAATGAAAGTAAATTCAGGATTAATTGTGAATTAATTGGCCAAAGATAAATAGGCATGTTTCATGAATTAAATTGTTTTTGTGCTTTGATGGTAATTAAATGGATACAGTTATACATGTTCAAATGAGTCAGTTAATTCAATATAGAATAATGAACTAGTTGTGTAATAATGATAATTCCATGAAGGGTTCTGAGTTACCCTTTTTCTAGTCAAGTCCAAGCACCCAATTCATTAGAGTAGTGAGTTCTCATTTTTTGTGAAGGTCGAATGCCTAACTTTAAGGCCAAGAGCCTAGATTCTATGTTGTTTGATTCCTGCTACTTGGGTTTTGGAATGAACCTAAGATGGAGGAGCCTGGAAGGATGTGGTGGTATGTGGGGACAGGGAGTCCCATTGGTGGTTGTGGAAGCAGTTAACACTGAGAGTGGTGAGATGCATAGTCTTATGAATGTGTGTGTCCGGGAGGACACAAAAGATGATGGAAGCGTTTGAAATTTTAATTTATCATTGAAATGAATGTTTTTTTGTTGAATATGATGTTTATTCATCTTCGTTAATTTTTCCACTACTTGAGGTAGATGATCATTCTTACCCTCCTTACACAATAGGTGTATAATAATAGAGTATGAAATTTTCTTTTGTGTTTAGATTCTCAAGTATGGATGGGTCTCCACTCCAACTATAGGTGAAAAATACTTGATGGGTAGTTCATCAACTCACCATATTGAGCCTCATTAATTTAGTATCTTATAATACTTTCATATAATACTTATAAATAATTAATGTGTTAATTTTATTAAATAAATGAATTAATGATCTCTAAACCATGGGGTTAGAGCTTACTGCAATGTAATGCTGAGGTTGTGACATTAAGAAGCTGTGGACTCGGGTTGGTTATGCTTGGAGGCAGGGAACATTGTTTTGATGTTAATTAAATTTATTGCATAAATGATAATGGTTAATAAAAGATTAAGAAATTAATTAAGGTAAGTTTTAATAGATTAAATAGGATAATATGACTTAATTTATCTCATTAAATGGTTTTGAGCTTATAAGATTTCTAGTCTCAGTAGTGGCAGTTGGGTGTCCAAGAGATATTATCTCCAGTTGAGTCTAAGACTATATTTCATCCATAGTGTGGTTGTGAGTTATCTTATTTCATGTAATTTTGTGTTTCTATACACTAATCTACCATATCTATTAGATAAAATGACACCTTGGTGATTCTGAGCCTATGGGTGTTTTCCCCAACATTTGTGTTGGAGGATGAATGAATGACAAACCACCTTGGCCCCACTCTCGTCTCATATTAGCTACTTGTGATGGTATGAATGATAGTTATTTTTCCCAATATATGTGTGTAGATGGATGAAATAGATTATGTTTATTTCACACACATGTATTATGTATATAGTTTCCTAATGACTACTATAGTTATTACATGTATAGGTTGTGTTGGATTGAGAATCCTAACTTGGTGTATGAGATCTGATGGTTTGAGGAATAATGCCCAACGTATGATACATGTTCTATGAGCTATGGTGGATACTGAAAACTACCTTGTTAGTTTTGGTTATGTGGATTTGGTGGTTTTGAATTGCATGAGTTACGGGTTGTGGTGCTTCGGCCAGGTGTCTTCGGGTTAACTTATTAGAGAGATTTGGTCAGGAGATGCAATGTTGGTGAAAAGTAGAAAATTAGTGAGGAAGTGTTAGTGTGGTAACCATGATATTTTTTATTATATTATATACTCTTTTGTATGTTACATGGTGAGAATATCAATTGTTATTCTTGGGACATAGTATACATGTTTAGGTGATGAGTTCGTTTCACTTGTTTTTCACAGTTCATTAGTATGCTTCATTTACTTTTGAATGAGAGGCTCTAGGGAGAATCCTATTGAGTATAATTTTATACTCACCCTAAATTATGTAAACTATTCTCCGGTCCCTTAGAGAATAGTGGATTTTGGGCTAGTTACTACTGTCTTGGGGGTTTTGTACGATCTTTTTGGTATTCATCATCATTGTCATTTTACTTTCCTTTTTCACATACATTTTCCCTTTCATTTGTTGTAGTTATTTCAAGAAAACACATTTTTTTACTTTTGATTTATATTATTTTTTTTCTGAGCAGGAGTTTTTTGATGTTTTTATTATCTCTCTCTTCCTAATTTTTTCTCTTAGAGGGCAATTCCTCTCATCTGTGTGTTTGTTATATGCTCGGTGCTGGTCACAACCCCAGGGCCTACTAGAGGTGGGACTTCAGGGGTCATTATTTCTCTTCAACATTTTATAGCCAAGTAGGGCTACTCATTGTAGGGATGGGGCCATGAAAGAGTGGTATCAATAGTCTAGTTAAGAAATAATATAGAGTTTGGAGTTAGGCATAGGTGAGGTTGCATGGTTTGGTAGGGAAATGATGTCAGTAAATTTTTAAAAGCACTATAAACACTATATATTGGCTATAACATGGGTATTTGGTGCCCTTTACGAACTCATGTGTAGAATTTTAAGTTTATAGTAGTTACTAAATGAGGTGATACTTTTTGTAGGGTAGAGACCTAGGAAAGGATCATTCATCACTCTTATTTGTGCCTATGTTTTAATGGCTATACATTGGGATATGTTAACATTAGTTGAATAAAAGAAAACAATTAATTAATGTCAATGTCTTTAATATTCTAGGTATTGAAGATCTAACTATTTTTCCTTTTCTAGGTATAGCTCTAGGTTGACATCCTTATTAGATTCGAGTGGATGATGTTCATCAGGTTATGCCATCATATCATCGTAGAGTAGAGGTTGATCAAAATGAATCATGGTGGAGAAAAATCCAAGAGTTTCAATGCTAGAGTCTACAGTAGTATGAGGGATCCATTTCAGAAGAATTCATGGAATACTAGTTGGAGGATGTTGATATTGCTTTAATTTTGATCCATTCTCAGAAGGAGAACTAGGTGTCATTGGTTGCGACGATGTTGCATGGGGAAGTAAGTTAGTGGTGGTTCATATTCCTTGAGGATCATGAGAAGTCGTCAGTATCATGGGAGGTGATTTGAGACTAGTTCAGAGTCGAGTTTCATTCTTCAAAAATAGAGGATTCCCATCTCCAAGAGTTTCTTACCCTTTGACAGGGAATCTCCAGTGTGAAAGAGTTTGGAATCCATTTCAAAAAAATCATACAATATGAATCACACATGTTTCCTGATGAGGATGAATAGTCAAGTAATTTCTAGGAGGCCTTGCATATAGAATTCCATTGTCAGGTCTCCCTGATTATGCTGAAGATAAATAATGTGGTGTGGGAAAGGGAAAAAGTCGTCGATATGACGTTATCCAGAAATAAATTTTCATGAGAGGGGAGTCATCAGGATTTCTCAAAAACTAGAGATGTGTCCCCGGGATCCTGGTTTTCAGGGAAGAAGAGTTTATGTTCAGCTTTGAGTAGGTCTTAGCTCTCAAGGCCTCATTTCTCTGGGTGGAACTGGATATCAGGACTTTTCTAAGGTATCATGTACTTTTTTGTTTTTTATGGAGGATAAGGTCATCAGTAGTGAAAGTTTCCAACTATTATGAATTCTCGGTGAGCATTAGGTGTTCCTCTTCAGGTTCCTCCATTGAGGAAGTTCCAGTCAAGGTATCAGTAGGTGGTTTAACCATTATTGGATTACTATAAAGTAGATGGGGTAGGAAGAGGACATCCTTGAGACACTCACTATCCTTAGAGAGAAGATAGAGACTATGTAGGTGGTCTCTAGCTAGGTTAAAGAGGTTCTAGAGTAGGTCATGGTATGCTTCATCCATTAGTGTTTCTAGCGCTAGGTGAGCCAAATGTTGTTTGAGGTACCCTTTTATTGTTTTCTACTTGGTTGTATGATTTTTTTTGATTCAGGAGTGACACATTATTTCATATCACCTACCCTTTTCCATGTATTGGGAATTGGGGTGGATGGCTTCTAGTGCCCTTTACATTGACTACGCTAGTTGGAGGTTGAAATAACATGCTTCAAGTATCCAGATATTGTGTGCTATTACTAGTGAAACATTAATCATTAAATTATTTCCTATTTTTATGGATACAACCATATAAAATAATCCCCTATATGGATTGGTTGTATTCAGTGCAATATATCATGGATTTATTCCAGATATTGGCGTTGTTCCTTGATGAAGTTGTAGAGCCAAGAGTGTTCATTTGTGAACGAGACCCTCAGATGGGTCATAGGTGTGTTCTGTCCTTTCCATCCTTGATGGCTGAGCTGATTCATAGTTTGTTGGATGTTCAACATTTTGTGTTTCCTAATTTCATAGTAAAGTACCTGGATTTATTTCCAGAATAGATTGTAGCATTACCCCCTCGATGAGAGAATGAGTTTGGGAATGAGCTATAACTAGTTGCATCTCCTATATCAATGTTTATGTATAGGATATATCCTTCTATATTGTGGGAGATACTTATACAGCCTGTCGGTCTTTGACATTGTGTTTTTTTCAGTCGATCAAGTTAACATGTGGTGCGCCAGTTTTGTTAGAGAAGAATGCTGACAACAGTTTGTGGATGTGTATCGATTATCATTGCTTGAACAAACTGTAAGTGAGGAACCACTATCATCTTCTCTGGATTGATTATTTTTTCAATCAAAATAGGGGTGAAAGATGGTTCTTGAAGATAGATTTGTGGTCATGATATCATTAGATGAGTATGAAGGATGAGTATATCCCGAAGAATGCTTTCTATTATCTCCATGGGCATTACAAGTTCATTATGACTCCATTTGGTGTGATAAATGCAACAGATGTGTTCTTGGGGCTGATGAACACTACATTCTATAAGTTCTTAGATATGTTTATGGTGGTATAAATTGATTAAATCCTTGTGTAATATACATCTATGGAGGATAATACAGAGCATCTGTATGCTGCCTTGGGAGTTCATCGACTACAACAGCTATTTGGTAAATTTTCGAAGTGGGAGTTTTGTTCTTGAAAGTCTTTTTCTTGGGGAATTTTGTATCCCATCAGGGTGTAGCTATGGATTTTTAAAATATATAAGCATTTTTGTCTTGGGAAGCCCTAAGACAGTGGTACAAGTGTGATGTTTCATTGGTCTCGCAGGACTATACATTCGGTTGATAGCTTTTTTCTCTTGATTTTTGAATCCTCTATCAATATTTACCAAAAAGGATCAAGCGTTCATATGGATTGATCTGTGTCATGTTATATGATGATTCACATCTAGGGTTAAGTTGTGTTCAGATGCAGTATATATCAGTTGTTTCTTATGGGTATTGGTAGTTTCATCCTCACAAATGTAACTATGCCACACTTGATCTCGAGTTAGCGTAAGCGGAGTTTTCCTAATGTTGTGGAGATATTACCTCATTTAAAATTGTTTCATGGTCTTCATTGATCATAAAATCCTAAGGTACGTTTTCTCCTAGCATGACATTAAATTGTGAAAGTGTCATTGGATGGTGTTCTTACAGGATTATGACTTAAAATTTTTATATACACATGGAAAGGGAAATGTTGTTGTTGATGTGCTGAGCAAGATGTCTCATAGTGATTCAATGTGTAAATTAGGTGATTTATAGATAGTGATGGATGATAATTTAGCATTACATATGGATATGGGAATAGTTGGGGAAGAGGATGTCTTTTTTAGATGACGGTACAATCATCTCTGGTGTAGCATGTGAAAGAATCCCATTTGGGGGATATTGAAGTGGAGGTCTAGAGAAACAAAGTTGTTTGTAGTGAGGCCCCATATGGTTGGTCTAAGGACAAAGGACACTAGTTGTTCCTTCAGGGAAGGATTTTCATTCAGTTGGTGATGTGTGAGATGATTTTAAGAGAGTTCCATAGTTCTCCCTATGCAGTACATCCTGGCATGATAAAGATGTACCATGCTCTAAAGAGTCGGTTTTGGTGTCCTGGGATGAAGCATGCAATTATAGAGTTTGTGTCTTGATGTTTGGTCATCCCGAACATGAAGTCCAAGAAACATTCTCCTAGTTATTTACTTTAATTGTTATATGTTCCTCGGTATATGTAGGATGACATCTCAGTGGACTTTTTATTGGTTTACCTTGACCTGAGGGAGGTTATGACACTATATGGGTGGTAGTGGGTCGTTTGATGATTTCATCCCACTTCATAGCAATCAAGTAGTCGATCCCAGTGGAGGTTTTGTAGAGGAAACATCTGGAGGAGGTGGTGATATTCCATGCAATTCAGTGGATGATCATTTCTAATCGAGATCCATGTTTTACATCCAGGGTGTGGAGAGGTCTCCAATATGATTTTGATTCTGAGCTATGTTGTTGCACTACATTTCGTCCTCAGATGTATGGTCAGATAGAATGTATCACCCAAACCCTTTAATACATGTTGTTCACTTGTGTCCTAGATTTTGGAGGTTCATGTATGATGATCCTTCCCTTGGTTGAGTTCTCTTTCAATAATAACTTACAGTGCACCATAGGTAAGGTTACATTGGAAACCTTGTATTGCCAACCATGTTTTTCTCCATTATGCTGGATTGGTTTTGGAGAGTCAGCAATTCTCAGGGAGATATTATTATATAACATGATAGAGTTGTTTTAGGTGATTCGGGAGAGGATAAAGGAAGTTCAGGATAATTCCAAATTCTATGTCAATCATAGGAGGAGAAATTTGGAGTTTCATGTTGGGGATTGTGGGGTTAGGAAGGTGAATCCTCATCATGGGCAGTGAAGGATTGGTCATGGGATTAAGAATTCTCCACATTTGTTGGTACTTTTTAGGTGTTAGCTTGTCTTTGAGAAGTGGAATTTCAAGTAGGACTTCCACCACAAATGAGCAGGATACAATATATTTTTCATGTGTTAATGCTCTATCATAATACACATGATGAATCTCACATGATCAGTTGGGGTGAGATCGATGTTGACGATGATGAGACCTTCGAGGAGAGGCCTGTAGAGATTGAGGCCTGCAATGAGGTGTTTTGTGGGCATGTTATCCCCTTGGTTCATGTATTTTGGAAGAACAGTGGGATGTAGGAGATTACCTAGGAATGTGAGTCACAAATACATGTTCATTACCTTGAGTTGTTTTATTTTTATCACTTTTCTTGTAACGATGTTAGTTTTTTGGTTGTAGATCATTCGTATTTGTGAGATGGATTTCTCTAGTTGTTTCTTGTGTCTTTTTCTCTTTTTAGAGATATCTCCTCTTGGATATTTTTTAAGATTTGGATGGGTTTGTAATGTGGTTTCACATTTTCACTTTTATAAAGTGATTGAGATCTTGTGGTGACAAGAGACTTGAGAGGTATATCATAGGGTAGATGTTATAAATACCCCTTTTATGATTTCTATCTAGGTTGGTTTTGGACTCTTGGGGCCGGTAATCTTTTGAGAGGTATCTGATGTAATGGCTCAGACCTCTCTAGTAATTTACATTGTGAAAATCTATTGTGTGTGGTGTTCTGGGAGGTCAGGGTGGATTCTTTCTAAATCTTTACCAAATTTTTAGTTCTGTGAACAATATTTCTTATTTTGTGAACACTGCCATCGATGACACAGATGTGAATAGTTTCATCGATGAGACCGATGTGAACAGTTTCATCAGTGAGATAGATGTGAACAATTTCATTGGTTACTCGAATTGGTGAATTTCATTTTTGACTTTTGTCAGTGACTCGTGTTGGTGAGTCGCATCAGTGACTTGTGTTAGTGACTCGCATCGATGACTCGCATTGGTGACTCTCATCAGGGAATCACATTGATGACTCATGTGAGTGACTCACATTAGTGGATCACATTAGTGAATCACATTGGTGAATCACGTTGGAAATTCACTTCAGTGACTCACCTTGGTGACTCATGCCGGTTAGTCATGATGGTGACTTGCATCGGCGACTCACGTTGATGACTCGTATCAAGGAGTCGTCGGTGAACAGCATTTCCAATATCCAATAGTTTCAAACCTTTTCCATTATCTATGACTTAAAACACATTCAATGTTTAATTTTAAGTGATTTAAGGCTGATTCAGTTCCCATAATTCTCATATTAATTTTACTAAGGGTTCAGACACCTTTACTTAGAAAACCCGCATAGTCTTGACTAGATCTGCCTTTATTGGAAAATCTAAACCACACATAAACTGCTTCCTCATTTATATTTTCAAAAGGGGTCGAGATAACATCCACACTAGTTCTTAATTATCCTTTATCTCAGAGTGATGCACCCCAAACCATTGTTCTCATTGATTTTTGTGGTTGCTTTATCATTGAATTGATTCCCCTTGGTGTTTTTACTACTTCATGTCCACCCTAGTTTTGGTGAAACGAGGAAGAGTCAGTCCGCCTTCGATATAAGGTATGTTTTACCACCATCTTCTAGGTTATTTGATTTGTTTCCTTCCATTTCTCATTTCCATGTGATGGAATGTGTTCTCTATGTTTCTAACAGTAACTCCTCAGTTGTTAGTTTGTATGGTGGTGTTGTAGCATCCTCTGGTGGATGCAACATTTTTTTTGATGGGTTGGGGATGAATCCTCATTTTATTATTTAAAACAAAGACCTCTTTATACTGGGTAGAGGGATACCCATTACATATCATAGAGTCCCAAGGCCAGGTGTCCTGAATACAAGGCTTGAAAGCCCATTTTCTATTCCCAAAGGACCCCTCTGTGAATAGTACTACTACAGTATCTGGAGTACTACAGTATCAGCTACAGTACCACCACCACTACAGTTTCAACTACAGTGCCTTTTCTGCTATAGTATCACTTCCACTACAGTTCCTCCACTGCTACAGTGCTACTACAGAGCCCTAGTACAGTGCTGCTACAGTAACAGAAATTAGTCCATGTCTGGATTTGATCTGGTGGATTCAACCATTTTCGGGGAGGTGATCGTGATATGTTGTGTTGATATGTTCTCGTGAGAATAATGTAGGAATCCTTTTGAGGTAGGGAATTTATGGATTCTCTATTCATTTTACGTGCAGTCATATAGATATCCTAATCTAGACACTTGATGATAATGAAATTTACATAATAAATATTTGAACTAGATTAATGAATTGGTATCATTTGCCCAGTTTTGTTATTGCCTCTTGATTTTCTAGATAGTGTGATATCTATGATTTTCTGGTTCAGAATGTCATTATTGATGGAAATTGGTAAATAACATAAAGTTTGTATTAATTTGTAATTAATTAGCCAATGATAAAGAGCCATGATTAAGGAATATGGTTGTTGTTGTTGTGCTTCGATGGTAATCAAATGGATAAAGTTATGCATGTTTAAATGAATCAGTTAATTTAATATATAATGATCAATTGGTTGTGTGATAAGGATAATTCCCTTATGGGTTTTTATTTACCCACTTTCTTCTATAGTCCAAGCACCATATACTATGGATCTATGAGTGCTCATTGTGTGTGAATGCTGAATGCCTTATTTTTGGCCTACGAGCCGATTTGCTATGCCTTTTTCTTCCTACTACTTGTATTGTTGTATGAGCCTAGGATGGATAGACCTAGAAGGATATGGTGGTTTGTGGGGATAAGGAGGCCTAGTGGTGGTGGTGGTTGATGCAGTTGACATGGGGAGTGGTGAGATGCATCTGTGTAACAACCCGAACATTCGAATAATATATGTTTCCTGATTTTGTGTATTATTATTTTAAAATCAAAAAAATTATATCCTTTAATTAATGAAGTTATTATATTTAAAATGATACCATTGGGTTTCGACTATTATATGATCATTTGTCAATTGGACCATTTGAAACTATACTCTTAACATTATGATTATTGTTTATAAATATAAATGATCATGGTTAATTAAAATATGAATAAGAGTTGATTGCCTCATCTAGTATACTTGGGCTATTTGAATCCCATATTTAAGAGCTTTAGAAGGAGGTATCATCATTGGTCTTTGTTTCAAACCAAGCTAAAGCTATACTCCAACAATTTATGTTTGAACATAATCACTTATGAGAGAAGTTCAAGCTGATAGAAATCATCAATCGGGAAATGTTTTCTGAGCCGCCCCAAGATTCTATCACCATTTCACACCTTACTCTTAGTTCCTATGTAGGTTTTATAAGGGTCTATGATAAAAATCATTAGTTATATTGTGTAATCCTTTTTTATAAATAAAATTGTTATTTCATATTATGGTAAAAGTTTTGAATTTTATATATCAATATTTTTAGAAGTTCCATATTATTTATGAATATTGGAAAAAAATTGTTTTAAGTTTTTTTGTACTTAAAATAATTAATAATGTGATATGATGTTCAAAAAATAGTATTCTACAACTTTTATTAGTAAGAAATTTAGATTTTAATTTGTTCAAATTAATTTTTAGTTAATAGTAAATTTTTAATAGCAATTTTCCCTTTATGAATTGTAATGTGACCAATGAAATGGTAACCTCACTTAAGAATGTATAAATATAATTTAGGCATCTTGATTGGTAGTGTGATATAATAAAATAAGTAAATTACTGTTTCAGAAGTTATTAGTTAAGTATTAGTATTTTTCTGGTTAAATATTGATTTTAATTGAAAATTAAATATCTCATATTCAAAAAATTATTTTCACAAAATGGAGTTCATATTTTAATTTAGAACATAAGAATTAGGTTAGGGTAAATTTTTGTGATTTTTTTAAAATATTTTATTTTTTGGTGAATAATAAAAATACAGTTTTGAGTTTCAGTGTGTGTAATGACATCATTGATGATGTAATCATGATGTAATAATCTTGATCGACTTTTGTACATTATGATATTATATGAGGTTTCTCAAGTGGAAAATACCAATAGAAAATACCATGGGAAAGCCAATGGTTTTTCAAATACCACTAATGAGGTGTCCTTTGGAAATTAATAAAATATTCACTCACTTTTGATATAATTACCAACCAATTCCCTTGTTAATTTCATTCAGAATTCATAATCAACAAAGATCTTTACTTTTAACCTCCCAAGGAATCCTCTAAAGATTCCCTCAAGTCTCCAAGGTACCAACTCTCATGTTTTTTATGTTACTCTTCATGGTAAGGGAACCTTTCAGCCTCCTCTTTTAGTCAACGACTTCTCTTGAGTTATATCTTTTAAATTATAATTTTTTGTGTTGGATAATGTTTTTTAGATCATTATTTCTGTCCATTTTATGTCCAAATGATGAGATACCCTTTACAATCTCATCAATTGAATTTATTAATTTTTATGTTATGTTGTTAGGCTGCTGAATTTTCGTATAAGAAATTGTATCATCTCTTTTCTGTCAAGTTTCATTTTCATGTGGTGTGTCTTCAAAACATACATACCATGATATTATTTACATTTTATTCTTCCCATATACTATATTATGAGTTATTTATGAGTGGGTGAACCTTTTCCCCTCACATTATAATTTTTTCTAAAACCATGATATATAGCCGTTATGCTGGAGAAATTTCATCTCAAAATCGATCTCTTTTTCTCCATAAATTCTCTTATTTTATTTATATGAACACCCAACCCTATTTTGTTTCTAGGGTATTCATAAAAACCTAAAAATTATATATTTGATTCGGGATTTGACATACATGAAACCTAATTTCCTTTCCTTGGGTTATAAATGAAATATTGATCATGTTTTTAAAGCACTACTAAAACATCACGATTTTGAAATGAAACACATTTATTTTATTTTCTATGGGTTATTTATGAAATTTTTTATTATGATATATGTTGATCACATTAAAATAATTAAATATTTAGGGTGTGACTAGAGAGCGCTAGACTGCATTGGGTAAAGAAATAAATCTCTAAAGATGATAAGTTTTATGATACATTGGTAAATAACCTTGGTATTTTTTAGGACACCTTCTGGATGGACCTTGGTGATATTTTCATGAATGTCTAAATTAAATGTTTTAGCCACGTTTTCATGTTATATTTAATGTTATTATTATGATATTCCTCATTATTCCGATGTTCTTGTTTTTTATAACTCATGTTCCCATGTAAACTATTTCACTTGTTTTCTTTAGTGGGCCTTCTGCTCACCCTTTCTTTGACGTATGTCTTTAGGTTATGAGATGTATTAATTGTTCATTGGATGATTTTTAAAGAATATTTTCAAGGTGATTAAAATAATTTGTATGTTTTCATGTATTATGTACACTTTTTTCCATGATACTAGACTTAAAAGATTATCTTTTTGTAAAATGCAATGAAATGTTATATAATAAAAAATCTAGATGCCATAGTGGGATTCAAAGGAGAGTATAGTTATTGTTGGAAATTAGGCTATGAAAATATTATTAATAACCCTATATAAAAGTCTAAATATAGGAAAACATTCTATTATTTTGTTGAAATATTAAGTAAGTTGTTTCTGAACAAATAAATCTCTGTCTGGATACAAACAAGTGGTTGTGGATATGGAACATATATAACAAGGAGTGAAAACTACAAAAAGAAGTTTTGGGATTGACCAAAGGTAACCTGGTACACGAAAATGGGCCTTTCTGCACTCCAGGTTCGACACACTCAGGGAATATGTTTTGTTAATCACATGATTATTAGGAATCATTATGAAGGATTTATAGAGAAATGTGGTTGTCATTAAAGAATAATATGTTTAAGCATAATGTTTTAAGACATAAAAATCCCTTAGAGTTATAAGATTTGTAAATTAAATAAGTTTAAAACTATGTTATTATTATTATATAAAATGGAGGGAATAGGAGGAACCATGAAAATGGGGATCGCAATGGACCATGCACTGATGGCCCTCCAATGGAAGATGGCTTGGAAACTTTCATGAGAATGATTAACCAACATACTCAAGTTATTGGAAATATATCGAATCAACATGAGAGACCAATCTCACAATAAAGGGAACAAATTTTAGTTAGACATATATGAATCAATAACCACCATCATTTATTAGATCTACCGACCCATTGATTATTGAATAGTTGATCAGCTCTATCGAGAAGATCATTTCTATGCTCTGTTATTCAGAACAAGTGAAGGTTATCCTTGATATTTATCACAAAGAGATAGAAGTTGAGTAGTGGTCAGAACTAATTAAAAAAATGATTCCAAGAGTAGGGGATGAAGCTATGGAGTGGGAAGAGTTTATAGAGATCTTCTTCAGTAAGTATATCCTTCATTCTAGGTGACCAAAAATGGGGAAGGAGTTTTTTGAGCTAAAGAAAAAGGAGAATGAATATATGGGATGCTATGAGATGAACATCACAAGGATTTAATGTTACACTTATAGCCCTATCATGGATCCAAATGGGAAGGTTTATAGATTCTTTTGTGTATTTTGTCATCATCTACGGATGAATCTAGCCACTTGAGACTATGATAGCTATGAGGAGATCATTTGGAGTGAGATGAAAGTCGAACTGGAGTTCGGTGAGACATAGTGGTCTCATAAATCCAATGAAAAGAAGACATCTATGGATCCATGTTTGGGGAGGAGATTTGATTAGTGAATAGGAAGAAAAGAAAGTGCAACGTACCATGTGTAATAAGAGCGAGAAGAAGAATTTTTGTAACTTCCTACTTGGGAGAGGGAAGTTCTAGAAGTGTGGAAGAGAAAGCCATATTGAACTTAATTTTCATAGTCTGGTGAAGCCTCAACATACCAGTAGTAACGACAATGAGAAGATGGTGCAGGCCCATCCTGATGTCCAATTCTATAACTGTGGACATCTTGGTTACTTTTCCAATCATTTTCCAAATCCATGGGTAGTGGAGGGGAATCACAATCAACCTTAGTATCTTCCAAGGGAGCAAGGTCTTGATTTTGATATCAGGATAGCTAATATTGAAGTTCTAAATGATGTAGTGGTAGGTACTCTTGTTTTTCTCTCAGAGATAGAAAGTAATTAGTTTTATTCTTGTTCTATGCATTTTCTTATTTCTTCCATGTTCGCAAAGAATTTTGAATCAATCCCTAATTTATTAAAATTTGAGTTATCAATCAAGACTCTTGGTGGGATTCTTCAAGCATCGTCAGTGATTACAAACTCTATTGTTTACATTAGAGAGAACAATATTATCTCAAATCTAGTTGTCATTCCTATGTTGGAATTCGACATTATACTAAGGATGGACTGGCTCTTAGTTTATAATGCTAATATCTATTGAATGAGTAAGGAATTATCAGTTTTCATTATTGGGGAACCTAAAATTATCTTCTATGGAGAGATATCCCAGCCTGATCTTTGTCGAGAAGATCCTCCTATATCATTGTTTATGGAGTTTATCGGTGAATAAGAGGACAAAAATGAGAGTATAAGGATAGAACATGTCCCAATCATCCAGGAATACATTGATGTATTTATTGGGGAGTTACTAAGACCTCCAGGAGAAAGAGAGGAAGATTTATCCATTGAACACATACCTAGATCTCATCCAATATCAATGACCCCATATAGGATGGAAAATATGATGATGGTGGAATTAAAGAAAAAACTACAAGATCTTTTAGAGAAGGGGATTTTCTTACCTAGTGTGTGTCTATAGGAAGAACCTGTTCTCTTTGTTAAGAAAAAAATATGGATCGATGTATCTATTTATTGATTATAGAGAACTGAATAGGATCACAGTGAAGAAGAAATACCCTCTTATAAGAATTGAAGAATTATTTAATAAACTTCGTGGGTCTCAATTATTCTCAAAGATTGTTATTTGATCTGGTTATCATCAATTGATGGTTAAGAAAGAATATTTTCCAAATAACTACCCGCTGATCAAGATATGGGCATTATGAGGTTGTTGTTATGCCCTTTAGACGGACTAATGCACCATATATTTTTATGGATTTGATGAATATAGTATATATGGACTACCCTGATAACTCTGGGATAGTTTTTATTGATGATATTTTGTTATATTCCATAATATTTGAGGAGCATAAGGATCATCAAAGGGTTATTTTTAAAACTCAATGGAAGGAGATACTTTTTGAAAAAAATAATAAAATGTGAAATTTGGATACAAAAAGTTTCTTTCTTGGGGCACATTTTAACTAATGAATGAATCAAAGTTGAACCGACAAAAGAAAATGTTTTTAGAGGAGTGGCCTCAACCTACAATAATAATTGTGATTAAATTTTTCCTTGGATTAGAACGAAACTATAGGTGGTTTGTGAAAAACTTTTCACGACTTTTTAATCCATTTACCAAGTTAACTTGAAAAGGGGTCAAGTTCATCTGGACAAAAGCGTTTGAGGAATGTTTCCATGAGCTGAAGAATATAATGTTTACCGCATCCTTGTTAACACTACCCCCAAGTAGAGAAGGGTTCATAATATTTAGTGATTCATATCTAATAGGTATTTGGTGAATCCTCATTAAAAATGATAAAGTCATTGCTTATGAATCTCAACAGTTGAAGACTCACGAGCAGAACTATACTATGAATGATCTGGAGCTTGCTGTGGTAATTTTTTTCTTTAATGATCATGAGGAATTATCTTTATTGGGAGAATGAGATTTTAACATAGACCATCAATGTTTGAACAATATTCTCACAAAAAAAATGCATTGAAAATGAGACAGTGGAGATGGTTGGAACTTCTGAAATACTATGAATGTTTAATTAATTATCATCCTACAAGATCAAACAATGTCATTGATGCATTATGTTGGAAGGACCTTGTTGTTCTATCCATGATTAGTATTCAAAGAGATCCTTTGATCAATGACCTAGTAATGATGGGCATGGAAATTATAAGGGAAGGGAAATCATCAACCTTATTCCAAATTATTTCTAAACCATCATTAGTAGATAAGATAAAAAATATCAAATAGAATATCCTTTTATACAAAATATGTTTGAGGCTGTGAAGGAAGGGATGTTTCATGAGTTAAATATTGATCAAGACAGTGTAATGAAGTTTTGTACCAGACTATGTGTTTCATATATTTCATAAATAAAGGAGCAGATGAATGATTCTCATAGTTCTACATTCTCAATACATCCCGAGAGCAGAGAAATTTATAGAGACCTTTGTGATCATTATTTGTGGGATAATAAAAAAAGGGATATTTATGACCACACTAAAAGGTTTCTGGTATGTCAGCAAGTGAAGGCAAAGTGACAAATTCTTAATGGGCTATTACAACCACTACTCATAACGGTATGGAAGTGGGACAATATCACTATGGAATTTGTCACTGGTCTCCCAATAATATCCAAGGGAAACAATGAGATATGGGTTACTATGGACCATCTCACCAAGGATGCCCATTTTATCTCTATTCGGGAATATTTATCTCCTGATCGACTTTCTATGATTTATGTAAAGGAAGTGGTAAGGTTACATGGAGTTCCACTTTCTATCGTATCTGATCGTGATCCAATGTTCAGATAAAATTTTTGGAGAAGACTTCAACATGTTCTGAGTGCATAATTGAATTACAGTACACCATGTCACTCCCAAACTGATGGCCAATCTGAATGGAATATTCAAACACTCGAGGAAATTCTGAGAAAAATCTTAATGAAATTTAAAGGTGGCTGGAATCAATATCTCACATTTTGTAAGTTCTATTACAACAAAATATTTCACTCAACCATTCAAAAGGAAGCCTATGAAGCTCTATATGGGAAGCGATTCAGAACTCCTACATGTTGGGATGAAGATGGTGAGAAAAATATTCTTGGGTACGATCTTCTACAAGAGATGATAGAAAAAGTCCATTCCAACTAGCAACACATTAAGGCTTCTCATAGTCGGCAAAAGAACTATGTTAACAACTGTCGAAGGGAATTGGAGTTTGATGTTAGTGAAAATTTCTTTCTTCAAATTTAATCTTGGAAGAGAGCAATGACGTTTGGGAAGAAAGGGAAGAATGGAACTAGGTTCATTGGCACCTATGAAATCATTGATTGTATAGAAGCAGTGGCCTATCAGCTTGCACTTCCTCCAAATATAACACATGTTCATGATGTCTTCCACATATCCCTCTTGGGGAAGTACATACCTGACCCTTCACATGTACTAAATCTAGATGTGGTACAATTGGATTATGACCTCCCTTATGAGGTGAAACTGGTAGAGATCTTGTATCGTAAGGACAAGGTTCTAGGCAACAAGACTACCAACCTTGTTAAAGTATTATAGTGGAACCAAAAAATGTGAAGAAACCATGTGGGAACCATAGGAGGATATAAGGAAGATGTACCCACACATTTTCACTTATGAGGTTATAAGTTGAAATTTCAGGGATGGAATTTCTGAAGGGGGGGAAAATGTAATGACCCAATATTTTGAATAATATTTGTTTCCTGATTTTGTGTCATTTTATTTATACTCAATATGACCGTTTTTTAATATGACCATTCAAAACAATACTCTTAACATTATCAATGTTGTTTATAAATACAAATGATCATAGTTAATTAATACCAAAAGAAGAGTCGATGACCTCATCTAGTAGACTCGGGCCAAATGAAGCCTATCTGCCTGAGCTTGGGAAGGAGGTAGTATCACTGGGATTTGCTCTGGACCAAGCTCAAGCTGAACTCCAACACATTAAGCTTGAATGGAATCACATATTGGTGAAGTTTAAACTGATAGAAATCACTACTTCGGCAATATTTCCCATGCCACGCCAAGATTCTATCACCATTGCACCCCTTACTATTAAATCCTAAGTAGGTGTTATAAGGGGATATGTAACGAGGCCTAAGTTACATTGTCCATTCCTTTTTTATTAATAAAATTAATATTTCTAATTATGGTAAAATTTGTGAATTTCAAATATCAAAATTTATAGAAGTACCATGTTACTAATGAATATTGGAAAAAGGTATTTTGAAATATTCTTTATACATTAAATAATTAATAATGATAAATTATTTTCAAAAAATGTTCTTCTACAATTGTTATTAGTTAGAGATTTAGATTCTAATAAGATCGACATAGTTTTGGTGAATAATATATTATAAATAGTAATATTAAACTTATGAATAGAAATGTGACCAATGGAATAGTAACATACAATAGGAAAGTATAAATATAATTTATGAATATTTATTGGTAATGTGATATAATAGAATATGTAAATAACTTTTTCAGAAATTATTAGTTAAGTATTAGTATTTTTCAGGTTAATACCATTTTTACATAAAAATTAAATATCTAATAATTTGAAATTTATTTTCATAAAATGGATTTCATTTTTGAATTTAGATAATTGATATTATATTATGTTGAATTTATGATATTTTTATAAAATGTTTTATTTTTCCGTGAATAGTTACAATACAGTTTTGAGTTTTGGTGTGTTTAATGAAATCATTGATGATTTAATAATTCTGGTCGACCTATATACATAACGATATGTTATGAGGTGTACTTGGTGACCTATACAATGGTAAAATACCTTGGGTAAGCCCATGGTTTTTCAAATACCACTAATGAGGCGTCCCTTGGAAATTATTAAAATATTCCCTCACTTTTTCTTTAAATACCCACCCATTCCATCACTAATTTCATTCCAAATTTCTCATCAATGAATATCTATTCTTGTAACCCCCCCAAAGATTCCTCCCATGGTTCCCTCAAGCCCCCAAGGTCCCAATCATTTATTTTTTTGATGTTACTCTTCAAGGTAAGGGAACCATTCACCCTCCTCTTTTAGTTAAGAACTTCTCTTTGGTTATATCTTTTTAATTATATTTTTTAAGTCGGGGTATGTTCTTATATATTATTATTTTATCCATTTAATTTATAAATGATGAGATACCATTTCCACTCTCATCAACTAATTTTCTGAATTTTTAAGTGATTCCATTAGGCTGCCGAATTTTCGTAAAATAAATTGTATATTCTATTTTCTTTCTAGTTTCCTTTTCATGTGGTATGTCATTCAAACATCCATACAATTATATTATTTACATTTTATTATATCCCTATACTGTATTATGAGTTATTTATGAGTGTTTGACCCTTTTACCCTCTTTTTTAATGTTTTATAAACCCATGATATATAGCTGTTATTCTGTAGAAATTTTGTCTCAAAATCAATCGCTTTTTCTCAAGAAATTATTTTATTTTATTTATGTGAATAACCAAACCTATTTTGATTCTAAAGATATTTATAAATACATAAAAATGATATATTTGATTTTGGAGTTGACATACATGAACCCTCATTCCATTTACAAGGGTTATAAATGACATAATGATAATGTTTTTAAAGAATTTCTAAAACATCATGATTTTGTAATAAAACCCATTTCTATTATTCTCTATGGGTTATTTATGAAAGGTTTGATTATGATCTATGTGAATCACATGAGAATAAATGCATATTAAGGGTGAACCCTGATAGCGCTCCAATGTATTTGGTAAAGAATTTAATCTCTACAGATGACAAGTTTTAGGTTACCATGGTAAATAACCTTTGTAATTTTTATGAAACTTTGGGGTTGGACCTTGGTGATATGTTAAAAAATGTATAAATAAAATGTTTTATCCATGTTTTAATGTTATGATTCTTGTTATTATTAATATATTCCTCTTTATCCCCATGTTTTTATTTTTTATTGCTAAAGTTCACATGTAAATTGTTTCACTTATTTTCATTACTGGGCCTTCTGTTCACCCATTCCTTTAATGTATGTCTCCAGGTTGTGAGATGTAATAATTTTACATAGGTTTAATATTTCAAAAATATTTTCAAGGAGATAAGATTTTTTTTCTGTTTTTAGGTATTATGTACTCTTTTTTCCAAGACACTATACTTTATAAATCCTCTATTTGTAAAATGTAATGAAAAGTTATGTATTAAAAAGGTGGGATTCTATAGTTGGTATCAAAGGATAGTTTAGTTATTTTTGGAAATTTGGATATGAAAACATTAGGAAGAACCCAATAGAAAAGATCAAGTAAATAATAACTTCCTAGTATTTTGGTGAAATATTAAGTAAGTTGTATCAGAAAAAATAACTCAATGTTTGGATACAAACAAGTGGATGTGGCTCTAGAAAATATGTATCTATGAGTGAAAACTCTGATAAGGAGTTTTGGGATTGAACCAAGGTATCCCGGTACACAACAATGGTACTTGTTTTACTCTCGGTATGAAACTCCTAGGGGGATTTGTTTAGTTATTCACAAGATTTTTAGGAATTATTATAAAGGATTTATAGAGAAATATGGTTGTTGATATAGAATAAAATGTCTAAGCATGATGATTTAAGACATTATAATTCTTTATAGTTAAAATATTCATAAATGAAATAAGTTTCTCACTAAGATATTATTATTTTAGAAAGTAGTGGGTAATAGGAGGAATTGTGCCAATGGTGACTGCAATGGACCATTCACTGACAGCCCTCCGATGGTAGTCAGAATGGAAACATTCATGAGAATAATGAACCAAATGACTCAAGTTATGGGAAATAACATGAATAAAGATGAGGGAACAATCTCATCATGAAGGGAACACAATTCCATTGAGTCCATTATGAATCAATGACCACCAACCTTCAGTGGATCTACCGACCCATTGATTACTGAACAGTGGATCAACTCTATCGAGATGTTCTTTTCTATGCTCCTCTATTTAGAACAAGAGAAGGTCACCATAGTTGTTTCCCACCTTGATAGAGAAGCTAACCAGTGGTGGGAAATTATTAAAAATATGATGCCAAGAGAGGAGGTTGAAGCTATGGAGTGGGAGAGTTAATTGGGATATTCTTCAATTAGTAGTTCCATCATTCTATGAGAACAAAAATGGAGATGGAGTTTCTCAAACTGAAGAAAAAGGAGAATGAGTATACGGGATTTTATGAGATGAAATTCACAAGGAATTCATGGTAAACCTCTATCTTTTTTATTGATTCCAATGGGAAGGTTGATATATTAGTTTTTGGACTAAGACCACATCAACAGAAGAATCTAGCCAACTGAGACTATGATAGCTATAAGGATCATGCAGAATGCCATTAATGTCGAACTGATGTTTGGTGAGACACAATGTTCTCCTTAATCGAATAAAAAGAAGAGATCGATGAAGCCATGTTTTTGGAGGAGCATTGATCAGGGAGGAGGAGGAAAGCAAGTGAACTGTTCCATGTGTAATAAGTGTGGGAAGAATCATTTGGGTAATTTCTTGCTCAGGAGTGGAAAGTGCTAAAAGTGCTGAAGAGATGTTTATATTGCACAAAATTTTTATATTGAGGTGAAGCCTCGACTTCCCAACACTAACGAAAATGAGAATATGGTATATGCCCTACCTGATGCCCAATGCTATAAGTGTGGACAAATGTTTCACTTATCCAATCATTGTCCAAATACAATGACATTGGATGAGAATCATCATCAACCATAGCATATGACAAGGGAGCATGGTTGTCCTTTTCCTATCATGAAAAATGATGTTGATGCTCCAAACGATATAGTGGAAAGTACTCTTATTGTTATCTAAAATCTTGCAAGTACTTCGTTTGATTCTAGTTCTATGCATTCCTTTATTTCCTCCATGTTTGCAATGAATTCACATTCAACCCCTGATGTTTTAATGTTATAGTTATCAGTCAAGACACCCGGTGGGATTATCAAAGAATCATCATATTTTAGAAACTCTAGTATTTACATTAGTGAGCACAATATTATCACAAATATAGTAGTCAATCCCATGTTGGAATTAAAAATTATACAAATGATGGATTGGCTATCAAAGTATAAGGTTAAGATAAAAAGCATAAGAACGGAAATCTCAATTATCTTGAATGGGAAACCTATAGTTAACTTCCAAGGTGAGATATCCTTACCAGATCTTTGTCTTGAACAACCTCTTATATCCTTCTTTATATAGTTTATCAGTGAAGAAGAAGAATGAAATGAGATTATAAGGATAGAAAATTTCCCCATCATCTTGGAATACAATGATTTATTTCCTAAGGAGTTAACTATACCTCCCCTAGAAATAGAGGTAGAGTTATCCATTGAAATCATACCTGGATCTCATCTGATATCAAAGACCCATATAGGATTGAAAATGTGTAGGTGGAGGAATTAAAATAACAACCCCAAGATATTTTGGAGAATGTGCTTATCCAAATGAGTGTGTCTCCTTGGGGGGAAATTATTCTCTTTGTGTTGAAGAAAGATGGATTGATGTGACTATGCATTGATTATAGTGAACAGAATGGGATCACAGTGAAAAAAATATCTTACAATAATTGTTGACTTTTTTAACCAACTTACTGGGGATCAATTCTTCTCCAGGATTGATCTTTGACCTGTTTTTCATTATTTGAGGGTGAAGAAAGAAGATATTCCAAAAAATGGATTCAGATCAAGATATAGGCATTATGAGTTTGTTTTGGTGCCCTTCGTACTTACTAATGCACAAACTATTTTTATGGATTTGATGAATAGTTTATTTAAGTTCTACCATGATAACATTTTGGTTGACTTTTATTGGTGATGTTTTTATATATTCCAAAAGATGTGAAGAGCATGATGATCATCCAAGGGTTATTGTTCAAACTCTATGAAAGCAGAGTCATTTTTGAGTGGTTAAAAAATGTGAATTTTGGTTACAACAAGTTTTTTTCTTGGGGGACATTGTAACCAATACATGAATCAATGTTTACCCTACAAAGAAAGAGGGTGTAGAGGAGTGGACTTAGCCTACAATAATAACTGATATTTGAAGTTTTCTTTGATTAACAGGATATTATATAAGAGGGTTTTCAAAAACTTTCATGAAACCATGTTAACTCGAAAGGGGGTCAAGTTCAACTGGAAAAAGGATTGTTACGAAAGTTTCATGGAGCTAAAGAAGAGATTCATTACCACACCCACGTTAACTCTGCCCTCAAGTGGTGAAAGATTCATTATTTTTTGCAATTCATCTTGGAAAGGGCTTGGTTGCAACCTCGTGAGGATAATGTTATTTCTTATGAATCACGACAGTTGAAGACTCACGAGTAGAGCTATCCTACGCATTATAAAGAGCTTGCTATGGTCTTTTTGCGCTAATGATATGGAGGAAATATCTTTATGGGAAAAATGTGACATAATCACAGACCATCAATGTTTGATGTATATTTTTCACACAAAAGGAATTGAACAAGAGAAAGAGGACATGGTTGGAACTTCATAAAGACTATTATTATTCAATTCATTATCATCCCGGAAGAGAAAACCAAGTCATTGATGAATTAAGTAGAATGGACACTGTTGTTCTATCCATGATGAGGATTCAAATGAATCCATTGATCAATGACCTAGTAAAGAAGGACATGGGAATTATAAGGTAAGGGACATCATCAACACTATTCCAAATTATTTCTCAACCATTATTACTAGAGAAGATAAAAAAAGATTAGAAAGAAGTTCCTTAGTTAAAAAATAAGTTTAAGTCTATAAAGGAAGGGAAGTTTTTTGAGTTCAATATTGATCAAGAAGGTGTAACAAAATTTTGAACAAGCCTATGTGTTCCATATATTCTGGAAATAATGAAGGATATGATGGATGAAGCTCATAGTTCTATGTTCTCTATACATCATGGGAGTAAAACAAAATGTTTAGAGACCCTTGTGATCATTATTGGTGGGATAATATGAAAAGGGAGATTGTTGACTACGCTATATGGTTCTTGGTATGTCAGTATGTGAATGAATAGTGAAAACATCCAAAAGGGGTATTACAACCACTAACCATACCAGCATGGAAGTGGGACAATATCACTATGGACTTTGTCACTGGTCCCCCAAGAACTTTCGAGGGAAACAATGTGACATGGGTTATTGAGGACCGTCTCACCACGACTTCCAATTTTAACTTTATTTTGGAATATTTATCTCTTGATCAAATAGCTAGGATTTACGTAAAAAAAGTGTCAAGGATGCATGGAGATCAACTTTTTATCATATCTTATCATGATCTAAGGTTCGAATAAAAATTCTAGGGAAGTCTTCAACATGCTATGAGTATCGAATTGAATTTTAATATGGCCTATCACCCCCCAAACTGATGGTGAATCTGAAAGGATAATTCAAACACTCAAGGATATACTGAGAACATGTTCAATGGAATTTAAAGGTGGTTGGGATCAAAATCTACCATTAGTTGAGTTCTCATACAACAACAGATTCCACTTGAGCATTCAAATGGAACCCTATTAAGGTATATATGTGAAGCGATGTAAAACTCATACCAATTGAGATGCATCTGGTTAGAGAAATCTTCTTTGACCTTATCTTTTATAATATATGAGAGAAAAAGTCCATGCCATCCAGTAACACATTATGGCTACTCATAGTCGGAAAAATAGCTATGCTGACAATTTTCGAATGGACTTGGGGTTTGATGTTGGTGACAAAGTCTTTTTTGATTTTCACCTTGTAAGAGAGTCATTATGTTTGGGAAGAACGTGAAGCACATCCCTTGGTACATTTTCCCCTATGATATCCTTGATAACATAAGAGTAGTGTCCAATCGTCTTGCAATTCCTCCAAATATAGCACAAGTTCATAATGTCTTCCACGTATCCCTCACGAAAAAGTACATACCTTCCCCTTCACATGTACTAAATATAGATGTCATATAATGGAAAAATATCCAATCATATGAGGAGAACCTGGTGGATATAATGGATTATAAGGACAAGGTTCTATGAAACAAGACTACCCACCTTGTGAAGGTGTTGTTCAGGAACTAAAAATGTGAAGAAGCCACATGGGAACTAGAAGAGTCTGTAAGGCAGAACTACCCATACCTTTTCTCTTATGAGGGTATGATTTGAAATTTCATGGACAAAATTTCGTAAGGGGTGAAGAATGTAACGACTGGAACTTTTGAATAATATTTGTTTCCAGATTTTTTTGTGTTATTATTTTATACTCAAAAAAACTATATTCATTAATAAATGAAGTGAGTATAATTAAAATGAGACTAGGGGGTTTAGATTGTTATATGACCATGGGCCAAAGTGACTATTGGAAAATATACTCTTAATGTTAGTATTATAGTTTATAAATACAAATGTCCATGGTTGATTAATAAAAAAAGAATTCCTGATGGCCTCATCCAGTAGACTCAGATCGTATGAAGCCCATCTGTCGATGCTTGGGAAGAAGGTAGCATTAATGGGCTTTACTCTAGACCAATTCCAAGTAGAACTTTAACACATTAAGCATGAATAGAATCACTTACAATATAAGATCATGATTATATAAATCACTGCTCATGAAATGTTGTCATAGCTTCCCCAAGAATCATTCACCATTACACACCATACGTTAGGTCTTATGCTGGTGTTAAAAGCTGATATGTAACAAGATATTAGTTATTTTGTGTAATATTTTGGTATAAATAAAATTGTTATTTATTATTATGATAAAATTTGTGAGTTTCAAATATCAATATTTATCGACGTTCTATATTATTGATGAATATTGGAGAAAAGGTATTTCAAATATTTTTTATACATTTAAATAATTAATAATGTGAAATGATTTTCAAAAAATCTTCTTCTAAAACAATGATCAGTAACAAATTTAAATTCTAATAAGATCAACATAATTTTTGGTGAATATTAAATTATGAATAATAATTTTACCCTTAAGAATAGTGATGTGACCAGCAGAATAGTAAACTCACATACGAATTTATAAATATAATTTACACATCTTTATTGGTAATGTGATATAATAGCATAAGTAAATTACTGTTTTAGAAATTATAAGTTAATTATTAGTAATTTTTGGTTAAATATAAATTTACATAATAATTAAATATCTCATAATTAGAAAAATATTTTCATAAAATGGACTTCATTTTTTAATTCAGAGAATCGATATTAGGATAGGGTGAATTTATGATATATTTAGAAAATGTTTTATTTTTCAGTGAATAGTAAAAATAGAATTTTGAGTTTCGGTGTGTTTAATGAAATCATTGGTGATGTAATCATAATATAATAATTCTTCTCTACTTTATTATAGTAATATATGTTATGATTTGAACCAAGTGGCCAATACTATTGTCAAATACCATGGCCAAGACTATGGTTTTACAAATACCACTAATGAGGTGTCCCTTTGAAATTAATAAAATATTCCCTCACTTTTCCTATAAATTCAAACTCATTCCTTACTTAATTTAATTCCAAATTTCCTCCTCAACAAATAACTAGTATTTTTACATCCCAATGAGTCCTCCCAATGTACCCTCAAGGCCACAAGGTCCCAAACTTCTTGTTTTTGATGTTACTCATCATGGTAAGGGAACCTTTCACCCTCCTCTTTTAATCAATGACTTCTATTGTGTTATATCATTCAAATTGTATTTTTATAAGATGGGGTATCTTATTATAAATACTTATTTATGTCTATTTTTTTTCCAAATGATGATATAACATTTCTTATTTCATTAAATGATTTTCTGAATTTATAAGTGACGTCATTATGCTGGTGAATTTTCATAAAAGTAATTGCATCTTCTCTTTTAATTCAAGTTACCTTTTCATGTGGTATTTCATTAAGAAATCCATAACATGATATTATTTAAATTTTATTAGGTCCATATACTTTATTATGAGTTATATTTGAGTGGTTTACCCTTTTACCTTCTATTTTTAATTTTTTCTAAAACCATGATATGTAGTCATTATGATGTAGAAATTTCATCTACAAATATCTCTATATTTCTCAAGAAATTATCTTAATTTATTTATGTGAATACCTAAACCTATTTTGTCTGTAGGGGAATTCATAAATACATAAAAATGATACATTTTATTTTTGAATAGATATACATGAACTCTTATTCCTTTTTCATGGGTTATAAATGACATAATGATCAGGTTTTTAAAGCCCTTCTAAAACATCAAGATTTTGAAATGAAACCCATTTCTTTTATTCTCTATGGGTTATTTAATTAATTTTTTAATATTATCTATGTGGGAAAAAATGATAATAAATAAATATTGGGTGAATAATTTAATCAATAGGGATGACATGTTTTATGATACCTCGATGAATGGCCTTGATAATTTTTATGACACCTCGGGGATGGAACATGGTGATATTTTCAAGAATGTATAAATTAAATTTTTTATCCATGCTTTCAATTTATGTTTCGTGTTCTTATTATTTTATTCCTCTTTATTCCCATGTTCTTATTTTTTATCGCTCAATTTCACATGTAAAGTGTTTCACTTCTTTTCCTTACTGAGCCTTCTACTCACCCGTTCCTTTAACAAATGTCTCCAGGTTCTGAGATGTAGTAATTGTATTTAGGATGAATTTTTCAAGAATATTATCAAGGTGATTAAATAATATTTTATGTTTTCATGTATTATGTACCCTTTTTCCAAGACATTAGACTTTAATGATCCTTTATTTGTAAAATGTAATGAAAGTTTTGTGATAAAAAGGCTGGATACCATAATTAGTTTATGAATATGGGTGTCAGAAAGGACACTATAGATGATAGAACTGGTTGAATCTAGGTTTACCTATTGAGATGAATTTGGTTGTTTTTGAATTTGATGTTATTACATCTAGATTATTCTTCCCACTACTTGTGGATGATGCACATTCCTACCCTCTTTACAAAAGAGACAAAGATGGTGGGGTACTCTATGTGCTTTCCATGTTTAGATTATCAATAAGGGATAAGAATATAATACTACTATAGGTAGAAAATACTCGACGGTTATTTTATCTACTCACTGTTTTGAGCCCCTTGCATTTCGTAGATTGGAAGGATTTCATATAAAAACTAGAAATATTAAAAATGGAAATGTTGTTAAATAAATGAATAAATGATGTTGAACCCATGGGGTTAAATATTGCTAGGTTTAAATCATGAGGTTGTGACTTTGATAGTCTATGAACTCAGTTTGGTTATTCCTAGAGGTAATGGAACATTGTTGTCATGCTAATGAAATGTATTGTGGAAATGATGATGGTTAATTAATTTTTAATTAATTAATAAATGTAAAGTGAAACTGATTGAAAGTGATAAGATGACTTATTTTATCTTATTAAATGGTTGCGTGCTTATTGGATATCTAGTCTTAGTAGTGGAAGTCCAGGGTCTGAGAGGTGTTAGCTGTAGTTGAGTCTACTACTAGGTTTCTTCTTTAGTTTGGTTGTGAGATATATTATATTATGTAGTTTTTTGTTTCTAAATGCTACTATATCCTATTAGTTAGATAAACTAACACCCTGGGGATTCTGAGCCCTAGGGGGTGTTTTCCCCGACACCTTGATGGGATGATGGATGACAGCCTACCCCATTTGTCCATGCTCTCTTCTCTTGGAAGTTACATGTGCTAGTATAAATAATGGTTATTTTTTCATCTATATTTGAGTAGAGGGATATATGTTCTTGTGGTTATTTCACACACATGTATTCTGGATATAGTTTCTCGAGGAATACTATAGGTATAACCTGTATAGACTATGATGGAATGAGGATCCTTACTCAGTGTATGGGTTGTGATGGCTTGAGGTATAATACTGGAAATATAAAATGCATTTTATATGTTTTTTTGACTCCTAGAAACTACCTGTTTACTTTTGATTAAGTTGAGGTTGTGGTGGTGTGTTGCATGAGGTGCAGGTTCTAGGGCTTCACCCAAGTATCTTCGGGCTATCCTATTTGGAGAGAGGTGCTTAGGATGTGCGATGTTGGGGTATAGCAAAAAACCTGTGGGGACGTGGTAATAGGGTACCCTTGACATTATTTATTTTTTGTATATACTCTTATAAGTAATAAATGATGAGAGTTGAAATGGTGAGGCTAGAAACATAGTATACATGTTTATGTGTCGAGTACATTTCACTTTTTTTCATTGTTCTTTAGAATGAATTATTTACTTTTCATGAGAGGCTTCAGGGTGGATCCTAATGAGTATACTGTTATACTCACCCTATATTATATAAACTATTTTTAGGCCACTTGGTGTAGGTTGAAGAATAGGCTGGTTACAACTATCTTGGGAATTTTTCATGAGTTTTATGGGCTTTGTGGTCACTATCGTTTTATGTTACTTTGGTACGTGCAGTTTCCCATTCAGTTGTTATAGTTCTTACATGAAATTACATATGTGTACATGGGATTTGTTTTATTTTTTAGTCTGAGGAGGAGTTGGTTGGTATTTTTCTTATCTCTCTCTTCTACATATTTTCTCTCAGAGGGTAATGCCTCCCATATGTGTGTTTGTTATACCCTCAGTTCTTGTTTCCAACCTGGGACCTACAAGATGTAGGAAATATCGTTCATTATCTCTCATATCACATTTTTGACCTAGGATGGGTACACATTGTGGGGAGGGGGTCGTGATAGACCTTCCTTATGTGGTGCCACCCTCCTCCGGTAGCAGATCCTCCCTTACACAATCGGCTCCCCTTCCGATGAGTATTAACTCATTTATCCTTTGAATTTAAGGATCCACATCAAGGTTTTCTACATTATCGAAACCCTAATGGATTGGGTTGACAATTTTATTGATTTTTCTCAATGTTTAGGGGGTGTGATTGGTCTTTGGGGCCTTATTCTTCGTCCCATTAAATCCCCATCCAATTCGCGCATGTTTAACGTTGGTGTTTCCATTTTATTCATTTCCAATGAATTTCCTTTTATTATTGAAACTTTAAATACATTTATAAACATGATTCCCATATCTGTAGTATATTTTTTTATATTAGTATGATTTTTTTGATGTGGTATCTTTTTCTAAAAAATTTATTTCATAAGATTCTTTGAATATTCTTATGTTTTTATGCACCCATTATAGTTGGTAAAAATTTTTGGGTTCTTGAAAAGTGAAATCAAGCCATGTTATAGCATTTGGAATATTTTGGTACCATATTATTAATTTATTAATTTCGTTAATCTTCAATTTGGATGATATCAATTAATTTTTAAATAAGTTTTTCACCACCATGATTCGGGTAATAATTTTATTATTTTTTTCTGTGTTGAAAGAATTGATTAAAAATAGGATTTGAAGTGGTTATTTTTTAATGCTTTTTTGAATTCATACAAAATTGGTCTTATAAAATTCCAACAGTTTTTTTAAAGAGAAAATGGATTTTTTGGGTAGTTTTGGCCCTTAAATATTTTATTTAAAATGGATGGATTTTATATTGGGCTTTTCTTGTATGAATTTATAATTTCTATGTCCTATTGGTTTGATTGGAAAATATGTAGCATTTCATTAAAATTGGTTTTGGTTGTTTTCATGGACTCCAGTGAAGTGCCATTGGATGTTGGCACATCCATGGGTGCATAGAGATCAATCATGGATGAGAATTCAAATAAAGATGGTAGATTAAAATAGTCTTTCCATTCATCTTTTGATTCTCAAATGGTTTCAGTTCCCTTGTGAAATCTCAAAAAAAGGTTCCAAATGGAATCTTAGAGGCTAAGCATGTCTCAAACATTGAGTAGGTTTTAGTAAATGGTTGACAGAAGGGTATATTTGGAATGTTATTTAAATTTCATGTTTTCCATAAATGTGGAAAGCCTTCTTTGGTAAGTCCTTGAGAAAGTGGTGTTCCTAATGGTTTTATAAATGTTTTGGAAATATTTTTTCAGGTAAATTACATGGGTGGTTAAACCTAGAGGCTCTCTTCGAATTGTACTTTTATAAGTGATGTTTTTTGATGATTTTTGAAAGGAATGGGGGTTGGTAACTATGAGTGCTCAGTTGGAATTTTAATGTGATTTTTGAAATGTTTTGGATATTTATATGTCATGACAGCCCAGTTATAATTTTCAATGAAGTGATTTGTATGTATATATAAATATATGTGGAACCATTAAAGGATGGATATCCCTTTATAGGGTATCGCATTGGGTGTCCATGTTTGGGGTAGGAATGTTTAGTGATGACAAGTAAGGTGAGTCACATATGTGAGGGCCTCCTACTTATACAACTTATGTATATTTTCCATGGGTTCCTAGGCTTGTTTTATAGGATCGAGTGACATTTTTTGATCAACCCTGATTAGATGAGTTGGTACCCACTAGATTGCCGATAGGCTAGGTGGGATGTGCCACTGTATTAGCTGGTTGATAGCGGCCAGTAAGTCATATACATAGGGGATTCACAACATGTCAGTAGGTTGTTCTGAACCGAGTTTGTCCAGGCCTTTTCTAGGGATACTTAGAAAAATCCATGTTTGCTATATATATCTTCTTGTTTGTATCTTTCTGCACTTAGATTTCAATTTATCCAGATTATTTATTTTAACCACTTTCTTAGTACTATCTGGTTATAAAATGGAATATTTTTATGAAAATAGAAGCTCATATGTGATGTATTTTAAAACAAGAAATCTATGATTATTTAATAAAATTGTAAAAACTAAATTTTATAAATTTATTCCAAACTATTGTTAATGGAATGTTTTTTGGAAAAGAAAAAAATGTGTTATGTGGTTTATCTTTGGCATCCCAACTAAGCATATTAGTGAAAACTCCTACATTGTCTTTTTATATTTAGGCTCTCATAGATTCACATTTCTCTTGGAGAGAGTTTAATTATATGTTTAGTGGTGACTCATGATATAACAATGAGGTACATGTGGATGTTTATTTATTTTACACTATGAGTGTTTATTTTTATGGTTTAGTTGGTTTTCATTTACTTTTTTATCTTTTGTTCATGGGAAAAATCATTTCTAGAAGTTTCTTCATGATTCTCAGCTCTAGTTTTTAGTAGTGGGGATCTAGAACACCCTTTTGGTAGGGCCGACCTGGGCTGTTTCGTGACATTATTCCTCACAATAATTAAATATTCAAGAGAACAATTAATCAAATCAAGATTTGAAGTTCGTTACAAGGATTTTTTTCATTATTGATATAGTGAAATTATATTTATTAAGAAAAGTGTGATATATACACTAATAATAATAGTTTCATTTATAAGTTCACATAAAATGATTTAAATATGCACAATGAAGATGGTTAGAGCTGATTAATGATTATGACTACTCAATAAATTTCCACCCTGGGAATGTGAACAAGGTGGATAATGCTTTGAGCTGTATGGATTGGGTTATCTTATCAATGATGAGGATTAAAAAAAATCTAATATCTATGTATTTTCAAAGGATAGATCTAGAAATATAAATAGAAGGGGGAACCTTATCGTTTTCAATTGAATGTTCAACCATCTATCCAAGTGAGGATTAAAGTTGTGTTAATTGAATTTCTAGAGATGAAATATAAGGTTGGAATTGTTTCTGATTTTAATCTTATTGATTGTGGAATGACATGGTTCATTAACTGTATATATGATCCTTCCACACCAAATTTGAAGAAGGATTTTTAACATGAAGCTTATATTTTTTTCATTTCCTATTAATCAAGGAAGTATAAATATTGATAAATATTTGAAAGAGTGTCTCTCGTGGGATGTAATGAAGAGAGATATTACAAATTCTGTATCACCTTGCATAGTATGTTAGAAATTTATAGTTAAAAGACAAATTTCTAAGTGGATATTACATGCATTACCCATACTATAATGGATATTGAAAAACATCACAATATATTTTGTCTTTGGAATCCCCAAAATATCTAATGGGAATAATTATATGAGGTTAGTTTTCCACCACCTTAAAGATTTAGCACACTTCATCACTATCAGAGAAGACTTATCTCTAGATCACCTTTCTAGGATATACATTAAAGAAGTGGAATGGAGGCATAGAGTATCACATTTTATTGTTTCTAACTGGTATTTGAATATTACCTCAATGTCTTGAATAATTATTCATTATGCTCTTGATTTTTGAGTTGAGTTCCAGCACTATGTATCTTCTCTTGACATATGGTCAATCTATGAGAAAAAATCATACCCTAGAGGGTATGTTGAGATCTTTTTCTATGTATTTAAATGGATTTTAAGAACAATACGATCATCTACTTATATTTCATATAATAAAATATTTCACTCTAGAATTCATATGGATCATCATTAAGATCTCTATGGAATGAAATATAGATATCCAATGTGTTAGAATGGATTTAGAGAAATTTAGAAATTGGGACCTAAGATAGTTTAATAAATAAATGAAAAGGTAAGATCCATTTAGAAAAAAATCATTGCAGCTCAGAGTTGGTGGAAACTTTATGTTAATAATCACAGGTATGATCCAGAATTTGAAGTTGGTGATATTTTTGTTCTCATAATTTCTCCATGGAAGAAGGTTATGAGATTCATAATGAAAGGGAAACTAATACCAGGGTATATCTGTCCATTTTAAATTATTTATTGTATTGATATTGTTGCTAAATGATTGGAACATCCACTAATTCCTTATCAATATCATGAGGTGTTACACGTATCACTCCTAAAAATGTACATGCCTAATCCTTCACATGTACTAAACTCATAAGTAATAAAACTTTATAAAGATATTTATTATGAGGAATAACTGGAAGAGATTCTAGATAATACAAAGAAAGTTCTATAAATAATGACCACTCACCTGGTTAATTTTTTATAGTGAACCCACCAGTTTTAGGAAGCCACATGGAAACTTTAGGGTATAATGAGTCAGTAGTATATTCATTTTTTTATCAAAGTAATGAATATCGAGGAAGAAATTCATCTTAAGGAGGGTAGAATGTACCGCCCTACGATTTTGTGAATAATTTTTAAATAATTTAAATTTTTATGAGGTCTAATGTTACAAGAAACACCATGTTATGTTTTCAATACATGAAACACAAGGATAGTTGGTGTTACAAATGACACTAATTTTTAACAAAACCACGATATATTCTTAATATAGTTGTTTAAACCAAATAGTTATAACCGAACCATTAAACGTAGTGTGATTAAAAGTATTAACTAATTTGTAAATATTATGTATTATGGTTTTATATATAGAAAACATATTGGAAAAAAATAACTTAATTTTTGATAAAGCATTTATATTCATTGAAAATACTATTCTCTCAAAAAAAATATTCTTATTTTTATTAGTGATCATTAATAAAAATAAAATTTCACACTATTATAAAATTAATTAGATCAAATAAATTAAATTAATTAAATCATCATGTCCAAGATATCTTTTCGTGATTTATTTTATTTTTCGGAAATGATTCATTTTTGGATGAGTAGTGAAGAGTACTGAATTTTAATTAAAATGATCTTTTATTTAATTTATTTAAAGTTTAATTATATTTTAAATTGTTTTTGTATAAAAATTAATTAAATTAGGAATACATTAATCCATTTGAGGAAATTTTAATTAATTTCATATTGAATTTTTATAAAAAAATATTTGTCAACTTTCAATAATTTTCTCTTTAATAACTAACATTCTCCTTACATCTGTGAGATTAATTTAAATTTAAATTTCACCACTTTTGTGTAAGTATATTTTGAAAAATAGATTCCTTGTTTTTAAAAATTAAAATCTAAATTATATAATATGTTCAACTTAATTATTGATTAAAATTAAATGTAAAACAGGAATATATATTTACCATGGTTCAGATAAAAATGTGTTTATTGATGGTTAAATTGAAATAATGAGGTTTAAAAATAGAAAACATATTATCCAAAATTAATTTTATGGAAGTATTTCAAAATTATATATTTTATAATCAATAATGGTCCATTATTAGAGCTTTTGGATGTGAAAAATGTTGTCCTAATTCCTTTTTTCAAAAAATTACAAGTGTTCTGTTCACCTCACATATAAAAGGCCACCACATATTCTCTCCTATTCAAACCATAAAACACTTTTTGTTCAAACAATACCTACAAAAATAACTTTAGAAAATACCTTTTATCATTCTAGAATCTTTATATTGGATAAAAATAAAACTATGTATGGATTTTGGTTTAACCCGAAAAAGATACAAGAATAATAAGTAATGCCCATCAACAATCATTTTTTTATTTCTTACTCATCCTCCTTAAATTATTATTATTATTCTTTATTACATCATAAAATAATTATCATTAATATTCTTAAATTTTTTATGTCAATGGAATTACAAATAAACACCTCCACTTCGATAAAAAGGGTTAACGATTTATTGCTCATGTGTATGGAAAACTACTGCCTCATGAACCAATGTCATTAATTATTCCATTAGCACAACTATTGGATAGAAATAATGACTTATTTATTATTAAAATAGGATATTTATTTTATTATTATAATTTGAGAAATATTATATCAAAAATACCTATTTTACTTCAATTTTTATGGAATACAATAACATCATTCATGTTCACGGTGGACTACCACCTTGCGAAGTGATGGGATACATTAACGATTTACATAGATTGTAATAAAATGTTATTCATGACATTATGTTATATATATAACATAAAAATAATTTTTTAATGCTAATATATCATTTACCTCTCTTTATTTCAATCTGAAAAGATTATTAGAAACAACATTCATGCGTATATACTGCATAAAGTCTCCATGAACGATGTATTTCAATTACTATCACTAAATTTTATTGATTACCATAATTAAATATATACTAAATATAAATGAAATTTATATTATATTAATATATATCCTAAAAAATTATGATTATTAAACAATGATCAAATTGATAGGGAAAAAACCAATCAAAACAAGTATGAAAAAGAAATCAGTTGTTACCATAACGTTAACATTAACATGGAATTGTTAATAAAAGAGTAATAAAAATTCATAAGAAAATAATATATGATATGATATATATAAATTTTTTCCTTTAATATATTTATAATAAACATATATTTATTATACATTAGGTTTGAACTTTTATGATGGGATTTAATACATAAGGGAAGTGATTTGTTTTCTCAAATGTCCTTCCTTGAGATGTATGTTATGTTATGCTCCTACAATATTTCATGGGGTGTATATAGAGACTAATTTAGTAGTAACATAATGAAATTTTTATATCATTATGGTATTTTGATTCTAATTTTCTTTCATTCCTTCCTGGGTATCATGATTACAAGTTACCCAAGTGGTAATTATTTTTGTTACAATATGGTTATTTACTAAGATTGTTTATGATTGTGTTTCCAATGAAAATATATTTTGATCCATATATCATGAAATAAATTAATTTTCTCCTATTTTGGTTATTGATGATATATTAAATTAATAGTACCATTTTCATTCTCCTTGGTAATTATAATAATTGAGAAAATGTTTTTAAGAAAATTCAACCCAATTTCTTTATTCAGTGGGAAATATGTTTTCTTCCAAAACTATGTTTTCTAAAAATGATTTCAGAAGTATATTATTATAATATTATAAATTAAATTGTATATACTAATGGAAACTTTCTATAATCATGACCATTATTTCATTGAAGCATCTTTTATACATTTTCAAGGTTATTTTCCATGGAAAATATTTTCAAGAAGGATTTATGTTTCAAATGGTGTTTTTCCATGTGGAATGAATTTTTTCCTCATGAATAATTTTAAATGATATGTAAGAATCATTTTCCATCTATGATGACATATATTGATGTATCGTATTACATTCCAGGGATGTAATCAAAGGGTACCATTCTAATTCTTTCTTTGGATTGTTTGTGCTTACGATGTTATGATGTTTATGAAACCCATTTGTAATTCACGAGTAATACCATGATAGATTTTTTACAAATCCCAATTAATTTTTCATTGCTTATTAAATGATGAAATAAGAAAATGATTATGAAAAATATATTTTTTATAGTTTAAAATATGATAAAATTGTTATTAAACCCATTTTATTTGATGGGTTATGATCTGATTAATGTTTAATTATGTTGTGGGACATATAAATATGTTTTTAATTATAAGATAGGTAGGAGATATATCTCCCTCCAATACATTGGATAATGATTTATGTCTCATGAGATAGACAAGACTCTAACGGAGAGTAAACATGTTTTATTAAATAAAATTTTCTTATATGATGTTATTGGGAGTGAAACATGACTACTATTATTGTTTGGGGAGTGAAACCATTCCACCAGGATATTGTTCGACGTTATCCTTAAAAAATATGAATATTAATTTTTATAATTTTATGTACACAAAAAATCTATGTATTATGCCAATTTTAAGCTCTCATGGAATATTTTCATTTATTCTATTGTGATTTGTAAATTATTAAGTTACAATCATTATGACATGACTCAATATTATGATCCTTTTTATAAAGGGAATGTTTTTCTAATGTTATAGTCATGTTCTAATACATTTTTGTTTACTGTATGCCTATATATCACCCTTGTGTACCCTTACTGAGCATCTTATCTGACCCTTTGTTATGTTTTATTACACCATGTTATAAAGAAATGTGTTAGATGTCATATGTCTAGGAAGGGTTCTCGATATGAAGATCCTAGTGGAAAATTATATAATTTACCAATGATAATGTTTTTTACATCTCTAACGTTCCAAATATTTTAAATTATTTAGGTCCCCAAGTCTTATGTTTATGTAATATAATTAATATACATAATAAATGATGAAATATCTATGTATTACAATCCTAATTCATTATATATTTCATGGGATTTCTGGGACTTTGGAATGGCCAAAAATAACGTTGACAAGTGTCCCATGAATGGGAACGTGACCCATTTATTTCATAAAGGGAGGCTGATGGGAGGAAATGGGCATAGAGTATGATATGAAAATTTTATATATTTGAACTAAAATTGTATAGAAGGGTTTAGTAATATGGTATGGAAGGAAGAATAAGATATTAGCAACAATTTAAGATCAATTCAATATAAAATCAGAAGTAATTATTTCATAGTTTTAAATAGAAGAGGAGTTCTAGTGTCATTATAGAAAGGTGAACGTATAGTGGTAAAGTGTAATTTAAATATTATTGTGGAAAAAATATAGGACTTCATTGATGCACATATAAATTCAGTTCCATTACATAAGAAATACTAGCGAGGGGACCTACATATCCATAAACTACGTGGAGATCCTACCTCATTGTTGTGAGAAAGGGAGGAGGAAGAAGAAAGTGAGTTTGGAGTGATCCAAGGGTGATAGTGAGTCGACCCTAATGATTTTAAGGTAGTGAGCCTATTAAAATAGTTACATAGTCCTAACTCCTTATGAATAATAGTTCACTTTATAGTGATTTGGTTCATGAAAAAATAGTGGTGTATTCTCCAGGGAAATTGCCCAGCATAGAGGACCAAGTAAATTATCATGTATCTTCTTAATTTATACGTGCAATGTAAAGTATCTCAAGAATCCAAAATTGAATCTATTAAAAGATAATAACAACTTGCCATCACTGTTTATAGGTCATGATCCTTTTTGAAATGTGATACATTAAAATGAACAATTTGTTTATTATGCAGAAGCTTGCATACCCTAATTCAACACCCCTTGGGTAATGTTAGGGTAATTCCATATTGAGGGAAAAATTACTATAATATAATAAATATGATAAGATGTTATTATTATTATGGGATAACCATTTTCCACCTATGTTCCATAAAATAGGAAATGAAAGTATCGCTCTGGAGTAGTTTGGACTATCGCCTCCACATAGTGATATGATTATTTTTCCATCACCACCACATATTGACTGATATAATGATTTATTTAACAATTTTATACTATATTTGTGATATAATTTTTATTTTTTAATGTTAAAATATTATTTATCTTTCATTCATTAATTTAGTTAGTAAATGAAAACATTGTTCATGTGTACATACAAACAACCATATCCTTGAACAATATAATTCATATTTATATCTAATTTTTTTTTGGATGGACATAAATATGTATATATTGAATATATATGATACTTATACCATTATTGACATTAAATCGATGATGGAACTGTGATCAAAATTCTAGGACCATAACTGTCGAACCAAAATATAAATAAAATAACAGTTACCACTTGAATTGATGATGATGATTAAATATTTTTTTTGAATGGGTGAATATATATATATATATATCATGTATAGCATTATAAGTATGAATATTATTCTCTAATGAAATTATAATAAATTTAAATTGTTTATATAGGAGGTTAAAAGAACATATGAAGGATGTCGGTCTTGAGGTATGGGTTTCCAATCACACCTTTGTTTTTGTGATACATATGTCATATTCACCACTTGTTTCTTTCATGTGGAGTATATACTACCCCATTTGATGTGTTAAATCATGAATCTATTTATTTTAACAATATTTAAAATTTTATTTTAGGTTATTTCTTTTATGGTGTTTCTGATTAAGAATTAATAATTGTGGCAATGGTTTCATGTTACAATATAACCATTTTTTATATTGATTATACTTAAAAATGATGATTTAATTATAAGATCTATATCTCAAAAAAAAGTTATTTTTTCAAAAAGAAATTATTTATATAAATTAAAATTAATCCTATTAATTTTCCTCCCTTTAAGTACTCAAGATCGTGAAAGAATGTTTTTTTATAAAATCGATTATATTTCTCCCTGAAGTTAGGAATATTTTTATACCATATCTACAGTTTATTTAATATTATTTAAATATTGTTTTTAGTAATATTTAATGATTAGGTAATGAAATTTTTACTCATATTATACTTTTTATTCAGTGTTTTAAAAGAAATGTTCATGTTGTTTTCTTAATGATGTAATTTTTAATAAAGGGTTGAAATGAATCATTGTTTTAACATATTCCACATAAAAATAATTCCATATATCATGAATACTATTTTATTTATAGAATACATTACAAGTTTACATTGAACATTTCAAGAAAAAAATTTCTTATTATTCTACAAATGTTACATTTTTTAATATTTGAATTCATAAATGAAAATGGTATTTTCCTCAAGATATGTTTCAATGATATTTAAATGTAATTTTCATCTATGAAAAAAATCCTTAGATATGTCTTATCATATAGTTGGATATGATCAAATGTTATGATTGTTATTAATCTAATTTATGGTTTTTGATTATTTTGATGAAATATTGATGAAACTCGTTTCATTTCTACAAGTTAAGATGTGACAAAATAATAAATCTTTGTATGATCATGTGGTTTATATATGAATTAATTATTATTATGTGTTATATGTATAACTCTCTAAGCCCTCTCTTCCGGACTCAGTGCTTAAAATGCAGTGTAATTTTTTTTTATAAAAGTAATTAAACAATTACACAACACTTTAATGAAATGAGGATCTTTTACAGGTCTAGGTTCTAGAATATTAGACATAACCTTACATTGATAAGAGTTAAAAAATTAAAATAAAATAAAATAAAATCATTTCTAATACGTTTTCGCACGCGCTACAACAAAGATGACCATCTCTGGAATTCAAGGCAACCTGTGAAAAACATTTCAAAAACATAGGGTGAGCACAAAAGATTCCCACAAAGGGGTTTTCTAAAACCTTTGATAAATCACTTTTAAAATATCATTTGGAAAATAATTTTGAAAAAATTCATTTGTAAATACATTTGTAAAACAACCTTTACAAAATAATATAATGATTTTAAAAAATAATTATACTTTGATGACACTTTTAAACTAATACAGTGATTTTATTTGGAAAATATTAAGAAAACTTCATTAATACAGAACATCATTTTGAAGCAACTTAATTTGGTGAAGGCTATTTTGGGCCTACCCACATAGCGAAGGATGCGTTCACTCCCCAATGGCCTTCCATATTACAATGAACAAGCGATGGTATTTTTTTGAAAAAGTTTAATGTTTTCATTACATATATATATATATATATATTGATCACTGGATTTTTTACCATTAAACATGTCTATGCATTTAAATAATAATTTCCACTAATATCTATATATAAGTATATATATATGTGAATTTTTATTGAAAAAAAACACTAGTGAGTATTGATTCCCAAAAAATCATGTCACTTGACATGTACATAAACACCAACAGAATTATCAATGATTTTTTTTCAGGATTAAATGACATAAACCATTCTTTTAATTCAAAATCATAAAATAATAATGAGCATGCACCGAATATTATAAATGATATATTTTTTTTAAATCAACATTTCATTCATGAGTAAAATTATAATATAATCTTGTACAAGACAACATAAAATTATAACATGTCTATAAGCATTTCATCCAATTCCATTAAAAATTCATTTCTTTGTAATGTTTATCCAACATTAATGAATATGTGTATATACCTATATATGCATATTCATGAATGAATTTTCATAAACGATCATCGATATATGGCCATAACCTTGATTTTTATATGACTTGTATGTGACAAAATAAAATTATGATATTTTTAATTTATTAATTAATATGTGAATTGTTATATGACTATTAATTTATTTAAAACAATTATATATTTTAAAATCATGAAGGTATATATATATATATTATTCACATGATTTAATATGTGATTTCCCTTATAAAATAAATTTTAATTATACAAATATAATAATAAATTTATAATAAGTATATTGTACTAAAAATTTTAGAACGGTTTACAAAAGATAATCAAAATATGTCCATAACTGAAAACATGTTGATTTTGGTTTAAGAGAACCATTAAAAGAACTTTTGTAGAAACAGTTTTCCAATACCAAAAACCACAAAATATAGACCATATTATTTTACATAAGCGAATTCACCATGAAATAAAATAAAAAGAAGAAAAATAATCTGTTTCTATGAGGATTTAAAAGTGTAGTAAAATACCCATTACATACAAACCCAAAAAATTAATATCATGATAAACAAATAGTCCCTAAACCCATTATACAAAACCAAATTTGAACAAAATTTTGATAAACATAAACATGTATGATTTAATTGAATAAATCATTTACAATTAAAAATTTAATAAGAGAGGTATTTGAAAATGAAATTAAACTATCTCTTACAGAAATAAAAATTCAAAATAAATATATATTGGAAATAAATGTTTCACACATACACAATCAATAATATGGGAATGCATAGAATGTAATTTTGAAAATACATAATCCCTTACCATAATCATTATAGATAACTCCCATAAAACATCTTATTTTTTCTATTGCAATTGCAGTAGATCTAATAACAACTCCCAGCAGTGGAAAATTGAAAATATTGAATCTACCCTTGATGAAAATGAGTAAAAAACTCTCAATGAGTCCCCTTTTTACCAACCCTTTGAAACAACCACCACTTATATAGAAATTTTGTTATAATGTTGATAAAATAAAAAATATACTTCTCATACTAATCATAACCTATATTCGGTTATTCTTAAATTGACATACCAATCTAAATTCAATGGTTGCAAAGTAGTTCAATTAATAAAACAATTGTCATGTGAAAATAAAATAAAAAATACCAAAATGAAAGAAACATGTAAGAAGAAAACTAGTTTCGAAGCAAATTGTCAAACACACATTAAAATTAAGCCACACAACAAATGATCCAAAACGAATTAGAAAGTGTCGAAAAAATAGATAACATATAATACTAGATAATGACCATTATTTTAATATTCAACATTGAGGACCAAAAATAGAATAAAGTATACAGGTGAAAAAATACATAAATACAACAAATCGATATCCAAAAAGTGAATATAAATTTAGATTTGGATGCCAAATTGTAGATCTAAATGAAACAAACACGGGAAAAAATGCAAGGATGGATCGTTATTTCATCCCCAGCTTCGATCTGTAGCTTGGACTCATCAACCTCAGCCTACGGTTCGACACCCTCATGCTACCAAATTTGGACCTCAAAGTCTCCCTATTCATCGACCTCGTACATCTTAACTCAGAAAGTACCATTACAACCCCTCATCTAGGTTTGATGCTCGCCTTCACTCGACCAGGAAGCCAATGTCGAAGACTTTTAAATTCATAGACTGAAACTAGATTCAGCCTCACCATATTCTCCCATGGTGAGTACTCCCAATCTTGATCCTAATAACGCAAAACCCGAACCCGCATCAAGAATTCAATTTGTTTTTTAAATCATTTTTTCTTTATTTTATTTTATCATTTTATGTTTATTTATTTAAATAAATCGATTATCTTAATATATGTATCATTTCGTTATATATATATATATATATAACAGGCCAATATTCATTTTTTTAAATTTTATTATTTTTAATGTAATGGTTTACTTAATTCATAATTCACATAATTTCAAAACATTATTTTATAATTTTGAAATTAATTTCTATGATAACAAAATAATTATTAATTTATTACTCTATCCTATTATTAAATATTAATAAAAATTTATTTTATAGTCTTCAAAACAAAATTTTTATTAATGTTTTTAATTTTCTTAATTTAAAAATAGTACTTTTCAAAACTAAAACAGGGTTTTTAAAATATTTATATGACAATTTATAAAAAGTGTTTAAAAATCATTTCATAATAGATTTTATTAAAACATATTTTTGTTTTTTTTAATTATAAATATAATAATTTCATCTTCCCAAAATAATATCATGTTTGGAAAATTGGTATTTAATTAAAACATATATACCAAAATTGACATTATAATAATTTAACATTTATTTAAAATTTTGTTTTATTAAATTAAATTTAACATTGAATTTATAAAAATAAAATATATAAATACTTTATCTAAAAATCGGGTTGTTACATTCACACCCCCCCCCTAAATGAATTGCACCCTCACAATTCTTTCATCGAACTTATGAAAATTCTGAATTTCCATCTTTAGAATTAAATAATTTTTAAGGGGACTTAACTATCTAACGAAAACTCTATCACGTAGATTTTATTTTCCTCAAAAGACAACATCTAATATCCAAAGTTGTCTAGGTCGTGCCTCTGATACCAATTATAACACCCCGAGGCCTTTATTCCAGACTCAATGCTTAAAATGGCGTGTAATTTTTTTTATAAAAGTAATTAAACAATTACACAACACTTTAATGAAACATGGATATTTTACCGGTCTATGATCTGGTAGATTAGAAATAACCTTAAATTGATCAGAGTCAAAAAAATAATAATAAAATAGAACACTTGTCTACTACGTTTCCATGCGCACTACAACAAATATGACCATCTCCGGAATTCAAGGCAACCTGTGAAAAACATTTCAAAAACATAGGGTGAGCACAAAAGATGCCCAGTAAGAGGTATTTGAAAACCTTTGATAAATCACTTTTAAAAATATAATTTTGATAATACATTTGAAAATTTTCATTTGTAAATACATTTTTAAATGAACCTTTACAAAATAATATAATGCTTTTGAGAAATAATTATAATTTGGAATCACTTTTAAACTAATCCCTTGATTTTCTTTGGAAAATATTAATCAAACTTCATTAAAACAAAACAACATTTTTAAGAAACTTAATTCATTGAAGGTTGTCTTGGGCCTACCAACTTCACGAAGAATGCGTTCACTCCCTAATGACCTTCCATTTTACAATGAAAAAGTGCCGATATTTCGTTGAAAACATTTAAAGTTTTCTTTACATATATATATATATATAGCTCACTGGAGCTTTTACCTTTAAACATGTCTATGCATTTAAATAATAAAATCTACTAATCTCTATATATAAGTATATATATATATATATCTGTGAATGTTTATTGAAAAAAAACACTAGTGAGTATGGATTCCCAAAAAATCACATCACATGACATGTACATAAACACCAACAGAATTATAAATGATTTGTTTTCATGATTAAATGACTTAAACCTCTATTTTAATTCAAATCATAAAATAATAATTAGCATGGACCGAAGATTATAAATGATATATTTTTTTAAATCAATGTTTCATTCGTGAGTAAAATTATAATATAATCATGTACAAGACAATATAAAATTATAACATGCCTATAAACATTTCATCCAATTCCATTTAAAATTCATTTCTTTGTAAATTTTATCAAACGTTCATGAATATGCTTATCTACCTATATATTCATATGCATGAATGAATTTTCACAAATGATCATCGATATATGTCCATAACCATGATTTATATATGACTTGTATGTGACATAATAAAATTATGATATTCTTAATTAATTAATTCATATGTGATTTATTACATGACTATTTATTTATTTAAAACAATTATTTATTTTCACATCATGAAGGTGTTTATATATATTATTCACATGATTTAATATGCGAAGTCCCTTATTAAATAAATTTTAATTAAAAAAATAGAATCATAAATTTAAAATAATTTAATTGTTCTAAAAATTTTAGAGCAGCTTACTAATGCTTATCAAAATATGTCAGTAACTGTAAACATGTTGATTTTGGTTTAAGAGAACCTTTAAAAAAACTTTTTTAGCAATAATTTTCCAATAAACAAAACCAAAAAATATAAACCAAATTATTTAACAAAAGAAAATCTGACATGAAATAAAATAAAAAGAAGAATAATAATCTATTTCTATAAGGATTTAAAAGTGTAGAAAAATCCCCCTTACATACAATCCCATAAAATTAAAATCGTGATAAACAAATAGACCCTTAACCCATTATACTAAACCAAATTTGAACATAATTTTGATAAACATAAACATTAATGATTTAATTGAATAAATCAATTACAATTAAAAATTAATGAAGAGAGGTATTTGAAAACGATATTAAACTATCTGTTACAAAAATAAAATTTCAAAATAAATTTATATTGAAAATAAATGTTTCACACTTACACAAGAAATAATATTGGAATGCATAGAAAGAAATTTTGAAAATACATAATCCCTTACCATAATCATTGTAGATGACTCCCATAAATCATCTTTTTTTCTATTGCAATTGCAGTATCTCTAGTAAAAACTCCCAGCAGTGTAAAATAGAATATATTGAAGCTACCCTTGATGAAAAAGAGTATAACTACTCTCAATGACTCCCCTTTTTCCAAACCCTTTGCAAAAACCACTACTTATATATAAATTTCATGATACAGTTGATAAAATAAAAACATATATTTCTCATACTAATCATAAACCATATTCGGTCGTTCATAAATTGAAATACCAGTCTAAATTCAATGGTTGCAAAGTAGTTCAATTAATAAAATCATTGCCATGTGAAAATAAAATAAAAAAATACCAAAATGATAGCAACAGGTAACAGGGAAACTAGTTTTGAAGAAAATTTTCAAACATGCATCAAAATTTATTCACACAACAAATGATCCAAAAACGAATTAGAGAGTGTTAACAAAATAGATAAGATATAATACTGGATAATGGCCATTATTTTAATATTCAACATTGAGGACCAAAAACAGAATGAAGTACACAGGTGGAAAAATCCATAAATACAACAAATTAATATCTACAAAATGTATCTAAGATTAGATTTGGATTCCAGATTATAGATCTAAATGAAACAAACCCAGATAAAAGGAAAGGATGGAATGTTATTTCATCTGCAGCTTAGATCTGTAGATCGGAATCATCAACCTCAACCTGTGCTTTGACAGTCTCATGGAACCAAACTCGGACCTCAGCGTCGCCCTGTTCATCGGCTTTGCACAGCTTGACTCCAAAAGAACCATTGCAACACTTCATCCAAGATCGATTCTCGCCTTCACTCGACCAAGACCCCAATGTTGAATACTTCTACATTCATCGACCGAAACTCGATTCGGCCTCACCATATTCTCTCATGGCGAGTTCAGCTAATCTTGACCCTAACCATGTGAAACCCTATCTCGCATCAAGAATTCAATTCGTTTTTTTAAATCAATTTTTCTTTATTTTATTTTATCATTTTCAGTTTATTTATTTAAATAAATTAATTATCGTAATATATGTATCATTTAGTTATATATATATATAACAGGTCAATATTCATTTTTTAAAATTTTATTATTTTTATTGTAATGGTTTACATAATTCATAATTCACATAATGTCAAAACATTAATTTATACTTTTGAAATTAATTTATATGTTAACATAATAATTATTAATTTATTACTCTATGTTATTATTAAATATTAATAAAAAAATTTCTAGTCTTCAACAAAATTTTTATTAATGTTTTAATTTTCTTAAATTAAAAATAGTACTTTTCAAATATAAAATATGGTTTTTAAAATATTTATATTCCAATTTATAAACAGTGTTTAAAAATCATTTCATAAGAGATTTTATTGAAACATATTTTTTTAGTTTAATTATAATAATAATAATTTAATCTTTCCAAAATAATATCATGTTTGGAAAATTGGTATTTAATCAAAACAAATATACATTTATTGTCATTATAATTAATTAAAAATATTTAAAATGTTGTTTTATTAAATTAAATTTAACATTGAATTAATAAAAATAAAATAAATAAATACTTTATCTCAAAATCGTGTTGTTACAATTTGGGTATGTTATATTCATTCAATGAATCATGTAATGTTTAATTTTTATTATCTCAATACTTATTTGGTAGGTTCTCCCAATCCCAAAAGAGGGTACACAGGAGGTTTTCTCATGCCTGAATGGGGTATACTGAAGGTTCATGTGGACTCATTATGTGATAAATTTCGTGGTATATAACATTGATAATTTATTTATATGATTATTATTATGTCAAACTTTTTACTCCACTCTCTATGAAATGTTAACATGCTAATGATATGATCTCATGTCTCTATAGATTTTACTATTCTCTGGTCCATGCCTAACAAACTACCGAATCCTTAAACCATGATTATGATCTATAAATTGGTTGATATGTTTTTAAATATTATGCCCACCTTATCATACCCTTATTCTCATGATATTCTTACAAATGGACATTGATTGATATCTCCCATAATTACCCATACTGGTCATCTCAGCTCACCTCTTCTTATGTTTCTTTTGCCTAGGTTATGAAAAATGGTTTTGTGTTTGGTATGACTAAGAACTATATAATGTGACAAAACTTTTCTAGGATATATTTATGAACTTTGACAAACTAAGATGCATAATTATCCCCATGTATAAAGATAATAAACTATTGTTACACTCAAGCATGTATTATTGTTAAATATATTTAATATTAACCAAAATAGTGTAATAATTATTTATCTAATACTTATGTTTCCTATTGGTTCCACTCATTATCATGTACAGTGTTGAATGGAGATTAAACATTGGATCTTTGTGATATGAACTAATATAAAAATTCTGCTTCTTTGATATTATTTTTACATTTTAGATAAATTTTTATTTTTAATTTAAATTACATTACATTTTTTGACTTTTTAATCACCCTCTTGAAGTTTCATACATCTAATATAAGGGAAAACATCCACTGTATTCTTTAGAATAACCTTATCATTATTCTTTTTTCATTTTGTTTCTACCAAATAATTTCACAATAAATTTATAAAAGGGTATCAGGAATATTATTCTCAGTTCTATTATAAAAATGTATACTAAAAGAGAATATCTATTACTATATGAAAATCATATAGAAATTATTTTTATAGTGTGGTGCATTCATTTATAGTGTAACATCCTCTCATTTTATGGAATAATATTTGTTTAGATTTTTCAACATCAGGTTGTTCCCATTATTTCATCTTGTTATCGTGATATAGAGATCACAGTTTCATTATTCATCTTAAATAAAAATTCTATTTATGATGTTTAAATAAATTTATTTTAGTTAAAACATTAAAGGATTCATTATCCTAAAAATATTTTATTATAAAAATTAAATTAATTTAACTTTGGAACTCATCCTTATAAAGTTATTAAGGATCATTTCAAAATTATATTAGAGTCCTTACCTTTTTAAACTTTCAAAAATTATCTATCTTATAAGGATAAATGAACCTTATAAATTTTATTCATAACCTTATAATTTCATAAAGTGTATTTTTGAAGTAATTAATCATTGTTATAAAGTTTATATTGTTGTTTTAAAGTCACAAAGCACCCTTATAAAACCCTCTATGTTCATCTATACCTTTTAATATTTTCTAATCCACATAAATTTCATAAGGATAAATGATCCTTATAATGTTCAAAATTATCATTTCAAACACTTGGAATAATCAATATGATGTCAACCATGACCCTTAAATTTTAATGTATTTTACTTATGATGTTTACAAGTATTATTATAGATTCATCTATCATCCATATTATGACTAGAAATCATCCTTAAAAATTAGGCAATGACCCCTATGAATTCTTCCCTTTTCATTTTTTTCATACCATCTCCTCTAGATAGTGATTTTGAAGTCATGTCATTTCCAGTTTTTACATCTCCAAGATGAGATTTATCCTTACAAGTAATTTTATACTTACCCATTATTAATCCCAAACCTCAAAGTAAAATATTTTATGAAATATCACCGTAAACTAATTAATTCATCTTAGGGATTCTGAAATCAACTCAAAAAATTATCAAATAATGCTATAAAATATATATATGAACATTTATAAAAATATTTATAATTATATTAAAATTGTTTTGGAATATTAAATACTACATTTTTGGTATTTATAATGTGAGATTAATTATATATAATTTAAACTTCACATCATCTTCATCTGATTTTTATCAAAGAGATATTCGTCACCAAACACAACATCCATCATTATTAATGATTTTGGGATTATTGCACTAAATTCTAGCCAGTGTTTTTGGAATCCATGAATTTTCTCTAACATCTTCTGGAATCATTTTCCATCAAAATAATTAGAAACCAGTTTATTTATAAATTCATGTAACTTAAAAAACAATTATTGATAATGGTTTACATTTTTTCCCACCCGGACCACAGTTTTCTATTATTTATTTTATTTTCATTTTTTATGGATGTTTTATATTTTCTATTGAGATATAGTTTAGGATCCCAATAATTATATGATAATGTATTATATTTTTCAATGGAAAAGGGTACTGCATATGATTGGGAAACAGAAGTATTAATCATACGAAAACTATGTGTGAGGGTTTATCATTAGGATAGAGTTGTTATTCATGGTTGAGGAATGATTTTTACAATCATTCGACCCCCTAGGGGTAACTGTGTCATGCCTCAATCTTGTCCAATAGGGATAACATGGTTGGAACATGGTTTAGTAAACCATGCACAAACTATGTTGTTTTTTTACAAATTATTATTATTATTATTATTATTATTATTATTATTATCTCCTTTTTTCTTTTTTTTTCGTCTTTCATTCCTCCCTCCTATTACTTTCTCTCCTCTCCCACTATGAGACATGTGATGCCCCCCCCCCCCCCTTACCAGTATCACGCTCCTCATCTGTTCTGCACCCCCTTCTCCTTGACTATTTCTTCTGATTTCATTAGGTTTCTTGGTCGAATCGTCAAGGTAAGACCTTATATTCCCTCTTACTCCCTTGGTTCAGCATTTTCCCGTTCGCATCACCTTATTTTGATTGGTTTAACCCTATATCAATGGTTAACCTAGTTCTTTTTGTTTTCTTGTGTTTTTTGGGTGTGAAATGGGTTTCACAGTATAGCTTGGTGTTTATTTCGGCATCTTTTGCTTAATAGGATGTGTTTTCCATCATTTCGGTTGGTTGTCATTATTTTGGTAAATTTTCTTCGACCATTTTTATTGATGTAATTTTCGTGGGGGACTTTTTTATCAATTTTGGTTTCCTAAATTTTTTAGTGTGTCTTGGCATTACTTGAAGTGGTTTTAAGCCATCATCGTCAAAGGAAAATTAGATGTGTATGCATATTATCTACACAAAAAATATAAATTAGTGACATTTTTTGTAATGTTTTTGAAAACATTTCAAAATTTAAATTTTAGCGATATTTCATGAAAATTATACTAATTTAGCATTGTCTCTAAAAAATGTAGCTAATTATGATATTTTTCAAGAAAAACATATCTAAATTTTTGATGTTTCTTATAAGAATTGTTGAATTAGTGATGTTTCATGAAAAACATATCTAAATTATCGACGTTTCCTAAAAACATAGCTGAATTAGTGACATTTAGAGAAAATATTCATTAAATAAGAGACGTTTCATAAAGAACATCACTAAAAACATATATATTTATATATCTTATTTACCTACATCGAATGTGAATATATATTTAGATATATATATATACATATATTTCAATATATATATATTTGTATATATATATACATATATTTAAATATATATATTTATATATATATATATATATAAACACTCAAAGACCCAAAAAAATATATTTATATTTATATATAAGAACATATATATATTTTAAATTTAGTCATGTTTTTAAGAAAATGTGGCTATTTTGTGACATTTTCACTAGTGCTTTGAATCGAGTATAATCATATATATTGTTATGAATATATATATATGTTTACATAAAAATATATATTTACACACACACACATAAGCATATATACAAATAGGAATATATATTATAACAAACATATAATATATATATAATATATACTTATATATATATGAACACACACATATATATAATATAAAAACACAGATATACATAATATAAATATATATATAATATTGTACAAATATATAAATAAACATAAAATATATATGAACATATATATTTATATATTATTTATAAATATAAAATAAAAACATATGTACATATATAATATAAACATATATATACAATATCAAATAAAAACATATATAATATAATATATATATATACACACACATGAAATAAAAAATAAAAAAATAAAAAAATATATTTATATTAATATATTCTTATAAATATATAATTATAAATGTTAATACTGAAATGTGTTTTATGTATATGTATAATGATAACATAAAACCATTAAATATTTTAAATTTAGTCATTTGTTTAACAAAATGTGACTTTTAGTGACTTTTCTTCCATTTTTTTTATAGTGTATAATTATATATATATATATATACAAAGACAAACATACACACACATACATATATACAGATAGACGTAGATATATATATATATATAATAAACATATATTGATATAAACATATAAACACACACACACAAATATATATTATCTAATTTCAACATATATATAATAAAAATATATAAATATATCATATATAAATATATATACTACAATATGTATATTAATATATATATATATATATAATTATTTATTTTTATGTAAAATGGGTGAGTTGGAAGAATCATTACTTGAGAGGTGGTGGGTCTGCAGTTTGACTTCTACTAGCTTCAATTTTTCTAGGGTCAGTTGGGTTGTTAGCATATTGGGGGTCGAAGTGAGGGCGCAGTGGCCAAAGAGAGAGTTGGGAATATAGATAACAATAAGATGTGGGGAAAGGCGGTGCGAGAACTATATAGGATAGGGTGAGGTTGGCAGACTGGAGTGGGCGAGGGGGCATGGTACTAAAGGGGAAATGAGATGAGATAAGGGTAGGGTACTGGAAGGGAGAGGTAGGGAGTGAGTTTTAGAAAGGGAGAGTGCAAGATAGGTGAGGCACGGTAGTGGTGGGGAATATGGGGTGAGGAATAGTCTAAAGATTTTTTTTATTATAAAAAAATTTACATTTCAAATATATGTATATATATATATTTAAAAAATTACTAGTGTTTTATAATGTCAATTACAAATGTTTTCTAGAAACATCGGTAAATAAAGTGTTTCTAAATAGTGACATTTTAAAACATCACTAACATAACTAAATTTATTTACCAACATTTATAGAAAATGTCAGTGAATGAGGTGTCTCTAATTGGATACATTTTAAAACGTCTCAATTTTTTGAAATGTATAAACATCTGAAATTTAGTAATTTTTATTAAAATTACCAATTTTTATATGTTTATAAACATCACTAAATTTGTGGCACCTCATTTAGTGACATTTTCAAAAGTTCTTAATTAGAATTTTTTCAATAGTGGGGTAGGTGTTTGTATATATATATATGTATATATATATACATAAGTCCCCGTATACATATATTCACTCATGATACTGTGAATATATACATTGGGACTTGGTGTGCTATTATATATATATATATATGAAAAATGAATACATGTGTAAGTTTAAAGGTGTATATGCACGTATAAGAATATAAATAAGGAATCCATGTATAAATTCATTTTCATGTGAGTATTTATATATAGGCTTGGTGTCCTTTTATATATGTGAAGTTGCATTTTCATACACGTGAAAAAGTGATGGTTAATGTTTTCATCGTAAAACAGCCTTGTGTTTGAGGTAGGTTCCTTATGTGCGATAAATTAATTGAATTCATTAATTACATACATGTTCTTAAAAGTATTATTTAATATTAAATGGTATGTATATTCTATGAAAAATTGTTTTTCCTCCTATAATTGGTTTTCTCATTTTGATTACATGATTTCCTTTTGTTTTCAATGTGGAATTCTTTGTTTATACAAGATTTTATGCCTATTTCTAAATGTGTGGTATCTTAATTATTTAATTGGTCTTCTTTAGGGTCTTTTGGATCATAAAATCATTGGAAATTATTTATTTCTACAATTAATGTATTTCTTTTAAACTTATGAGGAACTATTATCACTTTGGTTTTTTTTCGAATTGAAAAACCCCTATTGAACCACGACCCCTTGATTTATAAATTTTATGTATGTCTTAATTGTGTGATTTGTTATATGTTCCTATTAAAGAGGCATGTGAATTGTTGTGTGACTTAGAATGTATGATGTGCTTAAGGAGGTAGGTCAGTGGTGAGAAGTTAGATGAATTTTGGCTAATTAAAATGATATGTATGTATAAGGCCCAAGAATTAAACCTTAGATAATATTGAGTTAAATGAATAATTCACATTTAGGATCTTTTAAGGTTTAGAGTTTTAGAGAATTAGATCATAAATCATGAATTACATTCCACATTTAAACAAATTGGTTACATAAAAGACAGTATTCGTTTTTTCCCATCAACGGAAACTTATTTAAAATAAAACATGTATTCTTTCTTGACACTTCCATGACACTATCATCATATCATGCACCTTTCCCTTGACCTGTGAAAAACATTTCAAAAACATGGGATGAGCATTAAAAGCTCAGTAAGGGATATAAAAGAATGAAAAGAGAACATTAGTCCATGTATGAAATCATACTTTACTCATAAATCATAAGAATTTTAACATACCTCATCAAATCATGAATAAATCATAGAAATAATATGGCATAAAGGTAACTTGAGGCATTCATAACATTCTTACGTAGGGAGTAACCCTCTTGGATACGTTTGGAATACCCATCACAGTATATTCCATAAATCAATTCAGAGAAACCTTAAAGTTTAACCCCTTCGCATTACCCAATGCATTGGAGAGCTATATCGGGCTCACCAGCCCTTAGATTATCACGGAACCACCCATCTTCATAATAATTCCCAAGAACCATAACATAATAGTATCACATAAAACATGTATAAAGGAAACATAACATTTCCACTTTTCAATCACAAGATATCAATAAAACACATTGATATAAAAACATTATGAAAACCATTTTCAATACCAAAATATAAGAAGAGTAAAACATGCTATTTATTTATCATTCAAAAAAAGTTATGGCTTGTAGAGGAAGCCAAAACTCAAATAATGGTCATTGCGGTGGAGAAGTCGTTGTCGCCGCATACGTACGACAAGAAAAACACTCCTTTTTGTCATTTAGAAAAACACTTCATATAAAAATATTCCTTTTTAATAAATGAAAAGTAAAAGGGGTTATACACTGTATAAAAGAAATTTGTGTATAAAACAAAATATGCCTCAATGAAAGGAGATTGAGATGATGTCCCTTACAAAGACAGTATCCTTGGATTAAGGATAAATCAATTACATAATTATGTGTGACAAAATAATACACCAAATATAAGTGGATATTAAGTGTAAAACAATCAGAGGACATTCTCACATATTCATATAACGAAATATTCAAGGAGTACAATTTTATCCCAAAGAATCAAAATTCGGTTAAGAAGTTCCCTTGCAAAAATTCGACAGCCTAACGGCGTCACATGAAAATTCAGAAAAAGAGTTGATGAGAGATAAAAAGGGTATCTCAACACTTGGACCTAAAATTTACATCAATAAGGATATAGAAGAACATATCCCAACATAATATTATGTTAATTAAAAGACATAACCAAATAAGTCTTTTAAAAAGAGGACGGTGAAAGGTTCCCTTACCGACATGGGTAACTTTCGAAACGTACACCCCATTGAAGAAGGGTCATACAATGAATATAAAACTACACATAAATGAGATTATATTACACAAAGAGTATAATAAGGAGATGTACATACACCACTCAATGGAAATGGTGGAAAATGTCACATAAATATCATAGGACTAAAAGTGAGATGAAAAATCCCTTGAAAACTCGGCAGCCTAACGGCGCCACTTAACACTTCCAAAAATGGATTGATGAGATCAAATAGGGTCCCTCATCATATTAAAATAACATGTACAGAATTATTAATATGAAATAACATCCCCCATCATAACAAAGAGGGGTTAAAAGAAGTGAAATAATGGAGAGTACTTAAAAAGAAAGAGAGAGGTTAGATCTCTTACGAAAATTCGGCAGCCTAACGGCACCACTCAAAACGTCCAAAATGGATTGATGAGAGAAAATAGTTTCTATCAACATGTGAACATAAAAATTCCAGTCGGATTAATATAAAATAACAACCCAATCATTGGAAATATGATCTTAAAAGGAATGACATAAAAGAGTGTACTAAAAAAGAAAGAGAGGGGTAGGATCCCTTACCTCGTGTTCGACATGACTCGATCGTTCTTTAATCACCTGAATAATAAAATTTGTTCAATTTATAATTTATTAAGGACCTAATTTAAAGATTATTATTCATTTAATGTCATATATTATAAGGTTATAATAATTGTTTAACAAAGTGAGTTCATATCAGACGTTTTTGTCGATGTTCGGTACAAGAGTAAAAAATCGAAATTCTTGGAAATGAATCTTCCATGTAGTTATAGGTAAATCATATCCAGTATAGTATTGATGTTTTAAATATCATATATATCCATTATATATTCATTTTATACTATTCCATAGCATTTGTAGATAAAAAATTAAAAGCACCGTTCATGGAGACGGTAGGCCGTACGTATGCATGAACGCTACTTTCATTTTTTGTCATATTAATGGAATTAAAAAAATGATAGATATATATATTATAATTCCATAATTATATCCATAATTTAGATTTAATATATTACATATATATCCATTATATATATGTACTTATAATAGTACATAACATTCGGAGATAAGAAATGAAATGTACCTTTCATGGAGACGGTAAGTCGTACGTACTCATGAACGCTACTTTCATTTCTTTTTTTCTGTATTCAATGGAATTAAATAATAATGATATAATGGTATATTATAATTACAGTAGGATATCATATGTAATATCATTAATTACACCCTTTATACATCCCACATATGGCATTAACGAATCAAATCACTTTGAGAGGGTGGTAGTCCGCACTTCCTAAAATGAAGATATCGAGTTTACCCATAATGGAAACCATAAAGGTATGCCATAAATGAAAAATACAGAAGCATAAGGAAAACATAAACATATTATATATCATATATAAATATAGTTACATCTTAATGGACACCTTTGAAGGAGTTAAAATAATATTGAACAATCATCGTTTCGTGAGGCAGTAATTCGCCATCCACAGAAACGTTATGTTCTTTAACCATTAGATGGCGGTGTGTGAAAGTGTAGCTTGAATCCTTCTTATAACAAAATACTAGTATATTTAAGATACTGGTGTTGTTACAATAAAAATTAATAAAAAAAGTTTAGGGGTTGGGAGAAGAAAAATAAAACAAAAGAACACAAAGGAAGACATTACCTTTAAATCGGGTAACTCTCTTTGATTTGAGCTGAAAGGATTCCCTGGAAAGGATTCTCCCCAACATGAGGCTTCAATGATGAATAGAGGGGTGTGGAGAGATGAAATGGGCAGATTTGGACCGATCTAAAGGCTTTAGAGGTGTGTGTAAGGTGGTAGAGATGGGGGCCTTTTATAAGAGGAGAGGAGGGGCACTCTTGGAATGTTATAAAATATTACTTTATTGTAAAATGAATTTCGTTTTTAAAAGGTCCCAAAAGTATATATTTCTAGGATAAGATGATAAGGTTTCGAAATCCACCCATCCAATAGGTTTGTGAAAAGTTTAAGAAATAGAGTTCACCCTTTCTTCTCATTTTATTTAAATAGTTTATTTATGAGGTAATCACTGCATCATCACGGGGTCATAAATTAATTAATTTATTTAATATCTAAAAGTTATAAAAAAATATCATGATGTAGGAAAGCTTATTAGATTTATAATTAATATTTATAGTCAAAAATATGACTAGTATTACCCCATCTAAAAATTGTTTTAGTAAAACACCACATGTTTGTGACATTTTTATTTTAACATTAAATAAAAAGTTATTAATGTCATTTTCCTAACAAAGTGGCTCCATGGGGTCCCCAATTTGACCCATGGATATTCTTGGTCTTCCATGACACATCCAATAAGGGTAGGACATGTTTCTAGGTTATTTCATATCATTAAAACATTATTTTTACCTTAAACTACACTAATTGCCTCTAATCGCGATTAATAAACTTAAAAGTTACTATTCACCAAAAAAAATTAATCCCATTGAACCACATTTTACTTCTTAATGAAAAAATTGTATGTCGGATTTTTGAAATTAAAATCATAGAAGTGGTAAAGTTTCATTTAAATAAAAAATAAGTTTCTTTAACTACCACTTAGTGGTTTCACTATTCATCAAAAATTGATGCTCTTCAGAAAATTACCAAAAATTCACCCTAAGCTATATTTGATATTCCAAATTAAAAAATGATGTCCATTTTACAAAATTCAAAACATATAAGTTGAATTAATTAATTTAATAATCAATTCCCACGGTCAAAACAAATGGCATGGCTTTAAGAAACAAAATCTTATAAAAGATTGACACTAGTTTAAGTCCAATTTCAAAGTGAAATTAATTGCAATGACCACTATTGGATTAAATGGTAAAAATATATTATAATTCGACTTTAAAACCAATTAAAAAGATAATATATTCATATAAATAAATTAGATTAAAAATAGGTTTTGAATTAAAATACAACATTTTTCACTATTCATTAAAAAAATGAACTTTATCGGAAAAATACCAAAAATTTTCACAATGTAAGTTTTAATGTCCTCATTCTAAAGAATAATTTTATTTGGTCAAATATAACATATGAAATTTTCAAAAAGTGGATTTAAAAAAGCGTTCTCCATCAAAAGGTGGTTAATCGACCTTTTAAAGAATATTAGAATATTTATGCTTAAAATTGGATTCATTCACATTTTAAGCCTCAAAAATTTATTGGATAAAAGTAAAAATATTTGACAAACATGTATAATCATTTTTTAGTTAGTTCCGTTCATTCCTGCCACTACAACGGCTAGGTGTTAACTACCATTTAGAATAATATTATTTTATTATTAAAGTGCAAAGTAAGATTCCCAAGAAACTTGTTGTTGCATATTGGGTATGCCATCGAGCATAGCGTCCCCTTTAAATTAATATTAATATTTTATTCACAAATCTGGATAAATATGAAAATTTCATATTCTTTATTTACCTGGGGTGTTACATCCTTCACCCCTTTTGGGAATTGCGTCCTCGTAATTTTAAAATTGGGCTTGGAAACTTTATTGAAAATCCCACATCAGAACATGAGTCAGTAAAACAATCACATTAAAAATAAGGAAAAAGAGAAGTACAAAGGTCGCCCGATTTAACCCATACTAGGATTCAAAGTATGAAAATATGGACATGGAGGAAAAAAAGGTTCATGTTCTGATGGATAGTGATAGTAAACATGTCTAGGAGAAAGCTAACCATAAGAAAATCACTAACTTGTGCTGGGTTAAACGGTATTTGATTCCCCAATAGGAAAAGTTAACATACAATATTTTTGTTTTAAGTTACTCTTTTTTGAGGAATTTATTTTTGAGCTTAACTAAATCATAATGAAACATACTTACTTGTCATGTACACATTCAACTTTTACTAGATTCCTTAATCAAACTCATATTTTCTCCAAAAGATGAGTTTTTAGGAAGACTTGTTCGCAGTAAGAGTAATATTATCAACTTCTTGAGAATCACCTAATCCACAAAATAGAACGATATATTTCTCATGTCTTTAGAAAAAATCCAAAACCAAAATTGTTAGTATGAGAACAGATAATCCAAAAAAGTATAATCCTTTATAAAAAGAAAATCTATTCATAATCTCCAAAATTTGTACAAAAAAACCGAAAGTTCAACGAAGACCATTCGATAAACAAATGTCCATAAAATTCATCAAAGTAAACCAAACTAATATTGAAACCCAAATATTTTAAGGATTTAATCACATAGTCTTCCAAGGTACAAATTAACTTTTATCTCCAAATAACATCAGTTTCTCTTAAATTCTCATATTGAAATGTAATTAACCTAATCACATATCCTCCATGATAGGTTAATAATTTCCATAGATAACCCAAAATAAACTTACTCTTAATTCATAAAATCATCTAACTAAAAAGATTTAGTTAAACTAACTAGGGACTTCACGTAGTTCAATGGTAGGCGATAAATACCAGTCGCACTTTGGTTGTGGGTCCGATTCCCGCAGCTTTGACTGACGTGATAGGTTATCACACGGTCTGCGTGTTGTCCTTTTTCCAAAACTATATAATTCTTAAAACATTCCCCAAAAAAATATTCAAAAATAATCATAACATATTTTAACATCATGTTTATCTCATGCCTTTCATTTTCCATCATAATATATAATAACCCATAATTACCTCAAAAATAAGGATCATATAAACCCTAATGGTTACCATTATAATTATTACCAGAACTTCCACATTGATTGGTTATCTCGTACATGATGCATTTTGGAACATACTAAGGTACAAGTGGTTGATCATGACTCCTTGGTAGTTGGATTAGAACAACCACGAGTTTCCTCATTGAATCCCCCATTTCATCGAGTCTCTTATTCAGAGAACCACCATAGTTTCCTTCAAACCTATTGTCACATTGGTGCCTGCTAGATCAATCCATTCACTAAAAACAGAAAATTCAGTGTGAGTATATCAACAAAACCATCATGTACTAATGAGGAAGATAAACACTAAGGTATACTTACTCATTCACTTTATCTAAAACTAGGACTCTTTCTGAAATCCTAACCATTATGGTAATGTCACTTATGCCCAGAGAATACCCTAACCTCTAAAGTTATCTAAACCGACCTTTGATACCAACTATATGGCCCCAGCCTTAAACCATACTTAATATTGAATTAAATTAATAATTCACATTGAGGATCTTTTCAGGTTTATAGTTTTAGAGAATTAGATCATAAATCATGAATTACATTCCACATTTAAAAAAATTGGTTACATAAAAGATAGTATTCGCATTTTCCCATCAACGGAAACATATTTAAAATAAAACATGGATTCTTTCTTGACACTTCCTTGACACTATCATCATATCATGTACCTTTCCCTTGACCTGTGAAAAACATTTCAAAAACATGGGATTAGCATAAAAAGCTCAGTAAGGGATATAAAAGAATGAAAAGAAAACATTAGTCCATGTATGAAATCATACTTTACTCATAAAAAATAAGCATTTTAACATACCTCATCAAATCAGGAATATATCAGAGAAATCATAAGGAATAAAGGTAACTTGAGACATTCATAACATTCCTACGTAGGGAGTAACCCTCTTGGTAATGTTTGGAATACCCATCATAGTGTATTCCCTAAATATCTTCAAAGAAACCTTAACGTTTAACCCCTTCACGTTACCCAATGCATTGGAGAGCTATATCGGGCTCACCCACCATTAGTTTATCAAGGAACCACCCGTCTTCATAATAATGCCCAAGAACCATAACATAATTGTATCACAAAAACCATGTATAAAGGAAACATAACATTTCCACTTTACAATCACAATATTTTTTTTTTAAAGGTTGGGGCCGAAGCCTCATTTTTATTAATAAAGCAAAGCAAAGTCAAAGGGTTTTATACACCGTATAAGAGAAATTTGTGTATAAAAGAAAATATGCCTCAATAAAAGTTGATTGAGACGATGTCCCTTACAAAGACGGTATCCATGGATTAAGGACAAATCAATTACATAATTATGTGTGACAAATGAATACACCAAATATAAGAGGATATTAAGTGTAAAACAATAAGAGTACATTCACAAATATTCATATAACGAAATATTCAAGGAGTACAAGTTTATCCCAATGAATCAAAATTGGGTTAAGAAGTTCTCTTGCAAAAATTCGACAGCCTAACGGCGTCACATCAAAATTTAGAAAAAGAGTTGATCAGAGATAAAAAGGGTATCTCGTCACTTGGAAATAAAATTTACATCAATAAGGATATAGAAGAACATTTCCCAACATAATAGTATGTGAATTAAAATACATAACAAAAGAAGTCTTTTAAAAAGAGGTGGGTGAAAGGTTCCCTTACCGAATTGGGTAACTTTTGAAACGTACACCCCATTGAAGAAGGGTCATACAATGAATATGTAAATACCCATAAATGAAATTATATTACAAAAAGAGTATAATAATGGGAAGTACATACACCACTCAAATGAAATGGTGGAAAATTTATCATACATCTCAAGGGAATAAAAGTGAGATGAAAAATCCATTACGAAAACTCGGCAGCCTAACGCCGCCACTTAAAACTTCCAAAAATGGATTGATGAGATCAAATAGGGTCCCTCATCATATTAAAATAATATTTACAGAAATAGGAATATAAAATAACATCCCCCATCATAATAAAGAGGATCTTAAAAGAAGTGACATAAAAGAGAGTACTTAAAAAGAAAGAGAGAGGTTAGATCTCTTACGAATATTCGGCAGCCTAACGGCGCCACTCAAAACATCCAAAATGGATTGATGAGAGAAAATAGGGTCTCTCATCATTTTAACATAAAAATTACAGTATTATTAAAATAAAATAAAATCCCAATCATAATAAAGATGAGCTTAAAAGGAATGACATAAAATAGTGTACTTAAAAAGAAAGAGAGGGGTCGGATCCCTTACCTCGTGTTCGACATGACTCGATCATTCTTTAATCTCCTAAATAATAAAATTTGGTCAATTTATAATTTCATAAGGAAATAATTTAAAGATTATTATTTATTTAATATCACATATTATAAGGTTATAATAATTTGTTAATAAATTGAGTTCATATCAGACGTTTTTGTCGATGTTCAGTACATGAGTAAAAATCGAACTTGTTGGAAAAGAATTTTCCATGTAGTTATAGGTACATAATATCCAGAATAGTATTTATCTATTAAATATCATATATATCCTTTATATATTAATTTTATAATATTCCATAGCATTTTGAGATAAAAAAATTAAAATCACCCTTCATGGAGATGGTAGGCCGTATGTACGCATGAATGCTACTTTCATTTTTTGTCATATTAATGGAATTAAAACAAAATGAGAGATATATATATTATAATTGCATAATTATATCCATAATTTAGATTTAATATATTTCATATATACACATTATATATATGTACTTATAATAGTACATGACATTTGGAGATAAGAAATGAAATGTACTGTTCATGGAGACGGTAAGTCGTACGTACGCATGAACGCTACATTAATTTTTTTTGTATTAAATTGAATTAAATAATAATGATATAAAGGTATATTATAATTCAATTAGGATATCATATTTAATACCATTAATTCCATCCTTTATATGTCCCACATATGGCATTAATGAATCAAATAACTCGGAGGGGGCGGTAGTCCGCACTTCCTAAAATGAAGATATCGCGTTTACCCATAATGGAAATCATAAAGGTATGCCATAAATGAAAAATAAAGAAGATTAATGAAAACATAAACATATTATATATCATATATAATTATAGTGACATCTTAATGGCCATTTTTGAAGGTGTTAAAAGAATATTGAACAATCATCGTTTCGTGAGGCAGTAATTTTCCATCCACAGAAATAGTATGTTCTTTAACCGTTAGATGTAGGTGGGTGAAATTGTAGCTCGAATCCTTCTTATAAAAACATCCTAGTATATTTAAGATACTTTTGTTGGTACAAAAAATAGTAATTAAAAGATTTTAGGGGTTTGGAGAAGAAAAATAAAACAAAAGAACACAAGGGAAGACATTACCTTTAAATCGGGTAACTCTCTTTGATTTGAGCTCAAAGGCTTACTTCGAAAGGATTATGGCCAAAGTTAGGCCTCAATGATGAAGATAGGGATGTGGAGATATGAAATGGGCAGGTTTTGGCCGACACAAAGGCTTGAGAGGTGTGTGTAAGGTGGTATAGGTGGGGGCCTTTTATAAGATGAGAGGAGGGGCACTCTTGGAATGTTATAAAATATTACTTTATTATAAAATGATTTTTGGATATAAAAGGTCCAAAAATGATATATTTCTAGGATAAAGTGATAAGGTTTTGAAATACTCCCATACCATAGTTTTGTGACAATTGTAAGACTTAGATTTCACCCTATCTTCTCATTTTATTTAAATCGTTCATTTATGAGGTAATCACTGCATCATCACGGTGTCATAAATAAATTAATTTATATAATATATAAAAATTATAAAAAAAACTATCACGATGTAGGAAATATCTTTATATTTATAATCAATATTTATAGTCAAATATATGACTTGTATAACCCCATCTAAAAATTGTTTTAATAAAACAACACATGTTTGTGACATTTTTATTTTAACATTAAATAAAAAGTTAATAATGTCATTTTCCTACCAAAGTTGCTCCTTGGGGTCCCCAAGATTACCCATGGATTGTCTTGGTCTCCCATGACACATCCAATAAGGTTAGGACTTGTGTCTAGGTCATTTAAAATCATTAAAACATTATTTCTACCTTAAACTACACTAATTACCTCTAATCGTGATTAATAAACTTATAAGATACTATTCACCAAAAAATTATTTTAATCCCATTGAAAAACATTTTAATTCTTAATGAGAACCATGTATGTATGATTTTTGAAATTCAAATCACAGAAGTGGTAAAGTTTTATTTAAACGAAAATTCAGTTTCTTTAACTACCACTTAGTGGTTTCACTATTCATCAAAATTTTATGTTTTTCAGAAAATTACCAAAATTTCACCCTAAGATATATTTGATATTCAAAATTCAAAAATTATGTTCATTTTACAAAATTCAAAACATATATGTTTCATTAATTATTTTAATAATCAATTCCTGCTGTCAAAACAACTAGCGTGGTTTTTAGAATCAAAATCTATTAAAAGATTGACACTAGTTTAAGTCCAATTTCAAAGTGAAATTTATTCCAATGACCAGTATTGGATTAAATGGTAAAAATATATTATAATTGGACTTTAAAACCAATTAAAAAGATAATCTATTCATATAACTAATTTATATTATAAAGTGGTTTTGAATTAAAATACAACGTTTTTCACTATTCATTAAAAAATGAACTTTATCGGAAAAATACCAAAAATTTACACAATGTAAGTTTTGATGTCCTGATTATAAAGAATAATTTTATTTGGTCCAATATAACATATGAAATTGTCAAAATGTAGATTTAAAAAACATTCTCCATCAAAAGGTGGTTAATCGACCTTTTAAAGAATATTAGAATATTTACGCTTAAAATTATATTCATTCACATTTTAAACCTCTAAAATTTATTGGATAAAATTAAAAATATTTGACAAACATATATAATCATTTGGTAGTTAGTTCCGTTCATTCTCGCCATTACAACGGCTATTCGTTAACTACCATTTAAAATAATATTATTTTATTCTTAGAGTGCAACAAAGATTCCTAAGAAACATGTTGTTGCGTATTGGGTACGCCATCGAGCATAGCATCCCCTTTAAAGTTATATTAATATTTTATTCACAAATATGAATAAATATGAAAATTTAATATTCTTTATTTACCAGGGGTGTTACAATATTTATATACTAGCTTGAAATAAACTCACCACTATTTGGAATAGATGACATGAGAACTCATGTACATAGGAGGGAATACACATACTAGTAGGATAAGATGATTGGATGATCCAACACATAGTTTTCCTATCAATATTGATGCTACAACACTAACTAAAAAATTATGGTGATGGTTGGAGACCGCTAGACCTTGGGATGTGATTCCCTTATAATCGCTCGTGAATGAGGACGCATGTGGGTTTTGTATGTAATTATCACACATTTAGGTGGATCCTAGGAACCCACTAACCATATAAATCTAGGTATTTTGCTGGGTTGTTACTATAGTTCACCCCTTATTTTCATTGGTACTATTTTAGATTCTCATTGAATAGTTTTCTTTACATGTTAGAAGTAATAAAAATTACATTTCATTTCCACTATTTTGGGGAACTTGATGATTTTGATTCCTTACTTTGACTCATATTTTATTAATTGCTCCCTATTATAAATCATTTATTAAAAATATATCAGTATTTGAAAAATATTTTGTAAATATAATGGAAATTATTTTTTCTTGAAATCGTAGTCATGTTACTTGTTTCTGCATAGATTTTAAAACCCATCATTTCAAATGACTTATTTTCAAAAATTCATGACATGGTTTTATTTTTTATGTAAGGAATAGGTAATAGTTTATTTTGGAATGCCAAGTAAGTTATAATACACAAAAATATTTCTTTACATTTGTTTTTATCTTGTGGTCCAACTTCTAGCTCAGATTCGGTCGTCATGGAGTGACTTTGGTTTACTATTCTGTGGTGACTCACAGGGTCACAAGAAGTTATGTGCTGTTTTATTTCAATAAAACATTAGAATTTATTTTTATTGTTTAGTTTATATTGATTTCTTTTTATAATATTTTCTTGGATAAATTATTCCCCTTAATTTTATCTTGATTCATGGAACTAGTTTCCATATTGTGGGGATCTGGAACATCTATAGGCCCTTGCAGTAGGCTGGATTGGGTGACCAGTTTGAGGATTTCTAGGATTCGTTCATGAAAAAATGGAATCAAATCAGACCCTTTTTATTTGGGTTGTTAGTTGGTTTTGAGAAAGGATTTTCAAGGCTTATGATACAGGTCATGGGTTCATTCCTGATCACCATGAATAATGATGAGACATAAGTTGCTAGGTGTAGTTGGGTTTTGAGTCTTTATTTTTGGTTTTGGGTTATCTTGTTAGCGTTTATTCAATTCAATGTTATTTTGTTTTTTTGGGGGATGATAGTGGAAGTGAATTAGTTAAACTAGATGAGCCTCCCAGGTGTAAGAAATTATGTGGAGCCTAATTGAATGGTTCAATAGGTTTCTAGTGTCTATTACATGCTTAGTTCACGGTCTGCTAATCCATGTGTCCAGGTTATGCATTGACACTAGTTCCCTATTTTTTTTATAGTGTGGGTGATGATTTGGTCTGATCTCCATTTGTGTGAGTGGATTTTACAAGGAAAGTGATTTTTGAAAAGGTTTTTTAGAGTGAAAAAATTTATTTCAAAATGGAAAAGTCTTCTTTTCTAACAAGATTTGTGGTTTCAATGGTAAAGTGGAAAGTAATTTTTTATTTCAAAACGGGATATTGAATTTTAAAAATGGTGAATTTGGAAATGGTTTTTTAAGGGTTATTATATTATTTTGTTATCTTTTGGTTTTTTTGGTTGAGATATGACTTGTTTTTTGTTTAGTTTTGTGATATATTGGTTTATTAGTCCATTGTTTTATTTAATATTTTAGTTGGTTCAGTTACGGTTTGATATTAATTTGATTTCTTTCATTATTTTGTTTAGATTATATCATCTATAAAGGCCCAAAATGATTCTAATGATTCTTCTCTAGTCATTGTCCCTTCTCGATCTCCTATTCGAGTGGTGGAGATGATCTCTCCTCAATCGATATAAGTTTCCCATTGTTATCTTAGTCTATTATAGGCTTTGGTGTGTCTTAAGTAATTTGTGCGACTGCAGGTTCATTGGGAGCACAAGACACCATGAATGTGCGAGATTTCTTGGGAATGTTTTAAGGACCAAGAGTAGACCAGTGGAAGTTGATTGTTCCATCCACATTATGAGTTGTTATGTCTTTAGAAATATTAAAAAACAAGTTTATCTAATGAAGTATTTATAAGTAAGTGAAGGAGAAGAATTTACCAGGCCTCATGGATGCTTGACAAGGTCAACTAACGGTGAAGGGGAAGGTAGAGCAATACTATTAACTAGTTTATTTTTCTCCAATGATTGTTTCATGATATCAGCTGGAAGTTTATATTCTTGTGTGGGGTCTCTGTCCAAGGATAAAAGATCATTTCGTTTTGACTGATTGAATCTCATATGATAACACATGGAATTTGAGAGTATGGTTTCTTTTGGAGTTCATGAAGGTTCCCCAACTAGGGAAGAGTGTTAACTAGATGAACCTATTACATACAAGTCTCATTTGTCAGTTCATGCCTTTCATTAATTGTACTACATTCCTTGTTTCATCCGGTGTGGTCAATTTTTTTTACTAGAATCCATCTTTCCATAATCCTCTGATTCCTTGCCGTTGGTGTCACCATTTTTGATACCTTAATTGGTTATGCAATTTTCTAAACCTAAGGAGATTTTTTTGGTTAGAAATTTTTAATTCCTAACTATGAGGTAGTGGATGCTTCTAGACCACTGGGATTTATCTATAGGACTCGAAGTGATTCTTTTCACACATTAGAGATTCCGAGTGCAGAGGATGTAAATACATCTTATTAATTTAAATTTCAGAGTGGAAATGGTTTAAATTTTTCCCTCTATATATATTTTATTATTAAAAAAAATTTCTTCTTAAAAAATATTTGTGGCCTCATATTAATGAAATTTTTGGGGTTTTTCATTATGGATATGCACTTTTAAGTGGTGAACCAATTTTCTAAAATGGTTGTAGCTTGGAATATTGCTCATTTGGAAATTAGTGCATTTTATAGATCTTTTGAATCATGGTTTGGGTTTATTCTTGGCTTGAATTACTTTTTATGGGTCCCCCATGTGTTGTTGTGGGGGGGTTCTATGCTATCTTGATTTTAGTTTCTTAAATGGTAGGGAGAACCACTATGGATGCCAAATTATTGTGGTTTTCTATAAAGTTGTTCATGAATGAAATGTAGAGTTCAAAGGTAATGTCAGGGTTACTATTTATCTTCAGTTCAGGGATCAATTTTATGGTTTTAATTGAATAATTTTTTTGGTATCAATGTTTCATTCTATAGGTTCTTTTTATATTTGAGTTCGGTTTCATTTATATTTTATACTAAGTGACTTTCTAGGAGAAGAAATTGTTCATGGTGGGGACAATTTTCACACCTTGACCCTGGTTTTATTTTATTTGTTTTATTTTTATTCATTTCAAGATGTTTCGACTTTTTATTTTAGGATATGGTTTGGATATTTGTATTTTTTGGTGGAAATTTTTGAATTTTCAAGGGAAAAGGGAACTATTCATAAGTTGTGCATTGTTTAGAATAACAATGTGGTAAATATGCATCAGGGTATATCATATGAACAATGATGTTTAGAAATATTGGAGTATGGGTTGTCCAACTATGTGACTCACCTAGTCTTAACCATATGGAACCTCATGCTTTTCAATTAGGTACAATGTGGTTGGTGCACAGTTTTGTAAACCATGCACAAACTATGCGGTTCAATGTAAATATTTTACTTTTAATTTTTTATCTGTTCTTTTTTACTTATTTACATTTGTCTTATTTCTTTCTCCCTTATCCCCCTCTATGAAGTGAAATCCCCACCCCTCTCCATCCATGCGCATTGCCTCCTCTTAAATCGCTCTCCCCAGTGATTTTTCCTGATATCTTAACGATTCATGATTGATTCTCTGAGGTAATCCCTCCATTTCCCTCCTCTACAATTGTTTTGATGATTATATTATTTTATTCATTGTGTTTTGATCATTTGAATCATAGGTGAAGGGTTGTCATATGTATTTTTTTATTCCATTATTATAGTGTGAAATGGGCATCTTGGTTTGGCTTTGTTCATATTTTGTGACCCTCCACTCTTGGAAAAGTGTGTTGGTTTGTTTCACTTTCCCATCTATCTTTGTTTTGGTTTTCTATCTTCAGAATTATTATTCCTATTTTTTGGGGGACCTTCTTAGGGTTTTTTGGGTTCCTAGTATTCTTATATTTTGTATGTGTATTCCTTGAAGTAGTTTTGATCCAAAGAATTTAAAGGTAACTCACATGTGTAAGAATTGTAGGAATATATATATATATATAAGTTACCCCTTCATATATATTCACTCACAGAGGTGTGAATATATACATTGTGGTGAGGTGTTCGTTTGTATATATGAAAAATAAATATGTGTATAAGTGTAAAGGGGTATGTACACGTATAAAAATATATGTAAGGACCCCATTGTACAATTTCATGGACATGTGAATGTGTACATAGGGGATATGCATACTTATATCTCTCTGTGTGTGTGTCTGTTTGATGGTTCCTATGCATATAAGAATACATGAGAAGATTCAGGTTTCTGTTTTCATAGATCCTTAAGCATAAGGTAGGTTTCCAATATTAGATCTATTAATTGAATTCCTTAATTACCAATATTTTTATAATAGTATTATTTACTATTAAATGGTATATATATTCAATGAAAAATGATTTTTCCTCTTAGAAACATTTTTTCATCTGTTTTAAATGTTTTCTTACATTTTCAACATGCACTTCCTTGTTAAAGAAATATTTCAAGCTTGTTTCTAAATGTATGGTTCCTTAATTGTTTAATTGGAATTTTTAAGGGTTTTGGAACATAATTTCATTAGGGTTTAGTGATTCCTTAATTAAAAGTATTATTTATTAAATTAAAAGGCATGATTAGAACCCTGCAAAATCTTTGTGGGAGTGGAAAACCCCTCTTGATCTATGCCTCCATGATTTAGAAATTTTATGTATGTTTTCAATGTGTGGTTTTTGATATTTCTCTAGTGAAGCTGCTTGTGTATTACTGTGTGACTTAGAATGGGGTTGTCAATTATGAAGGGGGATTTTGTGTGAAATTTTTTATGGATTTTGGGTATATAAAATAATTAGTATGTATATTCCAGCTTGATAGAAACTCACCCCCATATGGAATAGAGCACATGAGAACCTCAGTACCTAGGATGGTGGACTTGTAATAGTATTTTAGGATGAATAAAAGGGTTGAGGCCTAGTTTCATTTTAATTATTTACACTAAAACACTATATAAACAAATTATGGTGATGGTTGGATGCCACTAGACCTTGGAATGTGATTCCCCTCTAGTGGCTTGTGCATGAGGGCACATTTGAGTTTGGAATGTATTTATCACCAAGGTATAAGGATGCATAGACCCGAATAACCCTTCCTACCCAGGTATTTCCCATATTGATTTCTTAAATTTACCCATATTTTTTTATGGTGTTATTTTAAAAGATAATTTATTATTTTCCTTTATGTTTTTGAAATAAAATAATGAACATTTCCATTCATTTGTTTTATAGAATATTATGATTTTTCCCTACTACGACTATTATTTTACTTCTTCCTCCCCATTTTAAATGATTAATTATAAATCTCTAATTATTTTGAATATATTTTTTGAATTTCATAGAAATTTTGTTTCCTTGAAAATAGATACATGATACATATTTCTAGAATGAATGGAAAAGTATATTTTTATAAGTATAATTTTCAAACAGGAATGACCTGGTTTAATTTTAAAGGTATGGTATGATTAATAGTTCATTTGGTCATCCCTACTGAGTTTTAATACTCACACATATAGATTTATCTTTGTGTTAGCTGCTGGTGCAACTTACACCTCAAACTCAGTCTCCATAGAGTGATTTTGGTGTAGTTGTCATTGGTGACCCACAGGGTCACATGTAAGTATATATGGTTTTATTTCATTATGCAACAAGTGTTTATTTTTATTGTTCAATTTTTATTCAATTATTTACTTCTTCTTTTCTTTTCCAAATCATTCCCAATGATTTTCATGAGATTCCTAATAGTAGTTTCCATCCCAGGAGAAGCGGGAATGCCAATCATACATTATCACAGGTCGACATGGGTGACCAGTTTCTGGTTGACTCATGTTGTTTTGTGACACAAATTATCATTTTTCCTAAATAAAATCTCTATAATAATCATATATAAATAGACACTGCCTATAATTTTTCCTAGCATGTATTCGAAAAATTTAATTCTTATCTTCTTTATTTTTCCATTACTACTTGGAATGTATCTTAGTCAATTTCATTAGGTATATTCATCTTTCTTCACCCAACACTCCATGAAATATTTATTAAATTGATTATTGAAAACAAATACAATTAATATTAACCATTTGGAACTTCAATCTACCCCTTTGGATTATTTGTCAATAATTGGGCTAAATTTCATAAATATTGGACAATATGTCTCCAATCATTCATAAATTATCTCCCCTTTGTTGAAGATAAATAATAATATTAATATAAGGGAATAATTATTCTTCAAATTATATCAATGTAATATATTCAATCCTTTTCTCAACATATATCTTTTTTCTTATAATTTATGATAAAATCGGTAATTCCTCATTCGAAAAGGGTAAAAGCACATTTTTCCTAGAAATTCTTAATCAACCAATCAAATAAATTTCTATGTGATCCAATTTCAATGTATAACATATGTTTCATAAATCTAAAAAATAAATATTTCCATATGAAATCGATTATGTCATTCTAACTGAATTTACATTCTAGGGGCTGTTTAAATAGATTTTCAAGAGTTTCAATAAAATTTCAATCAACATCAATAAAAAAATTAAAAACATTAATTGTAAATAATCTATTTCCAATTTATAAACATATTATTATACAATATCTCCCCATTTATTACTAAAATAAACATAATAAAAATATTATTGGAAAATTTATTATCATTCCTTTGATTTATTCTATGTCTAGTATTCTATAATTAACTGTGAAAAAAACTCTTAAATAATAACTTCTTTAATAGCTCCCCATTAATTGATTATTTCTTGTAGTCTTCATCATGGATATTTTTCTCAAAATAAATTCTATTAATCATTTAATAACAACCCATGTTTGATTCCAATTGACATACTACAATTGATGTGTTCCAAGGATACAACATGAATATTATTTAAGTATTGCGCGATGGTAAATCCTTTTTTATGTAAATATAAAAGAATTAATATAGTTTGGATTCTTTATGGTTTACCATTTATTCCCTATATAGTTTATTACAAGTGGATATGTATTGGAATAGGGAGAGTCTTCATCAACTCGTTAATGTGAGAAATAAGGCTGATATTTGATTCTCACATTATAAATTCCGTTCTCTATACCTCTAAAATGTCATAAAATATTCATTCCTTCTTCAATATTATTTTTTAAAATATATATATAATTTGAAATCATGGATTTATTTTCCTCATGTGGTTTATTTTTAGTTGTAACAATAGTCATTACTACCATAATAACCCATATTTATTCTTTTTTATCAATCTTCGTGATCTTTTCAAATTCCAAATAGGCTATTCAAATTGCAAAGAATTATTTTGGATCGTGCACCACCCTCTTTTATTTTGTAGACTCGTACTTCATAGGGTCATTTTTAGAATTTCGTGTCATTGGTTCTTTCCCATTATTCAAAAATAATTTATTTCATTCTAATGACCATGGCATTCACTTATTAAATGTATTCCTAGAAAATTTTCATCTTCCACACAACTCTTTAGTATCCTTTGAAATAGCCATTTTACGAAACCTCTCATAATGTTCATATTATTTATCATGTATATCCTTCACTAAATGAATATTTTTATCCCTTTCTTGTATTGATTCATTTCATGATTATTCCAAATTTCTCCCTTTGGAATTATTATTCTTGAATAGTTTAAAATGGTCTATGATATTTCCTTTATTACCACAATAGAAGAATTTAATCTATGTTTTATTCCCTTATAAATACTCATATTTGGTGTATTTTATTCATAAATATTCATATGTTTATTCAACAAGGAATACTTATCTCATTCTATGTATTTGATACATTGATTTTATTATATTCTCTTCATATAAATATATCCATTTTAAATTGTTTCTGTATTATGTCACCCATCCTAATGATAAACCCATTCATATTGACTCAAAGAAGTTTTCACAAAAATAATATACATTTTTGATATATATATCATTCTCTATTAATGAATTATACATCAAAATAACGTGTTCTTTATTTCTTTCATATCTACTCTCCCTTAAATCATACCTTATATAATCTCCATATATTGACATGTTATTACAATATTCAATTTCCTTTTATCCAACCATCCAACACCACCAATGGTTCCACATAAACCTTCTTTTTTAGTATCTTTCTATCCATATTAAAACACATGTTGTGTTTGAATAGGAATACTAAATTTTGTGGAGTCAGTTATAATTTTAATATTCTTGGATGTTCCTATATTTATCTTTTTTTGATATGGTATATCTATTTTCAATTTAGCCACCCATGATATACTATATTATAATCTTGATCACACACATAAAGATAAAACTAAATTAGTAAAAAATAGATTTATCTACAGAATGGGTCACATATATCCCAGATTTTGTAGCGGATAGATCTCCAAAAGATCTCAAACTTCCCTTATTACTAGTTGGAGTAATTTTATATTTAATACCTCTTTCCAAAAACATGTGTGAAATTAATTATTAATTAATCATTCCTTGATGATTTTTCATGGGTGTTATCTATATTTATAACCTTCACATACAGCTCAAGATACATTATATTGAATATATACTTACAGTCATCAATATCTGTGCAATATTTTTTCAACTTCGTTATATGATCCTCATGAATCTGGATTTATTCTCGTAGATAATTTCAAAAAATTAATTTTCTTTACAATAAATTCCAATTTAGAATCCATTATATTCATAAATATATTATTTAGTTTTTCCAATACATGCATCACATTTGAAAAAAAATTCACAAGAAAACATTTCTCACAAAAATCCCTTTGTTGTTTTTCATACTATATAAAAACTATTTAATCACAAAGTAAACTGTATTATTACATATATTCAAAAATATTATGATATTTTTACACATACATTCCTTTTCAACCAATAAATCTTGCATTTCAATGTATTCGAAATCAAAATACGGTTTTTATCTTTTATTCTCTTTAGAAAGTCAAATATTTAAATGAAAACCTCAATAGTTACATTATTTATATAATCAATGAATTTAGAATAAGAATCATTGAGTGATTCATTAAATTAATCTTCATCATATGTGGAACATTATTCATCTGAGGAATCATTTTCAATAGATTTAATTGAACGCTTACCTCTCTGATCACCATCAGATAGTGATGTTTCTTCCTTCCCCTTGGGTATTTTTATCATCTTCGTATACTATATTTTAATCTTTTGTTTTCATGATATTGGATAAAACCAATAAATTAAATATAACTAAAATAGGAAAAAATTATTTATCAAATTATTTATATAGAATTATTTTAATCAACAATTTACATAGTGTAATTAAAAACCCTTGGGTATAACAAGTATATATAACTATAGGGTAACTTTTCCATTATAATAGATGAAGTTCCCTATTATTGGGTTCAAAAACTAGATAGTTCTTTGAATTACATGTGATATTTATTTTACCAAATTATAGTCACTCTTATTTTATTTTACCCCATTTAGTATTTGAAAATCTATTATTGGTTAGCATAAGTGGATTTGTTTTTTCCTAAAGAATTATACAAGAAGATAAAATTGAGAATATGGAGTACAGAGGATCACGTATATTATATATAGGGATCGGTCCATTTTGGGGAAACCCTCTCCTTTATATATTTATCTTTTATTCAAAGACGCATATTTTATCACAATTTCATAAAAGTGATTAAAATTTGGGTGGATAAGCTACCATTCTACACTCAAGACCTAATGTGTTTAATTTTACAATATAGGAAACCTAAGGGTAGACTCAATATACTCTCCCATAAGATAATTACCATTTGTATTTCGAAGATATTTATACTAACTCACATAGTCATCTTGATATTGATTATACTATAACCACCCATATTTAATGGTACTTGTTTAAAAACATTTTTTAATTTTATTAATGATCTATAATGGGAAATTACTTCATCAAATGATCTGATCCACCTCTTGAATATTGTGATTTAATAAATTGTAATAATACGCTTTATGGTTTGAAACCCAATCTCCACTATATAAAGAGAAATCATACATTTCGCATAATCTTTATGTTGGTCCCTATAACAAATTAGTTTTTTAGGATATTGACTACCACTGAGAAATCTATAGAACATCAGGAATTTATCCCTTCTATAACATCACTTTTCTCCCTATTTAAGATATTATTAATATATAGTATCACATTTTTTATTCATTTTTGTCTCCTTGTTCGTTAACTAGATCAATATAATTAATCAAATATGGTTGAATTTATCTTCTTTATATGATTCCTTGAAGTTTTTTCTCCTTTGGTTCTATATTGGGTTCTATTTTTTTCACAAATATTTTTTACTCAAATGATCTATGTGGAGTCCTTTAACATTCTTATTCTAACCTTTTTTCAATCATAGATGTCCAAAATATATTTTCATTGTAGTTTATATTGAAAATACTTAGTAATATAAGAATATGTATCCTCGATCTCATTTTCCTTAACTTATTTAGATGGGTTTGTCCCATAATCATTGATATTCCTTTTTCCTCAACAACATGTATCCACTGTATTTAAATTCCCTTATAATTATTCCATTATCATTATATCCTAATAAAATAATTATCTACTGAATTCATCCAAGAATCTTGATAAGTTTTTTTAAAATGTATTACATAAATTTCTAGAAATAAAGAGACTCATTTTTTATATAAAAATCATACACAATTTGGCTATTTCGTGAACATTATATAGTGTCTTATTTTATAGAATTAACTTCTTATTAATTACTTCTAGTTGGGGTATTCTCATTTTTTTTATCATGAACTTGTGATATAATGATCATAATATCAACCGTAGGATTCAATCACAATTCCCATGTTTATGTTTTATTTAATGATGTTCAGTTTGAGAATCATCATATTAATTTTCATTAAAATAATTTATTATGGAAGAATAATAAATTATATTAATAAACTCATCTTTGTGATGTCATCAGTGATCTTTAAAAACTATAAGTTGACTTATTTTCTTTGTAATGTTTAATATTTCATCCATATTTTAAGTATAACAGAGCCTAAGGATGTGTATTCCAATCATTATAAAGTTATGAAACACCATTACGTTGACATGAAAAATCCTTAATGTTAATATTACACATACAAAGTCAGAGTGTACCCTATTTAAGTCATCTATGTACTTCCCTTCCTTTTCCAATTTTCAATTAAGTGTAAGATTTTTAAGGAGAAATTAACCCTACAAGCATTTATTTATCCTAACTAATTCATGGAATGATCTTTTGGAAGTCAACAAAAACCCTTAGAATGTTATGGGATATCCATTAAAATTCATCACATATCTTATAAAGACAACTATAATCCATAATAATTCATAAAATCATCCTTAAAATGTGAAAAATAACCACTAAAAATTCATTTATTATCCCTTTTTCTAGAATATCTTCTCTAGATTATCTTTAAGAAGTAACACCTTTGTCATTTCTCAGTTTCTTTGGTGTTCAGATAAATCCTATTGAACTCTTCAGGTCTTATCATTTTTCCACCCACAACTTAAAAAATCATGAATTATTAAAATAAATATATTTATTGTATATTTAAATTAGGGTATTCTCAAATAATATAAAAAACAATCAAATGACTAAAAAATATAATAACATTTAGAAATATTTTCAAAAAAATTCACAATATTGCAGCATATTAAATAAAAAAAATTTGTGTTTTTTAATGTGACTTTACTTCCATTAAATATAGATTTAAATTTATAATCATCCAAACATCATACAAAAAGTACTCGACACTGAGCATGGCCACCATCATGATTACTGATTATTGGGTGGTTCCTCTAAATTTCAGTGAACGTTTCTCAAAACCTTGAACTACTATCAACCTATTCTTAAATTATAGTTATTAAAACCACTGAACAACCGATTTAATAACCAAATATTCCAAATATACCCGAAAATATTGTATATAGTGCCTCAAATATGTATATAATTTCCATGAATTTTAACTCTCCAATCATTATATACAAATATCTATAAATGATAATTTATCCATCCAAATATTCTAAGACTACACCTTCTTTATTCATTACTTTTCACATTAAAATATCAATAATATCATAGAAAAAATATTTTTGTGGATTATTCCTCTATCCCCCACCACTCCAATACATACTTATTGACATTATTATTGATTTAAAATACCATTAATAGTATACTTTTGGTATATCATTATTAAAATCAAATAATAACATCTATTTATTATAGTAAGGAAATTACATAATCATTGAATGATATTTATTAAGGGAAAAATAATTTATGTATAACATTATAGCACCAATATTTATTTCATTTGTAAAATTTTAATATTTTTTCTCACAATTATGCATCTCATTATTTAAAAAGTGAGTACTGAATATTTAGGGTAATGTACCTTGAGAAGAACTGTTTTTCTCAACTACAAAAAAGATATATAGAACTAGAGTTTCTATTGAAATTCAATATAATACTGTAAAAAATTTATTTATTCCTAAATATTTAGTATCTCTTTATTAAAATTATAAATTTTTTATATTTTCATCATCCTATTATATAAGTATTGAATGATATAAAATGATTACAACATAGGCATTAATTATAATTTGATCCATATTTTCATTTAAGAGCACAATGGGAGGGTCTATTATCAACCAAGAAATCCTATCATGTTATCTATGTATAGGTATTCATTAAATAAATTATACACCTTCACTAATACTAAAAAAAGTTACAAATTTACATTGAAAAAGCATTATAGATCATGAAATTTTTAGTTTCGGTGTGTCGATGAAATAAAAAAATAGATCTTTTTTATGAAACATATGATGGGTATATGTTCATCACTTCATCCCTATATTGTACATGTTTTGGTACTTTTATATTGATGATTCACTTGTACTATGAGGCTCTAGGAAATTAGAATAATGTTCATAGTGAGAGTGATTTTATCGATGTCATTCCTATTGGTGATAATGTTGATTGTGTTGTTTGAGATGACGAACCTCATAATTATGTTTTTGATGATGATACTAGTGATGATTGTAGTAGCAACCATGATGATGTAATTATCCACTCCATTTTTTATTTTTTGTTACATTACTGGATCATCGTACTCTTGATTTAATACTTATTAAAAAAATATTTATTATATATCCAAACTATCAAATTAATGTTATCATATAAAATTTTTAAAAATAAATTATGTTATTCTCACTATTTAAATATAAATTATTAATGATATTGATACTTCTATAACTTTTTTGGTTCTTCTACAATTGATTTATCTGTGTCTATTGGTGGTGAAATTATTTATAGATTCAGGATATGATCGCTGAGTTTTTTGGGTTTGAGAGCCCTATATAAATGGTTTAATTAAACCATGGTGTTATATTTCTGTATCCATATCTCTCTAACCAAGGATATAGACTAATATACAAATAATTTTCCAAAATCAATTTTATAGGTCAATAATAATTTAGGTATTTTCTACCATTTAGTAAACCATGCCTATTGTATATAGCCATGGATTTGGGCATTATAGTTATATTTATAAAGAATTGATATATCCCTCAATTATAGTATTGACTATATAGAATAATCATTTTATTATTTCGTTCAATATATATAGAGTTTAATATTTATATAATTTATTTATGCCAATGAATGATGTTTTGTAATCACAAATTTTTAAATAATATCATTTGATTATTTGTACATATCCCCTCCATCTTTATAATGTGTAAGGGAGTGAATTTCTGCATTAGATTATTAAATAAAAATATACATCATCATTTACCAAGAAACTTATATTAGAATACCTCTATAAATAGGATGTTTTCTATGACTACAACATTAGAGATGAAAATTGTCTTGGATTCAAATTAGAGATAAAACATAAGATAATATGGATGGGAATTAAAACTAAAGTTTGTAAATTAATCAAGGAGCACCCTCGGGGTCTCAGTTATACTAGGAAAACACAGGGATATTATCAATATTGAGATGATTAAAATTAGTTTTGGGGACTATTAAAACCAATCAACATTATGTATCCTGTAAACTCTTAGGCATGTTAGGATCTTGGATCTCTTGCCTCTTTTCATTTTCATATGGAAGTATGTGAATGAAACTGAAGGGTGACACATTATTTTTTCCCCATGGGATACTACTTAGTAAGAGTATTTAATTATTTATGTATATAATGGTAACTAGTTCATTGATTATCTAGTATAATAAGATATAAAATATAGTGGTTTGGTCTGTAAATAATCTACTTCCCAAGTGTGGTTCCCTACACTTTATAAGTGGTGATATAAGAAAATCCAGAATCACTAGACTGGTGAATTTCTAGTCTAATAGTAAAACCATACTGGATCACTATAATTCATTTGTAGATAGTGTTCAACTTATTTATGTTCTTTAAAACACCAATAAAGCCTTAAATTTATGTGATATGAATTGAATGTTGTTTTGTTGTTTTTTTATTCTTCCTCTTATCTTACTTATACATCATTATAAAATAAACTATACTTCATCTTCTATTACATGAAAAGTGATACACACAATCCTATTTCACATCCCAATAAGAAACTAGAATGTTGCTTTTCTTACATTGGCTTAAATTATTCATCATCACCTATTCATCTTCTTCATAACAAAAAATATGAAACTTCTCTTTCAATTTATACCTCCTCTGTCTGGATCATCTCTATTTGATTCAACACTTACCTATCTTGAATCTATTCATATAAACATTCTATTTCTGATACTTTCAATAAGATAATAATAATATGATATCTTTTTATAATAGTATTTCATCATATACATCCTTCATAATCATCTGATTCATGTTCCTTTGGTACTAAAAAAATTTATCTTGTTCATTGTTTCTTCATTAGATGCTTTAACTACTTCTGGTATCTCATTATTCATCTAGAACCTCTCTAGCTGATACTTTGAAAAAATTGATAATTACACTGAATATTCTGGGTTTTAACCTCACAATTGGACTTTACATTTTTAATAATAACCCCAACCACAACAACTCATGAAATAATATCTCCATCAACTTTTTCTCAGCTCAATTGATCTAACTTTTATAGGAATTGGTTCTCCCAAAAAACTAGGAGAATTCAAAACTAGAAATTCAATTTACTACTCATAATATAAATCTTTCAATCGAATAATTCTATATTTCAACACCTTCAAATATCTTAAAAATATGATTCGATAATGTTTGAAGGATATTTTCCTCATAACATGACATTAAAAATCTCTTCAAACATCCAAAAAATATTTTCTTGAATAACAATATTCAATTTTTGATTATTATGTAATTAAAAATCCACTTGACATCACCACATTTAATTACCTTAAAAATCATTGTAAACATATTCAAACATTCATTCGAAACTTCTTCATAAGAACTTATCTATTAAAAAATTCTCTATCTATGGAGAAGATACATTTCCTTTTACAACATTCATATATTAGATTAGATAATTATGTTAATATGGTTCTCATTATTTTGTAAAATTATACATGTTTATTTAGTATTATTAATCTAATATACTTACAGAATTATTCCCTTCTTATTTTATCTAATGAATTAATAAAAATACATTTGATGAATTTATAATATTCTTTTTCTTTATTCATAATAATCTATTTGTTGAAATTACGTAGATACTTCTGTCTGATTCCTTTTCTTAGAAACATTTCACCGACTCATTTGATCATATAAACACTAAGTCCATTTCTTGGAAAATTATCCCTAATATATTATATTTCTGAATCTTCTATTCAATTCATTTAGAAAATATTTTCTGGTGAAATCATAAACAATATTTTTTATGATGAACTCTCAAATTTTAATCTGGATTTCTTTTCCTAATGTAGTTTCATTCAAAAATTATATTTTTCTCTCTTGAGAACTTATTTAATCTTTCATTCATTTATCACATCCATGAAACTTTAGGAATTGAGGACATTGTAGAAATTAAGCTTTTGATTGAAACATTAACATTTACTATTTGTTAAACATGGTCAATAACACTCTACCGAAAAATGTAAATCCACCAATGTTTCACTAATTCCTTACTTTGACCAATTTTAGCTATAATAATGATTTTATTTGAACAAACACGATGTTTGATATTTGATGAACAAAAACTTATAGTCTGATTTTCTTATTTTCAAAAATTCTTTTCTTCTTTTAATATTCATAATGAATCATATCTATTATGAATTTTGATTTTTAATCATTAAAAAATACATCAGAAAAAACCATATGATATTATTTGGATGACCCAGATAGATAGACTTCATCCAGTCACCATAGTGTGTTCATGTCTGTCTGATATAATTGTCATTATAATTGGATGATAAAATAGTTCAGCATGTTGTCTGCCGAAATCTATTCATTCACATCAGTTCGACTTATATATAAACACTATCATAAATATATTTTTTAATCAGGCATTTTTTGGATCATCTCATCCTTCATTGTTCATTCATGTTTATCCATAAAATTCCATTTGGGAAGTCCGTAAGGAAACTTCTTACTATTGTTGCAAAATTTTCTTCTCCAGAACATCACACCACATGTTATAAAGAACAAAATCAACACATCAATCCTTATAAGTAACCCAAATATTCCTACACTCCTTCACATTTAATTAATGAATATCTTCAAAATATTTGAAAGGTTAAAAACCATTTATCTTATTCCAATATAACATGACCTAGGATCTTCATCACTTTATTCTTCAAAAAAATTATATTCTTAATCAGTACTATTTATATTGAACATCCATGTTATTTTTTCTTCATTAATAGTCTTTGAAACTTCAACCAAACTTCCAAGAAACATCACCTCTCTTATATCTTCAATACACATACAACAATGAAATCCTTAATCATTTTTGATAATCATTAACAGTCATTCATAATAAATAAAACATATAAAAAATGTAAACTAGAATCTACCACCTTGAATGTTTTGGAAATTCTTTCAAAATGATTCAAAAGGAATAGTTTTATATGATAATATTTTGTTATTAATTCCTAACTTTCATTGAAAACGTTCTTTAACTTTCTATTCCCCTTTTTATAAGAAATAAAAAGTACTTGGGAAAAGGGTATAAACTCATTCTTAAAAAATCTTCTATAACTTATCTCAAACTATGTATTTGTGATACATGATTTGTATATAAAATAATGGTATTTGATTTAGAAAAAATGATTCCCATTTCCAATTTAATTTCATAACAAATGACATGAGTTGACATAATCTTTTCTTAAATATTTATCCCCTTGTTTTCTATGATGAAGATACCAATTGTGATGTTAAATAAAAATATAATAAATCATTCTGAAATAATTTTACTCAAATAAACATATAGATTAGAAACATTCTATTATAAACAATAAGATAATAATACATGATACCCATTCATTTTTACACTTTTTTTATTATATTAATTAATTCAATTTAACCCAATTGGTGTTAATATTTTTATTTTAGTCTCCATCGATCAGAGATTAGGATGGAAATGCCTTTATAAATGATTCTTCGTCAAGAATGTTATATAATAATTATATTTTTATGATCTAATGATTCTAGAAACATTATTAAACCGGTATATGATGTTATTAATATTTTAATGACTTATTATATAACCAATTTACTGATTTTATATGAAATGTGCATAATTTGTCGGAAATAGTAATGTTTTAATACTAAGAATAATTTTTGAGCAATATTAGAAGTAGTCCAATTGAGTTAGTTTACTATTTTATTTTTAACTCTCACCCTACTGATTCAAAATTTGTGGTTATTGTTTTTTAGTATTCGTTATTCAATTTCGCACATATCAATAGAAGTAATCATGGGCCAATTCTGCCATTTGAAGGCTTATATGGTCAACACAAGAAGACCCAACGAATTTGTGATAAAACTCAGCCATCAATGTTAATTGAGTTACTGGTATAAATACCAAATCCCAAATTTTATGAAAATCCAAAATATTTTTTTGATTATCCAAAAGAATCTAGGATAAAAATTTTAAGGTCAAAATACAAGAACATTGGGGCCAAATAATGCCTTGAATTCCAGCTCACCATTCTGGATGGGAATTATAATTCAGACACTATTAATGACATATCTCATGATTTATTAATTAAATCAATCTGAGATTTTTCAGTGTGAAAGATGATATATAGGCGGCCAACTTTGTTTAAGAAATAATCTGTCTTTGAAGGCATCTTCTTATTCAAACACTCTTTCACATTTCAGACTTCAAAAATATTGGATTGAAATGGACAGATAAAAACTTGTTTATCAACCATCCATAACATTGTCTCTTAGGTGAAATTACAGTCAAAAGATTACAGTTGATAGAGGATAAATTTATATACAACTTTTCATGAGATAATATCTAGAGACTTGGCTTTCAGAATAGCCAACCTGGAAATGCAAGTGGATGGACAAATTGGGAACGCAAACAGTCCACTTCCTTGGGCTATAAAGGCATCCCCCTCCTCTCCTTAAAAATGGATGGCATTTCAGAAGAGAGGATCAAATATTGGTATGTCCAAAGCCTTTTCAAATTATTGGGAGGACCTTCCATACTCATGTTTTTAATTGATATACGCTTCCTCCTCTCTTTGTTTCCGTTCACTTTCGTGTTGTTCTTCGTTTGTAATCTTGTAATTTTGTGTTTTGTAATTCTGTTTTAATACAATATTTTTATTCAATATCTCTTTTTCTCATCCACCTTCCATAGTATAATATTAATTTTATTAAAATAGTTTAAATATAGTTAAATCCCCTTCCCTTATTTTGCTTCCTCATTCAATCGAAAGTCCATTTTTTAATTCTCATCATTGTTCGTGTGTGTGTGTGTGTTTTATGCACCACTCTTTTCTTATCCCTTTATTTTTCTTCTATTTTTAATTTATCATCATAATAATAATATCCAGATTATTAAACACCCAAATTACTGAGTAAATATCTCATTGGGGCGAGTCACAATTTAGGGATGTTAAGTGATTGAGAGTATTTTCTTGATTAGTATTCGTTAATTTAATATTGTGTATGTTGGAATTAACATGTCATGGATTAATGACATATTTTGTTTAAAATGTGGTTTCCAAGGATTATTGGAACCATAAATACACTACAATAAATAATTAATGGTAAGGATTAGAACCCTACATTATGTTAAGTCTTGTATTAAATCCTTAACACTTAGGAATTCCAATAAACGTTATCTTGTGAAGTGGGTATTAATTTAAATGCCATATAAAGAAAAGCTCAAGGATATCACAGGAATAACTCCATAATAATGAACTCACCCCAATCTTTATCAATTAGTTAAATGAAACATCATTCATAAATTATTTCATAATCTCTGCAAACAAACACCCCAATCAAAAAAACAATCAACTAAAAACAATCGACTATTAAAAAAATGTATCATCATCGATGATTCGACCCGAGTGCTGCTATACACATTAGCAGAGCATCAAATCTTTGACCAGTCAATAGGAAACAATATTCCATGTGTTTCTATGTCTTTTCCAAGGATGTTTCATTATGTAGTCATTAGTTTCTGGTTATTGTAAAAAACCAGAAAAAAATTGAAAAAAAATTAAACAAAAACACAATGAAAAACCCGGATTCCTCATAAAAATCATAAATGGAAAACACAAAAAAAACTCATCTTCCTTTTTTTTCCAACATTTTTATGAATTCCCCATAGCCTTATAAAAAATCCCTCATATTTGGTTGACCCTAAAATTGAGCAAACATTTCGCCAACTTAGGTGGAACATAAGAGATAATCAAATAATTCAAGAAACAATCCTTGTCCAACAAATTGAATTTGATATGGACAATCCTCGGGAAAAAACACTTAAAGAACTTACTACCCCTGATATGAATTCCCAACCTCTTGGTATTAAATATCCAAACATAGAGGCTGACATTTAACTCAAATCGGGTTTGATTCATCTTCTCCCTCATTTCCATGGGCTAGCTAGTGATGATCCACATCTACACCTTAAAGAGTTCCAAGTAGTGTGCTATACCATGAAGCCTCAAGGGGTTTCAAGGAAAAACTCAAACTACAAGAATTCCCTTTCTCCCTAGCTAACACTTCCAATTCAGGGATTTACTACCTCCCTCCTGGTTCTATAACCACATGGAATTACATGATGTGACTATTCTTAGAAAAAATATTTCTTGTTTCTAGTACTACTTCTATCCGAAAGGAAATAAGTGGTATTCATAAATTCCCAAGTGAATCACTCCATGAGTACTGGGAGAGGTTCAAAAATATTGTTGCATCCTGCCCACACCACTAAATCTCTGACCAACTCTTGATTCAATACATCTATGAGGGGTTATTGGCTATGAAGAGAACTCTCATTGATGTCGCAAGTGGTGGTTCTCTTTCTGATAAAACTCCTACAGCTACAAGAGATCACATAATAAACATGGCTGAAAACACACAATAATTCCATATTTGAGAACATTCTCAAGTCAAAGAAGACCAAGATAATAAATCAATTGAGATGAACAAGATGACCGAGTGGATGAGTGAACTTACAGGTCTTCTGCGACAACTAGTTGTGGCTACTGAATCCCAAACCTCATCTTCTCTGCAATCAATGTTTCCTAGACCTATCAAAAACTGTGGAATATGTAACTCTTCATCTCATCCAACTGACACATGTACACAAATTCAAGAGGATTAATCTGATTCATCTTGAAAAATGGAGCTCAGTGCAGCATATGCTCTGCAGAACACCAACCCTCAACTATCAGTTCAGTTTGTTAGAAACTTCAACCAAACTCACTCTAAGCCATGCTATTCTTCCTATAACCAAGGCCTTAAGTATGGTAATTCCATATCTCATCCCCCCCAATTCCATACTCAAAACCCAAACCATTTTCAATATGGTCAAGGTGTTGGTAACTTCCAACAACCTTATCCTTTTATTCCTCAACCTCAATGGAACAATCCTCCTCCTCGATTCCATTATCCTAGTGAGCTTTCCCAATTCCAAAACCAATACAATAGATTTACCAAGAACCAAAATCTAGGGAATCCCAATCTAGGATAATCCTCTTATTCTACGAAACCATGGGAATGTGAAGTGGAAGAACCTTCCTCTTTCACCCATTCTAGCCTTAAGAACATTGAAACCCAAATTTGTCAACTTGAATCCCACCTTAGTTAGAAGCATCCATCCAATTATCCCCTACTCTCAGCTCAACCATTACCAAACCCCAAGGGTAATTGAAGTGCAATTTCACTTATATCAGGAAAAAAAATTCTATATCTAACGATAAGTCATATAAACCACCTTAAAATGTTGGAATAGAAAATAAAAAGAAAAAGACACTTGAAAAGGAACCTGAATCTATTCCCTCACCACTTTCTATTCTATATATGTAGCCAATTCTTTTTCCTCAATACATTTCTAAGATAATGAAGTCCTTTGAATTCGATCCTGAAATGCTTGACATGTTTAGACGTTTTGATGTCAATATTCCCCTCTTAGATGCCATAAAAAATTCCTAAGTATGCCATGTTTCTCAACGAGTTTTTTACCCACAAGAGGCAACTTAAGACCTTCAAAAATGTTTCAAACCATGAGTCCATACCCATTAAGTGCAAAGATCCAAGGACCTTTATAGTTCCATGTCAAATTGGAAGTTCCAACATTGATGATGCACTCATAGACCTAGGAGCCTCAATTAATTTCATGCCCAAATCCATATTCTCCAACCTTGGTCTAGGTCCCTTACATCCAATGGGTGTTGTCATTCAATTGGCCAATCAAAGCATAGTCAATCCTGAGAGAATAATTGAGGATGTCCTTGTCGGAGTTAATGATCTTATCTTCCCTGCTTATTTCTTTCTCCTTGACATGGAAAGTGAGATGAACTCTTCTCAATCTCCCCTAATTCTAGGAAGACCATTCCTCATGACTGCGAGAACCAATATTGATGTCCATTCAAGCATCTTATTGATGGAATTTGGTGACCAACAGGTCAAGTTAAACATTTTCCAAACAATGAGATACCCATCTGAGGATCACTCTACATTCTCTATACATGCTTTTGAGGACACTTCTAAGAGTAAATAGAACCCCAATCCACCATGTTTTCATTTTCTAATGACAAAGGATCTTTAGAAATCTACACCATGATTAACAAATTCATAAATGGGGAAGTTGATGTGGACCATTCATTCATAGACTCGATCAATCTAGAGGATATTGAAACCCCTCTTGAATCCCACATCAACTATGATCTCTACTGCTCCACCTTGGATAGTATTAAGGAAAATGAATCTTAATCAACTAAAGTCCCTTATTCCATTCCTGAGTTGTCTAACCCAAAAATGAAAGATGAGACTGATCTAAAACCTCTTCCTGGACACCTGAAATATGAATTCCTTTTCCGTGAGCACTCATATCCAGTCATTATCTCTACTTCACTTACTGAAACCGAAGAGTCCATACTAGTTCAGGTGTTAGAGGAAAAAAAATGCCATAGGTTACACCCTAGATGACATACCAGGAATCAACCCTTCCCTTTCCATGCATCAAATCCATCTTCATGAGTCATCCAAACCATTTAAAAAACCGCAAAGAAGACTCAATCCACTCATACATGAGGTATTTAGGGAAGAGATCACTAAGCTTCTTCAAGTTAGTGTTAACTACTCAATTTTTGATAGTGAATGGGTTTCAATTTGTACCTAAGAAGGGTTGGATAACTGTTGTCACAAATGAACATGCTGAGGTAGTCGCAACTCGAGTGAAGAAAAAATGGCGTACATGTATCGACTATAGGAAATTGAACATTGAAACAAGAAAATATCACTAACCTCTTCCATTCCTTGATCAAATGATGGAATTATTAGCTGTAAATTCACACTATTTCTTTCTTGATGGATACACTACATACTTCTAAATCCCAATTGCACCAAAGGACCAAGAAAAGAATACTTCCACATGACCCTTCGGAACATATGCAAATAAAAGAATGCCTTTTGGCATTTGAAATATTCTTGGAACATTCTAGAGGTGTATGATGCGTATATTTTCCAAATTCATTGAACACTGCGTGGAAGTCTTCATGGATGACTTCACCATTTATGGTGAGTCATTTGACTCTTGTTTGAATTCACTCTCTCTAGTCCACCAAAAGTGTTTCAAGTTTAACCTTGTGTTAAAATTTGAAAAATGTCACTTCATGGTTGAAAATGGGATTGGTCTAGGGAACATAGTTTCAAACGATGGTATTGAAGTTGATACTATGAAAATTGAAGTGATCTAATCACTTCCACGACCCACTTCTGTTCGAGACATCCATTCATTTCTCGGCCATGATGGTTTCTATTGGAGAATCATCCATAACTTCAGTTTTATTTCCTTACATCGCACTCAGTTGTCCACAATGATGTCAATTTCCATTTCGATGAGGTTTTCAAGAGTGCCTTTGTTGAACTCGAAACTTCTCTAACATCCGCCCTAATAATCCAACCCCCAGATTGGTCCTTACACGTTGAGTTGATGTGTGAAGCTTCTGATAGATCCATTTGCGCCATTATTGGTCAAATAAGATAAACAATTTCCCCATGTCATCTATTATGCCTCAAAAACATTTGATGAGACTCAATATCACTACATCGTCACTGAAAAAGAAATTTTAGCAGTTGTTTTTCCCTTAGATAAATTTCGGCCATATCTCTTAGGTGGCAAAATCATCATCTTCACAGACCATTCTTCTATAAAGTTCTTACTCAATAATAGTGATTACAAACTGAGGATAATAAGATAGATCCTAATGCTCTAAGATTTTGACCTTAAAATCAAAGATAAACCAGGAAAAGAAAACCCTGTGGCTGATCACTTGAGTAGAATTTCTAATTCTTCTCATTCTGAAATCATCGTTCCGGAATTCCCCACTGAGCACCTTTCATCTCTCACTCCAAAAATATCATGGTATTCCTCAATTATAAATTACTTTTTTTCTAGTGTTTTTCTGGAAATGTTTTCAAATGGACAAAAAATGAGGTTGAAAAATGATTCAAAATACTATTTTTTGGAAGAAAATAAACTTTCGAAAACTGGGGCTGACATGGTAATAAGGAGATGTGTCAATGAAAATGAACATTCTTCTATATTAGAATTATGTCACTCAATGCCTGGTGGTGGCCACTTTGGAACACAAAGGACCTCACGAAAAGTCCTAGACTCTAGATTCTTCTGGCCTTCACTCTTCAAGGACTCACATGAATTTTGTCAATCATGTCCCACCTTCTCAAAGTTTGGCACAATTTCAAAGAGAAATAAAATTCCCCAAAAACTGTTAATTTTCTGTGAGATCATCAATGTTTGGGGCATCAATTTCATGGGACCATTTCCCCCTTCCTATAGATTCTCATACATCCTTCCTGTGGTTGATTATGTTTCTAGGTGGTTCAAGGCCAAACCCACTAGATATAATGATTCAGATAGTATTAGTGAGTTCCAAAAGACACACATCTTCCACAAATTTGGCACACCATTATCCTTGATAAGTGACTTAGGAACCCATTTATGTAGTAGAACCTTGGAGTATCTTATGAAAAAGAATGGGGTTGTACATAAAACTTCAACTACATATCACCCTCAGACAAATGGAATGGATGAACTTTCTAATAGAGAAGTGAAAAGAGTGCTTGAGAGAATTGTAAAACCCAATAGAATGTACTGGACTGAAAGACTTGGTGAAGCACTTTGGGACTATCGAACTGCCTATAAAACACCCATTAGGATGTCTCCTTTTAAGATAGTTTTCGGTAAAGCATTTAATTTTCCAGATGAAATCCAATATAAGTTATTTTGGGCTTTGAAAAATTGTAATTTTGGTCTTGAAAAATCCGGTGAAGAAAGATTGTTGAAGTTCGCTGAACTGGAGGAGCATCAACTTGATTCTAATGAATATTCTAATCTCTAAAAATAAAAATCCAAGGTACTCTATGATAAACACATCAATAGAAAGGTATTTCATGAAGGTGAAAAAGTAATTCTCTTCAATTATCGATTTTGGATTCACCCTGGTAAGCTTAATTCTCGTTGGGAAGGTCCATTTGTTATTACTAATGTTTACCCACATGGTGCAGTGTAATTCCAAGACCCCTCTCCCAGAAGGACATTCACGGTTATTGGACATCGGTTAAAGCATCACCATGAGAGGATGCACAATCCTAGATCAACATCGACTTCCAATGGATCCCCAACTTCTATAGTCGACCCATCACTAGATGGAGATGGTGACCCACCAAATCCAAACCAGGGGGAACCACTTTCCTTTTAACTCTCATTATCTCTTCCTCTCTCTACCTCTTTCTTCTTCTTCCTCTCTCTTTCATTTTATTACCAAATTATTTATCAAACCCTTTCTTTTTCACTTTCTATTTTTTGTGGGAGTATCATTATTAAAAACTAAAAAATTACTAAATAAAAACAAAACAAAAAAACCATCATAAAAAAAAATACAAAAAAATCAGGAGTTATAATTACTCACCTTCCAATTTTAAAAATTTTTCCAACCATTTTGGGGAGTTAACAGACATTTTTTATCTCAGAAATTTTGTATTTTCATCATGAATTTGGATAAATAATTTTGTATCAAAATCAAAAAAAATTTAAATGCTCAATTTTTGATTTGGAAAATGTTTTTCCCAAACCATGAGGAATGACAATTTCTTTCATTCCAAGGACACTTATGGCCATATTTTCAAAATGAATGTTTTCACCCCTATTTGTGAGTCTTGAATTTGTGGACATTCGATCTGAATTTCCTACTTTAGTGTGAATTAATATGATAGAGGCGTTTTCTGAACCACATGGGAATCACAATAGCCAAATAGCCTCCCATTTCACATAAATTAATCCTCCTTTTGAAATCCCCTTCGATCCAATGAAAACCTTTTCTTTGATAGCCACATTACAATCCCAATATCTTTTCCCACCTAATATCTACATGGATTTTTCATTGCATTTTTTTGTAATATAAGTGTGGGGGGAATGGATTTCATTATGGGTATCATTTGTTGATTTCACCATTGTTAGCATATGCTTGATGGAAAGCATCCATTTTAGTGTGGGGGAGAGGTTGTCATTCTGTGTGTTTTGGGGAATGTAATATACTTTCATTTATGTAATTTTTTAAATGTTATTGACAAGTGTTCAAAAAATCAAAAAATAAAATAAAAAAAAAGAACAAAAAAATTGTGCTTTTTCTTGGGTAAGTCATAAATCACTCTTCCTAAACCTTTGATCTTCTAATAACATTTAAAATTAATGTTTTGAGAAGATAAATCATGGGTTTGGATATGAGTGTGAGATCTTTTACAAGTTCATATTCTGAAAAAAAGAGAGAGAGAGAAAAAAAGAACAAATGAACACTTCCATTATATTCTAATATCACTGAGAGAAGTTTTATGGTTTGTAAATATTTCATCATCTCATCCCCTTCAAATTTTCATTCCTTATTGTGTATTTCTTCACACAATCATTCCTTTGTAAATATGTGTTTTCTTTTCCTTCCATGTTTTATTTCAAAAAAAAATGTCCATTGCTTTTTATATGTTGGTGTTTTACCCCTCTTCTTCTCTCTCTTGGACATTATATTCCTACCATCCCATAGCCATAAGAAAACTCCTTAAAAATACCTCTTTATTCTTGTGCACTTTGGATAGGAATTGGAAGATGAGAGCTCTTTCAAACTCTAAGATTTTCACTTTTGGATGGTAAAAGAGTGAACCTCCACAAATGAATTTGATCATCTTGAGAGGTGTGAGTTTTGAGTATCCACATTTTCCATTTATAAATTTAAGCATGAAAAATGAATTAGTTTTGGAAACATTTTTCTGTAACAACTTTTGGTGGAAATCAAAATGGATGTGTGAAATATTCTAAAGCTCCCTTGATTGGGGGAAAGAATTTTAATATTTGTTGGTGAGTAAATGTGATCCTGTTATATTTTTTATATTTGTTGCACATGAAAACATGCACAAGAATAAGTGTGGGGGAGTTGATGTTATTAATATTTTCATTACTTATTATATACCCCATATACTGCTTTTATATGAAATGTGCCTAATTTGTGTTAAATACTAATGTTTTAATACTACTTATAATTTTTGAGCATTTTTAGAAGTAGTCCAATTGAGTTAGTTTACTATTTTATTTATAAATATCAACCTAATGATTAAAATTGTGTGGTTCTTGTTTTGTAGGATTCCTTATTCAATTTACCACATATCATTAGAAGTAATCATGGGCCAATTCTGCCATCTGAAGGCTCATATGGTCAACACAAGAAGACCTGGTGAATTTGTGATGAAACTGGACCATCAATGATGATTGAATTTCTGGTCCAAATCCTGATGCCAAAATTTTATAAAATTTTACCATATGTTCTTTATTATCCAAATGAATCAGGGATAAATATTTTACGGTCCAACTACAAGAAAAGGGGGCCCAAATAATGCCTTGAAGTCTAGCCCACCATTCTGGACAGGAATTAAAATCTGGACACTATTAATGACATATCTCATGATTTAATCATTAAATCAAGATGAGAGTTTTGTGTAAAATAAAAGATATAGTCAGCCTAAATTGTTGAAGAAATAATTCGCATTTTAAGGAATATTCTTATTCAAATAATCTTTCACATTTTGGACATTAAAAAGATTGGATTGAAATGGATATATTAAAATTGTTTAATCAACAAGTCATAACTTTGGCTCCTTAGGTCCAATTTCCACTATCATTTCAGAGTAGACAGAGGATAAATTTATCTAAAACTTGTAAGAATAAAATATATTTATATATATATTCGGCTGTCTTCATAGCCAACATGGGGATGCAACTGGAGGGACAGATTTGGAATGCAAAAAAGTCCACTTCCTTGGTCTATAAATGCATTCCCCTCCTCTCCTTCAAAGGTGATGGCATTTCAATAGATATAATCACATATTGGCCCGAAAAAAGCCTTTAAAAAGTCTTGGTAGTACCTTACATACTCAAGTTTCCACTGGAGATACCCTTCCTCCTCTCTTTGTTTCCTTTCACTTTTGTGTTGTTCTTTGTTTGTAATCTTGTAAGTTTGCGTTTTGTAATTTTGTTTTAATACAAGTTTCTTCTTCAATATCTCTTATTCTCCACCACCTTTTGTAGTTTAATATTAATGTTCTAAAAATAGTTTAAAAATATTTGATTCCCCTACCCTTATTTTTCTTCCTCATTCAATCGAATTTCTATTTTCTAATTCTCATCATTGTTCATGTGTGTGTGTGTTCGACGCACCACTATTTTTTTATCCATTTATTTTTCTTCTATTTTTAATTTATCATCATAATAATTATAACCATATTATTGAACACCCATATGTCTGAGTAAATATCTCATTGGGGTGAGTCAAAATTTAGTGATGTTAAGTGATTGAGAGTATTTTCTTGATGAGTATTCGTTAATTTAACATTGTGTATGTTGGACTTAACATGTCCTGGATTAATGTCATATTTTGTTTAACATGTGGTTTCCATGGATTATTGGAACCATAAACACACTAACATAAAAAATTAATGTTAATTATTAGAACCCTATGTTAAGTTAAGGCTTGGATTAAGGACTTATCACTTAGGAATTCCAATCAACGTTATCCGGTGAGGTGGGTGTTAATTTAAATGGAATATAAAGCAAAGTTCAAAGATATCACAATCTTAACTACCGAATAATGAGCTCACCCCATTATTTATCAATTTTTTAAATCAAGCATCATTCAAAAATTATTTCATAATATCTGAAAACAAACCCCCCAATAAAACGACAATCAACTAAAAACTATCGACTATTAAAAAAAGTATCATCACAGAGGATTCGACCCGAGTGCTACTATACACGTTAGCAGAGCATCGGATCTCTGACCAGTCGATAAGAGACAATCGGCCACGAGTTTCAGTATTCCCCTCAAGGAGAAATTTCTCATGATCTTCATGGTGATTTTTCTCTATAAAAGATTTATTTCATGAATTGTATGTTTAGAATAAACCAAAATTAATTTTATTCATGTGGCTTTCTAGAATTTAAAACTTCCACATCGTCACCCATTATGTTCTCCATTAATAAATTATTTTGGAATTCATGATGTCAAATAGAATGAATATGACATCTTCTTTAAATTTTTATCATTTTTTTACACCAACCACTTCTACTTTATCATGGATGACCCTCTCATAATAAATTTCAGTATAAAAATTTAGGAATCATTCTTGGATGATAACATCTTTAGAGAACAGTTTACCATGTTGGTAGCCCATCCACTTCCTTAAGTTCTTCCCAAGATATCATTATTTAACATCATTTCCCTTTATCATAATCACACATACACATCAATAATTATGTGTTAATAAGATGGATCTTTCTTACTAATCAATGTGAAAAATAAGGTTGAGATGGTTTTCTTAACCAAGATTCTACATTTCCTATACTCTTCATGATTTCATATCAGAACATAAATTTAGAAATATTTGGAAGAATCATGAGTCTATTGACTTATTCTTCTACTTTTCACAGAGAAATTTTCATCCCACTAACATTCATTTATAGGTAATTATCAATTATTTTATGGATTTCTTCTTGTTCTAGAATAATAGCTTTACATTCATTATCATTAGCTCTAATTTCTTTTCATATACCACATGAAACTTTCTCAATATAGTGGTTGTCCTTTTTTGACAACAACGAATGAAATACATGATCTTAAATGGAATTATTTTATTTTATTTTAGCATTGTATTATGATTCAAATTCATCCATATTTAATTCATTTTCTCATATATTATTTTCATACATGCTAATTTGAAAATATGAAAATCTTATGACCACTATTAATTCTTTCATCACAGGTATTTTTAATATTTAAAAAAAATTGAAGTATAAATATTTTTATTAATTTTTAGAAGTTTCTTTTTCATCTCCAACATACTCCCACTTGAAATAGAATTCCTTTGTGATATTTCATTTAGAGGAATGTAAAAAAAATCAAAGCTAAAATTACTGATTCTATTACAATAAAAAATTGACCCAGAAACCTTGATCATTTTATATCTGTTAAATGTAATAGAAAAGAATGGTTTTTTGGGTTTTTATAACAAAATATTGGGATGTTAATAAAGAGCCAACTTCCAAAAATATTCTCTTATCTAATATATATATATGGTGATAGGTGCCCCCTAATTTTTCAATATGCATACTTGTAAATAAAAATTTCCAAACTGAATTATTCATGAAAATATATTTAAATAAATTATTAAAAAAATAAATAAATGGTTCCTCTTTCATTAATTTTTCTTGAGATTTATATTTAAATGATTTTGTGATCATTTCATCACATGTTAGAGGTATTTTATCATTATAATCCCCTATTTATAATTCCATACCAGTAAAAAAATTGTCCTTATTTATCGAAGACTCAATATGTGACTTTTTTAGGTCAACTAATTTGACCTCCAATACGATGAACCTCATATTGAGGGTGTTATTCTGATCATCCATAATACTCACCTACTCTTACCTATCCTCCTTCATTTATCAACATCATTATCATATATCTATGAATTATTTTATACTAATGATTCATGTTCCTTGTTCTAATATTTCACATCCATTTACAAATCCTCAATATTAATTTTTTCCTACATTTAATCAAGTTAATGGATATTATCTTAAAGATACTTATGGACTCAATCATTCTCTTTCACTTATTTTATATTTTTTTTCAAATTTTTAGGATCCTATTTTATGCTCTAACGTTATAGTCTCAAAGTATCTAACCTTCTTGGAGAGATTTATAAATGATATGATCTTTTCTTGCGAAGCCTTAATTATGTTATTGGTTTCTTCTTCCCACTGGGTAATTTCTTCATCCATTCATTTCAAGTCTCCATAATCTAAGATAGAGTACTTCACAAGGAATATAATTCATAATATATTTTAATATTCTAACTCATATGTCTTAAGAAGTTGGATATATATCATCACCACTAATTATTTTCTCTTCTTCTTGACGGTAGTTTGTCCAATAACATTCACAAAACTTATGATCACATAACCGTGATCCTATTCATGTAGAAATATGTTCATTTTACTTAGTGGTAATTTAAATCACCTATTCTTCAGTTTCCAAGCTATATATGACTTATTTGTTAGCATAATATGGTGAAACTGAATTCCCATTTTCCTCTTGGCTCAAGAGGGAATAATTCTATAACTTGTTTATCTCTCTTTCAACTATTCGTCATGGTCTTTTTAGAAATATAATTATCCTATAACCTAAAGGAATCCTCACTACGAATAAACTTCATAGTAAATATAGGAACAAAACTCAAATATTAAAAGGTTAAAAATTTATAATATAGGTAATCCAAATGAGGTGAACCATGGATTTGATACAAATTTTTGATATCACTTTAGGATATGATAAACACTGAGTGAGGGTGAATCAGTGTAAGGGAATTTTTTAACCAATCAATCCTTTTTTCCAATTACCTAATAAACCTGATAGGATCTCATTTATTTAATTCTATATATATTTTCATATAAAAGTATATGAAATCTAGTAAATTATATGACATGATTTTTTACAAGCACCATTACATAGGAATATTATATTGTCCTTACTATGTACAGTGGAAACTAGAACACAAATTATCCAAAATAATTAGATACTAAATAAGGTGTTTTGACCTTGATATAATCCAACACACAAGTTCTATTCCTTGAACATTATGATATGGGATATAAAACAATATTAAATCCCTAGACTAGTGAATGCCTATTCCAACTATAGCTCCTTATATATATTTATACATCCTGTGTATAAAGTGTTAAACATTATCATGTTATTTAAAATGCCATGAAATTATTCCACTAATGAGATTTCTATTTGAATTTAATAGTGTTGATTACTTCTTTTTCCACTTCTCTTATAATAATAATAGTGTGCAACCAACTCTTCTTCATACTCTCATATATGAAATGTGATAAACACAAAATTCTTCCACTTCACAACAATAAAATGGAATATTTCTTTTCTTTAATTGGTTGTAATATTTTCCTTTATCCATTATTTTTATTTACAATAGCATATTGAAATATTATATTTCATTCTCTTCATCCTCCATATGAAACTTGTTCAAACGATGTTTTACCCACTTTTCTAGTACCTAAGTGTTTAAACCTTCTTCATATGATATTTTATGTATAAAAAATTATTCTATATAGTCCATATAATACTAGTTCATTCAATCCATTATTCTTCTTTATCAAATATTCTCTATTTTGTACTTCACATATTCATCTTTTGCTTATTGCTTCATATGATCCTTCAACTCCATCTGGTACCTCCTTCTACATTGAAAACCTCATCATTCATTAATTTTACCCAAATTATAATTAATATCATTATTAATGGTCATCAACTCAATAAGGAACGTAAAATTTTCAAGAATAACTATAGTTCAAACAAATCTTGCAACAACAGCCCAATCAACATTTTCTTAGTGAACTTCCTCCCATTATATTGCCAATGATTCTATGAAAAACAATGGAGAAGAAAAAAACTCCAATTTTATTTCCCACTCCAAATTGTAATGTCCCACTAAAATAATTCTTCATTTGAAAACCATTAATCCTCTTAAAATATCAGATTCAATAATATTCATAAGAACATTTAATCGGAAATAAATATTAATATCCTCTTAAAACATATTAAAATCGTCAGTTGAATCATGATATTCCATTCATAATTATTGGGGCATTAAATTTAAATCTCAAAATAATCACATTTATTGACATTATATATTATTTATAACAATATTCAAATCTTCATATAATACATCCTCATAGAAATTTATCTGCCAAAATATCTTTATATTGTGAAAAAGGTCCTTAACCTTTTGTAATATTCTTATATTGGATGGTTTTAATATGTTTTTCTAATTTTATTTATTTAGTGATGTTACATAATAAGAATAAGAGCCATTATACCCAGTTCCCCAATACAGGATTCCACATGACCTCATGTGTGCCTCCTCATACACCAGAGGCTACCGACTATGAGTGTGGGACTTATGATAAAAATAGGGATTCTATGCCTTATTATCATATTGAATCCCAAAATAAGTAACATCAATTGGAAAAATAAACAATTGGAAAAATAAATAGATAGTATAAGATAAGTTCTTATAATAAAAAAAGGGAAACATTTTACGATGATGACTTTTATACTCTACAAGTTATGAAGTCATGAAAATAAAATGTGTAGAACGCAAACAAAAAACATCCCAAACATAGACTCAATACCCAAACCGATCCTTAAATACCATACTCTAACCAAATATCCCATGCATGAACCATACACCAAGCCCCTATCCCATGCATGTACATGAAAACAAGTAACATTTGTTCGGGTTATCAAGTGGCATGGATGTCTGAGTAGGGTGTCACTACAACTCAGTTGGCCTACACTAGTGGTGTCTAAAGAAATAATCAGTTTGTAAAGAATTATATATAGATAAATCAAGTACATAAAATGAGAAGGAAAACAAAAGAAATATATCTTAGTTTTAAGCAATTATCGTATAACCATTTTTTCCATTAAGCACTCTTAGGTCAGAAAATCAACTAAACTAGCTCCAATCACGTTGGATGCATAAGTAATGATATTTGGGGTTACATACATTAAATTAAAAGGGAGAATTTATTAATGAAATTTAATAAACATACCCGAGATCTTTGGTTTAGTATTCTATCCATGTTCATATGTTTGATAAATCAGTTTGACTTCCCAATAAATATCATGTCCATATGTTGGAATGCATAGAGACTCAATCCTAAATCCCAACTGAAAAATATATAACACTTACCTTAGATCCTTAGTCCATGTGTTTGAGTCCCATGAATTTGTTAAGGTAAATGATCCTTAGTACGACTCCCCCACCCATAAATTAGAGGGGTGGGGTTTTGACCCTCAACCTAACCCAAACTATGGGAATAGAGCCTCAAGTCCAATACCCCTCTTATCACCATGCCATGATCACATGTTTCATTAACCCTTAGAAACATTTTCCCCCAAAATTATGTCACCCATATTAATACATATACCATTTCAAATGATATGTCATTAAAACATGTACCGTTATACCAAACACCCCTTATTCCATATTAATAACTAGACAAAAAATAACCTCAATTCCACTTTACATTCTATGATTACACACAAATCAAAATACTCATTTAAAACAATCTAGAATTCAGCCCTATAAAACACAAGTCTTCCTCGTTAAAAAACTAAAACATTCCCCAAGGCATACTTTTCCATTTTCAACAATTAAAACTAATTATTAAGGCATTTAAAAAAATACAGGAACCACACCCTCGATTAAAATCATCATTTAAAATCCAGAAAGAAAACCAAATTATAAGTCACCTTGAGTCTAATGCATCTTTTTAAAACATTTAACACTTTTGAAACATCATACTCATCATTTAAACCCATAATTGGTTCAAAATCAAAACACATCCATTTAACCATGTCAAAATCCTCTTAGGCATTTCAAAAAATACTACATATAAATAATTCAATTATACATTTCACCATGCCCACAAAAAAATTACTAATCACATCCCATTAACTTTTATAATTACCCTATCTCAACATTTACTAACTCATTTCACTATTTCCAAGGGTTTGGTATACCCCTAGGTTCTCCCTAGGGTTGGTCTCACATCATCAAAAAATTCAACGGGGTCTGTGGAAGGTATCTCACCACAATCACATGAAAAAATATCATTTCATAACCAAATACAATAAAACATAGAAAGGTAGTGAATTATCACAACCACATACACATATAACACATAAAGACTATGGGAAAAAGCATTAAGACCCCCTCCCTCGTGATTGTAGGAAAACGTTCATCCAAAAGAAATTACTGAATCAAATGAAATCATCCTCAACCGCTATGATAATTTAAAACCTAGAAAAAAAGGTTAAGAGTTTCAAATGTAGAGGAAAACACACAGCAATCCCCCTCTAGAAAATGGAATGAAATGGTGTCGAAGACTTAACTGGAGCTTTTATTCGCACTAAATGGCACACCATAATTCCTTTGAATCGATTGTGAATCATCCATGGAGGAGGAGGTTATTTTAGATCATCACCAGAACTTGAGGGGTCTAATGGGGTGAAATATCGTGGAATAAAATTTTAAAATTGAGAGGGGAAATTGGGAAATTACCACTTCTTGTGTGCCACATTTTCTAGTCACACGGTTGGCCACATCATGTGCCAAACATGAAAAATCCTCTTTCCTAGTGGCAAAAAACCACATAGTTTTTTTGGATCACCATCACAATCTTGAGAACCATGTGGTACTCATGCAATAGTCGTTTTCCAAGAGGACGTTTGGGTACATGATTTCCCCAGCCATGTTCATAGTTAATATTAACAATGATCCAACCATACGATACACACTGGCTTACCTCTTTCCCACTAATTTTGTGTCTCGAACCCTTGAGACACCCTTGAAAAATCACATACACCCAGTAACAAAAACATTATCAAAAAAAATATGTTTAATCAAAATTTGAACAAGAATCAAATTCCATGAAAATTAAAGATCTTACAACCTCCCCCACATTATAATGGATCATCCTCAAACCACACTTCCAAGCCTTACTGAGCCTCCAAGACTAAATAGATAGGCCATGTGACCCACATACCAAACATCATTTCCTATGAATCATCGTAAAGATGCATATTTTGTCAAAACACTTGGGCCAAAAAAATTAACAAATCCTAAAAATATTTCCCCCATTGTGATCCACAATCATAAACAAGATGCTTCTCAAGGATGAATCACCCTCAACCTCATCACTACCAACATCGAACACAATGGAATAGTCTTTGTAATATAACTAATACACCATATAGAATGGGACCAAAAAAGCACCCAACTACCATGGGAGGGACATTCATAACACCTTTAGTTCAATCCACTCTACAATTTATTTTGTAAATCTCTTGGCACCATATCGACATGTTTTTTAAATTCTAACTGTAACCCTAGATTGCTGTCATCCATAGTAACACATAGATTTTCCACCTAAATTCCCTAACATATATAGGTCCACAAATCAAGGCCCATGTAATAATTCCACATCTGAACATCCGAAGCCTATGCAAAGCATGACCTTCATCTCAAGGTACTCAACTTGTCAAAACATGAGCCAACTCCCTTCACCAAAATTGAAGGACCATGATGGAACATACCCAATTCTGTCCAACCATAAACACTGATCACATCATCAAACTGCCACTTTCCATTTATGGTTCTCTCAGCCAGATGCTTTATCCCATCACCACTACTATCTAGTGTTCGACACCCACACCTTATAAAAACACCATCATAACCTCAACTAATCATTGAAAACATATCTACTGCTTTTAGAAACACACCACACCTGAAAGTCCTTGAGAAATCCACCCAAAAAAGAATCCAGTCATACCATTGAACCCACCTGATGGGAAAATGACCACTCCATCCCTTTTTAGACTGTGAAAAACTTGACCTCTCTAAAGTTCTTATTCATTTCTAAGACATGCTTTCTAGTAAAATATCAATCTGAGGGTGACCTAAACTTACCCAACCATTTCACTTAAGTCATGTTTCCATCATCAAAGGTACCTTCTATAGTCCTTTAAAAGTTTCCAATATGACTCCACCGTCTAGGTTCCCATTACACCCTTACATGTCATCACACACCTCTTCACCCATAAAATTTCTGAAAATAGACATCACCACCATCCCCACATGAACTAAGAATGACTTGGTTATCCCTCAAAACCTATTTCAATTTATGAATGCACTTAGAATTCAAAAGCATCCCCAAAAAACCCATAAACGAGCCCAAGATTGACCTCTGGTGAGGTTAAAACACCAAACCTCTTTTACCATCAACCATTATCATTCCTTATCACACCCATCAATGAATTTAACACATACATATCATATTTATTTTAGGACCACCCGAAGCCCAAATCCAATTCTTTGATCAATCAAATTCCATATCCAAGGCCCATCCGTCCTTTCCCAAAGAATTAAAACATGTTCCTCATAGTTTCTTATTGAAATAATGATGCAACCAAATCCATTATATGGCCTTTGCAACACATCCATGACTGATATATCACTCCCCACCTTATGAGTATCATTTTTATTTATTTAATCAAAAAACATTTTCCACTGAATCTCATGATTTAACTACAATATAAACCCCAAAACATAGATGTGGACATCTAGATTCCTCTAATGAAACAAAAAAACATCACCCACTACTGATTCGTGGCTTCAAAAAATGGATCCCAGGGAATTCATCAACATATAGTCTCTCCCAAGGACATCTCTCATAACCGGTTGATGGTTTATTCCCCACTGTATAACTCCACCTATACCACTCCATGAGTGTATCCTCCATGTTGATCCATCTCAAACCAAAACACATTTTGTCAGCTAGGTGTAAAGATAGATATCTCTTTGTGTACACAATATGATGTCTAGATTTTGAGCATGTTCATTACCAGCTAAAAGCATGATAAGGTATCATCGAAGAACACCACCAAAACATACAAATCATTTATGTCACCTCCAATAGAAGGAACACCCTAACATCCCCAAAGATAAAATATTTCATGCCTTTTAACATCTCATTGACACCTAGATACCACAACTCATGCGAGATTATATACCGATCTCAACACCATTTCATGACCCTCTACCAAGAAGTTGTGAACCAACACTTCTTATGGTACTATTGTTGTAACACCACTCAAGTTCTTATAACACAATTTTGGTGATTCAAAATAAAGACACAAGGATATATCACACCAATAAGAAAACTAATATCCCCTTGCACGAGAATGCTTCCAACTATAGTTTCACATAAAACGATAGGTGTTTATCCTAATCACCTGTTCATCCATCCTAAATGGCCTCATACCTTCCAAGTACATGCCCAATTATACACCACATTAGATCCCTTGAGCTCTCTCAAATTCTTATTACCACACACTAAACTCAACCCTAGAACACATGAGTTTTACCTCACCAAAGACAGGCCCAAATGGATGATTACACATCTTACCATGCAACCCATTCTATCAGACACATCATCCCCAAGAAATTATCAATATATAACCCAATAAATGATCCATTCATAAAATGAACCCAACCATGTGACCACCCTCACCCCATGTCTCACCTCCATAACAAAAGAAATCGTCCATTATTGTTTCTCTCATTCCTTTCCATCCAAAAACAACATTCATGGCTCCATTAATCATCATAAAATAGACTCTTTTGACGCCCCATGGATCCTTAAGTTTAGTACCAACCTTAAAACCAACTATAAGCACCCAGGTTCCTCCATGAGGGAGAACAAAAGGCATAATTGTGCACTTTTACCACACTCGATTGCACCCACTATGCATCGATTCCTCCACTAAAGAAACCACCCATGCTTCACATCATAAGGAACCTCCAACACTAGGCCAATTTCCCTTGAGTTTAAACGTTTATTCAAAAACCATCCAATGAAAAATAAACTCCTGTCACAAATATAAAACAATTTAATTTCCCACTTATCCACTAGGAAAAAACCATGCTAGAAATCACTTTATCTGTTCCACTGTTGAAAACACAAAAACATCCTCCTAGGCCTTATGCACCAAACAGCTCTAATAGCCCATCCAACCCCTCTCATCGATCACCCTCAAAGACCAAATTTTACTAACTCCATAAACATGAGTAATATACAACAAAGGCATATTATTTTCCAATGAAATATACATATCAAACCTCAAACAACTCAATGCACATCGGTAGCAAACCTACCCTAATACCAAAAAACATTAAGTCTAATGTATCCCATTGAATATTTACATAGAAGTCACATCAATGATAGACATACAAATATAGGCACTAAAAACAAACACCCACTCTAGGGTCCAGAAAATGACTCACATAGTCACAACCCACAAGGGTTTCCACTCCCACGTTATCTTAAAACATCTCATAACCCAAGGACATATCCCTATCAAGGGAACAATGATCACATACATTTTATCCTACATATAACCCCACAAAGTATAATTACCCACAACCAAGGTCACAAAATATTGCACTCTCTCTGACTAGACCACCCATATGTAAGAGTTGGTGTCTTAGAACCATGTAGTTTTACTTTGATTACAAGGATATTTAATTTATTATTACATATTGTTCATTTTTCTCCATGAATATAATGTAATAATGTCCTAGAGTATTTGTTTCATTGATAAGTTCATGGAAGTTCCCCACTATGATGAGATCCTTGAAATGATATAACAATATTCTTAAATATAGTTCTGCGGTTGGATGACATGTTATGATGGGACACATAGCATTCAGACCATTAGGTGAGAGTACTCGTAAGAAGATGGGACTTCCTCTAATGAAGTTCTCAATTGGTATTCTCTAAGATACAAGATTACGATAATAGACCTGCTAGTAGGAATTCGGTATGTTTTGGTTTCTTTGGATATTTATATCTACAAGCATGTGTAATGATCATTTGAATTTAGGATTATCATTAATAGGTGTCATGACTTACACTATTATTTCCTGAAAAAACCGTTACATAGACAGTTTGCAGGAATTATGGTATGTTTGGTGTGTCACGAGTGGCATGTTATTAATGGATAAGTTAAGGAAGTATTTTTCTGTTCAATTTATGGAAGTTGATATCTCGGACCTCTGATTGAAATAGAACTGTCATGCGAAATTCCATGGCTATAGTGTAATGATGAGTTTATTTGAGGTAGCCAATGAACGATGTATCAAGAATAAAAGTTGATGAAAAAAATCAAGAACCCTTCTTGATGAGATATTGCAACAAAGGGATTATATTGAACATTGATAAATCGTATGTGGATGTCGTTATTGAGACTTTATATTCTTTCTCTTCAGCGCCTTTACCCATTGCTAGAAAATACTCTTGGAATTTAGGTAAGCCCGCCTAATGCCAATGAGAATGAAACCTAGAGGGTCACAGAGTAAGTGATTTTGGTGGTCTCGTTTAAATTCTATTTGAATTTAATTAATGAAATAAATATTACTCTCAAGACCAAGGAATAATTTTATACAAGTTAAGATGACCAGATAAATTAAATTAAATTTATTTATTTATTTAATTGAACATTTAATAAATATTTATTTACATGTTTGTAAATAAAATATTTATTTAAGAGAATAATTTATTTATTTATTTATTTAGGTGTTCAATAAATGGAAGTGGATTTCGAGTAGAACAAGGTCGGTCTAGTAGTAAAATAATTATTTTCAAGATGGTAAATATTTATTTAACTAGTTGACACAAATTAAAATAACTCTACTATTATTTTGTGATGTGGAATTTTATTTATAATTCTGTTTTCCACAAGTTCATGCACTATAAATAATGACACGGTATTATTATTAATTGGATGGGTTTTCTCGAAGTTTGTGAATTTATTTAATTGTTTCTATGCAATTAAATTTTGTTACTGAAATTCCATGTATATAAATATGCAAGTACCCCTATTATTCCATACACCACAGTACATTCCGGGTGAATTGAGAACTATTGAGACAAACAGTTTCTCTCTCACATCTTATTCCCTCTGCTCTCAATAATAAGAGACATTCTTCAAGGATGAAGAACAGGAGAGAAAGATCGACCGACAGAAGACACTCTATTCGCCGCACCATCACTCGGAGAACAAACAGAGTCGATCAGAGGCTATCAGAGCACGTGTGGATAATCACTAGAGGGATTCTAGTTTGGATCCTTACAACCGCAACAAAATAATCCAGAAGGGTCAATCAAGATGATAAACATTATCAACGAGGAAAAATACCAAAGACACATGTATTATTTTTCTTTATGAAAATAATTAAATTAATTATAAACATGATGTGAAAGATCCTCTCTAAAGGTTTAGGGCCTCTTTTTTTATTTATCGAAATCATTGATAATATTCCATGGAGATTGGTGTTTCTCATCGTATTGATCCTAGAATAATTATTGATCATGGTAAAAATCAATATTGGGTGTCGCCCCAACCATGCTTCCGCTACGCCCAGAACCTTCAGGTGGTATTAGAGAGAGTTTAAAACATCGTTTAAAATTATTTAAATATTTTGTTGTTGTATTATGCATTTAATAATTTAGTTATTTCAATTCATGTTAATTATTCTGCAAATCCGAATCTCAAGATCAATTAATCATATTTCATTTCTTGTTCACCTTATAGAAACATAATTTTCTTTTAATTTTGATTAAAATAAAATAGATAATCTCATCTGGAGGTGCCAAAGATTCCTGGTTGAACAACACCAGAACCCACGGCATGTATTCGGTAGTATATTCCCTCTAGTGAAGATTCAATGCATTGGACCAGTCTGCCAAAGAAAGTCGTGTCTTAGAGTCTTTATAAATATTAAATGACTCTGTGTGTTGACCAGAAACAGGTGGCACATGGTTTCCAGATTACACGCCTTGTGGTCCAATGTACATGATGTGTAGTCCCTTCATGTTAGGGTTGGACTGTGTACCCCATACACAGCTTGCCCGGATGGAGACCGTGTAATGAGTAATTGTACGGCGTGTGGCCCACTGGACACAGCATGTACTCCGACGATTTTTGAAGTACCCTCACACACTGTTTCCCCAGTCATGTACTTTGGATAGACGGTGAAAAATAATATATTCCATATAGTTAGAACTAAACATCTTCTCCTCATCCAAATTACACAGATTTATTAAAATTTATTATTATATTATACAAACCCTTGAGACGTGTACCATCGTGCGGGCGTAATCCTAAGGCACAACACGTGATATGTGTTTAATATATATGTGTTTAATTTATTGTATGCATAATGTTTATTTATACACATTGGGTAGTTATGAATTGGAATTAACTGGGTTTCCTCCAAGGTACAACGTACGTACAATGTTAATTTTAAATGAATTTATTTTTTTTAAAATTATTATGGACGAGAATCTGAAGGAAATTCAAAAAAAAATTAAGATAAAAGGATTGATTAATTAAAGATGATATTTAATTTATTTGAGCGTGATTTTCCTTAAACGAGAACAATTAAACAATGGAATTATTGTTTTATTTATGCGTAAGCATCATTTCATGTATGGATGATCATGAGCTGGACCAAGACCATTGTATGTGGATGGTTTATTTTATTTTATTTATTTATGTTAAATTTGTTGGACTATGATCCTTCCCCTCATTAATATGTTTTGCTTGTGTGCCCAAAGATTCTTTTATGTAATACACCATTTTACCCCTCGCCTACATATGAGTTAAAAAAGGACATATGTAATGGATCGAACTCAGAAGATAGTGGAGGCGTTTCAAGCTAGATCCAATACAAAACCAATCCCAGGAGATACAGAGGTGGATAGGTGGAATCTGTAAACACAAACCCAAAAGGTTCAAGTTGTTTCACCCTTAGGTCAGGGTTAGGTTATCAAATTCTATATAAACTAACCATTAGAAAAGCTCATGATCATGCCATTTTTTTATTTTATTTCTGTCAGTTTCATGGTTTATCATTATGGATGTGTTGTCACAATCACATAATTAATGAATTAAACAAGCATGCAAGATGGAACTAAAAGAAACCACTCTTATGTGTAAATATTATCAAGACATGGTTAATCACATAAGTAAGTTCAACTTAATATTAAAAAGAATGTGATAATAATAAATTCACACATAAGAGATAAAAATTCCTCAAATAAAATAATAAGTCAGAACAAGCCTTCCATTACATGATTAAAGGGAAAAACTCAATAAAACTATGTGTTTATCCAACCCTTGTTGGGACACATACTTTTATGCGGGGAGCCCTTATGAATGGTTTTGGGTTGAATTAACATTATTACATCAAGAGGAGTATCCCTTTATAGTCTTGGTCTAATATTGGAGGCAAGAGTTGGGAAATCCAAAGTCAGGATTTCAGGATTGGGGAGTCCACTCTACATATCAGGGAGTTGCAAGCCCACAGTTAAAAAAGACATGCCTACATAAATACCTTCTAATTTCATAACCAACCCTTTTTGTGGTTATGTGAAGGGGAATATGGATCCTTGCCACTAGAATGTCACAGAAACTAGAAATTCTGTTTTTAATGGTGAGGGCCATTGGGACTGGATAAAATAGTGGGAGACTTAATATAATCTATTATTTCTCATAAAATGTAATCATGAAAGTAGTAATGATCTACTCTTTTAATTGTAGAATAAAAATGACAAGCTCATCAACCACACTATCCCTACAATCAATTTTGTACAAAGACAACATCCTCACCATTAGTAAATTCCAAGAATGGTTTAGATGACTTCAAGTTATCCTACTCCATGAACAGAAGTATTACATGTTGGAGTTAGAATTACCTAATCGACCTACCAAGGAGGCGAGTGATGAGGATTTACTAGTCTCTGAGAAACATATGATTGATGCGGTCAATGTTCAATGTTTGATGTTATCATCAATGTCTAGTGAGCTCTTGAAGTCTCATGAAAACATGGATTTGTATACCACACTCGAGCACCTCCATGGTTATTATGAAGAGAGAGTAAGACAGGAAAGGTTAGAGATCTCTAAGGCACTCTTTCAGAGTAATCTTGGAGAAGGTTCCCCAGCTGGGTCTCATGTAGTTATGTTCATTAGATACGTTGATCTCCTGGAGGTTCTAGGGATTATACTCCCCAAATAACTAGGCACTGATCTCATTCTCACATCACTCCATCAGAACTTCTCTAACATTTTAGTTAATTTCAACATGAACAACATTGAGAAGTCTCTATATGATCTTCTTATCTTCATTCTCCAAGTGGATAGAGATATGAATTAAGAAAAGCCCTCTGTCCTTATGATGAATAATAGGAAAGGGAAGGAGAAGAGCATTAAGCCCAAAGATACTTCATGGCCTTCCAAGAAAATGAAGATCAAAGGGGATTCAATGGAATATGAGGCTGTTGGTTTCGTATCTGAAAATAAGGGCCAGAGGAAGAAGAACTACACACATCCTAAGAAGTAAGGGGAACCTTCAGGTGCATTTGTTAACGAATGAAATCTATCTATTTCTACAAATTGGGTATTATATATAGCTTTTGGTTCTCACATATGTATCCAAATACAGGAACCAAGTAGATTCAAGACGATTGATGAAGGGGAGGTAGATATATGAGTAGCCAATGGAGCTAGACTTATTGTTGTAGCTGTTAGGGACTACTACCTCACGTTGCCAACTAGGATGATATTTGTGTTAAAGGGTTCTTTTTATGTTCTTTATGTAACCAAAAACATAATTTCTATATCCAGACTTGATATAGATGTATTTTTTTCATTTTTGGAATTAATGTTACTTCTTTTATAAAGATATCATTTGTTTTGGCATGAAACATTTATACAACGGTCTTTTTGTGTTGGATTACACAAACCAAGTAATGAAAATCGATGACAATGATACTTCACATGGATCATACCACACCCAACTTTGGAATCGTCGGCTAGCTCATGTAAATGAGAAACGCTTGATAAAGTTACATCAAGATGGATATTTAGATTCTTTTGAACTAAAACCACTTGGCGCATGTCATGCAAGTTTACAAGGAAAAAAGACCAAAGCCCCATTTATTTGGAAAGGTGAATGGTCTAAAGAGATTCTTGAATTGGTTCATACCAATGTGTGTGGACCATTTCCCGTTAAATAAAGTGGTGGGTACTCAAACGACATAACTTTTGTTGATGATTTTAGTAGATGTGAATATATTTACTTAATTAGGTATAAGTTATATTCCTTTGATAAATTCAAGGAATACATGAATGATGTTTAAAACCATCTTGTTAATAAGATTAATAAACTCCACTCAGACCGAGGTGGGAAATATCTTAATCCGGATTTCATTGATTACTTACGAGATTTTGGGATCCTATCCTAACTCACTCCTCCTTACACACCTCAATGGATTGGTGTAAGTTAAAGGAGGAATCACACCATTTTAGACATGGTGAGATCAATGATGAGTCATGCAAGTCTTCCATTACCCTTTTGGGGATATGCATTACAAAAAACGGCACACATACTAAACCAAGTACCAACTAAATCGATAAATAGAATTCCATATGAGATTTGAAGTGGAAGAAAATCCATGTTACCAAATTTACATGTGTGGGGTAGAGAAGCATTTGTTAAGGCCTCTTCTGGTAATAAACTCTCATCTGAGGCACAAAGTGTACGTTTATATGATACCACAAGGAAACAAGGGGATATTACCTATAAACCCCCTTTGAAAAAAAATTATAGTGGAAAGACATGCCATATTCATTGAGAGGGAGAACATCTCAAAAAGAGATAGTGGGAGTAAGATAGACTTTGATACAGTTGAGGCTGAAGGTGCACAAGATTTGGTTTGTAAAAAGATTCCACAAAGTCCCATGGAAGAAGAATATGTTCGAGAGACACAAGTACTGCGTAGGAGTACAAGAGAGGTTAGAGAAATGGAATGGTACAATTTTCTTGTTACTGAGGATGGTGACTCTTTATTAGTTGATAATAATGATCCTCTAACCTACAAGGAATCATAAAGTGGAACAGACATTATCAAGTGGAAAGAAGCCATGAATCTTGAAATGGATTCCATGTAGTGAAACCAAGTCTGGATTTTTGTATATCTTCCTATTGATGTAAAGACTATTATTTGAAAATGGGTATTCAAGAAGAAACTGGGCATGGAAGGAAAGGTTAGTACCTATAAGGAACAAATGGTTGCTAAAGGTTTTAAACATCGTTACAGAATTGACTACGACGAAACCTTCTCACCAGTTGCAATGTTGAAATCCATTCGACTTCTACTTTCTATTGAGGCTTACCGTGACTATGAGATTTGGAAAATGGAAGTCAAAATATAATTCCTTAACAGGACCCTTTACAAATATTTCTACATGACACAACCTAATGGGGTTTTCACTCCAAAGGATGCCAATAAGGTATGCAAGTTGCAAAAATCCATTTATGGATTAATGTAAGCATCCAGATCATTGAACATTCGTTTTGATGAATCCAGAAAATAATTTGGTTTTTTCAAAAATGAATATGATCCTTTTGTCTACAAAAGGTTTAGTGGGAGTGCATTCATTTTCCTAATAGTTTATGTTGATGACATATTACTCATTGGAAACGAGATACCAGTTTTGTAGTCTGTTAAGGCATGGTTGAATCAATCCTTCTCCATGAAAGGCTTGGGTGAGGTAGCATATATTCTTGGGATCAAGATACATCGTGATAAATCCAATAGATTTCTAGTCCTAAGTCAAAGTATATACATTGATAAGATACTGAAGAGATTCAGTATAGAAAAATCCAAGAGGTGATTGTTTCCAGTGTCACATGGCATGCAACTTTCGAAGAAACTGTGTCCTAAAAAACATGGGGGCAGAATGATAATGGAATGGAATCAATATGCATCAGTGATTGGGTCAGTCATGTATGTCATGCTATGTACTTAGCTGGATTTCTCCAACACATTGAGTGCGGTAGGCACATATCAAGCTAACCCAGGTGACCTCCATTCGATGGTAGTTAAGGCTATCCAAAGGTCTCTAAGGTGTACTAAGGATACTGTTTCTGATTCTTTTGTTGGGGCACGCACGTCCATCTACTTGTGTACGACAGGCACGACTTTGTTACCCTGCATTCCCACTTTCTAAAGGTAGGCTACATCCATTCCTTGTTCAGGGATTTTTTCTCCTTGATCGAAATGGAATGATGGGATGTCGGTTCTTCCTTTCATGGATTTTTCCTCAGAACTTGTTACCTAGTCCAGGTCTCCCTCATAGATTTAATACATTGTTCGTGAAACTCTTACCAATTCCATATCTTCATGGACACCAGTTAATTACGCTGCTTCTGTCGGGACATTCCAAGGGGTCTGGTCAGGGTAGCAACCTTTTATTAGGGGAGTAGTCACATTGGGGCATCGCTGGCATGTCTAGACGCTGTGGAATTGGTGCGTCTGTCTTATTTCCTTTATTATAGGGCTTTTTGAGGGCGCGGAAGCCCCAGGAATCCCGCATCGAATGCGGGGAATCATATGCCATGGTTGTAACACCCCGAGATTATATGAAAAATATTCTTTTAATTTCATTAATGTCTTTTGATGTATGCTACACCAAGATTACCTTGCTCTATACGCAACACCGTATTATTTTGCCGTATACGCAACACTATTCTTGGATTGTGTTATACACAATTTTGATCATAGTTATTCTATGAAACATTGAGTATATATATATATATATATATTCAATGTATAAATAAAATATGGTTGGATTCTGTTATATGAATCAACGAAGGATTCTTTCACAACACGCAACCCTGACTTGGCTTGCATTACACGCAATCACGACCTTCCTCGATAGCGTATGTTGTACGCAATACTGGGTTTTACTAAACAACGGTATATTATTATAATATTATTATGAACTAGCCGTTATGAATAGTATTAACTAAATTTTGAATTTTATAACATTATTATTCATCTTACACATTTTCTAGAACATGGTATATGAACAAAATAAATTTTTCGGGTAAAATAAGTATTTTTCAAAAAATGCAGTTTTGCCGCCTTTTGATGGTTAACCCACATTAAATCTAGTTTTTGACATGTTTATAAGTTCAATTTGACAAAATAAAGTTCTTATTTGGAATCACGAAATAAAAATTTACTTTGGATAAATTTTTCATATTATTCTGGTAACATTCATATTTTGATGAATAGTAAAAACACGCTATATTTTAATTAAAAACAACTTTATTTCATCGCAATAATTTATATGGTTAAATTATAATATTGAATGGTTTTAAAGTATAAATATAATATATTTTTACAATTTAATATAATGTATGTCATTAGCATTGATTTTACATTAAATTCGTAGGTTAAATCAATTCAATCTTTTGTAATGTTTTAAAGAAAAACCCGTTTTCTTTCGACAACAGGATTAATTTTAATTTAATTTCTGCAACTTTTGTGTATTGAATTTGGAAAAATGGATTCCATATTTGGAATCAGTGGGTTCAAATTATGTTAATAAGCTACTTTTTATTTTTGGAAATTATGAATAGTAACTACGGTAAATTTTATTTACCCTAGTTAAAGGTAAATCGGGTAATTAATGGTAAATATAATATTATAAAATTACCCTAACACATGACAAAATTATATTGTATGGATAAAAGTAGACCCATTTAACTTAAGGGTCTGATTAGATTCATTTTATGGACTTTTGACCATGAAAATAACTTAATTATTATTAAAACCAAAGAAAGTGACAACATGTCTCTCTCTTAAATCTTATATGTATATTAATTTTAATTTAGTGATAAACATCATGAAACATCGAACATTAATAGTCTCCAGAAAGATAATGAAATTATCTACATCATATAAATTTATTTATAATTTTTAGGGATTAAATAATTATCAATAATTTTATGACAATAGTGATGTAGAAATTGTTTATCTAGCGAAAAATCAAGAATATAGTTTTTATTAAACTAATAGTAACCATAAAATGCCCAAAACATTGACCAAAATTTATTTTTCATGAACATATAAACCTTAATCATCCAATGGTCGTATATTGGACCATTTTGAGCCTTATAAAAGTGATTATGACACTTATACTATTTTATTTTAAATGATTCCAAAGTTGTCACCTTCATAATTTAATAAATATAACAATTTAAATATTGTGATTTTAAGATGAAAAATTCTAGTAAAAGTATTATTATGAAATTTAATAGATTTTTATTCATCATAGGATTTTATTTTTAATTTTTATGCAACAAATATGTATATTAAATAATTATACAAAAATGTTGTAGTAATTTATTTATTATGAGATAAACCAAATAAATGGTTTTAAAAATAATAAAATAAATATTATATGAACTATTTAATGTGCTACACTAATTTTATAGATACATATGACCTTTTATGAATCTATTAAAGAATTTGGTTTGAACATATCTTCTGTATATATTTTATTTAAATTCAAATAAATTAATAGTGTCAAAATTGACACTATTGTTATTTTATAAAAATAATATATTATAAAATTGTTTAAAAATTACAAATATATTTAAAAATTATAAATTTAAATTTATATGGTAGAAAATGTTATAAATTATCCAATTATGGACAATTCACAACAAATAAGTAATTATTTGTTATAATTTAAATTTTAGAATGTTATTACCACAAATAAAATTAAATTGACTAAATAAGGATAAATCAAGTTGATAATGTTTAAAATAAATACCTAACATGTATAAATTTGATTGGTTGATGGTATTACAGCCATATAGAATCTAATATTCGGATATGAGTCATTTTTTGATGTTTTTATGTGGGGTTAGATTTATTATAATTTAATATTTTTTAAGAATTCCAAAGGTTCCCCTCTCCTCCCTTATAAAAGGGAACCTCCTCACTCTCCTCCTCACACCAATTTGATCCTTCAAGCTCGGCCCACCCCTGACAAATTATATTCTCCACTTCCCAAGAAACATCCTAGAGGTTCTGTTCTATATTAAAGACCAATCTTAGTGCCCTAAGAGGAGGTTTCAAAGAAGCGTATCGAAGAAGAGGTAATTTCTTCTCCCGATTCTTTCAGGCTTCTTTATTCTTCAACTTCTTCTTATTTAGTTGTTTCATTATAAAGTAATAACATAAGTATCACTAATATAATTATTTGTTTTTATAAATATTAAACAACCCCATTTAACCTTCTATCCATCCTACGAAAAACAAAATCACCGTATGTGCGTACGTACGGAATACCGTCTCCACGCCGTGGTGTGATCTGTTTTTCCACCAACACATTACATGGATGGGTATAATGGTGTAAAGAATAAATATACATAGTTATTATAACATCATACTGATTCTGATATATTGTATCATCCAATCCAATTCAATTCAATAATTATGGAAACGATATCATCGCTCATCCGTACGTACGGACTACCGTCTCCACGACGCGATGAGATTCTTTCTCCATGTTAGCCATTTAAGAATGATTATAAAGTATATATAAGAAATAATAATGAAATATATGACATTATAAAGCTACTGTATTTATGTATATATTTATGTCATCTACTTAATTCCATTCAACTCAATAAGGAAACAAAAACATCGTTCATGCGTACGTACGACCTACCGTCTCCATGAACAGTGTATTTCTTTCCATTTATCGATCTATTATATATATGTATATTATGAATATATATTATATATAAATAATGTTTTATATTATGGAATTAATTAATAATTATCTAAGTAATCATATGAATAATTACAAGTCAAAACACGAACGACAAATGAAACGATCTTACTCAACACACTCTTTAACATGGAATTTACAAAAGAAAGGATAATATAAAGTCATAAGTGAACCATATATGATATCGTAAAAATGAATATGATTGTGTAGTAAGTCAATGACATTATTTAAATCATTATACAGGATGTTTTGATACATAAGAAGCATATCAGACATAAGGTAAGGGATAATTCTGCAAATCTCATTTTTATCTGAGATTGCTTATTCATAAGTATTTACTAGGGATATTTCTATCATCCATGTAAATGATTTATAAAAGTGTTTTCATGTATGTTTAATGTCCTTTTTAACCATTCTTGACTTTTACTACATGGTATGTAAGGAATCTTTCTTTTTTTTACATTATGAGGTACTTTTTGACTTTTCCGGCAATAGTACGAGAAGAATGTTTTTTTAACTTATACGGAACGAACGGATTTTTATGGTTTTATAAAGCCTTATTTTCATGAAGCTTCCTCCAAAATATTTCATGAATATTTTCAAAAAAATATATTTCTTTTAAAATTTCATGACGTTTTGTGAAAAGAAATTGATTTTAAAGAAGAAAGGATATTTTCCTCAAGAATTCATTTCAAGTGATTTATCAAAACCATTTTCCATCTAAGATGAAATTATTTCATTTCCGTATGTTTCGTGTGTAATTTCTCTATGATTTACATGGTTTCACTTTTCTTATTATGAAATGATATCCATTTCTTTTATATGGATTATGTGATGATGGTATGATGTTTATGAAACCCATTTTATTCGTTGGGTTATTGTGAATGATGTATGTTTATTTTGTGGAACAAGTAATAATGATTTCATTATGAGATGGGTGGGACCTATATATCCCTCCAATGCATTGGGTAAAGATTTTATATCTCATGATATAGACATGGATGGAATGGTAAGTTAATCCAGTTCAGTGTTACAGGACTGAAACGAGGAGTGAAATCGATTCAGAATGGGACTTTTTCCACTAAGATGGTTTTGGCAGAAATGCCTTGGATACTATGGAAGTCATTACATGTGCTTAATGGATGCCACAATTACATTCTTTATTCCTATGCTTTTTTATCATGATTTATGTTCCATTATGATCTATGCTTTATGTGATTCCATGTTTTAAGTCATTGCTCAATATTTTTATGTTTAAACATTATGTTCATGTTTTTAAGTTAAAATGTATATGGTGTGTTATATTTTATCCATGCTTACCCTTACTGATCATTTAAGCTCACCCTTTTTATGTTTTATCTTTCCCCAGGATTAAAATAAAGGTTTTAGTTAAGGAAACAAAAAATTGAAGACTTTATGGGAGATGTTGAAGATCTTTCACCACGATTAGAATATTACGTTCCAAGTTTCCAGAGACACTAAACTATTACGGTCCTTGTGTGTCTGTTTTTGTTATGTATTAAGTATTCCGCTAAAGTAATGAAATGTCCATGTACATAAAGCTTTGGGTCTCTATAGTTGGTATCAGAGGAAAGGTTTAGTCAACCTTTGGAAACTAGGATGCGAAAACGTTAGTGATATCCCTAGAGATATTTCTAAGGTATGTCTAGGGATGTTCCAAAGGATAAGTATACATATAGGATACAGTCCTAGAACTACGGTAACGATCATAGAATTTAACCTCAGATGTTAGATATTGAGGATACTCCCCCTTTACTATGTTGTTTTCCCTAGCATGTTTTTTTCCTCTCACACTATTCTTTTTGGGTTTTAGAAAATGGCTGGAAACAGGAAGATTCACGATAATGGAGGATATGATAGACAATGGAATGATTTTCTTCATGAGAAAACAAATGAAACGGGATCTGGAAGTCCAAACATCGTTATTATTCCTAATCAGCAATCTCATAATATGATCAATAATCTCAACTTTGGTAAGTTTCCCGAATCAGATAATAAAAGAATGATGGAGTTTCATGATGATCATAGAGGAAAGAAAATTCAATTTCTCTCATGTAAATAATGTGGCAAGAGGCATTAGGGAGATTTTTTCAAAGGAACTAGAAGATGCTTTGGGTGTGGATAATAAGGACACAAAGCTAGTAAGTGAAAAGGAAAAGGTTCAGTTAACACCACGGACAAGGATAATGGTATTGCTACGACATAAACAATGATTAGATGTTTTAAATGTGGAATGTATGGGCATTATGAAAACCAATGCCCTAATGGAAAATCTCATGAAGAGAATCAGCGTGGTTATATGGGTAGTATTTATGTGGATGATGATGAGGAGACTACAAATGATATATGAGCTGAAAGAAGTGTTGAAGCTCAGTCGGTTGTTTTAGAAGGTAGTGAAATGATTGTATGTTTATCGAGAGTTATGTTGTATAGTTAATGGAACTATGGAATAAAGAATCATCTAAGGATTGTTACACTATTTTTTTTCCTAAAAGTATTTGAAATTATATTTTTAATGGTACCAGTAACCATGGAAGGTTATTCGGATATTTTTTTAAAGTAGATGATATGCGCATAATGAAGGAATAAGAAGATAATGATATGTTCGATTGTATTCATGAGCTCATGATTGATATAATGACTAAGTGATATCATGGTTTGAGTATATAGAATTTTAAGGATTTTGGTATGTTGAAAGTGTTAAATTTTAACTGCATTCATGTTTTCACTAAGGTTCAATGGGTATTCATTTTTCAATAGAATACATGATTAAGGCCTTTGAATGTTTGAAATGTGGCCAACAAGACATATCTTATGATATATGGGGATCAACGATGGTATTAAATCTCTGGTAATTGTTTTCACTATATTATGAGAGTGGACTGCAGTATTATGGATAAGCCTAAAGATTGGAATGGATTATGTTGGACATAAGTTAGTATTGTTTAAGGATAAAAGTTTTTTCGATATTATTGATGGGATGTTATAGTAATATAGTTTTAGAAAAAGGACAACCTGTAGGAGGGGCGACAGCCCATCGCGTCGGACAAGGCTGTGGGAATCTAACACACAACCAAAGTGCGACTGGCCTTTATTGCCTATCAATGGCCTACAAGAAGTCCCTGGTTAGTAGAAACTAGTTTTATTTTATTTAGATGTATGATATATGAAGTATAAGTTCATTTTTGGAACCATATATGATTAATCTAACCACAAGATGGACTTATAACTTTTGCTAACCTTTTGTTTGAAAGAGATGGAATGACCCATCATTCTATCACATAATCAGCTAACACGTCACAAATAACAAATTCAACTTCATTTCTTTAAGGTATGAAGTATAAATTGTTCAATTCACGAACAACAATGAGATTGTACCAAAATTATGCAATTATTTATTTTAATTCATCAACTTTAGGGAAATGATCTTGAAAACCAAAAATGATGTCCTAGTTTCCTTATATCCGATGAATCAGATGGTACCTTAGATCATCACAAATCAATAGCTTTGTGATTGTTGGCTTTTTCATAGCCATGTTCTTTACCACTCTCCATCAGAACTTGATGGTTAGATTTTTCTTCCATATCCATATTTTCACCAATGTTCTCCTACGTGGAATCCCAGTGATGATTTAATTTGGGTAACTGTTACATTTTATACTTTAGTTTTTAAAGCCACATTTTGGTATTCCTTTTTACGATGTGGGTTTCTATTAAACAAACTTTCGAGTAGTAAACCATTTATAACCCCGATGAATTTCGAGGGAGAAATTCATTTTAAGGGGGGTAGAATGTAACACCTCGAGATTATATGAAAAATATTCATTTAATTTCATTAATGTATTGTGTTTTATGCTACACCAAGATTAACTTGCGCTATACACGACACCGTATTAGCTTGTAGTATACGCAACACTATTCTTGGATCGTGTTATACACAATTTTGATAATAGTTATTCTACGAAACATTGAGTATATATATATATATTCAATGTATAAATGAAATATGGCTGGATTCTGTTATACGAAACAACGAAGGATTCTTGCACAACACGCAACCCTGACTTGGCTTGCATTACATGCAATCGCAACCTTCCTCGATAGCGTGTGTTGTACGCAATACCGGGTTTTACTAAACAATGGTATATTATTAGAATATTATTATGAACTAGCTGTTATGAATAGTATTAACTAAATTTTGAATTTTATAACATTATTATTCATCTTACACATTTTCTAGAACATTGTATAAGAAAAAAATAAATTTTTCAGGTAAAATAAGTATTTTTCAAAAAATGCAGTTTTTTCTCCGTTTGATGGCGCACCCACTTTAAATCTAGTTTTTGACATGCTTATAAGTTAAATTTTACAAAATAAACTTCTTATTTGGAATCAAGAAATAAAAATTTACTTTGGATAAATTTTTCATATTATTCTGGTAACTTTCATATTTTGATGAATAGTAAAAACACGCTATATTTCAATTAAAAACAACATTTTTTTCATTGCAATAATTTATATGGTTAAATTATAATATTGAATGGTTTTAAAGAATAAATAGAATATATTTTTACCATTTAATATAATTTATGTCATTAGCATTGATTTTACATTAAATTCGTAGGTTAAATCAATTCAATCTTTTGCAATGTTTTAAAGAAAAACATGTTTTCTTTCGACAACAGGATTAATTTTAATTTAATTTCTGCAACTTTTGTGTATTGAATTTGGAAAAATTGATTCCATATTTGGAATCAGTGGTTCCAAATTCTGTTAATAAGCTGCTTTTTATTTTTGGGAATTCTGAATAGTAACTACGGTAAATTTTATTTACCATAGTTAAAGGTAAATCGGGTAATTAAGGGTAAATATAATATTATAAAATTACCTTAAAACATGCCAAAATTCTATTGGATGGATAAAAGTAGACCTATATAACCTAAGGGTCGGATTAGATTCATTTTATGGACTTTTTACCATGAAAATAATTTAATTATTATTAAAACCATAGAAAGTGACAACATGTCACTCTCTTAAATTTTATAAGTATATTAATTTTAATTTAGTGATAAACTTCATGAAACATAGAAAATGAATAGTCTCCAGAAATCTAATGAAAATATCTACATAATATGAATTTATTTATAATTTTTAGGGATTAAATAATTATCATTAATTGTAACATAATCGTGATGCATAAATTGTTTATCTAGTGAAAAATCAAGAATATAGTTTTTATTTAACTAATAGTAACAATAAAATGCCCAAAACCCTGACCAAAATTTATTTTTCATGTACATATAAACCATAATAATCCAATGGTCGATTATTGGTCCATTTTGAGCCTTATAAAAGAGATTATGACACTTATACTATTTTATTTCAAATGATGCCAAAGTTGTCACCTTCATAATTTAACAAATATAACAATTTAAATATTGATATTTTAAGATGATAAATTCTATTAAAAGTATTATTATGAAATTTAATATATTTATATTCATCATTGGATTTTATTTTTAATTTTTATTCAACAAAAAAGTATATTAAATAATTATACAAAAATGTTGTAGTAATTTATTAATTAAGAGATAAACCAAATAAATGGTTTTAAAAATAATAAAATAAATATTATATGAACTATTTAATGTGATACACTAATTTTATAGATACATATAACCTTTTATGATTCTATTAAAGCTTTTTGTTCGAACATATCTTCTGTATATATTTTATTTAAATTCAAATAAATGAATAGTGTCAAAATTGACAGTATTGTTATTTTATAAAAATAATATATTATAAAATTGTTTAAAAATCACAAATATATTTAAAAATTATAAATTTAATTTTATATGGTATAAAATTTTATAAAGTATCCAATTATGGAAAATTCACAACAAATAAGTAATTATTTGTTATAATGTAAATTTTAGAATGTTATTACCAATAATAAAATTAAATTGACTAAATAAGGATAAATCAAGTTGATAATGTTTAAACTAAATACATAACATGTCTAAATTTGATTGGTTGATGAGATTACAACCATATATCATATAATCTTTGGATATGAGTCATTTTCAGAGGTTGTTAAGTGGGGTTAGATTTATTATAAATTAATATTTTTTAAGAATTCCAAAGGTGCCCCTCTCCACCCTTATAAAAGGGCACCTCCTCCCTCTCCTCCTCATACCAATTTGAGCCTTCACGATCGGACAACCCCTGCCATATTATCTTCTCCACTTCCCTAGAAACATCCTAGAGTTTCTAGTCTACTTTAAAGACAATTCTTAGTGCCCTAAGAGGAGGTTTCAAAGAGGCGTATCGAAGAAGAGGTAATTTCTTCTCCCGATTCTTTCAAGCTTCTTTCTTCTTCAACTTCTTCTTCTTTAGTTGTTTCATTATAAAGTAATAACATCAGTATAACTGATATAATGATTTGTTATTATAAATATGAAACATCCCCATTTCACCTTCTATCCATCCTACGAAAAACAAAATCACCGCACGTGCATACGTACGGAATACCGTCTCCACGCCGTGGTGTATTCTGTTTTTCCACCAACACCTTACATGGATGGGTTTAATGGTGTAAAGAATAACTATTCATAGTTATTAGAACATCATATTGATTCTGATATATTGTATCATCCACTCCAATTCAATTCAATAATTATGGGAATGATATCATCGCTCATGCGTACGTACGGACTACCGTCTCCGTGACGCGATGAGATTCATTCTCAATGATAACCATTTAAGAATGATTATAAAGTATATATAAGAAATAATAATGAAATATATGAAATTATAAAGCTACTGGATTTATTTATATATGTATGTCATCTACTTAATTCCATTCAACTCAATAAGGAAATGAAAACAGCGTTCATGCGTACGTATGGCCTATCGTCTCCATGAACGGTGTATTTCTTTCCATTTATCGATCTATTATGTATATGTATATTATGAATATATATTATATATAAATCATGTTTTATATTATGGAATTAATTAATAATGATCTAAGTAATCATATGAATAATTACAAGTCAAAACACGGACGACAAATGAAACGATTTTACCCAAAACACTCTTTAACATGGAATTTAAAAAAGAAAAGGTAATATAAAGTCATAAGTGAACCATATATGATATCATAACAATTAATATGATTCAGTAATAAGTCAATGACATTATTTAAATCATTATAAAGGAGGTTTGGATACATACGAAGCATATCAGACATAAGGTAAGGGACAATTCTGCAAATCTCATTTTTATCTGAGATTGCTTATTCATAAGTATTTACTGGGGATATTTCTATCATCCATGTACATGTTTTATAAAAGTGTTTTCATGTAGCTTTAAATTCATTTTTAACCATTCTTGACTTTTACTACATGGTATATAAGGAATCTTTCTTTTGTTTACGTTACGAGGTACTTTTTGACTTTTCCGGCAAAAGTACGAGAAGAATGTTTTTTTAACTTATACGGCACAAACAGATTTTTACGGTTTTATAAAGCCTTATTTTCATGAAGATTCCTCCAAATGATTTCATTAATATTTTAAAAAAAATATATTTCTTTTAAAATTGCATGAAATTTTGTGAAAACAAATTGATTTTGAAGAAGAAAGGATATTTTCCTCAAGAATTCATTTCAAGTGTTTTATCAAAACCATTTTCCATCTAAGATGAAATTATTTCATATGTGTATGTTTCAAGTGTAATGTCTCTATGATTTACATGGCTTCACTTTTCTTATTATGAAATGATATCCATTTCTTTTATATTGATTATGTGATGATGGGATGATGTTTATGAAACCCATTTTATTCGTTGGGTTATTATGAATGATGAATGTTTATTTTGTGGCACTAGTAAGAATGATTTCATTATGAGATGGGTGGGAACTATATCTCCCTCCAATGCATTGGGTAAAGATTTTATATCTCATGAGATAGACATGGCTGGAAAGGTAAGTTAATCTGGTTCAGTGCTATAGGACTGAAACGAGGAGTGAACTTGATTCAGAATGGGACTTTGTCCACTAAGATGGTCTTGGCAGCAATGCCTTGGCTACTATAGAAATCATTACATGTGCTTAATTGATGCCACAATTACATGCTTTATTCCTATTCTATTTTATCATAATTTATGTTCCATTATGATCTATTCCTTATGTGCTTCCATGTTTTAAGTCATTGCTGAAGATTTTTATGTTTAAACATTATGTTCTTGTTTTTAAGTTCAAATTTATATGGTGTGTTTTATTTTATCCATGCTTACCCTTACTGAGCATTTGAGCTAACCCTTTTTATGTTTTATCTTTCCCCAGGATTAAAATAAAGGTTTTAGTTAAGGAAACAAAAATTGGAAGATCTTTATGTGAGATGTTGAAGATCTTTCACCACGATTAGACGATTACGTTCCAAGTTTCCAAAGACACTAAACTATTACGGTCCTTGTGTGTCTATTTTTGTTATGTATTAAGTATTCCGCTAAAGTAATGTAATGTCCATGTTCATCAAGCTTTGGGTCTCTACAGTTGGTATCAGAGGAAAGGTTTAGTCAACCTTTGGAAACTAGGATGCGAAAACGTTAGTGAGATCCCTAGAGATATTTATAAGGTATGTCTAGGGATGTCCCTAAGGATAAGTATATATATAGGATACAGTCCTAGAACTACAGTAACGAACATAGAATTTAACCTAAGATCTTAGATATTGTGGATACTCCCCCTTTACTATTTTGTTTTCCCTACCATGATTTTTGCCTCTCACACTATTCTTTTTGGGTTTTAGAAAATGGCTGGAAATAGGAAGATTCACGATAACGGAGGATATGATAGACAATGTATTGATTTTATTCATGAGAAACCAAATGAAATGGGATCTGGAAGTCCAAACATCGTTATTATTCCTAATCAGCAATCTCATAATTTGATCAATAATATCAACTTTGGTAAGTTTCCCGACTAAGATAATATGAGAACGATGGAGTTTCATGATGATCATAGAGGAAAGAAAGTTTAATTTCCCTCATGTAAATCATGTTGGAAGAGGCATCAGGGAGATTGTTTCAAAGAAACTGGAAGATGCTTTGGGTGTGGAAAAGAAGGACACAAATCCAGTAAGTGCAAAGGAAAAGGTTCAGTTAACACCATGGACAAGGATAATGGTATTGCTACGACATAAACAATGATTAGATGTTTTAAATGTGGAATGTACGGGCATTATGAAAACCAATTCCCTAATGGAATATCTCATGAAGATAATTAGCATGGTCATATGGGTAGTATTTATGTGGATGATGATGAGGAGACTACAAATGATATATGAGTTGAAAGAAGTGTTGAAGCTCAGTCGGTTGTTTTAGAAGGTAGTGGAATGACTGTATGTTTATCGAGAGTTATGTTGTATAGTTAATGGTACTATGGAATAAAAAATCATCTACGGATTGTTAAACTATTGTTTTTCCTAAAAGTATTTGAAAGTATGTGTTGAATGGTACCAGTAACCATGGAAGGTTATTCATATATTTTTGTAAAGTAGATGATATGCACATAATGAAGGAATAAGAAGATAATGAGATGTTTGATTGTATTCATGAGCGCATGATTGATATAAGGACTAAGTGATATCATGGTTTGAGTATATAGAATTTTAAGGATTTTTGTATGTGGAAAGTGTTAACTTTTAACTACATTCGTTTTTTCACTAAGGTTCAATGGGTATTCATTTTTCAAGAGAATACATAATTAAGGCCTTCGAATGATTGGAATGTGGCCAACAAGACATATCTTATGATATATGGGGATCAACGATGGTATTAAATCTCTTATAATCGTTTTCACTATATTATGAGAGTGGACTGCAGTATTATGGATAAGCCTAAAGATTGGAATGGATTATGTTGGACATAAGTTAGTATTGTTTAAAGATAAAAGTTTTTTCGATATTATTGATGGGATGTTATAGTAATATAGTTTTAGAAAAAGGACAACCTACAGGACGGGCGACAGCCCATCGCGTCGGACAAGACTGTGGGAATTGTACCCACAACCAAAGTGTGACTGGCCTTTATCGCCTACCACTGGCCTACAGGAAGTCCCTGGTTAGTAGAAACTAGTTTTATTTTATTAAGCGGTATGATATATGAAGTATAAGTTCATTTTTGGAACCATATACGATTAATCTAACCATAAGATGGACATATAACTTTTTCTAACCTTTTGTTTGAAAGAGATGGAATGACCCATCATTCTATAACATAATCTTCTAACACATCACGAATAACAAATTCAACTTCATTTCTTTAAGGGATGAAGTGGAAATTTTTCAATTCATGAACAACAATGAGATTGTACCAAAATCATGCAATTATTTCTTTTAATTCATCAAATTTAGGGAAATGATCTTGAAAACAAAAAATTTTGTCCTAGTTCCCTTATATCCGATGAATCAGATGGTACCTTAGATTATCACAAATCAATAGCTTTGTGATTGTTGGCTTTTTCATAGCCATGTTCTCTACCACTCTCCATCAGAACTTGATGGTTAGATTTTTCTTCCATATCCATATTTTCACCTATGTTATCCTACGTGGAAACCCAGTGATGAGTTAATTTGGGTAACCGTTACATTTCATACTTTAGTTTTTAACTCCATGTTTTGGTATTCCTTTTTACGATGTGGGTTTCTATTAAACAGACTTTCGAGTAGTAAACCATTTATAAACCCGACGAATTTCGAGGGAGAAATTCATTTTAAGGGGGGTAGATTGTAACACCGCGAAATTATATGAAAAATATTCTTTTAATTTCATTAATTTCTTGTGTTGTATGCTACACCAAGATTACCTTGCGCTATACGCAACACCGTATTAGCTTGCAGTATACGCAACACTATTCTTGGATCGTGTTATACACAATTTTGATAATAGTTATTCTACGCAACATTGAGTATATATATATATATATTCAATGTATAAATGAAATATGGTTGGATTCTATTATACGAAACAACGAAGGATTCTTGCACAACATGCAACCCTGACTTGGCTTGCATTACACGCAATCACGACCTTCCTCGATAGCATGTGTTGTACGGAATATCGGGTTTTACTAAACAACGGTATATTATTATAATATTATTATTAACTAGCCATTATGAATAGTATTAACTAAAATTTTAATTTTATAAAATCATTATTTATCTTACACATTTTCTAGAACATGGTATAAGAACAAAATAAATTTTTCGGGTAAAATAAGTATTTTTCAAAAAATGATGTTTTGCCGCCTTTTGATGGCGCACCCACATTAAATCTAGTTTTTGACATGTTTATAAGTTCAATTTGACAAAATTAAATTCTTCTTTGGAATCAAGAAATAAAAATTTACTTTGGATAAATTTTTCATATTATTCTGGTAACTTTCATATTTTGATTAATTGTAAAAACACGCTATATTATAATTAAAAACAACTTTTTTTCATCGCAATAATTTATATGGTTAAATTATAATATTGAATGGTTTTAAAGTATAAATATAATATATTTTTACCATTTAATATAATGTATGTCATTAGAATTTATTTTACATTAAATTCGTAGGTTAAATCAATTCAATCTTTTGCAATGTTTTAAAGAAAAACCCGGTTTCTTTCGACAACGGGATTAATTTTAATTTAATTTCTGCAACTTTTTTTGTATTGAATTCGGAAAAATGGATTCAATATTTATAATCAGTGGGTCCAAATTATGTTAATAAGCTATTTTTTTTTGGGAATTATGAATAGTAACTACGGTAAATTTTATTTTAACATAGTTAAAGGTAAATCAGGTAATTAAGGGTAAATATAATATTATTAAATTACCCTAACACATGCCAAAATTCTATTTGATGGATAAAAGTAGACCCGTATAACCTAAGGGTCGGATTATATTCATTTTATGGACTTTTTACCATGAAAATAATTTAATTATTATTAAAACCACAGAACGTGACAACATGTCACTCTCTTAAATCTTATAAGTATATTAATTTTAATTTAGTGATAAACTTCATGAAACTTAGAACATGAATAGTCTCCAGAAATCTAATGAAATTATCTACATAATATGAATTTATTTATAATTTTTTGCGATTAAATAATTATCATTAATTGTAACACAATAGTGATGCAGAAATTGTTTATCTATTGAAAAATCAAGAATATAGTTTTTATTAAACTAATAGTAACCGTAAAATGCCCAAAACCCTGAAAAAAATTTATATTTCATGTACATATAGACCATACTCATCCAATGGTCGAATATTGGACCATTTGGAGCCTTATAAAAGCGATTATGAAACTTATACTATTTTTTTAAATGTTGCCAAAGTTGTCACCTTCATAATTTAATACATATAACAATTTAAATATTGTGATTCTAAGATGATAAATTCTAGTAAAATTATTATTATGAAATTTCATAGATTGAGATTCATCATAGGATTTTATTTTTAATTTTTATGCAACATATAAATATGTTAAATAATTATACAAAAATGTTGTAGTAATTTATTTATTAAGAGATAAACCAAATAAATGCTTTTAAAAATAATAAAATAAATATTATAAGAACTATTTAATGTGATACACTAATTTTATAGATACATATGACCTTTTATGATTCTATTAATTCTTTTTTTTCAAACTTATCTTCTGTATATATTTTATTTAAATTCAAATAAATCAATAGTGTCAAAATTGACACTATTGTTATTTTATAAAAATAATATATTATAAAATTGTTTAAAAATCACAAATATATTAAAAAATTATAAATTAAACATTATATGGTATAAAATGTTATAAATTATCCAATTATGGACAATTCAAAAAATATAAGTAATTATTTGTTATAATTTAAATTTTAGAATGTTATTACCACAAATAAAATTAAATTGACTAATTAAGGATAAATCAAGTTGATAATGTTTAAAATAAATACCTAACATGTCTAAATAGGATTTGTTGATGAGATTACAACCATATCTCATGTAAGATTTTGATATGAGTCATTTTTGGAGGTTTTTATGTGGGGTTAGATTTATTATAAATTAATATTTTTTTAGAATTCCAAAGGTGCCCCTCTCCTCCCTTATAAAAGGGAATCTCCTCCCTCTCCTCCTCACACCAATTTGAGGCTTCCTTCTCGGCCAAACCCTGAAATATTATCTTCTCCACTTCCCTAGAAACATCCTAGAGGTTCTGGTTTACTTTAAAGACTAATCTTAGTGCCCTAAGAGGAGGTTTCAAAGAGGCGTATCGAAGAAGAGGTAACTTTTCACCCGATTCTTTCAAGCTTCTTTCTTCTTCAACTTCTTCTTATTTAGTTGTTTCATTATAAAGTAATAACATAAGTATCACTAATATACTGATTTGTAATTATAAATATTAAACAATCCCATTTCACCTTCTATCCATCTTACGAAAAACAAAATCACCGCGCGTGCGTACGTACGGAATACCGTCTCCACGCCGTGGTGTAATTTGTTTTTCCACCAACACCTTACATGGATGGGTATAATGGTGTAAAGAATAACTATACATATTTATTATAAAATCATACTGATTCTGATATATTGTATCATCCACTCCAATTCAATTCAATAATTATGGAAACGATATCATCGCTCGTGCGTACGTACGGACTACCATCTCCACGACGCGACGAGATTCATTCTCCATGTTAACCATTTAATAATGATTATAAAGTATATATAAGCAATAATAATGAAATATATGACATTATAAATCTAATGGATTTATGTATATATGTATGTCATCTACTTAATTCCATTCAACTCAATAAGGAAACGAAAACAGCGTTAATGTGTACGTACGGCCTACCGTCTCCATGAACGGTGTATTTCTTTCCATTTATCGATATATTATATATATGTATATTCTGAATATATATTATATATAAATAATGTTTTATATTTTGTAATTAATTAATAATGATCTAAGTAATCATATGAATAATTACAAGTCAAAACACGGACGACAAATGAAACGATTTTACCCAAAACACTCTTTAACATGGAATTTACAAAAGAAAGGGTAATATAAAGTCATAAGTGAACCATATATTATATCATAACAATGAATATGATTCTTTAATAAGTCAATGACATTATTTAAATCATTATACAGGAGGTTCGGATACATACGAAGCATATTAGACATAAGGTAAGGGATAATTATGCAAATCTCATTTTTATCCGAGATTTCTTATTCATAAGTATTTACTGGGGATGTTTCTATCATCCTTGTACATGTTTTATAAAAGTGTTTTCATGTATGTTTAATGTCCTTTTTAAACATTCTTGACTTTTACTACATGGTATGTAAGGAATCATTCTTTTGTTTACATTACGAGGTACTTTTTGACTTTTCCGGCAAAAGTACGAGAAGAATGATTTTTTTAACTTATACAGCACGAACGGAATTTTACGGTTTTATAAAGTGTTATTTTCATGAATCTTCCTCCAAAATATTTCATGAATATTTTCAAAAAAGTCTATTTCTTTTTAAATTTAATGACGTTTTGTGAAAAGAAATTGATTTTGAAGAAGAAAGGATATTTTCCTCAAGAATTCATTTCAAGTGTTTTATCAAAACCATTTTCCATCTAAGATGAAATTATTTCATATGTGTATGTTTCAAGTGTAATGTCTCTATGATTTACATGGTTTCACTTTTCTTATTATGAAATGATATCCATTTATTTTATATAGATTATGTGATTATGGGATGATGTATATGAAACCCATTTTATTCGTTGGGTTATTATGAATGATGTATGTTTATTTTGTGGCAAAAGTAAGAATGATTTCATTATGAGATTGGTGGGACCAATATCTCCCTCCAATGCATTGGGTAAAGATTTTATATCTCATGAGATAGACATGGCTGGAACGGTAAGTTAATCTAGTTCAATGTTACAGGACTGAAAGGAGGAGTGAACTCGATTCAGAATCGGACTTTGTCCACTAAGATGGTCTTGGAAGCAATGCCTTGGCTACTATGAAAATCATTACATGTGCTTAATGGATGCCACAAGTACATGCTTTATTCCTATGCTATGTTATCATAATTTATGTTCCATTATGATCTATGTCTTATGTGCTTCCATGTTTTAAGTCATTGCTCAAGATTTTTAGGTTTAAACATTATGTTCATGTTTTTAAGTTCAAATGTATATGGTGTGTTTTATTTTATCCACGCTTACCCTTACTGAGCATTTGAGCTTGCCCTTTTTATGTTTTATCTTTCCCCTGGATTAAAAGAACGGTTTTAGTTAAGGAAACAAAAAGTGGAAGATCTTTATGGGAGATGTTGAAGATCTTTCACCACGATTAGAATATTACGTTCCAAGTTTCCAAAGTCACTAAACTATTACGGTACTTGTGTGTCTGTTTTTTTATGTATAAAGTATTATTCTAAATTAATGTATTGTCCATGTACATCAATGTTTGGGTCTCTACAATGGTAATGTATCTGAGTTTTTTCACAGCTTTCCATGTTTAACACAGGGTATGCCACATGTTTAATGTCTAGCAGAGACAGATCGGTCTGATTAGTACACTGACTACAGTAAATCAGATAGAGGAACCCCCTAGAGGGAACACCGATATTGGGGACATGATGTGGGTGGCCTCCCTAATGCTATTAAATGGAATGAATAATTGAATGGCATGATCCCACCAGGATCAGGCGACCCAGGTAAGGATCGGGATGGATGATGGAGCGGTTGATGGGGATGGTGAGAGGGAGGAGACTGTCTTGAAGATGAAAGTAGTGTTGGTCTTGAGCCTCGAAGAGACGTCCTATGTTTCCTCATGGCAGGGAATCAAAGTCCATGTAGTTTATCTGACAACGGCTTACCATCGAATGACGTTCCAATGGCTTAGCACTGAATGAAGTCACAACGGCTTACTGCTGGATAAGGATGTCAACCGCATACCGCTGGATGGGGTCGAACCAACATGAAGGTGGTTGGAACGACCAGGTGGGGGACTTGAACCTCAAGGAGGTTTCCTACGTACCATGCCTTAAAATGGATCAAAGACCATGTAGTTCATATGGAGAATACAATTTATCCTCTTGTGGGACAAGGTAGAACCGACATGAAGGGGTGTCAAAACGACCAATGGGTGGTGTGATATAACTTCATGGAGTTTTCCTACATACCATGCCATGACATGGATCAAAGTCCCCATAGTTCGTGTAGGGGCATGTTGGAAAATCAACATGAAGATGGACCTGGGGTCCGATGGGTGTTGGGCTTGAACCTCAAGGAGGCTTCATACGCACCCTTCCTTGGCAAGGATTAATGACTAGGTAGTTGAGATGGTGGCATGGGTCTTAAACTCTATGATTCCTAAGGTGTTGGTGAATTGACTTGAAGATGTTCAGAATGACTGGGTGGTGGGATTGAACCTCGTGGAGGCTTCCAATGTACCATGCCTTGATATGGATCAAAGCCCATATAGTTCGGGATGGATTGGGGCTTATACTCAGATGCGGCCCAAGGTGGTGGGGCTTGAACCTCATGGATGTGTTCTACATACCATGCCTTGACATGGATAAAAGTCCCCATATTTCAAGTAGGGGCGTGGGCATACACTCTAGGATCCCCAAGGTGGTGGGGCTTGAACCTTGTGGAGGCTTCCTATGTACCATGTCATGACATGGATCAATGTCCTCATAGTTTGGGACGTATTAGGGCTTACACTCAGAGGCGACCCAAGGTGGTGGGGTTTGAACCACATGGAGTTTTCTTATGTACCATGCCTTGACATGGATCAAAGTCCCCATAGTTTGGGTAGGGGGCATGGGGCTTACACTCTAGGATTCCCAAGGTGTGGAATACAGTTTAACTTCATGCGGGACATGGACATTTTCATGGTCGATGGTTACTCTAAGCCCACGTGAGCCATTCTTGGTGTAAGAAACAAGAGGCAGCAAAGGCCTGACGACCACGTTGTGAATGGTGTGTCCGTGGGAAGTCAGGAGGGGCTTACGCGTGGGGTGGCCTGGGGAGAGAAATATTGGGTCTTACTCTGAGATGGAGGCCCAATGGTGAAAAAGCGCAGTGGGAGAGGGATTTGGGACGGAAGAAAGTAGGAGCCTCGTTCCCTATCACACCCTCCGCCAGCCATGCGGACCGAAGATGAAAGGAGGAGCAGGGATGATATGCTACCTCCTCTAAGGAAAACTAGTGGCTTATTACAAGGTGGTTACCCTTCCCCCAAGGAAAAACGCCACTACCTTCTAGAGGATATCATCCCCTGTGGAGACCAGGGGGCGTGGATAATGTCCAAGGTGGGGGCACCCTGCGTGAAAGGAACAGGGAAAGGTCATAGTTTAACATCATGTTCTAAGGATGATGGTGCTTAGAATTTTAACGTCCTGTAGCTCTGACGAGGTGGGTTTTCACCACACCCCTAGGACTTACATAACTGGTACCCTCTTCTCCTTGTGGTAGGGAAGGCACCGGCAACGCCGTAACAAGGGGGTGTCGTGGAGCGAACCATCGAGAGTTACATGTTAGCGTGGCTATGCGAAGAAGAAATAGTTGTTAGCGTGCCTATGTGATGAAGTATAAGTCAATGAAGTGAAACGGGTAGTATCAACCAGGGGACTTTGATGTCACTTCATGCAAACCTGGAGGGTCTCACCTCAAAAGGATTTTCCAAGAAGAGGGGTCCATAGGCAGGCACCTTGTGAAGCTCTGTTGCTCCGCATGGAGGAGGTCACTTGTGAAGGGGTGTGCTTCGCGAATTGGGGTGCCTTAGCCTTATCATGGGGAGGAGGTTAAAATGGGAGGTTCTTCGTGAAATTGATGGGCATTCGCGGATCACAACCTCGTGGAAAAAAGTTTCCTCATGAAGCAAGGTGTTGGGAAGCAATGTGCTTCATGAAGTACAGTGACCCTACCATAGCATGTGGATCATGTGTACATGAAGGGTGTTTCATGAATCATAAATGCTCTCTGACTACCTCGATCTCCTTGGGGATCCCCATCCTTCGTGAAGACCCTTAGGATTCATGAAAGGCATCCCTCTTGGAAGAGGGGATCAAAATGAGACAAAGGGGATGCACTTTGCGGAGCAGAAGTACCTCGCACATCTCATGGTTCGCATAGAATAATGATGCTTCACGATTCGGGAGCTAGGAATCCAAAAGGTCGGATTGTCTATCCCTTGGGCTCCAGGGGAGCCTGGTATTTATAGGCAAGAGACGCCTTGGAGAGGATCTCACGCGGTGTGAGGAGGGACTTGGTTGCGTCGTAGTGGGTCACGAACGTCTAATGGGGTCGTGGAGCGTCCCGCCTCTTTGATTTGCAGGAGGCTCCGCGAACGCATTTGACGTTCGCGAACCAGCCACAAAGCAAGGATCTGGGTGGCTCCGTGATCACATTTGAGGTTTTCAACCGACTGAAAATCAAGAAAGTCCCTCCTCCCATCGCGTGAGCTTCCCTCCACAACACCTCTTTCCTATAAATACCAGGCTCCCCCTGAGCCCAATGGATGGACAATCCGACCTTTCGGCTTCCTAGATCCTCAATCGCGAAACATCCATCTGCTCTGTGAACCATGAGCTGTGCGAGGTACTTCTGCTTTGCGAAGTTCCTCCCCTTGGTCTTGTTTTGATCCCCTCTTCTGAGAGGGAGGCCTTTCATGAAGCATGAGGGTCTTTGTGAAGGAAGGGGATCCCCAAGGGGACCCGGGTCATCACAGAGTGTTTATGCTTTGCGAAACACCATTCATGTACACATGATCTGCATGATAAGGCAGGTTTACTGTACTTCGTGAAACACATTTCTTCCCGACACCTTGCTTCATGAGGCACCTTTTTCTCTGCAACTCTGTGCTCCATGAATGCCCGTCCACTTCATGAATCACCTCCCATTTTCACCTCATCCCTATTCTAAGGATAAGGCACCCCACTTCACGAAGCACACCGCTTCGCAAGTGTCCTCTTCCACGTAGAGCAACAGAGTTTCACAAGACCCCTGCCTATGGACCCCTCTGCTTGGAAAATACTTTTCTCCTGTGACCCTCTAAGTTTGCACGATGTGACTTCAAAGTTCCCCGGAAAATACTACCTGCTGCGTTGCTTTTCCTCATTCTTCTTCGCATAGGCATGCTAATGACTATTTCTTCTTCGTATAACTATGCTAGCGTGGACCCCTTGATAGTTCGCTCTATGGCACCCCCTTTCTACGGCGTTGATGGTGCCTTCCCTCCCACATAGAGTAGATGGTACTGATTATGTAAGTCCTAGGGGTGTGGACAACACCCACCTCATCCGATATATAGGACACTAAACTGCCAAGCACCATCATCCTCAGCACATGATGTTAAACTGTGACCTCACCCCGTGCATCACACCCTTGGTGCCCCCACCTTGGACATTCTCCACGCCCCCTGGTCTCCATAGGGGATGATATCCTCCTTATGGGAGTGGAATTTTTCCATGAGGGAAGGGCAGCCACCTTTTCATTATCCCCTAGTTTTCCTACCAGGAGGCAGCATAGCATCCCTGCACCTCCTTTTATCTTCGGTCCCCAAGGATGGCAGAGTGCGTGATAGGGAACAAAGATCCTCCTTTCTTCGGTCCCAAATACCTCTCCTACTGCGCTTTGTCTCCATCAGGTCTCCATCTCAATGTATGTCCCAGTATTTCTCTCCCCGGGCCACCCCGGGCGTAATCCCCTCTTCACATCCAATGGATGCACCTTTCGTGACGTGGTTGTCAGGCCTTTGTGGCCTCTTGTTTCTCACACCGAGCATTTCTCACGTGGGCTTAGAGTAAGCATCGACCATGAAAACTCCTCTATCCAGCATGACGTTAAATTGTATTCCACACCTTGGGCATCCTAGAGCGTATTCCCCTTTCCCCCTACCCAATGTATGGAGACTTTGATCCATGTTAAGGCATGGTACATAAGAAGCCTCCACGAGGATCAAGCCCCACCACCATGGGCCTCCTCCGATTGTAAGCCCCAATTCATCCTGAACTATGAGAATATTGATCCATTTCAAGGCATGGTATATAGGAATCCTCCATGAGGTTTAAGCCCCACCTCCTTGGGCATCCTAGAGTGTAAGCCCCAGGCCCCCTACCCGAACTATGGGGACTTTAATCCATGTCAAGGCATGGTACATAAGAAGCCTCCACGTGGTTCAAGCCCCACCACCTTGGGCCGCCTCTGAGTGTAATAACCAATCTATCTTGAAATACATGGACTTTGATCCATGTCAAGGAATGGTATGTAAGAAGCCTCCATGAGGTTGAAGCCTCTATGGTACGTCGGTTCCCCAACACCTTGGGAATCCTAGAGTTTAAACCTCATGCCACCATCTAAACTACGTGGTATTTGATCCTTGACAAGGCAGGGTATGTAGGAAGCCTCCAACATGTTCAATCCCAATTCCCTTTAGACCCCAAGTCCATCTTCACATCGGTTCGCCGAAACACCCCTACCCAAAATATAGGGACATTTATCCATGTCAAGGCATGGTATGTAGGAAACCTCCATGAGGTTCAAGCCCACCACCCATTGGTCGTTCTGATGCCTCTTCACGCCGGTTCTCCCTTGTCCCTCATGATGTTAAACTGTATTCACCATCCGAACTATGTGGTCTTTTATCCATGTCATTTCATGGTACATAGGAAGCCTCCCGGAGGTTCATGTCCACCACCTGGTCGTTTTGACCTCCTTAACATCAGTTCAACCCCATCAAGCGGTAATCCATTGACATCCTTATCCATCGGTAATCCATTGCAACCTCATTCAATGGTAAGTCGTTGCAGCCTCCTTCGACAGTAAGTCATCGTTAGATGAACTACACGGACTTTGATTCCCTGCCACAGGGATACATAGGATTTCTCCTCGAGGATCAAGACCAACACTACCATCATCTTCATGATGGTCTCATCCAATTCACCATCCCCATCAATCGCTCCATCATCCATCCTGATCCTTACCCGCACCGCCACATTCCGGTGGGATCATTCCATTCCATTCCTCATTCCGTCTAATAGCATTCGGGAGGCCACCAACATAGTGACCCCAATATTGGTGTTCCCTCCCGGTAGTTCTTCTATCTGATCCACTCTGGTCAGTGTTCTGATCAGCCCGATCCGTCTCCACGGGATATCAAACTAGCGGTATACCCTATCATAAACATGGGAATATGAGGAAAACCTCAGATAGAATCCCATGGAATATGATTCCCTGAATTTGATGTGGAATTCCTCGGGCATCCGCGTCCTTGATAATCCCTATAATAAGGGACAGAAGACAAACACACCAATTCCCCAGCATCCAGACATGGCAGTGATGCCCCAATGTAACTACTCCCCGAACTGAAGGTTGCTGACCGAACCGGACCCCTTGCAATGTGCTGACAGAAGCAGCGTAATTAACTGGTGTCTGTGGAGATATTTCACCAAGAAGAGTTTAACGAACAATGTATTAAATCTATGAGGAAAATCCGGACTAGGTAACAAGTTTTGAGGAGGAATCCACGGAAGGAAGAACCGACATCCCATCATCCCATTTCAACCATGAAGAAAATATCCCAGAACAAGGAACAGATTCCTCCTGCCTTTAGAAAGAGGGAATGTGGGGTAACAAAGCCTTGCATGTCGTACTCAAGCAGACAGACGAGCGTACCCTGGAAAAATCATCGGAAATAGAAATGGTGAACCTGACGTGATGTTCTCTCCTAAAAATAGGGAATAGTAGCACTCAGGGTATCAATGGATTGACATGTCACTGAATCTAGCTATCCAGCATTGGGTCCCTCCATGAAAATAGCAGGCCTGCTGTGAAACTCACAAGAAGTTGGGGCAGTAGAACATTGGACAATCCATTCTGCGACGTTGTCATCGTGGATCCCTCTTACCGATCGTAGTAGACTGGATGGTGCTGGGGCATTGGTTGTCAATTTATTTTCTTTCGGCACTGATGATTTCATCTCTCTGCTTCTCAGTAATTAGGTTTCTGCCACAGGAACGTGGTCACCACCCACCCGCCTATGCAGGGGAAAGGGAAATGCCAGCACATCCGCTGTTTGTGGCTTCACCGCATCTGCATCGGTTTCTCTGTCCACGATCGTGGGGTGCCCACGCCCCATCTCCCCATTTGATTCCATCCAACGAAGGGTAATTAATTACCTCATACATCATTACGAGGAGGAGGGAATACTCCCAACCTGAGATATGGTCGGCCTGGACCTGGAGGCGTCTAGGCCCCGCTGTCAACGCTGCCCCCATGGGCCGCGCAGGGAGCTACCAGTCCCCACCCCAACATTCAATTGTTTCAAGAGCCTGTCCCCAGAGTTCTTTGATGAATACCTGTCTTACGCTTATGAGGTGGGTGATCTCTGGCCCATCCTAGTCAGAGTCTCAATCCACGGGCTCCCAGCAAGGACCCCCACCCGGCCGCATCAGCGCTGTCGTTCGGCCTTGCCAAAAGAGTAGGTAAGCTGTGCACCTGCACCACCAGCACCAGCTCATCGGAACCGATACCAATGTTGGGCATGAGCTGAGGACACCCACCAAGTGGTGTCAATGTCGATGACTACCGTGGCCCGATCCACCACCAAGTAATATCATCCAATCCTTGCACACACTAAGCAGGGGTGCTTATACGCCCAACTGGGATCGAGGCCCCAACCGCCCCACAGGCAGACTGGGTTGACTCTCCTGGTCACAGGCATAAGCAGGGTTCACCGTGAACCAACCCGCAGTGATGCCACCCCATACAGAGGTCCTCCCCATACCAAAACCACATAGAGTGTGGGCCTTCCCTGCTCCAAGGCTCATCATAGTGGTCTGCTCCGTGCTACCCTCGATCCGAAGGATGGTCCGCCCCATGGCGGTGATGCTTGGCACAGAAGCATCTTCTGTGCCCATCACACTGGGTATGGAGTCCTCCCTCCTGACCCTGACCATCGATGTGGATATTTTACCCATATGGTCCCTCTCCAACAATAGGATCCTCCCTACGTCCTCTCCGCATCTAGCGAAGGTCCACCTCATCCCAGCAACCAGAGGGGTGAAGGACAGCCTCTCTCCACTCGCACCAAGCATGGAGGACCTTCCCATACTCCCACTGGTTCCATCGGAGGTTTTTTTCCTTATTTGGTACTGGTCATGGAGGTCCTCCCCATGTCCCCTTCAACATTTGTCTCGCTGCTCCTCGCACCCCGACTTTCTCGGGTGGAAAACCACTCTGCCCTAGCACCAGTGCGGCCAAAGGACCACATGTTAGAAATCAACCATGTCTTGAGGAGCCACCTAGGGGCAGGAAGGAGGGATGTTTCCACCACAAGAAGAATCCTGAGAAGGCCCGGATGAAGATCAAACCAGTCCGTTTCTCAAACTCTGAAGTGGAGTACGACTCAGCTCGGGAACCCTTCCCTTGCTCACCCGAGTCAAGGGTCGGGGAAGAGACGCGATACATCAATTTGGTGCTCCTAGAATGTGATTTTCATAAGAATACCTCCTCCCTACATAGGTTTATCCAGGAGGATGATAATCTATCGACCCCATAGGTTATGATCATGTAGTCACCACCATCTTCGCTGGAAGTTCTTTCTACCTCCAAAAGATATCACATACATCTATTCTAGGGGCCAATGGAAGGTGAGCAGCAGCGCGACCCACAAGCAGTAGCCCTGGAACCTGAGCCAGGAACAGAATCCGTCAACCCCTCCTATCATGACATAGCGGCTAGGTCGCTACACTCCTTGGAGGAAAGACCAAGAATCGGTGGCCAGTCAGCCCGTTTTCTGTATTCTCAAATGGCCAACATACCATCATAGTTGTCTGCCTCAGTACTGCTACCAGTTCCTCAGCCACCCCGAGTTAGAGAGTGGGGAGATCAAGGGTCAGAAACTAAATTTCAGTCAAGTACCTTCTAGAGAATCTTTGCAGTGGACCACATCTCCGAGAAGTTCTGGCCCGTGGTAGTGCAGGATTTCTACATACCTGAGTCCCTCACCCCAGAGGCGGTTCAGTGTTTCCTCTACACCCTCTGAGCGACAGATTTCAGTATCTTCCATCAAAACTTGGTTTATCCAAGGAGGCAAACGCATTTCTAAGACAGCAGTGAGCAGTGCCTCCTAGTCGATCTAGTCGTGCCCCCTGTGGCCCAGTGTCATGAGTTACTAGGTCACCGGGAGGCCATTCAGGTGCAATGCATTCAGTGTATCAAGGTACTATACAAAATTATCGAGGAGGATACACATACGTGCAAATCCATGGCTGGGGGTAGTAAGCTTCCCTCCTCTACAACCCTATCTGGAAGAAGCCCGACTCGCTATGCGATATTGAGGACATGCCCCCAAGAAGTGTCATGGGAAACATGGCCGACGTAGTAGACAAAGAGGACGAGATGGAGTTTCTCGATGGATACTTATCCATTAAGGGTGTTCCACCACTGTTGGACCCATCAGGGAGGATTACTCGTCACTAGAGGAACCTACTTCGTCTCCCTACGCCCACTGAGTTGTTGGTACTCGGTAGGAATGCTGGTAAGGGAAAAGAGCACATTGGAGCTGTCAAGCACTCCGACCCATCCACCTCACTGTAGAAGACAGAGGAGGACCCTAAGAATTCCATGTTGCATCAAAAACTTGCTGAGTAGACAATGTTAGTCGACAAACTCCAGGATGAATGAGTTGTAGAGCGATGAACTGACTACGGTGATCCTAGGTTGGGGCAGCAGGGGCAAGAACAACCCCCCCTGTTGAGATGCCTCTAGGAAACCCTGATCATATCGCTCATATGGAATGGTCTAAAGCCGTATATCATGGAAAGAGGTCGCGGTATGTCTCACAAAACCCTCCCGAATAGCGTGGAAATCCGAGGAATTCGGCCTGGGATCCCCCAGCTGCCCCGCAGGCCGCTCCACCAATCACTCCATGAGCCGCTGAACCTATCTACTATGTCGAAAATCACAAAAATGAACTCATGATTAGGGGTCTCCGTCAAGACAGGGACCCCCCGTCTGGATGATCCTATGGCGTAACTCATCGCCCGCCTTGATGCATTGGAAACTCGACAGGTGGAAATCTCACCAGATAGCAAGCCATATCCAGAATGGGTGGATGATATGCCGACACCTCTGGGTTTTGGAAACCCCACCTTCTCCCCCTTTAATAGGTACGGGGACCCTCCACAGCATCTGGACCACATAAACTCAAGGTGTGGGCCCATGTTGGGCACTCCAGCGTAGTAGGAGGCCCCCAAGCTCCGCTGTTTTATTCAGACACTGGAGGGGCTAGCATTTGCCTAGTACATCCTACTCCCCATTGGATCTGTGACCAGATGGGAGGACATTCGCAGGTAGTTCCTCTACCAGTTCAACTCTACCACCTGAAAGACCAGAATCACAGACCTCTTCAAATGCAAGAAAAGGCTTGATGAGCGAGTCACATACTTTATCGCCTAGTGGAAGGGGCTCACATACTCCCTTGACATGCCACTGACTCAGAAGCAATTATTAATGATGTGCATGGGGAATGTCAAGATGGAACTGGTCCCCTCCCTGATAACTCAGAACTATCCTCGAGGGTTTCGATACTTTTCATATAAGGCCCAGAACCTCGAAGAAGCCCTGCAACAGGCTAGCCTGGCCCATCCACTGGCCCCTATAATCCCAGTTAGGAGAGATGCCAGATCCGAGCCCGCCGCGGTGGCCCAAAAAGATACCCCCAAGCAACTAGAATTGCTACTAGTAGCACATGCCTCATAGCCTAGTAGAGTCCCTCCCCCTCAGTCATAACCTCCGACTCTGTAGCATCTTTAGAATCGGCAAGCACCCCCGCGTAATGCACCACCACCGCCCAGGTGGGACAATCAGGGTCCGCCTCCTCGACAGGCCCCTTCATCTCCCCATCAGTTTCAAGATCTAAGGTATCCCTATATGGAATGAGGACACCAGACATAATCATTAAGTGAGAATAAAGTCCCTAGTTACTTCTGTAGTGCCTTAGACTAGGGATTGTATGCTTACATGAGTGCGGAAGGCCGGAAGAGGCGAATCTCACTGATCGCCCCAACTACTGCCCCTATCATCGGATTTTGGGGCACACCCACAAGAAGTGATATGTGTTTAAGGACTGGCTCAAATACCAGGTCAATAATATTATAGTCAGGCTAGGCCCGGGCCCGGCACAAGTAGCGGGTGTCTGTGTAAGGTCAAACAACAGTAACGACAGAGAAGGTGAGTGGCAGCAGGTCCCCAGCCACGGATCCCAGAAGTACGATGACTAGATGGCTCGTAAAATGGTTGTCTGTGCCCATGGAATCATTTGGGCATGCCTAAATCATCCAGATCCTTCATAAGCTGCGACCAACAACTCTGCATCATCATCTCAACCAGCCTCTTCCCAGAAGAGCAAGCATCGACAGCGCAAGAAGAAGTAACATGACCTTCCAATTCTGTCATCGTCCCACACTCTTGGTGAATTCATGCCCCCTGAGATGGGGATTCCTCCCAGAATCTGCCCACTAGTGGATGATTCATCAAGTGATAGTCAAGGGTACGCATCGGTTAATACCGTCAAGTTGGTAAACCCCTATATGACTCCCGACAAGGGGGAATGCCAGGCGAACCTCCCCAACGTCCACAGCTGACACCAACATTGGTGAAGCCGCGGCTATATGGGTCATCAAGGTGCATTATTCAGCACCTTCAGCCATGTCTTGCATTCCACAGAGACCAGAAAATAGGCCCAGTGCAGAGCTCATCACTCGCAGCCTCTTCATCCATTGTCGTCAGGACTACCACCACCACCGTTTGTGCTACTGGATTTGACAGAGCCACTTCGGCCATGCCGCGACCATCTTCACCCCACTACAGGCTGATATCATTGATCTGGACATCATCCGACAGAGACTCTTCATGCTTCGATTAGTGGGCAGCGAGATATGCCCACCACCAGCCAGTTGTCGGTCCAGTCGGCAGGGCCCACCATGCTTCCAATGGCAGAGGTACCTCCTGTAAGAATAAGTTCATGCCTGGAATAGAAGTACGATGTCCTAAAGAACCTTTCCGGAATCCCAGAAAGGCTTTCCATCCTTGAATCCCTTTGCTTTTCATCAGATATGTGTGAGGCCCTCGATGAGGCTTTAAGGAGCCCCCTCCTATTTGAGATAGAGGTAGCAGCTATAGAATCCTTTCATGCTGAATCAGTTGAGAATACCGAATGTCAGGACATCATCTCATTCTCAAGAGAAGATGAAGGCTGCCCCATACAGGGGCACATCCACCTACAGTATTATCACTGTCCAATTTAACGGCGTGGAGGTTCGCCGATATCTCGTTGACACTGGATCCGAGATCAACCTTATCCTGACGCGGATGCTGGGGAAGCTGGTGTTATTCAAGGATGACCTGACTCCCTCTGATTTAAGGATCCAGGGATATGACAGGAAAAAGTAGACCTCGGTTGGAATGATCCATTTGATGACCCAGTTCGGTGGCCTAGTTACTGAATTTATGGTCTTCTCCCAGGACACCACGTACAATGCATTGATTGGATGACCATGGCTCCATCTACATGCGGCGGTCCCCTCATCATATCACCAGTTCCTCAAGTACTCCCTGAATGGTCGAGTAGGTGTACTCCAAGGTGATTCACCACATTTCGCCTCTTTTGAAGCATGTCATCTAGACGGTGACTATTACAAGAGAAAGGATAAGTATATTCTGACATGTGAGGTTTAGCCTGCCCCGGTCACAAGTGACCCCTGGGATGGTCTGGATGACAGCTACATCTTCCCAATCCATCGATTAGAGTCCACGACCCCCCGACATGGGGCAATGCTTGTCTGTCTCGGGTACAAGACGAAGACATATTCCAAAGTCCAAGAGATGGTAAAAAATCATCTCGTGCTCCTACACAAGCCAGGGTCAGGTGATCCCGGAACATCCTACCCCCTTACAACATTAGGATGTCTGCCCCATTGCAACGACAGTGCGTCATTCATGTCTGTTTTGTCAGGATGGGATTAACTGGATTAAGCTGACGCACCACTATTTCTTTGATGTCATCATGTGTGGCATCTTGGGCCAAATACCAGATGGGATTGGATCGGTTGCCTTCATCACTATGGTCTCAGCGGTGCATGAATATCTTGATATGTTTTCCACTACTGTCCAGGCTAGGAGCGGCCTCCAGTCAGGTTCTTCCAACCTAGGGGAAGCCTCACCTACTGAGAATCTCCCCTCTGCAAGTGAATAAGAGGATCTAGAGGATGCTACCCCTGCCTTTGAGGAAGGAGTCTCTGCCACAGTCGATGAACAGGTATAGGTGAACCTCCGTAGCGAGGAAGATATGAGACCCACATTGATCAGTGCTACCATGTCCCTCCGGGACCAACAGCGGTACATGGACATCCTTAAACAACACTGTGAAGTGTTTTCCTGGAGTTATGATGAGATGCCTAGACTCGATCCTCAGGTAGCCGCCACCGCCTCAGTCTCCCGACAAACCATAGCGTGTTCAAGCAACCTCCCAGAAAGATGCTCCCTTCTCACATTGCCATTGTCGAGGCCGAAGTTGACAAGCTCATCAGGGCCAACTTTGTGAAGGCGGTCTAGTTCCCCATGTGGCTAGCCAACATTATGCCAGTCATGAAGAAGAACAGGAAGATCAGAGTCTGTATCGACTTCCGAGATCTCAACTGTCACTGTCCATAGGATGATTTTCCCCATCCGGTGACATAATTGGTGATCGATGCTACAGCCGGGTTCCAAGACCTCTCTTTCATGGATGGTTACTCTGGATATAATCTGATCCGGATGGACCTCAAGGATGAAGAGTCCACCACTTTCAGGGTTCCCCAAGGTACCTTTTGTTACCAGGTTATGCCCTTCGGCCTGAAGAATGCAGGTTCTACCTATCAGCAGGCCATGCACCGCATATTCAATCTATTCCTCGGGACATTGGTGGAATGCTATGTGGATGATCTGGTGGTCAAGCCTCACAAACACTAGGACCATCTCAATGACCTTGAGAAAGTTTTTGGCTACCTCCACTCTCACCACTTGAAAATGAACCCTTTGATGTGTGCCTCCGGGGTCACTTCTAGGAATTTTTTTGGCTTTGTTGTCAGGTACCGAGGCATCGAGATTGACCTGGAGAAGATCAGCGCCATTATCCAGATTACTCCCCCGATAAATATTCGGGAGATTTGAGGTTTCTAAGGACACTTAGCCTAAATACGCTGATTCATTGCAAATCTTTATGGAAAGTGTAATCCCTTTCCCCATCTCATGAATAAAGGCTCTGCCTACGAATGTGATGAATAGTTCCAGACCGCGTTCAAGGAAATCAAGCAGTATCTGCTCCAACCTCCATTCTTGATTCCACCCATCTCTATGAAGCCACTAATCATGTACGTTACTACCCTAAAATGATAATTCGATGCCCTTCTCACCTAGAAAAACAACAAGGGGAAAGAGAATAGTCTCTACTCCCTCAGTCGCATGCTTCTTGATACAGAGACCAACTACCCCCCATCAAGAAGAGCTGCCTTGCGCTCGTATTTTATGTATAGAAGTTGTGACATTACTAGGAGAACCATCAAGTACAGCTGGTCTCTTAGGTAGACAAACTAAAGTACATTCTGAATCGCCCCATGATGACCGGTCGTCTAACACTCTGACTGGTAATCCTACAGCAGTTCGACATCATGTTTTTCCCTCAGAAGGCCATCAAGGGACGGGTATTGAAGGAATTCCTAGATTCCCATCCAACCTACCCAGACTAATCCCTAGACATGGATTTTCTCGATGAGGAAATCCTCTTGGTAGATCATATTGTCCCATGTTGGCAGATGCACTTCGGCGGTGCCTCCCGGAGCCCCTACAATAGAAGGCTCAATGGTCCTCGACTAAACAAAATGGGCATGGGTATAGTCTTCATTACTCTAGTGAAATTCATTCCTCCATAATCATTCCTTTTGTCAGAAGGCTTCACCAACAATGAGGCAGAGTATCAGGCTCTTATCACTGGCCTCAAGCTGGCCCTCAAGATCGACGTCTCATCATCAAGAAGATCAATGGTGACTATGTTGTCAGAAAGCTCGAGCTCGTACAATTGATCGAGCATAACCTCTAGCTAATGGCCTAGTTCCCTTTCTGATCGGAGGTTACCCATGTCCCATGGTCGCAGAATGGTTGAGCGGACGCTTTGTCCAGCTTAGCTGCATCACTTGCAGAGCCCGAGCAGGATGATCTAATTATACATGTGGAACACTGGAGATTCATTGCCCCTGTCACACTAGAGGATGATGACAGTCTACGAGTAAGAAATCTTACAGCCAGATCCTTTATGTCGGGGACCGCTAGGCTCTTCAGATGTAGTGGTTGAAGCGACTCCTGACTAGAGATCCCCTTTTGTCGACTATCTCCAAAATGGTTGCCTCTCGGATGATCGGGCCGAGCATGAGAGAATTCAACGCAAAGTGTTTCAGTTAACCCTCTAGAGTGGTCCTAGTCTTGAGAAGATCCTCATAAGTGTGTGTTATATGGTGTTATTCTCCATTTCATCCAAGGAGTCAAGATTTCTCAGGTTGTGCAGGAGGTTCAAGTTGGTGCCTGTGTTGCCCCTCAGGCTGAGCCAATGCTGTCCCATCAAATCCAGATACTGGGGTACTTCTAGCCCTCTATGATCCAAAATTGTATCGATTTTTCCAAGAGATGTCATGCATGCCAAGTTAATTCTAACTTCATTCATCAGATGTCATAACCTCTCTACTCCACCAAGTACTCTTGGCAATTTGTAGTGTGGGGACTCGATGTCGTGGGGCCAAACCCATCTGCGACAGCTCACCAGTGTAGGTTCATCCTGAACAACATAGATTTATTTTCTAAGTGGGCAGATACAGTTTCTCTCAAGGAGTTCAAGGCTCGTTCCATCATTGACTTCCTGAACTCCAACATCATCTACCGGTTTGGAGTCCCTCACGCCTTCCTCACCGAAAATGACACCAACATCTGAGCTGGTGAGCTGAAGAAATTTTACTCTAAGTACAATATCTGTTCAAACCATACCTCCCCCTATCACGCACATGCAAATGGATAGATCGAGTCATTTATATAACCCTCTCTAACATTTTGCAGAAAATGGTTTTCCAGAACAAGAAGAGTTGGTCGGACAAGCCCCCCAACGCCCTCTGGGCCTATCAGATGGCGACTCATAACTCCACCTAGGAGACCCCATATTCCCTGGTGTATGGAGATATGGCTATCCTTCCAATCATGATCAAGCTACATTCATTACCCACCGCGGTTTATGAACAGAAAGTGCAAGATAAGGTGGTCGGAATCCATCTAGCTGAATTGGAAGAACGTAATGAAAATAGGCTTTGTGCCCTGCACAATCTGGAAAGGAATAAGAATAAGATGGCTAGAGCCTTCAATAAGAAGGTTCACCTCCACTATTTTCTACAAGGCGACCTGTTATTGGACCTCCGAGCGCCAATGATATCTGGTAGGAAACCATCCAAGTTGGAGTGCAAATGATAAGGACGTTACATACTCTACAGGGTTTACCCCAATAGAGCATAATCCTTGGTGACCATGGATGGTGAGAATATAACTCCTCCCTCCAATTCCATGTACCTGAAACAATACTTTTTATGAGTCCAATGGTCCTGAACGACCATAAAGTGGATGGTCCTGCATGACCATAAACTACATGTTGGTCCTGCATGGCCTTAAACTGTCCAGTACTACACGACTTTAAATTGTGCAACGTCCAGCATGATGTTAAACTGCGTTTTGAGAACTACGTATGGCTTGATTCCAATCCTCATGGGATACGTAGGAATGCCCACACATTTCATCTATTGGGCCAGGCCAAATGCTAGAATCCTCCCCCTGGGTCAAGAAGTATGGCAATGGTGCAAAATTTTTCCCCAATTGACATCGATCTATCCTTGATCTGGCTGTACGTCCTTCTCCCTAGAGACATTATCCTCTTTTGAAGATTGGTACAACTATGCTTCACCAACTCCTTTGATTGGGACCCCATCACCTTCCCCGTCTGGAAGGGCCCATAAATGGTATGCCTAAGGTCTCTCTTACCACTTTGGGCCAACACCCTCAAGGATGTTGAGCAACAAGATGACACAAGTCTCATGTTTCTAATATGGTCAGTGATCGATGCTCATTTTTTATCCCATTTTAGGTCACTATTGGGAAGATGTGTTTTGAACATGGTAAATAGTTTTTCTAGATCATTAGGACAACCCCAAGATTTCTGAAACATCGAGTTTAGTGGTTAATTCTGCCTTGTTGTATCTCAATGTGATGAACTCCCTTCGGGCAATGCCAGCTATCAGGCCTCGGTTTATGGGGAGAGCCGAGATTGGCTTCTTATTTCCTACACAGAGCACCAATCACAAGGGATTAGAAGCTTTAATGAGGTATCAACCATACAAGAGGTCATATGTCCTTCCCATCTACAGCCCAACCTCAGGCCCCTAGGCCTTTTCAGGCCCTGGAACTGGGTTCTCTCTTCTGGGATTGTACGATGTGGTATGAGATTATGTCTTCATTCATGTTGGGTTTCTCACCATGTCGTACACATCCACAGATGAGACACCTTATCCTCCACCTCATCCTCACTACAAGATGTTAAACTATAAACTAGTCGGGCCTTCCTTACTGAGGCCCAGCCTCAGGACCCTTGGCCTTCTTGGGCCCTCGACCCTCGTCCTCACTGCAATACATTAAACTAAAAACTGGTCGGTCCTTCCTGACCGAGGACCAGCCTCAGGACCCTTGGCCTTCTCGGGCCCCCAACCCTCATCATCACTACAATAAGTTAAACTAAATACTGGTCAGGCCTTCCCAACCGAGGCCCAGCCTCAGGCCCCTTGGCCTTCTTGGGCCCCGACCCAAGTTCTTACCTGGAGTGTATGGTGTGGTGTGGGATTATGTCCTCATTCATGTCGGGTTACTCACTCTACCGTACACCACCCCCACCCCCCCCCCCCCCCGTTGGGGTATCTTACCATCGGGTGTCTTTAAATAAATACGTGTGGCTTGATTCCTATCCTTATGGGATACGTTGGACCACCCTAATTTCTAGACTTTGGGTCCAACCCCATCTCCTAGAAATCTCCATTTCACCTTGGCCCCTTGTCCTACCCCTTCCCCGAGGAGGGGAGTATATGGCATGGCATGAGATTATGTCCTCATTTATGTTAGGCTTGTAAAGAACACACCATGTACCTCTCCCTCCTAAGCACCCTTGTCCACTCTCTTTGGCAGTTCATCAATGTGCCTAAGGGCACTCTTGTTTAGTACATGGAATGTCAGACTCTTCTCAGACATGTTTCCAACCGCTTTTCTGACTTTTTGTTCCACATAATTAGGGATTACTTCACCTTTCACACCTAGAATGGCCGCTAAATAGTACAGATAATAGGCATAAGGGCCCTTCTACCATTACGGGACAACGTCCTCAAGGGTCGCAGACAACAAACCGATACATATCCTGTGTTTTGAATATGGTCAGCGGTCGATGCTCATTTGTTGTTACAATTTAAAGATAACAAGATATGGATACTACATTTTGAACACGGTCAACAACTATCCTCCATCACCACACCAACCCCATTAAGCCCAAAATTTCAATTACATGACTCACATCCTTCTCCACCTCAACATGTCCAAGTAGAACATCGCAACTCTTGGTACTATTCCTCAATGCACGTCTTCATGTTAGGAGGAACAAATCCATGATAGGAGCATCATTCAGTGCTCTGCACCAATTCCCCTTTGGTATGCGTTCTAGGTATTGTAATAGACATCTTCATCCCTTTCTTCCCACACCGATTTTATCTCACGTGGGCTTAGGGATCAGGTCGTGGTCTGCACTCACTTGGAGGGTTTTCGCTCCTCCATGATCCGAGCTCTAAGACCATAAACTAAGATCTCATATATAACTAACTGTGGATTTATTCCCATCCTTATGGGATATGTATGACCACCAGGATGTATCGTTTCCATGTCCAACACATTTGATAGCTAGTTTCTTCTTCCCTTTTCCCTCATACCTCTATGTAGGCCCCTTGGCCTCCGGATCCTTTCCTGGAATTGCATATACTGTAGTGTAGGATTATGTACTCATTCATGTCGGGTATGATATAACACATCCTGTTCATTCCTTCATGTCCAAGCCAAATGAATTTAATCTATGTCACCTATTCCTATCACATGACCCTAAACTGTGACATTATCGTCCTGGCCGCACGACGAAAAACGGCACTGCATCGTGATGTTCTCACTCAAGGGGACACTGTGTTTGGTATTGGTCATATTCCATACCATTTTTCAATTCCTGATATGGCTTGATTCTTGTGGTGGTGCCCGGACCTGTGACCCTAGGACTGTCACTTCACAAAAAAACACTCACCTTAAAGGACAAACATGATTTATCAAATATCAGTTATTTTTGTGTGAGGGCCACGCCCTTACGCCCATTTTTTCTCTAACACCGGTACCTCACCATGCCACCTCATGAACTATATACATATTAATCCCTATCCTCATGGGGTACGTAGGAATGCTTATTCACTTTTCCTTGGGCCCATCTTAACTCTTGTTTTCGGTCCCTTGACCTAAAACCTTCCCTGGGAACACGTGGTGGTCGGAGCCCTAGGTTCCCACTCACGTCAGGTTTTTGTAATTACAACAAGATGTGTCTCCCACGTTTCCTACCATCCATGGTCTGAGTTCTATGACCCTAAAATATGATCTCCCTATTGGAAGGGACTTGACTCCCTCTATATAATACAACTCTTTGTCATATTTAGAAGCATTTGACAAAGATCCCAATGTGTGGAATTCTCATGGGGACATTACCATAATTCCATGACCAAGCTTCATGAGCTTACTATTCGGATCCTCGTCCACTTCCACATCCAAAAGGACCCCCTAGATGGCATGGATGCTAGGCCTAAGGGCTCTCCTACCATTTCGGACAAATGTCCCTAAGGATCACGGATGACATTTGCGACAGGTCTCGTTTTTCGAACATGGTCAATGGTCGACCCTCATTTTTCTATCCTGATTCGTGGCTAATGCGATGTGGATGCTACATTCCCACCACGGTCAACAGTTATCCTCCATCGTCACACCGCCATCATTGTAGTCCAGATTTCCAGCGTCATGATTCCCACATTTCCACTTCCTCATGTTCAAGTGGAATTCCAACATACTCTTCTTTACTTATTCGTGCCTCTAGGTGCACTACATGGAAGAGTTAGCATCATTGGGATGGCATTCACCAAGCGTCCCTTCTCCCTAACATGTTTTTTCATGTGTCGGGAATGTCCCACATTACATCTTGTTTCCCACATCGAGCATGACTCACATGGTCTAAGAAGTTTTGGTGGGTTATGAACTAGCGCAACCAAGCTTTTCATCATCCCGCATGACATTAAACTATGCTTCTAGATCTACGTACAGTGTGATTACCATATTCATGGGATACGTAGGGACACCCAGGCATCTCACCTCAGTTCCAGTCCTTGGAATCCAAAATCTTGTACCTCCCCATTTCCAGCCCCCTGGCCTGACCCCTCGGGGGGAACCATGGCACAACAATTTTTCCCTGAATAAGTTCGGGATGCCCCACGATGACATTGGGAAGTGACAGCCCCCCCCTCACCAGAGAGGCCCTATCTGAATGAAAGAATGACCCATGATCAAACTGATGTGTCCATCCAATGTGCTTCCACCCTGGTGGCGTAATTTCAATAGTGTTGGATTTTGTTCGAATAAACCCTTACTCCCTATTCCACGCTTTGTGTACCCCATATTCGGACCATCGTCCTCTTTAAAGTCTATAGAAACCCCCTAAAAGTATGAATGCTCACCCTATGGCCCGCCTATTGTCCTGGTCCAACATTTTGAAAGACAAACAAATGCCATTTTGAGTCAGGCCCCATGTTTCTAACATGGTCAGCGGTCGGCCATCATTTTCTATCCCCACTCCATGCTAATACAATAAGAATACTATGTTTCGAATGTGGTCAATATTTATTCTTTAATGTCACCCCACCCTTACAATGTTCTGAATCCTAGGTATCGTGATTCACAGCTCCCATCCCCATCTATTCAGATCGATTTCAGTGCCCCTAGAATTACCTCATTCATGCACAAGAGCACACTAGGAAAATGGTAATTCGGCTGTTTTGAGAGCTTCATTATCCAATCAGGTCTCTCCTACTTCCTCCTAGAAATCCGGACCAGTTGTCCATACCCTGGATTCCCAATGCTTGGTTTGCGCTCCTACGTTTGGATATAGTGATAAGGTGGTCACCCCTTGTTTCTCACATCGTGACTGACCCACCTGAGCTTAGGGATTGATTACTAGACGCTCTGTGAACATCACAAGGACGAATTAAACCAATTTAAACAATAGAAATCATGCATGATATGGTATTCAAACAATCAAATCATGAAAGTACATTCAATGGTTTGTAATCATTACTGTACCTGGGGGTCGAATCCCCCCATGGATGGATTCACCTCCTCAAAGGAACATTGTAGCTCCGCCACCCTCCTGTTGGTGGCATCCAGAAGTTGCTTCCAATTGTTTACCTCCCACTCCTCCCTGATAGCGATAGGGCGTAGTTCCCCGGCCACGACCCGAGCCCGCTCCACACCAGTATAGATAATGGACATCTTTTCCCTGGCTCACTTCATTCCCTCTTCGGCCTCCTCCAACTAGGATTTCAACCATGAGATGAGCTCTGATTGCGCCTCGAGATAAGAAGAATGATCATCTGCTCGGGCCTACAACCGTTCAAACACGTTTTCGATCTCCTAGAGCCTCTTGATGTTCACCGCCTGCTCCTCTTCCAGCCAACATTATGGCCGCAGTCATACTCTTGAGTATTTTCTACTATAAGATCTTGAATGACCATGTGAGGGAACTGGGCATCCACTCCCCTAGCACACATCTCGCATAGCCGCAAGCGAAGTCTACCCATCTCGTCAAACCATAAAGCATGGGGGTGTTATTCAAGATGCACGTAATCAGCTTCCACGGTCGGTGGTAGACTATTTTTCTATCCTCCTTGTAAGAGGCCGTCTCGTTCCAGTCGGCATGATTGGTAGGCTCATATGCCGGGAATGCCCCCAAAAACTCCTCAGTCGATTCCACATCTGGTGTTGGATCAGGCGTGGTGGGGCCTGAACTATCTGGTTGATCCTCATCCATGGATCCCACCTCGATAATCTCAGGTTTGGTCCCACTGGCTCCCCTACTAGCGATCGGGAGTGCTGCAGTCCATTCAAGCCAGATGTCCATCTCCACGATCATAGGCATTCCTCTGGGAAAGGCGCTACCATAAGTTCCTAACGACTTCACAGCAGCAGCCCATGCCAATTGAAGGACTGTACACACTAGAAAAGGGGAACGTGAATGTTAGTAATCGTGGTCAGGGGATTGCAGTCGTAAATTTGGTAGAGGATAATTACAAAGGTCAAATCCCTGGTCTTGCTCTTGGGCTGATGTCGTCGGAACCCCGAGACGTATCCCCCCGTATATGGTTGGCATGTATGGAGACTCCATGGGAGCTGCCTCAAGTTCCCTAGCCCCTCCAGACAGAGAAGTTGATGCAGTCATAGGTGCATATCCCAAAGTTCCTACGTCGGCACCCACTGAGGGGTAGGAACAAGGTATATGTACAAGGTCCTCCTATATAGTGCAGATGCTGATAAGGAATCTAGAGTAACCTAAGGGCATACTCTGAAGAAGGAACTTGGGATTTTACCTCGAGGGCCTCCTTGAAATCATCATGATTTGAGGACTGATTGCCGAGTTCACCCTCCTTTAGTGGACTCTCTCTACCGGCCTCGTCTCCCTTGGAGAACTCATCTAATTATTCCGACAAAGGGAAGCACTCCCTTAGGTAAACAGATGACAGTTTCGGCGGGACTGTATGACACAGCAGCACCCTGACTCGGTTTGTCATCAGGTACAAGGCACCCCATGAGTCGATATAGTCTTCCAGCTCAGCTATTTATTGCTCTGCCTCTTCCTAGGATACTGAAAAACCAGCTCGAATAGGGCCAATCCCCTGCAAGTCAATCCCTAGGCGGATAAGGTGATTCCATAACTCAGATGGGATGAGGAATTTCCGGTTGACTTCCCAGATGTCCCAGGACTATGGGAAGAAGGCATTCTTCAGTATATCGATATAGAGAAGCTATTTTCCCGGGTCCTTGAGTAGAAATCCCATGGAATCCCATCGGTGGCTTCCCCTCTGGATGACAATGTTCTCCTGGGACCACCGGCTCCGCTTTCGCTGTCAGATCTGCTACCACAGCTCCCCCTCAGCTGGTGTAGGCTTCACCATTACAGAAGACACACCACTGTAGGATTCCCTTGTCCCATTTTGGTCTCATCCCCAAGATCTGGGAAGCTCACCCTCACCAACCCGAACGGTTGGCCACTTCAGCATCTCCCCTGGATAGGCCGCCTCCCAACTCTGGGCATATTCTTTTACTAGCCCAAGGACGATGGTCGGCGAAGGTAGTAATTTCCGTATCTTCTCGTATTCTTGTGTGAAACTTAGCCACATATGCCTCATCACACACGATTGCTCCTTGTAGCGCCCACCCAGGTAGACCTGTGGGGTTAGCCGCTGTAGGCACCAGAATTTTCATTGCAAACCGGTGTGGGGTGTATGGATTTCAGACACGCTCGTGGTCCACCCTGGCCACCAAGACTCCACCTCGAAAGAATAGAAGATTGTCCTGATTCTCTTCTGTCCCCCAACTTTCATCAGTAAATTTCCCCATCGGCAATGGAAACAGGTGGAAATTGAATTCCTCCACCCTCCACACCCAGTTCAAAACCGATGGTGCAGTCAGCTTGTTCTGAAAGCTCCCCGTGACATTCAAGATTGAGGGACAGAAGTTTGACCCTGGAGGTGATATGGGGTTTAGATACTCATAGATCCCCCTAATCTGTGCCACCATCTACTCGTACGGGAGATGGAACGGCCCGCATTCCCTCTGTGGCCTTTTCCCCTTGCTGACGTCCCAAATCAGTTTGTACAACCTAGAAAGCATCGGGATACCTAAGTTGACATGCCCTCCTGTCACCAATATGGATTCCATGATGAATGTTCTTGGCCAGACTTCCATATTTGTGTCCCTCACCAGCATAATCTTACCACATATGAGAGCTACAATGAATGCTGGCATCCGGACTATTACCTTTTGTTCAGTGCTGACACTGAACCCCCAGGTCTTCCACTGGCTATTCTCCAACAGCTGCCAGTATGAGTTTTCCTTACTCTGGGCCCCCTTTGGTCAAGTTCGAGGCCTCACTGAGAACATCCTATTTTCCTGGAAATTTAGGAATATCATGAACCACCGCCTGAATTGGACATCCATCACGGCCTCCTTTCCCCCCCTTGGCATGAGCTCCATCAATGCCATCGCCAGACACGACATTGTCTCTGGATCCTCCCACGCAACTATAGCCAGGAGGAATTCGTCATACATCACCCCCAGTATCAGGACCCCCAAGATCTGATGCACATCCCATAGGCTGAGGTTGAACTCCCTGTGGTGTAGGTGGAAGGTATTCGTCCTCGGTGACCACCAGCTTAACAGCATTGGCATTAGCTATTTCGGATGGTAGATTTGTAACTGGGAAGCCCAAGCTGCCTCTTACAGGCCCACCCTTCTCAGCTCCACTCAGAAAACCTCGCGTGAGGCAACTACTGTAACACCCCAGGTAAATAAAGAATATGACATTTTTATATTTATTCCTTTTTTTGAATAAAATGTTAATATGAATTTAAAGGGAACGCTATGCTTGATGGCTTACCCAATACGCAACAATGAGTTCCTTTGAAATCTTACGTTGCACTCTAATAATAAAATAAAATTATTTTAAATGTTAGTTAACACGTAGCCGTTGTATTGGAGGGAATGAATATAAATAACTAAAAGATGATTATATATGTTTTTTAAATGTTTTTACATTTATCCAATAAAGGATAAAGGCTTAAAATACGAAAAGAATTCAATTTTAGGCATATATACACTAATTTTCACTAAAGGTCCACTTGTCAACTGTTGATGGAGAACCGTCATTAAATATAGTTTTGGTCACTCAAATACATTCTATTGGACCAAATAAAACTCTTCTTTAGAATCGGGACATCAAAATTCACTCTGTGTAAATTTTTTTTATTTTTCCGATAATGATCAATTTTTAATGAATAGTGAAAATGTTGAATTTTAATTCAAAACCTCTTTTTAATATAATTTATTTATATGATTAGATTATCGTTTTAATTGGTTTCAAAGTTAAATTAGAATATATTTTTACCATTTAATACAATAGTGTTCGTTGGAATTAATTTCATCCTGAAATTGGACTTAAACTAGTGTCAATCTTTTGATACTTATTGTTTCATAAAAACACGTTATTTCCTCTGACAGCGGGAATTAATTATTAAATTAATTAATGTAACTTATATGTTTTGAATTTTTTAAAATAGACATCATTTTTGAATTCGGAATATCAAATATAGCATAGGGTACATTTTTGGTAATTTTCTGAAAAACATCAGTTTTTGATGAATAGTGAAACTACTAAGTGGTAGTTAAAGAAACTGATTTTTCATTTAAATGAAACTTTACCACTTCTGTGATTTGACTTTCAGAAATCTGACATAAATGGTTTTAATTATGATGTAAAATGTTGTTCAATGGGATAAAAATAATTTTTTTGGTGAATAGTAACTTTTATGTTTATTAATCGCGATTAGAGGTAATTAGTGTAATTTAAGGTAAAAATAATGTTTTAATAATATGAAATGACCAAGAAACATGTCTTACCCTCATTGGATGTGTCATGGACCACCCAGAAAATCCATGGGTCAACTTGGGGACCCCATGGAGCCACTTTGGTAGGAAATGACATTAATACCTTTTTATTTAATGTTAAAATTAAAATGTCACAAACATGTATTGTTTTACTAAAACAATTTTTATATGGGGTTATACAAGTCAGATTTTTAACTTTAAATATTCATTGGAAAGATAAAAATATTTCCTACATCATAGTATTTGTTTTATAATGTTTATACATTAACTAAATAAAATTATTTATGACACCATGATGATGCAGCGATTACCTCATTATTTAACGATTTAAATAAAATGGAAAGATAATGTAAAATCTAAGACCTACACATGTCCAAAACCTATTGGATGAGTGTATTTAGAACCCTTATCTCCTTATCTTCGAAACACATCAATTTGGGACCTTTAAAATCCGAAACTCTTTCTAAAATAAATTAACATTTCCTTACTTTCCAAGAGTGCCCCTCCTCTCCTCTTATAAAAGGCCCCCACCTCTACCTCCTTACCCACACCACTCAAGCCTTTGGCTCGGACAAACACTACCCATTTCGTCTCTCCACATCCCTATATTACTCCTAGAAGCCTCACTTTAGGCAGAATTCTTCTCAAGGAAGCCTTTGATCTCAAATAAAAAAGAGGTACCCGATTTAACGGTAGTGTCTTCTCTTGTGTTCTTTTGTTTTATTTTTCTTCTCCAACCCCCTAAACTATTTTTATTATTTTATTTTGTAATAAATCCAGTATCCTAAATATACTAGGATGTTTTTATAAGAATAATTCGAGCTACACTTACACACACCTACATCTAATGGTTAAAGAACATACTGTTTCTGTGGATGGCGAATTTCTGCCTCACGAAACGATGATTGTTCAACACTCATATAACACCTTCAAAGGTGGACATTAAGATTTCACTATATTTATATATGATATATAATATGTTTATGTTTTACTTATGCTTCTTTATTTCTCTTCTGTGGAATACCTTTATGGTTTTCCATTATGGGTAAAACACAATAATTTCATTTTAGGAAGTGTGCACTTCCGCTCCCTCAAAGTGATTTGATTCGTTAACGCCATATGTGGGATGTATAAAGGATGGATTTAAAGTTATTATATATGATTTATGTTACATATAAATGATGAATATAATTCTATAATTAAAATATACATACCTCTCATTTGGTTTTAATTCCATAGAAATGAAAATAGCGTTCATGCGTACGTACGGCTTACCGTCTCCATGAACGGTGCATTTCATTTCTTACCTCTAAATGATTATGTAACATTATAAATACTTGTATATTCTGGATATATATGATATAAATGATATCCAAATCATGAATATCATTCTGGATATAATGAAACTTTGACCACACGAACAACATGTAATTGTAAGAAGTCCACATTTGACTTAAGAACCAAATATCGAAAAAACAAACATTATTAACTTGAATGACTACATAATGCTTACAACATGGAAATAAGTGATATAAAAGGAATAATGAACATGAAAACGGTTCTTAAGAAAGTTTAAATTATCTCAAGTTTATTATTCAGTACGTTAAAGAACGATCGAGTCAAGTCAGACCCATGGTAAGGGATCCTACCCCTCTCTTTCTTTTTAAGTACACTCTTTTATGTCATTCCTTTTCAGCTCGTCTTTCTTATGATTGGGATATTATCTTATATTACTCCTACTGTAATTTTTATGTTCATATGATGAGAGACCTTATTTTCTCTCACCAATCCATTTTGGAAGTTTTGAGTGGCACCGTTAGGCTACTGAATTTTCGTAAGGGATCCAACCTCTCTGTTTCTTTTTATGTACTCTCTTTTATGTCATTTCTTTTAAGCCAATATTTCCTATGTTTATGGATGTTCTTTTATATTCCTCATACTATAATTTTTATGTTCATATTATGGGAGACCCTATTTGATCTCATAAATCCTTTTTTGGAAGTTTTAAGTGGAGCCGTTAGGCTGCAGAGTTTTCGTAAAGGATTTTTCATCTCACTTTTATTCCTGTGACATTTAGGCTATGTTTGCCACTATTTCCTTTGAGTGGTGTATGTACTGCCCATTATTATAAACTTTTTCTAGTATAATTTCATTTATGGGTATTTACATCTTCATTATTTGACCCTTCTTCCATGGGGTGTACGTTTCGAAAGTTACCCAACTCGGTACGGGGACCTTTCACCCTCCTCATTTTAAAAGACTTCTTTTGTTATGTCTTTTAATTTACATATTATTATGTTGGGATATGTTCTTATATATCCTTATTTATGTAAAGTTTGTGTCCATGTGATGAGATACCATTCACCCTCTCATAAACCAATTTTCTGAATTTTGAGGTGACGTCATTAGGCTGTCGAATTTTTACAAGGGAACGTCTTAACCCAATTTCCATTTCTTTGGGTTCAACTTGTACTTCTGGAACATGTCATCCAATGAATATGTGTGAATTTCCTCTGATTGTTTCACACATAATATCCACTTATATTGGGTGTATTTATATTTCTCACAAAAAATTATGTGATAGATTTATCCTTAATTTATGGATACCATCTTTATAATGGATTTCATCTCAATTTACATTTCCATTGATACTTCATTGTTGTTATGCACCAATTCACTCTTATATGGGGTGTATACTGTCCTTTGACATATTATATCATGAATCCATTTATTCTCATGATATTATAAAGTTTGGATTAAAAGTTATTCCGCAATTATTTGTATTCAAGAGTCTCTCATTTTGTTAAAAACCCTTTAACAAAAATATCGTTTTAAATGATTTATTATTCTAAATCTTTATCTTTAATGTCCATGTTTTCAAAATGGTTTTCAGTATTTATTTATATGGAAATTAATGTTTTAAAATTATAATTCCAATAAAAGCTTCAAAGTGGTATGGGACACTTTGATTCAAAAATCACATTTAAATGATTTTTGAAAATGGATTGATTAATATCTTGGAATTACTTATTTTGATTGAAAATGAAATGTTGTTGTTGAAATGTTTATATTTTCAATATTTTGTGTGTAATGATGGTACTTGGACATTTTACGGGTGGTTACGTGATAAACCATATGACGGGTGGAGACGTGAATACCAGGACGGGTGGTTACGTTATAACCTGCAATGCATTGGGTATAGAAGTCGGCCGTATGACTATTCCATGAAGTATGTGTGGAAGTCGACCGTATGGTTATTCAATTTAAGTATGTTTATGTCCCAAGTTACCTTTATATGTTATGTGTTCATTATATGGGTTTTATGGTAATCTTTTGGTTACAAAAGGGTATGTAAGGATATTTTATTCAGTGAAGAGTTTTTACTACTTCCTAAAGGTGAAAGGTATTACTTTGATAAAGTATACATGGTTTACTTGTTGCTTTGAAAAACTAATAGTTTTCATTCTTTGTGTATCCCTTGCCGAGATTTTTATGCTCACCCCAAGTTTTTTTTAAATGTTTTTCATTGTACAAAATGTGGAATATGGTCAAGGATGGGATCAAGGGAAAGTCATACTATCTAATACATGGAACTAGACATGTTTCTTTTTAAGAGTTTTTATTTTATGGAAATTCAGTAGAAGTGGATACCTTGTAATATTTTGAGATGTAATATTTATGTCCCAAATCTCTAAATCTCTAAACCTGAAAAGATCCTTAATGTGAATTATTCATTTAATTCAATATTATGTAAGGTTTAAGGCCGGGGCCTTATAGTTGGTATCAGAGGTCGGTTTAGACAATTTTAGGGATTAGGAATTTTTGTTAGACACATGGTTAGTCCCTATATCTATTATTTCAGTTAAATCATTTTTTATAACTTTTTTTTAGGTCAAGTAAAGTCAGTTACGAATCGAAGCAGAAGGATCTCAAATGAAATTCCTATCTCTTCCTGATGACATGCTTGCAATAATTATTGCAAAGTCATATTCGGATGATTGTGAAACTTTTTCTAGCATACAACTCACTTGCAAGAAGTTGTTTGAGATATCAAACGCATCCACTATACCTCGTTATCATCATGGATCATGGGTTGTATTTAGACAAATACTATTTTCACAATATTCTCATATTTTCATGAAAGGAAAATATTATCAAGGTATATTAAAATATTTTACCTTATCACAAGAATTTGAAGCATATTATGAATTTAAAAATGGTGCTGAGGAAGGAGACCCTTGCGCAACCTACTTATATTTTCTTTTAAAATATAGTCTCTCAGCACATACTTATGGTATTTTAAAAGGACCAATAATAGAAAGTTTCAACTCAAATCCTGTCCGACTATTTTATAGAAATCTTGTTTTATCAGATGTTTTGGAATTACATGTCATACATGTTTATTTTCCAAAACTGGTTTTCTGTGAACACCCATATGACCCATGTTGTACAAGGTGTATTTGGCTAGAGGAAGCAAATGATTTTGAAGGATCTCTAAATCATTGTTTTAATTCATGGGACGTCTACCTACATGAACAAGAATAAGATGAAACTAAGTGGACTCCATAATCAAGGTATGCTGTTATTCATTTTCGGAATCGTTTTATTTTATCTTATGGTGCTGAAATAAGACTTCAAGAATTAAGATGTTGAGATCATAATGAATTTGGATGAAAATTAGAGGTTTAAGGAAACTATTGAGGTTAAATTATGTTATGTTTATTTTTTATTATTTTATCTCTTATTGGGGAATGATTTGAGAATTATATAGTTTGGAAAAAGGACAACACGCAGACAGTGTGACAACCCGTCGCGTCGGACAAAACTGCGGGAATCGAACCCAAAACCAAAGTGTGACTGGTATTTATCGCCTACCACTGGACTACATGAAGTCCCTGGTTAGTTTTACTGACTCTTTTTAGTTAGATGATTTTATGAATTAATAGTAAGTTGATTTTTGGTTATCTAAGGAAATTTATTAACCTATCATGGAGAATATGTGATTATTTTAATTACTTTTCAATATGTGACTTTAAGAGAAACTGATGTTATTTGGATATAAGTGTTATTTTTTACCTTGGAGGACTATGTGAATTAAATCCTTCAAATATTTGGGTTTCAATATTAGTTTGGTTTACTTTGAATAATTTTATGGAAATTTTTTTTATAGATTGGTCCTCGTTGAACTTTGGGTTTTGTTGGACAAATTTTGGAGATTAAGAATTGATTTTATTTTTATAAAGGGTTATCCTTTTCTGGATTATCTGATCTTGTACTAACCTTTTTGGTTTTGGTTTTGGTTAAAGTCAAAAGGAATGGGAATTATATAGTTCTCTTTTGTGGATTAGGTGATCCTCTATAAGTTGATTATAGTACTATTAATGTGAACAAGTCTTCCTAAATACTCGTCTTTTGGAGAAAATATGAGTTTGTGTAAGAAATCTATAAAAGTTGAAAGTAAACATGATAAGTAATTTTGTTTACTTATGAATAAATTCCTCAATAAAAAGTAACTTAAACCAAAAATGTTGTCTATTAACTTTTCCTACTGGGGAATCGAATACCATTTAACCCATCACAAGTTTGTGATTTTCTTATGGTTAACTTTCTCCTAGACAAGTTTATTATCACTCTCCATCAGAACATGGCCCTTTGTTTTTTCCTCCATGTCCATATTTTCATACATGGAATCCTAGAATGGGTTAACTCGTGTAGAGACCCTAATCTTGACGTACATGGATATTACATTACTTTTGTAGAATACTTATTACATTACAAAAACACACACACAAGGACCGTAATAGTTTAGTGTCTTTGGAAACTCGGAATATAATCTTCTAATCGTGGTGAAAGATCTTCAACATCTCCCATAAAGATCTTCCCTTTGTTTCTTACCTAAAACCTTTCTTTATATCCTGGGGAAAAGAAAACATAAAATGGTGATCTCAAATGCTCAGTAAGGGTAAACAAAAGAAATATCAATCACATCATATTCATAAGAACATAATAATTTTGAAATCATACCCTGCAAAAGAGATCATAATTTCATAACATGGGATAAATCGTGGTAGTGAAACGTAATCACAATAATCATAACTTGAAACATGAAACTTTTTGGAATACACACATAATCATAGAGAATCATTTCTTATTAGTAAAAAATCATTGACAAGACTATCTTAGTGGACAAAGTCCATTTTTGAACCGAGCTCACTCCTCGTTTCAGTCATGTTTCACTGAACCGGTTTAACCTGCCGTTCCAGCCATGTCTATCTCATGAGATATAAAATCCTTACCCAATGCATTGGATGGAGATATAGGTCCCACCCATCTCATACTGATACCATTCTTATGTGTGCCACAAAATCATAAACCATACATCATAGCATAACTCATGTAACAAAAATGGGAATCTTAAACATCGTGACATCATAAAAAAATTCATATAAGATAAAGGAATTCATAAAAATAATTCCATCACAACATAATAAAAATAAATGTAACAATAGTGATAGAAACATAACCCTTTATTATCTTAGATGGAAAATAATTTTGATAAAAAACTTGAACTCCATTCGTGAGGAAAATATCCTTTCTACTTCAAAAACACTTTTCCTTTCTTAACATGTCATACAATTTTAAACTAAAATAAGTTGATTAAAAATAAACTTGAAAACATGTAAAGGAAGCTTCTTGGAAATAATGTTTTAAAAATCCATTCGTTCCGTATAAGTTAAAAAAACATTTTTCTCGTACTTTTTTAGGAAAAGTCAAAAAGTACCTCGTACGAAAAACGACAAAAGATTCCTTTCATATCTTTTACTAAAAACTCACCGAAGGGTAAAATTGGATTTAAAAAATTGTAGGTGGATGGAAATAATATTACATATTGAGGAAACATGTATGTGGATGATAAAATACACCCCAGTAAATACCAAATTATAAACAATCATGGATAAAAATGAGATTGTGATATTTTCCCTTACATTAGGTCTGATTTGCTTCGCATGTGTCTGAACCTCCTGTATAATGAACTAAATAAAGTAATTGACTTATTCCAGAATCATAATCATTGTTATAAAATCATATATGGTCATATTCTTATCTTCTTATTAGTAATATTTCATTATTACTTGTTATTCGGGTGTTTATTGCTTTTTGTTCTTATGCGTGTTTTGTCGAATAAATTCTTATTCTTATTTTTGGGTTATAGATACCTCATTTCTATAATGGTATTAGTGTAATATATATCATATTTATTCATTCAATTTATTTATATAATCATTATTCAATGAATATCATGTAGAACGAGTCGCATCACCTCGTGGAGACGGTATTCCGTACGTACGCACGAGTGGTGATATCGTTCCCATGATCGTGAAATTGTAATGGAGTGTATGTATACTATTTTAGAATCAATATCACTTTACAATAATAATTTATAGTTATTGTTTACACCATTATACCCATCCAAGTAAGCTGGTGGTGGAAAATAGATAACACCACGGCGTGGAGACGGTATTCCATACGTACGCACGCGTGGTGATTTCTTTTTCCGTAGGATGGGTAGATGGTGAAACATGTTTGTTTCATACTTATAATAACATATCAGTATATGACTGATACTGATGTTATTACTTCATAATGAAACAACTAATGAAGAAGAAGTGGAAGAAGAAATAAAGTTGAAAGAATCGGTAACGGATATTACCTCTTTTTTGAAGCGCTTCTTTGAGACCTCCTTTTAGGGAACTAAAAATGGTCTTTGAATAATGTTACACCCCAAGCTTCCATGGTACGCATCTCTTTGAATAATGTGATAGCGTGTGTTGTACGCAACACCGAGTTTTAACACACCATAACTAATCAAACTAGCTGTCATGAATAGTAATACCTACTTTTTGAAATTATATATATTTTATATTTCAAAATGGAGTTCATTTTGGGATTCGGAATATCGAATTTAACCTAAGGTGAAATTTTGGTACATTTTGGATTACTTTAATATTTTGATGAATAGTGAAAATTACTAAATTTTAATTAAAAACAACTTTTTTAATTGAAATAATTTATGTTGATAAATTATGAATTTGAGTGGTTTTAAAGTATATTTAGAATATATTTTTACCATTTAATACAATTTTGGTCATTGGACATAATTTCACAATTAAACCGAACATAAACAAGTATCAATCTTTTGATAGTTATTATATCTTAAAAACACGTTTTTTATTTTGACAGCGGGAATTAATTTTAAATTAATTTCTTCCACTTTTGTGTTTTGAATTTAGAAAAATGGATTCCGTATTTGGAATTAGGATGTTCAAATTATGTAAATAGGTAAATTTTACTTTTAGACATTTTGAATAATTACTGCGGTAAATATTTTATTTACCATGGTTAAGGGTAAATCCTGTAAATAAGGGTAAAAAATATAATATTATAATAATAAAAATTACCCTAAAACGTGTCCTAACCTTATTGTTTGATACATGTTCGACCATGGTCATCTTTGGGTCGATTTGGGGACCCCATGGAGCCACTTGTAGGTGATAGGGACAATTAATTTTAATTAAGTTAAAATAAGTACAAAAATGACACAAGCATATATCGTTTAGAAAAACAATTTTTAAATAGGGTTATATATGTTGTATTTTCGACTATAAATTTTCATTAGAAACCTAAAACGATTTCATACATAATTATATTTTATTTATAATTTTTAGAGATTACATAAGTTAATTTATTTATGACATAATGATGATGTAGTAATTACCATAATAGTGAAAATTTGAAATAATTGATATTATAAATACCCAAATAAATATAATTTGAGACTTTTAATGAATTAAAATAATTTTCTAGAATAATATGACATATTAGGATTGATTTAATTAACTTTCTTCGATGTAATCATTCTGTTATAAGTTTCACAAAAATCAACTATTGAATAGTGTCAAAATTGACATAAAAGAGTTTTTAAAACAAATATTATACTATTAATTGATATTAAATTCCTAAAAATCTAAGGTTCGGCCAAGATACTTATATCATGATATTGGTATCATTAATGGACCACTTGGGGGTCTCTTGGATGTATATGGTATGTCTATTATCCATATAATATAAAAATACAAAGAGACATTGTAAAAGTAAAACTAATTAACTTAGAGTTAATAATTAAAGATAAAGTTAATATAGTAACCCAAACCTGTCTAAATTCTATTGGTTGAATGTTTTTCGACCTATCCCCACCTTAACCATTGAATAATCAACTTTGGATCCATTATAAACCGAATATGAATTTATTATAAATTAATATTTCTAGATTTTCCAAAGGTGCCCCTCACCCCTCTTATAAAAGGGCACTCCTCCTTCTCATTTATTCACACCTTCAAAGCCTTTTGGTTCGGCCAAACTCTACCCCAATACTCTCCCAACTTCCCTTACTACAACCTAGATGCCTTATTTTGATCAGAAAAGGCAACCTAAGGAGTCCTTTTGATCAAATCAAAAGGAAGACCCAGAAGAAGAGGTAATGACTTCACCACCCTTTTCCATGTTCCTTTCTACTTCCACTTCCTCCTTCTTTGATATTACCATTCTCAAATAATAAATCCAGTATCTTATATATACTGTGATGTTATTATAAATATGGTACAACCATATTTAGTATTATATCCACCTTTTGAATAACATGTCACCATACGTGCGTACGTACGGCTTACCGTCTCCACGTCGTGGTGTAATTGTAATTCAATATATTATTATTTGGATGGGTGTAATAATGATGTGTAACTCTTGTAAATAATAAATATAAAATTTTAATTATTCTTTATATATTATATACCATCCATTTATATATTATTTTAATATCAAAAGAATGATATTGTCGCTCGTGCGTACGTACGGACTACCGTCTCCACGAACGCGATGAGATTCATTCTCCATCGTATCCATTCAAGTATAATTCTCATTTTATGATTAATAATAGTATCTAAGAACTTGATATCATTCTAGATATAATTAAGATACTTCCTATCCATTACAAACATGGCCTATGTAACAAAACATATAAAAGAAAATGAGTAAGTTCACACCCGAAACGACGATAATACTGAGATATTATTAACAAAGCATTGTTAAAAGATCATATATGATATCATATGAATGTATATGATTCTTGTATAATTTAATAACAATTATTTCACTATTATACAGAAGGTTAACCTACCCCAACCAAGTAAAAGTACAAGTTAAGTGTTTATTTCACAATCTCTTCATTATCCGAGGTTGTTTATACGTAATAATCTACTGGGATCTCTTTATCATCCACATCCATGTTTCATAAAAATGAATTTCAAAACATTTTTACTACTTACTATAATATGGGTTAAAGTCATTTATACCATTTTTTGAGTTTTTATAAGAGGTTTATAAAGGAATCTTTCCGTCGTTTTCAGAACAAGGTGCTTTTTAACCTTTTCAACAAAATTAAGGTAAGAATGTTTTTTTTAACTTATACGGCAGGTGTGGCTATTTTCCGCCGTTATAAAATCATCAAAGCTTCCCTTATAAACTTATAAGAATATTTTCAAATAAAATGTTTTATTTTATAAATATATGACTCTTAAATGATTTCAAAATAGAAAGACATATTTCTCTAAAAAGAGTTTTGATTTCATCTATGTCAACATCCTTTGATGGATTTTACGCTTATTTGAAGTCGATTTATTATGATACAAAACTTCTATATTGTATTTAAGGTTTTTTGGTATGTTTGACTGTGGATGTACTATTTTTATACCATTCATAGTTTATGGTGAATGTATTGACATTTCGTATGCTAGTTTTAATATGAATGTTTATGTTATGTTTAAACCTTTTCATATGGGAATGCATTGGACTTAATATGTGATGGGTGGAGCCCGCTATAGCTCCTCAATGCATCAGTAGGTCTCATGAGACAAACTAGTGTCTTGGCACAAGGCCTTGGAAAAATCGTATTTGTAGTCTTGGCACGAGGCCTTGGCTATGTGGTTATGATAGTCTGGCATTACGCATTCCATCATTATGAAAGTGGTTATTGATATTGCATGTGATTATTCGATTAGTAGAATATCCATGTGAATAAGTAAATGGAATTATTTCATTTTATTTTTTCCATACTATGTTGAAGTTCAAGATTAAAAGGCTTTTGTTTTAGTTATACATTGCCTTAAATGTTTATGCTTATTTTTGAAAGATTCCGCTATATTTTTATCCTTACTGGGCATTTGAGCTCACCCCTTTTCTATGTTTTATTTTTCCCAGGATGTGAAGAAGTAAGTTATGAATGACCTGTAGGGATTTTATGTGGGGATATGTGTGTGGAATATGGAGACTATGTTTTTGTAGTAGTTTTTCACTTTATGATGTAATGTAAAACTTTATGAATATATCCAGTGTTTCCAAGGCTACTAAACCAATCGGTCTTTCGAGATTTGATCTTTCTTGTGATAATTCCAATGTTATGTAATAATGCACCGACTCTGGGTAACAGGGGTCGGGGCGTTACAGTTGGTATCAGAGGAGGTTTAGTACAAACTTTGAAGCTAGATTTAGATAAACTCTGATTAGAGCACGTAGACCTAAGTTGAACTTTGAGGATTAGTATAGAAGAACTTCCTAGAATTTTGGTATTGTAGATATTTTGTGAGTTTTCCGAGAAATACATCCCTATCTGGATACAAGCAGGTAGAGGCGGCTCTGGAACAGATGTACCTAGGGGTAAAACCCGAAAACACCACATTGAGCTAGACACAAATGGGAACTGGTGCATGACAACAGGACTTGCTGCACTCTTGGTTACGACACTCCCGGGGATATGCTTAGGATAACGCTCATTTTCTTTACAAATCATTATGAAGGATTTATGAGTATATACATTCTCAAAGAAAACATTTTTATGATTATGGATTATATCCATAAATATTTCAATTTATGTTAAGTGTTTTATAAGTATGGGATTATGTATTTTGATTCATAAACTGATCTAGTTTATGCCATTGTTTAGAAATGGAGCCTAGTGGAAGAAATGGAAACCGTATCAATGCACGCACTACATGTAGGGATTTCCCTCCTGCTCAAGATAATTATAGTGGAGCTGCTGATGCAACTGGGGCCGATCAGCTAATCACCATACTGGGACAACTCACTCAGGTTATGAATAATAACCATACCCATATGGAGCACCCTGATCCGCAGCATGGAGGATCAATGTTAGATCGCTTCATGAGGAAAAAACCACCAATGTTCAATGGGAGTTCAAATCCCTTAGTATCTGAGCAATGGATATTTTCCCTAGAGAAAATATTTCAGGCTTTGGGGAGTAGTGAAATGGAAAAAGTTATCATGGCAGTTTACCGCCTCACTGGAGATGCTGATAAATGTTGGTCATTGATTCAAAATACGAAGGAAGATGATGAAGTATCAAATATGGAATGGAGGGAGTTCAAAGATTTGTTTTTAGAAAAATACTTTCCTCGCGACCATCGAGCAGATATGGAAAGGTAGTTTCTGAGTCTGAGACAAAAGGAGGATGAGAATGTCACAAAGTATGAGGCTAACTTTACAAGGTTAGCAAGGTATGTTGGAGATTATATACGTAACCCAAGAAGTAAGATTTATCATTTCTTTGATGGGTTAAAACCATTTCTCTGTTGAGCATTAGTATCACAATCCTTCTCGTCGTACGAAGACATTGTCTCATGTGCAATCAAGACCGAAAAGGAATTCTCTAAGTTTTATGACTTTAAAGAAAAGCAAGAGAAGAAGAGACCTACTGATCAATCTGGGAATGGAAATAAGGGGAAGAAGGGAATGTTTGAATATCCATCCTATGGTAAATGTGGGAAGAAACACCATGGTACTTGCTTGAAGGGAACGGTAGTCTGTTACAACTGTGGTGAAAAAGGCCAACAAGCTCGTGATTGCAAGGGGAAGAAGGAAGCTACCAATGTTCAGTGCTACAATTGCAGGGAGATGGGGCATTATGCAAATGAATGTCCTAAGCGTCAAGAGAACATACCTTAGAAAAGGCCAAGGGATCAAGGCCAAGCTTATGCTATCACTACTGCTGAGGTAGAAGCTCCAAAAGACGTGGTGGCATGTAATTTAATGGTTCCCTCAAGTTTACAAATTCATTATTTGATTCTAGATCATCACATTGTTTCATATATTCCCATTTTCCTACGAACATTAGATATTTCCAATTTGATTTAACAAGTGAGTTATCAGTTAAAACTCCTAAGGGAAGTATCATTGCAACAATGTTTTGTGAATGAGTCCCCATTAGAGCACATAAATGTTCTTTATCTGCTGATCTCACCGTCATACCTATGATTGAGTTTGATATAATCCTCAGTATGGACTGAATTTTAGACTATGATGCGAATATTTATTTTAAGAAGAAATAGGTTACGATTCTTGATGATAATGATAAGGAACACCTTATCTTTAGAGCAGAATCAACACCACCTAATTCTTATTTAGATCCACCCCCAGTAGCTCAACTAAATTCAATTATTGGGGAGGAAGAGAATGAAATGACTATGGGTGAGGAAAGGAATGTTCAAATAGAGGATTTACCCATTGTTAAATAATATGTAGATGTATTTCCGGAAGATTTACCTAGACATCCTCCAGAACGAGAAGTTGAGTTTTCCATTGATTTAATTCCTAGATCAAGGCCTATATCAAAGACCCCTTATAGAATGGCCACTATAGAATTAGTTGAACTAATGAAACAACTAGAGGAATTGAGTAATAAGGGATTTATTTTCCCTAGTGTTTCTCCATGGGGAGCCCTTGTTTTTTTTGTTAAAAAGAATGATGGATCTATGATGTTATATATCGATTACAGGGAGATCAATGCTATAACAATAAAGAAAAAGTATCCCCTACCTCGACTTGATGATTTATTTGACCAACTACATGGAGCTCAATACTTTTCAAAGGTTGACCTTCGATCTGGATACCATCAGTTGTGTGTGAAAAAGGAAGACATTCTGATGACAGCATTTCGAACCAGGTATGGGCATTACGTGTTTACTGTAATGCCTTTTGGATTGACTAATGCACCCTCTGTATTCATGGATCTGATGAATAGAGTTTTCAAGGAGTATCTCGATGAATTTTTGGTGGTATTTATTGATGATATCTTGGTATACTCCAAAAGCTACGAAGATCATGAAAATCATTTGCGCATTATCCTGAAGACTCTGAGAAGACATGAATTATATGGGAAGTTTAGCAAGTGTGAATTCTAGCATCATGAGATTTCTTTTCTTGGCCATATTGTCTCTAAAGATGGAATATATGTTGATTCTTCTAAGACTAAGGTAATCCATGAATGGCCAGAACCGATGAGTATAACTGAGGTTCGTAGTTTTATTGGTTTGGCAGGTTATTATCGACGTTTCGCCTAGAATTTTTCCCGATTGGCTAACCCATTAACGAAGCTCACACGTAAAGGGGTTAAATTTGTTTGGACAAAAGAGTGTGAAGAATATTTCAAATAAATGAAGAGAAGATTAGTCAATGCTCCTATATTCACTCTACCATCGGGGAATGATGGGTTCATTATTAATAGTGATTCATCGAAGAAAGGACTTGGTTGTGTCCTTATGCAGAATGAAAGGGTTATTTCTTATGCATCACGACAGTTGATAATTAATGAACAAAACTATCCTACTCATGATATCAAGTTAGAAGCTGTGATCTTTTCTATGAAGATATGGACGCACTACCTCTATGGTAAAAAATGTGAGATTTATACTGATCACAAGAGTGTGATGTATATTTTCTCACAAAAAGAACTCAACATGAGGCAAACGAGATGTCTTGAATTACTCAAGGATTATGATTTCACGATACACTACCACCCGGGGAAGGCAAAAAAAGTGGAAGATGCTTTGAGCAGAAAAGATCATGGAGTTTTGAACAATATGAGAATTGAAAGTGATCCAATTTTCATGGATCTAGTGAAGATGGACATAGGAATAACCAGGGAAGGATAAACATCAATTCTTTTTCAAATGGTTTCCAATCCATCATTACTATAAAGTATTAAGAGTTCTCATACTAATGATGGAGAATTTCAAAAGAATATTAAAGCTGTGAATGATGGGAGACTGAGAGACTTTGTGTATGAAGATGGAATTTTGAAATTCAGGAAGATACATTGTGTTCCCGATATACCTGATCTAAAAAGGGAATTGCTGGATGATGCTCATAGTTCCAATTTCTCTATACACCCCGGGAGCACCAAAATGTATAGATATTTGAAGGAACATTTTTGGTGGGACAATATGAAGAGGGATATTTCTGATTTTGTGTCAAGATGTATGGTTTTTCAACAAGTGAAAGCTGGAAGGAAACACCCTAGAGGATTCATGCAACCTATTCCCATACCGGAGTGGAAATGGGACAATATTACGATGGAATTTGTCATGGGGCTACCAAAGACTCCTAGAAGGAACGATGCAATATGGGTTATTGTTGATCGTCTTACCAAGTCAACACATTTTCTTGCAATAAGAGAAGATCTACCCCTGGAATGTCTAGAAAGACTATATATTAATGAAGTTGTGAGACTTCATGGAGTACCCCTATCGATTGTTTCTGATCGTGATCCCCGTTTTACTTCAAGATTCTGGAAAAGTCTTCAGAAATCCCTGGATACTGAACTTTATTTGAGCACTGCTTAACACCCTCAGACAGATGGACAATCATAACAAACTATTCAAACCTTAGAAGACATGTTGAGATCTTTCTCACTTGACTTTCAGGGTATGTGGGATCAATATTTACCTAAGGTAGAATTTTCCTATAACAATAGCTTCCATTCGAGTATTCAGATGGCACCATATGAAGCTTTATATGGAAAGAGATTTCGTACACCGACCTGTTGGGATGACGTTGGTGAAGGAAAACTTGTAGGCCCAGAACTGTTGGAGGAAATGATGGAAAAGATAAAGGTAATCTGAAATCACATCAAAGCAGCTCAACGTAGGCAGAAGAGCTATGCCGATAATCGAAGGAATGATTTGGAATTTCAAGTCGGTGATCATGTTTTCCTGAATGTATCTCCATGGAAGGGAGTCATACGTTTTGGTAAGAAAGTTAAATTGGGTCCCAGGTACATCGGACCTTTCGAAATTCTAGAACGAAATGGGGTTGTAGCTTACCGATTGGCAATGCCGCCAAGTCTCTCCAAAGTTCACGATGTGTTCCACGTATCTCTGTTGAGGAAATACATGCCTGACCCAACGCATGTACTCACCTATGATGAATTATAACTGGAACCCGATCTGTCTTATAGCGAAGAGCCCATCAGGATTCTTGATACGAGAGAACAAGTACTGTGAAACCGGACGACACGTCTAGTAAAAGTTTTGTGGAGAAACCATAAGATGGAAGAGGCAACGTGGGAACCTGAGGAACTTATGATGAAGAACCACCCGAGTCTTTTCATGTGATAATATTCTAGAAATTTTGATAAAAAAATTATTTGAAGGAGGGGAGAATGTAACACCCCAAGCTTCCACGGTACGCTTCTCTTTGAATAATGTGATAGCGTGTGTTGTAGGCAACACCGAGTTCTAACACACCATAACTAATCAAACTAGCTGTTATGAATAGTAATACCTACTTTTTGAAATTATATATATTTTATATTTCAAAATGGACTTCATTTTTGGATTCGGAATACTTAATTTAGCATAAGATGAAATTTTGGTACTTTTCGGATAACTTTAATATTTTGATGAATAGTTAAAATTACTAAATTTTAATTAAAGACAAAATTTATAATCGAAATAAGTTATGTTGATAAATTATGAATTTGAGTGGTTTTAAATTATATTTAGAATATATTTTTACCATTTAATACAATTTTGGTCATTGGACATAATTTCACAATTAAACCAAACATAAACAAGTATCAATCTTTTGAAAGTTATTATATCTTAAAAACACGCTTTTTGTTTTGATAGCTGCAATTAATTTTAAATTAATTTCTGCCACTTCTGTGTTTTGAATTTAGAAAAATGGATTCAATATTTGGAATCAGGATGTTCAAATTGTGTAAATAGGTAACTTTTATTTTTAGACATTTTGAATAATTACTGCGGTAAATATTTTATTTACCATGGTTAAGGGTAAATCCTGTAAATAAGGGTTAAAAAATAATATTATAATAATAACAAATTACCCTTAAACGTGTCCTAACCTTATTGGCTGATACATGTTCGACCATGGGAATCTTGGGGTCGATTTTGGGACCCCATGGTTCCACTTGTAGGTGATAGGGACACTTAATTTTAATTAAGTTAAAATAAGTACAAAAATGACACAAAGATATATCTTTTAGAAAAACAATTTTTACATAGAGTTATATATGTTGTATTTTTGACTTTAAATATTCATTATAAAGCTAAAACTATTTCCTACATAATGATATTTTATTTATAATTTTTAGATATTACATAATTTAATTTATTTATGACACAATGATGATGCAGTAATTACCACAATAGTGAAAATTTAAAATAATTGATATTATAAATACCCAAATAAATATAATTTGAGCCTTTTAATGAATTAAAATAATTTTCTAGGATAATATGACATATTAGTATTGATTTAATTACCTTTATTCGATGTAATCATTCTTTTATAAGTTTCACAAAAATCAACTATTGAATAGTGTCAAAATTGACATAAAAGAGTTTTTAAAACAAATATTATATCATTAATTGATATTAAATTCCTAAAAATCTAAGGATTGGCCAAGGGACTTATATAATTATATTTGTATCATTAATTGACCACTTGGGGGTCTCTTGATTGTATATGGTATTTTTATTAACCATATAATATAAAAATACAAAGAGACATTGTAAAAGTGAAACTAGTTAACTTTGAGTTAATACTTAATGATAAGGTTAATATAGTAACCCAAACCTGTCTAAATTCTATTGGATGAATGGTTTTCAAACTATCCCCACATTAACCTTTGAAAAATCAACTTTGTAGCCATTAGAAACCGAATATGAATTGATTATAAATTAATATTTATAGATTTTCCAAAGGTGCCCCCACCCCTCTTATAAAATGGCACTCATCCTTCTCATTTCTTCACACCTTCAAAGCCTTTTGGTTCGGCCAAACTCTGCCCAAATACTCTCCCAACTTCCCGCACTACAACCTAGAGGCCTTAGTTTGATCATAAAGCCAACCTATGGAGCCCTTTTGATCAAATCAAAAGGAAGAACCCGAAGAGGAGGTAATGACTTCACCACATTTTGCCATGTTCCTTTCTTCTTCCACCTCCTCCTTCTTTGTTATTACCATTATAAAATAATAACTCCAGTATATTATATATAATGTGATGTTATTATAAATATGGTACAACCATATTCAGTATTCTATTCCCCCTTTTGAATAACATGTCACCATACGTGCGTACGTACGGCTTACCGTCTCCACGCCGTGGTGTAATTGTTATTCAATATATTATTATTTGGATGGGTATAATAATGATGTGTAACTCATGTAAATAATATATATAACATGTTAATTACTCTTTATATATGATATATCATCCATTTATATATTATTTTAATATCAAAAGAATGATTTTGTCGCTCGTGCGTACGTACGGACTACCATCTCCACGAACGCGATGAGATACATACTCCATCGTATACATTCAAGTATAATTCTAATTTTATTATTAATAATAGTATATAAGGACTTGATATAATTATGGATATGATTAAGATACAACCTATACATTACAAACATAGCTTATGTAACAAAACAAATAAAAGAAAATAAGTAAGTTAACACCAGAAACGACGATAATACTAAGATATTATTAACAAAGCGATGTTAAAAGATCATATATGATATCATATGAATGTATATGATTCTTGTATAATTTAATAACAATTATTTCACTATTATACATGAGTTTAACCTACCCCAACCATGGTAAAGTACAAGTTAAGGGTTTATTTCACAATCTCTTCATTATCCGAGGTTGTTTATACGTAACAATCTACTCGGATCTCTTTACCATCCACATCCATGTTTCTTAAAAATGAATTTCAAAACATTTTTACTAGTTAATAGAATATGTGTTAAAGTCATTTATACCCTTTTTGACTTTTTATAAGATGTTTATAAAGGAATATTTCCGTTGTTTTCCAAACAAGGTGCTTTTTAACCTTTTCTAAAAAATTAATGTAAGAATGTTTTTTTAACTTATACGGCGGGTGTGGATATTTTCCACCGTTATAAAATATTCAAAGCTTCCCTTATAATATTATAAGAATATTTTCAAAGAAAATGTTTTATTTTATAAATATATGACTCTTAAATGATTTCAAAATAGAAAGAAATATTTCTCTAAAAAGAGTTTTGATTTCATCTTTGTCAACATCCTTTGATGGATTTTACGCTTATTTGAAGTTGATTTATTATGATACAAAACTTCTATATTGTATTGAAGGTTTTGTGATATGTTTGAATGTGGATGTGCTATTTTTATACCGTTCATAGTTTATGGTGAAATTATTGACATTTCGTATGCTAGTTTTAATATGAATGTTTATGTTATGTTTAAACCTTTTCATAGGGGAATGCATTGGACTTAATATGTGACGGGTGGAGCCCGCTATAGCTCCTCGATGAATCGGTAGGTCTCATGAGACAAACTAGTGTCTTGGCACAAGGCCTTGGCAAAATCTTATTTGTAGTCTTGGCACGAGGCCTTGGCTATGTGGTTATGATAGTCTGGAATTATGCATTCCATCATTATGAAAGTGGTTATTGATATTGCATGTGATTATTCGATTAATAGAATATCCATGTGAATAAGTAAATGGAATTTCTTCATTTTACTTTTTCCATACTGTGTTGAAGTTCAAGTTTAAAAGGCTTTTGTTTATTTATACATTGCCTTAAATGTTTATGCTTATTTTTGAAAGATTCCGCTATATTGTTATCCTTACTGGGCATTTGAGCTCACCCCTTTTCTATGTTTTATTTTTCCCAAGATGTGAAGAAGTAAGTTATGAATGACCTGCAGGGATTTTATGTGGGGATATGAGTGTGGAATATGGAGACTATGTTGTAGTAGTAGTTTTTCACTTTATTATGTAATGTAAAACTTTATGAATATATCTAGTGTTTCCAACGCTACTAAACCAATCGGTCTTTCGAGATTTGATCTTTCTTGTGATCATGCCAATGTTATGTAATAATGCACCGACTCTGGGTAACTAGGGTCGGGGCATTAAAAAGAAGACCAAGACCTCTAGGATTTCTCTAGGTAAGTGGAGAGAAGAAATTGGCAGGGGTTCTCCGAGCTTGAAGGCTCAATGTGGTGTGATGAAGAGAGGGAGGATGTTCCCTTTTATAAGGGAGGAGAGGGGCACCATTGGAAAACTAAAAATATTATTTTATTATAAAGTCATATTCGGTTTTAAATAGCTCCAAATTGATTTATTTCAACGCTAAGGTGGGGATGGGTCGAAATACTTTCATCCAATAGAATTTAGAGAAGTTTAGGTTCCTATTTTAACCTTATCATTTAGATTTATCTTTAAGTTAAATAATTTTACTTTTACCGTGTCTTCTTTTTTTCTTACACTATAAGGTTAATAAACTTACTATAACAAGCCAAATGAACCCCAAGTTGTTTATTATTAATATATATAACCTTATCTAAGTCATTTGGCCGAACCATAGATTTTTAGGAATAAAATAACAATTAATAATACAATATTTGTTTTAAAAACTATTTTTGGTCAATTTTGATACTATTTGGTAATTGATTTTTGTGAAACTCATAACAGAAAGATTAGTTCGAACAAAGTGAATTAAATCTATAATGACGTGTCATATTAACATATAAAATTATTTTAATTCATAAGAAGTCTCATATTACAGTTATTTGGGTATTTATAACATCAATTATGTCAATATTTCATTAATAAAATAATTAATGCATCATCATTGTGTCATAAATAAATTAACTTATTTAAGGTCTAAAAATTACAAATTAAATATCATTATGTTGGAAATCGTTTTAGATTTTTAATGAATATTTATAGTCGAATTTATCTTATGTATAACCCTATATTAAAATTGATTTACTTATTAAACTTTGATTTTAACTATTTTAACCCTTCTTTAAATAAATTAATAATAAATGTCCTAATCTAATCTAAGTGGGCCTAAATGGTCATATTTTATTCTTAAGGTTGTTTTTGGTCGAATTACACTTATCCAATATAATTAGGACATGTGTTAGGGTAATAATACTATCATTTTAACCCTTAATTACCCTATTTACTTTTACCCGTGGTAAAAAAAAGTAAAAAGTTACTATTCACCTAAAATTATTTTCATCTCATTGAACCACATTTTACTTACTGACATCAACTATGTCTCTCAGATTTTTGAAATTACACTCACAGAAGTGGTAAAATTATGTTTTATGAAAAATTTATTTTTTTAAACTACCACTTAGTGGTTTCACTATTCATCAAAAAATGAAAGTTTCCAGAAAAATACCAAAAATTTGGCCTAAGCTATATTTTATATTATGAAATAAAAAATGATGTCTATTTTACCAAATTCAAAACATATCAGTTGCATTAATTATTTTAAAAATTAATTCCCGTCGTCAAAACAAATAGTGTGTTCTTAAGAGATAATAACTATCAAAAGATTGACACTTGATTATGTCTGGTTTAAATGTGAAATTACATCCAATGAACAACATTGTATTAAATTGTAAAAATCTATTATAAATATACTTTAAAAACACTCAAATTAAAAATTTATCACTATTAATTATTTCGATTAAAAAGGTTGTTTTTAATTAAAATTGAGTAATTTTCACTATTCATCAGAAAATGAATGTTATCCGAAAAGTACCAAAATTTCACCCTAAGCTAATTTCAATATTCCGAATCGAAAAATGAAGTCCATTTTAAAAGATAAAATTTATAAAATTTTAAAAAGTGGGTATTACTATTCATAACGGTTAGTTCATAATAATATTATAATAATATCTCGTTTAGTGAAACTCGGTATTGCATACAACACACGCTATCGAGGAAGGTTGTGATTGAGTGTAATGCAAGGCAAGTCAAGGATGCATGTTGTGCAATCTCCTTTTGGTGTAGCGTACAACACAAGACATTAATGAAATTAAAAATAATATTTTTCATAAAATCTTAGGGTGTTATATCTACCCCATTAAAATGAATTTCTCCCTCGAAATTCATCGGGGTTATAAATGGTTTACGACTTGAAAGATTCTTTAATAGAAACCCACATCGTAAAAAGGAATACCAAAACTTGGCTTTAAAAATAAATTATTAAACGTAACGATTACCCAAATTAACTCATCACTAGGTTTCCATGTAGGAGAACATAGGTGAAAATATGGATATGGAAGAAAAATCTAACCATCAAGTTATGATGGAGAGTGGTAGAGATCATGGATATGAAAAATCCAACAATCACAAAGCCATAAATTTGTGAAGATCTAAGGTAACATCTGATTCATCGAATATAAGAGCACTAGGACAACATTTTTGTTTTTCAAGATCATTTCCCTAAAATTGATGAATTTGGAATTAGAAGAAATACTTTCGTGATTTTGGTACAGTCTCACCGTTGGTTGTTCTTTGGACAATTTCCACTTCATATCTTAATGAAATGAATTTGAATTTGTCATTCGTGATGTGTTAGTAGATCATGTGATAGAATGATGGGTCATTCCATCTGTCTCAAACAAAAGGTTAGAAAAGTCATCAAAAAAATACCTAAGTCCATCTATAGTGAGATTAATCATATATGGTTCATAAAATGGACTTATACTTCATATATCATACTGCATAATATAATAAAAGTAGTTTCTACTAAAGAGGGACTTCTTGTAGGCCAGTGGTAGGCGATAAAGGCCAGTCGCACTTCGGTGGTGGGTTCGATTCCCACAGCCTTGTCCGACGCGATGGGCTGTCACCCGTCTTGCATGTTGTCCTTTTTCTAAAGCTATATTACAATAACATCCCATAAAATAACATCGAAAAAATTTCTTTCCTTAAACAATACTAACTTATGTCCTATATAATCCACTCCAATATTTAGGCTTATCTAAAATACTTCGGTCCAAGCTCATAGTATAAAGAAAATGATTACTTGAAATGTCACATAACAATCACGTGAATGCCATCATTTATCCCCCATATATAATTAGATGTATCTTGTTGGTCAAATTAAAAACATGTGAATACCTTAATCATATATTATCTTGAAGAATGAATACCCATTGAACCTTAGTAAATACATGAATGCAGTTAAAAGTTAACACTTTCGACAAACCAAAATCCCCACAATTCTTTATACTCAAACCATGATATCACTTTGTCCTTATATCAATCATGAGCTCATGAATACAATCAAACATCTCATTATCTTCTTATCCCTTCAATATTCACATATCATCTGCTTACCAAAAATATCTCAATCACTTTCCCTGGTTACTGGTACCATTAAATTATTGAAAACCACAATAGACCAATACATAAATATTCCAATATTCCATGATACTATATACAACATTATTTTGGAATCCCATTAAATAAACACTTAATCATTCCACCACATCGTTTTCATATTCAACATCTCCAATAGTGATCGCATGTGACTTCCCTTTGTCCTTTTCCTTAAGTGGTTGTTCATGTCGATCCTTATTAACCCTTGGATTAGGGCATTGATTAGCATAATGCCCCATTTCGTTGCACTTGAAGCATTGAAGTGTTGTTGGTGCGTTCTCTGCAGTCTTTTCTTTATTCACACCATTAGCAACCCTTTTTCCATTACTTTGACACTCAGTTGCTCGATGAGCTTCTTTTCCACACTTAAAACATTTTCTAGTCCCTTTAATACAATCTCCACCATGCTTCTTTCCACACTTTGAGAATAAGGAAACATTCTTCTTCTTTTCACCATTATTCTGAGATTTCTCCTTGAACTCCATCTTTTGTTTCTTGTCAAAACCATGAGATGGATATGTAACACCAACTTCCATTTCTACATTAATAGCACAGCGCACAATTTCTTCATATCTACTGAACTCTCTTATAGCTAATGCCCTTGAAGATTTGGTTTTAAGCCACTGAAGAATCGATCAACATTACTTTCAGGTTGGATGATAAAGCCAGATGCATACCTTTCAAGCCTTGAAAAATTTGCTTCGTATATACCAACAGATTCATCACCCTTTCACTTTAGTTCAAGAAACTTCTTCTCCATCTTTGTTCGAAGAATACAAGGGATGTACTTATTGAAAAATAAGTTCTTGAACTCGTCCCATTCCATGGACTCAATTTCATCTCTTGGCCTCATATTCTTGATAATATTCCACCGTTGATCAGCATCACCTTCCAAACGATATACTGCTAAGATGACTTTATCATGTTCAGAACAATTAAGAACTTAAAATATCTTTTCAGTGGTACTTATCCATTGTTCAGCAACAAGTGGATCGGGAGACCCACTGAAAGAAGGTGGGTGTTGCCTCATGAAGGACTCAATAGAATATTGTTCCCTCATCTGCTCATTTGGAAGTCCAGAATGATTCATAGCTTGTGTAAGTATGGCAATAATATTTTTCACTCCATCTCCCATAACGTTGGTTTATTCAGGAGGAAAATCATTGCATCATCCATTACATTGATCAATATAGTTCCTTCAGGTTCCAGCCATCGTCTAAAACCCAAAAAGAATAGTGTGAGGGGAACAAATCATGCTAGGGAAAACAACATAATAAATGGGGAGTACCATCAATATCTAACATCTTAGGTTTAATTCTAATATGGTTAGCGCAATTCTAGAACTATAATGTATACTTAACCTTAGGGACATCCCTAGACATACCTTAGAAATATCTCTAGGGATCTCACTAATGTTCTCGCATCCTAGTTTCCAACGGTTGACTAAACCTTTCCTCTAATACCAAAAGTAGGGACCCTAAGATTGACATACATGGATATTACATTACTTTTTCGGAATACTTAGTACATTAAAAAAACACACACACATGGACTGTAATAGTTTAGTGTCTTTGGAAACTCGGAATATAATCTTCTAATCATGGTGAAAGATCTTCAACATCTTCCATAAAGATCATCCCTTTTTTCTTTCCTAAAACCTTTCTTTATATCCTGGGGAAAATAAAACATAAAAGGGTGAGCTCAAATGCTCAGTAAGGTTAAACAAAAGAAATATCAATCCCATCATATTCATAAGAACATAACAATTTTGAAATCTTACCCTGCAAAAGAGATCAAAATTTCATAACATGGGATAAATCATGGTAGTGAAACGTAATCACAATAATCATAACATAAAACATGAAACTTTGTGGAATACACACATAATCATAGAGAATCATTTCTTATTAGTCAAGACTCATTTCTAATACTATCTTAGTGGACAAAGTCCATTTTTGAACTGAGTTCACTCCTCGTTTCAGTCCTGTTTCACTTAACCGGTTTAACCTTCCGTTCCAGCCATGTCTATCTCATGAGATATAAAATCTTTACCCAATGAATTGGAGGGAGATATAGGTCCCACCCATCTAATGATGATACCATTCTTATGTGTGCCACAAAATCATAAACCATACATCATAGCATAACCCATGTAACAAAAATGTGAATCTTAAACATCGTGACATCATAAAACAATTCATATAAGATAAAAGAATTCATAAAAATAATTCCATCACAACATAATCAAAATAAATGTAATAATAGGGATAGAAACAGAACCCTTTATTATCTTAGATGGAAAATGATTTCGATAAAACACTTGAACTCCATTCGTGAGGAAAATATCCTTTCTACTTCAAAAACACTTTTCTTTTCTTAACATGTCATACAATTCTAAATTAAAAGAATTTGATTAAAAATAACCTTGAAAACATGTAATGGATGCTTCATGGAAATAATGTTTTAAAAATCCATTCATGTCGTATAAGTTAAAAAAACATTCTTCTCGTACTTTTGTCAGAAAAGTCAAAAAGTACCTCCTACGAAAAACAACAAAAGATTCCATTCATATATTTTACTAAAATCTCACCGAAGGGTAAAATTAGATTTAAACAATTATAGGTGGATGGAAATAATATTACATATTGAGTAAACATGGATGTGGATGATAAAATACACCCCAGTAAATACCAAAGTAAAAACAATCTCGGATAAAAATGAGATTGTGATATTTTCCCTTACCTTAGGTCCGATTTGCTTCGTAAGTGTCCGAACCTCCTGTATAATGATTTAAATAATGTCATTGACTTATTACAGAATCATAATAATTGTTATGATATCATATATGGTCATATTCTTAGCTTCTTATTAGTAATATTTCATTGTTACTTGTTATTCGGGTGTTTATTGCTTTTTGTTCTTATGCGTGTTTTGTCGAATAAATTCTTATTCTTCTTTTAGGGTTATAGATACCTCATTTCCAGAATGGTATTAGTGTAACATATATCATATTTATTCATTAAATTCATTTATATAATCATTATTCAATGAATATCATGTAGAACGAGTTGCATCACATCGTGGAGACGGTATTCCGTACGTACGCACGAGCGATGATATCGTTTCCATGATCATGAAATTGTAATGGAGCGTATGTATACTATTTAAGAATCAATATCACTTTACAATAATAATTTATAGTTATTATTTACACCATTATACCCTTCCAAGTAAGGTGGTGGTGGAAAATAGATTACACCACGGCGTGGAGACGGTATTCCATACGTACGCACGCGCGGTAATTTCGTTTTCCGTAGGATGGATATATGGTGAAATAAGTTTGTTTAATAATTATAATAACATATCATTATATGAGTGATACTGAGTTTATTACTTCATAATGAAACAACTAAAGAAGAATAAGTGGAAGAAGAAATAAAGTTGAAAGAATAGGTAACGGACATTACCTCTTCTTTGAAACGCTTCTTTGATACCTCCATTTAGGGCACTAAAATTTTTCTTTGAAGAAGACCAGGACCTCTAGGATTTTTCTAGGGAAGTGAAGAGAATAAATCGGCTGGGTTTGGCCCAGATTGAAAGCTAAATGTGGTGTGAGGACGAGAGGGAGGAGGTGCCCTTTTATAAGGGAAGAGAGGGGCACCTTTGGAAAACTAAATATATTATTTTATTATATAGTCATATTCGGTTTTAAATAGCTCCAAATTGATTTATTTCGAAGCTAAGGTGAGGATGGGTCGCAATCATCTCATCCAAAAGAATTTAGACAAGTTTAGGTTCCTATTTTATCCTTATCATTTAGATTTAACTTTAAGTTAAATAATTTTACTTTTACCGTGTCTTCTTGTTTTATTACACTATATGGTTAATAAACTTTCTATAACAAGAAAAACGAACCCCAAGTTGTTTATTATTAATATATATAACCTTATCTAAGTCATTTGGCCGAACATTATATTTTTAAGAATAAAATTACAATTAATAATATAATATTTGTTTTAAAAACTATTTTATGTCAATTTTGATACTATTTGGTAATTGATTTTTGTGAAAATCATAAAAGAAATATTTTTTCGAAAAAGTGAATTAAATCAATACTAGCATGTCATATTAACATTTAAAATTATTTTAATTCATAAAAAGTCTCAATGTACAGTTATTTGGGTATTTAGAACATCAATTATGTCAATATTTCATTAATAAAATAATTACTGCATCATCATTGTGTCATAAATAAATTAACTTATTTAATTTCTAAAAATTACAGATTAAATATCATTATGTAGGAAATCGTTTTAGCTTTATAATTAATAATTATAGCCGATTTTATCTTATGTATAACCCTGTATTAAAAATGATTTACTTATTAAACTTTGATTTTAACTATTTTAACCCTTCTTTAAATAAATTAATAATAAATGTTCTAATCTAATCCATGTGGGCCTAAATGGCCATATTTTATTTCTAAGGTTGTTTTTGGTCGAATTACACTTATCCAATTGAATTAGGACATGTGTTATGGTAATAATAATATCATTTTTACCCTTAATTACATTATTTACTTTTAACCGTGGTAAAAAAATAAAAAGATACTATTCACCAAAAATTAGTTTCATCACATTGAACCACATTTTACTTACTGACATCAACCGTGTCTCTCGGATTTTTGAAATTCCACTCAAAGAAATGGTAAAGTTAAGTTTTATGAAAAATTCATTTTTTTTAACTACCACTTAGTGGTTTCACTATTCATCAAAAAATGAAAGTTTCCAGAAAAATACAAAAAATTAGGCCTAACCTATATTTGATTTTATGAACTCAAAAATGATGACTATTTTACCAAATTCAAAACATATCAGTTGCATTAATTAATTTAAAAATTAATTTCTGTCGTCAAAACAAATAGTGTGTTCCTAATAGATAATAACTATCAAAAGATTGACACTTGTTTATATCTGGTTTAAATGTGAAATTACATCCAATGACCAACATTGTATTAAATTGTAAAAATATATTCTAAATATACTTTAAAACCACTCAAATTAATAATTTATCACTATTAATTATTTTGATTAAAAATGATGTTTTTAATTAAAATATAGTAATTTTCACTATTCATCAGAAAATGAAAGTTATCCGAAAAGTACCAAAATTTCACCCTATGCTAATTTCGATATTCCAAATCCAAAAATGAAGTCCATTTTAAAAGATAAAATTTATAAAATTTCAAAAAGTGGGTATTACTATTCATAATGGCTAGTTCATAATAATATTATAATAATATCTCGTTTAGTGACTCTCGGTATTGCGTACTACACACGCTATCGAAGAAGGATGCAATTGCGTGTAATGCAAGGCATGTCAAGGATGCGTGTTGTGCAATCTCCTTTTGGTGTAGCGTACAACACAAGACATTAATGAAAATAAAAAGAATATTTTTCATGAAATCTCTGGGTGTTACAACTCAGGTGACATTTGTACTTCTTTTTCTTTATTTTAAAGAGATTGTTTTACTGACTCTTTTTCCGATGTGGGATTTTCAATGAAGTTTCCAAGCCCATTTTTAGAATTGCGAGGACGCAATTCCCAAAAGGGGGGAAGGATGTAACACCCCAGGTAAATAGAGTATATGACATTTTTATATTTATCCCTTTTTTTGAATAAAATGTTAATATTAATTTAAAGGGAACACTATACTTGATGGCATACCCAATACGCAACAACGAGTTCCTTTGAAATCTTACGTTGCACTCTAATAATAAAATAAAGTTATTTTAAATGTTAGTTAACATGTAGACACTGTATTGGCGGGAATGAAAATAAATAACTAAAATATGATTATATATTTTTGTTAAATGTTTTTACATTTATCCAATAAAGGATAAATGCTTAAAATACGAAAAGAATTCAATTTTAGGCATATATACTCTAATTTTCACTAAAGGTCCACTTATCAATTATTGATGGCGAACCGTCATTAAATATAGTTTTGGCAACTCTTATACATTCTATTGGACCAAATAACACTCTTCCTTAGAATCGGAACATCAAAATTCACTCTGTGTAAATTTTTTGTATTTTTCCGATAAAGATCATTTTTTTAATGAATAGTGAAAAATGTTGTATTTCAATTCAAAACCTCTTTTTAGTCGAATTTATTTATATGATTAGATTATCTTTTGAATTGGTTTCAAAGTGAAATTGGAATATATTTTTACCATTAATCCAATAGTTTTCGTTGGAATTAATTTCATCTTGAAATTGGACTTAAACTAGTGTCAATCTTTTGATACTCATTGTTTCATAAAAACACGTTATTTGCTCTGACAGCAGGAATTAATTATTAAATTAATTAATGTAACTTATATGTTTTGAATTTTTTTAAATATACATCATTTTTGAATTTGGAATATCAAATATAGCCTCGGGTAAATTTTTGGTAATTTTCTGAAAAACATCAAATTTTGATGAATAGTGAAACCACTAAGTGGTAGTTAAAGAAACTGATTTTTCGTTTAAATGAAACATTACCACTTCTGTGATTTTAATTTCAAAAATCCAACATACATGGTTGTCATTAAGAAGTTAAATGTGGTTCAATGGGATTAAAATAATTTTATTTGGTGAATAGTAACTTTTAAGTTTATTAATCACGATTAGAGGTAATTAGTGTAATTTAAGGTAAAAATAATGTTTTAATAATATGAAATGACCTAGAAACATGTACTACCCTCATTGAATGTGTCATGGACGACCAATACAATCCATGGGTCAACTTGGTGACCCCATGGATCCACTTTGGTAGGAACATGACATTAATACCTTTTTATTTAATGTTAAAATTAAAATGTCACAAACATGTATTGTTTTACTAAAACAATTTTTATATGGGGTTATACCAGTCATATGTTTAACTATAAATATTAATTGGAAAGATAAAAAGATTTCCTACATCATAGTATTTTTTTTATAATTTTTAGACATTAACTAAATAAAATTATTTTTGATACCATGATGATGCAGCGATTACGTCATTATTTAACGATTTAAATAAAATGGAATGATATTGTAAAATCTAAGACCTAAACATTTTCAAAACCTATAAGTTGAGTGGATTTATAACCCTTATCACCTTATCCTCGAAACACACCAATGTGGGACCTTTAAAATCCGAAACCCATTCTAAAATATTGTAGCATTTCCTTACGTTCCAAGAGTGCCCCTCCTCTCCTATTATAAAAGGCCCCCACCTCTACCTCCTTACCCACATCTCTCAAGCATTTGGCTCAGCCAAACCCTCTCCATTTTTTCTCTCCACATCTCTTTCTTACTCATATAAGCCTCACTTTTGGAAGAAGTCTTCTCAAGGAAGCCTTTGAGCTCAAATCAAAAATAGTTACCAGATTTAAAGGTAGTGTCTTCTCTTTAGTTCTTTTGTTTTATTTTGCTTCTCCAACCCCCTAAACTCTTTTTATTCATTTCTTTTGTAACAACTACAGTATCTTCAATATACTTGGATGTTTTTATAAAAATCATTCGAGCTAAACTTACACACACCTACATCTAATGGTTAAAGAACATATTGTTTCTGTGGATGACGAATTTCTGCCTCACGAAACGATGATTGTTCAACACTTACATAAAACCTTAAAAGGTGGCCATTAAGATGTCACTATATTTATATATGATATATAATATGTTTATGTTTTACTTAAGCTTCTGTATTTTTCTTTTGTGGCATACATTTATGGTTTCCCATTGTGGGTAAAACACGATAATTTCATTTTAGGAAGTGCAGACTACCGCCCCCTCAAAGTGATTTGATTTGTTAATTCCATATGTGGGATGTATAAAAGATGGATTTAAAGTTATTATATATTATGTATGTTACATATAAATGATGAATATAATTCTGTAATTAAAATATACATACCTATCATTTGGTTTTAATTCCATAGAAATGAAAATAGCATTCATGCGTACGTACGGCTTACCGTCTCCATGAACGGTGCATTTCATTTCATACCTCTAAATGATTATGTAATATTATAAATACTTGTATATTCTGGATATATATTATATATATGATATAAAAATCATGAATATCATTCTGGATATAATGAACCTTTGACCACACAAACAACATGTAATTGTAAGAAGTCCACTTTTGACTTAAGAACCAAATATCGACAAAACAAACATTATTAACTTAAATGATTACATAATGCTTATAAAATAGAAATAAGTGATATAAAAGGAATAATGAACTTGAAAAAGGTTCATAATAAATTTTAAATTAACTCAAGTTTATTATTCAGGACGTTAAAGAACGATCGAGTCAAGTCGGACCCGAGGTAAGGGATCCTACCCCTCTTTCCTTTTAAGTACACTCTTTTATGCCATTCCTTTTAAGCTCGTCTTTCTTATGATTGGGATGTTATTTTATATTAATAATACTGTATTTTTTATGTTCATATGATTAGATACCCAATTTTCTCTTACAAAACCATTTTGGAAGTTTTGAGTGGCGCCATTAGGCTGCCGAATTTTCGTAAGGGATCCAACCTCTATCTTTCTTTTTATGTACTCTCTTTTATGTAATTTTTTTAAGCCCATATTTCTTATGTTTGGGGATGTTATTTTATATTCCTCATACTTTAATTTTTATTTTCATATTATGGGAGACCCTATTTGATCTCATAAATCATTTTTTGGAAGTTTAAAGTGGCGTCGTTTGGCTGCCGAGTTTTCGTAAGGGATTTTTCATCTCACTTTTTTCCCGTGACATTTATGCTACGTTTTCCACTATTTCCTTTGAGTGGTGTATGTACTTCCCATTATTATAAACTTTGTTTAGTATAATTTCATTTATGGGTATTTACATCTTCATTGTATGACCCTTCTTCCATGGGGTGTATGTTTCGAAAGTTACCCAACTCGGTACGGGGACCTTTCACCCTCCACATTTTAAAAGACTTATATTGTTATGTATTTTAATTTACATCTTATTATTTTGGGATATGTTCTTATATATCCTTATTGATGTAAAGTTTATGTCCATGTGATGAGATACCATTCACTCTCTCATCGACTATTTTTCTGAATTTTGAAGTGACGCCATTAGGCTGTCGAATTTTTAAAAGGGAACGTCTTACCCCAATTTCCATTTCATTTGGTTCAACTTGTACTTCTTGAACATGTCATCATATGAATATATTTGAATTACCTCTGATTGTTTCACACTTAATATCCACTTATATTGGGTGTATTTATATTTCTCACACATAATTATGTGATAGATTTATCCTTAATTTAAGGATACCATCTTTATAATGGTTTTCATCTCAATTTACATTTCCATTGAGACTTAATTGTTGTTATGCACCAATTCACTCTTATATGGTGTGTATACTGTCCTTTGACATATTATATCATGAATCCAGTTATTCTCATGATATTATAAAGTTTGGATTAAATGTTATTCCGCAATTATTTGTATTCAAGAGTCTCTCATTTTGTTAAAAACCCTTTAACAAAAATATCGTTTTAAATGTTTTAAAGATTTAGTATTCTAAATCTTTATCTTCAATGTCCATGTTTTCAAAATGGTTTTCAGTATTTATTTATATGGAAATTAATGATTTAAAATTATAATTCCAATAAAAGCTTCAAATTGGTATGGGGCACTTTGATTCAAAAATCTATTTTAAATGATTTTTGAAAATGGATTGATTAATATCTTGGAATTACTTATTTTGATTGAGAATGAATTTTTGTTATTTAAATGTTTATATTTTCAATATTTTATGTGTAATGATGGTACTTGGACATTTTACGGGTGGTTATGTGATAAACCATATGACAGGTGGTGCTGTGAATACCAGGACGGGTGGTTACGTTATAACCTCCAATGCATTGGGTATGGAAGTTGGCCGTATGGCTATTCCATTAAGTATGTGTGGAAGTCGACCGTATGGTTATTCCATTTAAGTATGTTTATGTCCCAAGTTATCTTTATATGTTATGTGTTCTTTATATGGGTTTTATGGTAATCTTTTGGTCACAAAAGGGTATGTAATGATATTTTATTCACTGAAGAGTTTTTACTACTTCCTAAAGGTGAAAGGTATTACATTGATAAAGTATACATGGTTTACTTGTTTCGTTTAAAAACTAATAGTTTTCATTCTTTGTGTATCCCTTGCTTATCTTTTTATGCTCACCCAATGTTTTCTTGAAATGTTTTTCACATGACTTAATGTGGAACAGGGTCAAGGATGGGATCAAGGGAAAGTCATGCTATATAATACATGGAACTAGACATGTTTATTTTTAAGAGTTTTAATTTTATGGAAATTTAGTAGCAGTTACTACTTTGTAATCTTTTGAGATGTAATAGTTATGTCCTAATTATCTAAAACACTAAACCTGAAAAGATCCTCAATGTGAATTTTTCATTTAATTCAATATTAAGTAAGGTTTAAGGTCAGGTCCTTATACCTACCTAGTAGGCCTAGACCCAATCATCCGTAATGTTGTCACCCTGGTGCAGGTCTCATTCCGCAGACCACCCCTTCTTTGGGTTCCCTAGTTTCACCTTGAGGATGGTTCGGTATAGAGGAGGGGACGTCTCCAGCTGCATTTCCTTCCCATCAACATTGTTCAGATGATTGTACAAGCAGTCGACAATGACAGGCATGAAATCCTCCCAGGACTAACCATCGTGCACCCTAAACCATCAGTGCTAACATGGAATGCTCCGGAACCAGGAAGCTGGCTTGTCCCTACCTGCTTCAGGGATGAAGACGTCATCCCTCAGCCCGAAGCCAAACAATGTCAACCTCCTACATAGCGGTTAGTTCTTCTGGATCTCTGATAATAGCTCCACCAATGAACTATTGTCCGAGTGGCTCCAAACTAACTCTCCTAGCCCCAGACTGTTCTCCATTTCATCCCTCTGGTCGACATCTGCAAGGACCACCTAGGCAGCTTCTTTGTGGGCCCTTTGGTTCTGAAACGTGGATGTTATTTTGGAAGGTTCGCAAAGATCGTTCAAAAAGTGTTTTTGCGAATTCTGCTCACGAAGACTGTTCACAGAGCGCCGCCTAGGAGTTCAAATCCGGATCACGGAGCGCAAACGCGGAGTCGAGGACTCGTTGTGCGCCGCAAGGACTCAATTTGCAGGGAACACTCACAGAGTATGAAAAGATTCACAAATCTAGTGCATAAGAAGAAAAATCTGTGGAGAAGGGAAAGGAAAAAAATAGAGGGAAAACCTTTTATATATAGGTGACGACTTTTGGAGCTTCACAGCATGTCTAGTTCTTGGGCAGATTCACGGGGCGCTTGGCCTGTGCGTCCACTATTTGCCCCACGAGCCCTCTCCGCAAGTCTGCACCACGAACAACCAAGGATTTTGGTAATTTCCATTAGACTTCGACCCTTTATCTCTCAGCGGCTCCATGTATAAGGGGGGAGGCATTTGTTAGTGCCAAAATTTGGGACAAATAATAGGGCCAAAGAAGGCCCTATTGACTACCTCGTGAAGCCCATTCACAGAGTTCCCTTGCACCGTGACCACCGCGAAGCATGGAGGCGGGCTACTTCACGAACGCATTTGATGTTCACGAAACCACCGTGAAGAAAGGCGGGTGATTCTCTGCAAATGCATTTTAAATTCGAGAACCTTCCACGAAGCAAAAAAGGTGGGATGCTCTGTGACCGCATTTGACGTTCGCGACCCGCTGTGAAGCAACCAAGTCCCTCTTCGCACCATGTGAGCTCCGCTCCAAAGCACCACTTGCCTATAAATACTGGGCTCCCCCTGAGCCCAAGGGATGGAAAATCCAACCTTTCAGCTTCCCAGCTCCCGAATCGCGAAGCATCCTTCTACTCTGTGAACCATGAACTATGCTAGGTACTTTTGATCCGCGAAGTGCCTCCCCTTTGTCTCATTTTGATCCCCTCTTCCGAGAGGGATGCCTTTTGCGAAGCCTAAGGGTCTTCGCCAAGGAAGGGGATCCTAATGGGGACACGGGTCATCACGGAGCATTTATGCTTCACGAAACACCCTTCATGTACACAAGATCCACATGATAAGGTAGGGTCACTATACTTCGTGAAGCACATTGCTTCCCAACACCTTGCTTCGTGAGGCACCCTTTCTCTGCGAGGATATGCTCCGTGAATGGCCATCCTCTTCGAGAATCACCTCCCATTTGTACCTCCACCCCATGCTAAGGATAAGGCACCCCACTTCGCGAAGCACACCCCTTCACAAGTGTACTCCACCATGCGGAGCAACAGAGCATCACAAGGACCCTACTTATGGACCCCTATGCTTGGAAAATCCTTTTCCCGTGAAACCCTCCAGGTATTCATGATGTGACTTCCAAGTCCCCTAGAAGATACCGCCCATTGCATTTCTTTTCCTCATGCTTCTTCGGATTTGCAAGCTAATGGCTATTGATTTTTCGCATATCCACACTAACATGGACACCTCGATGGTTCGCCCTACGACACACCCTTTCTACGGTGTTGCCGGTGCCTTACCTCCCACATGGATTAGAGGGTCCCGGTTATGTAAGTCCTTGGGGTGTGGACCACACCCACCTCGTCCGAGCTATAGGACGTCAAACTTCCAATCACCGTTGTCTTTAGCACATGATGTTAAACTGTGACCTATCCTTGTGCCTCACATGTGGGGTTCACCCAACTTGGACATTCTCCACGCCCCTGGTCTCCACAGGGTATTATATCATCCTTATGGGAGTGTCGTTTGTCCACGGGGGAAGTGCAACCACCTTTCCATAAGCCCCTAGTTTTCCTTCCAGGAGGCAGAATATCATCCCTTATCCTCCTTTCATCTTCGGTCCCCAAGGTTCGCGGAGGGCGTGATAGGGAACGAGGATCCTCCTTTCTTCGGTCCCAAATCCCTCTCCCACTGTGCTTTTTCACCATCGGGCCTCCATCATGGAGTAAGTACCAATATTTCTCTCCCTATGTTGCCCCGCACATAAGCCCCTCTTCACTTCCCATGGACGCACCTTTCACGACGTGCTCTTCAGAACTTTTCTTCCTCTTGTTTCTCACACCGAACATGAGTCACATGGTCTTAGAGTAAGCATCGACCATGAAAACCCCCCTTCCCACATGACGTTAAACTATATTACACACCTTGGTAATCCTAGAGTGTAAGCCCCATGCCCCTAAACAAACTACGAGGTCTTTGATCCTTGTCAAGGCATGGTATATAGAAAGCCTCCATGAGGTTCAAGCCCCACCACCTTGGGCTGCCTTAGAGTGTAATCCCCAATCTGTCCCGAACTACGAGGAATTTGATCCATGTCAAGGCATTGTACGTAGGAAGCCTCCACGAGGTTCAATCCCCACCACCTTGGGCATACTAGAGTGTAATCCCTATGCCCCTACATGAACTATGGGGACATTGATCCATGTTAAGGCATGGTACGTAGGAAGCCTCCACAATGTTCAAGCCCCACCACCTTGGGCCACCTCCGAGTGTAAGCCTCAATCCATCCTAAACTACGTGTAATTTGATCCATGTCAAGGCATGGTATGTAGGAAGACACCACAAGGTTCAAGCCCACCACATGGGCGTTCTAACCATCTTCACGTCGGTTCACCAACACCTTGGGCATCCTAGAGTTTAATCCCCCTGCCACCATCTGAACTACGTAGTCTTTGATCCTTGCCAAGGCAGGGTACATAGGAAGCCTCCATGAGGTTCAAGCCCAATGCCCATCGGACCCCAGGTCCATCTTCATGTCAGTTCACTGACACACCCCTACACGAACTATGGGGACTTTGTTCCATGTCGAGGCATGGTGCATAAAAATCCTATATGAGGTTTAATCCCACCACCCATTGGTTGTTTCAAACCCCTTCACATTGGTCCACCCTTTTCCCCCTTGACGTTATACTGTATTCACCATCTGAATGATGTGGTGTTTGATCCTTGTCAAGGCATGTTACGTCGGAATCCTCCCTGAGGTTCAAGTCCACCACCCAGTCATTCTGACCTCCTTCACATCGGTTCAACCCCATCCAGTGGTAAGCCATTGACATCCTTATCTAGCGGTAAGTCGCTGCAACTTCATTCAGCGGTAAGCCGTTGCAACCTCATTCGATGGTAAGTCGTCGTCACATGAACTGTGCGAACCTTGATTCCCTGCCACGAGGATACGTAGGAAGTCACTTCGAGGCTCAAGACCAACACTAGCGTCATATTCCTGATGGTATCATCCCATTCACTATCCCCATCAACCACTCCACCATCCATCTTGATCCCTACCCAGGACGCCACATCCCGATGGGATCATTCCATTCCATTCCTCGTTCCACCTAATAGCATTCGGGATGCCATCCACATGATGGCCCCCATATCGGTGTTCCATCCAGGGGGTTCCTCTATCTAATCCACTCTAGTCAGTGTTCTAATCAGCCCGATCCATCTCTAATAGACATTAAACTTGTAGCATATACTGTGTTAAACATGGTAAGTTGAGGAAAACCTCAGATACATTACCATGTCATATGATTCCCCGCGTTTTATTTGGGATGCCTCGGGCTTCGGCGCCCTCGAGAATCCCTAAATAAGGGACAGAAGATAGACACACAAATTCCCCAGCATCTACACACTCTAGTGATTCCCCAACATGACTACTCCCCTAACTGATGGTTACTGCCCTGACTGGACCCCTTGGAATGTCCCGACAGAAGCAGCGTAACTAACTGGTGTCTATGAAGATATGATGTCGGGAAGAGTTTCATGGAAAACGTATTAAATCTATGAGGGAGTACCAGAATAGGTAACTAGTTCCGAGGAGGAATCCACAGAAGAAAGAACAGACATCCCATCATCCCATTTCGATCAAGGAGAAAACATACCTGAACATGGAAAAGATGTCGTCTGCCTTTGGACAATGGGAATGTGGGGTAATAAAGTCTCACATGACATACTCAAGAAGATGGACACGCGTTCCTCTATCATACTCAAGCAGATGGGATGATGGGATGTCTGTTCTTCCTTCTATGGATTCCTCCTCAGAAGTCGTTAATTAGTCTGGGTCTCCTCATAGATTTAATTCGTTGTTCATGAAAACTTCCCAGTGTCATATCATTATGGATACTTGTTAATTACGCTGCTTCTGTAGAGACATTCCAAGGGGTCCAGTCAGGGCTGCAACCTTCAGTTAGGGGAGTAGTCACATTGAGGCATCTCTATCCTGTCTGGACATTGGGGAATTGATGTGTCTGTCTTCTGCACCTTATTATATGGCTTCTAGAGGGTGAAAAATCCCGAGGCATCCCACATCCAAGGTGGGGAATCATATTCCATGGGCATGTGTCTGAGGTTTTCCTCAGCTTCCCATGTTTAAAACAGGGTATGTCACAAGTTTGACGTCCAGTGGAGACAGATCAGGCTATTCAGAACACTGACTAGAATGGATTAAGTGGAAGAACCTGCTAGAGGGAACAACAATATTGGGGCCATCACGTGGGTGGCCTTCTGAATGATATTAGACAGAACGAGGAAAGAAATGCCATGATCCCACCGGGATGTGGTAGCCCAGGTAAGGATCAAGATGGATGATGGATCAGTTGATGGGGATGGTGAATGGGATGAGACTGTCATGATGCTGATGGAAGCCTTGGTCTTGATCCTCGAAGAGACTTCCTACATCTCCCTATGGTAGGGAATCAATGTCTGCATAGTTCATCTGGTGACATATTACCGTCGAATGAGGTTGCAATGGCTTACTGCTGAATGAGGTTGCAATTGCTTTCCACTAGATAAGTATGTCAATGACTTACCACTGGATGGGGATGAACCGATGTGAATGAGGTCGGAATGACTGGGAGGTGGACTTGAACCTTTTAGAGGCATCCTACGTACCATGCCTTGACATGGATCAAAGACCATGCAGTTAATATGGTGAATACAGTTTAACGTCATGCATGAAAAGGGTGAACCGATGTTAAGGGGGTCAGAATGACCAGTGGGTGGTGGGATTGAACCTCATTTAGTTTTCCTACGTTCTATTCCTTGACATGGATCAAAGTCCCCATAGTTCGGGAAAGGGTGTGTCAGAAAACGGATGTGAAAATGGACCTGGGGTCCGTTGGGCATTGGGTTTGAACCTCGTAGAGGATTCCTACATACCCTACATTGGCAAGGATCAATGACCACGTAGTTTAGATGGTGGCTTGGGGCTTAAACTCTAGGATTCCCAAGTTGTTGGTGAACCGACATGAAGATGGTTTGAACGATCGGGTGGTGGACTTGAACCTCGTGGAGGCTTCCTATGTACCATGCCTTGACATGAATCAATGTGCACATAGTTCAAGAGGTATTGGGGCTTACACTCGGAGGCGGCCCAAGGTGGTGGGGCATGAACCTCGTGGAGGCTTCCTTTGTACAATGCCTTGACATGGATTAAAGTCCCTGTAGTTTAGGTAGGGGGCATGGGGCTTGCACTCTAAGATGCCCAAGGTGGTGGGGCGTGAACCCCGTGGATCCTTCCTGCGTACCATGCCTTGACATGGATCAAAGTCCTCATAGTTAGGGATGGACTGGGGCTTACACTCGGAGGTGGCCCAAGGTGGTGGGGATTGAACCTTGTGGAGGCTTCCTACGTACCATGCCTTGACATGGATCAGAGTCCCTATAGTTCAGTTAGGGGGAATGGGGATTACACTCTAGGATTCCCAAGGTGTGAAATATAGTTTTACGTCATGCGATATGGGGGCATTTTCATGGTTGATCCTTACTCTAAGCCCACATTAATCATGCTCGGTGTGAGAAATAAGAGGCAGAAAAGGCCTGATTACCACGTCGCGAAAGGTGCATCCGTGGGATGTGAGGAGGGGCTTATGTGTGGGGCCACCCAGGGAGAGAAATATTGGGACTTAATCTGATATGGATGCCTGATGGTGATAAAGCATAGTGGGAGAGGGATTTTGGACTGAAGAAAGGAGGATCCATGTTCCCTATCACACCCTCCACCGGCCTTGGGGACTGAAGATGAAAGGAGGAGAAGGGATGCTATGCTGCCTCCTAGAAGGAAAACTATGGGCTTATTAAAGGTGTATTCTCTTCCCCCATGAACAAATGCCAATCCCATAAGGAGGATATCACCCCCTGTGGAGTCTTAGGGGGCGTGGATAATGTCCAAGGTGGTGGTACCCCGCATGCGATGCATGGGGTGAGGTCACAGTTTAATGTCATGTGCTGAGGACAATGGTTCTTGACAGTTTAAAGTCCTGCAGCACAGACGAGGTGGATGTTCTCCACACCCCTAGGAATTACATAACTAGTACCCTCTGATCCTTTTGGGAGGGAAGGCACCGACAATGCCATAGCAAGGGTGTGTCGTTGAGCGAACCATCGAGGGGTCCACGTTAGAATGGCTATAAGAAGGAGCAATAGCTGTTAGCATGCCTATTCTAAGAAGCATGAGGAAAAGTAACAGAATGGGTGGTATCTTCCATGTGACATTGAAGTCACAACGTGAAAACCTAGAGGGTCGCACAGGAAAAGGATTTTCCACGAAGAGGGGTCCATAGGTAGGGGCCTTGTGAATCTTTATTGCTCCACATGGCAGAGGACACTTGTGAAGGGGTGTGCTTCGCAAAGTGGTGTGCTTCGCAAAGTGGGGTGCCTTAGCCTTAGCATGGGGCGGAGGTGAAAATGGGAGGTGTTTCACGAAGTGGATGGGAATTCACGGAACACAACCTCACAGAGCAAAGGTGCCACGCGAAGCGAGGTGTCGGGAAGCAATTTGCTTCATGAAGTACAGTGAACCTACCTTACCATGTAGATCCTGTGTACATGACGGGTGTTTCATGAAGCATAAACGCTCTGTGACAACCCGGGTCCCCTTGGGGATACCCTTCCATTGTGAAGACCCTTGGGCTTCGTGAAAGGCTTCCTTTTTTGAATAGATGATCAAAACCAGATAAAGGGGAGGAACTTCGTGGAGGAGAAGTACCTCGCACAGCTCATGGTTCGCAGAGCAGAAGGATGCTTCGCGATTCGGGAGCTGGGAAGCTAAAGGGTTGGATTGTCCATCCCTTGGGCTCAGGGGGAGCCCAGTATTTATAGGCAAGAGGCACCGCGGAGCTGAGCTCTCGCGGCACGAAGAGGGACTTGGTTGCATCGTGGCGGGTCGCGAACATCAAATGCGGTCACAGAGCGTCCCGAATCCTTGCTTCACAGTAGGTTTGTGAACATCAAATGTGTTCGAAGAGCCTCCCACCTCCATTATTTGTGGTGGGTTCGCGAATGTCAAATGTGTTTTTGGAGCCTCCCACCTCCTTGCTCGACAGTGGCCATGGTGCTGGGGAACTCCGCGAAGGGGCCTCATAAGGCAGTCAATGGGGCCTTCTTTGGGCCTCTTCTTTGACTCGAATTTTGGAACCAATAGATATCTTCATGCTTTATGGATGAGATGAGGAACTACTCATCAGTGGATATGAAGATGCTAGTTTCCAGACTAATCAAGACGACATGAAGTCGCAAACGGGATACATCTTCACTTTGAATGGAGGTGCAGTGAGCTGGAAGAGCTCAAAGAAGAGTGTGGTTGTAGATTATATAGCAGATTCTGTGTATATCACAACTTCTAAGGAATCTAAAGGATATGTTTGGATGTGAAGCATCATCCAGGAGTTAGATGTGCTACCTTGCAGAAATGAACCAATCACATTGTACTGTGATAATACTACAGCGGTGGCTCTCGCAAAAGATCCAAGTTCACATCAGCTAATGAAGCACATACTTTGAAAGTATCATCTCTTGAGGGATTTTTCTCATAGATGTTAAGTTATAGTGAGAATTATTTCCATGGAATACAACATGCAAGACCCCTTGACTAATGCCTTCACTCAACAGAAACATGATCATCATGTGAGGACTAGAGGACTGAAAGTCGTAAGAAGTTGGTTCTAGTCCAAGAGGCAGTTTGTAAGAGTTGGTGTCTTAGAACCAAGTGGTTTTATTTTGGTTACATAGATATTTATTATATTATTACATATTGTTCATTTTTATACATGAATATAATGTAACAATGTCCTAGAGCATTTGTTGCATTGATAAGGTCATGGTAGTTCCCCGCTATGATGAGAACCTAAAAATGCAATAACAATATTCTTAAATATAGTTATGCGATTGGATAACATTCTATGATGGGACACATTGTTTGTAGACCGTCATGTGTGAGAACTCATAAGCAGATGAGACTCTCAAAAAGTTAGAACATAATAATCTCTATGATAGAAGATTATGAGAATAGACCTGCTAGTAGGAATTCTGCATGTTTTGGTGTCATTGAATATTTCTATCTGTGAGAATGTGAAATGATCCTTGGACTTTAATATTATCATTAATATGTGTCATGACTAACACACATTGATTTACTGATGAAAACCATCACGCAGACAGCTGGCAGGAAGTAGGGAACATTGCGTGCATCACGGGTGGCATGTTATTAATGGATAAGTCAAGGAAGGATTGGTACTGTCCATTTATGGAAGGTGATATCTTGGACATTTGATTGAAAAAGAATATTCATGTGAAATTCCATGGCCATGGTGTAACGATGAGTTTATTTCAGGTAGTCAAAGAATGACGTATCAAGCATAAAAGTTGATGACACAATCATGAAATCTTCTTGAGGAGATATTGCAACAAATGGATTATATAACAAAGTGAGTGTTCATATGTGGATTTCAATGTTGTGAATTTACGTTCTTTCTCTTTGGTGCCTTGACAAGTTTCTATACTGTACTATTGGAATTTAGGTAGGTACACCTAATGTCAACGCGAAAGAATCTTAGAGGGTCACACACTAAGTGTTTTTGGTGGTATCAGTTAAATTATATATGAATTTAATTAATGAAATAAATATTATTCTAAAGACCGTGGAATAATTTTATTAATGTTAATCTGATCGCAAAAATTAAACAAAATATATTTATTTATTTTATTGAAAATTTAATAAATATTTATTTACCATTTTTTGAATAAAATATTTATTTAAGAGAATATATTTTTTATTTTTTTGGGTGTTCAATAAATGGAAGTGGATTTCGAGAGCACCATGTTCGATCCAGTAGTAAAATAATTATTTGTAAGAAGGTAAATAATTATTTATCTATTTGACTCAAATTAAAATAACGCTGCTATTATTTTGTGAGGTGGAATTTTATTTATAATTCCGTTCTGTGGATGTTGGCCCACTAATAGTAATGAAACAATATTATTATAAAATGCATGGGTTTTCTCTAAGTTCATGAATTTATTTATTTGTTTCTATGCAATTAAATATTGTAACTGAAATTCCATGTATATAACTAGGGAAGTACCCCTATTGTGCCATACACCACACTACATGATTGGTGAATTGAGATTTATTGAGACCAAAAATTTCTCTCTCAAACCCTCTTCTCTCCCCTCTTAAGAATGAAAGACGTTCTTAAAGGCCAAAGAACAAGTGATCAAGAACGACCAACACAAGACACTCGCTTCACCGCGCTAGCACCCAGAGAATGAGCGGTGTTGATCAAAGGCCATCAGAGCATGTGTGGATCACCGGTAGATGGATTATAGTCTGGATCATTACGACTGCAAAGTGATAATCCAGAAGGGTCAATCTGGATGATCAACGTCATCAACGATGAAAAATACCAAAGACATGTGTATTATTTTTCATTATGAAATTAATTAAATTAATTATTAACATGATGTGCAAGATCCTCTCTAAAGGTTTCGAGCAAATTTTTTTATTTATCTAAATCTTTGATTATATTTCATTGAGACTATCTTTCATCGTCATATTGATCCCAGAATAATTATTGATCACGGTAAAAATCAAAATTGGGTGTCATCCCAACAACGCTTCCACTGTTCCTGGAACCTTCACCGTACACAAAGTCTGGTCACGCAACTAGGGACACCCATTCCCAATGTCCCTATAGGTTTCATCATTACCCATTTCCCTTATTAATTAAACTGAACCATTTAAAACCCAAGGTTTTTCATTTTAAAAGTTTCTTTTTTCAAAAACAATGAATTAAAATTTTCGAAAAAAATATAAACCCAACATTTCAAAAATAAAATATTTATTCCAATTCATATGTTAAAAAAATCATTAACAACCATTTCACAGAAAAATCAACAAGATTTAATCATAGGGAAAATTGGAATAAAAACATGTGTGTCCCAAATAACTATAAATCCCAGGGAAAATATTGATGTATTATCAATCATCTATGCCTAGCATAATGAATGAACTCACACACCCTCTATTTCTATATAGGGTCAATATATAAAACCATGTAATTCAGTAACATCACTCCCATGTTCCCTAACCAAGGTAGAAGTTTCAATCAACCATAAAAAAAATAACATAACATCAATTACCACCTCTGGAAAAGTGGGTTTTCCCTTTTATGGGGTATTGTAGGAAACTAGGAACAAGCTCATTATGAAGCCCCGACATAATCTTAGTCTCATTTTTACCGTGACACTAATAATGAGACAAGAGGTACCATCTATAAAACAACCTTTTAACATCCCAATCCCTGGAGACACTATAATGGAACCATGAGCTGGTTTCGACATGACCTCAAGCACACATCCCTATATGCCATAGGCTGCCAACTAGTAGCACAGGTCTAAAGAGAAACATGGGGAGACTATACACACTTATCAAAGAAAATCTAAAACATAAGTAAAAAAAAGATAAAATATCCAACATGAACAATAAATCTACAACATATGAAAAGTGGAAATAATAACCAAAGGGAACCATGATATAGAGAAGATATGTATACTATACATTTCAGGTAGTCATGAAAATAAAATGTCTTGAAACAATAACAAAAAAGATCCTCAACATAGACCCGAGTACCAAACTCATTCTGAAATCCCATGTTCCAATCAAAGATCCCATGATTGAACCATACAATAGGTCACCCTCTTAAACATGTAAGTAAAAACAAGTAGCACCTCCTCGGGTACCCAAGTTCCATGGAGGCTCAATGATTCGGTGAATACAACTTAGTATGCCCCCAGTTTCTGAATAAATAAGCAATATTTACAACATTTTATTTATATAAATCAAGGGAAAAAATAAATAATGAAATAGTATAAATATATCTCACATTTAACTCATTGTCAAATAACTATTTTATACATTATGTTCCCCAGGGTCAACCACCTAACTACACCGGATTTGGTTACACAGAGAGCCTAATCTATAGCATAAGGGGTTACAAAATTTTATCTATATGGGGGAATTTACTAAACAATACTTATCAACATACCACAGATCCTCATTCTGGTAATCCTGCCATCTCCATATGTTTAGGAAGCATAGTGCCTTTGTCTGACATCTAAAACAATGACATGTACATATATTGGGATGTATAGTGCCTCAATCCAACATCCCAACTCAATAATACATAATACCTAACTTAGAGCCTTATTTCATGTGTATGTGTCCCATGAATTTGTTAGGGGACATAGAGCCACAGTCCAAATACCTTACCCTTGAATTATAGGGGAAGGGTTTAGATCCTTTTTCTAACCTGACCCATGGGTTTGGAGCCTCATTTCCAACATCCCATGTACCACCAATTCATGCGCACTTGATTTTTTAAAAAATTTATATATTTACAATTTACCTTACTTAATCCATATTAATACAAATACCATTAAAAAACACATCTTATTAACCCATATAACTTTTACCAAACACCCCTTATTCCATATTAATATCATGACCAAAAATAATATTAATTTCATTTCACAATCAAAGATAAAAAAATGAAAATATACATTTATAACCAACTGTAATACACCCCCTTAAAGATTAATTATTCATATTTGAAAAACTAAAACATTCTCTAAGTCTTACATTTCTATTTTCAACCATTCAAAATAGTAGTTAAATATTTTTCATACAAAAAGAGGAACCACACCTTAACTTAAAATCATCATTTAAAATCCATAAAGAAAACATGTATTTAAATCACATTGTGTCCAAAAAATTATTTTAAAACATTTCCCACTTTCATAACATCATATTAATAATTGAAAACCATAACTAGATCAAAACTCGAACACAGAATTTAAACCATGTCAAAATCCTATAAGGAATTTTATAAAATAAAATATATAATTGATTAAATTATACCTAAACCCAATCCCACATACCAAGTTACTATTCACTACCCATTCGCATTCATAATTACCCTATATCAACATTTACTGACTCATTTAACCATTTTAAATGGGTTGTTATACAACAAGGGTAACCTTAGGTTCGGTATCACAATATCAATGAATCCAATAGAGTCTGTGGGATTTCTAGAACCTCAATCTCTAGAAAAAATAAATTTTATTAACCAAAGACATTAAAACATTGAATGTAGGTGAATTAGAAAAACCACATGCACATATACCACATTAATACAATGGTTAATGCTTTAATGTGACCTACATCAAGAACATAGATAGTTGCTCATCCTAATAAAACACTTCATTCGAACCAAATCAGTCCCAACCACTAATATAAATAACACCATTAAAAATAAGGGTTTGAGATTTGGAAGGATAGGAAACCACACACTATGTCCTTCGCAAAAATTGGAAGGAAACGAAGTTAAATACTGATTCGGATCTTTGATTACCACTAAACAGCTTTCCAAACACCTAATAATCAAAGGAGAATCACCCATAGATGAGGAGTGGGCTTCTGGTTCATCAACCAAATGTGAGGGGTTGAATGGAGTGAAAACTGGGGAAGAATAATTTTTGTCCAAGAGGGAAAATGGGAAATTCCCACTTTTTAATGGTCACACAGTTCGGATGCATGGTTGGCAAAATCCTAAAACAACCAAGTGGATATGTCTTCCGATGAATGGCCAAGATGTAATATTTCCTCGGATAAACCACAAAATTTGGAAAACAATGTACCATCCTCTATCTGAGAGGAGGACTAGTTGCATGGTTTCCCTATCGAGGCACACACTTATTACTAACCATGAAAGAATTGTGTGAGGCACACTGGTTGGCCAATTTCCTTCCCCTTTGGTGTCCCGAACCCATTACGACACCCCGGAAATATCCCATACACCAAATAACCATGTATTTAACCAAAAATAATGTTTAATCAAAATTAAAACATGTAAGTAGCTCCAAAAAATATCATGATATTACATGTGAACTCATAAACATTCGATTGGTATTCACTATCTGATTTTCTATCAAATGTATACACTGCTCCTTCAAACCAATGAATTTGTTGAAATCCATTTAATGAATATGTAATACTCTTTTCATTGTCTTTGGAACACTCTATCTAATCAAATTTCCCAAATACATTTTTCTAATGCCATTACTAGAAAATTGTTGTCTACTGCCCCCTATAAAGAAATTTTGTTTGATTTAATTTCTTAGAAACACCTTTGAAATACATATTTATTCGAAATATTTTAATATATTCATTAAGAAACACCTGTAAAATAAATTCAAAAAAAAAATATTATATCTAATGTACTCACAAATGTTTATCCAAGTTTCTATACTATATATAGTTTCATTCAAAACTTCCATGTTTCTCTATATTGAATATCTTCATCCTTTATTAAACCCAAAACATCCACAACACTTCTCTATGAAATGATCCAATGTATATTCTTCTTCTAGTGGTCACATTGATAATAATTTATATATTATAATTGGTCAATAAAACTATATTTTGAAACCAAATTTCCCACTAATGTTTCACCAACACCTCCGATTGACCAATTTTAGCATAAATCATTATTATCTTTACAAAAACATGATATTCGATACATCAAATAATAAAAATGCATCAACTAATTTTCCACATTTTCAAAAATTATTTTCATCTTCTAATAATCAATTTCAATCATGGTCATTATGCATTGTGATGTTTAATCATTGATGAATACAACACCAAGCATAAAATTTTATTATTTGAATGGATTATTCTAATTAACTATGTTCGGTTGATATAGTTTGTTTGTATCTATCTAATATAAGTATGAAGATAATGTAGAAACATTCCTCCAACTTTCACATAATCCACTTAGTCTTTTTACATCAGTCTGATATTCAAATTAACAATATTGAACAAACATTTTCACCTATAGACTTCATATGATTAAATATTCCTTCTTCAATAATTCTTCTTTTTTCTGGAACATTTCATCTCAAACCTCCCTAAGGATACTTAATTCTATTTTTAACAAATTTTATTCCATAAAACATCATAGAAAATGTTATAAACATTAAAAAACCCCATAATTTACATAAGTGAAAAAAACCTAAAAATTCATTCTCCTTTAAGTAATGAATATATTTTGAATATTCCAAATACAGGAAAAAAATTTATCTTATCATAAATAACATCATTAGGGAACTTCCTCTCTTCCTTCTTCAATGAAATATCTAATCAACATCTTCTTAATTAATAGTCTTGGATACATCAGACAAACATCCAAGTAACATCTTTTCTAAAAACGCATCAGTATATTGACACCAATAAAAGCCTTTTACTTGTTTCAAAATTGTTGACAAACACTTAAAAAAATAAAATATATAATAAAAAAAATCATCAATTTGGTTCATAATCCACTTTCTTGTCCAATAAATATAATATAGCTCATGATTAATTCATTTTTTATCATGTTTGGTATGTTTTTTATTATCTGAATACAAGGAAAAAATGTGATCTCATAGGATAGTTAGCAATCATGTAAAGATAAAAATAAATAAATAAAACATGAATAATTTCTACTTACACATAGTTAATTTTTATAAAATAAATCACACAATTTAATTTTAAAAATTAAAATAAAAAAAAATTCATTCACTATGTAAATAATAGAATTTTAAAAAACTTCAAATATTAAGCCATTAATTCCTTCCTTCACTCAAATCCTTAGGAAACCATAGTTTGAGGCATTCTCTAAACATTTTATATGGTACTTATTACTATAAGGGAGTTGAAATATTACAGTTGGGATTCTTTAACTAAAAGATTCATAAGAAGGTAAGAATAAATAGTTTGGTGAAATTTTTAGTGTGAAAGTGTTGAGTAAATACCTTTTTAGTATTGTTTGGAGTTATAAATCCCCTCAACAGCTCAAGGATCTTCACGTTATTATAATGGGATAGCTAAAACTCTACCTTAAAACACTCTAAGTAGATATTTGGATATATCTTGGACTATGAAGAGATAATTAAGCATTCTTGACCACTAGAATATCCAACTGACTGAATATTATTAATCAAACGGATGAGGGATATTATGATTTGAATAAAATATTTGATGATAAAAAAAGATAAAAAATTATAAAGTATATTAAAAATTTGTAATCAAGATAAAATTACTAATGCACTAGTTTATGAATTCTTGATTAAATGAAATAATGGTAGTAATTTTCAAGAACATGATCATGATAATACACCAAGAGTGGAATTTTTATGCATTGGAGTCCCAAAAACCAATGTATCCTCATATGGGAGTGATTAAATAATATAAATAGGTCTGTTGGAGAAAAATTGACGACGCATTGGATTTCATGTTCATCACGTTATCATCGATGTCTAGTGAACAATAAATAATATAAAATGGTATGTAAAATATAAATTTTTCTATCATCTATAAGGATAATATGATGAAAGAGTGTGTAATAATGTTATGAGATATTTAGTCCACTCTTTAAAGTCCATATGTGAGAATAAAACCAAATATGTCCTCATATACTTAAGATAATTATGTATATTGAGAGATTTGAGCCCATGAGTTTCTAGTTTAAGAAAGGATTATCGATCAATGATATACTCTCACCTTTACTAGTCAAATGATATACTTTTACTAATAATTATAACATGAATTATATGAAGGAGTCATCCATATATTATTTCCATGGTTCACTATGCTAACAAAAATATTAAGAAAACTAATTCTGCATTCCATATACTGAATATGAAGAGGAATATTATGGATGAGATGTTGATGACTAAGTCAATGTCAAATAAATATTGTAAACATATTATATGACTCCAAATATATTTTTAATAGTAATTTGTAGGAGGATATGTGATTTTATTAATGGAAAGAATGTCCACTAGTATAAAAATAGCATAACTAAGAAGATGATGCATGTTGAGGCCTTAATATTAAGTATATATATCATCAAATTAATTTTTTTCTATATATAGGGTATTGGGTATATATTTTCGATCTAAAATATTAATTCAATTATACAAAATAATTATATTTATCGGGGTATGAAATGTTCCATTGGATATTTATATAGATAATGTGAAAAAACAAAATCATTTGTAATAAGAGAACCACTCCTCGATTTACGAAGCATATTTTTTTCGTACTAGAAAATTTTTATTATGTATATTCAATTACAATAGACATTATCATTATGTTGATTTTAAACACATTGGGGTTTTATTTCAAGGATATAAAGTAATATTTAATTTGATTTTTTTAATAAAAAAAACATGTTATGGTATTAAACATTTCAATGATGGTTTTTAAATAATTACACTTGAAAATATAATATTGAAAATTATTGTAACGCCCCAACCCAAGTTACCCAGAGTCGGTGCATTATTTTAATACATTGGAATTAATGTATGGAATCAAGTCCGAATGACTGACCTGTTTAGCTATCTTGGAAAATAGATTACATACATTAACATTACATTAAACTTTCTAATATACAACATAACATAAATAATCCTTTTATAATGACATTTTCCCCTTAGCAAAACCCTTCATATCAATACTAAAACACTTATTGGGATCCAGTGAGAATAAAACATAAGAAATGGGTGATCTCAAATGCTCAGAAAGAGTAAATAATTTAGCAGAATCTATAAATATTTTAAAAAATATGTGTAATAAAAACAAAATCCTTTTAAACGTAAACTTGAACATAATATGGAAAAAATAAATCAAACATTACTATATAAACAACCACATGGATATTCTACTAGTCGAATGACCACATGTAATAACTAATTTCATAATGAGTGAATGCATAATGTCTGACATCATAACCACATAGTCAAGTCCTCGTTCTAAGACTATAAATAAATTTTTTTCCATGGTCTTGTGCCAAGATACTAGTTTATTTAATACGACCTACTGATGCATTGAGGACATATATCGGGCTCCACCCGTCACTTACTAAGTCCAATTCATTCCTCATATAAAAATGTTGAAACATAATAGAAACATTCATATTAAAACTAGCATATTAAATTCCAATACATTAACTATAAACCATGAATGGTATAAAAATAGCACATCCATAGTCAAACAAAGAATAGCCCATTCAATACAGTATAGAAGATTTTATTATAATAAACCAAACTCAATCTATAATAATATTCAGTAAAGGATGTTGACATAGTTGAAAATGATCAGTAAAACTCTTTAGAAGAAATATACCATTTTCATGAAATCATTTAAAAGTCACAAAATCTAGAAAGGAAGACAATTAAAATATATTTTTTTAATCAAAGTGTCCCATACCACTTTGAAACTTTTTAAAGTAATTATCATTTTAAAACATTCATGTACATATAAATAAATCCTTAAAACCTTATTGAAAAATGGACATTAATGAGAATGATTTAAAAGAATAAATATTTAAATGATTTAAAATTACGTTTTAGTTAAATAGTACCTTAAAAATAATCCTTTTTAAAAATCTCTTTCGAAACATTGACATGGATAATAATTATGTCCCAGTAAAAACATACTCATAAACAATCTTGGATAATAATGAGATTGAGGAATTTACCCTTACCTTGCACATTCCTTTAGTCGAGGGTACATTTAGACTCATTTATAATGACCATAGTATGTTATTTATTTATAGCATAACAATATCAATTTTTATGATATCATATATAATTCATTTATGACTTTATACTACACATTTAATAACAATTTCCATGTCAAAGTAACATTCTGGGTAATAATAGATTTCTTTATCGTACGTGTTTTAACCTTTTATTCTTGATTGTATCACATAGATCATTATTTACATACTTAAATAATATAAAACATGATTTATATATCATATATATTCATAATAAAAATAATTACAGTAGATAGATTTATGAAATGAAAACACCGTTTATGGAGACGGTAGGTCGTACGTACGCATAAATGTCATTTATGTTTTCATATAGTATTGAACAGAAGTAAATTAATGAGTAATATGTAAATATATATATATATATATATATTTATAGTAGAATTATTATTTCATATATTACATACTTTTTTAATATATATATATATATAATCATCTTCGAATGGTGAACGTGGAAATGAATCTCGTCGCGTCATGGAGACGGTAAGTCGTACATACGCACGAGCGATGATATCATTCGGTTGATGGTGAAATAGTATGTAATTGGATTGTATATTATATATAAAGAATCATTAAAATGTTATGATTATTATTTACATCAATTTTACTTACTATTCTACCCATCCAATAATGATGCATTGAATAACAAATTACACCATAACGTGGAGACGATAAGTCAGACGTACGCACGTATGGTGACTTGTTCATTCGTAGGATGGATAAAATAATTAATATGGTGCTAACATATTTATAAAAACATAATATTATGTAGAAAGGACTGGAGTTATTATTTTGTTATGGAAAAAACCAAGAAAGATGAAGTGGAAGTAGAAAATAACATTGAAAGAGGTGATGAAATAATTACCTCTTCTTCGGGTGCTTCTTTTTTATTTGATCAAAATAGATCCTTATGTTATTTTTATGATCAATGTATGGACTCTAGGTTGTAGTGATGGTATTTGGGAGGTTTTTTATAGTAGGGTTTTTCCAAGCCAAATGGCTTTGAAGGTGTGATTTTGAGAGAAGGGGAAGTACTCTTTTATAAGAGTGGTGAGGGTCACTTTAGGACAAGCTTTAAATATTATTTTATTATAAAATCATTTTCTGTTTATAATAGTTAAAAATGGATTTATTTCAATAATACGGTGGTTATGGGTCTAAAACTCTGAATCAATATTTTTTAGACATTTTTTTGTCATGATAGTAACCTTATCTTTTAGATTTATCTCTTAGTTAAATAGTTTAACTTTAACAATGTCTTCTGGTATTTTTATATCACATGGTTAATAAAAATACTATAAAATTACAAAATAACCCCAAGTGGTTATGTAATGACATATATATCGTTATTTAAGTTCTTTGAAAAAACATACGATTTTTAAGAATATTATATCATTTAATAATAGAGTATTTGTTTTAAAAAGTCATTTATGACAATTTTGATACTATTTAGTATTTGGTTTTTTTGAAACTCATAAAAAGATGATTACATCGAAAAAAATACATTAAATAAACCCTAACATGTCCTATTAACCTGTAAATTTCATGGATAGTATCAAAAGTCTCAATTTACATTTACATTTATATTTATACTAACAATTATTTTAATCTGGCATTAATATTTTAATTAATACTTCACCATTGTGTCATAAATAATATTATTTATTTATTTTATAAAAATTATAAATAAAATAAAATGATGTAGGAAATAGTTTTATCTTTCTAATGAGTATTTATAGTTGAATTTACCTTATGTATAACCCTATATTAAAATGGTTTATATATAAAATTTTGAATTTAACACTTTTAACTCTTCCTTGAATAAAATATGATTAATTTATTAATCTAACCCAAGTGAATAAAAAAATCATATGTTTTTCCTAAGGTTTATTTTGGTCAAAAAAACTTATCTAATAGAATTAGGACATCTGTTTGGATAATTTTAATATTATTTTTACCTTTAATTTCCTTATTTACTTTTAAACGTGGTAAATAAAATTCAAAAGCTACAATTCACCAAAAAATATTCTCATTGTATTGAACCACATTTTACTTAATGATGTAAACCAAATCTCTAGGATTTTTCAAATTCAATTCACAGAAGCGGTAAAATTATGGTTTATGCAAATTTGTAAATGTGCCTATAAGGTGGGTAAAAAGATGTTAAAATGGTTCAATAAAATATTATATATGTAATCTTATTAGAAACATACTATAATTACTTAAATTGTACTAATATATGTATTATGTATCTAATTTTAGATAATTTTTTAATTAAAAATATTTAATTAAATGAAAAATTCAGCATTTATCTATAACACAATGTTTTTCAGTATTTATGAAAAACTGATAGTTTTTTAGAAAAAATTCAAAAATTCACCCTAAGATGATTTTGTTTTTCTAAATCCAAAAATAATTTCTATTTTACCAAATTAAAAACATATAATTTTCATTATTTAGATTAAAAATACTTCCCGTTGTCAACACTAGAAAGCGAGTTTTTAAGAAGTAAAAACTATCAAAAGATTGACATGTGTTTATGTTCAATTTAAATGTAAAATTATTTAATTGACCTATTATATTAAATTATAAAAATATAATATAATTATACTTTAAAACCACTCAAATGAAAAATTTAAAACTTCAAATTGTTTTAATTAAAAAAAATTTCCATTAAAATTTTGTATTTTTTTACTATTCATCAAAATATGAAAGTTATCAGAAATGTACCAAAAATTTATCCAAACTTAATTTTTATGTCCCATTTAAAAAGAAGAATTTTATTTCATTAAATTGAATTTATAAAAGTTTCAAATATTTTATTTAAGAAGGGTTAACCATTAAAATGCGGTAAAATTGTATTTTTTGAGAAATATTTATTTTATCTGAAAAATTTAATTTTTTATTATATTATGTCTAAAAACACATAATATGGTTGTTAAAATTATATGTATTATATAAAATTCAAAATTATGTTAATACAATTCATACCTTCTTTTTGAACCGTTAGTTTGGTATGTCTTGATGCGCTCAAATTTGGTGTTGCATGTAGCGCATGATATTGAATTACTTTAAATATATAAAATACTATGCAATTATGGGTTGTTACATTCTACCGTCCATCAATAAATCGAATCCTCATAATTTGAAATTGTTCTTCAAAAATTAAAGGTTAAAAATAGAAAACACTTTTGTGGAAAACCCACATCGGAAATAGGGTTAATAAAATTTAGTCTTAATAAGAGGGAAAGTGAAATGAAAAATACACCCCCAAATTAGGATTTATAATAAGAGAACATTTCAAGAAATTTGAGATAGATAATTGGAGAAAAACATAAATATTTATATGGAGTGATTGGGTGCATTAATCACAAATAAGGGAGAAATAAATAGATAATTTGGGGCCTCAGAGCCATAAATATATGATGACTTAAAATATCATTGGTTCATCAAAACATAAGGTATTATGATAACATATTTTTTATTTTAAGATCATTTCCCTAAAGGTTAAGTATTAATTTGTTCATATAATAATAAAAAAGATATTTGACAAGTATAGTTCCATCCTTTAACTTATTTCTTCCACAAACTGATCTTTCACTAAAAAAGATAATATAACACCAAAATATTGTATTTATCTTAATCATCCAGGGTTTAAAGAAAGGAATTTATAATTCATCTATCAGGCCATTTTAAAAAAAACTACATTATATAAACTAGGACATCACATAGGCCAGTGGTAGGGGATTAACCCTTGTCGCACTTCGGTTGTGAGTTCAAGTCTCACAGCCTTGCCGGACGAGACATATTGTCGCCCGACCTGTGGGTTGTCATTTTTATAACAATCCAAAAATAATTTTCAGAAATTTTTTAACCTTAAACAATAGTATCTGAAGTCCAAATTAATTCATTCAAACCTTCAGACTTATCCAAAATACATCTTCCCAAACTCACAGTCCAAAATTTATAAGGAAGGAACACATAAAGAAGATATCTCTTTTCCACATAATAACATGTGAATACCTTCATCATGTGTTCTCTTAAAACATGGTGACACACTGAATTACCATAAAACCTTATTGAAAACATTAATTATCCCTCGTTCTTTATAGAATATTTTATATTCTCCTTAAATCACAAAAATTTGAAGACTCCAACAATGATTGAATAAATAAAACATTAATACATTCCAAGGAAATCAATAATTCCAAATATACTTTATCCAAATCAATTATCTCTTATTCCAAAATCACTACCTTTGTATTAGGACCCTATTAAGGTTTATCTTTCTCTCAAACATATATTTTCCAAAATGTTTAACATGAAACTATGTAACTTTATTTGGTACCATATAATTTAAAATCCTTGATGAAAATGTACTAAAGTACAATTCTAATATACTTTATAATTCTTATAACTTGTACATCATTAATACAATACTCAAACGACCCAATTATTTTATAGTAACCTAAAAATAATAATCATTACTATTCATCCACGGTAGTATCATAACATGATTAGTATCTAATAACATCATTTTGGGTGTACTCTGATGATTGGGAAATTGATTCGTATAGTTTTCCAACTCCTTGCAGATGAAGCATTGTACATTTGAAACCATTTTATTACCCTTGCAATCACGAATTTGGTAACCTTTTTCTCTACAATTATAAAAAACTCTCATTCCATTCATGAACTTCCTAGGGTGATTATTTTTATAGTTATCACATATAGGAAAATATTTCGTTCCCTTCTTACCTTTATCCATCTTTCTCTCTACCATCCTTTTCTTTTGTAGCATCCCTTTAAACCAATACAACTCAAATAATTCTTTACTTATCTTATTAACACATGATATTATTTCCTCATATGATGATAATACATGGGTGAATATTTCCCTCTTACATGTTGCCTTAAGACCATGAATGATATGATCCTTCTTACACTTTGGAACATATGTATTGCTGGAGTTCTCATTTCATCTACTGGTCTCCATTTCAAAATTAAAAAATATACTACATTTGATCATATCATAATGTATAATCCAAAAACTAAAAAAATCTCCAAAATTAATAGAATATTTTCAAAAATCTACTCTCATAATCATAAAAATGGTTTCTTTGTTAGCATATTTACTCATAAATCCTTAATAATTGTTTATAATGAAAATTTGAATTATCCTAAGCATATCCCCTGAGAGTGTACTAACCAAGAGTGCAACAAGGCCCATTGTGATGTACCAGGATACCCCTAGTCAATCTTTAAACTCCTTTTCAAGGATTTCACTCCTAAGTATATTTGTTCCAGATCCACCTCTACCTGCTTGTATCTAAACATGGATGTATTTATTGGAAAACTCACAAAGTCACTATGTTACCAAAATTCTAGGAAGCTATTCTATACTAATCCTTAAAGTTTATCTTAGGGTAAATTTATATAATAAGAGTTTTTCTAAATCTTGTTTCCAATGTTTGTACAAAACTTCTTCTGATAACAATTGTAACACCTCGACCCCAGTTAACCAGAGTCAGTGCATTATTTTAATACATTAGCATTATTATAAGGAATGAAGTCAGGAAGGACTGATAAGTTTAGCTATTTTGGAAAATATATTACATTCATGAACTTTCATTACAATTTCTTATGTACAACAAAACATAAATAGACCTTTATGAATTCCATTTCTTCCGTATCTTTACCCTTCATATCAATCATAAAACACTTTTTGGGATCCTGGGAAATTTAGGGGAAGCTGTAAAATTTTATGGAATTTTGTTTAATAAAAACAACAGCCTTTTAAACATAAATTTGAGCATAATATGGAAAAAATAAATCCAACATTTCCATATAAACATGCACATGGATATTCTATTAGTCAAATAATCACATGTAAAAACTAATGTCATAATGAGAGAATGCAAAATGTCGGACATCATAACCACATAATCAAGGCCACGTTCCCAGGCTGAAATTTTTTTTGTCAAGGACTTCTTCCAAGATACTAGTTTGTCTTTGGAGACCTACCAATGTATCGAGGAGATATAGCGGTCTCCACCTATTACTTACTAAGTCCAATGCATTCCTCATATGAAAATGTTGAAACATAACATAAACAGTAATATTAAAACTAGAATACGAAATACCAATACATTAACCATAAACCATGAATATTATAAAAATACCACATCCACAGTCAAACATAGAATAACTCATTCAATACAATATATAAGATTTTATTATAATAAATCAACCTCAATCGACAATAATATCTTGTAAAGGATGTTGGCATAGTTGAAAATGATCAGTAAAATTCTTTGAGAGAAATATCACATTTTCTAGAAATCATTTAAATGTCACACAATCTATAATGGAAGACATTTAAAATAAATTTTTGAATCAAAGTGTCTCATACAACTTTTAAACATTTTAAATGAGTTATCATTTTAAAACATTCATGTCTATATAAAAAAAATACTTAAAACCATTTTGAAAAATGGACATTAATGAGAATGATTTTGAAGAATAAATATTTAAACCATTTAAAATGTTGTTTTTGATAGATATTAACATAAAAAGAATCATTTTTAAAACTCTTTTATGTAACATGGACATGGAAAATAATTATATCCCAGTATAAAATTACACATAAACAATCTCAGATAATAATGAGATTGAGGAATTAATCCTTACCTTGTACTTTCCTTTAGTTGAGGGTACGTTTAGACTCATTTATAATTAAACTATTATGTTATTAATTTATAACTGAACCATATTAATATTAATTATATCATATATGATTCATTTATGACTTTATACTACCCATTTAATAATAATTTTCACGTTAAAGTAAAATTTTGGGTAATAATCACTTTCTTTAGCGTAAGTGTTTTAACTAGTTATTCGTGTCCGTATCACTTAGATCATGATTTTCATACATTAAGAATATAAAACATGATTTATATATCATTTATATTTTGAATATAAATATTTATAATAGATATATTTATGAAAGGGAAACATCATTTATGGAGACGGTAGGTCGTACGTACGCATAAATGTCATTTCCGTTTTCATATCGTATTAAAAAGAAGTATGTGAATGAGATATATGTAAATATATATATATATATATATATATATATTTCCTATATAATTATTATTTCACATATCACATACTTATTATATATATATATATATTTATAATCATCGTTGAATGGTGAATGTAGAAATTTACCTCATCACGGCGTGGAGACGGTAAGCCGTACGTACGCACTAGTGATGATATCATTCTATTGATGGTGAAATAGTATGTAATTGGATGGTATATTATATATATATAATCATTAAAATGTAATATTTATTATTTACATCAATTATACTCACTATTATACCCATCTAAATAATGAACTGTTGAATAATAAACAACACCACGACGTAGAGATGGTAAGCCGTACGTACACACGTATAGTGACTTTGTCATTAATAGGATAGATAGAATAATGAATATGGTTGTACCATATTTATAATAACATCACAGTATGTAGAATGTATTGGGGTTATTAATTTGGTATGAAAACAACAAAGAAATAGGAAGTGGAAGAAGAAAAGATCATTGAAAGAGGTGATGAAATAATTACCTCTTCTTCAGGTGCTTCCTTTTGATTGAATCAAAATGGATTCTTAGGTGGGATTTATGACCAAATTAAGGCCTCTAAGATAAATTTAGGATATATTGGAGGATATTTTAGTAGGTTTTGGCCGATCCAAATGGCTTTGGATGTGTGATTTTGAGAGAAGGGGAAGAACCCTTTTATAAGAGAGGTGAAGGTCACTTTAGAAGAAGCTTGAAATATTATTTTATTATAAAATAATATTCAGTTTATAGTGGCTTAAAATGGATTTATTTCGAGGCTATGGTGTGTATGGGTCCACATACTCTCAACCAATAGGTTTTAAACATGATTAGGTCACTATAGTAACATTATCTTTTAGATTTAACTCCTAGTTAAATAGTTTAACTATTACAATGTATTCTTGTATTTTTATATTACATGGTTAATAAACATACTATCAGATACCAAGTGAACCCTAAGTGGTAATTTAATGACTTATATATCATTATTGAATTCCTTTGGACAAACCATAGATTTTTAGGAATATTATATCATTTAATAATATAGTATTTGTTATAAAAACTCATTTAGGTCAATTTTGACACTATTTAGTATTTGGGTTTTGTGAAAGTCATAGAGAGTTGATTAATTAGAATAAAATACATTAAATAAACACTAAATTTTCATATTAACCTATAAAATTCTTGGATAGAATAAAAAGTCTCAATTGAAATTTATTTTTATAGTTATATTATCAATTATTTTATTTTTTCATTAATAAGGCAATTACTATTTCATCCTTATGTCATAAATAACATTATTTATCTAATGTCTAAAAATTATAAATAAAATACCATGATGTAGGAAATAATTTTATATTTCTAATTAATATTTATAGTCTAACTTATCTTATGAATAACCCTATATTAAAAATGGTTTAGTTTTTAAATTTTGAATTTAACAATTTTAACTCTTCTTTAAATAAAATTTGATAAATGTCTTAATCTAACCCAAGTGAATAAAAAATTCATATTTTTGACCTAAGGTTGATTTGGGTTGAAAAAAAATATACAATATAATTAGGTTATGTGTTGGTGTAACGCCCCGACCCCAGTTACCCAGAGTCGGTGCATTATTACACAACATTGGCATGATCACAAGAAAGATCAAATCTCGAAAGACCGATTAGTTTAGTAGCCTTGAAAACACTATATATATTCATAAGACTTACATTATATCATAAAAATGAAAACTACAACAATGTAGTCTCCACATTCCACACTCATATCCTCTCATACTATCCCTACATGTCATTAATAAATTACTTCTTCACATCCTGGGAAAATTAGAACATAGAAAGGGGTGAGCTCAGATGCCCATTAAGGATAACAATATAGCAGAAACATTCATAAATAAGCATAAACATTTAAGGCAATGTATAACTAAAACAAAATCCTTTTAAACTATAACTTTAGTAGAATATGGAAAAAATAAAATGAAATAATGCCATTTACTTATTCACATGGATATTCTATTATTTGAATTATCAAATGCAATATCAATAACTACTTTCATAATGATGGAATGCATAATGCCAGATTATCATAACCACGTATCCAAGGCATTGTGCCAATACTACAAATAATATTTTGTCAAGGCCTCATGCCAAGACACTAGTTTTTCTCATGAGACCTACTGACGCATCGAGGAGCTATAGTGGGCTCCACCCATCACTTATTAAATCCAATGCATTCTTCATTTGAACAGGTTTAAACATAACATAAAAATTCGTATTAAAACTAGCATTCGAAATGTCAATACTTTCTCCATAAACCACGAATGGTATAAAAACAACTCATCCATAGTCAAACATATCACAAAACATTAAATACAATATGGAAGTTTTGTATCACAATAAATCAACTTCAAATAAGCTAAAAATCCATCAAAGGATATTGACATAGATGAAATCAAAACTATTAGAGAGAAATATCAATTTTTTTAAATCAGTTAAAAGTCACTTTATTATGAAATAAAACATTTACATTGAAAATATTCTTATAATCTTGTAATGGAATATTCTAAGATTTTACAATGGTGGAATATAGCCACACCCGTCATATAAGTTAAAAAAAGACATTTTTACCTAAATTATGTCGGAAAGTTTAAAAAGGACCTTGTTTGGAAAACAACAGAAAGATTCCATTATAAAGTTCTTATAAAAATTCAACAAGGGTATAAATTACCTTAACCCACAGTCTATAAAATAGTAATAATGTTTCAAAATAAATTTTTAAGAAACATCGATGTGGATGATAAAGAGGTCCTAGTAGATAATTAAGTATAAACAACCTCGAATAATGAAGAGATTGTGAAATAAAACCTTACCTTGTAATTTTCATTTCATGAGGGTAGGTTAACCTATTTTATAATGGTGAGATAATTTTTATTAAATTATACAAGAATCATATACATTAATATGATATCATATATGATCTTTTAACATTTATTTGTTATTAATATCTTAGTATTATCGTCGTTTTGGGTGTTAACTTACGCGTAATCTTTTATATGTTTTGTTACAAAAGCCGTGTTTGTTATGGATATGTTGTATATTATTCATATCCATAATGATATCAAGTCCTTAAAAATTATTTTTAATCATCAAATGAGAATTAGACTTGCATGGATACGATGGGGAATGAATCTCATCACGTTAGTGGAGACGGTAGTCCGTACGTACGCACGAGCAACAATATCAATATTTTGATATAAAAATAATATTTATTGGATCTTATATCATATATAGAGAATAATTATCATGTTATATTTATTATTTACATCAATTACACATCATTATCATACCCATCCAAATAATAATGTTTTGAATAACAATTACACCATGACGTGGAGACGGTAAGTCGTACGTACACACGTATGGTGACATGTCATTCAAGGGATGGATAGAATAATGAATTTGGTTGTACCATATTTTTAATAACATCATAGTATATAGAATATACTGGAGTTATTATTTTAAAATTTAAATAACAAAGAAATAATAATTTGAAGAAGAAAGGAACTTGAAAAAGGGTGGTGAAAACATAACATGTTCTTCGAGTTCTTCATTTTGATTTGATCAAAAGGACTCATTAGGATGGATTTCTGATCAAATTAAGGACTCTATGTCGAATTGAGGGAAGTCGATAGAATATTTGGGCAGGGTTTGGCCGAACCAAAAGGGTTTAAAGGTATTAATTTGAGAGAAGGGGGAGTGCCTTTTTATAAGAGGGGTGAGGGGCACCTTAGGAAAAGCTAGAAATATTATATTATAATAAATTTATATTCGGTTTCTAATGGATATAAAGTAGATTATGTAAAGTTTCTGGTTGGGATGGGTCGAAAACCACTCAACCAATAGGTTTTAGATAGGTTTGGGTCACTATATTAACTTTATATTTTAGTTTTAACTCTTAGTTAATTAGTTTTACATTTACCATGTCACTTTGTATTTTTATATTATATGGTTAATAAACATTCTATATACATCCAAGAGAACCCCACATGGTTCTATAATGATACACCTATCATTAGATAAGTCTCTTGGTTGAACTTTAGATTTTTAGAAATTTAATATCAATTAATAATATAATATTTGTTTCAAAAACTATTTTATGTCAATTTTGACACTATTGGGTATTTTATTTTTGTGAAAATTATTACAGAATAATTACTTCTAAAAAACATAAATAACTCAATACTAACATGTCATATTAATCAACAAAATTCTTGTAATTCATTAAAAGTCTCAAATTATTTTTATTTGGGTATTTATAATTTCAACTATTTTAATATTTCATTAATTAGGTATTTACTACATCACCATTGTGTAATAAATAAATTATAATATTTAATGTCTAAAAATTATAAATTAAATACTATTATGTAGGAAATACTCTTAGATTTCTAATGAATATTTGTAATCGATTTTATTTTATGTATAACCCTATATTAAAAATATATTAGTTATTAATGCTTGATTTTATCTCTTTTAACTCTTATTTGAATTAAATAACAATAAATTCCCTAATCTAATCCAATTGGGCCTAAATGATAATATTTTATTCTTAAGGTTTTATTGGTCTAGATAAAATTGTCCAATAGAATTAGGACATGTGTTAGGGTAATATTAAAATCATTTTTCCCCTTAATTACCCTATTTACTTTTAACTGTGGTAAATAAAAGTAAAAAGTTACTATTCACCAAAAATATTTTCATCTCATTGAACCACATTTTACTCCTTGATATTAACCGTTTCTCTCATATTTTTGAAATTCCACTCACAGATGCGGTAAAATTATGTTTTATGTGAATTTCCAAAATCTCCTAGGAGGTTGGTAAAAGAAGGTGAAAAGTTCAATAAAAGTTTTATATATCTAAAACTATTCTAAACTAACTCAAATGGATTACATTGAACTTATATAGTTATTATGTATCTATTTTGACCTTAATTAAATTTAAATAAAATAAATAATTATTTAAATAAAAATTCACTTTTAAACTATAACTCAGTGTTTTTCTCACTATTCATCAAAAAATTGAATGTTTTCAGAAAAATACAAAAAATTCACCCTAAGATAATTTCGATATTCCAAATCCAAAAATGAAGTCCATTTTGGAAGATAAAATTTATAAAATATCAAAAATTGGGTATTACTATTCATAACGGCTAGTTTGATTGGTAGTGGTGTGTGTTAGAACTCGAAGTAACGTACAACACACGCACTATGTCATTAAAAGAGAAGCGTACCATGGAAGCTTGGGTTGTTACATTCTCCCCTCCTTCAAATAATTTCGTCCCTGAAATTTCTAGAATATTAATACATAAAAAGACTTTGGTGGTTCTTCATCATAAGTTCCTCGGATTCCCACGTTGCCTCTTCCATCTTATGGTTTCTCCATAGAACTTTTTCCAGATGAGTCATCCAGTTTCTCAGCACTTGTTCTCCCGTATCAAGAATCCTGATGGGCTCTTTGCAATTAGACAGATTGGGTTCAAGTTCTAATTCATCATAAGTGAGTACATGCGTTGGTTCAGACATGTACTTTCTCAACAGTGATATGTGGAACACATCGTGAAGTTGGAGAGACTGGGTGGCATTTCCAAACGGTATTCTACAGCCCCAATTCATTCAAAAATTTCAAAAGGGTCGATGTACCTGGGACTCAATTTACCCTTCTTACCGAAATGTTTAACTCCCTTCCATGGAGATACCTTCATGAAAACATGTTCTCCTACCTGAAATTCAAAATCCTTCCTTTGGTTATCGACATAGCTCTTCTGACTACTTTGAGCTGCTTTGATGTGGTTTTGGATTAACATCACCTTTTCCATCATTTACTCCACTAGTTCTGGGCCTACAAGTTTTCTTTCCCCAACATCATCCCAACAGGTTGGTATGCACCATCTCTTTCCGTATAACACTTCATATGGAGCCATCTGAATACTTGAATGGAAGCCATTGTTATAGAAAATTTTACCAGAGGTAAATATTGATCCAATATACCCTAAATGTCTTGTGAGCATGATCTCAACATGTCTTCTATGGTTTGAATTATCCGTTCTGATTGTCCATCTGTTTGAGGATGGTAGGCAGTTCTCAAATGAAGTTTAGTATCCAAGGCCTTCTGAAGACTCTTCTAGAATCTTGTAGTAAAACAGGGATCACAATCAGAAACAATCGATAGGGGTACTCCATGAATTCTCACAACTTCATTAATATATAGCCTTTCTTGATGTTCAAGTGGTAGATATTCTCTTATATCAAGAAAATGTGCTGATTTGGTAAAACGATCAACACTGACCCATATTTCATCATTCCTTCTAGGAGTCATTGGTAGTCCCATAACAAAGCCCATTGTGATATTATCCCATTTACACTCAGGTATGGGAAGAGGTTGGATGACTCCTCCAGGCTGTTGTCTTCCAGCTTTCACTTGTTGACAAAGCATACATCTTGACACAAAATCTGCAATTTCCCTCTTCATATTGTCCCACCAAAAATGTTCCTTCAAATCCCTATACATTTTGGTGCTCCCAGGGTGTATAGAGAAATTGGAACTATGAGAATCGTCCAACAATTCCCTTTTTAGATTAGCTATATTGGGAACAGAATGTCTCCTCCAAAATTTCAAAATTCCATCTTCATACACAATGTCACTCAATATCCCATCATTCATAGCTTTAATATTCTTTTGAAACTCTTCATCATCAGTCTGAGAACTCTTTATCCTTTCTAGTAATAATGGAATGGAAACCATTTGAAAAAGCATTGATGTTCCACCTTCCATGGTGATTCCCATATTAATATTTACTAGATCAATGTATATAGGATACTTTTCAACTCTCATCTTGTTCAAAACTCCATGATCCTTTATACTCAAAGAATCTGCCACCTTATTTTCCTTCCCCAGGAGGTATTGTATTGTGCAATCATAATCCTGGAGTGGTTGAAGCCATCTCATTTTCCTCATGTTCAGTTCTTTCTGTGAGAGAATATACATCAAACTCTTGTGATCGATATAAATCTCAAATTTTCACCATAGAGATAATGCCTCCATATCTTCAATGAAAAGATTACAGTAGCTAACTCAAGATCATGAGTAGGATAGTTTTTCTCATGAATTTTGAACTGTCGTGATGCATAGGAAATAACTCTATCATTCATCATAAGGACACAACCAAGTCCTTTCTTCGATGCATCACTTTAAATAATGAACCCATAATTCCCCGATGATATATTAAATATAGGAGCATTGACTAGTATTCTCTTCAGTTATTCAAAGCATTCTTCACATTATTTTGTCCAAACAAATTTAACACCTTTACGTGTGATCTTTGTTAATGGGTTAGCCAATCAGGCAAAATTCTGGACAAAACTCCGATAATAACCTGCTAGACCAATAAAACTTTGTACCTCGGTTATACAGATTGGTGCTGGCCATTCTTGGATTGCACTGGTCATAGAAGGATCAACAGATATTCCATCTTTAGAGACAGTATGGCCAAGAAAAGAAATCTCATGAAGCCATAATTCACACTTGCTAAACTTCCTATATAATTAATGTCTTCTAAGTGTCTTAAGGATAATGTGCAAGTGATTTTCATGATCTTCGTAGCTTTTTTAGTATATCAAGATATCATCAATAAGTACCACCATAAAATAATTGATATATTCCTTGAAAAATCTATTCATTAGATCCATGAATACAGAGGGTGAATTAGTCAACCCAAAAGGCATTACTGTAAACCCATAATGCCCATACCTGGTTCAAAATGCTATCTTCGGAATGTCTTCCTTCTTCACACACAACTTAAGGTATCCAGATCAAAGGTCAATCTTTCAAAACTTTTGAGCTCTATGCATTTGGTCAAATAAATCATCAATGCGAGGTAGGGGATACTTGTTCATTATTGTTGTAGCATTGATTTCCCTGTAGTTGATACATAACCTCATGGATCTATCTTTCTTCTTAACAAAAAGGAAAGGGGATCCCCACAGAGAAACAATAGGTCAAATAAATCCCCTATTACTCAATTCCTATAATTTTTTCGTTCGTTCAACTAATTCCACAATTTCCATTCTATGAGGGGTCTTTGATATGGGCCTTGATCCAGGAATTAAATCAATGGAAAACTCAATTTCCCGTTCTGGAGGATTTCCAAGCAAATCTTCCGAAAACACATCTATATATTCATTCAAAATAGCTACATCCTCTATTTGAACATTCCTTTCCTCACCCATAGTCATTTAATTACCTTTCTCCCCAATAATTGAATTTAGATGAACTACTGGGGGTGGATCTATATAAGAATCAAGTGGTGACGATTCTTCTCTAAAGATAATGTGTTCTTTATCATCATCATCAATAATCGTAACCTCCTTCTTCTTACGATAAATTTTCACATCATGGTCAGAATGACAATCCATACCGAGGATTATATTAAATTCAGTCATGGGTATGACGATGAGATCAAAAGATAATGAACATTTATATTCCCTAATTGGAATGGATCCACAGAACATTGTAGCAATGATACATCCCTTAGAAGTTTAAACTGATAACTCCCTTGTTAAATCAAATTGGAAATATCTAATTTTCTTAGCAAACTGGGGAGATATGAAACAATGTGATGATCCAGAATCAAATAATGGATTTTCTAAATGTGAGGAAACCATTTAATTACGTGCCACTACATCTTTCGGAGCTTCAACCTCAGAAGTAGTGATTACATAAGCTTGGCCTTTTCATAGGTAAGTTCCCCTGACCATTAGGACATTCATTTTCATAATTCCCCATTTCTCTACAATTATATAATTCCACATTGATAGAAACTCTATTTCCCATACAATCATGAGATTGGTGTCCTTTTTCACCACACTTGTAACAGACTCACATTCCCTTCAAAAAAGTACCAGGGTGTTTCTTCTCATATTTACTACAGGATGGATATTCAACTATTCCCTTCGTACCCTTATTTCCATTCCTAGATTGATCAGAAGATCTCTTCTTCTCTTTCTTTTCTTTAAAGTCGTAAGACTTAGAGAATTCCTTTTTTGTACTGATAGCACACGAGAAAATATCTTCGTATGACGAGAAGGATTGTGAGACCAATTCTCGACGGAGAAACGGTTTTAACCCATCAAAGAAATGATCAATCTTACTCCTTGGGTTATGTATATAATCTTCTGTATGCCTCGCTAAGCTTGTATAGTTAGCCTCATACTTTGCGACGTTCTCAACCTTCTTTTGTCTCAGACTCAGAAATTGTCTTTCCATGTCTTCTCGATGGTCACAAGGAAAGTATTTTTCTAAGAAAAGCACTTTGAACTCTCTCGATTCCATATTTGATACTTCCTCATATTCCTTTTTGTTTGGAATCAATGACCACCATTGATCAGCATCTCGAGTGAGGCGGTAAACTGCCATGATAACTTTTTCCCTTTCACTACTCTCCAAGTCATGGAATATTTTCTCTAAGGAATTTATCCATTGCTCAACTACTAATGGATTTGTACTCCCATTTAATGTTGGTGGTTATTTCCTCATGAAGCGGTCTAAAGTAGATCCTCCACGCTACGGATCAGGGTGCTCCATACGGGTAAGGTTATTATTCAGAACCTGAGTGAGTTGTCCCAGTATGGTGATTAGCTGATCAGCACCAGTTGCATCACCAGCTCCAATATAATTATCTTGAGCAGGAGGTCAATCCCTACATTGAGTGCGTTCATTTATGCAGTTTCTATTTCTTCCACTAGGAGCCATTTCTAAACAATGGCATAAACTATATTAGTTTATGAATTGAAATACATAATTCCAAACTTATAAAACACTTAACTAAAATTGAACAGTTTATGGATATAATCCATAATCATAAAAATGTTTTCTTTGAGGATGTATATACTCATAAACCCTTCATAATGGTTTTTAAAGAAAATGAGAATTATCCTAAGCATATCCCCCGGGAGTGTCATACCCAAGAGTGCAGCAAGGCCCATTTTCATGCACAAGTTCTTGTTCGAGTCTATCTCAATGTGGTTTTTTACGGTTTTTACCCCTAGGTACATCTATGCCAGAGCCACCTCTATCTTCTTGTATCCATATAGGGTTATATTGCTCGAAAAACTCTCAAAATATCTACAATACCAAATTTCTAGAAAGTTATTCTATACTAATTCTGAAAGTCCATCTTAGGTCTATGTGCTCTAATCAGATTTTATGTAAATCTAGCTTCCAAGGTTTTTACTAAACATCCTCTGATACCAACTGTAACGCTCTGACTCCAGTTAATCAGAGTCACTGAATTATTACATAACATTGGAATGATCACAAGAAATATCAAATCTCAAAAGACCGATTAGATTAGTAGCCTAAGAAACAGTAGATATATTCATAATTATTACATTACATCATAAAAATGAAAACTACAACAACATAGTCTCCATAGTCCACACTCATATCCCCTCATAATATCCCTGTAGTTCATTCATAAATTACATCTTCACATCCTAGGAAAAATAAAACATAGATAGGTGTGAGCTGAGATGCCCAATAAGGACAAAAATATAGTAGAAACTTTCATAAATAATCATAAACTTTTAAGTCAATGTATTACTAAAACAAAAACCTTTTAAACTTTATCTTCAGCGTAATATGGAAAAAATAAAATGAAATAATTCCATTTACATATTAACATAGATATTCTACTAGTTGAATTATCACATGAAATATCAATAACCACATTCATAATGATAGAATGCATAATGCCAAACTATCATAACCATGTAGCCAAGGCCTCATGCCAAGACTACAAATATGATTTTGTCAAGGCCTCGTGCCAAAGCACTAGTTTGTCTCATGAGACCTACCGATTCATTGAGGAGCTATAGCGGGAACCACCTGTCACTTATTAAGTCAAATTCATTCCTCATATGAACAGGTTTAAACATAACATAAACATTCATATTAAAACTAGCATACGAAATGTCAATACTTTTTCCATAAACCATGAATTGTATAAAAATAAGACATCCAACGTCAAACATATCACAAAACATTCAATAAAATATGGAAGTTTTTTATCATAAAAAATCAACATCAAATAAGCTAAAAATCCATCTAAGGATGTTGACATAGATGAAATCCAAACAATTTGAGAGAAATATCTTTATTTCTGAAATCATTTAAAAGTCACATAATTATAACATAAAACATTTACTTTGAAAATATTCTTGTAATCTTGTAAGGTAAGCTTTGAATATTTCAAAATGGTGGAAAATAAAGTTAAAAAAATACATTCTTACCTTAATTCTGTCGAAAAGGTTAAAAGGATCTTGTTTTGAAAACGACAGAAAGATTCCTTTATAAACTTCTTATAAAAAGTCAACAAGGGTATAAATTACATTAACCCATAGTCTATAAAATAGTAAGAATGTTTCGAAATACATTTTTAAGAAACATGGACGTGGATGATAAACAGGTCCTAGTAGATAATTACGTATAAACTGTCTCGGATAATGAAGAGATTGTGAAATAAACCCTTACCTTTTACTTTTCCTTTGTTAATGGTAGGTTAACCTCTTGTATAATGGTAATATAATTGTTATTAAATTATACAAGAATCATATACATTAATATGATATCATATATGATCTTTTAACATTTCATTGTTAATAATATCTTAGTATTATCATCGTTTCGGGTGTTTTCTTACTCGTTTTGTTTTATATGTTTTGTTACATAAGCCATGTTTTTTATGGATAAGTTGTGTCTTATTCATATCCATAATGATATCAACTCCATAAAAATTATATTTAATCACCAAATGATAATTATACTTGAATGGATATGATGGGGAATGAATCTCATCGCGTTCGTGGAGACGGTAGTCCGTACGTACGCATGAGCGAAAATTTCATTCTTTTGATATTGAAATAATATATAACTAGTTGGTATATCATATATACATAATCATTATCATGTTATATTTATTATTTACATCAATTACACATCATTATAATACCCATCCAAATAATAATGTTTTGAATAACAATTACACCATGACGTGGAGACGGTAAGCCGTATGTACGCACGTATGGTGACATGTCATTCAAGAGATGGATAGAATAATGAATTTGGTTGTACCATATTTATAATAACATCACAGTATATTGAATATACTGGAGTTATTATTTTATAATGGAAGTAACAAATAAAGAAGAAGATGAAGAAGAAAGTTACTTGAAAGAGGGTTGTGAAAACATTACCTCTTCTTCGGGTTCTTCCTTTTAATTTGATAAAAATGACTTCATAGGATGGATTTCTGATCAAAATAAGGACTCTAGGTCAAAGTGAGGGAAGTTGATAGAATATTTTGGTAGGGTTTAGCCGAACCAAATGTCTTTGAAGGTATTAATTTGAGATAAGGGGTAGTGCCTTTTTATAAGAGGGGAGAGGGAACCTTAGGAAAAGATAGAAATATTATGTTATAATAAATTCATATTCGGTTTCTAATTTCTCCAAAGTAGATTATTTAAAGTTTAAGGAGGTGATGGGTCGAAAACCAATCAAAAAATTAGTTTTATACAGGTTTGGTCCACTATATTAACCTTATCTTTTAGTTTTAACTCATAGTTAATTAGTTTGACATTTACCATGTCACATTGTATTTTAATATTATATGGTTAATAAACATACAATATACATCCAAGAGAACCCCAAGTGGTTCATTAATTATAAACCTATAATTATAAAATTTTCTATTCCAATATTTAGAATTTTAGGAATTTAATATTAATTAATAATATAATATTAGTTTTAAAAACTCTTTTATGTCTATTTTGACATAATTTTATTTTTGATTTTTCTGAAACTCATAACAGCATGATTACTTCGAAAAAACATAAATAAATCAATACTAACATGTCTTATTAAACTATAAAATTATTCTAATTGATTAAAAGTATCAAAATATATTTTTTTTGGTATTTATAATAACAATTATTTAATTTTTCATTAATTAGGTACTTACTGCATCACCATTGTGTCATAAATAAATTAAATTATTTAATGCCTAAAAATTATAAATAAAACACCATTCTGTATGAAATAGTTTTAGCTTTATAATGAATATTTATAATCATAATTATCTTATGTAAAACCTAATATTAAAAATGTTTTAGTTATTAAACTTTGATTTTATCTCTTTTAACTATTCTATGAATTAAATAATAATAAATGTCCAAATCTAATCCAAGTGGACCTAAATGATAATATTTTATTCCGAAGGTTGTTTTTGGTCGAGATAAACTTGTCCAATAGAATTATTACATGTGTTAGGGTAATATTAATATCATTTTTACCCTCAATTACCTTATTTACTTTTAACTGTGGTAAATAAAAGTAAAAAGTTACTATTCATCATAAATTATTTTCATCTCATTGAACCACATTTTACTCCTTCATATTAACTGTGTCTCTTGGATTTTCAAAATTCTACTCACAGAAGTGGTAAAACTAAGTTTTATGTGATTTTCCAAACTCTCTTAGGAGGTGGGTAAAAGACGGTGAAAAGTTCAATAAAATTTTTATATATCTAAAATTATTCTAAACTAACTCAAATGAATTACATTGAACTTATATAGGTATTATGTATCTATTTTGACCTTAATTAAATTTAAATATAATAAATAATTATTTAAATAAAAATTCGGTTTTAAATAATAACTCAATGTTTTCTCACTATTTATCAAAAATTGAATGTTTTTAGAAAAATACCAAAAATTCACCCTAAGATAATTTCGATATTCCGAATCCAAAAATGAAGTCCATTTTGAAAGAAAAAATTTATAAATTTTCAAAAAGGGGGTATTACTATTCATAACATCTAGTTTTATTGGTTGTGGTGTGTGTTAGAACTCGATGTTGCATACAACATATGCTACTGTATTATTCAAAGAGAAGCGTACCATGGAAGCTTAGGGTGTTACAGTTGGGGTGATTTTAATATTATTTTTCCCTTTAATTACTTTATTTACCTTTAACAATGGTAAATAAAATTCAAAAGATACTATTAACCAAAACTTATTCTCATCATATTGCACCAAATTTTACATAATTATGTCAACTGTGTCACTCATATTTTTCAAATTTAATTCACAGAAACAGTAAAATTACCTTTTATACAAATTTTCAAATGTGCATTGAAGATGGTTAGAAAGACGTTAAAATGGATCAATAAAATTTTATATATGTAATCTTATAATAGAATGACTATAATTACATAAATTTAACTATTATATGTATTATGTATCTATTTTAATAAATAAAATTAATTAAAAATAATTATTTAAATGAAAAATATGTTTTTATCTATAACAAATTGTTTTTCACTGTTCATAAAAATTAAAAGCTTTCAAAAAAATTCCAAAAATTCACCCTAAGATAATGTTGATATTCTAAATCCAAATTTTTTTTCTATTTTATCAAATTCAAAACATATAATTTTCTTTAATTAATTTGAAATTACTTCATGTTGTGAAAACCAGAAAGCAGGTTTTTAAAAAGTAAAAACTATCAAAAGATCGACATGTGTTTCTGTCCAATTTAAATGTGAAATTATTTAAAATGACCTAAATTATATTAAAAGATAAAAATATAATCCAATTATACATTAAAACCACTCAAATGAATAAATTAACACTTTATATTATTTCGATTAAAGAAGTTGTTTTCAATTAAAATTTTGTATTTGTTTTATTATTCATCAAAATATGAATGTTATCAAAAAAGTACCAAAAAGTAATCCAGACAAAATATTTATGTCCTAATTCTAAATAATAATTTTATTTCATTAAATTGAATATATAAAACTGTCAAATATTGGATTTAAAAAGGGCTCTCCATTAAAAGGCAGTAAAATTCCATTTTTCAAAAAATACTTCATTTATCTGAAAAATTGAATTTATTCTCATATTATCTGAGAAACAAAAAATATGGATGTTTAAATTATATGGATTATATAAAAATTAAAATTAAGAAAAAATTATTCATAACCTCTTTTTAAACGGCTAGTTTGGTACGTCGTGGTGCGCTGGAACTTAGTATTGCGTGAAGAGCTAGCTATTTAATTACTTTAAAGATATAACTTACCATGAAATCATGGGGTGTTACAATTAATGAAAAATAAAGTGAAAAAAACATATGAACTATCCATATCTAGCACTTTAGGATTGGTCATGTAAATGAAAAACGTCAGAATAAACTACATCAAGTAGGTTATTTATACTCTTTTGAGTTAAAGACCTTTGATTTATGAAATACATTTTTATAAGAGAAAATTACCAAAACACAAATTAATGGTAAAGGAGAAAGAGATATTGAACTTATAAAATTTATTAATATTGATTTATATGTTACATTACAATTAGATTTATGGAGAAGTTTACTTATTTCTAAAGATTTACTAGTGAATTTAGAATATTTGGTTTTGTGTGCTCAATGACGTAAAAGTAATATTCCATTACTATGTTTAAGGAAAATTAAAATGAATATTATAATTATCTAGGATGAAATATTATGAAATTATTATCAAATAATGAATGATAATATCTTATACATGAATTCATCAATCATCTAAAGGAATGTAGGATAGTTAAATAACTCACTCTTATATATAATCATCAGTGGAATAGTGTTGTTGAACAGAGGAATCACATCTCTCTTGGTATTGTGATATCGATGATGAGTCATGTAACTATTCCACTATCCTTTTTGGGAGATATTTTTAGTTTATAAACTAAAATAAATACCAAATCACATATTTGATGAGATTTTATACTGTTTATGGTATGGAAATAATATGTCACTATCATATATATATGTAAGGGGATGTGATGTTTTTTCAATACATTTTCCAAAGAAAACTAACATAATGAGGCACAAAGTGCATATTTGTTTGAAATGCTATGGAAAATAAGGGATATTGCCTATATTAACCTTTATATAGGAATTTAATTGTGGAAATACAATCTTTGTATCTTGAGAAGTATCATATTTCATACTAAAATGGTGGGTTAAAGATTAAATCCTATTATTGATATGATATATATGCACTAGATCTGGTATAGGGAAAAAATATAATTAATAATAGAATTAGAATTTCTCCAGAAAAAATTATAATGTAAGTCAATAAGAGATGTTAGAGAAATACATGACATATACTTATTGTCCTCATTTCAAGTATAACAATATTTTATGAGGTGAATGAACCTCTTACCTACATGGGAGTTGTAGATGGAAAAGAAGTAGACAAGTTGAAATAATCCATGAATACTTAAATAGATTCCTTGTACCAAAATCAATTTTGTACTTTAGTAGAACTGATAATTAATTTAAAATCTATTCAGTTTAAATAATTATTCAAGAAGAAGTTCAACATAAATGGTAATGTAAATATCAATGAATATTATTTGGTCACCATGGGTTCTAAGAAATTAAAATCCATTAACTAGGGAATTTTTTTTACCATTCAGTGTTGAAAATATATTATAAATAAAATTGTTATGACAACCTTTCATAATTATGATATATATTAAATAGATGTTAAATTTTCATTCCTCAATAAAAAATTGGTTGGATATGAATATATGAAATAGGAAGAAGTGTTTCTGATATCTAATAATTCTTACAAACAATGAAATAAGGAACTATCCTTTTATTATTTAAATATGAAGTCATGATTATGGAATTTTAATTTCAATAAATCCATATCTAGGTTTTCTTTTATTCAAAATTTATGTACCCATTTTTCTAAAATAGCTTTGTGGATGTTGTATCGTTTTCTTAGTATTTTATTTAGAGGGACAATTATTAATTGGAAATGAACTTATAGTTTTATATTCATTTAATCATATTTAGATAAATGTTTCTTCCTAAAAGACATCGGTGATTTAGCATATTAGATAGTGATTAATATCCATAAATCTAAATCTCAAAGGATTTTAATACTTTGTATAAGTACATGTATTGACATGATACACAAATGACACATTAAGGATAAATTGAAAAGTTAATTTTTACCAATGTCAAATGGAATTAATCCTTCCAATTAAATTTATCCACAAAAAAGATGTAGATAAATAGACTAATAAGAAATTTGTATGCTTCAGTGGTGGGATATATCATTTATTCCATGTTAAATACTAAATATGATGTTTCCTTCACCTTAACAATGTTCGGTATATGTCATGAAAATATAAATGATCTACACAAGGTAGTATTTAAAACTATCATAAAGTAATTTAGTCATAAACTGAATATATTTCTATTTCATAGTGGATATATAGATCAAGTGGTAAAGGGATTAACTAATTAAATCATTCAGTTAGATAATGATTATATTAAATCACATTTATACTATGTTCTTCCCCAAATTGTGTATTAGTCTGTGGGAGAAGCTTGAAGAAACCCGTGGAATCTATGATTATAATAAATCCCAAATATATAATGGAATTTTATTTATCTATGGATGTGGTATTGATATGAATCCTTTTCACAGATCTTTTAATTTTACTAGGTTATACAGACCTTGTTACATAATATTGGGATAACACTATAGCATTAGTAATTTCCAAGGAAGTCAGGTCACACCCGAGGAAAAGAATATACTGTAGATGATTAATCTCTTTATGTATTTTGCTCATAGAGGTGAATTTTTAGTAGGAAGTGAAACATAGAGGATCATGTTGAAAACCTGCTACTTAAATCCATATATTAGTAATTTCATGATTCTAATGTGATATCTAAAAAACTAAGAGTTTTAAAAAATTTACTCTAATGGATATGGGAATACTATAGGAGGGTGTTTCCTTGACACAACCTGAACATGTACTTTTCAATAACCATGTAATTTATATATGTTGATAAATAAATATATTTCTCTTTCCATGATAGTATTATTAAATTTATAAATATATATATATATATATTATAATAGTGACCTTAGATTACATTTCAAGTCAAAATTTATTATATGTTCCAAGATATAATTAGAGCCATTTCATACATGAAAAGTGATCTAAAACATATTTATAAGGGCCAAGATACGTCAATATAATAGGACATAGATGATGTACAACTGTAACAACCCAAACTGTTAGAAATGAAGTTTCCCTTTTTGATTTAATTAAATGTATTATTGTGTAATATTGTTATATAAAACACAAGTACTTCCTTGGTCAAGTCTTATTACATTTAAAATACCATTGTGATTATTTAACATTGATAATATATCCATTGAAAAGTGGTCACATGATTTGTTTGAATATATGGATTTTAACAAATCCAATTGACTCACACAAAATAAGTGGTTTCCATAACCAGTAGAATGGTTCCCTATGAAGCCCATTTATAGGAGCGTCTAAGGAAAATAGAATAAATAGGATTTTTCCTTAACCAATTAGATGTAGCGATACAAAACATAAACATCAGTAAAACTGATTATTGGAGAAGTTAAAACTCATTGAGATCATATCCCAAACCATGTTCACCGAATAGCCCCATGAAAGTCCAACCATCATGCAAACATAGTCATAGGGAATACACGGGTGTAATAAATTGATATGTATCAAGATCTTAATAATTTGAATATGTATATTTTATAGAATAATTAATATACTTTCATTTTTATTGATTCTTTTTATTTTGATTCAATTAAACACAAATTGTATTTTTAGGTAATATTCAAATTTAATTATGGTAATTATTTTTATGAATTAATAAATTTTTTTAATAAAAATATTTTTTATAAATTTTTATTATTAAATATGTTTATCTATTTATTAATGGATATATAATTTTTATGAAGTGAAATGTACTTTTTATAAGGGTTTAAAAACTGTTATTGTCATAAACCCATCATATTTAAATAAATGTCGAATATTATTTTAATGGTACATATTCATGTTTTTAAAAAACTATTGAAATAAAATAAATATTATTTTTGGAATCATAACATCAAAATTATCCAATGGTGAATTTTTCATAAATTTCTGAGACAGTTGAATTTTCAGGTAAAAATTAAATACCATGCAAATATGCAGTGTGTTTTATGACATCAGAATGTCCCAAAAATGATGTAATAAATACCATGATGGTTATAGTAATATAAATTTATATTTTAACAATAAAATAATGTTAATTTATGTTTATGTGATTATTTTCTTAATACTTTTACTAATCATTTTATAAATGTTATATATTTTATGATTTTAAATTCATTTAGTTAAGAGTGAATCACCTCCACAAAAGAAGGGGTATTATTTTAATATTTTATCCCATAAACCTAATAAAATAATGAAAAAATACCCATTTTTTGGTATACCATGTTCAATAACAGTGGGATGGTTTTTTGTTTTGAATATTTTATTATATAGTGTACAAAACCTTTATTTGTGAAATATTTAAGAATTCACCTCTCATTTCCTATATAAACCCAAAAAATGTGTAACACCCCAAACCCAGAATCTTAGATTTGGTGCATTATTACATATCATTGGAATGATCACAAAAGGTCAAGTCTCGAAAGACTGATTAGTTTAGTAGCCTTGGAAGTACTAGATACATCTATATGGTTTACATTAAATCCTAAAATGGAAAACTAAAACAACATTGTTTCCATGGAAAACACTGAGATCCCATACACTATCCTTGTAGGTCAGTCATAATATACCTTTTCACATATGGGGTAAAATTAAACATAGAATGGGTGAGCTCAAACGCTCAGTAAGGATAACAATATAGCGGAAACTTTCATAAATAATTATAAACATTTAAGGCAATGTATAAAACAAAACAAAAAAAATTTCAACGTAAAATTTATCATAATATGGAAAATATAAATCAAAATAATTCCATTTAATTACTCACATGGATATTCTACTTGTCTAATAGTCACATGCAATATCAATAGACACTTTCATAATGATGGAAGACATAATTCCAGACTTTCATAACCACATAGTCAAGGCCTTGTGCCAAGACTACAAATAAGATTTTGTCAAGGCCTTGTGCCAAGACACTAGTTTGTCTAATGAGACCTACCGATGAATCAAGGAGCTATAGTGGTCTCCAACCATCACTTACTAAGTCCAATGCATTCCTCATATGAAAAGGTTTAAACATAACATAAACATTCGTATTAAAAATAGCATACGAAATTTCAATACATTATCCATAAATCATGAATGGTATAATAATAGTACATCCACAATCAAACATATCACAACACCTTCAATACAATATGGATGTATTGTATCATAATAAATCAACTTCAAATAAGCTTACAATCTATCAAAGGATGTTGACATAGTTGAAATCAAATCATTTTTTGAGAAATTTTTATTTAAATTTTGAAATCATTTAAAAGTCATATATTTATAAAATAATACATTTATTTTGAAAATATTTTTATATGAAATTAAGTGAAGCATTGATGATGTTATAACGGTGGAAAATAGCCACACCCGCCGTATAAGTTAAAAAAAACATTATTTCCTTAATTCTTTTGAGAAGGTCCTAAAGTACCTTGTTGAAAAACAACAGAAAGATTCCTTTAAAACCATCTTATAAAAATTCAAACAAAGGTATAAGTGACTTTAAACCGTAGTCTAGTAAATAGTAAAAATGTTTTGGAATACTTTTTTATGAAACACAGATATGGATGATAAAGAAGTCATAGTAGATACTTACATAAAAACAACCTCGAATAATAATGAGATTGTGAAATTAACTCTTACCTTTTACTTTTCCTTGGTCAATGGAAGGTTATCCTTTTGTATAATGGTGAAATAATTGTTATTAAATTATACAAGAATAATACACAGTAATATGATATCATATATGATCTTTTGATATTGCTTTATTAATAATATATTAGTATTATCGTCATTTCAGGTGTTAACTGATTCGTTTTCCTTTATATGATTTGTTATGTAGGTAATGATTATTATGGATAGGATGTATCATATTCATATTCAGAATGATATTATTTATTTGAACATTATTTTTAATCATCTAGTGAAAATGAATGTTGAATGGAAACGATGAGGAATGAATCTCATCGCGTTCGTGGAGACAGTAATCCATACATACGCACGATCGACAATATCATTCTTTTGATATTAAAATAATATATAATTGGATGATATATCATATATATATATATAATAATTATCATGTTATATTTATTATTTAAATCAATTACACATCATTATTATACTAATCCAAATAATAATGTACTGAATGACAATTACACCACGACGTTGAGATGAGAAACCGTACGTACGCATGTATGGTGACATGTCATTCAAAGGATGAATAGAATAATGAATATGAATGTACCATATTTATAATAACATCATTTTATATAGAAGATACTGGAGTTATTAATTTTGAATGGAAACAACAAAGAAAGGGGACGTGGAGGAAGAAAGGAACTTGAAAGAGGTGATGAAATATTTACCTCTTCATCGGGTTCTTTCTTTTGATTTGATAAAAAGGGCTCCATAGATTGGCTTTATGACTGAATTAATGCCTCTAGAATGAAGGTAGGACAGTTGAGAGGTTATTTGGTCTGGGGTTGTCCGAGCCAAATGGCTTTGAAGGTTTTAATTAGAGAGAAGGTGGAGATCCCTTTTATAAGAGGGGTGAGGGGCACCTTAGGAAAAGATAGAAATATTATTTTATAATAAAATAATTTTTGGGTTTCTAATGTATCCAAAATAAATTTTTAAAAAGATAAGGTGAATATGGGTCGAAACCCACTCAACCAATAGGATTTATATACGCTTGGGTCACTATATTAACCTTATCTTTTAGATTTAACTCTTAGTTAAATAGTTTGACATTTACCATGTCTCTTTGTTTTTTTAAATTATATGGTTAATAAAATTACAATAAACATACAAGAAAATCCAAAGTGGTTAATTAATGATACAAATATCTTTATATATGTCTTTTGGCATAACCTTATATTTTTAGGAATATAATATAAATTAATAATATAATATTTTTTTAAAAACTCTTTTATGTAAATTTTGACACTATTTGGTATTTTTTTTATAAATTCATAATAGAAATATTACATAGAACAAAATTCATATAATCAACCCTAACATGTCATATTAATCTTGAAAATTAGTTTAATTCATAAAAAGTCTAAAATTACATTTATTGGGATATTTATAATATCAATTATTTTATAATTTTATTAATTAGATAATTAGTGCATCGTCATTGAGTCGTTAATAAATTTAATTATTTAATGTATAAAAAATATAAATAAAATTCCATTATGTTGGAAATATTTTTATATTTCTAATGAATATTTTTAGTCAAATTTATCTTATGTTTAACCAAATCTTAAAAATGGTTTAGTTATTAAACAATGAATTTAACACTTTTAACTCTTCTTTGAATTAAATATTAATAAATGTCCAAATCTAATCCAAGTGGATCTAAATGATCATATTTTATTATTAAGTTTGTTTTTCATCGAATTAAACTTATCCAATAGAATTAGGACATGTGTTAGGGTAATAATAATATCATTTTGACACTTAATTTCCCAATTTATTTTAACTGTGGTAAATAAATGTAAAATGTTATTGTCCACCAAAAATTATTTTCATCTTATTAAACCACATTTTACTTACTGATATCAACTGTGTCTCTCAGATTTTTGAAATTAAAATAAAAAAAGTGGTAAAATTATGTTTTATGTAAATTTCTAAATGCTCCTAGGAGGTGGGTAAAAAATGGTAGGGTTCAATTAAATTTTTATATATCTAAAATTATTATAAACTGAATCTAATTAATTAAATTTAACTTATATAGGTATTATGTGTCTATTATGACCTAAAAAAATTTAAATAAAATAAATAATTATTAAAATAAAAATTCGGTTTTAAACTATAACTCGGTGTTTTTCCCTCTTCATCAAAAATTGAATGTTTTCATAAAAATACCAAAAATTCACACTAAGCTAATTTTGATATTCAAAATCCAAAAATGAAGTCCATTTAGAATTATAAAATTTATAAAATTTCAAAAATTGGGTATTATTATTCATTAGGGCTATTTTGATTGGTTGTGGTGTGTTAGAACTCGATGTTACATACCACACACGTTATTGTATTATTCAAAGAGAAGAATACCATGGAAGATTTGAGTGTTACGTTCTCCCCTTCTTCAAATAATTTTATCCTTGAAATTTCTAGCGTATTACTGCATAAAAAGACTCGGGTGGTTATTCATCATAAGTTCCTCAGGTTCCCATGTTGCCTCTTCAATCTTATGGTTTATCCATAGAAACTTTACCAGATGAGTCGTTCGGTTTCTCAACACTTGTTATCTTGTATCAAGAACCTTGAGAGGCTCTTCATAATAATTCATATCATGTTTCAGTTCTAATTATTCATAGGTGAGTACATGTGTTGGGTCAAGCATTTATTTTCTAAATAGTGATACGTGGAATACGTCGTGAACTTTGAAGAGACTTGGCAGCATTGCCAAATGGTAAGTTACATCCCCAATTCGTTTTAAAATTTTTAAAGGTCCGATGTACCTGGGACTCAATTTTCCCTTCTTAACAAAACGTATAACACCCTTCCATGGAGATACCTTCAAGAAAACATGATCTCCTACCTAAAATTCCAAATCCTTCCTTCGGTTATCAGCATAGCTCTTCTGCCTACGTTAAGGTAATTTGATGTGGGTTTGGATTACCTTCACCTTTTCCATAATTTCTTCCAAAAATTATCGTTGTATGAGTTTTCTTTCAGCAAAATCATCCCAACAGGTTGGTGTGTGACATCTATTTCTGTATAATGCTTCATTTGGTGCCATCTGAATACTTGAATGGAAGCTATTGTTATAGGAAAATTCTACCATAGGTATATATTGATCACACATACCTTGATAGTCAATTAAGAATGATCTCAACATGTCTTATAGGGTTTGAATTGTCTGTTCTAATTGTCCTTCATTTTGGGGGTGGTAGGCATTGCTCAAACGAAGTTCAGTATCCAGGGATTTTTGAAGACTTTTCATTAATCTTGATCTAAAATGGGGATCACAATCAGAAAAAATTAATAGTGGTAATCCATGAAGTCTTACAAATTCATTAATATATATTCTTGCTAAATTTTCATGTGGTAAATCTTTCCTCTTAGCAAGAAAATGTGATGACTTGGTAAGATGATCAACAATGACCCAGATTGAAACGTTCCTTCTAGGAGTCTTTGGTAGTCCCATGAAAAATTCCATCATAATATTTTCCCATTCCCACTCAGGTATGGGATGAGGTTGCATGACTCCTCCAGGCCATTCCCTTCCAACTTTCACTTGTTGATGAATCATACATCTTGGTAGAAAATCAGCAATCTCCCTCTTCATGTTGTCCCACCAAAAATGTTCCTTCTAATCTCTATACATTTTGGTGGTCCTTGGGTGTATAGAGAAATTGGAGCTATGAGCATCATCCAGCAATTCTATTTTTAGATCAGTTATATCCAGAACACAATGTCTCTTCCCAAATTTCAAAATTCCATCTTCATACACAATGTCACACAATCTCCCATCATTTACAGCTTTACTACTCTTTTGAAACTCTTTATTAACAGTATGAGAACTCTTTATCCTTTCTAGTAAATATGGTTTGGAAACCATTTGAAAAAGTATTGATGTTTCACCTTCCATGGTGATTCACATATCCATATTTACTAGATCCATGTATATAGGATCCTTTTCAACTCTCATCTTGTTCAAAAATCCATGGTCCTTTCTACTGAAATCATATTCCACCTTATTTTCATTCTCCTGGTGGTAGTTTATAGTGAAATCATAATCTTTGAGTTGTTCAAGCAATCTCTTTTGCCTCATGTTGAGTTATTTCTGTGAGAAAATATACTTCAAACTCTTGTGATCGGTATATATCTCCCATTTTTCACCATAGAGATATTGTCTCCATATCTTCAAAGTAAATATTACATCTGGGAACTCTAGATCATGAGTGGGATAGTTTTGCTCATGAAGTTTTAGCAGTCATGATGCATAGGCATTAACCCTATCATTCTACATAAGGACACAACCAAGTCCTTTCATTGATGCATCACTATAAATAAAAAACCCTATCAAATAAACTATCAATCTTACTTCTTGGGTTATGTATATAATCAGAAGCATGCCTCTCTAAACTTGTAGAGTTAGCTTCATACTTTGCGACATTCTCATCTTCCTATTGCGTCAGACTCGGAAATTGCCTTTCCATATTTGCTCAATGGTCATAAGGAAAGTATTTTTTCTATGAAAAGCCCTTTAAACTCCCTCCATTCTCTATTTGATACTTCCTCATCTTCTTTTGTGTTTTAATCAATGACCACCATTGTTGAGCATCTTCAGTGAGGCAGTTAACTGCCATACCGACTATTTCCCTTTTGCTACTCCACATGGTGTGGAACATTTTCTCTATGGAATTTATCCATTTCTCAGATACTTGTGGATTTGTACCCCCATTTAATGTTGGTGGATGTTTCCTCATGAAGCGATCTAACATTGTTCCTCCATGTTGCGGATCAGGGTGCTCCATACGGGTAAGGTTATTATTAATAACCTGAGTGAGTTGTCCCAGTTTGGTGATTTTCTAATCAGTATGAGTTGCATCACCATCTCCACTATAATTATCTTCAGTAGGAGTGAAATCCCTATATGGAGTGCATGCACTGATACGATTTCAATTCCCTCCACTAGGAGCCATTTCTAAACAATGGCATAAACTAGATTAGTTTTTGAATCGAAATATATAATCCCAAACTTGTAAAACACATAGCATAAATTGAACAATTTAGGGATTTAATCCATAATCATAAAAATGTTTTCATTGAGGAAGTATATACTCATAAACCCTTAAGAATGGGTTTTAATGAAAATGAGAATTATCCTAAGTGTATCCCCCGGGAGTGTCTTACCAAGAGTGAAGTAAGGCTCGTTATCGTGCACTAGTTTCCATTCAAGTCTTTCTCAAATAAGTGTTTTTAGGTTTTACCACTATTTACATCTGTGATAGAGCCATCTCTACCTGCTTGTATCCATACATGGATTTATTTCTTGGAAAACTAGAAAAATATCTACAATACCAAAATTCTAGGAAGTTCTTCTATACTAATCCTCAATGTCTATCTCAAGGTTATGTTCTCTAATCAATGTTTATCTAAATCTAGTTTCCATGGTTTGTATTAAACTTCCTCTAATACCAACTATAACTTCCCAACCCCAGAAGCATATAGTTGGTGCATTATTACATATCATTGGCATGATCACAAAAGATCATGTCTCGAAAGACCGATTATTTTAGTAGTCTTGGAAGTACTAGATACATTAATAAGGTTTCCATTACATCATAAAATGGAAAACTACAACAAAATTGTCTCCACAGACAACACTGAGATCCCATAGACTATCCCTACAGGTCATTCATAATATATACTTCTTCACATCCTGGGAGAAATTAAAAATAGAAAGGGGTGAGGTCAAATGCTCAGTAAGATTAACAATATAGGGGAAACATTCATAAATAAGCATAAACAATTAAGGAAATGTATAAAACTAAAACAAAAGCCTTTTCAACATAAACATTATCATAATATGGAAAATATAAATCAAAATAAATTTGTTTACTTACTCACATGGATATTCAACTAGTCGAATAATCACATGCAATATCAATAACCACTTTTATAATGATGGAATGCATAATTCCAGACATTCATAACCACAGTGTCAAGGCGTTGTGCCAGGACTACAGATAGGATTTTACCAAGGCCATATGCCAAGACACTAGATTTTCAGATGAGACCTTCCAATGCATCGAGGAGCTATAGCGGGCTCCACCCGTCACTTACTAAGTCCAATTCATTCCTCATATGAAAAGGTTTAAACATAACATAAACACTCGTATTAAAAATAGCATACAAATTGTCAATACATTATCCATAAACCATGAATGGTATAAAAATAGAACATCCACAGTCAAACATATCACAAAACCTTCAATACGATATGGAAGTTTTGTATCATAATAAATCACATTCAAATAAGCTTAAAATCCATCAATGGATGTTGACAAAGATGAAATTAGAACATTTTTTTTCAGAAATCTCACTTTCTATTTTGTAATAATTTTAAAGTCCTATAATTATAAAAGAAAACATTTATTTTAAAAATATTCTTATAAACCTTTCAGGGAATCTTTGATGATGTTATAAAGGTGGAAAATAGCCACACCCACCTTGTATGTTTTAAAAAAACATTCTTACATTAATTATTTTGAAATTGTCATAAAGTACCATGTTGGAAAATGACAGGAAGATTCCATTCAAACCATTTTATAAAAAGTCAAAAAAGGGTATAAATTACTTTAAACAATAGTATAGTAAATATTAAAAATGTTTTGGAATACATTTTTTAGAAACACGGACGTGGATGATTAAGAGGTCCTAGTAGATACTTACGTAAAAAAACCTCGAATAATAAACTTTTTGTGAAATTAACCCTTACATTGTATTTTTCCTTGGTTGAGGGTAGGTTAACCTCATGTATAATGGTGAAATAATTGTTATTAAATTATACAATAATCATATAGATTAATATTATATCATATATGATCTTTTAACATTGATTTGTTAATAATATCTCAGTATTATCGTCGTTTTGGGTGTTAACTAATTTGTTTTCCTTTATATGATTTGTTATGTAATTATTGTTTTTTATGGATAGGATGTATCTTATTAATATTCAGAATGATATTAAGTCTTTAGAAATTATTTTTAATCATCTAATGTAAATTAGTCTTGTATGGATATGGGGGGAATGAATCTCATGGCATTTCGTGGTGACGGTAATCTGTACGTACGCACAAGAGACAATATCATTCTTTTGATGTTAAAATAATATATAATTGGATGGTATATCATTTATACAGAATCATTATCATGTTATATTTATTATTTACATCAATTAAACATCCTTATTATACCCATCCAAATAATAATGTATTGAATATCAATTACACCACAACGTGGAGATGGTAAGTCATACGTACACACGTATGGTGACATGTCATTCAAAGGATGGATAGAATAATGAATATGGTTGTACCATATTTATAATAACATCACAGTATATAGAATATACTGAAGTTATTATTTTATAATGAAAACAACAACGAAAGAGGAAGTGGAAGAAGAAAATAATTTGAAAAAGGGGTTGAAATATTTACCTCTTATTTGGGTTCTTCCATTTGATTTGATCAAAAGGGCTCCTAAGGTTGGCTTTCTGACCAAAGGAAGGCCTCTCGGATGAAGGGAGAACCGTTTAGAGGATATTTGGGTAGGGGTTGGCCAAGCCAAATGGATTTGAAGGTGTGAATTAGAGAGAAGGGGGAGTTCCCTTTTATACGAGGGGTGAGGGGATCCTTAGGAAAAGCTAGAAATATTATTTTATAATAAAATTATTTTCATTTTCTAATGGCTCCAAAATGAATTATTTAAAGGCTAAGGTGGGGATGGGTTAAAACCCAATCTACCAATAGGTTTTATACAGGCTTGGGTCACTATATTAATATAATATTTTAGATTTAATTCTTAGTTAAATAGTTTGACATTTACCATATCTCTTTGTATTTTTATATTATATGGTTAATAAATTTACTATCTTTTATATTTAACCCTTTTATGTCAATTTTTACACTATTTGGTATTTTTCTTTCTCTAAATTCATAACTGTATTATTACTTTGAACAAAATTCATTCAACCAACCCTAAAATTTCATATTAACCTATAATGTTAGTATAATTCCTAAAAAGTCCCAAATTACATTTATTTAAATATTTATAATATCGATTATTTTAATATTTCATTAATTATGTAATTAATGCATCATCATTTTGTCACATATAAATTTAATTATTTAATCTCAAAAAAATATAAATAAAATTACATTATGTAGGAAATCGTTTTATCATTCTAATGAATATTTATTGTCGAATTTATCTTATGTGTAACCCTATATTAAAAATGGTTTTGTTAACTAACATTGAATTCAACACTTTTAACTCTTCTCTGAATTAAATAATAATAAATGTCCTAATCTAATCCAAGTGGACCTAAAGGATCATATTTTATTCTTGAAGTTTTTTTTGGTAAAATTACACATATCTAATAGAATTATGACATGTTTTAGGGTAATAATAATACCATTTTTACCATTAATTACCCTATTTACTTTTAACCGTGGTAAGTAAAAGAAAAAATTTACAATTAACCAAATATTACTTTAATCTTATTGATACACATTTTACTTGTTGATATCAACTATGTATCTTGGATTTTTGAAATTTAACTCACAGAAGAGGTAAAATTATGTTTTATGTAAATTTGTAAATGCTCCTAGGAAATGGGTAAAAGAAGGTAAAAAGTCCAATAAAATTTTAATATATCTAAAATTATTATAAACTATATCCAATGAATAAAATTGAACTTATATAAGTATTATTTATCCATTTTGACGTAATATAATTTTAAATAAAATAAATGATTATTTAAATAAAAATTCAGTTTTAAAATATAACTTAGTGTTTTTCACTATTCATAAAAAATTTAATGTTTTTTGGAAAATACCAAAAAGTTCACCCTAAGCTAATTACGATACTAAAAATCCAAAAATGAAGTCCATTTTGAGAGATAAAATTTTAAAAATTTTAAAAATTGGTTATTACTATTCATAACGGCTAGTTTGATTGGTTGTTGTGTGTTAGAACTCGAAGATGCGTACAACACACGCTATTGTATTATTCAAAGAGAAGCGTACCTTGGAATCTTAGGGTGTTACACAGTGTTGCACTTATCTTAACTAAAATTACATGTAGCACATCTTCACTATGTCCTCCCATATATAGAATCCACCCAAGGTTCCCCAAGCTCTCAAGAATCCCATTTTCATGCTTTTGGATCTATACACTCAAGTCATGGATCTTTCCATTCTCATCTTTATCCATGTTTCTTTATCATGTTATATCTTTTTTTTTTAATTAATAATGATGGGGAATTTTTTAAAACCTCCGCATAATATAGTTATTATTTATAAATGATTTTAGACCCATTTCTATATCATTAATACCTCTCAAATACACCTGTTACCCTGCCTAAATTTTGTGACCGTCATTTCCTTTATCTTTTTATTCAGGCATATTTATTATCGTATGACTTATTTTTCTAATATTTAATGAGTGTAAATTTACATAAATGTACCTATTAATTTCTACATCATGTAAAAATGATGATATACCCATTTCACTCTCATCAGCACATTTTATGAATTTTACGTCACGTTGTTATGCTGCCAAAGTTTCACCGTTATTTTCCATGAAAAATAATTTTTTTGGTGAATATCATAAACATTTCCTATCAATGGTGTTCAATTTTATGAAAATATAACTTTTTATTGGTGCCTTATATGTATTTATTCCACACTCATTGATCAGTGGATAAATTATGATGATGAATGAATCAATTTATTTTATTTATGTGGAACACATAAACATGAGAATGAAATGAATGTGACAGTTGCACCCAAAATTATATAGTGATCCATTGCATTTGGTAAATTTTAGTATCATTATACATCATGTTGGGATAGTGTTGTACTAGATTACTTTATTGTAATTTTTCCACCGTGAATTATTGGTGGTTTATCCTTGACCTATGTTAATTATGTAGTGTTTTATGTTGATGACACATTTCCCTTGTTATGATTATCATGCTATATCAGGATGTATTATTCATGTTCATGTATGTCTTGTTGATATGAATTTTCTAACATGTATTATTATCTTTATGTTAAGAAATATTTATTCCCTTACCGGGCTTCATGGATAACCCCTTTCTTCTATATTTCCCTAGGTTATCAAATGTTTTTTAGCTCAGGAATGATAAAGATGTTTTTAATAAAGATGTTGTATTCCATGTTTTAAGTCATAATGTAATGTACCTAATTCACAAATACCCAAGAATCATTGATCATCCAAGTTGAATTAAGTGTAGTATTATGTAATAAATTGTGTGTTAATGTATAATGAAGATACGGGTTTTCATAGTTGGTATCCAAGGAAAAGTTTATTTATTTTTGTTATTAGGATTATAAAACTCTTCCAAAAGCCTTAAGGAGGTGATTATGTGTATTAAAACATCCAAAAATTTGGATTTATTGTGTATTAAGTGTTTTATCAAGAAAATCAATACATTCTTGGGTAATACAAGTTGACATGGTTTCGACACATCTGTACATAAGAGTAACAACTCTGATATGGTGTCTCAGGCCTGACTTGGGGTAACCTGGTATATGGTATCAGGCCTTACTAGAACCTAGTTTGAGATGACTAGGGGATATGATTTGGTAATTCATAATATTATTATGAACCATTATTAGGGGAGTAAAAAATGCCCATAAGAGTATATATTAACAACTATATCATGGATAACAATTTTTGAATCCTACGAACACATAAGTAAAGAAAATACATTTATGTTATAATTTATCACTTTAATGTCATTAAATTCACATTTATGTGTTTAAATGTTAAATATACTCATCCTTAATTTTTCTTTTATTCTATAAAATTTATGAAATTGGAAGAATTGGGTAAAAAATCCGTGTGAATAGAAATGTGCACACTTTCCCAATGAAATGCCCAACCTGATGGGAGAGGGAATCAAACCCTTCACGATGATACTCTCTCAGCTAACTCGGGTTCTAAATAGAATCCTTGATTAGGAGGAGCATCCAAACCCCCTAAGGGAGAACATGACACAACTGCGATCTTGATGCGTCAAAGGCCTCCAAATTTTAATGGGTCATTTGCTCCTTTAATTATGTAATAGTCGATAAACTCCATTGAAAATAAATTCTCCATCATTCAATGTTCTAAACAAGAGAAGGTTCTGATGGTTGTTTATCATATGGATGTTGAATCTTATCAGTAGTGGAAATTGATAACAATATGATTCCTGAGGAATAAATTGAGGCGATGGGATTGAATGATTTTAAAAAAATGTTTTTTGATAAATATTTTCCTCGAACTCTCCGTCTTAAAATTGACAGGGATTTCCTTTCCCTCAAGAAAAAATATGATGAATCTATGAAGGAATTGGAAGAAGACATAACAAGGATTTCACGATATGACTATGTCATTTTCAATACCCCCATGTTTAAGGTTGACATCTTCTTTGGTGGGTTAAAGCCTACCCTACGTAATTCCCTGGAGATCTATGACTTCAATAGTATTGATGAAATTGTCTGATGTGACCTCAATGTCGAAATGCAGTACAATGAATCTCTGAGGTATCATGGGTATAAGAAGAAATGGGTGGAGATCAATTCTAGAAGTTTTATATAAAGATCTAACGATGACAAGAAATTCCAACACCCCACTTGTCAATGGTGCAAAAATAAGAACCCTGTAAATTACCTTATGTGGATGAGGAAATGATTTAGGTGAAGGAAGGAAGGACACCTATCCAACAGTAATTGACATGAGAAACCCACTTCTATGATGGAGTAAAGGAATGATCCAATCAGCCTTCAATGTATTGTTCATTTCAAAAATATTAAGTAATTAGGCCACTCTTCCAACAAATTCAAAAATACATGGGTTTTCGAAGACAACCAACAACCTCTAAGGCAGAAAGGTTGAGCTTTTTCCATCACAACCACCGAAGTGGATTCTGAAAACAAAGATGTGACATGTATGCAAGTTATTCATTAAATAATATAAAAAATACTTTTTTATTATAGTTCTATGAATTCATTCATATCAATAAGGTTTAGTAGAACTATTTATTAACCAACAGAAATCTTAGAAGCAATGTTGTCGGTGAAAATAAAAAATGGGGTAATTATTTCTTCACATGTATATAACTCCTACCCTATCAAGTTTTGAGGGCTGGACTTAAAAAATATCATTTTCATACTTCCTTTAGTGTAATTATATAAAATTATAGTCACGGATTTGATTTCTGTATATAGAGAAACCATAAATTGCGGTGAGAAGGAAATCACTCACTATATTGAAACCCACCCCTGATTCTATACAAGTAAATGGTGGAGGATGAATCTTTTTTATCACCATCATCTCTAGATTGAATATTATTTCCATATGTGCAATTTTATCAAGATCAAATGATTGAGTATAAGGAAATAATCATCCTTTAATACATTCCAATTATGAGGTATTTCATTGATGTGTTTCTCAAGGAATTGTATAAGGGTTCAGCCTTAATCATTACTTAATCTTGCGTTAGGTTAATAATTTGACTTTTATTCATGTCGATGATCTTTTAAAGTTTAGATCTGTAGAAAATTAGATAATAAATCATACATACCTACTTAAATATTATAAAGTAGACACTTCAACTGATAATCCATATTTTTTATAAAACAAAAACATTTAAAAAGAAACATAGTTTCATTTCATGTTTAAAGAGAATAACTTTTCTTTGATTCCATCCTTGACTATATTATTCATTAAATCATGTGATGAAAATCTCAAAACTTTGGAAGAGCATAAAAATCACTGTATGAGATACAAAAATAATGAAAACCTTTAGTCATGTGAAGACATGTAAACCAAGAATACATTATCACAAATTAATATTTTTCACCTTTAAGAAGTAATAATTTCACTTGATTGAATATAAGTCATTGCTTACCATTTTTGTAATTAAAAGATTACCTTAATACCAATAGAAGGAAACATATAACATATAAAGGTAACTTGGGACATAAACGTACATATATATATTATACAAGTGCTATAAAAAATATAAATGAGTCACATCGCTTTGTGGAGGTGATAGTTCACATATACGCCCGAACAACGTAATAATTTTTATGTTCATGGAAGTATGATAATAATTGATGTATTATATCGTGTAATAATAACTATGTCATGAATATCACATATGAACATTAATTCCATTATTATAACTAGTCATGAGTGATGGATATGGAAAATGAATTAGATCGGTTCGTGGAGGTGAGAGATCATATGTACACACGAACAATTAATTATTTCCTATGTAATAGAAGTTGATATGGATTTATGTCATGATATTAACATAATAGAATCCCAGTATATTTAGGATACTAGAGTTATTATCTCGTCATGGATAGATTATATTTGAAATATATCGATGAAGAAATAAAATATAAATACTTAAAGAAAATGATACATCTTCGGTTGATCACCATTGAAGAACTCCTTAACACCGCTAAGAAGGGAGTTATGACTAAACTGAGGCCTCACGAAATAGAAGATAGATTGTACAAAATTTTTTGGGTAGATCATCGCTGCACAAAAATTCATTGGAAGTTTGAGTAATAGAGATGAATGGGTTCCTTTTTATAGGAGAGGGAAGGGAACCCTTGGAATTATTAAAAGTATTAAATTAATATAAAATCAATGTCGATTCAATTTGCTCTGAATGTCATTTATTTTTTAGCTAATATGAGGATAGTTCTAAATACTCTCATACACTAATTTTATTGCATGTATTTATTTTATTTGAAACGTTATCTTTTTAGTTTACCCTTAATTATTCTCTTTTATTTTTAATTATGGTAACAACATTTTAAATATTAAGAGGCTATAAATTTTAGTTATATGGGGATAATTTACCATAAATGGATACATTAAAAACTGTTAGTGCTTATAAAATCCTATTTTTAATTTTAATTTTTTTAGGATTTTTAATAAATTTAATAAATTGATATTTATATAAAATATTAATTATATCAATGTTGACATTGTTCATATTATTTAATTTAAATAAAATCCAGAACACAGATAAATAACACCCAAACCATTGAATAGTATTATAACATGACACGTTTAACTAGAAAATTCTTAGATTACATAAATTATGTCAAATAATGTTTATTTTAATATTTTTAATATCATTTATTTGATTCATTAATTAATAAGAAAATCACTACATCATCATTGCGTCATATTCAATTCAAAAAATTATAAATAAAATACTAGGATGTAGGTAATATTTTTATGTTTATAATAAATATTTATGGTCAAATACATCACTTCTATAACCCCATACTAATGTTTCGTTATTTATAACAGTCATGTTTATGATATTTTTTCTATTACGTTAAATTAAAAGTTATAACTATAATCATCACACCCATGTGGATCCCAAAGGAAAAATTTTCATCCTAAGGGTTTTCATGGTTATACATCACTCAAGAAATAAGATAAAGATAAGAGTTACGGTTGTTTTATATCATTATAATATAATTTTTACCCTTATTCAGCTGATTTACCCTTTAATCATGGTAAATAATATACTAAAGTTACTATTCAACAAAAAATTATTTTGAAATTATTAAACAGCATTTATTATAATTCTTTTAAGCATTTATGGTAGTTTTTTGGAAATTCAATACATAGTAGTGGACTGATTAAATTTAAAATTAATCCCATTTTCAGAATGAGAAATCGTGTTTTTAAAAAGTAAAAACCTTCACAGGATTGATATGTGTTTATATAAATTTCAATGTTAAAATACTTCCAATGACCAACATTGAATTAAATTATAGAAACATAATATAAATATAATTTATAACCAACATAAATGATAATACGACAATAAATATAAATTATATTAAAATGCAGTTTAAAATGCAGTATTTTTTACTATTCAATAAACTAATAATTTTATCAGAAAAATCCCAAAATATCATCCAAAATAAATTTTTATGTCTTTCTTCCAAAGTATGAGTTTTTTTGTCAAATAGAACACATAAAAGTTCCCAAAACTAGTTTCTAATAGGGTTCACCATTAAAAGGTGGTAAAACTACCTTTTAAAAATATTTGAGTATTTTATGCTTAAAATTAGATTGATTCTCATTTTAAGCCTCTAAAATTTATATTATTAATGTCAAAAAAATTAACAAACATGTGTAAAAATAATATAGTTAGTTATGTTCATTACCACAAAGACAATTTCTTGGCATTAATTTCCATTTGAAATAATAATATTAATAATGTATTATTTTTTCGTATAACTCAGCCTTCTGCTCAACATAAGTTTTCTGAGAAACCCATTGTTGTGTGTTGTGTATGCTATCATAAATATAATCCCATTAAACATAAAATTAAAATCTTATCATTAAATATTATTGGAAATGAAAATTTATTATTCTATAATTACCTTGGATGTTACATCCTTCCCCCCTTTTGGAAATTGCATCCCTGCAATTTTATTCACTTATCAAATAAGTATGGGTATTTCTTTCCTTCATAGAATTTTTATCTTCTCATGTTTCCACTTTGACCATACGGTTTTTCCAAAAAAACCTTAACATAAAAAATAAACTTATTCTACCACACTTTCTTTCTACAATCGAGAATCTAGATGAGTTGTTCCTCATAAGATAGATTCTATTCCAACTAAACTTATTATAGACTAAAAACATGATATGAATCCGGAATATACATTCATAACATTGAAAAATGAAAAACATTACATATGTAAGATAATATTGGAGGTGAAGGCACTTGGTTGGAAACTGATCCAACTTTCTCTATGTTTTCACAAGGTCTAATAAACCTCTGACTCAACATCCCTTCTTACCAAAACACATCACAATTTTCCATGGGCAATCTATTAGAAAGTCTTGATCACTTACCTCGAAAGAAAGATCCTTACTCCGGTTACTTAAAAAATATTTTTTCCTAATATGATCTCTCCTCATTTTATTTTGAATCAACTGAACTTTTTATGCCCTGTCTTCTACCAATTTTGGTCTCATCAACTTCGTTTCATGTACCTCATCCCAAAAAGATGGAGTTCGACCTCACTATCCATATAATGCCTCAAATTTTTCGATCTGTATACTCAAATGAAAACATTTATTAAAAGAAAACTCAATTAAAGAATTATTTTGATCCCAAATTCTCTATTAATCCATTAACCATGAATGTAGAATATCCTCAAAGGTCTGAATTTTTTGTTCTATCCACCCATATGATTGAGGATGAAAAGTTATACTAAAATTTAATTTACTTCTGAATGAATTATGAAGGACTTTCCAAAAGATTGAAGTGAACCTCGGATCACAATCAAATAAAATGGATAGAGTAACTCCATGTAACATGGCTATCACTTTTAGATAAAATTGAGAAAGTTGGTCTAGAGATAGAGTATCTCGAAAAGGAAGAAAATGAGAAGATTTAGTTAATCAAACAACCATAAACCAGATCACATTCTTACCTCAAGAAGTATTTGGTCATCCCACTATGAAAACCATGGATATATTTTCTCATTTTCACTATGGTAATATGAAGAAATGAATCATAACCTTGGAAAACTATCATTCTACTTTCACCTACTATCAAGACAAACACTTCACAACAAAATCAGCAATATCTTTTTCATTCCATCCCACCATTAATACTTTCTAAGATCTCGCTACATATTAATACTTCCATTATGAAATAAAAATGGGGAACTATGAGCTTCACATAAAAACACTTTATTCAATTGTGAATCAAAAGGAACACATATTAACTTCCCAACCCTCAAAACACAGTCTTTATCAACGTTAAATTCAGGTAACTTAACCTTCTAAACCAATTATATCTTTTTCTATAAATCACTATCTTCCTTTTTTACCTAATTATTTCTGATAAATATGATTTCACTATCACTTGAAAAAAACAGAGGAATTTCTGACATTAAAAAATTCCAATCCAAAATTCATCAAATCGTTAATCAAATGATCTCATTCCATACATAGCATGGTTAATGTTTCATTACCTATTTCACTCAAATCTTCGACAACTTTATTTTCTTTTCCTAGATGGTAAGGAATCATTAAATCATAATCCTTGATTAATTCTATCCATTTTTGATCTATCATGTTCAATTCATTCTGAGTGAATATATACATCCAATTTTTTTGATTAGTATGTATTTCACACTTTATTCCATACAAATGATTCCTCTAATTTTTTTAACACAAAAACAACATAAGCTAACTCAAAATCATGTGTAGGGTAATATAAATCATGATGCATAAAATGATGTGAAAAAAACAATTACCTGATCATTCTTCATTAGGAAACACCAAGTCTTTTTAATGAATCATCGCTATAGATAAAAAATTCACCATTATTGGAAGGCAGGTAAAAAATGGGAGCATATACCAATCTTTTTTTTAGTTCATAAAAACAGTCATCACATGCTTTTTTCTAGATAAACATGGCTCACTTATGTGTTAACTTATTTAGTGGGATATATAACTGAAAAAAGTTTTTAACAAACCATTATTAATAACCCGCTAATCTATGAAATCATTAAATCTCTATGATATCGGTAGGTCTTGAGCACTCTAAAACAACTTTATTTAGAAGGGTCCATAGTTATTCCCTCTTTAGAAACAATATGACCAAGGAAAGAAATTTTTTCAACTAAAAATAACTCTTACTAAACATTCCTTAACGATTCATTTCATTTAAGGATTACAAAACAATCGTTAATTGACTTTCTTGTTCCATCAATCTTTTAGAATATATGAAAATATCATCTATAAAAATAACCATAAATAGATACAAAAACTAATGAAAGACTCCATTAAAGAAATCCATAAATATAGAAAGGACATTAAATAACCCAAAGGGCATAACTAAAAACTCATAATTATTATATCTTGTTCAGAATGTTGTATTTAAAATGTCATCCCCCTTTACCTTCAATTGATGGTACCCAGAACTCAAATCAAACTTTGAAAAATTCCGATCTTCCTAGAGCTGATCGAACAAATAATTGACATGAAGCAAATGATACTTTTTCATAATACTAATGTTATTCAATTCTCTATAATCTATAAAAAGTCTCATAGAACTATATGCCTTTCTCAAAAATAAAATAGGAGCACCCACGGTGAAGTAATAGGTCGAATGAAACCTTTATCAAGAAACTCATGAGAAGATTTTTTCAATTCCACCATTTTTAATTGATCCATTTGATAAGGGGGTTTATAAAATGTCATAAGAATTATGAACTAAATCAATAGTAAATTCAACATTTTGATCAACAACAATACCATGAAATTCATCAAAAAAAACATATATAAAATCATTCACTACTGGAATGTCACTAATATAAAATGTTTCATTCCATTCATCAATAAGAGGTAGATAATATTTACATCCATCACTAATAAATATCCAAGAATCTTGATATGTCATCAAAGTGATGAAATCATCCAATAAAACATTCTTGGCTTTGTAATATATTTTATCATTATAAACTAAAATCCAATCCATATAAAAAATGATATCAAATTCCACTATGGGGTGTTCAGCATGATTTTAGGAAAGAAAATACCATAATGATAATAGGAAAATTCCCATAAATCATGGTTTCATTAATACTTCCACCCAGGGTTTTTACTAAAAGTTATACATAACATTTGTATGGTAATATTTCCAATTTACATGCAAAGCTCTTAGAAATGAATGAATGTGAAGATCCAGAGTCAAATAGGGCATTTTCATACTTTGAATAAACCTATAACATACCTGTCACAACTGAATTTGATGGTCCCACATCAACCTTAATTATAGAAAAAGATCGTTACACACCATACTGCTTTCAATCTTTCTAGTTTCCACCCTGGGTAATCAAATTTGGACACACATGGCCTTAATTACCCAAATCGTTGCAACTAAAACATCTCACAGTTTCTTTTTCATTACCTTCCTAATCATCTTAATTACTGTTATGAGAAATATAACCAATATTACTGCATTGTAAGGACATACATGAAATTTAGAGACATTATCAAGGATTATTATTACCACACTTCTCAGAAGTTGGAAATTTATTTTTCTTACCTCCAAACATCTTTGATTAATTCATTCACATTTCCTCCCAAATGGATCATTTCTTTCACTTTATATCATAGAAAAAATGATCATAAAAACTCTATTTCTACCTTCTTATCACATCATAAAATGTTTCTCATAGCTTTTGATCTCATGAGAATATAATTCCCTTCGATATTATAGCTTCAATTTTGAGTAAACCTATTTATCTTACTATCAATATCCCAGATAAAATTTAGGATGTACCCTGAAAAATAGGCAAAATTTTATTCACATGAACCCTTCTTATCTTCCCCCTTTTTTCTAAATTCCAGGAATATATTTTCCATACCCATTCGAACTTCCTTATGAAAATATTTTTTAATTAATATGTTCTTAAATTCATCCCATTCCATGGCATCACTCTTCATCATTTTTCAGATGATCCTATAAATGATGGTGGATGCTGCCTCAGGAAATGATCCACTATTAAAATATTATTATATTGTTTATTTGTTTGATATAATTCATGAAAAACACAACCATTTATCACCGAAGTCATCTAATCCATCACTACAAAACACTATTCAGTTTTGATTCAAGCCATATTAGAATGCTTATTTGGAAGGTTGTTTCCTCTGTATTCCTTCCCGGCATAATTCCATTATTTCCTCTGTAGAAAAACATTCTAAAAATATATTAGATAAATAAATATGTTAATCTTGGAATGATATATCATTTAAATTTGACCATAAAATAGAAAAAGATTCTTGGATATTCTATTAACAATATCCTAACTCTTAAAGTTATATAAAACTTGGCATGTTTTCCAGTTGGATGATTATATTTGAAATTAAATGACAAAAAGGATCATTTGGAAAATTTTATATTGAGTTGTGTGTTTTTATCATAGATTTGGAAAATTTGATTTGGTTTCCAAATTGTAAAGGCATGGTTGGTACCTTGAGATGTTTCGGAAAATGGTTTGTAATGCATGAGATTTAAAGGCCTTGTTTCTAATTGTGTGTGACTTGAAATATGATGGAAACATTTGTGGTTAACCCTCTAAGGAGACCAGCATTTCATAGTTTGTGTAGGTGTTGAGGCTAAGAAATACCAATGGATATGGGTTTCAGTTCAAACAACATGTGTGAGGACCTTTCCATTCACCAAATACTTTTAACATGGGATTCTAGTGTGTCATCAAAAGAGTCGAGTGACAATTTCTTATCAACACCAATTATATGGGTTGGTACCTCCATGATTTTCCAAGAGGTCATATATCATTTTATACTAGAGAGGCTACTTTTGGTCATCTAGTTGGTTATAGACAATTGTTCTACACTATATACCAGTAAGTGAGTCTGAACTGAGTATGTTTAGAGATTTCTTCTAGATATATTTAGGAAATTCCCATGACTACATATTTTAATGTTCCTGTTTCATTCTTATAAACATTGTTACGTGATCCCATGACACCCTTTATATGAATTCCATATTGAAATACCTCATACAACATTGATTATATTTTAACATAATAAGTTTAGATGTTTTTTTCATGCTTGGGGATCGTATTTTTTAAAATGAAAAGTAAGAAATGTCATCCATTAAAAAGGGAAGCTTCTTTCCTATTTTTAAAAATAATAGAAAATGTTATTTTTATATTTCCAATTTTCAAACTTACAAGTTTGGATTTTACTTTTAAGGTGAGTAGTTAGGCATTGATTATCCTTGGTATCACTTTTGAGATACTTCGTGCTCATTCCTACTCTATCTTTTCTGTTTTAGTTTCTTCCAGCTTTGAATTTCTCTCAAAGTGAGCATGGTTTTGTGATTAGTGGTGACCCATGAGGTCACCTGGAGGTATGTTAGGCCTTTTAGTATTATTTTTTCTCCAAGTAGTTTATTTCATTTTACTGTTTTTTATTTATCTATCATTTATGGTCTAAATAATTTCAAATTGAGTATATTTGATTCCTATAACTAGTATCTGCCTTTGGAGGGTCATGAACACCTCTTAGGCCATGTTGTTGGCCAGATCAGGTGACCGATTTGGGTTTGGCCTATGTTGGATCATGAAAAAATGATATTGGAGATGGCACTTTGTTATTTCTTATGTCAGATAAATCAGAGATATGATTGTTAGGGCTTAAAATGTATGTCATGGTTGGTTTTTAATCACCACCACTCATGACGAGACTAGAGTATTCATGGTAGTTTGGTTTCGATTCATTATTTTTAGTTTTGTGTTTTTTTGTTAGTGGTTGTTTAGTGTTATGATCTCGTGTATATTGGGAGATGATAGTGGAAGTGATTTGGTGTTACACAATGAGCATACATGGTAATGAAAATCATGTGTATCACACATGCATGATTCTATACGTTTCAAGTGGATAGTACATGCACAGTTCATAGTCTTCTTAATCGTGAGGTTGGGGGTATGCATGACCAACAATTCCTTATTTTAGTGACATTGGTATGGTAAATTATTTGGTCTAACATTGGTTAGTGTGATTTTAACAAGGTTTTTAGGGGAATTCCTTGATCTATTAAATGATGTTTTATTTTCTAAACTTGGATTTCAAAAAATAAAAAAAAATTGTGGGTATTTTGCTAATAGAAGTGAAAACTGTCAGGAATTTTGAAGGGTTTTATGAAATTTGAAATGATAATTGAATTGGAAATGATTGGTTTCGATGAAAACATGGTTGGTGTGACCCTCAATATTCCTTATATAAGTTCCCACATGTGTGTTCTTACCTGTATGGAATCTGAATTTTGGTATGAATGTGTGGATGATATAAGAGAAACTAGGTTTCCGACATATTTAAACGTTCACAGGACATCACAGTTTAATGATTAAAATTAAAGGTGTTACTTGGTTTTTCAAATGTGATTTTGAATGAAAAATTGTTTCCAATAAAATAGGGCTTCTATCTAATAGTATTTGTGGTTTTAAAGGGATAGGTGAGGTGGTGTTTTAAATTTTAAAGGTGGATGTGATGAAATTATTTTGGATATGGAAAATGATTTTTCTTTATAATGGGGGAAATAAAATTTGTAAATGGGGGAATTTGGAAATTTTGGTTTCAAAAAGAGGGTCTTGTATTTTTTAAAGATGTTGTTGTGGTTTTTTGTAGAGATTTTATTGAAAAGTTTTTAGATTTGATTTAGTCTTTTGATGTTTTGGTTTATGAGTTTGGTATTTTATTTAAAATGTTAATAGTTCGAGTATTGGTTCAATTTTGATCAGGTATTTTTTCTTATGTTTTTGATCGTATGCTTCCCCGAAATACTATAAGGACCAAACTTTTGAACAAGGTATGGATCATTGGTTTTTCATTTTGAATTGTTCCATTAATCATGGTAAAGGATTGATGCAGACTAAATAAGGAATGAGGATCATCCAGGGTTGGTGTAGAGCCTAGAGTTCTAGAAAAATGGGCTGTAGGCTGGGCCACATGGTTAGTATATAAGGTGAAACCCTTTCCACGTGATTTTTGTAATCTGTGTGGCTGCATATAGGCATACCTTCATGTTCGTATAGTTTCTATGCAACCATGCGGACCATCCGAAAGACCATGTGGCCTGCCACATATGGGGAAAGAGCCTTTATGCATGGTCTACACATAATTTATAAAATAGGCACATAAACCTTTCATAGTGGAGGTTGGGGAAAAATTACCATTCACCCCCTCTTGAAAATAAAATCTAATTTATCCTTTATCCCAACCTCTAGTAGGTAGAACATAAGGTTTCTCCTCACTTGAGCTCAAATGATCCTCCCTCCTTGAATTCTTGTTATCTTTTCTATCTATCGATCGATCTTTAATCCATCAGAGTCATTAAAACCCCCACTATAAGGCTCTCGAGCCTATATACTCATATCTCTGTTATTATATCCATATATTACACTATTTCTATTTAGGATCATATTCCCTATTTTCTGGGAATTTGACTGAAACATAGTTCTCTTACAACCTTCTTCAATATGAGGTTGATATCAAGTAAGGCTTTGTTTCAGGCCCTAAGGTAGTTTGTAATGTAGTTTTCCAGTTGAGTTTTTGTCATTCCGTATTTAATCTATTATGCCAGAAGCTTTCCTTTTTTGATATTCCTTTATGTGTTGGTTCCTTCATATCAAAATGACCATAGTTCCTTGATACATATTGATTGGGTTATTTTTGGGGATTTAGAGACCACCCTTACTAAAAATGGACCACCATAGGGGTTCCACATTGTAAATGGACTTTTGGGCCAAATGGTTCAAAATACATGGAACCCAATTTACCCATATACTTGGCTTTTAATTGAAATAGAAATTGTTCGATGTGTAATTGATATGCCCCAAGGTATCTCAATGGTGCTTAGAACTTTTTTCATTGAAAATTTTCAAATGGGAAGGTGAGTATTTTACATTGATATTTTGACCTTGACACCATTAATTTATATGAGTTTTCATTCTAGGAACATAGGACAATTATATTTTATAAGTTGTCTAGTGTGAGATGTATTTAACCTATAGAATGAATTGGATTTAATGGAAGGGTTTAAAGGGATGTAATGGACTTTCCCTTGTTTTTATTTATTGTAATATAATTTCATGAGATTGATTGATTTTTTATATTGAAATTATATAAGATGTATTTTACTTAGGTTATATGAGATTTTTGGTTATTCCACTACTATTATTAGGGTCTATATGAATGTAAGTGGGTGAAAGATATTCTTACCCCAGACCAGTTATGATATTAGAGTATGGGAGGGTGTCATTCTTACCCCAGACAAGTTATGATATAAGTTTACAAGTTGGAGGAATTCTTACCCCCATGCTAGTTATGATAAAAATGTATGGGTGGGAGGCATTCTTACCCCTTTATAGGCACAACCTCTATTTGTTTATGTGTGGGATGAATGCTTACCCCATTCCAGTTACAATATCTTTATACATGTATGGATGAGAGGAATTCTTACCCCCATTCTAGTTATATATATATATATTTGGTAATTTGATCATACATACCATGTTTGAGATGAAGCAGGTAAACTCTCTAGGTATCCTTTATGAATCTTAGAAAAAGATTAAATAATTATTCTTTTTTGTTTTACTTTCGTATTGTCAGTTGCACACTATTTACTTATGAGAACCTACTCAGATTACATGTTCATACAGTTGGTGGTGGCCTATTATGATTTTTATCTCACACCCAACTCGGGCCAACTTGGGCACCCTAGAAGACTATTTTCTTATTGGCATGGAGAGTGGAAAAAAACTCTCCAGGTTATTCAATAATATTTCATAGATAGAGATTAGGGGAAGATGATCATTATTTGGCTCAGGATGTTATGGAGAATCTTCTAGGTTTTGATCACTTATGTACTTTTTTTATCATGCTAGTTGATTGTTCTCTGTTTCCTTTTATACAAGAATTCCATGCATGCGTGTTATATCAGAATGTTCATATTAGTCCTTTTCTCTTTTATTCAGTTATTTAGTATTATGCTATATCCCTTTATGCTTCTGTTGTTTATTGTGTTTTTCTATTTTGTTTTTCTTCCTCTACTAAATATTTCTGTTTCATCTATTGTGTATAATAACATGGGGATATAGTCTCCCAGCTAATTTGTCTTCACATCCCCACTGCTAGTCAGCAACCCCTGGTATGTGGGGAGACACGACATGTGTCATGTGGCCAACCGAGCATGGGGAATGGGTTAATTGGAAGCCAGGTCCAAGACATTATAATGTGGTATTAGATGAGTTTCCTTGCTTACATTACTATTTGGATATAATAGAATAAAGACTGGTAATGCCTAGGGACTTAGAAATAAGTCATGCTTGGGCGTTAGTAACACATGTGTGGGGTAAATACTATTTTTTCTTATTTATTATTGTTATTGATTTTTCTATTAACATTAATATTATTTCACATTTGGGTGTTTCGCATTTTTTATGATGTTATAGATATTGATAATATTGGGATTATGATTACATTGCTTAACCCAATGAAATGAGGCTTATGTGTTACAGCATGTATCATGATAGGAACAATATGAATAAGAAATAAATATTTCCAGGGCATGTTTAAATTTTAATAAATCATTTATAGTTTCAAATTGTTTGTACCTTGTTACATATGTACAATTGTGCTGACACTTTTTTCATGATGTGGATCATTATATGGTGTGGTTTTAGTGGGTGCCACTCTCTAACTCATAAGGTGTATGGGACCTTGTGAATATGAAAATTGAATTCCAGCTAGCTCAACCATTTTATAAATGACATAATCACATAGATAAGAACACTTTAAATGAAAATGGCATCCATCTGTGTGTCATATTTTGGTTTATAAGGTGTATGGGACCTTATGGGAAATAAAATGAAATATCATTGCTATAATTTGATATGAGTGATTTAAATGTTTGAATGATGATGTTTTCAAATGGGGATTGGTTTTTAACCTGAGAACAGACATATTGTACATGTATAACCTAGACACTTGACACGAACCTAGCATTATTAGTGGTTAGTGGGTGTCTCCTCTTTCTTAGGGTTTGTTCTATCATCTAGGACTGGATTTTTATGTAGATAGATAGACATGTTCTTCATTATACGGTGGATTTAGTACCTATCATAGATTCTTTAATAAAATCATCTAGACTACTTGAATATCTTCTGAGAGGTTTGTTTCGAATTGTAGCTAAATTTAACCATGTCGTCTTCATGTCACATGCCCTGAAGGTCGTGATGATCATGTTCCTGAGGTGGGGGTCCTTGTGCTACCAGTTGTTCTTCAAGTCGATCCACTTGTGGATCCTCCTCCTATTCCTGATATGGATGTGGATTCTAAATTTCGAGAGGGCTTCATGTGTACAATGAAGAGTATACAAGAGGTGGATAACCTGCCCCGAGTATGTTAGAGTTTTATCGTGAGTTTCCACAATAGAACCCTCTTACGTTATCAGGGGATAGAATACCACATGATGCAGAGTCTTGAATTGAGGTGATCATGTATATCATTGAGTAGCTAGAGATTTCTCCAAAGCATATTGTCAAGATATCTAAAAGAATGGTACATGATTTAGCCAAGAGGTTGTGGGATGTCATCGGCCAGGCAGGCCAGCATAGAGAGATGGATTAGGCCTACTTCTAAAGTGTCTTATATGAATATATCATTCCCCATACATTAAGGGTTGATAGATCAAGAGTGTTCATGAATATGTAGTAGGGCACTGTATTAGTAATGGATTACTCATCCCATTTCATTGATCTGCAAGGTTTCTCTCATTCTATTCCTATTGATAATCTAATAAATGATATGTGATTTGAGGATGGGTTGTGTTAATCCATATAGTCCTGAGTAAATGTGTCCAGGCTAATGACTATTTCTAAAATCAACAAGCATGCCCTGTTTATATAGTGAAATTTGAGGGATGCTGATGGTGCGAGAAAAGGTGGTTCATAACCTAAGTCTTACAGTGGGACTTATTCTGGAATAATGAGATGCTTTGAAGAACCACACAGAGGTAGCAGTGTTTAGTATAATTTGGTTGGTATTTCTCTTTTATGTCACTAGTGCGGGGTGTGAGGACATTTCAAGAGATAGTGTAAGATGAATCCAGTTGAGTGTAGAGGTTGTATAAAAATGTATAATTTCAAATATTTCTACATGACCTTCCCTCTAGTGCCTAGTGCACATGGATATGCACCTAGTCCTCATTCAAGAGCCGGGATAGCATGATCACAATAGTCAGGTAGTTGGAATACCGCGGGTCGTTTAGGTTGAGGTGACCGTTGAGGCATAGGTTACCATGCCTATGATTTAGAGTGCTAGAAGAGTGGTCCTTCTCAAGGCAGTCAGGCTATGACTTAGGGATATGGTACATTCAAGTTACATGTGGTTCAGACTATGCCATTAGAGCAGAGAACCAGATCATCTACTCTACAAGGTACTATTCTAGTTTCCTCCACCTTAGTGTCTACTTTGTTTTCTATAAGCTCATCTCACACTTTCATATATAAGGCAATCACTAAGAGTTTGGCCCTCAAAATTAAGTACTATCATGTTATTATGATGCTAGATACACCCTTTGGTATCGATTTAGATAAAATTTCACATTGTCAGAATTCCCCCTTGAGGTAGGTGGTTACCTTTTGGAATAGAACCTATACATTCTAGATATGATAGGTTTTTATACACTCATTGGGATAGACTGGTTAGTTTCCTAGAGATACTATAAGGACCCGTCCATAAGCCGTACATAATCTTGAATTAAATGAATAATTCACATTGGGGATCTTTTCAGGATTAGAGTTTTAGAGAATTAGGCTATACTATTACATAACAAGTTCAATATTACAAGTAGAAACTTATACTCAGTATCCATTTTTTCATAAAATAAAAACTCTTAAAAAGAAACACGTCTGGTTCCATGTTTTAGACAGCATGACTTTTCCTTGATCACATCCTTGAACCTATTCATATTTAAGTCATGCGGAAAAAAATACAAAAACATAGGATGAGCATAAAAATCTCAGTAAGGGTTATAAAATAAGGAAGGAAAACATTAGCCCAATAATAAATAAAAATCCATGAAACCATACTTTTCTATTATAACATACCTTATGAAATCATAAGATTTATGAATAAAACACACAAATAATAAATCATTATGGTTACTTATGGCATCCATATCAAACATACATTGTATCTATCATAATTATGTATGGAGTTACACTTGGAATACCCATCCCAACATATTCCCTAAATCTATTAGGAGAAACATCACGTTTACCTCTGTCACGTTACCCAATGCATTGGAGAGCTATCTCAGGCTCACCTGCCCTAGGTTAATCACGGAACCACCCGTATACATAAACAATGCCCAATAACCATAACATAATCATGACACATAACACAAGTATAAAGGAAAGATAAAATATCCACATTCCACTATATCAAATCAAGATATTTAAGTAAACAATGCTTTATCAAACCATTTTCAAAATCCATTTAAACAGTGATTTTTGAATCAAAGTGTCCCATAACACTTTGAAACTTTTAAAGGAATTATCATTTGAAAAAATTAATGTACATATAAATAAATCCACAACCCCATTTTGAAAACATTCACATTAATGATAAATATTTAGAAGAACAAATCTTTAAAACATTTAAAATGATATTTTAGTTAAAGAGTTTTTAACAAAAAGAGAGATTCCTGAATACAAATAATTGGGAAATAACTTTTAATAATAACTTTATAATATCATGAGAATAAATGGATTCATGATATAATTTGTCAAAGGACAGTATATAAACCATATAAGAGTGAATTGGTGCATAACAACAATGAAGTCTCAATGGAAAAGTAAATTGAGATGAAATCCTTTATAAAGATAGTATCCTTAAATTAAGGATAAATCAATCTCAAAATAATGGGTGAAAAATATAAATACACCCAATACAAGTGGATATTATGTTTTAAAAAATCAGTGGTCATTCACACATATTCATAGGATTCCATAAATAAAAAAGAGAAGATCAACCCAAAGAATGAGAATTGGGTTAAGGAGTTCCCTTACCGATTTGGTAACATAAAAAACTTATGCCACATTAAAGAAGGATCATCCAATGAAGATTTAAATAATAATAAATGAACGTATATTACACAAATAGTAAAATCATGGGCAGTACATAAACCACACAAAATGAGATAGTGGCAAATATAGCATGAATCTCATGGGAATAAAAACAAGTGAGATGAAGACCCCTTACCACGTGGTAATTCAATCGAGTCGTATGACCAAAAGTTATTAACCACCAAAATTATCACAGAATACCATGAATATAAAGATAATAATGATATTATATAGAAAATTTCTGTACACAATACAACACATGTAATAAATAGGTGGTTAATAATAAAAATCTCACTGAATTAAAATTGAGATGAGAAATCCCTTAAAAAAATTCGGCAGCCTAACAGTGCTACTTAAAAATTCTTAAAATTATTCGATGAGAGTAATAGGGGGTCTCTCATCATATGGAAATAAAAATTAATGTATGGTGAATATAAAATAACATCCTCCAACATAAGAACATGGAGCATAAATGAAATGACATAAAAGAGATTACTTGACAGGAAAGAGAGAGGTCGGATTCCTTACCTTGTGTCCAACATGACTCGATCGTTCTTTAATTTTCTGAATAATATAATAAAGTTAATTTATACTTTCTTAATAACCTTTTTCATGTTTATTATTCCTTTTATATCACTTATGACCATGTTATAAACATTATGTAATCATTTAATTTAATAATGTCTGTTTTGTCGATATTTTGTACTTGAGTTAAAAATGGATTCTTATAATTAAATGTTGTTCATGTGGTAAAATGTTCATTATATCCAGAATTATATTCATTATTTATATGTAATTTATATCATTAAAATCCAGTATATACATGTATTTATATTAGTACATAACATTTATAGGTAAAAATGAAATGCACCGTTCATAGAGACGGTAAGCCGTACGTACGCATGAACACTACTTTCATTTTTATTTATTATTTTAATGGAATTAAAATAATGAAACATAGGTATATTATAATACCAGTATAATATCATATATAATATTGTTAACTCTATCCTTTATACATCCCACATAAGGCATTAACGAGTCATATCACTTTGAGGGGGCGGTAGTCCGCACTTCCTCAAATGTGATTATCATATTTAACCACTATAGAAACCGTAACGGCATGCGATAAATGGAAAATACAGAAGCATAAAGAAAAAATAAACATAAAATATATCATATATAAATACAATTCCATCATAATGGCCACCATGAGAGGTGGTTGGAGATATTTGAATAGTCATCGTTTCCTGAGGCGTTAGTTCTCCATCCGCAGAAACATTACGATCTTCATCCATTATATAGAGGTGTGTGTAAGTTTAGTTCGAATTATTCTCATAAAAACATCCTAGTATATTCATGATACCGGTTTTGATACAAAAGAAAGGAATAAAAATAGTTTAGGGGTTGGAGAAGTAAAATAAAAGAAAACAATTTAAGAGAAACTGTTACCTTTAATTTGGCTAACTCCCTTTGTTTGAACCAAAGGACTTCTTGAAGAGCCTTCTTCCTTAGGTAAGGCTTCTAAGAGGAGTATAGGGATTTTTAAAGCGTAATTTGGTAGATTTTGGACGAGCCAAATGGTTCGATAGGTGTGTGGAATTGGTTAGAAGTGGTCACCTTTAATAATGGAGAGGAGGGGCTCTTTTTAGGAATCTGTGTAAACATTTTTTTTATATAATGATATTCAGTTTCTAAAGGGCCAAAAATAATTATAGTCGAAGATAAGATGAGTCATGGTCGACATAAAATCATCCAAATAGAATTAGACATGTTTTGGATAATATTTTATTCATTATAATCTTATTTATTTAAATCACTTATTAATGACGTAAATACTGCATCATTATTGTGTCATAAATAATTTAATTCATTTGATGTATAAAAATTATAAAAAAATACCATGATATAGGAAATAATTTTATATTTAAAAATAATACTTATAGTAGAACATAGTACTTATATAACACCATATAAAAATTAATTACAAAAATATTTTTGTTAATGTCAATTTTGTCTTCACATTAAATTAATTAATCTAAATTGTCATTATCACTCCCAAGTGGCTCAATGGGGTATAAACATCGGCCCAAATATGCCCATGGTCGTAAATGACTCAACCAACAAGTTTTGGACAAGTTTTAAGATAATTTTTAATTATTATAATATTCTTTTATCCTTGAATTACCTTATTTACTTTTAACTGCGGTAAATAAAAGTCGAAAGTTACTAATCACCAAAAATTATTTTCATCTTAATGAACCAAATTTTACTTCTTTTTAACAACCATGTATGTCATATTTTCTAAATTCAATTCAAAGAAGTGTTAAAATTTCATTTAAATGAAAAAGTCAGTTTTTTAACTACCACTAAGTGGTTTCACTATTCATCAAAAATTAACGTTTTTCAGAAAAATATCAAAACTTCAGCGTAAGCATTATTTGATATTAAAAATTCAAAATTGATGTCTATTTTTCCCAAATTCAAAAAATATAAGTGGAATTAATTAATTTTAAAATTAATTCCCGTTATCAAAACAAATAGCATGTTTTTAAGAAACAATAACTATCGAAAGATTGATACTTGTTTATGTCCAATTTTCAAAGTGAAAATAATTTAAATGACCCAAATTGGATTAAATGGTAAAAATATATTTTAATTTCACTTTAAACCCAATTAAAAAGATAATCTTTCCATATAAATAAATTAGATTAAAAGGAACTTTTGAATTAAAATGCAATATTTTTCACTATTCATTTAAAAATGAACTTTTTGTGAAAAATTCCAAATATTTACACAAAGTAAATTTTGATGTCCCCATTCAAAATAAGGATTTTATTTGGGTAATTATAATGTATTAAAGTGACCAAAACTATATTTTAATATCTTTTTCCATTAAAATGCGATAAATCGGCCTTTTAATTTAAATTATGATTAAAATTAGATTCATTCACAATTTAAGCCTCTAAATTTTATTGGATAAATGTAAATACATTTAACAAACATGTAGAATCATATTGTATTTAGTTTTTCTCATTCCTTCCAATACAATGGCTAGGATTTGACTTCCATTTAAAATAATAATATTATATTATTTGTGTGTAACGTAAGATTTCAAAGAAACCCGTTGTTGCGTATCGGGTACTCTATCGAAGATAGAAACCCTTTTAAAGTAAAATTAATATTTAATTCAAAAATATTAATAAATATAAAATATGTCTTATTCTTTATTTACCTGGGATGTTAAAGATACCGTATTGACTGATATCTTTTAAGGAGGACATATACATCCCGATAGGCTATTAGACATGTGAAAAAGTGAGATTGGAATTTCTATGAGACACAAGTAGGACTTGAAAAGTAGATATTGGGTACTATTACAGAATAGGTCTCTAGTCTTTTCCTTGATGATCAGAGGGTACCACCCATTTTTTTCCTTCAATAGTGGAGTGTTTCATAGATTTTTTCTCGGATGTTTTCTCTATTCTACGTCTGATGAGATAGGTAGAGTTTACTATAGAGCGTGTGCCAAGTGTATCACCTATGACCATTATTCCTTATAGTATGGAACCTAGGGAGATTATGGAGATTAAGATTTAGTTGCAGGATCTGGAGGTGAAAGTATGTATATTTCCCATCACTTCTCATTGGGGTTCACCAGTCCTCCATTCTAAGAAGGTTGATGGTACCATCAGGCTTTGTATGGATTATGATCAGTTGAATTAGATGATAATCAAGAACTGGTATCCAGTGCCTAGAATAGATGGCCTCTTTTATTTGATCCAAGGAGAAAAGGTGTTTTGAAATATAGATAAGAGGTTTCTCTATGATTAGGCCTATTTGAGGACATTAGAAATAACATGCATAGATTTTAGTAGCAGTTTTGAACTCTATGAGTACCCAGTTATGTCCTTTAGACTAAAGAAACATATCTTCTATCCTTATGAATCTTATGAATTGGGTGTTCCACCCATATATGGATTCTTTCATGCTTTTTTTGTTGATAATATCTTTGTGTATTCATGCTCCATACATAAAAATGCAACACATCTTGAGATCGTTAAGAATATGCTGAGGGAATATCATCTCTATGATTTGATCTATAAATACCACTTCTGGATTGATAATGTCCACTTCATAGGTAACATCATCTCATAGTTAAGAGTTTTTCTTTGCCTAAAGAAATTCAGAGATGAAGTCTCATGGGATCATCCAAAGAACATTTTTGATATTTGTAGATTCATAGTTCTTTTTGGATTTTACATATGCCTCATTTAGGATTTCTCCTACCCTACAACACCACATTCAAGCTTGAAAATGTGGGTTGTAAAAATTATAATGGTTAGAAGCTTGTGAATCATCCATTCAAGGTATGAAGGGTAGGATGAATTCAGAACCCTTACCAATTCTTTTGGATCTAAAAATGGATTATATAATCTAATGTGATTCATTCAGTATTAGTCTTGGATCAGTTTTGATGTAGATAAAATGGGTCGTTGCATATGGTTCTTGTCAGTTGAGGCCTCACGAGTAGAATTACCCTATGCATGACCTCAATTTCATTATGGTTATGCATGTCGTACGCTATTGGAGACACTACCTTTTATGATAGAGTTTTTTGGTATTCACAGACCAAAAAATACTTAAATACATATTCACTTCGTAAAATATGAATCTTAGGAAAAGTAGATTGATCAAGTACCCTAAATCAGTTTATTTCGATCTTTCTTACACTCTAGGGAAAGGGAATATATTATCTAATTCTCTTATCCTGAAGACTCAAACTCTGGTAGTTCAGGAGTCCAGTGATGAATGGAATCATATGGAAATATTCTCATAGATGCACATTGAGGTTAAAGAGGTCTAGGACAAACTATTCTTTTCCCCCTTAACAGTGACATATACACTTCTGGAATGAGTCTGGTCAAGACAACAATTCAATCTTGAAGGGCTTGACCTATTAGAAAGTGACTTAGATAACAATACTACTTATGGTTGGATTGTTAATGGGGATGGTTATCAATTGTTTCTTTGGGGTTCATGGGTCCCATCATACATCAAAGAGGAGATGGTGAAGGATTTCCATATCTTAGTTTGGGTAGTTGACTATAGGGTTAATAAAATGTATTGACACATATTGCCTCAATATTGGGGGTTGATCATGAAGCATTAAATATCCAGTTTCATCATGTGATGTTTCACTTATTAGTAAGTGAAAGCATAACATCAGCATCTGGAAGGGATTCTTTAACCATTTACCTTTACTAAGAAGAAATTGGATGATATTTTAGTGGAATTTGTGATTGTTTTACCAAGATCAACTTGTGGAAACGACGTAGTGTGGGTTGTCGTTGATCATATAAAAAAGGTCTCACACTTCTAACCTATGTAAGAGACCTTCTTGGTAGTCTATCTAGGAATTTTTTACATCAAGGAGGTGGTGTTTTTTCCTGGAGAACCTCATTCTATAATTTTTTATGGATAGATTGGTTTTACATCACGATTATAAAAGGGTTTGTAGAAGTCCTTGGGTATGCAGGTACATCTAAGAACAATCCATCACCTACAGACCGATGGATAGGTAGATCATACAATAAATTTTCTAGAGGATATTATCCATGCATGAATTCATGAATTTGTGGGTTATTGGTAGAAACACATTACAGTCACTATGATTTCTTATAATAAAATCTTATAGGATAACATTGAGTTGGATCCCTATGAAGCTTTGTATGGTAGGAGTTGTATGTTACTTATGTGATATCATGATATAGGGGACGCAGTTGTGCTTAGGCCTCATCTCAGGTGGGAGACTTCAACACAGATCTAGTTGATCAAGAAACTCATGTTGAACACTCTATCCAGATAGTAGTCTTATTCCAATAGACGTTAGTGGCCTCTTGAGTTTGAGGTCAAAGACTGAGTTTTCTTGAATGACTCACCTATGTTGGGTCATATATGTATTTGGAAGATGGTATTCTATCATTGAGATTCGTTTTACCCTTTTAGGTTGTAAAGAAGATTGAACCAATGGCTTACCAGATAAAAATTCCAAAGAGATACGGGTCTATGCATGAAATCTACCTTGTATCATAGCTTCGACAAAATTTTCAAGACCCACCTCACATCTTTTATCCAAATGAGGTTTATCTTGATATGGATGCATAATTCAAGGAGTATCTAGTGTGTCTTGTTGATTGGAGCATTATAACACTCGGAAGATTGTTTATTCATCTTGTACAGGTGTTATGGAAGCACGGTCGGGTGAAAGAAATGTCCTGGGAGAGGGAAGCTGATATTCAATCATATTTATCGGAAATCATTCCTGACAGTACCCATTTAACCTCAGAAGGAAAACTCAAGGATGACTTTCTATAAGGAGGGTTGTTTGTAATGACCCAGCCTTTCAACAAGGTATGGATCACTGGTTTTTCATTGTAAATTTTTCCATTAGTTATGTTAAAGGTGTTCCACGACCTAGGGATGGCTTGAGGAGCATCAAAGGATAGTTCGATTCCCTGAGGTATGGAAAAATGGGCTATTGGATAGGCCTTAGGGTAATTATAGATCGTGCGACCAAGATGCACGGTTTGTGTATATAGTACGGTTGCATATAGGGGCACCTACAAGTCCCCATGGGTTTTCAACAACTATGCGGACCAAATGCATTATCGTACGTCCTACTACAGAAGGGGATAGAGCCTTTACACAAGGTCTACACAAGTTTTGTTAACCATGCTCATAAACCATGCACAGTGGATACTGGAAAAAAATACCATTTCCACCCTCTTTAATATATATTCCAATTTATACTTTCTCCCTACCTCTAGTTAATAGAATAGAGTGTTTCTCCCTGATTGAGCTCAAACACTCCTCCCTACATTGATTCATGATAAATCCTCCATCATGTGACCAATCTTCAATATGTTGTATTTATTGAAACACCTATGGTATGGTTCCTTAGTCTCTTTACTCCTTCCTAAATACTTCATTCCATCTACTGTGATATTTTGATTTAGTCTCATATGACCTATTTTTAGGTAATTGGAAAGAAACTAAGATCTCTTTCAGACTTCTTCGAATATGAGGTTGATATCAAGTGAGGCTTATTCTACTAACTTAAGGTAAGTCGTCATGAGGTTTCCATTTGAATTTTTGATATTTGGAAATTAATCTATTGTGATGTGAGATGGCCTTTGTCGAGCATCTTTGATGTGTTGGTTACGTCTTGGATAAAGGACCCTAGTATCTTCATATAGGTGAATTGGGTTTTTCTAGGGTTTTAGAGTCTACCCATACTCTAAATGGACCCCATAGGGGCGCCACCTTGAAAATGGACTTTTGGGCCAAATGGCTCAAAATAAATGGAACTCAGTTTAGCCACCATCATGAATTTCAATTGAACTAGTAATTTTCCCATGTGTAATTTATATGTCCCAATGGGTCTCAATGGTGATTAGACCATTTTTAATTAAAATTGTGAAAATGGGAATGTGAATATTTTAAATTGAAACGTTCTCGTTGACACCATTCCTTTAAAAGTGTTTCTGTGTTACAAACATATGATGGTTGGCTTGTATAGTTTGTCTAGTGTGAAATGGATTTAACCTACAAAATGAATCATATTTAATGGAATGGTTTGAAGGGTTGTCATGGCCTTTCCCTTATTATGATTTATTATAAAGTCATTATGTGAGATGAATTTTTTATTTAAACCGAAATGATATAAGAGGTTTTTTCCTTATTTTATATGAGATGAATGGTTATTACACTGTTATGCTTATGGGTTATATGAGTGTGAATTGGTGGGAGGCATTATTACCCCACGCTAGTTATGATATAAGATTTTGGGTGGAAGGAATTCTTACCCCACCTCGGTTATGATATAAGAGAATGGGTGAGAGGCATTCTTACCCCACCCCAGCTATGATATAAATGTTTTGGTGGGAGGAATTATTACACCACGCCTGTTATGATATAAGATTATGGGTGGGAGGCATTCTTACCCCATCTCAGTTATGATATAAGAGTATGGGTGGGAGGCATTCTTACCCCAACAACAGTTATGATATAATTGTATGAGTGGGAGGTATTCTTACCCCACGCTAGTTACAATCAATAAATACATGTATGGATGGAAGGAATTATAACCCCATGCAATTTATATATATTTGGAAAATCTTTATTGGACATACCGGCTTTGAGATGAAGCAGGTTGACCTGCCAAGTATCCATTTGGAACCTGAGAAAAAGGTTAAATATTTATTCTTCTTTATTTTACATTCCTGATGTTATCAAAACACTATTTAATTTTGTGTTTCTAATCTGATTACACATTGACACCATTGGTGGTGTCCTATTGATATTTCATTCTCACACCCAACTCGAGCTTCCCTTGGCACTTGAGAAGACTATTTTCTTGTAGGTACGGATAGGGGAATACAAAACTCTTCAGAAGGTTGACTCATATTGCTTAGATGAAGCTTAGGAGAAGAGGATCAGGCTTAGGCTCAAGATGATAAGGGGAAGATTTATGATTTGGTTCACTTATATACATTTGGTTTAGAATTACTGTTGATTGCCCTCTATTTCCCTTTTTTATTATCATCCCACACAAGAATGTTTTATCAGACACTACCTATGAAGCTTTTTATATTTTATTTTGTTATTTAGTATTTCACTATATCTATTAATTATTATGTTGTTTATTTTATCTCTCTATTTGGTTATGCTTCCACAAGATTATATTATTGTTACATATGTTGTCTACTCTAAAATGGGGGGTATAGTCTCCCAATTGATTTTCCTTTACACCCCTGCTGATAGTTGGCGGACTGTAGCATATGGGGAGATGTGAGAGGGGTCATATGGAAAATAGAGCCTCAAGCATGGGTTATGTGGCAGTTGGGTATGGGATGTCACAAAAACCCAAATAGTTTCTAAGGAGTCTCTTCCAGTTTTTGGCCACTCTCAGACTCCTATTGTAGTTATGGAGTTTATCTCTTCTGAATTGGTGCATGTTGTCAGTTTTTATTGAAGTTTATTAGAGGTCATTATGTGTCTTATAAAATTTCAGTGTCTTCGAGTAATTTTTTGGGAACTACAATTTCATTGAGCATGCAGGTTTCCTTGGGAATGTTGAAGGAGATATACTAGACTTGGGGGGGTGATCATTCCTTCCTCATTATGAGTTGGGATGTCTCGGGTGATCTTCAATCACACTTTCATCCGGTGGTCTATTCTTGAAGAAGTGAAGGATAATAAAGTGAAAGAGCTCATGGATTCTTGATAGTGTCAAGTAAAAGAGAACAAGAAATCTGACCATGTCAATGAGATGATCTCATTTTCTCAAGTGATAGGGTCAAACAATCTGTTGAAGTTCTTATTTCCATGTGGGGTCTCCGTAAAAAGTTCATGGAACCCTTTATTTGGTTGTATGTGGAGGTTCTATATCTAGTGAGGAGCATGAATAGGTGGAACCTATTTTGGTATGTCTTGTTATAATTTTATGCATTTCATTCAATATACCACACACTAGTTTTCTTTCAGTGTGATTGGTTTGGGAACTCTAAACCATCTTTCATTATCCTCTGAAGGCCTTCCATTGGTGTGGAAAACTAGTTCACCTAAAAAAGTTCTAGCAGATGTTTCGTTAAAAGAGAAATTCTATTATATAAGATGAAAACCCCTGTATGTGAGTTAGGGGATGCATCAATACATCACAACTCTGTCCATATGCCTAAGAGAAAATCTTCTGTACAATGAATCATTGTAGTGGTGTAGAGAATCTTATTTCATCTCTTTTCCTTAATGTAAAAGTGGGGAGAGTTTGAGTTTTCATGATGCAATATTTTTGCTCTTATAAGCTCCATTATATTATAAAAAATACATCGTGGTATTTCTTTTGTGTAGTTATGTGGTTTCGTTTGACTTATGAATCAAGATTATTTCTTCCTATTGGTTTGAATTTGGTTTTATGAGTGTTTGATTTCGATATGATCATGTCTTGTGGAAATGATGAATCAAGGAATGGATCAATCCATGGTTTGGGTTATTCTTGTGGGTTTTCTCTTAAGTACATATTTTTCGTCCATGATGGGAGATACAAGGTTACCTTAATCTATTTGATTTTTAAATAGTGTGGAGACCTAATATACATCTATTTTTTTTGGTTCTTTATATTTTGGTGAGTGATTTTTTCTTTCTTAATGGTGGGTAGAATCCTTTATTTTCATTTTTCATGGTTCTCCTTGTTTTTCTTTTATCTATTGAGGGTTGGGTGTGACTTGTAGATAAAAAGGTTCACCTTGAGGTTCTTGGTTATATTATGCTTCATTTGAATTTCGATTTGAGTTTTGTTCTTTGTTTAGCTGGGTGAATTTCTAGGTGAAGAAAGTATTACTGTTGGGGAAAATGGGTACACCACAACCTTGAATTATAATTTTTTTAATTTTATTATTATATTTATCCTTTCTTTTGAGTTATAGGGGTTAAAAGGATAGAATAAATTTTTTTAGGTTTTCTAGCTATTTAACGGTTATCCTACATGGTTTGAAGTAACCATGCAGTTCCTATAGGGGTACCCTGGGGAGATAGTGTTGGGATGAACAGCTTATGCATGGTCTATTAAACCATGAAAAAAGCATATATATCGGCTCAGTGAGTTGGAAGTTCCATTTAGCATGGATGGAGCATGGTTTACTCAACTATGAGTTTGTCTAAGAGTATTCGTGCAAGGGTGACTAGCCAAGGTAGTGGCCAACACATGGTTGTCGCACAGTTCGGTAAACCATGCGCAAGACATATGGGTTTCCTGATATTTTAGAAATGTTATTTTTTTATTTATATTTTTTCACTTTTTTTATACACTATTTTCCTTTATTTCCCCCCCCCTCCCGGTGCATCGCACGAATCCCCACCCCCCCTTCTATTCATCTTCATCTACATGTGCCACCCCCTCCTCTGAGCCCTCTTCTACATGGTAATCTATTATGTTTCCTTGGGTATAATGGTTGGTGTGAAGAGGTAAGCCCTTCTCTCCAATCATTCTCCATATTTCAGATGATTTTCCATATCCTCATCACCCTCTATCATTCAGCTAAACCCAAGTATAATAGTTAAATGTATATTTCTTCATCATTTTCTAGGAATTGATTTTGGTATCTCAGTTTTTCTTTAGGTTTGTTTCAGAATATGAACAGAACGTGAATCATTTAAGCTGTTTTTTATCTACTCTCATACATTTTGTGGTGGGTTTCATCAAGTAATTTAATTTTTCCCAATTTCAATAAGTTTTTTTGTAATGTTTTGTTTTCTAATATTTTTTAGTTTTCGACGAATCATGTTGGGGTGGATTCGATTCACCACTGTCAAGGAAGTGTGGGTGTTTGTATATGTAGAATTGTATATACGTAAGCTACCCATTTATATATATTCACCTATGGTAGGATGAATATATTTAATTTGGTTAGGTGTACATATATGTGTATGTGAAGATTAATACATGTGTATATGTAAAGGGGTATATTCACATATTAACATATGTGTAAGGATCCCCTTGTACATAGTTATCAATGAAAATATGTACCTAGGGGCTAGGTGTACTTGCATATAAGGTAAGGTGTATATGTGTGAAATTAGAGAGGGAATATTCGATTTTTCATCATCTAACTAAACACTACTCATTTTTGTGGTAGGTTCCCTATTCACAAACCCTTAATTGGAATTCCTTGATTTCTTGGCATTTTTTAATGTGTGTTTTTACATTTATGTGGTATATATATGTTATCGGAAATTGGTTTCACGTCTTGTTATTATTTATTTTATTTGTTTACATAATTATTATAGGATTGGTTATAATATTTACTTTAAAAGAGAGGTATCCTAATTATTTGAAATAGATTTATGAATGATTCTTATCTTGTGAAGCTTCTTCCTTGAAAATCAAAGGATTTAGAAAGATTTGTTATCTAGGACTAGGCATGTTTGGAACTTCAAAGAAGTTTGTAAATTAAATGAAACGTAGGAATATTTATAAACTTTTTAGTGTGTTGGGTGTTTTTATGTGATATTTAGAAATGGATTTGTAAAAGTTGTGTTGGTTTAGGAAATGTAAAGGCTCGGTTAGTACCTTGAGATTTTTTGTAAAATGTTTTGAAAATGATGTGATGTGGAGGACCAGTTGGAAGTTGTTTGTGAATTGATGTGTTATATAAACCACTATGGTGGATCCTATGATGGGAGGGTCATTTCATATCTGGAGTCAAGGTTTGGTATAGGAATGCATAGTGGCTATGGGGTTAATTTTGATCCATGAAGGTGAGGGCCACCCCATTCACGTTGTACTATTATCACGGGATTCTAGAAAATCATCTAGAGGGTTGAGTGACAGTTTCTTATCAATCATGACTAGATGGGTTGGTACCCCTGGAATTTCTAAGAGTCTAGGTGGGATATGCCACTGGTGAGGAATGTTTAGGGAAGCCAGTTGGTTATAGACTATGGATCTACACCATGAACTGATAGGTGAGCTCAAGCCAAGTACTTCTATGAATTTCTTCTAGAGATGTTTAGAAAATTCTCAAGACTACTTATTTTTATGTTCAAATTTCTCTATTGGATCTTTTAGTACTTAATCCTAGGAAACCGTTTTTTTATTCCATACGAAAATACATGATCTAACACTAATAATGATTAAATTGAATCTCTTGTGTATATTTCTTCATTCTTCAAAAAATGATTTTATAATTTAAATGGAAGAAATTTCCTTTCATAAAAATGGATATTTTTTTCTTATTTTTGAAAGGACTAGAAAAATTTATTTTTATATATTCTATTTTAAATACAGATAGATAAGATTTTAATTTAAATGTGAGTCATAGGGAATTTTTTATCCTAATCATACCCTTAGGGCATATCAGTGCTTATTCCTACTCTATCTTTTCAGTTCCAGGCTCTTCCAGTTTCATATTTCTCATAGAGTTTGGTTTTATGATTGGTGTTGATCCATGAGGTCACCTAGAGTTATCTTTAGAAACATAGTGTTCTTTAATTTTCCAATTTGGATTTCCTTTATTTTATTCTCATCTATTTTTCTATATTTTAATATCTAAATCATTCTCAATTGATTATATTTGATGCCTAACAATAGTTTACAGCCAGAGAGGATTGATAATGCCTCTTGGTCTTTATAATGAGTCAGATCATTTGACTGTCTTGAGGTTAGCATGGGTTTTCTCATGACATTATGAGGTAACAAGAATCATACATTATAATTAAATTCTATTAAGATTTCATTGTATACCTCACATTAGTAGATGATAATGGGTTGATTTAGAATATGAAATGTGATTTTTTGATCATATAAATTAATATGGGTCCTATATAAAGAGATCTTACCCATGAAAAAATGACATTAAATTTGAATAAAGGGGGAATAATAATATTTTCATGAAGTGCATACCCACAAACATTTATTAGAGTATATTTCTAAATTTAGGATTCTATCATATTAACCTATGATTTTTTCACCAATATTTTAATATCTAGTTAGTGGGGAGGTGATTTTTTAATCTTGAAAACATTATATAAATAGAGTGAGTAGAAACCTAATAAAATAAAATATTTTTAGTTCATGGGTTGAAAATGATTATTACTTTTACCAAATAATTTCAATGACACAATTCCATTTGTTGTGATTTTATAGTCTTTCAATTTCTCTATTAGAATATGATGTTTATATTGTCAAAGACCATTATTAACCCTTGGATTCATGAACTATCTCATAGAATTCTTATAAACCTAAATATTGATGCATTAGAGTATGGGTGGTTCATTGAGTAGATATATTTTTTCATCCATCATATTTTGTAGAATATTTATATTTCTTTGGTATTCATGTTCTAGATGTCCTTCTCCTTCACACATAAAGAATTTAACTACCATTTTATGGAAGTTAATTCCATGATTCTTACCACATTTTAGATATTTAGGGAGATTATTTATCTTTTTTCCATGGTTTCTATGATTTGAGTTTCCTTAAAACTCTATTGTCCCTTCTGGTCCCAAAAAAAATTAGAAATTGGGAGTCTCAAAATTCCATTTCCACTTATATATCACATTAAAAATTCCCATCATGCCTATCAATGTTATTAATAGCCAATTAAATTTAGAGACATTATTTTATGACACTAAAGAAATGATTGATTTTTATTTTAGGGTCAATCATAATCTATATGTATACCTTGAAAGTATTGTGAATTTTTATTTATATGTACTAATAAAAGTTTCCTCCACTTAACTTAAATTTAGTAATTAAAATTTTATTTTGAGGAAACTAATTTAAGGTAAAAATTTAATGAAAAATGCATTCTTAAACTCCTGTCATCCCATGGAGTTAGTTATTCTTCTTCTCTCATCGAAATATTAATTATATCCCATCATTTAAAAATTCACCATCCAAATGATAAATGGTGAAAACAACCTTTTCATAATTTATAAACTAGTTAATAGATGACATATTTTTCATTATATTAATGAATTTATTAGAAATTAGTGGATTAGAAGACCCAGAAATAGAGGGTGGATACTATCACTTAATGAACATAAAGAAGTGTTTTTCCTCCCATTTGGAATTTAGTAGTCTATCATGATTAAGGTTATTATTCATATATTGATATATTTTGGAAAGAATATCCATAATATTTTTCATTCCGAAACATATGTTATTTGGTTTCTCATTTGGATGATCATTACATTGTCTTTCCCACTTAGTGCTATCTAAATATCTCCTAGTTCCATCCATTGGCTAAAACAATATGGATAGTGTAATTATAATTAAATAATAAAAGAAAGAAATTTTATAGTAAATAAATAAATAATAATATCCTAAATTCTGACACCTTAATGTTGACCGATAACATTTTAGGTTCATCATACACCACTTTTTACTCAACATGGGGATTTTAACGTTTCAACCTCTTATTCACCATAACCGAATCACAAAAATTGACTAAAAACTACTCCAATACATACTAATACAATCCAACCATAACGTACCATAACTTTATGACATTTTATATAAATATTCATTAAATATCAAAACCAATCACACACTAGAACCTATAGATTTCGTATATTTGAAGATTAGATACATATAAAAATAATTTTTAAAACTATTAAATATATCCCAAAATTATTTTTCATTGATGAAAACATTATATACATATCAGACATAATAATCTTTTTTTTGACCTATGGAGTGGAAACAAAATAAAGGGTGAGTGAAAATGGTCGATAAGTTTTAACATAAGTGATATCAATCGATGATCATACGTGAACATATAAATTATAATATGGGTATGAAGACATAAAACAGATCTTGTATATAAAATAAGAATCAATACCAAATAAAACAAAGATAATAAACCATGAGCCGTGATAATAATCTTCATAATAACATAAAACGTGTTCAATTGGGATTTACTAATATAATTTAAAAATCATGAGACAAGAAAAAATAACATGGGAATAATAATCTGACGTAAGAGTATGGAATAAAAATAATCATAATAAATAATTTCTTTTGTCAAGGATCACCACCAAGGCCATCATCTAATTTTGGTCTAAGTACCTTGGTGGATTAAGTTCACTCCCCATTACCATAAACATATTCTAAAATGTCCCATAGTGAAATGGGTTCACTCTCTAATCCCTTGTATATAATCACATAAGATATAATGATTTACATAATGTATTATAGGGATATAAAAGTTCCCTTCCATCACAAAATAATAAGTTATATATATTTTCCCCACATGAATATAAAAGAATACATAATTACATCCTAATTTATTATACCCATTGGAATGAAATGGGATTCATGAAAAGCTCCACATAACATGATCATAAGTTATCAGGAATAAGAAGATGGATGGTATATTTACAAAACATCCAAATAAAATCATATGAAATATTAAATTATATACACATATATTAAATAATTAGAATTTAATTACCATTTTTTTCTGAAAAACAAGAATAAATATGCATTTCTTTTATTAAAATTTATTTTAAAACAAAAAACATTAAAACAATTTGGAAAAGAAATTACTTTGTAAAAATAGGAAAACATGGAAAGTAATATTTATAATGAATATTGGATATAATTACGGGAAATTATTTCATGTGTCAAATGTTAAAAATTGGATTTATTTTGTACCATTTGTAAGAAAAAGACCAAAAGTGAACCATATAGAAAATATTTAAAATATTTCATCTTAACTGTTATAAAGAATATACATGTAAATAGATAATAGAATAAATAAATAATTTAAATATAGATAATAAAATTGATAAATAATATAAATAATATGGTCATGAAGAAAGAATATTTTCAACCAAAACAAGTAGATAAGTTTGGTTCCATCTTTAAGAATATTTCATGATGAATCTGGAATAAAAGGGAATTAAAGTGATAATAAGACATAACTTGAAAAACCAGTGGAGTATAAAATATATAATTTTTTTAGAGAGTGGGTATATATAATTATCTTATATAAGAATTTATTCATTAATAAAATTGAATTATAAATGATATTATAAAAGAAATCCTTACCTTTTACTTCAGCTTGGTCAGACAAGCTCTAAATCCCTATGTAATAAATTTATATTTATTACTATCATACATAAACATCTTATTTATAGTTATTTCACATAATACCATAAATATATAATTCCATGTTACGAAAAAATTAATTATTTATTGTTAAAATTAATTTTTTGGTGTTAGTAATTATATTTTCCCACACATGATTTGGTTTGTGTTTTTCATCATTAATTATTTTTCATTAGTTCATCATGTCATGGATGTTATTAATGATTTATCACAAGTTATTTATTTACTTATAGAGGTCCACGTTCATATTGTGGAACTCATGGTAATATTTTTTATTGAATACTTGAAAATATATTTTTTGTTAACTTTAATTCAAGAAATATAATTGATTTTATTGATATATATAATTATACGTATTTCCAATAAAAGATTATAAAAACACATAAAATTAATCAATATATATTCATATTACCATTATTTAATTTTTCTTATTAATTATTCATGTAGAAATTAAAATGTCATTCATGTATGCGGTAAAACCAACCTAAAATAAAGAATGATATAAAGATAGAACGACTCAGAATATGTTATTGCATAGAATTAATATCACTTTTAAAGAAAAGTAATGATTCCAATTTCATTATTAAATTGAAAAACCATATTCTAGAATATTGGAAAAAGATATTATAGATGAAATATTAGGGGAGAGATTACTCCTCTAATGGAGACTTAAATCTAATCCTCGATAACCTATTGAAAATTGGGGTTTTGAGACTCTTTAATGGAACTAGAGGTTCTATATTTTGATAATGTATTTTGAGATATATAATTTGGAGAATGATTAAGGAGAATTTCATAAAAAATTTGATAGATTATGTGGATACAATAGAGGCCATTTTATAGATGAAATGGGTTCCAATTTTATAAATAACCATCTATCAATATAAAAGGAATGTCATATTCATGGAAGGTGGAACAAAAAAATGAAAATTATAGATGATTAGATGAGTTTAGTTCATGTATAACTACATAAAAAATAAATATATTTGTTCATGATATTTTTTATGATATCCCATAAATTGACTATTTCACCTTATTTTATCATTAAATATGTTCAATAAGTTTTTATCAGGATAAATTATTTTTTCCTAAACGTAAAATTTACCATATTATAAAATTTGGATAGTGTGATTCGAAATATGAACACTCTATTAAAATTTTAAATTTTTTAGTTGATAATTTTTAATTTTAATAAAAGGATGGATAGTAAAACAATTTTTTTATAAAAATAAATTCTTAAGCATAATAATGAATTTATACATATTCCTTATCACATAATAATATTTAAATTAAAAGTAATTTTCGTTAATATAAATATAAAAATTTAATTTCATTATAATTCAGAAATAAAATGTGAAATAATGAATTTTAAAAAAACATGTATAAAATATAACCAAAATATTTTCTTAAACAAAACCTTTTTAAACAAAAATAATTAAAGTAGCACTCCTTATATTTACTATATTATTTTTTAGATTATAATAATTTATTGTAATATTAATTTTTTGAATTTTTTCAATACATTTTATTGATTTCATAATTTGGATGTAAGTATACAAATATTATATACCATATAACAAAAAGTTTCTTTAGAACCAATGGAATTTTTCTAAGGGAATTTGAACATTGAAAATTTATTTATATTTCCAATTGTATTTTATTATAATTTATCGCAGTATATTTTATTTTTTATTATAATGAAAAATAGTCCACTTTGGTTTATTGATATTTGTATGATATTTTATTGAAGAAAATGATTTATTTAAAGGGAAATACAAACTAGAACCAAAGGATGTTGCATAATGTGTTCCCACGAGTTCCACCAATTCAAATGAATAAGAGTTTTAAATGAATTTGTCCCCACTTCCATGGGATAGTGGTCATCCTAGTGTAAATAATTTTGAGTTAATGAATATATAAATTCAATTATATGTTTTCTAAATTTATATAATATTAATTAAACATATTTCCAAATAAATGATAATGAGAAGAATAGTTTTTCAAGTGAATATTAATTATTCAGTGTTATTTAACCATATTTGAGAGGAATGGTCTATAAATTTTTTTTAAATTTTCATCATCTGAAATTTAAGAGATTTATAATGGTGAAAAAAATATTTTTGACACTTATAATAAGTTAAATAAGTAGTGAGTGGTATAAAGGGTCAGTTTAATAGGTTGAATTTATATAGGTAAAAATTTAAATTAAAGAAATATAACCTAGAAATTTACAGTCATTTATACCCATTAACAGTAATGAATATCTTTTAAATTTATTTTTGTCTCTACCATATTCTCTCTCAGTCTCTAGTGTGTGAACTAAAAACAAGAAAATTTTAATATTTTTATTAATTCCGGAATTGATCATGTATTCTTTCCAATATCATAAGGATATAAAAAATACCTTCAATATTCAATTCCAGTACAAGGATATTTAATAGAAATATACCTAGATATCAATAGAGCTTTTGTTGATAATCCAAAAGGATCCTCACTTGGATCCTTAAACCCATGACATGATAGTATTAAGTAGAGTACACCAAGACCACATGAATGAACAAGGATTCATTTAATTATATTTCCTTGTAATTAAATATTACAATATTTTAAATATTAAGCAATCAAAAAATAGATATGTCGAATATTTTTTATGAGATACATCTATTTAAAAACATTTAAAAAACATTCATAAATCCCTTCCATTCTGTATAATTTTCTCAACTCGATGGGTTCCTCTTCTAATAATTCATGTGTTATGTGAATTGGTATAAAAATTCCAAGGTGAATAATATATATATTCTTTATTTATTTACCCTCAAAATAATATAAATGTAAACATTTAATTTAATCAATCCTCTATTATATTACATCAACTATCACATGCATCGTATCATATGCACCACCACATCCACTATCCATATTATGTATCTCTATAACTATATTAATTACTTGAATCACCACAACTATCAAAACTATTCCGCACATCTAATTATTGATTCAATATAACCAAAAATGAAATCAATAATTTTAAATATAGTAATTAAAAATACATTACAAAACCCTACTACTACTACAAGAACAAAAACAATATAGTGGGTAAAAAACTATAACATGATACATGTATTGCTAATACAATATACCCCACAAATAAAACATCATAAATCCCAAATCATCCTCCAGGGATAGAAAATCCTCCCATACCACATCACTAACACTTGAATCCATAATATAAAAATTCATAATAAACTCATCAATATCACATAAATCAGTCCATTTAACAAATCATGTCTACAATCATAACATAATAATATGTTTTATATCATATCAATGCATGTAACACTTATCCTAGACAGAAAAACTATATTTATAAGTTATATAAATAAATCAATACTAAATTATGAATTTATTTTATCATATTATTCCAATTTTTTTAATATCCCCATGTCCTTGGGAAAACTATATCAATCATTCATTATTCTAACCAAATTACCTTCTAAGATCTCATCACAACTTATTGAATTAACCCCATCAATTACTATATTATACAATACCATTATTTAAAAATTATCAATTTTTTCATAAAATATATAATATAATGTAATTATATTTCACATAATATCAATTTATAAATAAATCTTGATCAATATATTGAAACATTGTATCCTTGTTCTGATATAAATTATTCACCTTACCATAATTATAGTAAATTAAATTATTCCATTACAAATATGAAACACACCAATAAATACTTAATTTCACTGTTGAATTGTTATTCTAATAGAATTTATTCAAGAAGGTCATTTTTTCTTAGATCAAATGCACTTTTACATAGAGTGGGAAACTATAATAAATGACAAAATTTAGAATAAATTGCATAAATAAAATCCATAATTTTTGAAAACCTATAGTTTAACACCTCAAGCTTCTACGACACGCTTCTCTTTGAATAATGCAATAGCGTTTGTTGTAAGCAACATCGAGTTCTAACACACACCACAACCAATCAAACTAGCCGTTATGAATAGTAATACCTACTTTTTAAAATTGTATAAATTTTATCTCTCAAAATGGACTTCATTTTTGTATTAGGAGTATCGAATTTAGCCTAAGGAGAAATTTTGGTACTTTTCGGATAACATTAATATTTTGATGAATAGTGAAAATTAATAAATTTTAATTAAAAACAACTTTTTTAATCAAAATAATTAATAATGATAAATTATGAATTTGAGTGGTGTTAAAGTATATTTAGAATATATTTTTACCATTTAATACAATATTGTTCATTGGACATAATTTTATAATTAAACCAAACATAAACAAGTATCAATCTTTTGATAGTTATTATATCTTAAAAACACGCTTTTTGTTCTGACAGCAGGAATTAATTTTAAATTAATTTCTGCCAATTTTGTGTTTTGAATTTGGAAAAATGGATTCCATATTTCGAATCAAGATTTTCAAATTGTGTAAATAGATAACTTTTATTTTTATACATTTTTAATAATTACTTCGGTAAATATTTTATTTACCATGGTTAAAGGGTAAATCCTGTAAATAAGGGTTAACAAATAATATTATAATAATAACACATTAGCATAAAACGTGTCCTAACCTTATTGGTTGATACATTTCTGACCATGGGCATCTTTGGGTCGATTTTGGGACCCCATGGTGCCACATGTAAGTGATAGAGACACATTATTTTAATTAAGTTAAAATGAATACAAAAATGACACAAGAAAATATCTTTAAGAAAAACAATTTTTCCATAGGGTTATATATGTTGGAATATCGACTATAAATATTCATTAGAAAGATAAAACGATTTCCTACATAATTTTATTTTATTTATTATTTTTAGACATTAAATTATTTAATTTATTTATGACAAAATGATGATGTAGTAATTACCATAATAGTGAAAAATTAAACTGATTGATATTGTAGATACCAAAATAAATATAATTTAGACTTTTTATGAATTAAACTAATTTTCTAGGTTAATATGATATGTTAGGAATAATTTAATTAACTTTTTTAAAAGTAATCATTCTGTTATGAGTTTTACAAAAATTAATTATTGAATAGTGTCAAAATTGACATAAAAGTGTTTTCAAAACGAATATTATATTATTAATTGATATTAAATTCCTAAAAATATAAGGATCTACCAAGAAACTTATATCATGATAGTTGTATCATAAATGGACCACTTGGGGGGTCACTTGGATGTATATAGTATGTTTATTAACCATATAATATAAAAATACAAAGATACATTGTAAAAGTGAAACTAATTAACTAAGAGTTAATACTTCATGATAAGGTTAATATAGTAACCCAAACCTGTCTAAATTATTTTGGTTGAGTGGTCTCCGACCCATCCCCACCTTAACCTATAAATAATCCACTTTGGAGATATTATAAACTGAATATTAATTTATTATCAAATAATATTTCTAGCGTTTCCAAAGGTACCCCTTTCCCTCTTATAAAAGGGAACTCTCCTTTCTCATTAACTCACACCTTCAAAGCCTTTTTGTTCGGCCGAACTCTGCCCAAATACTCCCTCAACTTCCCTCAATACAACATAGAGGCCTTAGTTTGATCAGAAAGCCAACCTAAGATCCCTTTTGATCAAATCAAAAGGAAGAACCCGAAGAAGAGGTAATGATTTCACCAACCTTTTCCAAGTTCCTTTCTTCTTCCACTTCTTCCATATTTGTTATTACCATTATAAAATAATAACTCTAGTATCTTATATATACTGTGATTTTATTATAAATATGGTACAACCATATTCAGTATTCTATCCATCCTTTGAATAACATGTCACCATACGTGCGTACGTACGGCTTACCGTCTCCACATCATGGTGTAATTGTTATTCAATAAATTATTATTTGGATGGGTATAATAATGATGTGTAACTCATTTAAATAATAAATATAACATGATAATTAATCTGTATATATGATATACCATCCAATTATATATTATTTTAATATCAAAAGAATGATATTGTCGCTCGTTCGTACGTACGGACTACCATCTCCAGGAACGCGATGAGATTCATTCTCCATCGTATCCATTCAAGTCTAATTCTCATTTGATGATTTCAATACAATGATTAAGGACTTCATATAATTCTGGATATGAATAAGATACAACCTAACCATGACAAACACGACCTACATAACAAAACATATAAAAGAAAACGAGTAAGTTAACACCTGAAACGACGATAATACTAATATATTATTAACAAAGTAATGTTAAAAGATCAAATATGATATCATATTAATGTATATGATTCTTTTATAATTTAATAACAATTATTTCACCATTATACAGGAGGTTAACCTAGACCAACCAAGGAAAAGTACAAGGTAAGGTTTTATTTCGCAATCTCTTCATTATCTGAGGTTGTTTATACATAATAATCTACTAGGACTTCTTTATCATCCACATACATGTTTCTTAAAAATGTATTTCAAAACATTATTACTATTTACTATAATATGGGTTAAAGTCATTTATACCCTTGTTGACTTTTATAAGTGGTTTATAAAGGAATATTTCCTTTGTTTTCTAAACAAATTCCTTTTTAACCTTTTCGATAGAATTAAGGTATGAATGTTTTTTTAACTTATATGGCGGGTGCGGCTATTTTCCGCCATTATAAAATCATCGAAGCTTCCCTTACATGCTTATAAGAATATTTTCAAAGAAAATGTTTTATTTTATAAATATATGACACTTAAATTATTTCAAAATAGAAAGAGATATTTCTCTAAAAAGAGTTTTGATTTCATCTATGTCAATATCTTTTGATGGATTTTACGCTCATTTGAAGTTTATTTATTATAATAAAAAACTTCTATATTTTATTGAACTTTTTGTGATATTTTTGACTATGGAAGTGCTCTTTTTATACCATTCATGGTTTATGGATGAAGTATTTACATTTCGTATCCTAGTTTTAATATGAATATTTATGTTATGTGTAAACCTTTACATATGGGAATGCATTGGAATTAATATGTGATGGGTGGAGCCAGCTATAGCTCCTCGATGAATCGGTAGGTCTCATGAGACAAACGGGTGTCTTGGCATAAGGCCTTGGTAAAATCTTATTTGTATTCTTGCCACGAAGTCTTGGCTATGTGGTTTTGATAGTCTGGCATTATGCATTCCATCATTATGAAAGTGGTTATTTATATTTCATCTGTTTATTCGATTAGTAGAATATCCATGTGAATAAGTAAATGGAATTATTTCATTTTTTCCATACTATGTTGAAGTTCAATTTTAAAAGGCTTTTTTTAGTTATACATTGCCTTAAATGTTTATTGTTATTTATGAATGTTTCCGCTATATTGTTATCCTTACTGGGCATTTGAGCTCACCCCTTTCAATGTTTTATTTTTCCCAGGATGTGAAGAAGTAATTTATGAATGACCTGCAGGGATAGTATGCGGGGATATGAGTGTGGACTATGAAGAAAAGATGTTGTTGTAGTTTTCATTTTTATGATGTAATGTAAGACTTATGAATATATCTAGTGTTTCCAAGGCTACAAAACTAATCAGTCTTTAGAGATTTGATATTTCTTGTGATCATGCCAACGTTATGTAATAATTCACCGACTCTAGGTAACTGGGGTCGGGTCGTTACAGTTGGTATCAGAGGATGTTTAGTACAAACCTTGGAAGCTATATTTAGATAAACTTTGATTAGAGCACATAGACCTCAGATGGACATTGAGGATTAGTATAGAAGAACATCCTAGAATTTTGGTATTGTATTGATTTTGTGAGTTTTCTGAGCAATAAATACATGTCTGGATATGAGCAGGTAGAGGTGGCACTGGCACAGATGTACCTAGGGGTAAAACCCGAAAACACCGCTTTGAGTTAGACTCGAACGGGATCTGGTGCACGACAACGGGCCTTGCAGTACTCTAGGTTACGACACTCCTGGGGGATATGCTTAGGATAAATCTCATTTTCTTTACAAATGATTCTTGAAGGGTTTATGAGTATATACTTTCTCAAAGAAAACATTTTTATGTTTATGGATTATATCCATAAATAATTCAATTTATGTTATGATTTTTATAAGTATGGAATTATGTATTTTGATTTATAAAATGATCTAGTTTATGCAATTGTTTAGAAATGGCGCCTAGTGGAAGAAATGGAAACCATATCAATGAACGCACTCCATGTAGGGATTTCCCTCCTGCTCAAGATAATTATAGTTGAGCTGGTGATGCAACTAGGACCGATCAGCTAATCACCATACTAGGACAACTCACTCAGGTTATGAATAATAACCTTACCCGTATGGAGCACCCGGATCCGCAGCATGGAGGATGAATGTTAGATGGATTCATGAGGAAAAAACACCAACGTTCAATGGGAGTACTAATCCCTTAGTAGCTGAGCAATGGATAAATTCCCTAGAGAAAATATTTCGGGCATTGGGAGTAGTGAAAGGGAAAAAGTTATCATGGCAGTTTACCACCTCACTGGAGATGCTGATCAATGGTAGTCATTGATTCAAAACATGAAGGAAGATGATGAAGTATCAAATATGGAATGTTGGGAGTTCAAAGATCTGTTTTTAGAAAAATACTTTCCTCGTGACCATCGAGCAGATATAGAAAGGCAATTTCTGAATCTAAGACAAAAGGAGGATGATAATGTCGCAAAGTATGAGACTAAAATTACAAGGTTAGAAAGGTATTCTAGAGATTATATAGGTATCCCAAGAAGTAAGATTGATCGTTTCTTTGCTGGGTTAAAACCATTTCTCCCTCGAGCATTAGTCTCACAATCCTTCTCATCGTACGAAGACATTGTCTCATGTGCTATCAAGACAGAAAAAGAATTCTCTAAGTCTAATGACTTTAAAGAAAAGTAAGAGAAGAAGAGATTATCTAATCAATCTGGGAATGGAAATAAGGGGAATAAGAGAAAGGTTGAATATCTATCCTGTATTAAATGTTGGAAGAAGCACCGTAGTACTTACTTAAAAGGAACTGGAGTCTGTTACATGTGTGGTGAAAAAGGCCACCAAGCTCGTGATTGCATGGGGAAGAAGGATTCTAACAATGTTCAGTGCTACAATTGAAATGAGATGGGACATTATGCAAATGAATGTCCTAAGCGTCAGGGGAAATTACCTCAGAAAAGGCCAAGGGATCATGGCCAAGCTTTTTCTATAACTACTGCTGAGGTAGATGCTCCAAAAGACGTGGTGGCATGTAATTTAATGGTTTCCTCAAGTTTAGCAAATGCATTATTTGATTCTAGAACATCGCATTGTTTCATATCTTCCCAGTTTGCTAAGAAAATTAGATATTTCCAATTTGATTTAACAACGGAGTTGTAAGTTAAAACTCGTAAGGGAAGTATCATTGCAACAAAGTTTTGTGAATCAGTACCCATTAGAGCACATAAATGTTCTTTATCTACTGATCTCATCATCATACCTATGATTGAGTTTGATATAATCCTCGGTATGGATTAGCTTTCAGACTATGATGCGAAGATTTATTGTAAGAAGATGGATGTTACAATTTTTGATAATGATGATAAGGAACACATTATCTTTAGAGCAGAATCGTCACTACATAATTCTTATCTAGATCCACCACCACTAGCTCAACTAAATTCAATTATTGGGGAGGAATAGAATGAAATGACTATGGGTGAGGAAAGGAATTTTCAAATAGAGGATGTACCTGTTGTAAAGGAATATGTAGATGTATATCCGGAAGATTTAACTAGACATCCTCCAGAACTAGAAGTTGAGTTTCCCATTGATTTAATTCCTAGATCAAGGCCTATATCGAAGACCACTTATAGAATGGCCACTGTAGAATTAGTTGAACTAAAGAAACAACTAGAGGAATTGAGTAATAAGGGATTTATTCGCCCTAGTTTTTCTCCATGGGGATCCCCTGTTCTTTTTGTTAAAAAGAAAGAAGCATCTATGGGGTTATGTATCGACTATAGGGAGATCAATGCTATAACAATAATGAACAAATACCCCCTACCTTACATTGATGATTTATTTGACAAACTACATGGAGCTCAATACTTTTAAAAGATTGACCTTCAATACGGATACCATCAGTTGTGTGTAAAGAAGGAAGAAATTCTGAAGATAGCATTTCGAACGAGGTACGGGCATTACGAGTTTACTGTAATGCCTTTTGGATTGACTAATGCAACCTATGTATTCATGGATCTGATGAATAGAGTTTTCAAGGAATATCTCGATTATTTGTGGTGGTATTTATTGATGATATCTTGGTATACTCTAAATGCTATGAATATCATGAAAGTCACTTGCGCATTATCCTAAAGACTCTGAGAAGACATGAATTATATGGGAAGTTTAGCAAGTGTGAATTCTAGCTTCATGAGATTTCATTTCTTGGCCATATTGTCTCTAAAGATGGAATCTCTGTTGATCCTTCTAAGACCAAGGCACTCCAAGAATGGCCAGCACCTACGAGTATAACTGAGTTACGTAGTTTTATTGGTTTAGCAGGTTATTATCGACGTTTCGTCCAGAATTTTTCCCGATTGGCTAACCCATTAACGAAGCTCACACATAAAGTGGTTAAATTTGATTGGAAAAAAGACTGTGAAGAATGTTTCAAAGAACTGAAGAGAAGATTAGTCAATTCTCATATATTGACTCTACCATCGGGAAATGATGTGTTCGTTATTTATAGTGATGCATCGAAGAAAGGACTAGGTTGTGTCCTTATGCAGAATGATAGGGTTATTGCCTATGCATCACGACAGTTGAAAATTCATGAGCAAAACTATCCCACTCATGGTATCGAGTTAGCAGATTTGATCTTTTCTTTTAAGATATTAAGGCACTACCTCTATGGTGAAAAATGTGAGATTTATACTGATCACAAGAGTTTGAAGTATATTTTCTCACAAAAAGAACTCAACATGAGGCAAAGAAGATAGCTTGAATTACTCAAGGATTATGATTGCACAATACACTACAACCTAGGGAAGGAAAACAAGGTGGCAGATGCTTTGAGTAGAAAATACCATGGAGTTTTGAACAATATGAGATTTGAAAGGGATCCAATTTTCATGGATCTAGTGAAGATGAACATGGGAATAACCAGAGAAGGTGAAACATCAATGCTTTTTCAAATGGTTTCCATACCATATTTACTAGAAAAGATTAAGGTTATCAGACCGATGATGAAGAATTTCAAAAGAAGATTAAAGCTGTGAATGATGGGAGATTGAGAGACTTTGTGTATGAAGATGGAATTTTGAAATTTGGGAAGGGACTTTGTGTTCCCGATATACCTGATCTAAAAAAGGAATTTCTGGATGATGCTCATAGTTCTAATTTCTCTATACACCCTGGGAGCACCAAAATGTATAGAGATTTGAAGGAACATTTTTGGTGGGACAACATGAAGAGGGAGATTTCTGATTTTGTGTCAAGATGTATGGTTTTTCAACAAGTGAAAGATAGAAGGAAACAGCCCGGAGGAGTCATGCAACCTCTTCCCATATCGGAGTGGAAATGGGACAATAATGCGATGGAATTTGTCATGGGGCTACCAAAGACTCCTAGAAGGAACGATGCAATATGTGTCATTATTGATCGTCTTACCATGTCAGCACATTTTCTTGCTATAAGAGAAGATCTAGCACTGTAACGTCTAGCAAGACTATATATTGATGAAGTTGTGAGACTTCATGGAGTACCCCTGTCGATTGTTTCTGATCATGATCCCTGTTTTACTTCCAGATTCTGGAAAAGTCTTCAGAAAGCCTTGGATACTGAACTTCATTTGAGCACTGCCTACCACCCTCAAACCGATGGACAATCAGAACAAACTATTAAAACCTTATAAGACATGTTGAGATCCTGCCCACTTGACTTTCAGGGTATGTGGGATCAATATTTACCTCCGGTAGAATTTTCCTATAATAATAGCTTCTATTCGAGTATTCAGATGGAACCATATGAAGTGTTATACGAAAAGAGATGTTATACACCAACCTGTTGCGATGATGTTGGTGAAAGAAAACTTGTAGGCCCAGAACTGGTGGAGGAAACGATGGAAAAGGTGAAGGTAATCCAAAATCACATGAAAGCAGCTCAAAGTAGGCAGAAGAGCTATGCTGATAATAGAAGGAAGGATTTGGAATTTCAAGTCAGTGATCATGTTTTCCTAAAGGTATCTCTATGGAAGGGAGTCATACATTTTGGTAAGAAAGGTAAATTGAGTCCCATGTACATCGGACCTTTCGAAATTCTAGAACGAATTGGGGTTGTAGCTTACCGATTGGCAATGCCGCCAAGTCCCTCCAAAGTTCACGATGTGTTCCACGTATCTCTGTTGAGGAAATACATGCCTGACCCAACGCATGTACTCACCTATGAGGAATTGGAATTGGAACCTGATCTGTCCTATTGCGATGAGCCCGTCAAGATTCTTGATACGAGAGCACAAGTACTGAGAAACCGGACGACGCGTCTAGTAAAAGTTTTGTGGAGAAACCATAAGATGGAAGAGGCAATGTGGGATCCCGAGGAACATATGATGAAGAACCACCAGAGTCTTTTCATGTGGTAGTATTCTAGAAATTTCGAGGACAAAATTATTTGAAGGAGGGGAGAATATGACACCCCAATCTTCTAAGGTATGCTTCTCTTTGAATAATGCAATAACATGTGTTGTACGCAACATCGAGTTCTAACACACACCACAACCGATTAAACTAGCCGTTATGAATAGTAATACCAACTTTTTAAAAGTTTAGAAATTTTATCTCTCAAAATGGACTTCATTTTTGGATTCGGAGTATCGAATTTAGCCTAAGGTGAAATTTTGGTACTTTTCGGATAACTTTAATATTTTGATGAATAGTGAAAATTACTAAATTTTAATTAAAAACAACTTTTTTAATCAAAATAATTAATAGTGATAAATTATGAATTTGAGTGGTTTAAAAGTATATTTAGAATATATTTTTACCATTTAATAAAATATTGGTCATTGGACATAATTTCACAATTAAACCGAACATAAACAAGTATCAATCTTTTGGTACTTATTATATCTTAAAAACACGCTTTTTGTTTTGACAGCGGGAATTAATTTTAAATTAATTTCTACCACTTCTATGTTTTGAATTTGAAAAAATGGATTCCATATTTGGAATCAGGATGTTCAAATTGTGTAAATAGGTAACTTTTATTTTTAGACATTTTGAATAATTACTTCGGTAAATATTTTATTTACCATGGTTAAAGGGTAAATCCGGTAAATAAGTGTTAAAAAATAATATTATAATAATAAAAAATTACCCTAAAACGTGTCCTAAACTTATTGGTTGATACATATCCGACCATGGTCATCTTTGGGTCGATTTTGGGACCCCATGGTGCCACTTGTAAGTGATAGGGACACTATTTTAATTAAGTTAAAATGAATACAAAAATGACACAATCATATATCTTTTAGAAAACCTATTTTTACATAGGGTTATATATGTTTTAATTTCGACTATAAATATTCATTAGAAATATAAAAATATTTCCTACATAATGTTATTTTATTTATAATTTTTAGACAGTAAATAATTTAATTTATTTATGACACAATGATGACGCAGTAATTACCATAATAGTGAAAAAATAAAATGATTGATATAGTAGATACCCAAATAAAAATAATTTGAGACTTTTTATTAATTACACTAATTTTATAGGTTAATAGGATATGTTAGGAATATTTTAGTTAACCTTGTGTGAAGTAATCATTCTGTTATTATTTTTACAAAAATCAATTATTGAATAGTGTCAAAATTGACATAAAAGAGTTTTTAAAACAAATGTTATATTATTAATTGATATTAAATTCCTAAAAATATAGGGTTCGTCCAAGAGATTAATATCATGATATTTTTATCATTAATCGACCACTTGGGGGTCTCTTGGATGTATATTGTATGTTTATTAACCATATAATAGAAAAATACAAAGATACATTGTAAAAGTGAAACTAATTATCTAAGAGTTAATACTTAAAGATAAGGTTATTATAGTAACCCAAACCTGTCTAAATTATATTGGTTGAGTGGTTTTCGACCCATCCCCACCTTAAACTTTTAAATAATCCACTTTGAAGCCATTAGAAACCAAATATGAAATTATTATAAAATAATATTTCTAGCTTTTCCAATGGTGCCCCTCACCCATCTTATAAAAGGGTACTCTCACTTCTCATTAACTCACACCTTCAAAGCCTTTTAGTTCGGCCAAACTCTACCCAAATACTCTCTCAACTTCATTCAATAAAAACTAGAGGCCTTAGATTGATCAGAAAGCCAACCTAAGATCCCTTTTGATTAAATCAAAAGGAAGAACCCGAAGAAAAGGTAATGATTTCACCACCTTTCTTCATGTTCCTTTCTTCTTACACCTCTTCCTTCATTGTTATTACCCTTGTAAAATAATAAATCCAGTATCTTATATATACTGTGATGTTAATAAAAATATGGTACAACCATATTCAGTATTCTATATATCCTTTGAATAACATGTCACCATACGTGCGTACGTACGGCTTACCGTCTCCACGTCGTGGTGTAATTGTTATTCAGTAAATTATTATTTGGATGGGTATAATAATGATGTGTAACTAATGTAAATAATAAATATAACATGAAAATGATTCAGTATATATGATATACCATCCAATTATATATTATTTTAATATCAAAAGAATGATATTGTCGCTCGTGCGTACGTACGGACTACCGTCTCCACAAACACGATGAGATTCATTCTCCATCGTATCCATTCAAGTCTAATTCTCATTTGATGATTTCAAAATAATGTTTAAGGACTTGATATCATTCTAGATATAAATAAGATACAACCTACCATGAAAAACACAGCTTACATAACAAAACATATAAAAGAAAATGAGTAAGTTAACACCCGAAAGGACGATAATACTAATATATTATTAACAAAGCAATGTTAAAAGATAATATATGATATCATATTTGTAGAGACCCGAAGCTTGACATACATGGACATTACATTACTTTTGCGTAATACTTAGTACATAACAAAAACACACACACAAGGATCGTAATAGTTTAGTGTCTTTGGAAACTCAGAACGTAATCTTCTAATCGTGGTGAAAGATCTCCAATATCTCCCATAAAGATCTTCCCTTTTTTTTACCTAAAACATTTCTTTATCTCCTGGGGAAAAGAAAACATAAAAGGGTGAGCTCAAATGCTCAGTAAGGGTAAACAAAAGAAATATAAATCTCATCGTATACACAAGCACATAACTTTTGGAAATTTTAACCTGCAAAAGAGATCATAATTTCATAACATGGGATAAATCATGGAAGTGAAATGTAATCAAAATAATCATAATCTTAAAACATGTAACTTTGTGGCATACACACATAATCATATAGAATCATTTCTTGTTAGTCAAGACTCATTGCCAAGACTATCTTAGTGGACAAAGTCCCTTTCTGAATCGAGTAACCCTCGTTTCAGTCCTGTTTCACTGAACCGATATAACCTACCATTCCAGCCATGTCTATCTCATGAGATATAAAATCTTTACCCAATGCATTGGAGGGAGATTTAGGTCCCACCCATCTCATAATGATACCATTCTTATGTGTGCCACAAAATCATAAATCATACATCATTGCATAACCCATGTAATAAAAATGGGATTCTTAAACAACATGACATCATAAAACCATTCATATAAGATAAAGGAATTCATAAAAATAATTCCATCACAACATAGTCAAATCAATGTAAAAATATGGATAGAAATAGAACCCTTTATTATCTTAGATGGAAAATAATTTTGATAAAACACTTGAATTGAATTCTTGAGGAAAATATCCTTTCTTCTTCAAAATCAATTTCTTTTCACAAAACATCATGCAATTTTAAAAGAAAGAGATTTTATTGAAAATAGTCATGAAATATTTTGTAGGAAGGTTCATGAAAATAAGGCTTTATAAAACCGTAAAAATCTGTTCGTGCCGTATAAGTTAAAAAAAACATTCTTCTCGTACTTTTGTCGGAAAAGTCAAAAAGTACCTCATATGAAAAATGACAAAAGATTCCTTTCATATATTTTACTAAAAACTCACCAAAGGGTAAAATAGGTTTTAAAAAATTGTAGGTGGATGGAAATAATATTACATATTGATGAAACATGGATGTGGATGATAAAATACACCCCAGTAAATACTTTCGAATAAACAATCTCGGATAAAAATGAGATTGTGATATTTCCCTTACCTTAGGTACGATTTGCTTCGTAAGTGTCCGAACCTCCTTTATAATGATTTAAATAATGTCATTTACTTATTACAGAATCATATTCATTGTTATGATATCATATATGGTTCACTTATGACTTTATATTACCCGTTCTTTTGTAAATTCCATGTTAAAGAGCGTTTTGGGTAAAATTGTTTCATTTGTCGTCCGTGTTTTGACTTGTAATTATTAATATGATTACTTAGATCATGATTACTTAATTCCAGAACATAAAACATGATTTATATATATATATATTCAGGATATACATATATATAATAAATCATTAAATGGAAAGAAATACACCGTTCATGGAGACGGTAGTCCGTACGTACGCATGAACGCTGTTTTCTTTTCCTTATTGAATTGAATGGAATTAAGTAGATGACATACATATAAATATATAAATAAATCCAGTATCATTATTATGTCATATATTTCATTAGTACATATTATATATACTTTATAATCATTCATGAATGGTTAATCATGGAGAATGAATCTCATCGCGTCGTGGAGACGGTAATCCGTACGTACGCACGAGCGATGATATCTTTCCCATGGTCGTGGAATTGTGTTGAAGTGTATATAATTTCAGTATCAATATCACTTTATAATAATCATATATAGTTACTCATTAAACCATTATACCCATCCAATTAAGGTGGTGGCGGAAAATAGATTACACCACGGTGTGGAGACGGTATTCCGTACGTACGCACGCGCGGTGATTTCCTTTTTCCGTAGGATGGATAGAAGGTTAATTAGAGTTGTTTCATATTTATAATAACATATCAGTATGTAAGTAATACTTATGTTATTACTTTATCATGAAACAACTAAAGAAGAGGAAGTTGAAGAAGAAAGAAATTGAAAAGATCGGTAATGGATATTACCTCTTCTTTGAAACGCCTCTTTGAATCCTTCACTTAGGGAACTAAGATTGGTCTTTGAAGAAGACCAGAACCTCTAGGATTATTCTAGGGAAGTGGAGAAGAGATTTTGGCAGGGTTTGGCCGAGCTTGAGTGCTCAATTTGGTGTGAGGAGGAGGGGTAGGAGGTTCCCTTTTATAAGGGAAAAGAGGGGCACCTTAGGAATTCTTAAAAATATTAATTTATAATAAATCTAACCCCACTTAAAAACCTACAAAAATGACTCATATTCGATGATTAGATGATATAGGCTTGTAATCTCATCAACCAATCAAATTTAGACATGTTTGGATCTTATTTGAAACCTTATCATTTTGATTTATCCTTATTTAATCTATTTAAGTTTATTTGTGGTAATAAAATTCTAAATTTTAAATTATAACAAATTATTACTTATTTGTTGTGAATTTTCCATAATTGTTTAATTTATAACATTATAGACCATATAAATATAAATTTATAATTTTTAAATATTTTTGTGATTTTTAAACAATTTTATAATATGTTATTCCTGTAAAATAACAATAGTGTCAATTTTGACACTATTCATTTATTTGAATTTAAATAAAATATATACAGAAGATATGTTCGAACTAAAAGCTTTAATATATTACTAAAAGGTCATATGTATCTATAAAATTAGTGCATAACATTAAATAGTTCATATAATATTTATTTTATTATTTTAAAACCATTTATTTGGTTTATCTCTTAATAAAATAAATACGACAACATTTGTGTATAATTATTTAATATACTTATTTGTTGCATAAAAATTAAAACTAAAATCCTATGATGAAAATAAATCTATTACCTTTCACAATAATACTTTTACTCGAATTTATAATCTTAAAATCACAATATTTAAATTGTTATATTTATTAAATTATGAAGGTGACAACTTTGGCATCATTTAAAATAAAATAATATAAGTGTCATAATCGCTTTTATAGGGCTCCAAATGGTCAAATATTCGACAATTGGATGCTTATGGTTTAAATTTACATGGAAAATAAGTTTTGGTTAGGTATTTGTGCATTTTATGGTCACTATTAGTTTAATAAAGACAATATTCTTGATTTTTCACTAGATAAACAATTTCTGCATCACTATTGTTTCATAATTAATGATAATTATTTAATCCCTAAAAATTATAAATAAATTTATATGATGTAGATAATTTCATTAGATTTCTGGAGACTATTCATGTTCTAAGTTTCATGATGTTTATCACTAAATTAAAATTAATATACTTATAAGATTTAAGAAAGTGACATGTTGTCACTTTCTTTGGTTTTAATTAATAATTAAGTTATTTTCATGGAAAAATGTCCATTAAATGATTCTAATCCGACCCTTAGGTGATATGGGTCTACTTTTAGTCATCCAATAGGATTTTGACATTTGTTAGGGTAATTTTAAAATATTATATATACCCTTAATTGCCCGATTTACCTTTAACTATGGTAAATAAAATTTACCGTAGTTACTATTCATAATTCCCAAAAATAAAAAGTAGCTTATTAACATAATTTGGACCCACTGATTCTAAATATGGAATCCATTTTTCAAAATTCAATACACAAAAGATGCAGAAATTAAATTAAAATTAATCCCGTTGTCGAGAGAAAATGGGTTTTTCTTTAAAACATTGCAAAAGATTGAATTGATTTAGCCTACGAATTCAAGGTAAAATCAATGCTAATGACATAAATTATATTAAATGGAAAAAATATATTCTGTTTATACTTTAAAACCATTCAATATTATAATTTAACCACATAAGATATTACGATGAAAAAAGTTGTTTTTAATTAAATATAGCGTGTTTTTACTATTCATTAAAATATGAAAGTTGTCGGAAAAATATAAAAACTTTATCTAATGTAAATTTTTATATCCTGATTCAAAAGAAGAATATTATTTTGTCAAATTGAACATATAAACATGTCAAAAACTATATTTAAATTGGGTGTGCCATCAAAAGGCGGTAAAACTGCATTTTTTGAAAAATACTTATTTTACCCGAAAAATTTATTTTGTTCTTATACCATGTTCTAGAAAATGTGTAAGATGAATAATAATGTTATAAAATTCAAAATTTAGATAATACTATTCATAACGGCTAGTTCATGACAATATTATAATAATATATCATTGTTTATTAAAACCCGGTATTGCGTACGACACACGCTATCGAGGAAGGTTGCGATTGCGTGTAATGCAAGCCAAGTCAGGGTTGCGTGTTGTGAAAGAATCCTTCGTTGTTTTGTATAACAGAATCCAACCACATTTCATTTATACATTTAATATATATATATATATATATATACTCAATGTTGCGTAGAATAACTATTATCAAAATTGTGTGTAACACGGTCCAAGAATAGTGTTGCGTATACTGCAAGCTAATACGGTGTTGCGTATAGCGCAAGGTAATCTTGGTGTAGAATACAACATAAGACATTAATGAAATTAAAATAATATTTTTCATAAAATCTTGGGGTTTTACATTCTACCCCCCTTAAAATGAATTTCGCCCTCGAAATTCGTCGGGGTTATAAATGGTTTACTATTTGAAAGTTTCTTTAATAGAAACCCACATCGTAAAAAGGAATATCAAAACCAATATTTAAAAACAAAAGTATGAAACGTAACGGTTACCCAAATAAACTAATCATTGGGTTTCCACATAGGTGAAAATATGGATATGGAAGAGAAATCTAACCATCATGTTCTGATGGAGAGTGGTAGAGAACATGGCTATGGAAAATCCAATAATCACAAATCCATAAATTTGTGACGATCTAAGGTACCATCCGATTCATCAGGTATAAGATCACTAGGACAACATTTTTGGTTTTCAAGATCATTTCCCTAAAGTTGAAAATTTGAATTGGAATAAATACTTTCTTTATTTTGGTACAATCTCACTATTGTTCGTGCCTAGAACAATTTCCACTTCATCCCTTAAAGAAATGAAGTTGAATTTGTTATTCGTGATATGTTAGCAGATCATGTGATAGAATGATGGGTCATTCCATCTCTTTCAAACAAAAGGTTAGCAAAAGTTATAAGTCCATCTTGTGGTTAGATTAATCGTATATGGTTCCAAAAATGAACTTATACTTCATATATCATACCGCTTAATAAAATAAAACTAGTTTATACTAAACAGGGACTTCCTGTAGGTCAGTGGTAGACGATAAAGGCCAGTCGCACTTCAGTTGTGGGTTCGATTCCCACAGCCTTTTCTAAAGCGATGGGTTGTCGCCCGTCCTGCAGGTTGTCCTTTTTCTAAAACTACATTACTATAACATCACATAAATAATATAAAAAAAGTTCTATACTTAAACAATACTAACTTATAGTTAACATAATCCATTACAATCTTTAGGCTTATCTAAAATACTTCGGTCCAAGCTCATAGTATAAAGAAAATGATTACTTGAAATTTCGTCAACCAAGCATGTGAATACCATCATTTATCCCCCATATATCTTGTTGGTCACATTCCAATCATGTGAATACCTTAATGATGTATTCTCTTGAAAAAAAAATGAATACCCATTAAACCTTAGTGAAAACATGAATGCTGTCAAAAGTTAACTCTTTCCACATACCAAAATCCAAAAATTCTATATACTCAAACCATGATATAACCTTCTCCTTATATCAGTCATGAGCTCATGAATACTATCAAACATTTAATTTTCTCCTTATCCCTTCATTATGCGCATATCATCTATATTCCAAAAATATCTGAATAACCTTTCATGGATACTGGTAACATTAATCAGACAACAGTGTAACAATCCTTACATGTCTCTTTATTCCATAGTACCATGAGATTACTTATACAACATTACACAAGATAAACATTTAATAATTCCACTACATTCTTAAACCATTGACCGAGCTTCAACAATTCTTTCATCTCACATATCATTTGTAGTCTCTTCATCATCATCCACATAAATACTTCCCATACAACCATACTGATTATCTTCATGAGACATTCCCTTAGGGCATTGGTTTGCATAATGCCCGTACAATCCACATTTAAAACATTTAACCATTGTTGATGTCGTAGCAATACCATTATCCTCATCCATGGTGTTAACTGAACCTTTTCCTTTGCACTTACTTGCTTTGTGTCCTTCTTTTCCACACCCAAAGCATCTTCCAGTTCCTTTGAAACATTCTCCTTGATGCCTCTTTCCACATGATTTACATAGGGAAAATTGAACTTTCTTTCCTCTATGATCATCATGAAACTCCATCTTTCTCTTATTAGTCGAGTCAGGAAACATACCAAATTTGAGTTTATTGATCATATTATGAGATTTCTGATTCGGCATAATAATGATGGTTGGACTTCCAAATCCCATTTCATTTGGTTTCTCATGAAGAATATCATTCCATTGTCCATAATATCCTCCATTATCGTGAATCATCTTGTTTCCAGCCATAATCTAAAACCCAAAAAGAATAGTGTTAGAGGAAAAAATCATAATAACGAGGGATTAACTTCAATATCTAACATCTTAGGTTAAATTCTATGATCGTTACCGTAGTTCTAGGACTATATCCTATACGTATACTTATCCTTAGGGACATCCCTAGACATACCTTATAAATATCTCTAGGGATCTCACTAACGTTCTCACATCCTAGTTTCCAAAGGTTGACTAAACCTTTCCTCTGATACCAACTGTAGAGACCCGAAGCTTGACGTACATGGACATTACATTACTTTTGCGGAATAATTAGTACATAACAAAAACACACACACAAGGATCGTAATAGTTTAGTGTCTTTGGAAACTCAGAACGTAATCTTCTAATCATGGTGAAAGATCTCCAATATCTCCCATAAAGATCTTCCTTTTTTTACCTAAAACCTTTCTTTATCTCCTGGGGAAAAGAAAACATAAAAGGGTGAGCTCAAATTCTCAGTAAGGGTAAACAAAAGAAATATAAATCTCATCGTATACACAAGCACATAACTTTTGGAAATTTTAACCTGCAAAAGAGATCATAATTTCATAACATGGGATAAATCATGGAAGTGAAATGTAATCACAATAATCATAATCTTAAAACATGTAACTTTTTGGCATACACACATAATCATATAGAATCATTTCTTGTTAGTCAAGACTCATTGCCAAGACTATCTTATTGGACAAAGTCCCTTTCTGAATCGAGTAACCCTCGTTTCAGTCCTGTTTCACTGAACCGATATAACCTACCATTCCAGCCATGTCTATCTCATGAGATATAAAATCTTTACCCAATGCATTGGAGGGAGATATAGGTCCCACCCATCTCATAATGATACCATTCTTATGTGTGCCACAAAATCATAAATCATACATCATTGCATAACCCATGTAATAAAAATGGGATTCTTAAACAACATGACATCATAAAACCATTCATATAAGATACAGGAATTCATAAACATAATTCCATCACAACATAGTCAAATCAATGTAAAAATATGTATAGAAACAGAACCCTTTATTATCTTAGATGGAAAATAATTTTGATAAAACACTTGAATTGAATTCTTGAGGAAAATATCCTTTCTTCTTCAAAATCAATTTCTTTTCACAAAACATCATGCAATTTTAAAAGAAAGAGATTTTATTGAAAATAGTCATGAAATATTTTGGAGGAAGGTTCATGAAAATAAGGCTTTATAAAACCATAAAAATCCGTTCGTGCCGTATAAGTTAAAAAAACATTCTTCTCGTACTTTTGTCGGAAAAGTCAAAAAGTACCTCGTATGAAAAATGACAAAAGATTCCTTTCATATATTTTACTAAAAACTCACCAAAGGGTAAAATAGGTTTTAAAAAATTGTAGGTGGATGGAAATAATATTACATATTGATGAAACATGGATGTGGATGATAAAATACACCCCAGTAAATACTTTCGAATAAACAATCTCGGATAAAAATGAGATTGTGATATTTCCCTTACCTTAGGTACGATTTGCTTCGTAAGTGTCTGAACCTCCTGTATAATTATTTAAATAATGTCATTTACTTATTACAGAATCATATTCATTGTTATGATATCATATATGGTTCACTTATGACTTTATATTACCCGTTCTTTTGTAAATTCCATGTTAAAGAGCGTTTTGGGTAAAATTGTTTCATTTGTCGTCCGTGTTTTGACTTGTAATTATTAATATGATTACTTATATCATGATTACTTAATTCCAGAACATAAAACATGATTTATATATATATATATTCAGGATATACATATATATAATAAATCATTAAATGGAAAGAAATACACCGTTCATGGAGACGGTAGTCCGTACGTACGCATGAACGCTGTTTTCGTTTCCTTATTGAATTGAATGGAATTAAGTAGATGACATACATATAAATATATAAATAAATCCAGTATCATTATTATGTCATATATTTCATTAGTACATATTATATATACTTTATAATCATTCATGAATGGTTAATCATGGAGAATGAATCTCATCGTGTCGTGGAGACGGTAGTCCGTACGTACGCACGAGCGATGATATCTTTCCCATGGTCGTGGAATTGTGTTGAAGTGTATATAATTTCTTTATCAATATCAATTTATAATAATCATATATAGTTACTCATTAAACCATTATACCCATCCAATTAAGGTGGTGGCGGAAAATAGATTACACCACGGCGTGGAGACGGTATTCCGTACGTACGCACGCGCGGTGATTTCCTTTTTCCGTAGGATGGATAGAAGATTAATTAGAGTTGTTTCATATTTATAATAACATGTCAGTATGTAAGTAATACTTATGTTATTACTTTATCATGAAACAACTAAATAAGAGGAAGTTGAAGAAGAAAGAAATTGAAAAGATCGGTAATGGATATTACCTCTTCTTTGAAACGCCTCTTTGAATCCTTCACTTAGGGAACTAAGATTGGTCTTTGAAGAAGACCAGAACCTCTAGGATTATTCTAGGGAAGTGGAGAAGAGATTTTGGCAGGGGTTGGCCGAGCTTGAGTGCTCAATTTGGTGTGAGGAGGAGGGGTAGGAGGTGCCCTTTTATAAGGGAGGAGAGGGGCACCTTAGGAATTCTTAAAAATATTAATTTATAATAAATCTAACCCCACTTAAAAACCTCCAAAAATGACTCATATTCGAAGATTAGATGAGATATTCTTGTAATCTCATCAACAAATCAAATTTAGACATGTTTGGATCTTATTTGAAACCTTATCATTTTGATTTATCCTTATTTAATCTATTTATGTTTATTTGTGGTAATAAAATTCTAAATTTTAAATTATAACAAATTATTACTTATTTGTTGTGAATTTTCCATAATTTTTTACTTTATAACATTATAGACCATATAAATATAAATTTAAAATTTTTAAATATTTTTGTGATTTTTAAAAAATTTTATAATATGTTATTTTTGTAAAATAACAATAGTGTCAATTTTGACACTATTCATTTATTTGAATTTAAATAAAATATATACAGAAGATATGTTCGAACTAAAAGCTTTAATATATTAATAAAAGGTCATATGTATCTATAAAATTAGTGCATAACATTAAATAGTTCATATAATATTTATTTTATTATTTTAAAACCATTTATTTGGTTTATCTCTTAATAAAATAAATACGACAACATTTTTGTATAATTATTTAATATACTTATTTGTTGCATAAAAATTAAAAATAAAATCCTATGATGAAAATAAATCTATTACCTGTCACAATAATACTTTTACTAGAATATATCATCTTAAAATCACAATATTTAAATTGTTATATTTATTAAATTATGAAGGTGACAACTTTGGCATCATTTAAAATAAAATAATATAAGTGTCATAATCGCTTTTATAAGGCTCCAAATGGTCAAATATTAGACCATTGGATGCTTATGGTTTACATTTACATGGAAAATTAGTTATGGTTAGGTATTTGTGCATTTTATGGTCACTATTAGTTTAATAAAGACAATATTCTTGATTTTTCACTAGATAAACAATTTCTGCATCACTATTGTTTCATAATTAATGATAATTATTTAATCCCTAAAAATTATAAATAAATTTATATGATTTAGATAATTTCATTAGATTTCTGGAGACTATTCATGTTCTAAGTTTCATGAAGTTTATCACTAAAATAAAATTAATATACTTATAAGATTTAAGAAAGTGACATGTTGTCACATTCTTTGGTTTTAATTAATAATTAAGTTATTTTCATGGACAAATGTCCATTAAATGATTCTAATCCGACCCTTAGGTGATATGGGTCTACTTTTAGTCATCCAATAGGATTTTGACATTTGTTAGGGTAATTTTAAAATATTATATTTACCCTTAATTGCCCGATTTACCTTTAACTATGGTAAATAAAATTTACCGTAGTTACTATTCATAATTCCCAAAAATAAAAAGTAGCTTATTAACATAATTTGGACCCACTGATTCTAAATATTGAATACATTTTTCAAAATTCAATACACAAAAGATGCAGAAATTAAATTAAAATTAATCCCGTTGTCGAGAGAAAACGGGTTTTTCTTTAAAACATTGCAAAAGATTGAATTGATTTAGCCTACGAATTCAAGGTAAAATCAATGATAATGACATACATTATATTAAATGGAAAAAATATATTCTGTTTATACTTTAAAACCATTCAATATTATAATTTAACCACATAAGATATTACGAAGAAAAAAGTTGTTTTTAATTAAATATAGCGTGTTTTTACTATTCATTAAAATATGAAAGTTATCGGAAAAATATCAAAACTTTATCTAATGTATATTTTTATATCCTGATTCAAAAAAAGAATATTATTTTGTAAAATTGAACATATAAACATGTCAAAAACTATATTTAAAGTGGGTGCGCCATCAAAAGGCGGTAAAACTGCATTTTTTGAAAAATACTTATTTTACCCGAAAAATTTATTTTGTTCTTATACCATGTTCTAGAAAATGTGTAAGATGAATAATAATGTTATAAAATTCAAAATTTAGATAATACTATTCATAACGGCTAGTTCATGACAATATTATAATAATATATCATTGTTTATTAAAACCCGGTATTGTGTACGACACACGCTATCGAGGAAGGTTGCGATTGCGTGTAATGCAAGCCAAGTCAGGGTTGCGTGTTGTGAAATAATCCTTCGTTGTTTTGTATAACAGAATCCAACCACATTTCATTTATACATTTAATATATATATATATATATATACTCAATGTTGCGTAGAATAACTATTATCAAAATTGTGTGTAACACGGTCCAAGAATAGTGTTGCGTATACTGCAAGCTAATACGGTGTTGCGTATAGCGCAAGGTAATCTTGGTGTAGAATACAACATAAGAAATTAATGAAATTAAAATAATATTTTTCATAAAATCTTGGGGTGTTACAATATTAATGTATATGATTCTTGTATAATTTAATAACAATTATTTCACCATTATACAGGAGGTTAACCTAGCCCAACCAAGTAAAAGTACAAGCTAAGGGTTTATTTCTCAATCTCTTCATTATCCGAGGTTGTTTATACGTAATAATCTACTAGGAATTCATTATCATCCACATCCATGTTTCTTAAAAATGTATTTGAAAACATTTTTACTATTTACTAGAATATGGGTTAAAGTGATTTATAACCTTGTTTACTTTTATAAGTGCTTTATAAAGTAATATTTCCTTCGTTTTCCAAACAAATTCCTTTTAACCTTTTCGACAGAAATAAGGTTAGAATTTTTTTTAACTTATACAATGGGTGCGACTATTTTCCACCGTTATAAAATCATCGAAGCTTCCTTTAAAATCTTATAAGAATATTTTCAAAGAAAATGTTTTATTTTATAAATATATGACTCTTAAATGTTTTTAAAATAGAAAAATATATTTCACTAAAAAGAGTTTTGATTTCATCTATGTCAACATCCTTTGTTGGATTTTACGCTCATTTGAAGTTGATTTATTTTAATACAAAACTTCTATATTGTATTGAAGGTTTTTTGATATTTTTGACTATGGAAGTGATATTTTTATACCATTCATGGTTTATGGATGAAGTATTTACATTTCTTATGCTAGTTTTAATATGAATGTTTATGTTATGTTTAAACCTTTTAATATGGGAATGCATTGGACTTAATATGTGACAGGTGGAGCCCGCTATAGCTCCTCGATGCATTGGTACGTCTCATCAGACAAACTAGTGTCTTGGCACAAAGCCTTGGAAAAATCTTATTTGTTTTCTTAGCACGAGGCCTTGGCTATGTGGTTATGATAGTCTGGCATTCTGCATTCCATCATTATTAAAGTGGTTATTGATATTGCATGTGATTATTCTATTAGTAGAATATCCATGTGAATAAGTAAATGGAATTATTTCATTTTTTCCATACTATGTTGAAGTTCATGTTTAAAAGGCTTTTGTTTTAGTTATACATTGCCTTAATTGTTTATTCTTATTTATGAATGTTTCCACTGTATTGTTATCCTTACTGGGAATTTTAGCTCACCCCTTTCAATGTTTTATTTTTTCCAGGATGTGAAAAAGTAATTTATGAATGACCTGTAGGGATAGTATGTGGGGATATGAGTGTGGACTATGAAGAAAAGATGTTGTTGTAGTTTTCATTTTTATGATGCAACGTAAGACTTATGAATATATCTACTGTTTCCAAGGCTACTAAACTAATCGGTCTTTCGAGATTTGATCTTTCTTGTGATCATGCCAATGTTATGTAATAATGCACTGACTCTAGGTAACTGGGGTCAGGGCATTACATCTAGAGGCATGGAATTAAAATTACACATTTCTTAAAATATTATAAAAGTATATTTAATCAATCATGATTAAGGTTAATGTTCACATCTAAAGAAATTTGGCTCAAAATAACAGAGGTTGTGTTGCTCGAGAACTATCACAATTTTATGGATCACTTCTCAGCATTGATGATTCCATCAGTTCCTAAATTATCACCACCATGGATGAATACCTCATAAATTACATCAATGACAAACATAATATAAAATAATAGACCAACAAAACTAGAACTAATTAAAAACTATAAGTAAAACAGTATATATCTACAATCTTATATTGATCATGATCGATGGATGGTATATGATTAAGAAGTATCCATATACACATAAACAGAACCAGGTAGGCAAATAATTGAATCCATAGAAATTAATTACTAACCTGAAGATATGTTATTCCAGAAAGATCTGGTATCCCTAATTAACCCTTTGTAAAAATTATCCTATGAGTATATGGGGAGGATGAACATAAAAAAACTAATTATGATATTGAACATGATACGTGTTTGTATTGAAATCTGAACCCAATTAATTAAGTTATTCAAATATATGGTTTTTAATCAAATCCATATCCTGCCACACATTTCTCATAAAATCTGGTATAAATTATTTATTATATATAAATTGATTAAATTATCTACCATTATATCAACTAGATTATATGAATTAACCAAACATGTGAATAAAAATATACAAATTCGTATAACAAGCCAACATTTTACTAGAAATTTTTCATTTAAATAAATATTTTGTTAAATATCATATTTCACTCACATAACCAAACTAAAATAAACTATGATACATTTATTATATAAAATATTACAATGAAAGATAAACATTTACATATTATAACAATATAATATAAAACTTCATTAAGAAAAGTAAAAGTTCAATAAATTTCCTTGTGGATATAAATATCCTGAATATAAAATCCTTATCCACATGGGTTTTCATAATGATCATAAGCCTGATTGTAACTATGGAAAAAATAAATCATTTCAAATAAAATAGACATGTTGAGATATAATTAAATCGCATGAATCAATTTAGATAGGTATGTGAGGATATATATAGGAATGAAATAAAAGTGTTATACATATGGTCGTTGGATATATGGATGTTGGAAATATGGTCAATGGATATATAGTTGGTGAGTAAAAATTTACCCAATATGTATATTTATTTTTACTAATATTTAGTAAAAAATCAAAGTAATATAATTGACAAAAAATAAATAATTTAGTGATGAAATAAAAAATATAATGAAAATATTTTATTTATAAATATATGTTTTTAAAAATTATGTAATTATTATTATTAAAGAATGATTTGATGAATTTATAAAATAAATATAAATATTATAATAAAAATTTATTGATAATATTTATTTGTGAGAAAATAAATAAATAATTTCATGAAAATGTGATGAATGTTTTTTAATGTCAAAATATTATATTTTTAAAAGAACTACTTATAAAAGTATTGTGTATTTTTACATTAATAAATTAAACAGATCAATTTAAAATTGTAAATAAAATTAAATTAATAAATATATATAATATTTTAATAAATATTTAATTATTAATAGATATTAAATAATATTAGGAACACTTATTATTTAAAAGGTTGTTTTTTATATAAACGATATATATATATATTATTTTTAATTAAAACTAAAAATTATCATATTTAGTAATTTAATTAGATTAAATTACTTAAAAATTTTAATCATCAATCTATAATTAGTTAAATATTTCAATTTCATTTTTAGTATTAAAAATAATTTTCCAAGGTAGTAATATAGCTACCTAGGTGAAGGTATAATGAGGTAAATAATTGTTAAACTAAATGTTAAAAACATAAAATCTCATGAAAACATGTCTTTAAATTCTGTGGATGTGGGTATTCATGACCCATATTCATTATTTCCCACTTCTAACCCACATTCATTTTAAAATGGAAACCTTATACATTAATGAATGAATACTTATGTAAGTACCACTGTTAAATCACCTAAAAAGTACCCCTCTTCTACCCTTCCCGAGACACCAAAATCATTTATTTTTATCTTTAATATAAAAAAATTTCCATCTCCCAAATCCTTCTTTGTCTTTTGGTGGATTCCAGTTCTAAAAAGGTATCTTAAATCCTTCATTCTGAATGAACCTATATCGAGATGGAGAGAATTCATCGAAGTCAGTATGTATTTATTAATCATATTATCCAATTACATTCTCATATACGGTATTTATAAATATCATTCTCCACTATAATGATAATATATTAAAATAATTATGCATTTTATAAAATGATATTACTATTATATAACTCTATACTCTTACTCAAACATTAGTAAACATGTTATTGTTTGGTTTGGTTCAACCACCAACATGAATGATGTCATACTATATTCACCATTTCCAACATGAAATATGATCATGACATTAATACTGGTGATATATAATATTAAATATTAATTTATATTTTTAATATGTTTATTTAGGTGGGATATAAAAAATAAATTGTTATTATAATGTAGATTGTTTTTTAGATTAATTATCTAGGAAACACTCGTCATGAATTCCATTCTCATGGACTATACCCTTACTTTATATCAAATGAACATGAATCCAAATAAATATTTGGAAAAAATTATACTAATTCCTTAAATAATTTTGGAATGATGAACTCAGTATCAAAAAATGAGGACCGACATCATTATTTTAAAACGTCTATGAAACAAACAAAATCACTAACATCACATATAGAAAATATATAATAACTAACTAATATACGGGTAATAAATATGTTATAATATAATAATAATTTATTAGTTTAATAATCAAAAATCAATTTTAAATTATTTTTAATCTATTTTATGTTTTATAAATGTAAATTATTTGTGTAAAAAGTTATGAATATTTCATGAAGTTTGGGATCAACCACATAATAAACCATGAAATTTTTTCAAAAGGAACCATGTGTCCATAAGAAATAACGAAAAGAACACTAACTATTTCAAGAGAAAAATATGGTAAGCACATGGAAGAATTTCACACCATAATAAATATATCACAAACCTATTAGTTCGACCACATTAACAAGCATGTGATCACATGTCCAAATAAAATAAACTTGTGAATTTGAAATGTAAGATCCACCACATGACAATTAGTGATCTCACAAAGTAAAAGATCCACCATATGCCCAAATGAAGTGATCATGTAAAAGGTTTTAGAATCCAACAAAGTATTGGTTTGACAACATATATAATATAAGAAACCAAATGTATACAATTATTGACCATATCATCTGATCTGCCATAAGAACAATTGATCAACTATATATAATATCAGAGTATCTATACAACAATTTATCGATGATGATGTGGATAATTATGTGGAAAATTTAAATCACCATCAATGTTGATGTGTCACTTTAAATTGAAAATAACTAATGGTTGTTTTATATTTTTATTTTATTAATAATAATCCCACTAATTTTCAATTCAGAATTATTTGTCATCAAAAGCATTTAGTAAACTATATTTTTCTTCAGAAATATATGGATTTTCAAGATTTTTTCTCAGTGGATTTTTTTGAAAATTCCTTTTAAAATACAAGATAAATATTATGAAAAATTGAAATCAATATACATATGTAAACATATTTACATTGAAACACTTCTAGAATGAAAATGATGACGATTTACTCTGTTATTAACATCCATGACATGTTATTCATGCATGAATTTCATTTAATTATCTATGAACAAATAATAATACTCATGCATAAATTCTAAAATAAAAGAATAAAATGAATATAGAAGAATCATCTTTATAAAAATAGAATGATATATTATGCTACACTAAATTCTTTCTTCCTCCTACTCTATTTTAGTTGCTTTTGATCAATATTTTTGAATTACTTTGATTATATATAAATACATTCTTTATCTATAAACAAGAAAATTCATGACACACTTTTTTCAAATATTTTATTCTATAAACCCACATATAACTATGGAATGGGTCCTGTGTGACCTGGGAAACATGCATGTGGTTTTTATAATTCTACCCTCCCATGACGAAATGTGTAAGAGGATCTATGTTTGGACAACCTTGTGATCTATTTCGTAAAACCTGATTCAAGATGTGGATTAGTTTATTTCAATATAAATATCTTTCTAGAAGGTGATTTCCATATAGAGAATTTTATGTATTCAATTAAGACAAAAAACATGTTTTTTATTATTTTATTTATATATGTTTTCTAGTTTTAAATGAATAATTAGTATTGATTTGTAAAACTAATAAGATAACTTTACTCTAATAGTTTTCTTTAACTAGGGTTTTATATGCATCTTTTGTTTCAATTAAACTTTTTTAAATGTTAATGGAGTATTAATACTTGTTTTCAATATCATCTGATAAATATTCTGAAAAATATATTATAATATCAAATAATATAATTATACTGTTTTAGCTAATTGGGATTATTTTACAAATTGGGATATTTAAATTTTAAATATTTTTAATATATTATTATATTAGAAAGTAAATTTTACCCCTCCAGAGTTATCCCATGTGTCCAAAATTTAGTATCAGAGCTATTTCAAAATATCTTTTTTACTATGATTTATTTTTAATTAAATATCTTGAATTTATATTAGTTCTAAATTTAATCCATTAGGGATAATCATTAAGAATAAAATAATTCCACTATTCAACCTTCTTATTCTAATGGAACATACTATGCACAATAAAAAATCAAGATGAGAATTTATTTAGAATTAATTTTCTTTGACATTTGGAAAATTATTGAAGATAAATTTTAATATCCCACACCTACTAGAGGTAATTAGAGTTATTCTAATATGGTATCATATGATTGAAATTGTAATGGCATGAATGTGTTGTACTATGCTTTGGGAGAAGATGAATTTAATAAACTATCTCCATTCTCAACTTCTTTTGATACTTGGGATACTCTTTTTATATCTCATGAGGGAATATAAAAATTTTAAAGAAATGTGTTCAAACTCATATACTATTAAACACAATTCTTTCAATATAGATCACTATGAATTAATTTCTAATATGTATCATTGGTTTAATAAGATTTTGTAAATTATGCATGCATTACGAAATAAAATTACTAATAAATGTCAAGTAATGATAATCCTAAAATTCTTATAAGACTGTTGGACCAGAACATTAGTTTCAATCAGAGAATCCTTCGACATTAGTGAACTACTGTTAAATGAACTTGTTGGTTAAATTAGGATGATGAGTAGAAAATAAAAGTATTCAAAGAATACTATGAACCATATAATAATTTAGTAACCTTCAAGACTAATAACTCTAATTTAAAATAAAAGATAAATATGAAATTTTAAGTGATGTGGTGTTACCCTCTAACAATTATGTGTAAATATAACATATATCCATATGGTTAGATGTAAGATCCTTACTTTTTCAAGAGTTTTCTCATAATTGTCTATAGGTAATAATTTATCAATTTTGAATAATTTTACTTTGGAAGGTACTTTTGTGTGTGTTTGGGTGAAAAACATTGAGAAAAATGGAATCAAAAGGGGTTGTGCATAGTTGGTGCTTGGATTGTAAAATTGTGTGACCTATTATGAGAAACTATGCACCCCCCATATTATAGTCACATGGTTAGGCACATGGTTAAAGGATATTTTGCACCTCTTCCAAAAAAATTGTTAGATATAATTAAATTCATCCAAAAATTATATTTTAAATCACCTAAAACCCTTAATCTCACCCCATTCAACCCCCATAAGACCATAGGATTTATTTAATAGTTTTATAGAACTATAAAAGGATTTCAAGCCTTCCAAACCATCATTATTCACTTTTTGAAGCCTGGATCGATGATCTGTACACCTCAAGGTAAGAGAATCATATCCCTCTTGGGTTCCCATTCTTCTTCCTTACTTCTCTAATTCTTTTGGTGGTTGTTCCTTCTATTTTGGAATAGATCTAGACTAAATATTCTGTATCTAGATCTATTATTTTATATCCTGATCTATATTAGAGATATCATGATTTAATTTGCACGAACATATGGTTTTTTGGATCTGGATCATGTTCAACATTGTTGTGCTACTCAAATTTTTAGGATTTCTATTGGGCGATCATTCATCAACCAATTTAGATAGGTGGTATAAAATTCAAATCACATAGTTGTGAACTTGATTATGTAAATGATTGTTTTTTAATTACTATATTTTCTATCAACTGAAATTCACACGTTGAATTAATTAATTTGTTCAATTAATTAATTGTTGAATTAGATAATAAATTTGCGGGATTAGTTATTAGATTTTGTGATTTTTGAATTAGATAATTAATATAAGATTAATTATTAGATATTGTGATTGTGAATAAAATATTTACCTGATGAATTAATTTTAGAATATTTAGTTTGTGAGTTCAATGATTAATTTATTAATTAATTATATAATATACTATTTGTGAGTGGATTATTTAATTTATGAATTAATTTCAGAATATTAAGATTTTGAGTTCAATAATTATATGATTATTTAATTATGGTATATTTAAATTGTGAGATGAATAACTAATTGATGAATTAATTAAATAATGTTGATATTATGAGTTGAATAATTAATTGATGAATTAATTATAGAATATTAAGAATGTGGTTTGAATAATTAATTGATGAATTAATTTTCGGATTATTGTGATGGTATATTTTGTTTAATTAATTAGAAGATAAATTATGTAAATTGATGTGTTTAATTAACTGTTGAGTTAATTAATGAGAATTATAAGATTAGTTAATTTTTAGATAATTAATGAAAATGAGAATACTAATTAAATTTTGAGCTAATTAATTAAAATGAAAAGATTAATTAATTGTTGGGTTAATGAATTAGAATGATAAGAGTAATTGTTTTGTGAGTTCATTAATGAGAATGAGATAACTAATTAATAGTTGAATTATTTAATGAGATAATGAATGGTAATAATGGAATTCATATGAGAATTGATATCTAGAATTGTAACTATGGTATTATGAGATTGAGATTAGATGATGAATGGTAATAGTGTAATTCTAGAATATAATATCCCTTTGGGATTGCTTAGACTCTGGAATGAGCTGAAGTAGGTATTGAGTTTAAGGTTTCCTTAGAAACTTGGGGTGTTTATGAGATTATATAATAAATAAATTGATAAATTGATAACCTTTTATTTATGCAATGTGCTTATTTCATTATACAATTGAATACACTATTATTGAATGGATATTGGCATAGATGTCATTGGTGGTGGCCTACTGAGTTGACTCACAGCCTACTCAGGCTACCTGAATGGTACCCAAAAAGTCAATATTGTTGATGGATAGGTTTTGAGACAAAACACGGTGTTAGATGATTGATTTGGGTATGGATCATGGATGAGAGAACAATATGTGGTTTGGGTCACTCATGGGAGTCGTTAGTATCTTCGCATCATGTTGAATTTTGAATTTGGCATGTATTATATAATGGAACATCTACTGATTAGTTTTGATACTATACTTCTTGTATGGATTATATTGTTACACTGGTATTGTTATGGTTATGATATCCTTTTTTATTTAGTTTCTATTGTCTATTTCTTCCACTAGTGTATTACTTTGATTAAAAAATAGGGTACAGTCTCCTCATGACTGATATTATACCCTCGTTGGTAGTTAAGAGCATCTGGGATACTGGGAGGTGCACATGAAGTCACGTGGTGAACCAGCTCGGGGAACCCATGTGTTTCATCTGGGCTGAGATGTTACAAAGTGGTATCAGGGGAGTTTTTTTTCATTTTCATTTTTCTTACTATTTGGGTAAGGTATATTAGATACTAGGAAGTTTCCACGCTTCATCATAAGCTCCTGCATTGGAGTTTTAAACCCATCTACAGAGGAAAACAAAAGTTCCTATGGTGGGATTATTGTTATTTCTATTTGTTGTTAGAATGGAATGTTATTTCACCTTGGGTGACACCCTTGTGGTCTAATGGGAACATTGTTTTAGGACTTTCTGATTTTTGGATCATGTCATGATATGCAATGAATGTTGGGTTTGCATGCATCCTTCTAGGAACTCAAGATTATATTGACATGCACCATTTTAGGCATCCAAGGGAAAACAAGTTAGGTTAAATTGTTGAACATCAACTATTTTTCATTTCTAGTGAAATTTAATTTAAAATGGTTTAATAAGAAACCGTTAATTATTTTAAAATGATGGAAGATAAAAATAATTGGACATCTAAATGTGATACTTTAATAACGAAAGTGATTTACCCTTTGTTAACCTTGACCTGGGTGTATAATGGTTAATGGTGTTGTTAGAACCCCATTTTTAACCATGTTACAGGGTTGGGAAAAAATACATATTGTTCATTTTTTATGTTTCCAAAAAAATGGAAATGTTGAGAAAGGTATCCTATGGTGTGTGTTTTGGGTTATAGTGTTATGGATCCACAAAAATGCCTATTGAGAGGATGACATGAGGATATAACAGGAGATAATATACCAATAGTGGAATCTGAGGAACCGATAGTTCCTGTTGAGGATGTAAGGGAGTACTTTCGAGAGAACATTCCGTGGGTCATGAAGTTCATGGAGACTAATCTAGGGTGGGTTGTGAATAGAAGATTGAACTTAAATAAGGAGTGATAGTTGCTACACCCTCCAACATTTTACTAGAGAAGGTGGACCTGAGGCAGCTTATTTCTTGATTGAGTCCATAGAGACTGTACATGACCACTAGGACACTCCTATATTAAGAGGTTTATAATGTGTACTTCTAGGAAATGAGTATTAGAGAAATGTTAATGGGACTTTCAATCTCTAACTAGATAGGTTGGTGGTTTTTTATGGAAGGAATTCATGTAGAGGTTCTTGGAGGCCTTCTCCCTAGATATGTTGAGGTAGGAGTGATTCATTGATTTCATGAGGTTGAATTAGGGGAGTATGTATGTAAGGGAAAATAGAGGATGCTTAACAGATTTAAATTTCTCGTCTCTATTGATTGTAGCAGATGAGACCACATTTACAAACATTTTCAAGAACTTCCTAAGTGAAAAAGTGAGACCCATGTGAACATTTTCATCCTATAGAGGTTTTCAAAATTATTGAATCAAGACCTCATAACTGATGGAAAAATAAGTAATTCTTCTAGTGTAGAATATATAGTTGTATATGGATGGTCACAAAGTACATATTTAGAGAGTATGAAGCATCATTGTAAGAACTTCGTCCATAGAAGTGGGAAACAAAGTGGTGAAAGGGAAGTCTAGTTAAATATGACCTTTCTAAATTGATTTTTTAGTTGTTAGATATTCTCAACCACTATCTTAGACATTGTCCTTGACTACCAGTTGATTTCCAATCTTATGGTAAGATGGTACATCTATAAATTTTTTACATGAACCCGTGATTGATAGGTAATGATTGGGTAACTAGTTAGAATCAAAGTGTAGGAAGGTGATATTCTAAACCACATCAAGCTACAAGATGGAGTTATACTAGATGTGATGGTAGTGGTATAGGATGTGGTACTATTGGGAAAACAACACTCATATCAATAGGGTGGTGCAGGTAAAATGAGTCAGACTAGATCATAAAGAAGAGGGGAAGGACAGTTGAATGTAGTGCAACCCACATTGGCAGATAGTGAGGCTAGACCATCAACAGTGAGAGGTACAATTTTTGGTAGCATCTACATTTTCTAGTGATTTATTTTATACTGATGCCCCCCATTCCATTATTTCTATGGATATTTTTAATAGATTGATCCTATAAGTGGATTTCATGAGTCAGATTAGAAAAATAGAAACAATATTGGGGGTATGGTCTAGATATATATTCGTGTGCAAGGGAGTTTCTCTCAATGTCAGTGAGTATTGTTTTCTCTAGGATATTTATATTCAAGACATGTCATGATTGAACCTAATTATGGGTATGGGCTCATTAGTAGTGTGTTGAGCCCATATTTATTTTCACCATAGGAGAGAAACGTTTACATCACCAAAGGGTGACAACTATATTCACTACTGATAGATGGATATCAAGGTAGGTTGAGTAGGACCTATTACTCTGCAACTGGGAGAGCTCAAAGCCTAGGTTTTTAGTTTTTTTCTCAATGATGAAGAGGTAAAGTATGATATATTTCCACCCATAATGGATAGATCTCATTATTTCATTCATGGAGATTTCTTAGTTTTTCCATCTGAGAGAGATGTGAAATTTACAATTAATCTTATTCCAAATGTTGAACCAGTTTCTATTCCATCGTAGCGAATGGAACTCACAATGCTTCAAGAGCTCAAGGCTCATTTGGAGGAGTTGGTGGATAAGGTATTTATCTATCTGAGTATGTCTCCATTGGGATCACTTATTTTGTTTGAAAAAAATGATGAAGGGTGTTTTTACTCGTTTATCGGTTACTAGAATTTAAACTAGATAACAGTGAAGAATCGATATATTATTCTGAGAATCGACGATATTTTTTTCCATTGAGAGGAGCTTGTGTCTTTTCCATGATTAACAGCAGATCAAGGTATCATTAGTTGATATTTTAGACTTCTAATATATTGATTTATGGTTTCATAAGTAGGTATGTCCTATATGAGTTTTCATAGTTGTTTCATGTTGATAAATTCACCAATAGTGTTTATGAAATTCCTGAACTGGATCATCAATCCATATCATGATCAGTTTTCCTTAGAGTTTTTGGACAACATCATGGTGTATTCCATGACCGATGAATATCATTCCCAACATCTTGACATCACCTTGAGAACACTAAGATAACATTTGATGTACTTCAAGTTATCTAAGTGTCAGTTTTGGATTCATGAGGTACACTACTTAGGAATCACCGTCTCGGAGAAACGATTCTCTGTGGACCTAGGGGAGGTTCATGTAGTGGTTTCTTAGGATCATCCAAATATGTTTTTTATATCTATAGTTTTCTAGGGTCAGATGGATATTATCGAAGAATTATCCAGTAATTTTCGTAACTAGAAGCACCGCTTTTGAGATTGACCAAAAAGGGGATAAAGTCTGACTGGTCTGAAGCATGTGATGATTCTTTCTATACCCAAACAAGCATTCAACAATGAGACCAATATTTATCTTATTTGATCCATGAAAGGAGTACACGATATATTTTGAAACGAATGGCATTGGACATGGAGTTCGGTTGATTCAAGAAGATCGATTTTTGGAATAAAAATTTTAGTTATTGATGCCACATGAACAGAACTACCATATGCACAATATTGATTTGGAAATTTTAGTTTCTGATTTGAAGTGTTAGTGATATAATCTTTTGGATAAGATTTTTATACTTTTTAATGATCACAAGATCTTAAGGTATATGTTCTCACAATGAGATTATAATCTTTGGCAGTAGAGATGGGTTACATATATGTAGTCATTTTATTTTTGAGATAACATATACATATCTGAAAAGACAACCATTTTGATTAAAATTTTAGAAACAATACTCAGATGTAGGTATTTTAGGATTCTAGTGCTGAGCAGAAGATGAAAACTCTACTAGAAGAGATTCATGTGGTGGTTCAAACGAGTTTGGAGCATATAGATCTGGTATCATTTTTAGTGGAGTCTATACTTTTGAGAAGGTTTAGGGATAGGTAGTATGAGGATCAATAATTTTTAGATTTTATGGAAAATAAAAAAGTTGTGTAGAAACATTCAGACTAGTTTATATATGAGGATGAGAACATCTCTGATAAGAATCGGGTTGTTATGCAAATGAGTATGCGAGAGGATTTCATGAGAAAATTTCATTCCTCAAAATGGTCATTGTATCCAGGTGTGACCAAAATGTACCATGACATATGATGATAGTTTTTGTGGACAAGCATAAAAAATGGGATACTAGGGTTTTTGACCTGATGCTACACCTGCAAGCAGATGAAGGCTGAGAATTAATGACCTAGAGGTTTTCTACATCTATTATCCATCCATGAATGGAAGTGGGACGATGTTACCATGGATTTTGTGGTGGTTATCCTAAGGAAACCACATAAGAATGAATCTATTTGGGTTGTTGTGTACAAATATAAAAAGGAAGTGTATATCATTCCTATACAAGAGACATTCTCAGTGGATCATCTTGGATAACTATACATTTGGTAGTAGTTTCTCAACACAAGGTTCCATGAAATATTATTTCAGATTGTCACTTGCACATTACATTTATCTTCTGGTAGGGATTAAATAAGGATCCTAGTACAAATGTTTTATTGAGTATGGATTTCCATCAATAAATAGATAGGTAGTCAGAGAATACTATATAGGTACATGAGTATATGCTTCAGACATGTTTCCAAAACATTATTGGATCATCAGATAATCACCTATCATTACTATATTTCTCTTATAACAATTGGTATCAAAAACAATATTTGGATGGAACCATATAGGGCTCTTTATGGTAGTCCATGAAGATCACCTCTATTCTAGATGGAGGCAGGTTAGGAAGATTTGTTGTGACCAAGTCTCTTGTAGTAGACATTCGAGCACGTAAATCTAATATGAAAATGTATTAATATGGCTCAGAGTATACAGAAGTCATGTGATGATAGAATATGATGACCCCTAGATTATGAATAGGGTGATAGTGTCTTACTTTGGCTTTCCACTAGGTTGGGTCACCACCAGATATGGATTTAGAGTAAGCTAGTTCTTAGGTTCATTGGACCGTTTGAGATTGTGGAAAGAATCGGTGATGTGGTGTTCTGATTAGCTCTTATATAGAGATATAGAGTTATCCATGATGATATCTATGTGTCAAAACTATGATGGTATAACCCCATCCATTATCATGTGATTGATTGGTTGGATTTCGATGTTGATATAGATGAATCCTTTATGGAGCATCTGATACATTTACTGGATTTTAGTGAGAAATTGATATGGGGAAATAATATATTGAAAGTTCATGTATTGTTGAAACTTGGTCTTATTCAAGAGGAAACATGGGAAAGTGAAGAATATATGTTGTCTTAGTGGTCCAATCTATTTGACTTGAAATCGTAGAGAATCTATGGAGTACAACTTGAGGATGAGATGTCATAAGGTGGGGATATTGTATGATTCGGATCTTTTCTGGATTTTTCTCAGACTTGTTTAAAAATAATAATTTTTTTAAAATTTTGGGTAATTTTTATTTCTCTAATATATTGGATTGTGTTTGGGAGAAAAAAATAGAGAAAATTGAAGAAAAATGTGTTATTCCCGGTCAGTGAATGGTTAAACCATATCATGCACCCCAGACAAGAAAATTGTAAAAACTTAGATAGTATGTATTTTCACGGTTTGTGCATCGTTTTTATAACCCTGAACCCTAATAGGAGAAATAGTGAACCCCCATTATAGAGGTGCACAGTTTGGTGCATAGTCAGGGAAATTGTGCACACTTTCCTATAAAATTATGCTCATCAATTAAAGTCACCCAAAAAATAGAATTTAAATCACCCAAAGTCTCAAAAATGAAGCCATTATACCCCTAAATGACCCTAGGATCTCTTTAAATATTTTGGAGCTCTTAATATGGATTCCATGAAATCCCAACCTCTATTCTTCACGATTTAGAGTCTAGATTGAAGATCTACACCGATCTCAATAAGAGAATCATATCCCTCTTGTATTTCCATTATTTATCCTTCTTTCCCCAATTATTTTGGTGTTTGTTCCTCCGGTTTTGGTTTATATCTTGACCTAATATTTTGGATCTTGAACAAGGACTTTAGATGTTGATCTATATTGGGGAGATATTTATTTGATTGATCTTGATTTATATTTTAATTGATCTAGATCTTGTTATATATCATTGAGCATCTCATATTTTGGGGGTTAACAATGGGTGATCGTTCATCAAAAAATTGTGGTAGGGGATATAATATTCAAATATCATGTTCATGATCTTGATTATGTATAAAAAATTTATATAATTTCTAGTTTTAATTAATTTAAATTCATAAATTGAATTAATTTGTGTGGTCAATCAATTAACTACTGATTTTGAAAAATAATTTGGGGCATTAATTATAAGATTTAGTGATTTTTGAATTCGATAATTAATTTGGGAATTAATTACTAAAATTTTTGATTTTGAATTGAATTATTAATAAATGAATTAATTATTGAATATTGATATTGTGAGTTGAATGACTAATTGATGAATTAATTATAGAATATTGATATTGTGAGTTGAGTTATTAGTTGATGAAAAAATTATAGAATATTTAAATTTTGAGTAGAATAATTAATTATAGAATATTGATATTATGAGGTGAATAGTTAATTGATCAATTAATTATAGAATATTGAGATTATGGGTTTAATAATTAATTAATGAACTAAATATAGAATATTGATATTATGAGTTGGATAATTAATTGATGAAGTAATTGTTGGATTATTGGGAGGGTTGATTTTGTTTAAATAATTAATTATAAGATTAATTAAGGAAATATATGTGTTTAATTAATTATTGAGTTAATTAATGATAATGAGAAGATTGATTAATTGTTGAGTTAATTACTGAGAATGGGAAGATTAATTAATTATTGGGTTATTTAATTTGAATGAGAAGATTAATTAATTGTTGAGTTAATTAATGTGAACGATATGATTAATGTATTTTTCAATTAATTAATGAGAAAATTAATGATTGCAATGACATTCACATAAGAATTGATATCTATAATGGTAATAATTAAATTAATAGATTGAGATGAGATATAGAATGGTAATAGAGGAATTTTAGAATATTATAACCCTTGGGGATAGTTTATATTTTGTAATTGTCCAAATAAGGTGTTGAGTTTCCGGTGTCCTCAAAAACCTGGGTAGTTTATGTGGTTAAATAATGAATAAATTAATAATGTGAAAACTGCTTATTTATTAATTGTAACTCATTTCATTAAATAACTACAAAATTTGTTATTTTTTAATTTTTCCATTGGTTTATCTCTCTAGTTACAAAGTGGGTATAGTATCAACATGTCTGATATTAAACTCTTGAATCTAGTTGAAAACCTCTAGAATTTGGGGAGGCACACTTGAGGTCACATGGTGAATCGGATCGGGGCACCATTGTCTGGCACCCTGACTGTGATGTTACATTCAAAAAATGTTATTGGAGGAATATATTTTTCAATAAATTCAATTAAATAAGAATGTATAATTATATGGGGTATTTATGGAAAGTGTTGAAAAAGGATTATTTCAAAAATGAGATAATATTATATATGTGTAAAAGAAAATGAAACATTAGAGAAGGTTGCCCCAAGATAAAATTTAACAACTATTATGATGAAAAAGGTAAAAGGTATAAAAAGGCTATGAAATCCACATGGAAAACTACATAGGATATTTCAAGGGTTTTAGAATCAAGCAGAAAAGATAAAAATGAGAGATTCAATATGAGTTTCAAGAGAAACACATGTGAGGTATTAAATATTATTCTTTCATATCATGTTAATATTTACACCCATTCTGAGAATGAAAATATTGATTAAAATATGTCTAATATGGATCTATTTTAATATTTTAATATGATAGAAGAAATATTTAATGATCATAAGGGTAAATATAAAATCATAAACTAATAACATGTCATTTATACTTACTATAGATTTGATGGTACTATAGAGAAGGAAAAGAATGCTTAGTAATTAAAAAATAACAATGAACTTAAAATGTCAAATTATTAATTAAATAATGATCTTAATAGATTACCTAATTATATAAAACCTCTAAATAATATGCTTTTTTTGAAACCCACTCCTAAATATACTACTAGAATTGGTTACAAGCCATAAAAATGTGAAATTTATATGAAAAAAGTTTCACTTAGTTCTAGTTCTACTAGTTTTGAAAATAATTGATATTCTTCTAGTCCAAAAAATTTTTTATCTCAAAAAGTCTTAAAAAATCATTCCAAACAAATTATTAAAGTTTGGATTTTTGAATATCCTATTATTATCATTTCTAGACCTAATAAAATATTCGCAAAGAATTTATTTCTTGTTTAATCATTCTGTATGGAACCTAGTTGAAGAGTATAAGTAAAAACCAATGGTATCTAGACAGTGAATGTTCTAGATAGATAAATGGGGACAACTCGAGCTTCAAAAAACTTATCAAAGTTGATGGAGGTAATGTAACTTTTAGTGACAACTCCAATGGAAAAAATATTCAAATAAGTTCAATCAGTAAGTCTTATACTATTTTAATTTCCAATTTTTTATTGGTATATTTTTTCAAATATTCTATAATTATTATATCATAATTAAGTGATTATAGATGAAATATTATGTGTAAATATAATTTTAAAAAATTAAGATTCAAAAAATTATTTAGTCTCTACATATTTGTGAAATGATAAGGTTTATATTCTTTGTTTAAATTCATTATTTTATCAAAATATTTTTTATTTAACTGAATTTCATAAGGAGTATCAGATTTGGAATTGGAGATAGTTCCATTATATCCTCCACTAACTTAGGAAGATAACTAGGAAAGGATTAGTCAAGTATTTTTCTAAACTAGAATTCCCAAAATACAAAGTCTCTAACCCTTGTCAAAAATGGATGTATTAGAAAAAACACATTCAAACCAAAGAAAAAGGATTCAAATTCTCAACCACTAGAGTTGGTTCACCTATATTTTCTTATTCCTTATAGTGTTTCAAGACTCAATGTAAGTCATTGTTCTTCTGTTTTAGTAGATCGATTTTCTAGATACACTTTGGTATTCTTTCAATCACAAAAAGTGATTTTCTTTATTTTTTCAAGAATGTAAAATGATTGGAAAATATTATTGAACATACAATTTAAACCGTAAATTTTTTTCCTTGTCCATGAGATTTAAAATCTAGATTTTTAATCTCTATGATCATCACACAGATATAGTAAAAACATTTCTTATCCAAAGACCCCATAGTAAAATGGTGAAATAAAAAAATTAGAACCATTTAAGAAATTTCTCAAACTATGCCCAATTAGAATTATTAAAATCATTATTTTTGGGTAGAATTTGTGAATATTGATTATTATAATATTGGTGTAATTATTTTTAGACACCTTTTAAATAAAATCATTATGATTTATGGTATGGTAGAGAACAGAATGTTGATTAATCTATAGGTTTTTGTTGTAATGTATTTATTCTCAATTCAAAAAAGTAATTTAGAAAATTCTCTATCCAAAAAGTATGAAAGAATTTTCCTTATATATTATACATCTAGTATGTAATACATGGTATTTAATCAAAGTAAGAAGAATATAGAAGAATCCATTATATAACATTTTAAGAGAAAGATCCATATGAACCTAAGACTCAATTAGAAAAACATAATGTTTCCCTTTCTAATTTATATATTAATTCAAATCCTAGTGATAATTCTATAAAATAATTATAAAAATAAACCATCTCAGACCTATATGAACTAGATCCTATTGAAGATAATGAAGTGTTTAATTCTTTTTTTTGAATTATTTTGACTCATATAGAACATCCCATAAATGTTGTCATAGGATACCTATATAGAGGAACACAAACTAGATATTTTATATGAAATTGGTAATAAGATCAAAAACTATAATCAAAAATAATCCTAAGAACATAACATAAGTAATAAATGGTTTGTTCTGTGTAATGGAAATTAAAGAATAGATAAAACATTTTGAGTGAAATAAAACCTGGGAATTAACTGTATAATACCCCATGTGTCACAATGTTTTTATTTTAATTTATTTTTTATTTTATATGGCGCGAAATTGATCTCAAGTAGTCATAGGACTATAAATTTATGTGTTTAGAGGATTTTTAGTTGTTTCATGATTAGCGTCCACGGTTAGTAGTAAAAATGTGATGACCATGCAAGTGCCCAGGTGAGGTAGTGAAGTGGTACACGGCTTGCGCTCAATCTATTAAACCATGCAAATGTGTTTTGTGAGTTGGAATTATCAACTGGCACTGTTTGATTAACCATGAACTTACATGTAGGTAACTGTGTTGGGTATCTAGTTTAGGAAATGGCTAGTGCAATATTAGCACAGGGTCTGGTATCCCAAGTGCAAACCATGGACATGTCTACATTTTTAAAAGGTTTAATTTTTTTTATTTTTTTTTTAATTTCTTTTTCCTTCTACAACTTTGTTTCTTCATCCCTATGTCACACAAGGGATTTTCCACCCTACCATAGTCATGTTCCTCCCCTCCCTCATGGATCCTCCTCTGTTCGATGAATATTCTGGGTTCCTTCGCGGATCTTGTTCGGTTCTCTGAGGTATGATTTTCTACTTTTGTCGCCTCCTCTTATTTGGATGATTCCCCCACCCCCCATCATCTAATTTCATTCAACCAAACCCTGGGCCACGTTTTAATTTAATTTATATGGTTTCTTTCATCGATAGGGTATGAAGATGGTCTCATTGGTCTACTTCATGTGTATTATGGCATCTAATGCTAGAGGCGAAGCGGATTAGCTCGTCTCGACTTGTTGTCACCATCGGAGGTATGGTATTTATTCCACTATTTGGTTTTCCACATTCTATTTGGGTTCCTTAGGGATTTAGGGTTATTATAATTGTTGTATAATGTTGGTGTCTCCTTGAGGTGTTGCACGCACATGCTTAGGTACGTGTGTATGTGTATATACATCCCATCCATGCACATTTTCCCTCACAGAATTTGTAAAATATACTTTGGGATTAAGGTTATATATATATATATAATGCATGTGTGGGTGCAAGTGTGGGGAGGTCTTCATCAAAGCATTCAAGTGACAATGTGTTTCTGCTAGATCTTCTCCTCCTTGAGGTAGGTGTCACTATGAAATTTGTATCCATTGTAATTCAAATATGCTTATGCATTTTATTACCTTTGATTCAAGTGTAAATAGAATTAATAGCCTTGGGTTGATCTGAACCTGTTTTATTATTTCTTGTCCTTATCATGAATAATTGGTTTCGTATAATTATCATTGTATGATTTTAATTGGATATTTATTTGTGCTAAACCTTTCAAGAAACATGTTTGGGCCTTTTAATTGTTTTAATGTCAAGAAAGGGGTTTGGACCTGGTTGGTCTCTATTTAACAAAAAATTTATTTTAAAAATGGAATTTGGTCTTAATTTAGTTTTTGACCATGAATGACTTAAAAAAGATCTTTTAGTTTTATTTGAAATGGGTTTTTGAATTGCATGGGTGCTACACCTCATTGTGAAAATGAGTGTTTTCTTTTTTAAAGGTGGTTTGGGGTAAATGAAGTGGTTTTTTCATTGATTTTGATTTTCAATGAAAAAAGACATGTGTGGTGGTGACATTGACATTCTTAAGGGCTTGTGTTTTTAAATAGTGCTTCTTTGGGGCATTTTATGGGTTTCCGTGGTTAATATTTTTTGTTTTATGAATATAAAATCGATTTACCTTGACTTAATTAGTTATATTTTGGGGTTTGCATTCTTCCTTTCGAATTGCTTCTCAAAGTCAAATTGTTTGGGAAAGGGATTTTTAAATGTTTATTAAATAAGATAAGGCCTAGTTGGAACTTGTGATGTGATGTTGATTTCCTTTGTTGAACCCTCTTGTTGTAGATGATGATTACGTTGTTTATTTGAATTATGCTTGTGTGGTGATGAAGGGTTATGTTATAGAACTCTTCTTTTTTTATGATTTTGGGTTCCCTTGATTTATTAGATGATAGTACAATTTATTAGTTGATAAACTGAAAACTCATGATCCCCGTGGGATGCATGGAGGATGTCGGGTTGTGTTGAGGCTATGAATGGGGTGTTTTGTGTTCATGAACATGGTATTGGTTGTCAAATATTACAATGGTGGCACTCAATTAGTTATCCTAGGGGTGTTATGTATAACATGTTAACTTTCCTTATGAAAGGAATTTGTGAGAAATTGGATAATTTTATAATATGGGGTTTAATGATATTAATGCTAATTGTGCTGAATTGGTAGCATGGAATAAGGGAGTGTTTGGTATAATATTAATGGATTATTGAGAAATGATTGAAAAAAGTTTTTTATTAATTGGATAAGTCATAAGGGTGAATCATGTGTTAAATAAAATGTGAAATTTGATTGTTATGTGTTTGGTTAAGTTTGGTTGATGATATGGTATATGCGGTTGATGGATATATGTAAGAAGGTGTGCATGGATTGGTAGTGGGGGTATTTACTGAGGTTCTAGGCCCACAAGTCAAGTTAGACTGAGGTTCAAAACACCAACCCACAATGCACATTTTAGGGATGGGAACAAAGCTTTATTCTCCTTGTGGTTTCATTCCACCGGGACTGATCCTTCGAGGTGAGGATAATGTGTGGATATGATTTTTTTATCCCTTTTGAGTTACGGACTTGGTTTATTTCACATATACATGTAAATTGACAGGATTAGTCTATAGTGTACATGATGTAATTCCTAATCCATGGAACATGTAATGAACATAATTAATTAGTGAAAACAGGTATAAATGATAAAATGGAAATAATGGAGAAGATGTGTAATGTGAGTATGGTTAGTTGATGACACCTTGTTATTATTATTTACCTTTCCATTACCATAACGCATGATCCATGCTTGACGTATTGTGACCTAGTGGTTAGGATGACAGGATATGGCATTCTGGATTCATCTAGATGATGCAACATGATTTGGGTTTGTCAGTTTGCTTGATATATTTTGTTCGTTCCATGTTTGGCCTAGTTTTTTAGATATGTTTTTTCCTTTGTGTTCATTGAGTATGTGTTGATTATTATGCCATCCTTCTCAAGTCTTGTTGATATTTGTGTATGATGTTCCTAAGTGGCATTGGGTGTATAATTTACCCTTAAGAAAATTTTTAATGTGAATCTTTCCTCTAAATAAAAAAATTGGTGTTTTGTGAAAGGATAATAGTTTGTGTAGTTTTTGATCAGGATTTGGTCAAGGACATATTTTTAAAATGTGTGTGCTGGGTTTTTGGAAACTAATGGAAAATGTTTTGGAAGTTTTTTATTTATTGGGTTTTTTATTAGAGTTGATTCATATGTAAAACCTACTTTATATATTTATTTTATAACTTCCATTGATGATTAACCTTAAAAACACTATTTCATTGTTTTGTTGGGTTGTAGTGACCTAATTGGATTATATCTCTGTCCTATATCTTCTAGTTTATTAGATAAATTCATTTTTCTCTTCACGGTCGGTGTGTAGGAGAGATTGGTGGAGGTGATTGAGTGTCATCCTAAGATTGATAGTTTTCTCTCTTGATTTATTTAGTTTGCTTCCACATGCTACATGATTATTATTTTTTTTGGTTATTGAATTTATGTCTTTTTTAGTTGTTAATCTCTTTTTTGGGTAAATCGTTCCCATAATTTTTTTGGTGATGCTCAAGCACTAGTTTTCAGACCATGGGGATAGAGAATACCCTTTAGGCCTTGAGGAGTTTTGGATCAGGTGTTGGGAAGGATGGATTCTCAGGCCAGGATGTCACAAAGTGGTATCAGATCCTATTTCCTCATGGGGCCTAGGTTTTGTGTAGCTGATGTTATTTGGGGATGTTATAGTAAAATGGATACTAAGGTTATCAAATCTAGAGAGGTAAGGGGTGTGACTGTCTAGCATGGACTTGCTTGTCCTGAGCCTCTAGCTAATAGGGTATGTTGGGTTTCGAATTATATATTCAATTTATTCTGGGATATTTTGACAGTTTTGATGTGATTGATGTCTTGATCCCTTCTGAGAATGTTAGTCATATAGGGTACCGCTCTTTTCCTAGGGTGGAATGGAAGGAGAACTTGACCTATAGGGTTGGCACATATGGACTATGAAACCATGTGGTGCCCATGCAGTCATGTTTGTCTCTTATGTGTAGTGTGTTGCATGGTTGGCTCATGGTCCCCCAACCATGGGGCCAATGTTATCCTGGTTTAGACTCTTCTTGATTTTGTATTTCCCCAAGATTGGTTTCCACTTGTTGAAGGTGGACCAAGGAGTGTTCTGTGATATGATTCTTATGAATATTACATGGGTTTTTTGTGTAGTGATTGTGTATGCTTGGTTACAAAATCTTTGGTTGACAAATAAAAATGGGTTTGAGGAAAAAAATTATTTTCACATTTTTTTTACGGAAAATGAGAAAGGTTTATTTTCCTTGGTTTTATAAAATTATTTCTAAAAATGTTTCCCTTCTTGTTAAATAGTGTTTTTAAATGGAATGTGAGTTTTTAATTGGCATCCTCGAGTTCTTGGTTTTCAAAATGAAATGAAATTGTGGACAAGCTTTCATATGGTTCTCCATGTTTGGGAAATGTGTGGGTTCCAAAAAGGTTGTTTAGTTTCAATATGGAATGTTTGGATTTTGAAAAATGCCTTGGTGGAGATTTTTTAAAATTCTTTGGAGAAAATGATGTTTTCAAGGGAAAATTTATTTTGGTAATGAATTGGGTTCTTATTTTGAAGGATTGAGTGTGACTTGTAATGGCTTGATTTTTATCTTTTGATTTTTTGATTTAGAGGGAATCTGTTGGTTTTCGTTAAGAGGCATGGATTTTCAAGGTCCATGTCTAGTGTCATTGTACTATCCCCTATAATAGTCAAAAGAGTTTCTTTGGATCCAATGTTTATCCCCAATCCAAGTGGAGTAGTGGATGTGAAACTATCCTTGTGAGAGGAGTTGAGTTTTGGATTTTCAGTTCAAGTTGAGTTTAAAGTGGTGGGTTGTATTGGGAAACTTTTCTTTTAGTTGTCTTGGCTTTGGTTTGGAGTTCAGGCTGTAGTTGTTAAAATACTTTTTATGTTGTTCCCATTTACTTGTTGAGTCGTTTGGGTTCTCGTTGCTTTGGAAAAGAGAGATCCTTGTGATGTACGACCTAGTAACTAGAGTGTTTGATCCAATAGATGATTTTGGTATTCTAGATAGCCTTTTACTATGATTGTTTTGTATGAACCTAGTGGGGGTAATCTTCTCTTTGAACCCTAGGTCATCCATGTGTGTTGTGACCTGAGGTGTGATCTCTTTTCATATTTTGGGGCTTTGTGGTGGTTCCTTTTTCATCTATTGTGGAAGTGTTTTTGTTAGAGAATGTGACTTTTAGGGATGTTCAGTTGTGTAGGCTATGTATTCTGGTAGTTCTTTTAGTACCACCATTCTAGAGGAACTCTAAATGGTGCGGAGACCATGTTAAAGGTTCTCGTGCTAAATAATTTTTCTTTTTCTTGTTCTAGTAGCACTTGGAGATTTGGATTCTTTATAGTTAATTGGAGTTATCATATCGAAGGTTCCAGTTTTTTCCATTTATGTTAATCTATGATGAGTGTTTAATTTCATTAGGTTCTCTTGGAAACTTCATTTTCCTTTCTCATTCCTTTGATTAAGACATTCTGGGGACAAAAGGTGGAATGGTGGAGAGATTGTAATACCACAGGTGTCCCGATGGTTTTATTTTAGTTTATTTTATCTCATTATGGAGTGACATCAAGCTCTGGTAGCCGGTGGATATGAAATTTCTGTTTTTGGATTCTTTTTATCTATTTCATAGTTATCCCGCAAAGTTAGTAGTATTTGTGTGATGACCATGTGGGTGCCCAGCTAAGGCAGTGAATTGGCACATGGCTTCTACACAGTCTGTTTAACGATGAGAAAACATGCAGATGGGTTTTGTGAGTTGGCAGTGTTGAGTGGCATGGTATGAGTATAGTTTTCATAACTATGTTCCTACATGTAGGTAACTATACGGGATTCCTGGCCTAGGAAATGGCCAGCACGTGCTTCGTGCGTGATTTGGTAGCCCTTTCATAGGCCCTAAAGGTGTCTAGAAATGTATAACTTCAATGTTTTTGTTTTTATTTTTTTCTTTATTTATTTTTCCTTCTCCCCCTTTTTTCATCATTCCTATATGATGCAAGGGGTGTGCCACCCCTTTATAGTCATGTGCCTCCCCTCCCTCACAGATCCTACACTGTTTGACAAATCTTCTTGGTTCCTTCATGGATCTTGTTTGGTTATTCGAGGTATAATTTTAAGCCTTTGTATCCTCCTCTAATTTGGCAGATTTTCTCCTCCTCATATACCAACATCATTCAACCAAACTCTAGGCCTCAGTTTAATCTAATTTTTTAGGTTTCATCAGTCGATAGGGTCTGAAGAAGGTCTCTTGGGTCGACTTCATGCATATTCGGGCTTCCACAACTAGAGGGGAAGCAAATTTTCTCTCCTGAGCTTGTTGTCACTATCCTAGGTATGGTTTTTATTCCACAATTGTGTTTCGCACCATCTATTTGGGTTCTATGGTTATTTAGGGTTTCTATAATTGTTGTATAATGTTGGTGTCTCCTTGAGGTGTTGCGCCCAGATGCATAGGTATGTGTGTATATTTATATATATACCATTCTTCCTAATTTTCTCTTATAGCACGAGGAAAATGTACATTGGGATTAATGGTATATATATATATATGAATATATATATAAGAATTCAAGTGTGTGTGCAAGTGTGGGATAGTCTTCGTCAAAAGATTCAACTTCTGAAGTGTTCTGGCTGAGTCTTTCCCCATTGAGGTAGGTGTCACTAATCAATGTTTTCCCTTTATAATTCTAATATTCTTGTGCATTTAATTACCTTTTATGAAAGTATAAATATATTTGATAGACTTGTTTTGATCTGGACATGTTTTATTGTTTCTTTTACTTAGCATGAATAGTCGGTTTTATTTATTTCTCTTTTTCTAATTTAAATAGGTTATTTATTTGTGCTAAGCCTTACATGAACTGCATTTGGGGTTTTTTAATGGTTTTAAATTTCTAAAAGGGGTTTGACTCAGTTTTTCTCTATTGCAAGAAAATTTTATTTTAAAAGGGGAATTTGGACTCAATTTAGGTGTCGACCACCAATGACATAAAAGGGGCTTTTAGTTTTATTTCAAAGGGTGTTTTGAATTGCATGGGTCGTTAACCTATTGGTAAAAATGGCCAGTTGGATTCTTTAAAAAAATTGATGTAAATGAAGAGGTTTTCTTCCTTAAATTGGATTTTCAAATATGAAATACTTATGTGGGGGTGGGATTGACATGACCAAGGTATTGGGTTTTTAAAGTGTGATTATTTTTGTCATTTCATGGATTTCCTTATTTAAAAAGGGTGTTTTCGTTTACTAAAGGGAAAACATAGTTAACTTGACTAAATATTTTATATTTGGGGGTGTGTATCCTTCCCTTGTAATTGCATCTCAAGGTCAAATAGTTTTTTAATAGTATTTTTAAATGTTTATGAAATGAGTGAAGGTTGGGTTGGCCCTTGTGATGTGATTTCAATTTCCCTAGTTGAACCCTCTTGTTTTAGATTATTATTAGTTTTTTTATTTGTTTGATGTTTTTTTTGAGATAAACGGTTGTGTTATGGAACAATTATTGTTTTGGTTTTGGGTTCCCATGATTTATTAGATGGTAGAATAGTTTATAAATTGATAAACTAAACCCTCATGATCCATGTGGGATGCATGGATGATCTAGGGTTGGGTTGAGACTACCCGTTGGGTGTTCCGTGTTCATGAACATGGGTTTGGTTGTCAAATATGAAAATGGTGGCACTCAACCAGTTAAACTAGGGGTGTTTTGTTTAATAGGTTAACATGGATTCTGAAAGGAATTTGTGATAAATGGGATAAATGGTTAATTTTTGTTGTGAATGATATTAATGCTAAGTGTGTCAAATTTTTAGCATGTTATAAGGGAGTGTTTCATATAATGTTAATGGGTTAATTACAAATGAATCAAATGGTTTTTGTATTAATGGTTTAAGGAATAAAGTTGATATATGTGTTAAATGAAATGTGAAATGTGATTGTTATATGTTTGGTGGATGATATGGTATATGTGGTTGGTGGATATATGTAAGGATGTGCACATAGATTAGTAGTGTGGGGTATTTATTGAGGTTCGACACCCATGGGTCAAGTTAGAATGAGGCTTTAAAATCCACCCCACAATGCACGAGTTTCGGAAGGGGACATAACTATATTCCCCTAACGGTTTCATTTCACCTGTACCGAGGCTTTGAAGTGGGGATAATTTGTTGTCATGATGTGTTTGTTCGTATCAAGATTTAGGACTTAGATTATTTCACATATGCATGTCAATTAACTGTCTTAGGACATTGCATAAATGATGTAATGCCTGACCTATAGAGCATCTAATGAATGTAATTTGTAGTGAAACCTGGTAAAAGTGATGAAATGAATGTAATGAATAATATGGGTAAAGTGAGTATGGTTATTTAATGGAAACTTTTTATTATTAAATACCTTTTCATTACCCTAACACATGATCCATGATTTCTGACTTGTGACCTATAGGTTAGGATGACCGAATCTAGCATTCTGGATTCCTTAAGATGTTTTTTCTTGGTTTGGGTTTGCTGGTTTGCTTAATATATTTTGTTAGTGCCATGTTTGGAATGATGTGTTGAGATATGTTATTTCCATTATGTTCATTGAGTATGTTTTGATGATTATGTCCTCCTTCTCAAGTTTTGTTGATATTTGTGTATGATTTTCCTATGTGGCCTCGGGTGTATATTTTACCCTTTGGAAAATGTTTAAAGGGAATCATTACTCTAAATAATGGAAATGTGTGTTTGGTTAAAGGATGCCATTATGTATAGTTTTTGACAAAGATTCAGCCCAGGTCATGTTTTTTAAATGCATTTGTTGGGTTTTTCGAATCTAAAGAAAATTTATTGTATGTTGTGTTTGGATCGGGTTTGTTTTCTCCAAGAAAACATTCATATGTAAAACCTACTTTCTATCAATTTTTTTAAACATGCATTGATGATAAACCTTAGTAAACTATTTCATAGTATCGATGGGTTCTGGTGACCAACAGGGATATTAGATAATGCCTATATCTTCTAGGTTATCAGTTGGATTCATTTTTCTCTTCATGTCTAGTGTGGCGGAGAGATTGGTAGAGATGTTTGTGTCTTGACCTAAGACAGTTATCTTTATTTCTTATATTATTTAGTTCTTTTCTGAATGCTTCCCTATTTTTATTTATTTTGGTTATTGAAGTTATATATTTTACTATTGTTTATTTCTGTTTTGGGTGAAATTTTTCCCAAATGATTTTTGATGATACCCAAGCACTAGTTGTCAGCCCATGGGGTTCAAAAACACCCTTCAGGCCTTATGTCGTTTCATCACGGGTTTTAGGTAAGATGGCATCCTAGGCTGGGACATTACAATTTGAAATACTTATGGATTACCTAACCATTTTAAATAATGGGTGTTTAGGAACAAAGTTAATAAGTGAGGCACAATAATTTAAAATAAATATATAATTTTTTCACAAGGATAGAGTCAAGAGGAAGATATTGAATATGAGTAAACCTTTACACGAGTTGTTAGAGTTGGTTCCCTCAAAATGATTCTTACCTAGGAAGTGAATTAGTATTTCAAAATATATTAAATTCATATTAAGATTTCATTCTTAAAAGGCTATAAAGTTGAGGTTTTTAAGGAAACTCCCCTGTTTTCAAAACCCATGCATTCCCAATCATGTTTTTAAATTAAAAAAAAAGATATATGTGGTTGGAAGAAAGATCTTAGATATTTGTATGATAATATCGGGTATTTTATTATTTATAAAGGTTTTAAAAATGGATTAGCTGAACCAAATTAATTTATTAAAATAATTTGAAATGATTTTTTATAAGTAAAATATATATTTATGATATTATCTTTGGATCATCTAAAAATTCTTGGTATATTAAATTTTAAAAAATGATGGAAAATAAATTTAAAATGAGTTTGAGGGGTGGGTTAAAATTCATTCATAGATTTAAAATATTTCAAAATAGGTAAGGAATTATTTTAAATAAAATAAACTACAAAATGTATTTTAAAACTTTTTTGTATGGATAGTACTAAAGGGACTGAAACTCCTAAGAGTACAAGCTCTAAACTAGAACTTGATGAAACTGAAAAACTAGTAGGTCGACCCACATATGAAGTGATGATTGGAAGCTTACTATACTTAACTACTAGAAAATCATACATTATGTTTAGTGTGTGTATGTGTGACAAATTTCAATAAAATACAACATAATCCCATTTATATGTTGTAAAAATAATTTTTAAATACATCAAAGGAATGCCATATTATCTAATTATCCCATTTAAGACGGTTTATTATAAAGGACAAACATTTGATTTAGTGAGTTTTTATAATAAATATTTTAGTAGTTCTAATTAAGATAAAAAATTAATTTTTGGAACATGTAACTTTTTTATGTCTTTAAATACATGGTGTAGTATGAAACATATGTTTTTATATGATTTTCTACAGCAGATGATTATATTGCTATAAGTAGTTTTTTGTGCACAAATTCTATGGATGAAGCACACATTATTGGAATATGATTATCAATTTATACATTTGCCTATAAATATTGATAATATTTGTGTGATAAATATTTCTAAGAATCCTATATCACATTCTAAAAAAATATATTCAAATAAAAACATATTTTTGAGAGACAATTTTTAAAAAGGGGATATCACTCTTGAATTTATTGGCATAGAACATCATATTTCTAGGATTTTAAAAAAGTATTTAAATTATTATAGAATCAATAATATCATACATGAATTAGGTATGGTTAACCTTGTTTAATTTCTTTTTTTTTTATACAATCTTTTAAAAGTTATTAATATTTATATTGATTTTTGATTTAGGATATATCGAGTAATCTTCCATTTAATTTATTATGTATAAAATATACTGAATTAATTTTGGAATTCATATAATGCATGTTTTTATTTCCAATTAATTATTGTATGAGAAAATTCCCTAAATGATTATTCTATAAATCAAAATTGAATGTTCAAACCTTTCCATACGTGAATTGAACCCTACTTTTGATCCCACTTTCTCGAACATATTCAAATCCTAATATCATTTTTTCATTTCTCACTATCCTCAGTCAATATGGAGTTATATTTAGGAGTAGATACTCCCAAATAATCTAATATATCACCAATATAGGAAAATATAAGGAGCTATTGAAGTAAGATATGTTATAGTGAAAGTTTGAGCTAAAATATAAAGAGATATTGGATGCTTTAGAACCAGTCATTTATTATTCTGGAGAACCATTTACGGAAACAACCAGACTAGTTGAATTCTAGATATAGAATGGCCCTTTTACGTGTTTCGTGTAATAGAGTTCTATTTGAACATGTTTTCTTGAGGATATAGAATATGAGGATATGATCGAAAAATTAATGATTCCCAAAAATACTAGTTTAATTTGACTTTTGTAGATGATTTACTAATAGTTCCACATATTATAGAATATGAGGACTAATAGAGATCATTTCTAGTAAACCATCCTCACTGAAAAATTAGAAATGCACAAGGAATACTAATTGATGATATAACCTTAAGAATAACAGTTGTGAATCAACTATGTGTTGAATGTATTATTTTTGGAAGTTCATTCAATAATATATATGCCTAAGGAAGGGAGATTTCAATTTTTTAATGTATTGGGTATAAGGACCATACCTTAAATGTTACATAATTTTGAGTTTTAATATATAATTTATTTTATTACACAAAAGGATCTTTTCAGGTTACATATTTATAGAATTATGCAATAACTATTACATAATATCTCAAAAATTACAAAGTAGACACTTCTAATCCCTTTCTAATTATTTCACAAAAATAAAACTACTTAAAAAACATGATTTCATTTTATTGATAAAAATCATCATTACATTCATATTGATTAATTCATTAATCTTATTAATCCTTATACCCTTTTTATATCAATTCAAAAAACTAGGATGAGCATAAAATTATTAGTAAGGGATATAAATAATAAATGAATCTATTAGTCCTTGAATATTTTAAACTCGTGAATTGTTTTTTCACAAAACCCTACTTTCCAGCCATAAAACAGAAGTTCATTAAAATTCCTCATGAAATAGTAATATTCCTAAAAAATTCATTACAATCATAAATCATAAAGGTAACTTGGGTAATCCATGTCATACTAAAATTCTATCTTTTACAACTATATAGGGAGTAACCTTCATGGTTACATTTGGAATACCCATATAACTATATTCCTTACATCTCTTGGGAGAAACATTATCGTTTAACACTATCTCATTGACCAATGCATTAGAGAGTTATAAAAATAATTTCCTCCCTTTATTTATCATGTAACTAGCCATATACTTAAATAATTCCCAATAACAATAACAAAATCACAACACATAAGACATGCATAAAGGAAAAATAAAATTTTCACATTGAAATAACATTTATTCTTTATAAGTCACACACTCATAACTAAAAATATAGTTTCATAAAATAAAATTGTAAATATGTAATGTAAATATCAATATATGATAGATACATGAAGGTGAGAAATTAAATTCAATGAGTATTTGTTAAAAAAATTCTATCTTATTAAAATAAGCAATACATTTTTAAAACACAATTAAAACATTTGAAAAGAATATTTTTGAATCAAAGTGGCCCATAACACTTTTTATGTTATGAAAGGAATTAATTTTTTTTGATTAATTCATGTCCATATATACAATTTCATAAAACCATTTTGAAAAGATGGACATTAATGTGAAATATTGATAAAAATACATCTTTAATACATTTAAAATGATGTTTTAATTAGAGTCCCTTACCACTTGAGAGGCACATGAATAATAATAATTAAATAATATCATTTAAAAAAACATTAAATATCATGATAATATTTTAATTCATGATATGATGTGTCAAAAGGGTTGTATATACACCTTATAGGATAATAATGGTTTAAAACATCAAGATTTGCCTCAATAAAAGGAGATTGAGATGAAGTAACTTACCTTTAATACAATTCATAATGTATGTTCCTTGTTCTTCATAAATAATAAACATAGGTTTATTTATAAATGTTCCTGAACAATTTAATTTTTAGAATTATTTTGATATCAATAATTACCATGTTATAATAATTAGTTATTTATTTTAGTTCAAGTCAGACGTTTTGTTGATATTCGGTACATGAGTAGAAAATGAACTTCATATAATGTCAATATTCCATGTGGTCATAAATACTTAATCTCCAAAAAAATATTCATAACATAATAGTAACTTTAATGCTTCAATTTTACTTTTTTAATTCGAACCATTCATTTATGGTATGAAAAATTAACAACGTGATAATTATGGAGATGGTAGGTCGTACGTACTCATTAATAATGTTTTCCATTTTTCATTGATCATTATTGAAATGAGATAATTATTATTTTATATTCCCATAATGATAATAATATTATTAAAATAATAATAATAATAATAATATAAATATAGTTATATATTTAATAAAATTTATGTGGTGAATATAAACAATTGGCATCACTTCTTGGAGGTGATAGTTCACATGTATGAATGAATAACATTTTTGTTTTTATGCACATGGTAGGTACATATATAATTGAGATATTATTATTCTAAAATGAAAAATATTTCATTAATATTATATATAAACATTTTTTCCATCATTATAACTAGTCTAGATAGACAGTAATAAAAAATGAACTATATCGGTTCGCGAGGTGGTAGTCCGCTGTACCCCCGAACGAAGTGTTAATTTCCCATTTATTGAAATTAGAGATAGATTTAAGTGATGAGATTAAAATAATAACAAATTAGTACTTTTAGGATACTTGAGTTATTATATCATCTTATAAGAACATGATTTAATGGAAGTGGTAGAAGAGATAAAACAAAATCACTTAAAAAACGATACCTCTACTTTAGTTGATCACCTTTTAAGAACAGGTTAACAACTCTAAGAATGGAATTATACCTAAACTAAAACCTCAATAAAGTAGTTAGGGTTTCTATTAAGGTTTTATAGTTGATATTTTCCGAAACAAATGGTTCATGAAGTATAAGTATTAGAGAAGAGTTTTAACCCTTTTATAGGAGAGGGGAGGGGCTCCCTTAGAAACTCTTAATATATTAAATTAATATAAATTATTTTTTTAATTAAAATGACTAAAAGATGAGATATTTAAAATATAATATGAAGATTTCTCTAAATACACTCGTCCTATAATTTTTATAATTGTTTTTATTTTATTTTAAACCTTATGTTTTTGGATTACCATTAATTATTATCTTCTAAATTTAATTGTGGTAACAACATTATAAATATTAACATGCCATAAATTTTACTAAAATAGGTACAATTTACCATATTTAAATGAATAATTACATTTTATACCTTATAAAATTCACTTTGTGATTTTAAAATACATTTATGTTTTTTAAATAATTTATTAAATTAAATACATTTTAAATATCAATCATGTCAATTTTTACACTATTAATTTCATTAAATGTGAATAGAATCCAAATAGAGATATAATTTATAAAAAACAGTTTAATTGAATCATAACATGTAATAGTATCCTAGAAAATTCTTTAATAAGATAAATTATGTCAAATAATATTTATTTTAATATTTATAATATCATTTATTTCATTCTTTAATTAATAAATCTATTATTGCATCATTATTGTGTCATAATTAAATTTAATTATTTTTTTCCTAAATATTGTATATAAATGACCATGATGCAGGTAATCTTGTTATCTATATAATTAATATTTATTTTTGAATATATCACTTATATAACCCCCTATTAAAATAATTTTAGTAATAAGAGACAAAATTATGACATTTTTACCTCTGTTTTAAATTAAATGCTATAAATGTCATAATTATGCGCAAGTGGATTCCAAAGGCCTCTATTTTTACCCAAGGATTTTATTGGTCGTTCCTGACTCATCAAATAGTATTAAGGAATGTTTTTGGTTTGTTAAAAGTTATTATAATATTATTTTTTCATTTAATTACCTGATTTACCTTTAATCGTGGTAAATAAAATACTAATGTTTGTTTTCACCAAACATTATTTTGATCATATTAGATCACATTTTTTACTAATTAATACCATTTATGCCAATTTTTTAAAATTCAATTTAATAAAGTTTCAAAAACCAATTTAATGTAAATCTCATTGACGGATAGAGGAAACAAGTTTTTCAAAAGTAAAAACCATCAAAAAAATTAACACATGTTTATAACCAATTTAAATGTGAAATTGCATACAATGGGAAAATATTGGATTAAATTATAAAAATTTAATCTAAATTGTACCTTAAAACCATTTAAATGGTAAATCTTGCAATATAATTAAATTAGACCAAAAAGCGGTTTTGAAATAAAACGCAGTATTTTTTCACTATTCATTAAAAATTGAATTTTTTCAAAAAAATAAAAAATATTCAACCAAACTGAATTTTGATGTCCTTATTGTAAATAAGAAGTTTAATTTGTTAAATATAACATATAAAATTTAGGAAAACTATATTTAAATAGGATTCTCCTTCAAAAGGAGGATGAACTACATTTTTTAGAAAAAAATAATTATATTTGTAAAATTGTTCTTATTACTATATATCATCTATAAAGCATATAGGATTAATTTTCAAAGTAATATTTAATTTTTATTTAATTAATATTATCCAACATGATTTATTTCATTATTTAATAAACACAATTATTTAGACTTAAATTTTTTTTCATAAAAACAAATCCTTCAAATTCTATTGGTATTTATTTTCAAACCATATAATCATTATATAAATATTTTTAAACCTAATTTCACAATTTATTTAACATCATTCAATACCTCCATTCTAACGGTTATGCGATAACTAAAAAATAAATTAATAAATTAACAATATTTTATTTTTCGGTATAACTCAGTCTTGTGTGCAATATAAGATTTTGGAGAAACCTATTGTTGCGTGTCAGGCACACTCTTATTTATAACATCAATTTAAAATTAAATTTACTAATTAATTCATAAATATTAAAAAATATATAAAATAATAACTTCCAATAATTACTAGGGTTGTTACATCCTGACATTGTATTTTGTATATCTGATTATGTCAGGAATTCAGATTAGTCTTCCTTGTTTCTAAATGATACTTATAGAGGACTTAACTGAACCATATTCTGTATTTGAAAATTTTCATTAATTAAAATTAATTTATATGTATCTAGAATATAGGAACATGGTTCTTTTAAGAGATGAAAAAACAATAATTCTAAATGGTTTATACTTAATTCCAAAGACATGTTAAAGAATGAAAATCAGGTAGAATCCTTCGAAAATAATGTGGATTGCTAATGAGGATAGAATCCAATAATTATTTAATGTACGTTCTCACTCCTATAGGACATGATATTTAATTAACCCTAGATTATAAAAAGAGTTTATCATTGAAGAAAATTGTTATTATAAGGAAGGGTAATCATAAACTCTTGTTGATTTTAGTGAAGTAGCCAGAAAATATATTCAAAAAGTCATAAAAAGGAACCTAGTTTCTTCATTTCATATTGAGTAATAATTAATGAGAGTAAAATTATATTTTTCTTATTAATTTAATATGATTTCTAAATATTGATATGGATTTAAAAAGGGACCTATGATTTCATTGATGGATTAATCGATAAGGGAAGATTCATCTCTTGAGAGGGGGAGTTTTTAGGTATATTTCATTTAAATATATTCTTAAAGATCCTAAAATTAATATGTATATGGTTATTTTTTCTATTATATATTCCTCTTATGTTCGAAATAGAAGGGTCTCCCATTTTTTTTCCTCTCCTCTTGTTGAGGAAATCCCTCCAGACAATCCATTCTTTTTTAAGGATGTGTGTTCTCCTGTTGATGAAAATAAATGTCATAATGAAACTAAGTAATTGGTTAAGGATGATAATAATGATGAGGATTTAAAATATTATGATTACACTGATAACCAAACTACACCATAAGTAAATATTGAATGAGTTTTAATTGTTATTTTAAGTAATGAAGAATTATTCAAGATAATGCTTTCGTCTGTAAATATTTCAAAGTGACCAGTAATACCTGACTCCACTGAATATATTTTGAAGTTGATGGATACCCCTAATACTCCAAAAGAAGTTCATGAGAACTATTATCAACTTGATAATTTTTATGGATAATCTCCTAGAACTCCGTTAGTGGTTATGGATGATTCTTTTGGAGAATCAAAAGCCCACTATAATAGATTGAGAGACTTCATAAGATCTTCTCAAAAAAATTAGAATAATAAAGATAGGTTATTTATCTTAGTTATCATATCTATAATCCTATGTATAATTTCATACTTAATGTTTATTCTTCTCAATATAGATCTACTTCATCTTAAGAGGTCGGATTTTCTTTTATTCTTATTTCTGACCTCACTTCTGCCAATCTCATTAAGTTTATGAATGAACATTAGGAGAAGATAAATATAATTTTCTTGCATATAATTTTTTCAAATAATATTTATTTAGAATAAGATATAATATATTCTATTAAAAATTAAGTTTCCCACATTATGATAATTGTTTTTCTCATGTCAGATCATTTGTACCATGTAGTTAAATCATTCAAAAGGTAAATGAAATGTTTTAGAATGTATATGGGAAAAATATAATAAGATATAAAAAATATTATGGTTACCATGGATATAAGGTATCTATATATGATAAAAACCCTTATCAAAACTCAATATCTAATTCAACACCTCCTTCTTCACTTGTTTCTATTTAAGTTTCAGATGATCAAGACATGATTCAAAGCCTCTTTCAAAATGAACGTAATAGTATCTTATACATTATGAGGGATGTGCGAAATCATGTAAAATATGATATTTCTTTTCATTAAGATGATAAATTATATTTGTTTAAGAAAGAGGAAACCAATTCTTATAACGATAAGAATATATTCATGGGTGAAATAATGTTTTATCTTAAGATGATTTACACCAAAGGAGAACTTAGGAATAATATAAGGCCCAGCCTTAAACCTTACTTAATATTGAATTAAATGAATAATTCACATTGAGGATCTTTTCAGGTATAGAGTTTTAGAAATTTGGTCATAACTATTACATCTCAAAAGATTACATAGTAGACACTTCTACTAAGTTTCCATAGAAAAACACGTAAAAAGAAACATGTCTAGTTCTATGTTTTAGATATCATGTCTTTCCTTGATCCCATCCTTGACCCTATTCATCTTTAATTCCTGTGGAAAACATTTTAAAAACTTGGGATGAGGATAAAAATCCCAGTAAAGGATACACAAAGAAGGAAAATTGTTAGTTTTCAAAAAACAACAAGTAAACCATGAGTACTTTACCAAAGTAATACTTTTCACCTTTATGAAGTAGTAAAAACACGTCACTGAATAAAAGATCATTACATACCCTTTTGTAACCAAAATATTACCATAAAACCCATATAAATAACACATAACATATAAGGGTAACTTGGGACATAAACATACTTTAATGGAATAACCATACGGTCAACTTCCACACATATCACTTAATGGAATAGCCATATGGCCGACTTCCATACCCAATGCATTGGAGGTCATAACATAACCACCCGTCCTGGTATTCACGGCACCAACCATCATATGGTTTATCACATAACCACCCATAAAATGTCCAAGTACCATCATTACACATAAAATATTGAAAATATAAACATTTCAATAACAATATTTCATTGGCAATCACAATAAGTAATTCCATGATATTGAATTAATCAATCCATTTTCAAAAACCATTTAAAAGCTATTTTTGAATCAAAGTGTCCCATACCACATTGAATCTTTTAGTGGAATTATAATTTTAAAACATTAATTTCTATATAAATAAATACTGAAAACCATTTTGAAAACATGGACATTAAAGATAAAGATTTAGAATAATAAATCTTTAAAACATTTAAAATCATATTTTTGTTAAAGAGTTTTTAACAAAATGAGAGACTCTTGAATTAAAATAATTGCGGAATAACATTTAATCTAAAATTTATAATATCATTAAAATAAATCTATTCATGATATAATATGTCAAAGGACAGTATAAACACCATAAAAGAGTGAATTGGTTCATAACATCAATGAAGTCTCAATGAAAATGTAAATTGAGATGAAATTAATTATAAAGATGGTATCCTTAAATTAAGGATAAATCTATTACATAATTATGTGTGAGAAATATAAATACACCCAATATAAGTGGTTATTAGTTGTGAAACAAGCAGAGGTCATTCACACATATTCATAGGATGACATGTTCAAGAAGTACAAGTTGAACCCAAAGAAATCGAAATTGGATTAAGACGTTTCCTTGTAAAAATTCAACAGCATAACGGCATTACTTCAAAATTCAGAAAAATAGTCGATGAAAGAGTGAATGGAATCTCATCACTTGGACATAAACTTTACATCAATAAGGATATATAAGAACATATCCCAACATAATAATATGTAAATTAAAAGGCATAACAAAAGAAGTCTTTTAAAAAGAGGAGGGTGAAAGGTTACCTTACCGACTTGGTTATCTTTCAAAACGTACACCCCATTGAAGAAGGGTCATAAAATGAATATGTAAATACCCATAAATTAAATTATATTACACAAGGATTATAATAATGGGCATTAAATACACCAATAAAAGGAAATAGTGGCAAACGTAGCATAAATGTCACGTGAATAAAAGTGAGATGAAAAATCTCTTACGAAAACACGGCAGCCTAACGACACCACTTAAAACATCCAAAAATAGATTTATGAGATCAAATAGGGTATCTCATAATATGAATATAAAAGTACATTATTAAGAATATAAAATAACTTCCCCAAACATAATAAATATTAGCTTAAAAGAAATGACATAAAAGAGAGTACTTAAAAAGAAAGAGAGAGGTTGGATCCCTTACAAAAATTCCGCAGCCTAACGGTGCCAATAAAAACATCCAAAAGGGATTAATAAGAGAAAATAGGTTCTCTCATCATATTAACATAAAAATTAAAGTAATATCAATATAAAATAACATCCCAATAATAAGAAATATGAGCTTAAAAGGAATGACATAAAAGAGTGTACTTAAAAAGAATGAGAGGGGTTGGTTTCCTTACTTCAAGTCTGACTTGTCTTTTTCGTTTCATTTTATTCCTGAATAATAAACATTGTTAAATTTATAATTTCTTAAGGACATATTTTAAAGATTATTATTCAGTTTATATCACATATTATAATGTTATAATAATTAGTTAATAATGTGAGTTCATATCAGACGTTTTTGTCGATGTTTCGTACATGAGTCAAAAATGAACTTGTTTGAAAATGATTGTCCATGTAGTTACGAGTAAATCATCTCCAGAATAGTATTAATGATTTAAATATCATATATATTCAGTATATATTCATTTTATACTACTCCAAAACATTTTGAGACAAAAATAAATGAAATGCACCCTTCATGGAGATGGTAGGTCGTACTTACGCATGAACGCTACTTTCATTTCTTTTTCATATTATTGAAAATAAAAATAATTGGGATATATATATATTATAATTCCAGTATAATATATATGTTATATAGGTCACATATTTTCATTAATTTCATTCTTTACACATTCCATGTATTGCATGAACGAGTCACATCACTTGAGGGGGTGGTAGTCCACACTTCCTCGTATGAAATTATCGCATTTGCACAACATGAAAAACATAAAGGCATGTTCTAAATATAAAATTAAGAAGCATATAGAAAACATAAATACCATATATATCATATATAAAGTATAGTGACATCATAATGGCTACCATTAAAGGTGTTAAAATAATATTGAACAATCATCGTTTCGGGAGGCAGAAATTCACCAACCACAGAAACTGTATGTTCTTTAACCATTAGACGAAGGTGTGTGTATCTGTAGCTCGAATCCATAACATAACAACATCCTAGTATATTGAAGATACTGTTTTTGTTACAAAATAAAGGAATAAAAAGAGTTTAGAGGGTTGGAGAAGCAAAATAAAACAAAAGAACACAAGTGAAGACATTACCTTAAAATCAGGTAACTCTTCATGATTTGAGCTCAAAGGCTTCCTTGGAAAGGGTTCTGCCCAAAGGTGAGGATTCAATGATGAAGAGAGAGATGTGGAGAGATGAAATGGTCAGGTTTTGGCCGAGCCAAAGGATTGAGAGGTGTGGGTAAGGTGGTAAAGGTGGGGGCCTTTATAAGAGAAAAGGAGGGGTTCTCTTGGAAAGTTATAAAATATTACTTTATTATAAAATTATTTTCGGATTTTAAGGGTCCCAAAAGGATATATTTCGAGTATAAGGTGATACTGTTTCTAAATCCACCCACACAATATGTTTGTGACAAGGTTAGGTCTTATATTTGATATTATCGTTTCATTTTATTTAAATCGTTAAATAATGAGGTAATCACTGCATCATCATGGTGTCGAAAATAATTTAATTTATTTAGTGTCTAAAAATTATAAAGAAAATATCATGATGTAGGAAATATTTTTATCTTTCTAATGAATATTTATAGTCAAAAATATTACTTGTATAAACCTATATAAAAATTGTTTTAGTAAAACAACACATGTTTGTGACATTTTAATTTTAACATTAAATAAAAAGGTATTAATGTCATTTTCCAACCAAAGTGGCTCCATGGGGTCCCCAAGTTGACCCAAGGATTGTCTTGGTCTTACATGACACATCCAATGAGGGTAGGACATGTGTCTAGATAATTTCATATTATTAAAACATTATTTTTTCCTTAAATTACACTAATTACCTCTAATCGCGATTAATAAACTTAAAAGTTACTATTCACCAAAAAATTATTTTAATCCCATTGAACCACATTTTACTTCTTAATGACAACCATGTATGTCAGATTTTTGAAATTCAAATCATAGAAGTGTTAAAGTTTCATTTAAACGAAAAATCATTTTCTTTAACTACCACTTAGTGGTTTCACTATTAATAAAAAATTGAAGTTTTTCAAAAAATTACCAAAAATTCACCCTAGGCTATATTTGATATTCCGAATTCAAAAATGATGTATATTTTACAAAATTCAAAACATATATGTTATATTAATTAATTTAATAATTAATTCCTGCTGTCAGAGCAAATAGCGTGTTTTTATGAAACAATAAGTATCAAAAGATTGATATTAGTTTAAGTGCAATTTCAAGATGAAATTAATTCCAATGACCACTATCAGATTAAATGGTAAAAATATATTCTAATTTCACTTTGAAACCAATTCAAATGATAATATAATCAAATAAATAAATTAGATGAAAAAGCGGTTTTGAATAAAAATACAACATTTTTCACTATTCATTAGAAAATGAACATTATCAGAAAAAATACCAAAAAATTACACAAAGTAAATTTTGATGTCCCGATTCTAAAGAAGAATTTTATTTTGTAAAATATAACACATAAAATTGTCAAAAAGTGGATTTAAAATAGGTTCTTCATCAAAAGGCGGTTAATCAACCTTTTAAAGAAAATTAGAATGTTTACGCTTAAAATTGGATTCATTTGCATTTTTAATCCTCTAACATTTATTGTAAAAAGTAAAAATATTTGACAAACATATATAATAATTTGTTAGTTAGTTCTGTTCATTCCCGCCATTACAACGGCTAGGCGTTAACTACAATTTAAAATAATATTATTTTATTATTAGAGTGCAACATTATATTCCCAAGAAACTCCTTGTTGCGTATTGGGTACGCCATCGAGCATAGCATCCCCTTTAAAGTTATATTAATGTTTTATTCAAAAATATGGATAAATGTGAAAATTTCATTTTCTTTATCTACATGGGGTGTTACAATATTCCCCCCTTTTGGGAATTGCATCCTCGCAATTTTAAAATTGGGCTTGGAAACTTCATTGAAAATCCCACATCGGAACAAGAGTCAGTAAAAAAATCTCTTTAAAATAAAGAAAGAGAAGTACAAAGGTCACCCGAGTTAACCCATACAAGGATTCCAAGTATGAAAATATGGACATGGAGGAAAAAACAATGGGTCATGTTCTGATGGAGAGTGATAGCAAACATGTCTAGGAGAATGTTAACCATAAGAAAATCACAAACTTGTGATGGGTTAAATGGTATTCGATTCCCCAGTAGGAAAAGTTAACAGACAACATTTTTGGTTTTAAGTTACTCTTCATTGTGGAATTTATTTTTTGAGCTTAACTAAATCATAATGAAACATACTTACTTTTCATGTATACTTTCAACTTTTACTAGATTCCTTAATCAAACTCATATTTTCTCCAAAAGACGAGTATTTAGGATGACTTATTCGCATTAAGAGTACTATAATCAACTTCTTGAGAATCACCTAATCCAAAAAAGAGAACTATTTATTTCCCATGTCTTTAGACAAAATCCAAAACCAAAATTGTTAGTATGAGATCAGATAATCCACAAAAGTATAATCCATTATAAAAACAAAATCTATTCTTAATCTCCAAAATTTGTCCAAAAAAAATCCAAAGTTCAACGATGACCATTCGATAAACAATTGTCCATAAAATTCTTCAAAGTAATCCAAACTAAGATTGAAACCCAAATATTTGAAGGTTTCAATCACATAGTCTTCCAAGGTGGAAATTAACTTTTATCCCCAAATAACTTCAGTTGCTCTTAAATTATCATATTGAAAAGTAATTAACCTAATCACATATACTCGATTATAGGTTAGTCATTTCCATAGATAACCCAAAATAAACTTACTCTTGATTCCTAAAATCATCTAACTAAAAATAATTAGTCAAAATAACCAAGGACTTCACGTAGTCCAGTGGTATGTGATAAATACCAGTCACACTTTGGTTGTGGGTTCGATTCCCACAGCTTTGTCCGATGTGACGGGTTGTCACACGGTCTGCGTGTTGTCCTTTTTCCAAACTATATAATTCCCAAATAATTCCCCAAAAAGAGATAAAATCATCAAAAATAACCATAACATAATTTAACCTCAATTTTATCTCATGACTTTCACTTTCCATCATAACATATAGTAACCCATAATTACCTCAAAAGTAAGGATCATATAAACCCAATCGGTTCTTTATAATTATGTCCACAAAAGAACAGATAACTATTCCTTGAATAAAATTTTCATATATCAAAAATCAGGGTTACACATACTATAAAAAGTCTTCTTATGTAACCCCATCATCAAAAGAGACTTAATACACTTAAGAATTTCACCATAACTCTTGAAGCCCTTATATGTTGACTTCATACTCATTGAACATTCATCATGATCAATTAACCATTCCTTTCCAACTTATTCTGAAATAATTCTTACCTACAAACAAAATCATGAATCATATCCTAAGATTCCAAAATAGGAAAACAAATGTTATGAAATAATCCATACCTTTGATTGGTCATTGTCAGTTTCTTCATCCTCAATCAGAATGGCATTAGGTATTGGTAAACGAATATTTGTATGATCTTTGTGATCCCATTCACGAAACTTCTTCATAGGACATGTGTTTGCATAATGACCATGCACACCACATTGAAAACGTTCAATTGATCCCTCAGAAAGAACTTCTTTCCCTTTCCTCGAGTCAACTGGATGCTTCCTTTTTCCATGGTAGGTTATTGGTTTATGACCTTCATTTCCACATCTATAGCATATTTATGTCCCTTTGAAACATTTTCCTAGGTGTTTCTTTCCACATCTTTGAAACATAGGTTTTTGAACACACTTACCTTTATTATTATTACCTGTAGTTCCATAGGGATTTGTTTCTCGCATATATGATGCCTTATAGAAATAACCAAGGTTTAGGTGGTCAATAATGACTCCAGATAGTTGGTTGAGGATAAAAACAAGAGTTCTCATTGCAGCTCCTATATCATTCAGTTGCTCGCTCAGAAAACTTTCTCAGTTTCCTTCACATCCACTGTTACATTGGTGCCTGCTAGATCCATCCATTTACTAAAACCAAAAAGGTCAGTGTGAGTATATCAAAAAAACCACCATGTACTAATGAGGAATATAAACATTAAGATATAATTACTCATTCACATTATCTAAAACTAGGACTCTTTCTGAAATCCTAACCATTATGGTAATGTCACTTATTCTTAAAGAATACCCTCACCATTAAAGTTATCTAAACTGACCTTTGATACCAACTATAAGGCCCACCCATAAACCTTACTTAATATTGAATTAAATGAATAATTCACATTGAGTATCTTTTCAGGTTTATATTTTTAGAGAATTAGGTCATAACTATTACATCTAAAAAGATTACATAGTATAAACTTCTACTAAGTTTCCATAAAATAAAAAAACAAATTAAAAAGAAACATTTCTAGTTCCATGTTTTAGATAGCATGCCTTTCCTTGATCCAATCCTCGACCCTATTCATCTTTAAGTCATGTGGAAAACATTTTAAAAACTTGGGATGAACATAAAAATCCCAGTAAAGGATAAACAATGAAGGAAAAGTGTTAGTTTTTCAAAAACTACAAGTAAACCATGAGTACTTTACCAAAGTAATACTTTTCACCTTTATGAAGTAGTAAAAACTCTTCACTGAATAAAAGATCATTACTTACCCTTTTGTAACCAAAATATTACCATAAAACCCATATAAAGAACACATAACATATAAAGGTAACTTGGGACATAAACATACTTAAATGGAATAATCATACGGTCAACTTCCACACATATCACTTAATGGAATAACCATACGGTCGACTTCCATACCCAATGCATTGGAGGTTATAACGTAACTACCCATCGTGGTATTCACGACACCAACCGTCATATGGTTTATCACGTAACCACCCATAAAATGTCCAAGTACCATAATTACATATAATATATAGAAAATATACACATTTCAATAAAATCATTTCATTTTCAATCACAATAAGTAATTCCAAGATATTGAATTAATCAATCCATTTTCAAAATCTATTTAAAAGTGATTTTTGAATCAAAGTGTCCCATACCACTTTGAAGCTTTTAATGGAATTATAATTTTAAAACATTAATTTCCATATAAATAAATACTGAAAACCATTTTGAAAACAAGGACATTAAAGATAAATATTTAGAATAATAAATCTTTAAAACATTTAAAACGATGTTTTTGTTAAAGATTTTTTATCAAAATGAGAGGCTCTTGAATACAAATAATTGTGGAATAAAATTTAATCCGAACTTTATAATATCATGTGAATAAAGAGATTCATGATATAATATGTCAAAGGACAGTATACACACCATATAAGAGTGAATTGGTGCATAACAAGAATGATGTCTCAATGGAAATGTAAATTGAGATGAAATCCATTATAAAGATGGTATCCTTAAATTAAGGATAAATATATCACATAATTATGTGTGAGAAATATAAATACACCCAATATAAGTGGATATTAGGTGTGAAACAATCAGAGGTCGTTCACACATATTCATAGGATGACATGTTCAAGAAGTGCAAGTTGAACCCAAAGAAATCGAAATTGGATTAAGGCGTCACCTTGTAAAAATTCAACAGCCTAACGGCATTACGTCAAAATTCAGAAAATTAGTCGATGAGCGAGTGAATGCTATCTCATAACTTGGACATAAACTTTACATCAATAAGGATATATAAGAACATATCCAAACATAATAAGATTTAAATTAAAATACATAACAAAATAAGTATTTTAAAAAGAGGAGGGTGAAAGGTTCCCTTACCGACTTGGGTAACATTCGAAACGTACACCCCTTTGAAGAAGGGTCATACAATGAATATGTAAATACCCATAAATGAAATTATATGATAGAAGGAGTATAATAATGGTCAGTACATACACCACTCAAAGGAAATAGTGGCAAACATAGCATAAATTTCACGTGAATAAAAGTGAGATGAAAAATCCCTTACAAAAACTCGGCAGCCTAACGACACCACTTAAAACTTCCAAAAAATGGATTTATGAGACCAAATATGTTATCTCATAATATGAACATAAAATTACAGTATGAGGAATATAAAATAACATCCACAAACATAAGAAATATTATCTTAAAAGAAATGAAATAAAAGAGAGTACTTAAAAAGAAAGAAAGAGGTTGGATCCCTTACGAAAATTTGGCAGCCTAACGGTGCCAATCAAAACATCCAAAATGGATTGATGAGAGAAAATAGGGTCTCTCATAATTTGAAAATAAAAATTACAGTAAGAGTAATATAAAAGAACATCCCAATCATAAGAAAGATGAGCTTAAAAGGAATCACATAAAAGAGTGTACTTAAAACGAAAGAGAGGGGTAGGGTCCCTTACCTCAAGTCTGACTTGTCTTGTTCGATTCATTATATTCCGGAATAATAAACTTTGGTAAATTTATAATTTCATAAGGAAATATTTTAAATATTATTATTCAGTTTATATCACATATTATAATGTTATAATAATTGGTTAATAATGTGAGTTCATATCAGACGATTTTGTCGATGTTTGGTACATGAGTGAAAAATGAACTTGTTTGAAAATGATTGTTCATGTAGTTATGAGTAAATAATCTCCATAAAAGTATTAATGATTTAAATATAATATATATCCAGTATATATTCATTTTATACTTCTCCATAACATTTGGAGATAAAAGGAAATGAAATGCACCCTTCATGGAGACGGTAGGCCGTACGTACGCATGAACGCTACTTTCATTTCTTTGTCATATTAATGGACTTAAAAATAATTGGGATATATATATAATATAATTAAAGTATAATATATATGTTATATAGGTCACATATGTTCATTAATTTCATTCTTTACACATTCCATGTATTTCATGAACGAGTCACATCACTTGATGGGGCGGTAGTCTACACTTCCTCGTATGAAATTATCCCATTTGCACAACATGAAAAGATAAAGGAATGTTTTAAATATAAAATTAAGAAGCATATATAAAAAATAAATACCATATATATCATGTATAAAGTATAGGGACATCATAATGGCCACCATTAAAGGTGTTAAAAGATGATTGAACAATCATCGTTTCGTGAGGTATAAATTCGCCAACCACAGAAATAGAATGTTCTTTAACCATTTGACGAAGGTGTGTATAAGTGTACCTCGAATACTTCACATAAAAACATCATAGTATATTTATGATACAGGTTTTGTTACAAAATAGAGGAATAAAAAGAGTTTAGAGGGTTGGAGAAGCAAAATAAAACAAAAGAACACAAGTGAAGACATTACCTTAAAATTGGGTAACTCTTCTTGATTTGAGCTCAAAGGCTTCCTTGGAAAGGATTTTTCCAAAAGGTGGGGATTAAATGATGAAGAGAGGGATGTGGAGAGATGAAACAGCCAGGTTTTGGACGAGCAAAAGGATTCAGAGGTGTGGGTAAGGTGGTAGAGGTGGGGGCCTTTTATAAGAGAAAAGGAGGGGCACTCTTGGAAAGTTATAAAATATTACTTTATTATAAAATGATTTTGGGATTTTAAAAGTCCCAAAAGGATATATTTCGAGGATAAGGTGATAAGGTTTCTAAATCCACCCATCTAATAGGTTTGTGATAAGTTTAGGTCTTAGATATTACATTATCTATTCATTTTATTTAAATCGTTAAATAATGAGGTAATCGATGCATCATCATGGTGTCAAAAATAATTTAATTTATATAGTGTCTAAAAATTAAAAAAAAAATCATGATGTATAAATTTTTTTTAGCATTATAATGAATATTTATAGTCAATAATATGACTTGTATAACCCCATATTATTTTTTTTAGTAAAACTACACATGTTTGTGAAATTTTAATTTTAACATTAAATAAAAAGGTATTAATGTCATTTTCCAACCAAAGTGGCTCCATGGGGTCCCCAAGTTGACCCACAGATTGTCTTGGTTGGACATGACACATCCAATGAGGGTAGGACATGTTTCTAGGTCATTTCAGATTATTAAAACATTATTTTTACCTTAAATTACACTAATTACCTCTAATCGCGATTAATAAACTTAAAAGTTACTATTCAACAAAAAATTATTTTAATCCCATTGAACAAAATTTTACTTCTTAATGACAACCATTTATGTTAGATTTTTGAAATTCAAATCACAGATGTGGTAAAATTTCATTGAAATGAAAAATCATTTTCTTTAACTACCACTTAGTGGTTTCACTATTCATCAAAAATTGAAGTTTTTCAGAAAATTACCAAAACTTCACCCTAGGCTATATTTGATATTCCAAATTCAAAAATGATTTCTATTTTAAAAAATTCAAAACTTATAAGTTACACTAATTAATTTAATAATTAATTCCCGCTATCAGAGCAAATAGTGTGTTTTTATGAAACAATAAGTATCAAAATATTGGCACTAGTTTAAGTCCAATTTCAAGATGAACATAATTGAAACGACCAATATTGGATTAAATGGTAAAAATATATTCTAATTTAACTTTTAAACCAATTCAAATGATAATATAATCATATAAATAAATTAGATTAAGAAGAGGTTTTGAATTAAAATACAACATTTTTCACTATTCATTAAAAAATGAACATTATCGGAAAAATACCAAAAATTTACACAAAGTAAATTTTGATGTCCCAATTATAAAGAAGAATTTTATTTTGTCAAATATAACACATAATATTGTCAAAAAGTGTATTTAAAAGAGGTTCGTCATCAAAAGGTGGTTAATCGACCTTTTGAAGTATATTAGAATGTTTACGCTTAAAATTGGATTCATTCGCATTTTTAATCCTCTAAAATTTATTGTAAAAAGTAAAAATATTTGAGAAACATATATAATCATTTTGTAGTTAGTTCTGTTCATTCCCGCTATTACAACGGCTAGGCATTAACTACAATTTAAAATAATATTATTTTATTATTAGAGTGCAACGTAAGATTCCCAAGAAACTCGTTGTTGCGTATTGGGTACGCAATATAGCATAGAGTCCCCTTTAAAGTTATATTAATATTTTATTCAAAAATATGGATAAATGTGAAAATTTCATATTCATTATTTACCTGGGGTGTTACAAATAAAATTCATTCATTGGCTGTAAAAATGAAAATTACACCTCTAAAAGATAATTTAAAATCCATAGTTGAAAATTTATTGGTAACAATACCTCTTCTAGGTCAATTTATGTCAATAAATGGATGAGTTTATTCAAGTGATTGAGTATGGAACAAAGGCTGGAAAAAAATAAAATTATATTTGAACTTCTATGTATTTTTTCAAAAATATCATCTCAGATCATCTTACCTGACGAATACCAAAACCCTCCTCAGTTGTTTTATATAATGTTAGGTTAGAATAATAAAAATATAACATAAGAGGTTGTGAATTGTGTCTCTTTGAAAATCTAGGAAGATTTGTCTTTGTAAATCTATATATGATTTATGAAAATATGTAGTGTTTTATTCTGTAGGAAATATGAGTATTGGATAAAGAAAAATAATGGAAACATCACATTTATAGTAGTTAGGGGCACAAATATCCCCCTTTCCACTCCACCAACACATTCTCTACAATCTTGGTGAATTTACCTTGAATGATCGTCCTATTATAAGCCCTCAAATCCACAACTGAGTGTAGGTAGTTGAAACCTTTACAATAAGCATAAAAGAGCCTTCTGGTTCTTTAACAAGGAACTGATTATCCACATCTTAGTACAATAAGATGATACTTCACCATAACCGAGTACAAGATATCGATACTTTCATAAATAAAAAGAGATTGATTTGTTAACAGTTTCATGAGAATATTCACAATTAAAGATGTAGAAATTAAAATTATATTGATCTTATTCTTCATAAATGAATATTATTCGAGAAAAATAAATCTTATGTGATCTTGGTTGCAAATGATCTTAAAAAAAATAGCAAAAAATAGCATTAGTGACCTTACAGGAGTACAAGGTTGAAATATGTAGAACATTCAAAGTGAAAAATCTTTCATAAAGAACTGATTCGATCATTTTTTGTAGAATCACTAAAAGATATATTCACAAGAACAAATTTTTATGTGTGATTATCTTATCAACTATATATTTAATAAATACACTTGTAGAATATATAGATCAGATATCTTTGTATGGTATTCCCGATTAAATAAAATAACAAAAACATTGTGGATATTCAAATTCAAACTAATCCAGGTGATTCATAACATCCCTTAATAACAAGATTGCTTTTATCCATTGAATGTGTTTCTTTAATAGATAATAACAATCTTTGAATCATTAAAAATGATATTTTTTTAGATATTTATTTCGATCAAGATCGTTGCATAAATCATGGATATAATTGCGAAGATAAATCTCCGACATTGAATAGTCAAATTTAGGGTTCCTTCAAAAAATTAAAAAAATACCAAATGTAGGGTTTGAATTTTTATAATTCATTATCCAAATGTAAGGATAATAATAAAAGTCAGGTTGATGATTCTTAAGATTATCTCTTAAATGTGGGGTTGATTACTTATGTAGGGTTATTTAACCATACTATCTTCTCTTAGCAAATGTATGGTTCCATAAAAATTCATAGTTATCTAACCATACATTTATGATAATTTGGGGTTGATGATCCATATGTACTATTATAAATAGAGGGTTTATTCTTTTACCACTATTCTAATAATTGGGATTATTACTTACATTGTGTTTATCAACGTAGGGTATGAATAATGTTTCTAGAATAAACTTAAAACATGTTACAAACACTTTAAAAAATATTCTACGAATATTAGTCTTGAATAAATATTTCAATAAATATTAATTGTCTAAAATACACATAAATTAATATCACTAATAAAAAATAGAGGTGTTTTTGATCATCAAAATAAATAAGATTTATAGAGTATTTTTTAGAGAATACAATCCCAACAATATCCTCCTTTTTGATGATCACAGAACCCAAAAAAATAATTTATAGAAAATATAGGATTTTGTAAACATTAAAGAAAAAGTATTTAATACTTGAATTCTCTACCTAATTCAACATTACAGTACAGTTTATATTTAAAATAATACGTTATAATTAAATAAAAAACATGAAAATTGAGAGACGTTGTGTTTACCAATTTTTCCCCCATTTTTTTATAACAAAAATAAATTATAATAAATTTATTAAAACGATTTAAATTTTACACTAAAAAATAAATGGTTTTTTATATGGAAATGTTTTGATAAATAAGACATGAATTCTGCCAGTATATATAGACATATAAAAATTTATAAAAATTAAATATATACTATAGAGTAATAAAACATTAGAATTTATTATAAAAATTGTACAAATATAGGACTGTATTTTCTTTAGGGAAAATAATTGAAAAATAGGTATGGTAGAAGGTTAAATGAGTTTTTCAGGACCGGTTTTTTGTACTGGTTCTGGTGGAGGCTGAGTCTCTTGAAAAACAAGATTCAATTCTGATATCTGAGTTTGTAACATTTATAAATGATCGTCTACTAAATTCCTTATCTAAATCAATCTTGACTAACTTTCTGATTTTCAATCAAATTGGCATTTAAAAATTCATGAATATTTTCATCTGTGTGTAGAAATTTAGATAACCTTCCAATTAATAGGTTAAGCAGCAACCTGATAACTGGTTTATTTGAAGTATGTTTTTCAGAATGATAACTATGATTATCAAATTGAAATGATAACGCTGCACTATTACATTAAATATTCCATATCCCTTTATTCATATCAGACCCTAATGATGTGATAGCTTGAAATATTATTATTAAATATGTTGATGTTGATGGTACATAGGTAGAATCTATTTATTGACTTATATCTCCTTTAATTGAAGCAAACTAACTTCTTAATTGTAATTTCAAGTCTAAAAAATCTGTTTTAGTGGTAGATTCTAATTTTAGCTTCTGAATCTATCCAAAAAATACATCTTGAATGCATAAAAATCACTTTTAGACACATAATTTTCTTTAAGCTCAGGAATCTAGGTCTGACCAAAATTTAATTCTATCCTTGGAACATATTGAATTTTCAAATCTTCAAGCGATTTCCTTGATACGTCAAATTCTGGTCGAAGAGCAGATTTATACTCCAGAACTTTGTTAAATTTTACAACCAATTCTTCTATCTGATTTGATTCTGATGTTCCTTCATCTTTGTTCTTTGATTGTGAACAACCATCCAAAAAATCTAAGGGATTATCAAGAGGCATATCCACAGACTTCTCACTTGAACAAGATATACCATCAAGGAGCTCTGTTATTTCTCCAGAGAAATATGAAGTTCTTTCTATTGAATGACCAATGATAGAAGAATCCTGAATTTCAACAATCTCAGCGGTTTAAATGACTAATGTATAAATTTTTTTCTCTCATTGAGAAATTTCATCCGAGTTTTATAGTTGGAGAACATCCTGAAAATCTTATGCCAAACATTATACTTGTTGATCTGTATCGTAATCTGGTTCTTCCAAATTCAATTAATGAGATGCATCTCCATATCCTAAAACTAGTTCTTTAGGATGGGGTTGTTCTTTAATCCTTGGTCTTAATACTAGTTCCTCATAAATTCCTTCTTCTGAACCTTCTTCTGTAATATATGTATCAACATATGGAATCTGTCTTTTTTGTAGGCAGAGAAAGACCTTCTATTCAAGATTCATCAACTTCATCATTTCTTAATTCTTATTAATCCCCTAGAGTATAAGATTAGTAGATTATTTGGTCATTAGCATCAACAGGAATCAACATACCATTGACTATACTCTAAAATAAACCATCTTTTATTAGACTATCCACTTTCAAAAAACATATATGATGACATTTGACTCAAGAATCAAAATGAAAAATCAAATTTTTCCCCAAAAAAATAAGATAATGTATCCTTCTATACGGATATAATGGCATCCTCTCTTATGAATGAAAATAATAACATCGATATATCAAAAAATATTTGGGAACTATTAGCATTATGTAAGTGATGAACAAAAACATGATATACATGTATGGGTATAAAATTGTATACATCACACCAACCATAGGATAAATAGTGGTTTGAATATATTTTTTCAAAACCTTATGGTCTACCTCAAGATCCTTTACAAATATTTTCTTAATATTTGTTGATACAAATAAAAATGACATAATATCTTCAGATTTATGATCTTTATTTTCAATTGAACAAAGATCAAAACTGAATACTCCCTTATGGGGACATTTCAAAATCTAAGAAATTTCTATCCAATAGATCGAAAATTTCATAACTTCTATTCGAGAAGATATCACATCTTCTATTTCATCAAAACTAAACTGAACATTTCTATAAAAATACCTCAACTCTACTTTATAAATAAAATCTCTATTATTACCTTTAAATAGAAATTCCAATCCTTGAAACTCAAGAGATTTTTTGAGAATAAGTTTATCTCATATATCTATTAAAAATCTACGAATTTTCCTTAAAGAATATTTTTTGACAGAACACGATGACACATCAAGTTACTAGGTTCACCATCATCTGTTTTCTTGGTCTTCACCATTTCTAAGAATAGAAAGGTTGAATGTTTTCACATTCTACAGTTTGGAAGAAAGTTGAGGGCTCAGGGAGCTGAAATTGATCAAAAAAAATAGAAAGGGAGGTTGGAGGGTTTTCTAAAAGATATATAATGAAGTATGATTTCTTATACCGATTACCTAGGCTAATCAATAATGTTTTAATTTTGAAAACATGTGGGGTTTTTGAACTAAAATCACAAAAAAAAAATTATTTATGAAAATAAATGAAATATTAATTTGGTAGAAAAATTAAAATAACTTAAAAAATAACGAAAAAAAATTTAAACAATATAAATATATAAAAACTTATTAAAAATTAAAAAACATAACTCCACCTAAATAAAAAAAAACTATCAGTGAAAATTGGTTTAGTAAAAAATAAGCTAAGTGATATTATATATTTCAATTTCTTTTGATATATCCTTTTAGAAACATGATCCTATAGAAAATTATGTATTACATCAATATTTTTAGTCCTAGAACGACTTATAGGATTTTTTGAAATATTTATTTCACTAGTATTATTGAAAAAATAGGTATATTATTAAAATTTAGTTCAAAAACTAGTATAGTGTTTTTTACCCCGGACACTTGTTCACAACAACTACTAGTAGACACATATTCTTCCTCAGTTATTCATAGGGAAACTCGGTGTTGTTTCTTTCTAGATCATAATACTACGTATTTTCTTTAAAATGGATAGGTTCCTGATGTTATCTTTCAATATAATATAAATAATTTTAAATAAGTATTTAAATTTGAAATTAAATTAAAAACATATTTTTTTAGGTAATTAAGAGATTGAGAAAACGTTCCTTTAATGTATCTAAAAAATCTCTCAACAGTTGTAAGATGGGATTATTTTGGATTTGATAGAAATCTAGATCATAGAATATGGAAAACCAAATTTCTAGTCTGACAGTAGTAAGATATAATAAAGTACCAAATCATATTTTTATATAGCTTGTTGTCAACTAGTTTTCCAGCTTCATCCAAATCAAGTTTTATATTACTACACATATGAGTTCTATAAGTCTTACAATATTCAAGTTAAAAAATACATAAATCAATAATATATTGACTATGATTTACAACATTTCCAAAATCTATTGGATAAATATTTAATCCAAAAAAATAAATTTAGTTTTCCCATCATACTCATTTCAAATTCTTTTTTCATTAGATTTGTAAAATCAATTAAAATATTTTTCTTTCATGAAACAAAAGTTACATCATCAACAAAATTTTGTAGAAATAAAATATTTGAACAAATAATTTTTTAAAAAGTTATGGACCTTCCAATATAATAGTGAATCTATTTTTCAAATGAAAATAACTTAATCTTTATACCAAACTCTATGTTCTTTTTTATGTCCATAAGGTGCTTTGGTAAGATTAAAAACAACATTTGGTTTATGAGGGTTTTCAAAATGAGATTTTTTTTCAACATTATCATCCTCTATTAAATAAAAATTTAAAAAGGAATATTTAATATCCATTTCACTTAATTTAAATTTCATATTAGATACATTAGCTAAACGGATTATAATGGATTCTATTCTAGTTATTGCTACAGTGGTTTCATCATTATCTATACCTACTCTCAGATTATATCCTTTAGCTACTAATCTATCTTTTTTTCTTGTTATGATCCCATGATCGTCCTGTTAATTTTTAAATACCCAATTATTTAATATTACTAGATAATTTTATGGTCTTTACAATAATTCCCAAAATAAATTTCTTCGTAATTTGTTTTGTTCTTTATGAATAGATAACATCCAACTCACCTATTTTAATTCTTCTTCAATAGATTTAGGTTATAACTGAGAAATAAAGGAAAAACATTGAACTAGGTTTCCAACATTTCATCTATATCATATTATTGTATCTAGGTCCCTAATAACAGTTTCAATTTGACAGTTATTTATGTTTATAGACTATCTAGGTAAAACACTATTAGGTTTATCAACTTCATGTTCTTCTGAACGGGACTTAATTTCGTTAATAACATTTTCAAAATAATCTTTAGGGGTTTCAATTATCATGTTGTCAAATGAATCAGTATATTCATCTGTCTAATATTTCTATTTAATTAAAGTGTTAGTTTCATTAAACATCACATGAAATGATTCATCAAAAATATATGACTGTTTATTAAACACTCAATAGTATTTATAAGTAATAGAATATTTGACAAATATTTCATCATCAGATTTTAAATTGATCTTAACAAGGTTTTACTTATTATTCAAGATATATACCTTGCATCCAAATACTTTAATGTACATTAATACAGTTTTTCTATTATTCCAAAGCTCATAGGATGTCCTTTTAAAGAGTGTCCTTATTGAAACTCTATTAATGATATCGAAGTTTTTTCTTATAGCTTCTTCCCAAATGTAGGTAGGAAGATTATACTCATTTATCATATTCTTATCCATTCCATGAATAGTTCTATTTTTCTATCAAAAATTCCATTTTTGTGGTGTTCTTGGTGCAGAGAAAGTGAGTTAAATACCTAGGTTTGAAAAATAGTAATTAAATTTTGGATTATTAAAATATCTACCATGATCACTTCATAATTAAATTATTTTCAAAATATTTTATATTTTGAACAATGTTGCAAACACATTCAAATATAGAAAATACATCAATTTTGAATTTTAGAAAATGTACAAAATTAAATCATGAATTATCATTAACTAAAACATAAATATTTAATTTACCATTCAATAATGATTCTCTAGATAGTCCAAAATATTCCATATAGATAATTTATAATTTTTTAGATATAGTAATTTTGTTAATTGATTTGAAGGATCATTTGTGTAGTTTTCTGATTTGACATGAATCAATGAATCTATCATTTTCAAACATAAGACATAGAAAATCAGAAACTAAATGTTTCATAGATTTATTTATTAAGGAATATATATTTAAATGATAAATTCTTCTATAAAAGATCCATGATTCATTTGTCTTAGCAGTTAAACAATTCACCTTTTGTTTACATAAAGAATTTGTATCCAAATTTTATCCATTGTTAGTTCTAGGTGATCTAAATTTTAGTTGTTTATCTTTAAAAATAGAGCAATAATTTTTATAAAAAATAAAGTGAGAATCCATCATCAAAATATTTAGAAATACTTATCAGGTTATTCTTTAACCATTTCTCATTAAATACATTGTTGATGGAGATAGTCTTCAGATCTCCAATTGTTAGAACTCAAACAATATTCCTTTTTTATAATCACCAAAAGTGACTATACATCCATTCATTTGAGTCTGTATTTGGATGTTTGATGAATCTCAAATCATGTTTATATAACAACCAATGTCCATATACCATAAATAATTATAGTTCCAATGGAAATTTTCCTATACAAACAATTAAGAACATGTTTTTTTCGTTATTATATTATCTTTGCAATTGTAGTGTTAGTGAGTCGGGATCTGGGAAACCAGATCTACCTAATCTTTAAAAAAATTTAATTTTTAGTTTCAGAGATATTTTTCGAAATAAAATACTTTTTAATACGTGTAATTTGAGGATTTATTATATAAAATATGCTAGTGTAATGACCTTTTATTCCACAATAATACCTGGTAGAATTTTTTTAATTGCCTGCAAAATATTTTTTATATAATTTTGATTTTTCACCCTTTATGCCAATTCCAAAATTTTCTCTTTTAATTACATTCATCACAAGAATATCATTTCGAGTCTTTGATCCTTTAGTAAAAACAATATCATCTCTTTTATAATATTTTACTTTATTTTTAAATTCTCTTATCCTTTTTCCATGATCAATATAGTGTGATGTAGATTAAATAAATTTTATAATTAATTATTGTTGTTGTTTTAGCATGGTGTAAATTTCACCCATAACAAAATTTTGAATATTTTCAATGATTTATTATTTTTTTAAAAAGAATCACATTTCTCTTATAACATTGAAAATTTAGATGCTAATTTATTATTTTATCAACTATCAGTAGAAGAAATAGAAGAGTAATATGTTTTTACATCATTTTCATCTTCATCCATAAATAATATGTTAGCTTCGAGATTTGTTGACTATTTTTCTGAATAAGATTTTGAATATATTCTAGTGTCTTCATTTACACTCCACATATCATTTAAATATATTTTTACATTATTCTCATAAGAAGAATTCTTATGATATTTATTTTATTTCCTCATTCTTTAATCATTCAATTTAGAGAATCTTGGTCTGATGTGACCCATTTTTTTGCATTCATAGCATCTCACGTCTCAATGTTCTCATTCATCATTTTTTAAGTATTTTTTGAACCCTATATTCATCTCATAGAATATGATAATTTTTCTGGATACCTATTCTAGTTCCATTTCAAAAACATAAGGAGTATAAATCTTTGTTTGGTTTTATATCTTGTCTTGATTTTCATTTATGCTTCTGATATGTCACCTTAAGGTAAGTGTTTTAACCTTTTATTATAATCATGTGATCTTCACCTTCATATATCATTTATGGTTCATACATCATCAATGTTACAATTATTCCCTTCATAGTCAGGTTCTTAATAGGTGATAATTGTTTCGTAGCCACAGATATACCATTCCATTTTGTGGGTAATACTATATGTACATTCAGTGCATGATCTAATTGACTGATGGGATCTCTAAAGGTAGTAAAATTGTTAAAAATCTATGTTATTCATCCCATAATTTGTGTGATTTGATCACCATCAAACTTTCTAAAAGTGTAAAAAATTAGATTAATAGTAGCATACATCATATGTGTGATGATGTTTGTTCCTTAATAAGCGGAAAATATTTTATTCCACATTTCATAAGCTGTAGGGAACTATGATACCCAATTGAATTCATCAGTTCTATGACCAAAAATAATAACATTTATTTCCTTTGATTTGATGTCTTATTTAGCCTCTGTTTTAGTAGTACAAGTCACTAGTTTTTTAGAAATCACATAATTGATGATGATCTTTTAATAAAACATGAAGCGCAAATACATCAGTTAAATGATCATACAATATTTCCAGCATACAATATCGCCTCGATTAATGTATAGAACAAGAATCATAGAAGTTCATTCTTTCAAATCATCCATTTCCAAATTCATTGTATAAAACTTTTTTTCTTTATAATTTATATAGATTTATCATAAAATATCTCCTATAATATCAATTGATATGATGGAATAATTCAAAAATAACACAAGTGGGGGTGAATTGTTTCTTTCAGAAAATTTCAACCAAATCTGGTTTGTAAATTTGTTTTCGATTAATGAAAATATATAGCCTTCTCTTCTATATTAAATATGAGTAGTGGAAAATAGAAAGAATGAATATATAAATTCTATAGTGGCTCTGGGTATAAAGATCCCCAATTCAACTCCACAAATACTCTCTCTTTAAAATTAGTGAATTTCACTAGAATGGTCCTATTATCATAAGACCTCAAATCCACAACTGACTGCCGGTATTTGAAAACCGTATAATAAGGCTAAACAGAGCATTATGGTTCTTTCATAGGAACCCAATTATCAACATATTATCACAAGAAGTTGATACTTCACCACAAATATGTAAAATTAGTTGTAACTCCAATAATTAAAAAGAGTTAGATTTTTTGATGATCATAGGATAATCATCACAATTACAGTAGTAAAAATTGGCAATAAATGGATCTTCTTCTTCAAAAATGAAAGGTATTCAAGAATGAATAAATCTAATGTGATATCAGCTACAAATTATTTTCAATAAAAATATATACAAATAGCAGCAGTAACCTTACAGTAGTATAATTTTGAAATATATAGAACTTTCGAAGTAATACCACTTTAATAAATAATAGAGTTGATTGTTTCTTCCACTAACACTAAAAAATAAATTCACAAGAATACAGTCGTACATGTGAATATTATTATAAGGCCCCAGCCTTAAACCTTACTTAATATTGAATTAAATGAATAATTCACATTGAGGATCTTTTCAGGTTTAGAGTTTTAGAGAATTAGGTCATAAATCATGAATTACATTCCACATTTAAACAAAGTTGTTACATAAAAGATAGTATTCATTATTCCCCATCAACGGAAACATATTTAAAATAAAACATGGATTCTTTCTTGACACATCCTTGACACTATCATCATAACATGAACCTTTCCCTTGACCTGTGAAAAACATTTCAAAAACATGGGATGAGCATAAAAAGCTCAGTAAGGGATATAAAAGTATGAAAATAAAACATTAGTCCATGTAAGAAACCATACTTTACCCATAAAACATAATCATTTTAACATACCTCATGAAATAATGAATAAATCATAGAAATCATAAGGCATAAAGGTAAAATGAGGCATTCATAACATTCATACGTAGGGAGTAACCCTCTTGGTTACGTTTGGAATACCCATCACAGTATATTACCTAAATCTCTTCGGAGATACCTTAACGTTTAACCCCTTCGCGTTACCGAATGCATTGGAGAGATATATTGGGAACACCCGCCCTTAGATTGTCACGGAACCACCCGTCTTCATAATAATTCCCAAGAACCATAACATACTCATATCACATAAAACATACATAAAGGAAAAAAACATTTCCACATTTCAATCACAAGATATCAAGAAAACACATTGATATAATAAAAACATTATGAAAACCATTTTCAATACCAAAATAAAAGAAAAGTAAAACTTGGTATTTATTTTTCATTCAAAAAAAGTTATGGCTTTTAGAGGATGTTGAAACTCAAATAATGGTCACAGCGGCGGAGAAGTCGTTGTCGCCGCATAGGTATGAAAAAAACATCCCCTTTTGTCGTTTAGTAAAAGGTTTTGTATAAAAAAGATTCCTTTCAGATAAACATAAAAGTAAAAGGGGTTTATACACCATATAAAAGAATGTTGTGTATAAAACATAATATACCTCAATAAAAGGAGATTGAGATGAAGTCCCTTACAAAGACGGTATCCTTGGATTAAGGATAAATAAATTACATAATTATGTGTGACAAATGAATACACCAAATATAATTTGATATTAAGTGTAAAAAAATCAAACATTATATTCATGGAGTACAAGTTTATCCCAAAGAATCAAAATTGGGTTAAGAAGTTCCCTTGCAAAAATTCGATAGCCTAACGGCGTCACTTCAAAATTCAGAAAAAGAGTTGATGAGAGATAAAAAGGGTATCTCATCACTTTGATATAAAATTTACATCAATAAGGATATAGAAGAACATGTAACAATATAATATTATGTGAATTAAATTACATAACGAAAGAAGTCTTTTAAAAAGAGGAGGGTGAAAGGTTCCCTTACCGACTTGGGTTACTTTCGAAACGTACACCCCATTGAAGAAGGGTCATACAATGAATATGTAAATACCGATAAATGAAATTATATTACACAAAGAGTATAATAATGGAATGTACATACACCACTCAAAGGAAATGGTGGCGAATGTAGCATAAATCTCACGGGACTAAAAGTGAGATGAAAAATCACTTACTAAAACTCGGCAGCCTAACGACGCCACTTAAAACATCCAAAAATGGATTGATGAGATCTAATAGGGTCTCTCATCATATTAAATAAAATTTAAATCAAGATTAATATAATATAACATCCCCCATCATAAAAAATAAGAGCTTAAAATAAGTGACATAAAGGAGAGTACTTAAAAAGAAAGAGAGAGGTTAGATCTCTTACAAAAATTCGGCAGCTTAACGACGTCACTTAAAACATCCAAAATGGATTGATGAGAGAAAATAGGGTCTCTAATCATATGAAAATAAAAATTACAGTATGATTAATATAAAATAACATCCCAATCATATAAATATGAGCTTAAAAGGAATGACATAAAAGATTGTACTTAAAAAGAAAGAGAGGGGTATGATCCCTTACCTCAAGTCCGAATTGACTTGTTCGTTGTTTTATATTCCTGAATAATAAACTTTGGTCAATTTATAATTTCTTAATAACCTCCTTTAAATATTATTATTCAGTTCATATCACATATTATAATGTTATAATAATTTTTTAATAATGTTAGTTCATATCAGACGTTTTTGCCGATGTTTGGTACATGAGTAAAACAAATGAACTTGTTTGAAAATGACTGCCCATGTAGTTATAAGTAAATCATTTACAGAATAGTATTAATGATTACAATATCATATATATCCAGTACATATTCATTTTATACTATTCCATAACATTTGGAGATAAAAAATGAAAAGCACCGTTCATGGAGACGGTAGACCTTACGTACGCATGAACGCTACTTTCATTTTTTTGTCATATTAATGGAATTAAAAATAAATGATATATATATATATATTATAATTCCAGTATAATATATTTTTTATATTGGTCACAAATTTTCATTAATTTCATTCTTTATACATTCCATGTATTGCATGAACGAGTAACATCACTTGAGGGGGCGGTAGTCCACACTTCCACATATGAAATTATCGCATTTGCACAACATGAAAAGAATAAAGGTATGATTTAAATATACAATAAAAATTCATATAGAAAACATAAATACCATATATATCATATATAAAATACAGTGACATCATAATGGCCACCTTTAACGGTGTTAAAAGAATATTGAACAATCATCGTTTCGTGAGGCAGAAAATCACCATCCACAGAAACAGTATGTTCTTTAACCATTTGACGAAGGTGTGTGAAAGTGTATCTCAAATAATTCTTAAGAAAACATCATATTATATTATATATACTGTTTTTGTTACCAAAATAAGTAATAAAAAGTGTTTAGGGGTTTGGAGAAGCAAAATAAAACAAAAGAACACAAGGGAAGATATTACCTTTAAATCGGGTAACTCTCATTGATTTAAGCTCAAAGGATTTCTTGGAAAGGATTCTGCCCAAAGTGAGGCTCAAATGATGATGATAGGGATTTGGAGAGATGAAATGGTCAGGTTTTGGCCGATCCAAAGGCTTGAGAGGTGTGGGTAAGGTGGTAGAGGTGGGGTCCTTTTATAAGAGGAGATGAGGGGCACTCTTGGAATGTTACAAAATGTTACTTTATTTTCAAATGAGATTCGGATTTTAAAGGTCCCACATTGATGTATTTCGAGGATAAGGTGGTAAGGGTTAGAAATATACTCATCCAATAGGTCTTTTACAAGTTTAATTTATAGTTTTAACATTATATTTTCATCTTATTTAAATCCTCTATTAATGAGGTAATCACTGCATCATCATGATGTCATAAATAATTTAATTTATTTAATGTCTAAAATTTTAAAAAAAAATATCATGATGTATGAAATCTTTGTAACTTTCTAATGAATATTTATAGTAAAAAATATGACTTGTATATCCCCATTTAACAATTGTTTTAGTAAACCAACTCATGCTTGTGACATTTTTATTTTAACTTAAAATAAAAAGTTATTTATGTCATATTCCAACCAAAGTGGCTCCACGGGGTCCTCAAGTTGACCCATTGATTGTCTTGGTCGGAAATGACACATCCAATGAGGGTAGGACATGTTACTAGGTCATTTCATATTATTAAAACATTATTTTTACCTTAAATAACACTGATTACCATCAATCACGATTAAAAACATAAAAGTTACCATTCACCAAAAAATTATTTTAATCCCATTGAACCAAATTTTACATAATAAGGAAAACCATGCATGTTGGATTTTTGAAATTCAAATCACAGAATTGGTAAAGTTTCATTTAAACAAAAAATCAGTTTTTAAACTACCACATAGTGGTTTCACTATTCATCAAAAATTGAAGTTTTTTTGAAAAATACCAAAAATTAACCGTAAGCAATATTTGATATTCTGAATTCAAAAATGATGTCTATTTTACAAAATTAAAAACATATATTTTTCATTAATTAATTTAATAATTAATTCTCGTTGTCAAAACAAATAGCGTGTTTTTAAGAAACAATATCTATTAAAAGATTGACACTAGTTTAAGTCCAATTTCAACGTGAAATTAATTCCAATGACCACTATAGGATTAAATGGTAAATATATATTCTAATTTCACTTTAAAAAAAATTCAAAAGATAATATAATCATATAAATAAATTATATTAAAAATAGGGTTTGAATTAAAATACAACATTTTCAATATTCATTAAAAATGAACTTTTTCGGAAGAATACCAAAAATTTACACAATGTATATTTTGATGTCCCGATTCTAAAGAAGAATTTAATTTTTTCAAATATAACACATAAAATTTTCAAAAAGTGTATTTAAAAGAGGTTCTCCATCAAAAGGAGATTAATCGACCTTTTAAAGAATATTAGAATGTTTACGCTTAAAACTGGATTCATTTGCATTTTTAATCCTCTAACATTTATTGTAAAAAGTAAAAATATTTGACAAACATATATAATCATTCTGTAGTTAGTTCTGTTCATTCCCTCCATTACAACGGCTAGGCGTTAACTACCATTTTAAATAATATTATTTTATTATTAGAGTAAAAAGTAGGATTCCTAAAAAACTCATTGTTGCGTATTGGGTACGCCATCGAGCATAGCGTCCCCTTTAATGTAATACTAATATTTATTTCAAAAATATGGATAAATGTGAAAATATCATATTCTTTATTTACCTGGGGTGTTACATCCTTCCCCCCTTTTAGGAATTGCGTCCTCACAATTTTAAAATTGGGCTTGGAAACTTCATTGAAAATCCCACATCGGAACAAAAGTCAGTAAAACAATCACTTTAAAATAAAGAAGGAGAAGTACAAAGGTCACCCGAGTTAACCCATACTAGGATTCCATGTAGGAAAACATGGATATGGAGGAAAAAACAAATGGTCATGTTCTGAGGGAGGGTGATAGAAAACATGTTTAGGATAAAGTTAACCATAAGAAAATCACATACTTGTGGTGGGTTAAACGGTTTTCGATTCCCCCATAGGAAAAGTTAATAGACAACATTTTTGTTTTAAGTTACTTTTCATTTAGGAATTTATTTTTGATCTTAAGGAAACATACTTACTTGTCGTGTTGACTTTAAACTTTTACTAGATTTCTTACACAAACTCGTACTTTCCCTAAATGATGAGTATTTATGAAGACTTGTTTACATTAAGAGAGCTAAAATCAACTACTAGAGAATCACCCAATCCACAAAAGAGAAATATATACTTCCCATGTCTTTAGACCTTAACCAAAACGAAAACCTAAAAGGTTAGTATGATATCAGATAAGACCCAAAAAGGATAATCCTTTATATAAAAAATCTATTCTTAATCTCTAAAATTTGTCAAGAAATACCCAAAGTTCTACAAATATCATTAAATAAACAATTTGTCCATAATATTCTTCAAAGTAAACCTAACTAAGATTGAAACACAAATATTTTAAGGATTTAATAACATAGTCTTCCAAGGTACAAATTAACACTTATCTCTAAATAACATCAGTTGCTCTTAAAGTCTCATATTGAAAAGTAATTAATCTAATCACATATCCTCCATGATAGGTTAATAATTTCTATAGATAACCCAAAATCAACTTAATCATAATTCATAAAATCATCTAACTAAAAAGAATAAGTCATACTAACAAGGGACTTCACGTAGTCTAGTGGTAGGTGATAAATACCAGTCTCACTTTGGTTGTGGGTTCAATTCCCACAGCTTTGTCCGACGCGATGGGTTTTCACACGGTCTGCGTGTTGTCCTTTTTATAAAACTCCAAAAATACCCCTAACAGGTTTTAACCTCAATAGTTTCCTTATACCTATCATTTTCATCCAAATTCATTATGATCTCAACATCCTAATTCTTGAAGTCTTATTTTACCACCATAAGATAAAATAAAATGATTCCCAAAATGAATAACATCATACCTTGATCATGGCGTCCACTCAGTTTCATCATCATCTGGCTCACATAGGTAGATGTCCCATGCATTAAAACAATGATTTAGAGATCCTTCAAAATCATTTGCTTCCTCCATCCAAATACACCTTGTACAACATGGGTCATATGGGTGTTCATAGAAAAATAGTTTTGGAAAATAATCATGTATAACATATAATTCCAAAACATCTGATAAAACATGATTTCTATAAAATGGTCAGACAGAATTTGAGTTGAAACTTTATATTATTGGTCCTTTTAAAATACCATAATTATGTATTGAGAGACTATATTTTAAAATAAAATATAAATAGGTAGCGCAAGGGTCTCCTTCCTCAGCACCATTTTTGAAATCATAATATGCTTCAAATTCTTGTGATAAGGTAAAATATTTGAAAATACCTTGATAATATTTACCTTTCTTGAAAATATGATAATATTTTGAAAATAGTATTTGTCTAAATACAACCCACGATCCACGATGATAATGAGGTATAATGGAGGTGTTTGATATCTCAAAAAACTTCTTGCAAGTGAGTTGTATGTTAGAAAAAGTTTCACAATCTTCCGAACATGACTTTGCAATAATTATTGCAAGCATGTCATCAGGAAGAGATAGGAATGTCGTTTGAGATCCTTCTCCTTCCATTCGTATCTGGATTTACTTGACCGTAAAAAATTTATAAAACAAGGATTTAACTGAAATAATAGATATAGGGACTAATCATGTGTCAAACAAAAACTCATAATCCCTAAATTTTTCTAAACTGACCTTTGATACCAACTATAAGGCCCCAGCCTTAATCCTTACTTAATATTTAATGAAATGAATAATTCACATTGAGGATATTTTCAGGTTTAGAGTATTAGAGAATTAGTTCATAAATCATGAATTACATTCCACATTTAAACAAAGTGGTTACAAAAAAGATAGTATTCATTTTCCCCATCAACGGAAACATATTTAAAATAAAACATGGATTCTTTCTTGACACTTCCTTGACACTATCATCATAACATGCACCATTCCCTTGACCTGTGGGAAACATTTCAAAAACTTGGGATGAGCATAAAAAGCTCAGTAAGGGATATAAAAGTATGAAAAGAAAACATTAGTCCATGTATGAAATCATACTTTACTCATAAAACATAAGCATTTTAACATACCTGATCAAATCATGGATAAATCATAGAAATCATAAGGCATTAAGGTATGTTGAGGCATTCATAACATTCTTACGTAGGGAGTAACCCTCTTCGTTACGTTTGGAATACCCCTCACACTATATTCCCTAAATCTCTTCGGATAAATATTAACGTTTAACCCCTTTGCGTTACCCAATGCATTTGAGAGCTATATCGGGCTCACCTGCCCTTAGTTTGTCACGGAACCACCCGTCTTCATAATAATACCCATGAACCATAACATAATCATATCACCTAAAACATACATAAAGGAAACATAACATTTCCACATTTCAATCACAAGGTATAAATACAACACATTTATATAATAAAATCATTATGAAAACCATTTTCAGTACAAAAATAAAAGAAAAGTAAAACATGGTATTTATTTTTCATTCAAAAAAAGTTATGGCTTGTAGAGGAAGCCGAAACTCAAATAATGGTCACAATGGTGGAGAAGTCGTTGTCGCCTCATACATATGACAAAACATTTCCCATTTATAGTTTAGTAAAATGCTTTGTATAAAAAAGATTCCTTTCGGATAAACATAAAATTCAAAGGGGTTTATACATCGTATAAAAGAAAGTGTGTATGAAACAAAATATGCCTCAATGAAAGGAGATTGAGACGAAGTCCCTTAAAAGATGGTATCCTTGGATTAAGGATAAATCAATTAAATAATTATGTGTGAAAAACGAATACAACAAATATAAGTGTATATTAAGTGTAAAACAATCAGACGACATATTCAAGGAGTACAGGTTTATCCCCAAGAATTAAAGTTGGGTTAAGAAGTTCCCTTGCAAAAATTCAACAGCCGAACAATGTCACTTGAAAATTCAGAAAAAGAATTGATGAGAGATAAAAAGGGTATCTCATCACTTGGACATAAAATTTAAATCAATAAAGATATAGAAGAACATATACCAACATAATAGTATGTGAATTAAAAGACATAACAAAAGAAGTCTTTTAAAAAGAGGAGGGTGAAAGGTTCCCTTACCGACTTGGGTTACTTTCGAAACGTACACCCCATTGAAGAAGGGTCATACAATGTATATGTAAATACCCATAAATGAAATTATATTACACAAAGAGTATAATAATTGGATGTACATACACCAATCAAAGGAAATTGTGGAAAATGTAGCATAAATCTCACGGGACAAAAAGTGAGATGAAAAATCCCTTACGAAAACTAGGCAGCCTAACGGCGCCACATAAAACATCCAAAAATGGATTGATGAGATCAAATAGGGTCTCTCATCATATTAAAATTAAATTTAAAACCAGAGGAATATAAAATAACATCCCCCATAATAACAAAGAAGAGTTTAAAATAAGTGATAGAAAGGATAGTACATAAAAACAAAGACAGAGGTTAGATCTCTTACAAAAATTTGGTATCCTAACGCCGCCACTCAAAACATCCAAAATGGATTGATGAGAGAAAATAGAGTCTCTCATCATATGAACCTAAAAATTACAGTATGAGTAATATAAAAGAACATCCCAATAATAAGAAAGATGAGCTTAAAAGGAATGACATAAAAGAGTGTACTTAAAAAGAAAGAGAGTGGTAGGATCCCTTACATCAAGTCCGACTTGTCTTGTTTGTTTGTTTATATTCCTGAATAATAAACTTTGGTCAATTTATAATTGGTTAAGTACCTCCTTTAAATATTATTATTCAGTTCATATCACATATTATAATGTTATAATATTTGTTTAATAATGTTAGTTCATATCAGACGTTTTTGCCGATGTTTGGTACATGAGTAAAAAAATGAACTTGTTTGAAAATGATTTCCCATGTAGTTACAAGTAAATCATTTACAGAATAGTATTAATGATTAAAATATCATATATATCCATTAAATATTCATTTTATAATATTACATAACATTTGGAGATAAATAATGAAAAACACCGTTCATGGAGACGGTAGGCCGTACGTACGCATGAACGCTACTTTCATTTTTTTTGTCATATTAATGGAATTAAAAATAAATGAGAGAGATATATATATATTATACTTCCAGTATAATATATATGTTATATAGGTCTAATATGTTTATTAATTTCATTCTTTATACATTCCATGTATTGCATGAACGAGTCACATCACTTGAGGGGGCGGTAGCCCACACTTCCTCATATGAAATTATCGCATTTGCACAACATGAAAAGAATAAAGATATGTTTTAAATATAAAATAGAGAATAATATAGTAAACATAAATACTATATATATCATATATAAAATACAGTGTCATCATAATGGCCACCTTTAAAGGTGTTAAAAAAATATTGAACAATCATCGTTTCGTGAGGCAGAAAATCGCCAACCACAGAAACAGTATGTTCTTTAACAATTAGACGAAGGTGTGTGGAAGAGTATCTCGAATAATTCTTATAAAAACATCATAGTATATTTTATATACTGGTTTTGTAACAAAAAAAAGTAATAATAAGAGTTTAGGTGTTTGGAGAATCAAAATAAAACAAAAGAACACAAGGGATGACATTACCTTTAAATCGGGTAACTCTCTTTGATTTAAGCTGAAAAGCTTTCTTGGAAAGGATTATGCCCAAAGTGAGGCTCCAATGATGAATATAAGGATTTTGAGAGATGAAATGGTCAGGTTTTGGCCGATCCAAAGGCTTGAGAGGTGTGGGTAAGGTGGTAGAGGTGGGGTCCTTTTATAAGAGGAGAGGAGGGGCACTCTTGGAATGTGACAAAATGTTACTTTATTTTCAAATGAGATTCGGATTTTAAAGGTCCCACATTGATTTATTTCGAGGATAATGTGGTAAGGGTTCGAAATATACTCATACAATAGGTCTTTTACAAGTGTAATTTATAGTTTTAACATTATATTTTTATCTTATTTAAATCCTCTATTAATGAGGTAATCACTGCATCATCATGATGTCATAAATAATTTAATTTAGTTAATGTCTAAAATTTTTAAAACAAATATCATGATGTAGGAAATCTTCTTAAATTTCTAATGAATATTTATAGTAAAAAATATGACTTGTATAACCCCATTTAACAATTGTTTTAGTAAACCAACTCATGCTTGTGACATTTTTATTTTAACTTAAAATAAAAAGTTATTTATGTCATATTCCAACCAAAGTGGCTCCATGGGGTCCTCAAGTTGACCCATTGATTGTCGTGGTCGTCCATGACACATCCAATTAGGGTAGGACATGTGTCTACATCATTTCATATTATTAAAACATTATTTTTACCTTAAATTACACTAATTACCTCTAATCGCGACTAAAAACATAAAAGTTACTATTCACCAAAAAATTATTTTAATCCCATTGAACCAGATTTTAAATCCTAATGTCAACCATGTATGTTGGATTTTTGAAATTCAAATCACAGAAGTGGTAAAGTTTCATTTAAATGAAAAATCGGTTTTTAAACTACCACTTAGTGGTTTCACTATTCATCAAAAATTCAAGTTTTTCAGCAAAATACCAAAAATTCACCCTAAGCTATATTTGAAATTCCGAATTAAAAAATGATATCTATTTTATAAATTTAAAAACATATATGTTTCATTAATTAATTTAATAATTAATTCCCGCTGTCAAAACAAATAGCATGTTTTTATGAAACAATATCTATTAAAATATTGACACTAGTTTAAGTCCAATTTAAATGTGAAATTATTTCCAATGACCACTATTGGATTAAATGGTAAAAATATATTCTAATATCACTTTAATTACAATTCAAAAGATAATATAATCATATAAATAAATTAGATTTAAAATGGGTTTTGAATTAAAATACATCATTTTTCACTATTCATTAAAAATGAACTTTATGGGAAAAATACCAAAAATATACACAAAGTAAATTTTGATGTCCCTATTCTAAAGAAGAATTTTATATTGTCAAATATAACATATTAAATTGTAAAAAAGTGGATTTAAAAGTGGTTCTCCATCAAACGGTGGTTAATCGACCTTGTAAAAATTGTTAGAATTTTTGCGCTTAAAATTGGAATCATTCGCATTTTTAATCCTCTAACATTTATTATAAAAAGTAAAAATATTTTAGAAACATATATAATTATTTTTTAGTTAGTTCTGTTCATTCCTACCATTACAACGGCTCGGCGTTAACTACCATTTAAAATAATATTATTTTATTATTAGAGTGCAATGTATGATTTTCAAGAAACTCGTTGCTGCGTATTGGGTACACCATCGAGCATAGCGTCCCCATTAAAGTAATATTAATAATTTATTCAAAAATATTGATAAATGTGAAAATTCCATATTCTTTATTTACCTGGGGCGTTACAATTATATCATCCAAATGTTAAATAGATACACTAGAAGAATATATAGTTTATATATCCCGATACCATATTACATATTCAAGAAAATTTCCTATCAGATTATGGATACTAAAATTCAAAATAATCTAGGTTAGTTGTAATTTTAATTAAGAATAAGAGTTATTTTATTCATTTAAAACTATTCTTGAATCGATCATGAAGATTTTTTATTTTATCATAAATGAGATTTTATTAGATATTTAATTCTATCACGACCATTTCGGAAATCTCGAATATAAATGAATTTAAATCTCAAATGTTATATAGTCAAACAAATGGTTCCATTATAAAACCAAATAATATTAAACAATAGGGTTCAACTATGTAGTGTTCATCCTCTGAATGTAAGGTTTAAAACCTCAGTCTTATCATTAATGTAAGTTTGATGATCCACACATTTGTCTCACAAACGTAGGGTTTCATACATACGAAGGGTTATTTAATGATAATTTATTCTCTAGACAAACATAAGGTTCCATTCAGAAATAAGGTTACATAATCATACTTTTCTGATAATGTAGGGTCGATGATCCATACATATTATTATGAACATAAGGTTTATTCCTTACACACTATTCTAAGTGTTGGTTTTATTCCATGCATTTTTTATCAAATCAAGGTATGAAAAGTGTTTCCAGGATGCAGTTAAAACAAATTTGAGCACTTTAAATAATATTACATGATTATTAGTTGAGAATAAATATTTAAATAAATATTAATTTCATTGAATACATTTAATGTAATATCATTAGTAAATCAAACAAGTGTATTTCAGGCCATCAAAATCAATAAAATTTATAGAGTATTGTTTAAACAATACATTCCCAAAAAAATACCTTGTCCTCCATCTATATTTCGATCTCTCCCTCACCTATACCACCAATAAAACATTTTTTTATTAATCTCCCTCAATCCCTTTTACACATTACTCCAACTTCCAAATTTTTTATCACTCATGTACCTTCTTCTACTCATCGACCTCATACTCCGACTCCTAAAATTAGGAAAGGATTATATCTCAATAGACCTCCAACCAAGCCAGCACCTTCAGATTCAGATTATGATTTTTTAAGATAGGGCTCATGTAGAATTTGTTTTTTTAAATCAATGAAAATTATTTTTTAAGTCTCATTTTTTTAAATTTTGTTTATTATTCAATAACCATTTATTATTTATTTTTAACTATCCAAAGGGGTTAATGTGTATGTAAAAAATATTTATTGTTACAAGGGTAGTAAATTGTATCAATTTAGATTTAATTATTATTTATAGATAATTTTTATAGTTGATTATAATATTTAAATATATAATATTATATTTATTGCTTAATTATTGATATCAATATTTGTAACAATCAATAAGGGGGATATTGTAGGATTAGCAAAGAAATTTCTTATTTTAATAATGAAAAATCAATTTTGTGTTTTTTCTAATTTATATTTTGATTTTTGTAAGTAAAATGATTTATTTTAAATATGTGAATATTTCATAAACTATGGAATCGACCAGATGATCAACTATGATGATTTTGACAAAAGATCCAAGAGTCCATAAGAATGAACTGAATGTCTATATTTTATTGCAAGAAACCATTTTGGTCAAGGAAAGGATCAACTTCAAGCCACAACAATGAGGCAACCAAGCTAACCAGTTTGACCATGTGAGCAAGAATTAGAATTCAAGGCTAAAAAAAATAAATATTTGAATTTGTAATGTAAGATCAACCACATGACTTTTAGTTATCTCAAAAAGTAAAATATAGACTATATAACAAAATAAAGATCTTGTTTCAATGTAGTCAAACTATGAAAGAGTACTGGTTTTACATAATGTATATCATAATAAACTACAAATATCAAATCATCTAAAATGATTGATCAAATCATCTGATCAGCCATAAGAAGAAATGATGAACTTTATGAAAAATCCGAGTATCTGTGAACATAATCACCAATGATGATGTGGAAAGGAAAAGGTACCATCACTGGTTATGTGGAACTTTTAACTAGCTATAATTAATAGTAATAATTATATTATTATTTTTTAATACTAATCCAACTACTTTTAAATGAAGAGTTTATTTTCATTACAAGTATTTAATAGTCAATATTTTTCTTCCAAAATACAAGGTTCATCATTATGGATTTTAAATAGCTATTTTTTGATAATTTCATTAAAAATACCATAGATATATGATGAAAATGAAATGAGAATATATTTACATGAACATAGAGACATTGGAAGTACTCCTGAATGAAAATGAATAGAATTTACTCTCTTATGAATATCTATAGCACACTGTTCTCACATGAACATATTTGAAGATTTAAGAACAACTGAATGTCCTCGTGTATCCATTCAAAAATAATACAAAAAATAAGTGGGGAAGATAAATTCTCAGATCAATATAATTATATAAACTGTCACACTAAATTCATTTATTCTCAAACTCTATTTTTTTACATTTGAGCTATATTTTTTCATGACATTGTGAATTTATAAACATGTTCAGTTTATCTGAACTAGATAGTTCATGAATCATTTTTCAAATTTTTTCTTCCATAAATCCATGTTTAACTATAGAAGAGGTTTTTTGTGACATATACTTGATACATTTGATTATTTTCATTCTATTACTCAAACAAAGAACTATGGAAGAGACTATATTCTTGTAAATCCTTCTGTTCAATTTTATAAAACTGAATCTAGGTTTTGGATCAGATTATTGTAAAATAAAATTCTTGGTTGCAGGTGATTGGAAAGTGAAGGGGATTAGTTCTTGGCTCATGAAATACCCCCTTATTAATTTCTTGTATGCTATTTCTTTTTTATTTTTACTATTTTAAATAAAAAACTAGTTTCTTCTTGAAAAACATATAATAAGACTTTACACTGATATTTTTCCCTATAATTTATTTTATATATGGTGTTTGTTTTAATTAAAATTGATTCAAATGTTAAGAGGTTGTTAAAATTTGTTTTTACTGAGTTCTTATCAAACTTATCCAAGATATTTTGAATTTTAAAATTTTACATTTTTATTATTTTTTCAAATTATGGTTCTTTTATTTGGGGGATTTATGTTTTAAATTTTTTTAACTAAATTTTTTATTGGAAACTCAATTAACACTCCTATTGAGTTTTCCACTAGGTCCACTAATTTTTATAATGGAAGAGTATAAAATATCATATATGTGTATAATTTTATAAAATATTAGATCAATTTAGATATATTTATTATACATAAGAATAAAATGATTTCTTTGAAGTTACGACTAAATGCAAGGGTTACATTACCAATATTTTTTTGAGATTGAGATTTTTTATATTTCAAATTCCATCATGATAAACTATATGTTCTTCAGAATAAAACCAACATATTTTATTGTCAAATTTTTATTCCTTGATTCCATATATTTTTATTACATTTAACCTCTCTTTTCAAAAAAAAAATCAACCCATAGGTAATTTGTAAGGGAAGCCAACCATATCTCTTCACATTACTGCAAAAAGTCATATCCACTATTACCTAATTCTCTATTTTGTTTAAAGGCCCTTATCACTTATTCTATGATTTATTGTTGTATTTTTAAATTAATTCACATTATTTAAAAAATGAATCATTTTTTAACATTTTCAATTACATCAGTATCCACCAACTTTGACCCTGTTTATTATTGTGTGAGAGAAATATCATTTGGTAACGAAAATTCGATTGAATATATTTTCACACCATATTCATTGGGTTTATTTAAGAATAATCCCCTCTATGTTTTCATGGTTTTACAAAGAAATTTATTCTCACTTTTTTATAAATTTTTTTTCATTTAAAATAAAGTAATTAAAAATACGAAAGGTATTTATTCTTATTTCTCAAATAAAGTATCATTATCTTATAAAAGGTTTTATATCTATCTCAACATCCATTTTTTTATTATTATTCACTAGTAATATACTCTAATAATACCATTGACCTTCATTCTATGGATATTTTGTGATAATGTATTATTGATGTTTTTAGGAAACTTATTTTGTTTAATGAGTTAATTAAGCTATGATGGACATAAGTATATTTTCACGTATATAGGAAACACATATTCCTGGTGTTAATTATTTAATTTGTGAAATTATATTTATATATTCTTCAAATGTGTTTGGTAAAAATTTATATATAAAAACATATGATTTTAATACAAAAACGACATGTTAGATAGTGTGTATGACAAGCAACACCTAGCTTAGGATATCATATAAAACAAAGAGACATTATTATATATTTATTTTTAAATAAATTAAATCTCATATTTTTCTTTTGATTCATGACGTGATGGGTTTAAAGGAAATATGATACTCTATTAAAATATTATAATTTAGATGCGACCATTACAACCTAGACACTAAGTTGGAGATTATAAATAGTAATAACTGAAATATCAAAATTATATTGTTTAGGAATTTATAAAATATATTCAATGTTAATATATTTATTATAAATAATATTTGGATCATTTTAGAGAGAAATAATTTTTTTTAAAAAATATGTATTTTTTTGAAAGGCGGATTAGTCGCACATTGCACCCATAATATAAAATAAGTTTTTATAAATTTTAAAAAAATAATATAACAAAATAGACATCATTTATAAAATCATCATGACAAAAATTATCTTTACTTTAATTTTTGATAATTTTTTTAAATGATTAATTTTTTGATGAATAGTGAAAAATGATCTTTTTTAATGTTGATTTCAGGTATGTATCTTGTTTAAAAATTCAACTAAACTAGGCATCCCTTCAAGATGAGATTCCAATTATATTATGCTAATATAACAAACTAAGCACTGGATAATGTATACTTGGGTTAGGGTCTTTACATTATATTTCATAAGATGACATGTATGGGACTAGAGAGAGAACCCAGTCCACTGTAAGACACTATCCAATTTTTTTTATAGGAATGAGTAGTTAACCCAATCCACTGAAGAAATTTGTACACTCTGTGATGATATTCTTGGTAGTGATACTCCTTATAAGAAATTATTTTCAATGCTTATGTATATTCCTTATTATAATGACTAAGTTATGTTTTCAAATATCATGACCGTAGACACATGTTTTCACACTCTAGTTAATCATGTCTTATGTTTCCCTAAATCCTAATTCCTTGATTAATGATTTCTGTTATAGGATTTATTGATCATTATTATATTACATTATGACCATTCACCGTTTTTATGTACTCAAACCCACCAATGCTTCTTATACGCACTTATAATCTTTGATTGATACCTCTTATGTTTACCAATACTATGCTTACGAGATCACACTTGCATATGCTTTCATTAAATAGGTTATGAAGAAGGGTTTTATGTAATATGTGTCTAAAAATTGTTTCATGTGTGAATATTATTTTTTATTTTTTTATAATATTGAAAAATTATTATTTTTCATTATAATTTCGAAAAGACATTAAAACTATCGGTTCTAGGGTGTAATTTATTATGAGATATAATAATTATTCATTTAAATGTTTTGTAATATATATATATATATATAATTCTTGGGTCATCCTAGTTGGTATTATGGAGAAGTTTCATTATTTTTGGGTATTAGGTTTTGAATAATAAGATGATAAAACATACAAAAACAAATGTTAAAACAAAAATGATGTGGGATAGAACCAAAATGTCATTTTTTTTGAAATAAATGTGTCATTATTTAAGACGTCTTATGATTGATTTTCTATATCATATGATTTTTTAATCTGATTACTATTTATTGATAATCACACTAACCTTTTGGTTTTAGTCAATATATAGAATCTTTATCTATTGCGATAACAGTAATTTTGAAGGAAAATGAAATAATTTTCTCAAAGAACAACCAAACAGGATGGGTGCATGAGTAAAACAACTCATATCCATGATCACTAAACTCTATAAATTTATGAACAATGATAATAATAATGTTTAACTCTAGAATGTTCCATGGAAGTAATTACTCTTCATTTAGTCCTTCATGTAGTAATGTACACCCTCTTTTAGTGGGTCTTACAACCCACTTATCTCTATGTAATGGATCAACACCATTGAAAATCTAATCTTTATACTTAAGTGCTTTGAGATTTTAAATGTTTAAACCTTTTATCATTTTTATAGTGTGTCTATTATATGGTGGACTATAATTAAGAATTTAAGGTACAAGGAAGAAATATAATATATGGATTAAGAGGAGTTCAAGAAGATATTTTTTAAATAATTACAAAAAATATTCACACTAAAATAGAGATAGAATTTGAAGAACTAAAAAAGGAAGACTAATCCATTGGTACCCATGAAGAAAACATCAAAAATGATTTCAATGACTATTATATTTTAATCATTGAACTAAAAAGAAAAATAAATCATTTCTTTTATGACCTAAAATAAAATAATTGAAAATAATTAACTATAAGGGAAATTTATAGCTATAAAATATTGATTGATGTTCAGTTAATGTGGAAATAGAAATAAGAGGATACAACTACACTTATTTATTTGGGGAGGAGTAGAGGAACATGGAGTTTTATCTTCCAATATGTTAAAAAACAAGGAAGAAAAATAGAGGAAATTTCCTTATGGGTATAGGTAAATTAATCAAGTGTGTAAGAGATGGCCATCAAGAAAATTAATTCTATATAGATAGGAAGAGGCTAACCATTGAAATTGATGAATCAAAATCTCATCCTAATGAACCACCCATAATCTAATACATCAATTGTAAGGAGTACATTCATTACACCAACTAGTGCACTAATCCAAGGGTACATAAATAAAATAATTTTCAATAACCTCCCAATCCAAGGGAGAGAGTTAAATACTATGAAATCATAATAGTAAATGTGGGTCATGAAAATTAAGTTCTTAAAGGTACACTTGTAATCCACTTTATAACTATACATGTAATTTTTTTAATTCTAGATATATGAAAACATCTATATCTTGTAATTTTTTTATGGGGATAAAATCACTACTCAAACAACCACAAATTAAATTCTAATTGAAAATATACAGTGGTAAGATAAATTCATCCCAAGTTTATAACTCTAATCTCATTGAATTTTATGGGAATTTCCTTCCATATTATGTAATAATTTTCAATTTAGTGTATTTTTATGGTATTTTGGTAAAATATTTGATCTGTATATAGATATTACAAGTTAATTATTTGGATCGGGAAGTCACATTTCATATCCTGAATCAACCAATGATAATCTATCGGTACAAGACAAACTATAAACTCTGAATGGAAATTAATTCGACTATATAAGTCTTAATACCCACTCATGATTGAAATTTAACTCAAAAAGTTGGATACAAACATTATATCAAATATATTACAATTTTTAGTAAATATATCAATGTATTTCCATAATAGTTTAATGTTCGGCCCCTAAATCATTACGTTGAGTTTTCTATAGAACCCATATGGGGCGTTATTCCTACATTAAAGACTCCATGAATAATATCCTCAATTTAATTAGAGTAATTAATAAAAAACTATAAGATAATCTCTAAATGGGTTTTATACACCCATGTAATTTATCATGCGGTGCACTAGTCCTCTATGTTAAAGAGTAATATGGATCAATTCATCTTTACACTAGTTATCGTAAGATTAAAAAAATCATGATCAATAATTAGTATCATTCGCCCAATATTGAGGACATTTGTAATTAATTACATGAGTCTCTGTAATTCTATATGATTTCCCTTCTGCATGGAAATTATAAACTAATGGTGAAATTAGAGGATGCATGGAAGGAAAAATTTCATACAATAAATGGTCACTATGAATTCATATTGATTATATTCAAACTCACAAATTCCCTTGCCATCATCATACATCTGATGAATATATTCATTAGAGATTACCTTGATCAATTTGTAGTAGTATCTATATATATTATATTCTTATTTATTCCAAATGAAAGTAAGATCATGAATATCATTTGATTATTGTTCTATGATCCTTGAGAAATGAGATATTTTAGGAAAAAGTTTGCAACTTTGAAATCTAGATTCAAAAACTATCTTTCTTGGGTCATGAAATCGAAAAATAGGGTATGTATATGGATCCTTCCATGATAGGGGTGATTGAATAAAGTCCAAGAACTATTGGAATGTGAGGTATGTTTTGTTCAAGATACGTTTATTCACCATATTCAAGTCACTATACATTTTTTTCACTAGAATGTGAGGTGGTGAAGCTTGTAGATAGCTACAATAGTTCTTCTTTAAAAAAATAGACTAATTAGAACTTTGAAACATATAAAAATTTTATTGTGAAGATCTAAAGGTTCACATGTTCAACAAACATAAAGGTTCATTAGGTTTCTAGTCAAGATAATGTTATCATTATTAGTGATACTTGATCTTATGGGAGCAGGTATTATTATTGACTAGATGACACATAATATATACATGGTTGAGACCTTTGAGGCCGTATGGGATGTGGTATCAGATTATTTTTTCACTTGTATAGATTAATTTTAATTATAAATCTTATTTTTTTATCTTATATATTTTTATTATAATAATGTGGGAACAAATGTTTCTCATATGTATATAGGTCTTATTTTCCTTAAAATGTTAAACTCAACCATTAATTTCTATATTTTTGTATTTATATTGAATTTATTTCATTGATATTTAATGTTTTTGATCTAGATTGTTCATGTGATAAAATATCAAATAATGTGTTGACAGGGGTAATGATTATACCAAATTTTATTAAAATCTGTTAGAGGTTACATCCAGAGGTTTGTTTTTGCTTCCTGCTATGGAATGGGTCATTCTCTGCAAGCTGAAGCCCTATCGATGCTCTCCGGTATCCATCTTTCTGGGCAGAAGAACATCACCCTTAGTGTGGTGGAAACTGACTCCATAATTCTCTAAAACTCTCTGTTAAGTAAGTTCCCCATCCCATGGTCCATATCCTACATCATTAGGAAATGCCTCAGTCTCTTGGATGCAAACACCGACATTCTCCATATGCAGTGAGAGGGGAACAAGGTCTCCACCATTCTTGCCTCATTGTTAATACATGGGGTGAACACACTTTGCTCTCAAGATATTGTGTCAATATTTCTAGAGTGGGAGAACCTGGTTAGAGGGGATTCTCTAGGTCTTGACCATTTCAGACCTCCATAGTCCTCGTTTTGCTTGTTTGTTTTATTTGGTTGTTTGATTTTTGTGTTTTATGGTGTCTTTAAATAATATGATGATGATTATGATGATGATGATGATGATGATGATGATGACGATGATGATGATGTGAGATTTTGGTGGATTTGTTTGAAAGGTTCTAGTGGTGTTATTAGAAGAAAGTATTTGAGTTATGTTATCTATAATTTTTATGTAAGATTTTGGTTCAGTTCATGTATCATAGGATTCTTTTCTATATCCATGATAATATCTTGATTCCTCTGGGACTCTTCTATCATTATAAGATATAGACTTGGATGGTAAAAATGTTTGAGTATATAGGGTTGATATAAAATATTATGGATCATGGATTATTGAAATAGAATTTCATCTAATTCAGATGGAATAAGATTCTACACTTATTAGTTTTTACCTAGAGAAGATAGAAAATGAGGAATGGGAATGAATGGATAGGAAATCCTTGGCATTGGTGAAGATGTCTTTAGAATGGAATTTTTAATTTAATATTCATGATATAAATCAAGTCATATAATTGATGAAAGTACTAGAATATATATATATATATATGATAAAATGATATCATTGAACAATGTGTTCATGATATTGAGACTATTCATACTAGGTTTATTGGAAAGAATATAAAGGGTAGTTCATGTGAATAACTTCAATATTATCTGAGGATATCTGGAGATAGTGAATGTGAAGTTCATGGATGATGTATTTGGAATCCTACTATTTTCACTACTTCTAGAGATTTGGGATGTGATTGTGACTATTGTCAGTAACTCCATTTAAAAAACATGGTGTTCAATGACATCTCAAATATGAATCTCAATAAAGAACTTCATCAGCAGTATGTCTAAGAACCATTTAGTAACTCTATTGATTCTAATAGTTGATGATGGTATCCCTAATAGAATCTATTTATCTAGAATAATCCTTTAGAATAAAATCTTAAGGGGAAGGTATGAGTGAATTTAGATATTATAGTAAAAGTATGTTAGATGTATGATAAAATAGAACACTTAAAGAATTATTGTTGGATTCATAAGGGAATCTCCAAAAACCCCTGAACTTATGAAAGATCTAATTTTTTTTCAGGGTGGAAGGGGGAAATAAATTGTTGTTACGTTCGAAAATTATAGTTGTTTCATTGGTAGTTGAATCAAGCTCATCATTACAATAAATAGTAGAGTAGATGTGAATTTAAAATCATATTTCTGGATGTTCAATGAGAGTATATTTGGTGGATGATAAAGCTATAAATATCACTGGAAATGGAGATGTGAATATCCAGAGGAAGAATGGGGGATTTATGATGTTGAAAGAAGTTCAACGTATCTCAGGGCTTTAGGAGAACCTAATATTAGTTGGATAACTAGATAATAAGGGTTATGGAATTACTTTTTTTATTTAATTATATAATTCTACTTAGGGATCCAAGGGATGTGAAAGAACCAAATTTCCTTTAGACCCCGGGATGAGGTAGGGTATGTAAATGATTTTCAAAATGGATTATGGAATGTTACACAGGGCACCATGGTGTTAGAAAAATGAGTAAATGATGGGGTGCTATATTTTATAGAAAGAACATATGTAATTTAATTGATCAAAATTTTAGATAATCCTGAGGTTGGGAATTGAAAACATGGTCATATCAGTAAAAATATCTTGAAAGTTATAATAAAGAATGATATATTAAAGCTTGATCGCAGTTAATTTAGAAGTTGTGAGTGTTGTTTTTTGGGGAAAAATAGTGGTCATCCTTCAATGTAGATATATAAAAAACTATAGATATAAAGTAAGAACATTTTTGTATTTATTTTTGGGGACCTACCCCAATTCATTCCCTATCTATATAAATCATCAGTAGAATACATTTCTAGAATTCATGCAATGGAAATTAAAAGTGGAAGGTGAGTATTGTTAGAATCTAAATTTATTATTTTATGAGAAATGTGGTGAGTACACCATATATAACATCTGAAACATCTACAATAATAATTACACAAGGTGTGAAAATATTGTTCCTATAACTTTAAAATAGAATAATGTGATCGATTGAATGAAGAAAATGTTGAATGAGAATGATAGATTTGTGAGGTTTGACTGTGGAAGGATTAAGGGAATTTGGGTAGAGGACTTCAACACTACCTTATATATTTTCAATATAATTTTAGTATCTATCGATGGGCCATAAATTATGGATGATCTATGGTTTACCAAATGATCTTAAATTAGCCATCACAAAGAATTTATGAGGTTAACATATATGCATATTTATGATAAGGATATGTTCAAGACTCTGGGTAAGTCTAATGTTTGTTTCTCATTAAGTGTGGTCAGGATAAATTTAGCTTCCAGGTATGGGATGATGACAAAAGGCAAGTCATCAAGAGGGTAGATGTTAATTTCAATGAAATAGTCCTTTTGATGATCCTTAAATTGGTAGAGAAGAAAGATATTGGAAAATAAACTATTAGTGTTCAAATAGGTCTATGTAACAATATAAAAAGGGATGAAATTATAGAGAACTCATATGGAAGCATCATATGTATATCGGTGAAATTTATAAGGGATATTACAGATAGTTCCAGATGTTTTAAATCTCTCTTCGGAGTAAAAAAAACTCATGTATCATATGTTAGAGTTAATATAAGTTGTATAAAATAGAAAAATAAGTTATGGATATTAACCATTATAAAAAAATAAACTTCAAATAAGTTTATAAAATATAAATTTTATTATTCTAATTAATATTATATGGCCAGAATACCTAGAATAGGTGGCCACATTTAATGATTCCAAATAGTGGAAGTTAATAATGAATGAGGAATTCGATTTATTAAAGTTTAATAGAACATTGGGTCTCACTAACATACTCAATGGAATAATTTTTTGGATGTAAAAGATATAATAAAGGGTCGGGGTGAAATGATTCCAATAGGAAGATGGAATCAAATTCTCATAATTTTTTACACTAGTAGTAAAACATAAAATTATCCATATAATACTAACCATGGTGTCATTATAAGATTTTTATGTTGAACATATGGATATAAATGTTACATTACATCATGGATAGTTAGAGGAATAAATCTATATGAGGTGGACAATTGGTTTCATAGAAGATGAGAATAGGAATTTGGATTGTAGTATGAAGAGAATTATTTATGGCATGAAGTAAGAACAGTAATAATGAAACCCAAAATTCAACTGATTTAGGTAATAAGAAAGTTTCAAAAACTATAGTTAAGATCCCTATTATTAAAAAAAATGTTTGGATGGTACATTCACCATTATGATTTAATATGTAGATGACATATTGATTTTCGGATTTTATGCTAGAAGAATATGAAAGGTAAAACACAATATTTCAAGAATATTGGTGATTAAAGATTTTGGACCAGCCAATATTATCTTATGGATAAATATTGTTAGAGATATAAAAATTATAACATTGATTCTATCGTAGAAGTGATATATTTGGAAGGGGATCCAATGAATTGGGATTACTGGATGCAAGTAGGTATTAAATCTGTAATGTCCCGAATTTTCTGTGTATTATTTTTAAATATTATATAGATGAATTTTGAGACTAGGACCTGAGATGGAATGTGATTCCAAGGTCCAGTGCACCTAGAAATTTTTTTAAAATATATTAAAATATTAAAAAGCATGTGCGCACAATTTTCCTGAAAAAGTGAAATAACATATAAATGGGTGTCCGAATCAGAAATCAATGGGTAACTTTCATTCAGAGTTGCAGCATTACCCTAGGCATAGTCTAACATCAAATAGTATAAGTAGAATTTGAAAATTAGTTTCTGGAATTTTTAATGAATAAAATAATTTGAAGATATATTTATTTTCTCAGTTTCTTCAACTTGTTAACTCTTCTTTTTTTATCTAAGTATTTAGGTAGGGATCCAGGGTTAGGATAACTACCATGTAATTCCCTGGAGGCTCTAGAAAAAAACTATAGAGAAATATCTTGGTGGTGAAGGCATAGACTTGTATTGGAGATTGTTCCGGACGGATATCACCAGTAGAAACCATTATCCAGTACTGAATGATGCAATTCCCTTGTAGGATGCATTATTTTTTATTTTCTTTCCCATTCATAGATTCAAAAATTAAAGTGGACCAACCAATTAACAGGTTGATCCATAGTTCAATCATTCCTTATGGGATGAGATATAATATGCATAATTTTAAAGGTCTGATTATTTGAGAATTGATTTTGATTTTCTGATCATTGTAACAGGAATGTAATAAGGTTGGAAAAAATGACGGTCGAGGTTCGTTCCTCATATTTTTTCATTAAGTTTTCCATCCCCCATTTTCTATGGGCGTTCTTTTTTCTTTATCATTTTTATGAACGAATGATCATTGAACCATCATTTCTTGGGACAATGATCTAAAATTTATGATCTAACATGAGGATGACCTAACAGTGGTGTGATGGAAGTGGCGATAGACGAATCAAATTGAATCATAAGAAACCGTTCATCATGTGGTCTATGTTTGAATAGATTGAAATATTCTTCCAAGCTGATTAAAGGCCTAAAACACCTCAATTCGGTGTTAGGGTGATGAAAAAATCCTAGATTCAGAGTTTAGATGAAAACAAGCCCGAGAATATGAATCTGTAATATCAGCTGACATACGATGAAAAGGAACTAGGCATTCTATAAAAACTTGATGAAAACTTCTTTTAACTAGGGTTTACACAGTGAGTGGCCCCCACTGAGATAAATCTAGTGTTTCAGGAGATAGTTAAATTTCACATGGTGTGTCACCCTATCACACATCATGTAGTCCAATCCTAGAGACTTCTCAAGTATCTGAAGAGATACATGGACACAAGGTTGAGTTCATGGGTTGCATAGATGATGTGTACCCTACCACACATCTTGGCCTGGACCAAGTACATAGATTACCCTATGTACAGGTACATGGGAAAGACACATGGGTTGACACCAAGTGTAACGACCCAAAGTTTTATCAATGGAATTCCATTAATATAATTATTCCTTATAGTATAATCACATTTGGAAGCACAATGACATATTATGATACTAAATATTATATCATTATTTCCTATAATTTTCTCTCATCATTTTTTTGATTTTCAAAAATCTAATATACACAGTTTCGATCAGTAAGATGTTTGGAGTCTAATAGGACAAAATTAATTTTTGTTGAATAATAACATACCCTTATGAATATTAATATGACCCTTATGAATATTAAATCATCCAAAATAAGATTAATATCACCCATGAATGATTAAATAAAATTTAGACATTTTATAAATGATAATATGACCATAGTAAAAGTATTAGTATATTTGTAAGTCATAAATAAATAATTATAATTAATTAATTTAATAGAAAATGTATTCTCATGAATTTTTTTCATAAATTAACAATTATATGTCTTCTTTTTTTAATATAATTTTATAAAAACTTATATAATTTTTTAAAGCATTATGAAATTAGTTTTAATTTTAAAATCTGTATTTTTCAAGAAAATTATGATTTTAATTAAAAATTAAATTAATCATATTTATAAAATTATTTTTCAAAAAATGGAGCTCTTTTTTTGATTCTACATATCAAAAAATTTTATGGTTACTTTTTTGTAATTTTCAAAAATACATCAATTTTCGAGTGAATTGAAAAATACAATTTTTCACCAAACTGGTATACATTAAATTGCATCATTCAAGATTTAATGATGACATAAACTTTATAGAAACTCATATTCGTCCATGTTCTATTTAATTTCATAAACAGTTCTTTAAAATACAATATACTCAACATATGAACCAAAAAGGAACATTCCAAAACCTAGTGTCAAAAAGTGATTCCTTAAAATATCATTTTCTCTTTCATTTCACTTTCCTTTTAATAAATTAATGAATTATAATTTTGAAGATGATTTAAAGCCTAAAAAGAATTATATTATATTAATGTATGATTTATTTTTTTCAAAAAACTACTATTTCTCATCTAACATTTCATATAATATTTTATTTAATATTTTATTTTAAAAACACCCCTCCTCATGTATAAATAACCCCTCTCCCCCTAATCAAGACACAACTATAAATCTTTAATACATGTCTAAAAGATTTCCAAAAATATTCCCTATCCCATACCCCACATCAAAATATCTTCTGGTCTCATCAAAAGACCAATCCAAGGGGCCTTAAGGAGGATTCAGGAGGTAATTCCCCTCTCTCTCATTCCTTTAATTTCCTTTCAATATCAAGTTATTTTCTTAATATCACCCAAAATATCCTCATATAAATATTATGGTAACTCTAGTATATTAAATATAATGTAATTTTATGATACTAATGGGACAATATATCATCAAACCCACTTCTCCTCTTCTTTTTATTTTAGAAAAGAAAACGTTGTTCGTGACGTGTTAATTCATCAACTTCAAAAAAAACATGTGTTGTTTTTTCCTTTACCTTTTTCAGATCTAGACATGAATTAATTTTTATAGTGTATCTAGATTATGTTACATGAATTATATTATATTTAATGTTATGGAAATAACCTATGTACATATTACTAAATGATTAAACCAAACAAGTTCCTTGTGGTTGAAAAACCGCCCAAATTAACTGAAACGATCATCATTAAATTATTATGTAACGATTCATTCTCATGGTGTATAAAAAATAATTTATAAGATCATTTGATGTTTTTTAACAATATAAAAAACTTATAATTACAATTATGGATGATTATACATGTTTTATATGAACTTCCATTTTTGAATATAAGTGAATTATTCAAGAAAAGTATAAAAATTAACATTACCAAACAATGAATTAAAACTCTATAACTAATTCAAAAGAAAATAAATGAACTTAATAAGATCCTAATGAATCTAATTAATTTATTATATTTTCTTTGATTATTAATTAATGAATATAATGTGGTTATTAATGATATGAATGTGAATAAAGGGTTTGGATACAAGGTAAGGAGAAATTCCCGAACCCAACTTTCTTTCTTTGAGTTCTACCTCTTTAACTCCATTTGTGGTATTGTAACTCTTTAAAAGTCATTTTCCCATAATTACCTTATTATTTCATGGATATACATGTTTTATAATTGAATTTATGACAAACCCAATTTTTTCCAAATGAACACCTCTTTCAAATAGACACACCCTTTTTAATTCTTGAATATTGTTTCACTCTTCACTCATGGTTAATGGTTCTATGTAAAGAATAATTTATACACTTTATTTCTGGGACCAAATTTTTATTAATGTATGATGTATTATGTGAAACCCATTTCTTTACATGGGTTATTTAAATTTAAATTTTGAAATATTTTCAATGTGTCATGCCTGATAATTTAAATATTATGATGTGATGGGTGCACCCTAAATTATATATTGTAATATAAATGTTGGAATGTGACAGGTGCGCCTAGAATTATAAAGTTCATTATTTCATTGGGTAAAGTGATTAATCACATGAGTAAAAGGGAAATTATGAGTGAACATAATGAAATAATTTTTTCAATTATGTGTGGTAGTTGGACACTAAGAAATGATGTTTCATTTTTAAGCAAAGCCATATTTCAAGTTTTTTATTAATTATTTCTCTCATTTTCATGATCCATTACCTATGTTGTGATTTTTCTCAGAGATTTCTTTATATTTTTTTTATCTATTCTCTTTTTGGGATGTTATCTCATCCATTTTTTATGTATATCCTCAAGTGACTACATGTACTAAGAAGAGGTCATATCCAATAGAAATCTATAGAATATGGAATTAAATAGGCTTGATGTTTTATATGTTATGTTTGGTCCTAGATTTTCTAGGAAACTAAACCCTTGGATCTTTGTGGTGTAATACTTTAATGTTGTTTATCTTTATAATGATGTAATAGTAATGTAATAAAAGTCTAGTTTTCTATAGTTGGTATCAAAGGTAAGGATTAGTTAATATAAGAATTAGCATTAGGAAACCCTAGAGAAAACCTCTAGAATGATACTAAGTACAAGTTTGAACAAAAGATGCTTTACATAGGGATCCCATAAGATATTATTTTAGTGAAAATTTTACAAATGAATAATTTATTTATTCTTGACTCATTGAATCATGTTTTTTATAACCTTTTCTATTTTAGAAATTGTTTGGTACCAGGAGAAACCAGGTCATCAACCCCTGCGAAGGCCAATGAAATGATTCCCAAATGACATCCCAAATGATTTTTGGGTGGAGTTCAAAATATCATGGAGATTGTTACAAAATCTATCTCAGGTTATGAATAATAACCAGAATAATGGGGAACATCCTCCTTCACCTAAGAGGGAGAAACTGGGTGTCGAGTGTTTTATGCGGCAACGACCATCGATGTTTAGTGGATCCTCTGATCCATTAGTTGCATAACAGTGGGTCAAATACATGGAGATGATTTTTTTTGTGATTCCCTATTTTTAGATAGAGAAGGTGACACTAGCTGTTTATTTCCTAGATGTAGAGGCTGATCAATAGTGGTATTTGAATAAGAACATCAAACTAGGTGATGAAATTGAAGAGATGGAATGGGAAGACTTTAAGTTCATGTTTCATAACAAGTATTTCCCACAAACACTTCATATTATGATGAAGATAGAATTCATAGAGTTCATGTAAAAGGAAGAAAAATATATCAAAACCTATGAAAATAATTTTACAAGGCTTTCAAGTTATGCTTCGGGAGTTGTTATCAACAATCATGGAAAGAGTGATAGATTATTTAGTGAATTAAAACCACAAATTCAAAATACTCTTTCAATTTGAGACCTTGGGAGTTATGAAGAATTTTTTCAATGTTCTCTCAAAGTGGATATGGATTTTAGAAAATGGTCCCATGGCTATGGTGATAAGAAAGGAAAGATAGAGTTTAAATCTAGAGAATATAATGATAAATGTGTGAAGGAAAATAAATGACCCACATGCAAAAAATGGGGAAGGTTTTGTCATGGGATCTACCAAAACGGGATGGGGAAATTATTCAAGTGTAGGAAATAAGGCTTCCAAGCTCAACTATATCGAAAATACATGAGAAGGAAGGAGAATGTATCAGAATAAAGGGGATCCCCAACCATGGTTCAGTGAAAAAATTGTAGGGAGAAAGGGCACTATGAAAGCCAATGCACTAAACCGTGAGTCCTCAAGGGTAATCAGTATCAGCACCCACCAAAGAAAAAGGAACAAGGGAAGGCTTATTCCATCACTACTTCGGATGTAGGAAATGATAATGAAGTCATACAAGGTACACTTCCTATTCACTCAAGTATGGAAAAAACTCTTATTTGATTCTAGTTCTACACATTCCTTTATATCTTGAATGTTTTCTAGAACAATATAATCGAATCCTCGAAACTTTGATGTAGATATATATAAGGCCCTAGCCTTAAAACCTACTTAATCTTGAGTTATTACGAGATTACACATTGAGGATCTTTTCGGGTTTAGAGTTTTAGAGAATTATATCATAAAACTTGCATTACATTCCACATATAAACAAAGTGGTTACATAAAGATAGTATTCTTCATTCCCATCAATGGAAACATATTTAGAATAAACATGGATTCTTTCTTGACACTTCCTTGACACTATCATCATATCATGTACCTTACCCTTGACCTGTGAAAAACATTTCAAAAAACATGGGATGAGCATAAAAAGCGCAGTAAGGGATATAAAAATATGGAAAGGAAACATGGGTACATATATACATAAGAATGAAATCATACTTTACCCATAAAACATATGCATCTTAACATACCTCATAAAATCATGAATAAATCATATAAATCATAAGACATAAAGGTAACTTGAGGCATTCATAACATTCTTACGTAGGGAGTAACCCTCTTTGTTACGTTTGGAATACCCATCACAGTATATTCCCTAAATCTCTTTGGAGAAACCTTAACGTTTCACTCCTTCGCATTACCCAATCAATTGGAGAGCTATATCGGGCTCACCCACCCTTACTTTATCACGGAACCACCAGTCTTCATAATAATTCCCAAGAGCCTCAACATAATCGTATCACATAAAACATGCATAAAGGAAACATAACATTTCCACCATTCAATAACAAGATATAAATACAACACATTGATATAAAAACATTATGAAAACCATTTTCAATACGAAAATAAAAGAAAATTAAAACATGGTATTTATTTTTCTTTTAAAAAAGGTATGGCTTGTAGAGGAAGCCGAAACTCAAATAACGGTCACGGCGGAGGAGAAGTCATTGTCGCCACATATGTACGACAAAAACATTCCATTTTGACGTTTAGTAAAATGCTTCGTATAAAAAAATATTCCTTTTGGATAATCGTAAAATTCAGAGGGGTTTATACACCGTATAAAAGAAGGTTGTGTATAAAACAAAATATGCCTCAATGAAAGGAGATTGAGACGAAGTCTCATACCTCGTATCCGACTTGACCCGACCATTCTTTAATCTCCTGAATAATAAACTTGAGTTAATCTCTACTTGCTTAAAAACCTTTTTCATATTCATTATTCCTTTTATACCATGTTATGAACATCATGTAATCATTTAAGTTAATAATGTTCATTTTGTCGGTATTTGGTTCTTAAGTCAAAAATAGACTTCTTACACTTACATGTTGTAAATATGGTCAAAGGTTCATTATATCCAGAATGATATTAATGATTTGGATATCATATATATAATATATATTCATCATATACTTGTATTTATAATATTACATCACATTTAGAGGTAAGAAATGAAATGCACCGTTCATGGAGACGGTAAGCCGTACGTACGCATGAACGCTACTTCCATTTCTATTTTGTATTTTCTAGAACGGAATAATAATGATATAAGAGTATATTATAATTCCAGTATAATAACATATATAATATCATTAACTTTATCCTTTACACATCCCACATATGGTATTAACGAATCAAATCACTTTCAGGGGGTGGTAGTCCGCACTTCCTAAAATGAAGATATCGTGTTTACCCATAATGGAAACAATAATGGTATGCCATAAATGAAAAATACAGAAGCTTAAAGAAAGAATAAACATATTTTATATCATATATAAAAATAGTGACATCATAATGGCCACCTTTGAAGGTGTTAAATGAGTATTGAAAAATCATCGTTTCGGGAGGCATAATTTCGCCATCCACGGAAACTGTATGTTCTTTAACCATTTTATGTAGTTGTGTGAGAGTGTAGGTCGAATAAATCTTAAAAAAACATCCTATTATATTTAAGATACTGGTTTTGTTACAAAATAAGTAAATAAAAAGAGTTTAGGGGGTTGGAGAAGCAAAATAAAACAAATGAACATGAGAGAATGAATTACCTTTAAAAGTGTAACTCCTTTTGATTTGAGCCTAAAGGCTTCCTTTGAAAGGATTATACCCAAAGGTAATCCTCTAGGAAGAGGAGAGGGATGTGGAGAGAGTAAATGGTCTAGGTATGGCCGAGCAAAAGGGTTGAGGAGTGTGTGAAATGGGGTAGAGGTGGGGGCCTTTTATAAGAGGAGAGGAGGGGCACTTTTGGAAATCATGAAACTATTATTTTGTTTTCAAAAGTGTTTCGAATTTATAAAGTCCCACATTGATATATTTCAAAGATAATATGATAAGGATTCGAAATATTCCCATCCAATAGTTTTTGTACAAGTTTAGGTCTTAGGTTTTATATTATCGTTTCATTTTATTTGAACTGTTCATTTATGAGGTCATCGTTGCATCATCATGATGTCATAATTAAATTAATTTATTTAATGTCTAAAAATTATAACAAAAATATCCTGATGTAGGAAATCTTTTTATCGTTCCAAAGAGTATTTAGAAACAAAAATATGATTAGTATAACCCCTTCTAAAAATTGTTTTAGTAAAACAATTTATGTTAGTGTCATTTTCACCTTTATTTAAAAAAAGGCATTAAAGTTATGATCTCTCCAAAGAGGCTCCATAGGGTCCCCTAAATCGACCCATGGGTTGTCTTGGTCGGTCCTGACTCATCCAATAGTGGTAGGACAAGTGTCATGGTGTTTTCACATTTTTATAATATCATTTTTACCTTAAATTACACTAATTACCTCTAACCGCGATTAATGAAAAAAAGTTACTATTCACCAAAAAATTATTTTCATCCCATTGAACCACATTTTACATACTAATGACAACCATGTATGTCGGATTTTCAAAATTCAATATACATTAGTGGTAAACTTTCATTTAACTGAAAAATCAGTTTGCTTGATTACCACTTAGTGGTTTCACTATTCACCAAAAATTGGAGTTTTTCAGAAAATTACCAAAAATTCACTCTAAGCTATATTCGATATTCCAAATTCAAAAATGATGTTTATATTACCTAATTCAAAGAATATAAGTATAATTAATTAATTTAATAATTAACTCCCGTTGTCAAAAAAAATAGCGTGTTTTTAAGAAACAATATATATCAAAATATTGATATTTGTTTATGTCGAATTGCAAAGTGAAATTAATTCCAAAGTCCACCATTGAATCAAATGGTAATAATATTTTATGGTTTCACTTTAAAACCAATTCAAAAGATAATCTAATCATATAAATAAATTATATTAAAATAGGTTTTGAGTTAAAATACAACATTTTTCACTTATTCATAAAAAATGAACTTTATCGGAAGAATAACAAAAACATACAAAAAGTAAATTTTGATGTCCCAATTATAAATAAGGATTTTATTTGGTCCAAAAGAATGTATAAGAGTGACCAAAACTATATTTAACGAGTGTTCTCCATCAAAAGGCGATAAATCAACCTTTTAGTGAATATTAATGTATTTATGTATAAAATTGAATTCCATTCTTATTTTAAGCCTTTATCTTTTATTGGATAAATGTACAAACATATATATTCGTATTTTAGTTATTTCTATTCATTCATGCCAGTACAACGTCTACGTGTTAACTACCATTTGAAATTATTTTATTAGCGTGTAACATAAGATTTCAAATAAACTCATTGTTGCGTATCGGGCACGCTATCGTGCATAGCAACCCCTTCAAAATAAAATTAATATCTAATTAAAAAATATTAATAAATATGAATATGTTGTATTCTTTATTTACCAGGGATGTTACATCCTTCCCCCCTTTTGGGAATTGCGTCCTCGTAATTTTATTCACTTATCGAATAAGTGGGGGTATTTATCCCTCATAGCATTTTCAGATTCCCATGTTGCCTCTTCCATCATGTGGTTTTTCCACAAAACCTTTACCTACTTAATCACATTATTCCGTAACACTTGCTCCCTCCGGTTGTTCCTCATAAGATAGATTCTCTTCCAGCTGAACTACCTCTAGACTCAAAACATGAGATGGATCTGGCATGTACTTCCTTAACATTGAAACATGAAAAACATTGTGTACCTAAGATAAACTTGGAGGTAAAGCCACTCGGTATGAAACTGATCCAACTCTATCCAGAATTTCGTATGGTCCAATGAACCTTGGACTTAGCTTTCCTTTCTTACCAAATAGCATAACACTTTTCCATGGAGAAACTTTGAGAAAAACATGATCACCTACCTCAAAAGAGAGATCCTTCCTCCTGTTGTCCGCATAACTTTTCTGCTTGCTCTGAGCTGTTCTCATGTGTCTCTGAATCAACTGAACTTTTTCTGCCATCTCTTCTACCAACTCTGGACCCATCAGCTTCCTTTCCCCTACTTCATCCCAAAAAGCTGGAGTTCAACATCGTTTGCCATATAATGCCTCAAATGGAGCCATCTATATACTGGAATGAAAACTGTTATTATATGAAAATTCAACCAAAGAAAGATGTTGGTCTCAACTTCCCTAAAAATACATAGAGCAAGAACGTAGCATATCCTCCAATGTCTGAATTGTTCATTCTGACTTCCCATCTGATTGAGGATGAAAAGCTGTACTAAAATTTAATTCAGTACCCAACGACTTCTGAAGGCCTTTCCAAAAGTTAGAAGTGAACCTAGGATCACGATCAGATACAATGGAGAGAGGAACTCCATGTAACCTGACTACCTCTTTAAGATACAAACGGGAAAGTTGATCTAGGGAAAAGTATCTCGTATAGCAAGGAAATGAGCAGATTTAGTCAAGCGATCAACAATAACCCAGATTGCATTATTACCTCGAGATGTCTTCGGTAATCCCACAACAAAGTCCATGGATATATTCTCCCATTTCCACTCTGGCACTGGTAAAGGCTGAAGCATCCCTTTCGGTAACTGCCGCTCTACTTTAACATGTTGACATGTCAAACACTTCACAGTAAAATCAGCAATATCTCTTTTGATTCCATCCCACCAGTAATAGTCCCGCAGATCTCTATACATCTTAGTACTGCCAGGATGAACTGAAAACGGAGAACTATGAGCTTCACATAACAACTCTCTCTTCAACTGTGAATCACAAGGCACACACAATCTCTTCCCAAATCTCAAAACACAATCACTATCAATGTTGAATTCGGGCAAATTACCTTTCTGAACCAGCTCTACCTTTTTCTACAACTCACTGTCTTGCTTCTGTGCTTTCTTGATTCTATCTGATAGAGATGATCTCACTGATACCTAAAACAAAACAGAAGAACATCCTGCACCAACAACTTCTTTGCCAAATTTCATCAAATCCTTGACCAAAGGATCACGTTCCAAATGCAACATTGCTAATGAAGCATTACTTTTTCGACTCAAAGCATCAGCCACTTTATTTGCTTTTCCCGGATGGTAATGAATTTTACAATCATAATCCTTGATTAATTCTAGCCATCTCCTTTGTCTCATGTTCAATTCTTTCTGAGTGAATATATACTTTAAACATTTGTGATCGGTATATATTTCACACTTTACTCCATACAAATGATGCCTCCAAATTTTTAAAGCAAAAACAACATCAGATAATTCCAAATCATGTGTAGGGTAATTTACCTCATGAGTTTTCAACTATCGTTAAGCATAAACAATTACCTGATCATTCTGCATTAGGACGCATCCAAGTCCTTTCAATGAAGCATCACTGTAGATAACGAACTCACCATTCCTGGAAGGTAGTGCCAAAACTGGAGCATTCACCAATCTTCTTTTCAATTCCTGAAAACAATCATCACATTCTTTTGTCTAGATAAACTTAACACCCTTCCGAGTTAGCATAGTCATTGGACTATATAACCATGAAAAAGTTCTAACAAACCTTCGGTAATAGCCTGCCAAACCAAGGAAGCTACGAATCTCAGTTACATTTGTGGGTCTTGGCCATTCTTCAACAACTTTTTTTTCAGGATCAACTGTTATGCCATCTTTTGAAACAATGTGACCAAGGAAAGAAATTTTTTGCAACCAAAACTCACACTTTCTGAATTTTCCATATAGTTTCTTTTCTTTTAAGGTTTTCCAAACAACCCTTAAATGACTTTCATGCTCCTATTTACTTTTAGAAAACACCAAAATATCATCAATGAAAACCACCACAAACTTATCCAAGAATTCATGGAAAATTCTATTCATTATGACAATGAATACAACAGGTGCATTGGTTAGCCCAAAAGGCATAACTACAAATTCATAATGGCCATATCTAGTACGAAAAGCAGTCTTCGGAACATCTCCTTCTTTTACTTTCAACTGATGGTACCCCGACCACAAGTCAATCTTCAAAAAAAACTGAGCTCCCTGGAGCTGATCAAACAAATCATTGATATGAGGCAAAGGATATTTGTTCTTAACAGTGATATTATTCAAGGCCCTATAATCAATGCAAAGTCTCATAGAACCATCTTTCTTTTTAACAAATGAAACAGGAGCACCCCATGGTGATGTGATAGGTCAAATGAAACCTTTCTGTAATAAATCCTATAATTTCTCCTTCAACTCTAAAAGTTCAATTTGATCCATTCGATAAGGGGGTTTTGAAAATTGGCTTAGCATCAGGAACTAAGTCAACCTTAAACTCAACTTCCCGATCTGGTATTTTTCCAGGCAACTCATCAGGAAAAACATGTAACACCCCAAGAGTTTATGAAAAATGTTCTTTTAATTTCATTAATGTCTTGTGTTGTATTCTACACCAAGATTACCTTGCTCTATACGCAACACCGTATTAGCTTGCAGTATACGCAACACTATTCTTGGATCGTGTTACACACAATTTTGATAATAGTTATTCTACGCAACATTGAATATATATATATATATATATATATTCAATGTATAAATGAAATATGGTTGGATTCTGTTATACGAAACAACGAAGGATTCTTTCACAACACGCAACCCTGACTTGGCTTGTATTACACGCAATCGCGACCTTCCTCGATAGCGTGTGTTGTACACAATACTGGGTTTTAATAAACAACGATATATTATTATAATATTGTCATGAACTAGCTGTTATGAATAGTGTTAACTAAATTTTGAATTTTATAACATTATTATTCATCTTACACATTTTCTAGAACATGGTATAAGAACAAAATAAACTTTTCGGGTAAAATAAGTATTTTTCAAAAAATGCAGTTTTGTCGCCTTTTGATGGCGCGCCCACTTTAAATCTAGTTTTTGACATGTTTATAAGTTCAATTTGACAAAATAAAATTCTCCTTTTGAAGCATGATATAAAAATTTACATTAGATAAAGTTTTTATATTTTTCCGATAACTTTCATATTTTAATGAATAGTAAAAACACGCTATATTTTAATTAAAAACAACTTTTTTCATCGTAATATCTTATGTGGATAAATTATAATATTGAATGGTTTTAAAGTATAAATAGAATATATTTTTACCATTTAATATAATTTATGTCATTAGCATTGATTTTACCTTGAATTCGTAGGTTAAATCAATTCAATCTTTTGCAATGTTTTAAAGAAAAACCTGTTTTCGTTCGACAACGGGATTAATTTTAATTTAATTTCTGCATCTTTTGTGTATTGAATTTGGAAAAATGGATTCCATATTTGTAATCAGTGGGTCCAAATTATGTTAATAAGCTACTTTTTATTTTTGGGCATTGTGAATAGTAACTACGGTAAATTTTATTTACTATAGTTAAAGGTAAATCGGGTAATTAAGGGTAAATATAAGATTATAAAATTACCCTAACACTTGGAAAAATCTTATTGGATGGCTAACAGTAGAACCATATAACCTAAGGGTCGGATTAGATTCATTTTATGGACTTTTTTCTATGAAAATAATTTAATTATTATTATAACCAATGAATGTGACAACATGTCACTTTCTTAAATCTTATAAGTATAATAATTTTAATCTAGTGATAAACTTCATGAAACTTCAAACATGAATAGTCTCCGGAAATATTATACAATTATCTACATCATAGGAATTTATTTATAATTTTTAGAGATTAAATAATTATCATATATTATGACACAAAGAAGATGCAGTAATTGTCTTATTAATGAAATGTTGACATAATTGATGTTATAAATGCCCAAATAAATGTAATTTGAGACTTTTTATGACTTACACTAATTTTCTAGGTTAATATGACATGTTATTGTTGATTTAAGTAACTTTTTTCGAACTTATCATTCTGTTATGAATTTCATAAAAATCATGTACCTAATAGTGTCAAAATTGACATAAAATAGTTTTTAAAACAAATATTATATTATTAATTGTTATTTTATTCCTAAAAATCTAAGGTTCGGTCCAATGACTTATATAAGATTATATATATTAATAATAAACAACTTGGGGTTCGTTTGGCTTCTTATAGTATGTTTATTAACCTTATAGTGTAAGAACACAAGAAGACATGGTAAAAATAAAATTATTTAACTTAATATTAAATCTAAATGATAAGGTTAAAATAGGAACCTAAACTTGTCTAAATTCTATTGGATGAGAGGATTTCGACCCATCCCCACCTTAGCCTAGAAATAAATCAATTTGGAGCTATTTAAAACCTAACTTGACTTTATAATAAAATAATATTTTTTGTTATTCCAAAGGTGCCCCTCTCCTCCCTTATAAAAGGGCACCTCCTCCCTCTCTTCCTCACACAACTTTGGGCCTTCAAGCTCGCCCAACCCCTGCCAAATTCTCTTCTCCACTTCCCTAGAAACAACCTAGAGGTCCGGGTCTTCCTCAAAGACCAATTTTAGTGCCCTAAGAGGATGTCTCAAAGAGGAGCTTCAAAGAAGAGGTAATTTCTGTTACCGATTCTTTCACCATTATTTCTTCTTCCACTTCGTCTTATTAGGTTGGTTCATTATGAAGTAATAACATCAGTATCACTCATATACTGATATGTTATTATAATTATGAAACAATCATATTTCACCATCTATCCATCCTACGGAAAACGAAATCACCGCGCGTGCGTACGTACGGAATACCGTCTCCACGCCGGGGTGAAATCTATTTTCCACCACCACCTTACTTGGATGGGTATAATGGTGTAAATAAAAACTATATATTATTATTTTGAAGTGATATTGATTCTGAAATTGTATACATACACTCCAATACAGTCCCACGATCATGAGAACGATATCATCGCTCGGGTGTACGTACGGACTACCGTCTCCACGACATGATGAGATTCATTCTCCATATTAACCATTCATGAATGATTATAAAGTATATATAATGAATAATAATTAAATATATGACATATCAAATCTACTGTATTTATGTATATATATATATATATATATGTATGTCATCTACTTACTTCCATTCAAGACAATAAGGAAAGGAAAACAGCGTTCATGCGTACGTACGGACTACCGTCTCCATGAACGGTGTGTTTCATTTCATTTATCTATCTATTATATATATATATATACTGAATATATATGATATATAAATCATGTTTTATATTATGGGAGTAAGTAAATCATGATATAAGTAATAATAATGTCAAGAACAACAAGTCCAAACACCTACGATAAATGAAACGATTTTACCCAAAACGCTTCTTTAACATGGAATTTACAAAAGAACGGGTAATATAAAGTCATAATTGAACCATATATGATATAATAACAATAAGTATGATTCTGGAATAAGTTAAGTACATTATTTAAATCATTATACAGGAGGTTAGGACACTTACGATGCAAATCAGACCTAAGGTAAGGGAAATATCACAATCTCATTTTTATCCGAGATTGTTTATTCGTAAGTATTTACTAGGGTGTATTTTTTCATCCACATCCATGTTTCATAAATATGTAATATTATTTACATCCAACTACAATTGTTTAAATCCATTTTTACCCTTCGGTGAGTTTTTTTAAAAATGATATGAAAGGAATCTTTTGTCGTTTTTCATACGAGGTACTTTTTGACTTTTCCGACAAAAGTACGAAAAGAATGTTTTCTTTTAACTTATATGACATGAATGGATTTTTAAAACATTATTTCCAAATATATTCCTTTACAATTTTTCATGTTTATTTTTAATCAACTTCTTTTAGTTTAGAACTGTACGACATGTTATGAAAGGAAAAGTGTTTTTGAAGAAGAAAGGATATTTTCCTCAAGAATGGAGTTCAAGTGTTTTATCAAAATTATTTTCCTTCTAAGACAATAAAGGGTTATGTTTTTATCCCTATTATTACATTGATTTTATTATGTTGTGATGGAATTATTTTTGTGAATTCTTTTATCTTATATGAACTGTTTCATGATGTCATGATGCTTAAGATTCCCATTTGTATTACATGGGTTATGCAATGATGTATGATTTATGATTTTGTGGCACACATAAAAATGGTATCATTATGAGACAGGCGGGACCTATATCTCCCTCCAATGCATTGGGTAAAGATTTTATATCTCATTAGATAGACATGGCTGGAACGGTAGGTTATACCGGTTCAGTGAAACAGGATTGAAACGAGGGTGACTCGGTTCAGAAAGGGACTTTGTCCACTAAGATAGTCTTACCAATGAGTCTTGACTAACAAGAAATGATTTTCTATGATTATGTGTGTATGCCACAATGTTTCATGTTTTAAGTTATGATTATTGTGATTACATTTCACTGCCATGATTTATCCCATGTTATGAAATTATTCTCTCTTTTGCAAATTAAGATTTTCAAAATGTTATGTTCTTATGATGTGATTGATATTTCTTTTGCTTACCCTTACTTAGCATTTGAGCTCACCCTTATATGTTTTCTTTTCCCCAGGATATAAAGAAAGGTTTTAGGTATAAAAAAAGGAGGATCTTTATGGGAGATGTTGAAAATCTTTCACCAGGATTAGAAGATTATATTCCGAGTTTCCAAAGACACTAAACTATTACGATCCTTGTGTGTGTGTTTTTGATATGTACTAAGTATTCCGCAAATGTAATGTAATGTCAATGTACATCAAGATTCGGGTCTCTATAGTTGGTATCAGAGGAAAGGTTTAGTCAACCTTTGGAAACTGGGATGCGAGAACTTTAGTGATATTCCTAGAGATATTTCTAAGGTATGTCTAGGGATGTCTCTAAGGTTAAGTATACGTATAGGATATAGTCCTAGAATTGCGCTAACGATCTTAGAATTTAACCTAAGATGTTAGATATTGAGGTTACTCCCCCTTTATTATGTTGATTTCCCTATCATGATTTTTTCCTCTCACACTATTCTTTTTGGGTTTTAGAAAATGGATGGAAACAAGATGATTCACGATAATGGAGCATATGATGGACAATGGAATGATATTCTTCATGAACAACCAAATGAAATGGGATTTGGAAGTCCAAACATCATTATTATGCCGAATTAGAAATCTCATAATATGATCAATAAAGTAAAATTTGGTAAGTTTCCTGACTCGGCTAATAAGAGAAAGATGGAGTTTCATGATGATCATAGATGAAAGAAAATTCAATTTCCCCTATGTAAATCATGTGGGAAGAGGCATCAAAGAGAATGTTTCAAAGGAACTGGAAGATGCTTTGGGTGTGGAAAAGAAGGACACAAAGCCAGTAAGTGCAAAGGAAAAGGTTCAGTTAACACCAGGGATGAGGATAATGGTATTGTTACGACATCAACAATGGTAAAATGTTTTAAATGTGGAATTTACGAGCATTATGAAAACCAATGCCCTAAGGGAATGTCTCATGAAGAGAATCGGTATGGTCGTATGGGTAGTATTTTTGGTGATGATGATGATGAGACTACAAATGATATGTGAGATGAAAGAATTGTTGAAGCTCGGTCAATGGTTTACGAAGGTAGTGGAATGATTACATGTTTATCAAGTGCAATGTTGTACTATAGAATAAAAAGACATCTAAGGATTGTTACACTGTTGTCTTTTCATAAGTTTTGAAAGTTTATGATGAATGGTATGAGTAACAATGAAAGGTTATTCTGATATTTTTTGGAAAGTGGATGATATGCACATAATGAAGTGATAAAGAGAAAATGAAATGTTTGACAGTATTCATGAGCTCATGATTGATATAAGGACTAAGTGATATCATGGTTTGAGTATATAGAATTTTGAGGATTTTGGTATTTGAAAAGTGTTAACTTTTAACTGCATTCAAGTTTTCACAATGGTTCAATGGTTATTCAAAAGAATACATTATTAAGGCCTTTGAATATTTGGAATTTGACCAACAAAATATATCTTATGATATATGGGGGATAAATGATGGCATTCACGTGATTGTTCTGTGACATTTCAAGTAATCATTTTCTTTATACTATGAGCTTGGACCGAATTATTTTAGATAAGCCTAAAGATTAGAATGGATTATGTTGGACATAAGTTAGGATAAAATGTTTTTCGATATTATTGATGGTATGTTATAGTAATATAGATTTAGAAAAAGGACAACCTGCAGGACGGGCGACAGCCCATCGCGTCGGACAAGGCTGTGGGAATCGAACCCACAACCGAAGTGCGACTGGACTTTATTGCCTACCACTGACCTACAGGAAGTCCCTGTTTAGTAGAAACTATTTTTATTATATTATGCAGTATGATATATGAAGTATAAGTCCATTTTAGGAACCCTATATGATGAATCTCACTATAGATGGACTTATGTATTTTTTGATAACTTTTCTAACCTTTTGTTTGAGATAGATGGAATGACCCATCATTCTATCACATGATCTGCTAACACATCACGAATGACAAATTCAACTTCATTTCTTTTAGAGATGAAGTGGAAATTGTCCAAAGAACGACAAATAGTGAGACTATACAAAAAGCCTGAAAGTATTTCTTCTAATTCCAATTTCATCAACTTTAGGGAAATGATCTTGAAAACCAAAAATGTTGCCCTAGTGCTCTTATATCTGATGAATCAGATGGTACCTTAGATCATCACAAATTTATGGATTTGTGATTACTGGCTTTTCCATAGCCATGTTCTCTACCACTCTCCATCATAACATGATGGTTTGATTTCTCTTCCATATCCATATTTTAACCAATGTGGAAACCCAGTGATTAGTTTATTTGGGTAACCATTACATTTCATACTTTTGTTTTTAAAGATTGGTTTTGGTATTCCTTTTTATGGTGTGGGTTTCTATTAAAGAAACTTTCTAATAGTAAACCATTTATAACCCCAACGAATTTCGAGGGCGAAATTCATTTTAAGGGGGGTAGAATTTAACACCCCAGGAGTTTATGAAAAATATTCTTTTAATTTCATTAATGTCTTGTGTTGTATTCTACACCAATATTACCTTGCTCTATACGCAACACCGTATTAGCTTGCAGTATACGCAACACTATTCTTGGATCGTGTTACACACAATTTTGATAATAGTTATTCTACGCAACATTGAGTATATATATATATATATATATTCAATGTATAAATGAAATATAGTTGGATTATGTTATATGAAACAATGAAGGATTCTTTCACAACACGCAACCCTGACTTGGCTTGCATTACACGCAATCACGACCTTCCTCGATAGCGTGTGTTGTACGCAATACTGGGTTTTAATAAACAACGATATATTATTATAATATTGTCATGAACTAGCCGTTATGAATAGTGTTAACTAAATTTTTAATTTTATAGAATTATTATTCATCTTACACATTTTCTAGAACATGGTATAAGAACAAAATAAATTTTTCGTGTAAAATAAGTATTTTTCAAAAAATGCAGTTTTGTCGCCTTTTGATGGCGCACCCACTTTAAATCTAGTTTTTGACATGTTTATAAGTTAAATTTGACAAAATAAAATTCTTCTTTTGAATAAGGATATAAAAATTTACATTAGATAAAGTTTTGATATTTTTCTGATAACTTTCATATTTTAATGAATAGTTAAAACACGATATATTTTAATTAAAAACAACTTTTTTCATCGTAATATCTTATGTGGTTAAATTATAATATTGAATGGTTTTAAAGTATAAATAGAATATATTTTTACCATTTAATATAATGTGTGTCATTATCATTGATTTTACCTTGAATTCGTAGGTTAAATCAATTCAATCTTTTGCAATGTTTTAAAGAAAAACCTGTTTTCGTTCGACAAAGGGATTAATTTTAATTTAATATCTGCATCTTTTTTTTATTGAATTTGGAAAAATGGATTCCATATTTGGAATCAGTGGGTCCAAATTATGTTAATAATCTACTTTTTATTTTTGGGTATTGTGAATCGTAACTACGGTAAATTTTATTTACTATAGTTAAAGGTAAATCTGGTAATTAAGGGTAAATATAAGATTATAAAATTACCCTAACACTTGGAAAAATCATATTGGATGTCTAACAGTAGACCCATATAACCTAAGGGTGGGATTATATTCATTTTATGGACTCTTTTCCATGAAAATAATTTAATTATTATTATAACCAAAGAATGTGACAACATGTCACTTTCTTAAATATTATAAGTATAATAATTTTAATCTAGTGATAAACTTCATGAAACTTCTAACATGAATAGTATCCAGAAATATAATATAATTATCTACATCATAGGAATTTATTTAGAATTTTTAGAGATGAAATAATTATCATTTATTATGACACAAAGATGATGAAGTAATTGTCTTATTAATGAAATATTGACATAATTGATGTTATAAATGCCCAAATAAATGTAATTTGAGACTTTTTAAGACTTACACTAATTTTATAGGTTAATATGACATGTTATTGTTTATTTAAGTAACTTTTTTAGAACTTATCATTCTGTTATGAATTTCATAATAATCATGTACCTAATAGTGTCAAAATTGACATAAAATAGTTTTTAAAACAAATATTATATTACTAATTGTTATTTTATTCCTAAAAATCTATGTTTCGGCCAAATGACTTAGATAAGATTATATATATTAATAATAAACAACTTGTGGTTCGTTTGGCTTCTTATAGTACGTTTATTAACCTTATAGTGTAAGAACACAAGAAGACATGGTAAAAGTAAAATTATTTAACTTAATGTTAAATCTAAATGATAAGGTTAAAATAGGAACCTAAACTTGTATAAATTCTATTGGATGAGAGGATTTCGACCCATCCCCACCTTAGCCTCAAAATAAATCTATTTGGAGCTATTTAAAACCGAACTTGACTTTATAATAAAATAATATTTTTAGTTATTCCAAAGGTGCCCCTCTCCTCCCTTATAAAAGGGAACCTCCTCCCTCTCTTCCTCACACAACTTTGAGCCTTCAAGCTCGGCCAAACCCTGCAAAATTCTCTTCTCCACTTCCCTAGAAACATCCTAGAGGTTTTGGTCTTCCTCAAATACCAATTTTAGTGACCTAAGAGGAGGTCTCAAAGAGGCTCTTCAAAGAAGAGTTAATTTCTGTTACCGATTCTTTCACCTTTATTTCTTCTTCCACTTCGTCTTCTTAGGTTGGTTCATTATGAAGTAATAACATCAGTATCACTCATATACTGATATTTTATTATAAGTATGAAACAATCCTATTTCACCATCTATCCATCCTAAGGAAAACGAAATCACCGCGCGTGCGTACGTACGAAATACCGTCTCCACGCCGTGGTGAAATCTATTTTCCACCACCACCTTACTTGGATGGGTATAATGGTGTAAATAATAACTATATATTATTGTTTTAAAGTGATATTTATTCTGAATTTGTATACATACACTCCAATACAGTCCCACGATCATGAGAACAATATCATCGCTCGTGCGTACGTACGGACTACCGTCTCCACGACACGATGAGATTCATTCTCCACATTAACCATTCGTGAATGATTATAAATTATATATAATGAATAATAATTAAATATATTACATGTTAAATCTATTGTATTTATGTATATATATATATATATATGTATGTCATCTACTTACTTCCATTCAAGACAATAAGGAAAGGAAAACAGCGTTCATGTGTACGTACGGACTACCGTCTCCATGAACGGTGTGTTTCATTTCATTTGTATATCTATTATATATATATATACTGAATATATATGATATATAAATCATGTTTTATATTATGTAAGTATGTAAATCATGATATGAGTAATAATAATGTCAAGAACAACAAGTCCAAACACCTACGATAAATGAAACGATTTTACCCAAAACGCTTCTTTAACATGGAATTTACAAAAGAACGGGTAATATAAAGTCATAAGTGAACCATATATGATATAATAACAATAAGTATGATTCTGGAATAAGTCAATAACATTATTTAAATCATTATACAGGAGGTTTGGACACTTACGAAGCAAATCGGATCTAAGGTAAGGGAAATATCACAATCTCATTTTTATCCGAGATTGTTTATTCATAAGTATTTACTGGGGTGTATTTTTTCGTCCACATCCATGTTTCATAAATATGTAACATTATTTACATCCACCTACAATTGTTTAAATCCATTTTTACCCTTCGGTGAGTTAAAAAAAACGATATGAAAGGAATCTTTTGCGTTTTTCATACGAGGTACTTTTTGACTTTTCCGACAAAAGTACGAGAAGAATGTTTTCTTTTAACTTATACGATATGAATGGATTTTTAAAACATTATTTCCAAATAGATTCCTTTACAAGTTTTCATGTTTATTTTTAATCAACTTCTTTTAGTTTAGAACTGTACGACATGTTATGAAAGGAAAAGTGTTTTTGAAGAAGAAAGGATATTTTCCTCAAGAATGGAGTTCAAGTGTTTTATCAAACTTATTTTCCATCTAAGACAATAAAGGGTTCGGTTTTTATCCCTATTATTAATTTGATTTGATTATGTTGTGATGGAATTATTTTTATGAATTCTTTTATCTTATATGAACTATTTCATGATGTCATGATGTTTAAGATTCCCATTTGTATTACATGGGTTATGCAATGATGTATGATTTATGATTTTGTGGAACACATAAGAATGGTATCATTATGAGATGGGTGGGACCTATATCTCTCTCCAATGCATTGGGTAATGATTTTATATCTCATGAGATAGACATGGCTCGAACGGTAGGTTATACCGGTTCAGTGAAACAGGACTGAAACGAGGGTGACTCGGTTCAGAAAGGGACTTTGTCCACTAAGATAGTCTTAGCAATGAGTATTTACTAACAAGAAATGAATATCTATGATTATGTGTGTATGCCACAATGTTTCATGTTTTATGTTATTATTTTTGTGATTACATTTCACTGCCATGATTTATCCCATGTTATGAAATTATGCTCTCTTTTGTAAGTTAAGATTTTCAAAATTTTATGTTCTTATGATGTGATTGATATTTCTTTTTCTTCCCCTTACTGAGCATTTGAGCTCACCCTTCTATGTTTTCTTTTCCCCATGATATAAAGAAAGGTTTTAGGTATAAAGAAAAGGAAGATCTTTATGGGAGATGTTGAAGACATTTCACCAGGATTAGAAGATTATATTCCGAGTTTCCAAAGACACTAAACTATTACGATCCTTGTGTGTGTGTTTTTGTTATGTACTAAGTATTCCAAAAATGTAATGTAATGTCAATGTACGTCAAGCTTCGGGTCTCTAAAAAACATCAGGATACTCATTTACCACTGGCACATCATTAATTTGAACAATTCCGTTATTTTCAACGATGTGTGCAAGGTAACATTCATTTCCATCTTTTACATGTTTCATGGCCTCTTGATAACTTATCAATAGTAAGGGTTCATTATTGTACACAAACTGAAAGTATTTCTGAAAAGAATCTTCTTTAGCTCTACAGTAAATCTTAGCATGGTAAATATAGAGCCAATCCATACCCAGGATAACATCAAACTCTACTAGATGTAGAACAATAAGGTTTGCAAGTAGGTTCTTTCCACAGATAAGGATAGGAAGATTCTTATAAATTCTTTTTGCCTCAACATTTCCCCCAGGTGTTTTTACCAAAATTTCAGGAGACATTTCTTGAGATGTTATTCCCATTTTACTAGAAAAGGTTTCAGAGATGAAAGAATGTGTAGACCCCGAATCAAACAACACACTGGCATAATTTGAATAAACAAACAAAGTACATGATACAACTTCATTCGACGGCCCGACATCTGCTGAAGTAGTTGCAAAGGATTTCACCACCCCTTTCTGCTTGTAGTCTAACTGCTTCCCATCACTCAAGCTCTTTTTCAGACACTCATTTGCATAGTGACCCATCTCATTGCACTTATAACATTTCACTAACTGTAAATCAAATTTTTTTCTTACCTTCACCTTGATCCTTTTCAGTGCAATCACGAGCCTTATGTCCCATCTTACCACATCGGTAGAACTTTCCAGAATTCAGAAGACATTCCCCAGCATGCCTTTTTCCACATTTATCATAAAATGGAAACATAGTTTTCTTACCATCAGACTTTTTTGAAGAATTCTTACCTTTCTCCTGCCACCTCGGTCTCTTCTTCTGCTGGTTGTTATAGAACACTTGATCATCGGAAAACTCCATTTCCACCTTCTTAGCACATCGAACAAGCTTTTCATAACTTTTAAACTCACGAGAAGCTAATTCCCTTCGATATTTTGGCTTTAATCCTGAGTAAAAATGATTGATTTTACTATCAAGGTCTCGGATAAAATTTGGAGCATACCTTGCCAATCGAGTGAAACATTCTTCATAGGTAGCCACTGAGTCTTCCTCTTGCCTCAATTCCAAGAATTGCATTTCCATACTAAGTCGAACAGCCTTAGGAAAATAATTCTCAAGAAACATACCTTTTAATTCATCCCAGTCGAGAGCATCAATCTCATCATCGTCCCTGATATTTTTAACCATCGACCACCACTGATCTACCTCACCCTCAAAACGGTAAATAGCAAGACTAACCTTTTGATTGTCTGAACACCCCATGACATCGAAAATCTTCTCCAGTGATTTAATCCACCCTCCATCTAGCACATGGTCAGATGATCCTTTGAATGATGGGGGATGTTGCCTCATGAAATATTCCACCACTGACATGTTCCTCTGCAGTTGATCTGGCTGATCTCGTGCATGGATACCACCACCATTTATCGCTTGAGTCAATTGTTCCATTACTGCAACAAACTATTTAGTTCCAATTCCGACCATCTCAGGATGCTGATTCGGAAGGTTATTTACTTCTGTATTCCTTCCGAGCACTGCTTCCCTGTTTCCTCTGCGGAAAACCATTCTGAACAAACATGTCTTAGATGAAGAAACATGGTAATCTTTAAATGCTATATCTTTTCAAAAAAATAATAATAATAATTTTGGATAATCATTTAATAGAATTATAAATCCTAAAGTTATCTAAACCGACCCTCTGATACCAACTATAAGGCCCCAGCCATAAAACCTACTTAATCTTGAGTTATTACAAGATTACATATTGAGGATCTTTTCGGGTTTAGAGTTTTAGAGAATTATATCATAAAACTTGCATTACATTCCACATATAAACAAAGTGGTTACATAAAGATAGTATTCTTCATTCCCATCAATGGAAACATATTTAGAATAAACATGGATTCTTTCTTGACACTTCCTTGACACTATCATCATATCATGTACCTTACCCTTGACCTGTGAAAAACATTTCAAAAAACATGGGATGAGCATAAAAAGCTCAGTAAGGGATATAAAAATATGGAAAGGAAACATGGGTACATGTATACATAAGAATGAAATCATACTTTAGCCATAAAACATATGCACCTTAACATACCTCATCAAATCATGAATAAATCATAGAAATCATAAGACATAAAGGTAACTTGAGGCATTCATAACATTCTTACGTAGGGAGTAACCCTCTTGGTTACGTTTGGAATACCCATCACAGTATATTCCATAAATCTCTTCGGAGAAACCTTAACTTTTCACTCCTTCGCATTACCCAATGCATTGGAGAGCTATATCGGGCTCACCCGCCCTTATTTTATCACGGAACCACCCATCTTCATAATAATTCCCAAGACCCTCAACATAATCGTATCACATAAAACATGCATACAGAAAACATAATATTTCCACCTTTCAATCACAAGATATCAATACAAAACATTGATATAAAAACATTATGAAAACCATTTTCAATACCAAAATAAAATAAAAGTAAAACATGGTATTTATTTTTCTTTAAAAAAAAGGTATGGCTTGTAGCGGAAGCCGAAACTCAAATAACGGTCACGGCGGAGGAGAAGTCATTGTCGCCACATACATATGAGAAAAACATTCCATTTTGACGTTTAGTAAAACGCTTCGTATAAAAAAAAGATTCCTTTTGGATAAACGTAAAAGTCAAAGGGGTTTATACACCGTATAAAAGAAGGTTGTGTATAAAACAAAATATGCCTCAATGAAAGGAGATTGAGACGAAGTCCCATACCTCGTATCCGACTTGACCCGACCGTTCTTTAATCTCCTGAATAATAAACTTGAGTTAATCTCTAATTTCTTAAGAACCTTTTTCAAGTTCATTATTCCTTTTATACCATGTTATGAACATCATGTAATCATTTAAGTTAATAATGTTCATTTTGTCAGTATTTGGTTCTTAAGTCAAAAATAGACTTCTTACACTTACATGTTCTTAATTTGGTCAAAGGTTCGTTATATCCAGAATGATATTAATGATTTGGATAACATATATATCATATGTATTCATCATATACATGTATTTATAATATTACATCTCATTTAGAGGTAAGAAATGAAATGCACCGTTCATGGAGACGGTAAGTCGTACGTACACATGAACGCTACTTCCATTTCTATTTCGTATTTTCTGGAATGGAATCATAATGATATAAGAGTATATTATAATTCCAGTATAATAAAATATATAATATCATTAAATTTATCCTTTACACATCCCACATATGGTATTAACAAATCAAATCACTTTCAGGGGGCGGTAGTCCGCACTTCCTAAAATGAAGATATCGTGTTTACCCATAATGGAAACAATAATGGTATGCCATAAATGAAAAATACAGAAGCTTAAGGAAATCATAAACATATTTTATATCATATATAAACATAGTGACATCATAATGGCCACCTTTGAAGGTGTTAAATGAGTATTGAACGATCATCGTTTCGGGAGGCAGAATTTCACCATCCACGGAAACCGTATGTTCTTTAACGATTTGATGTAGTTCTGTGAGAGTGTAGCTCAAATAAATATTATAACAACATCCTAGTATATTGAATATACTGGTGTGGTTACAAAATAAGTAAATAAAATGATTTTAGGGGTTTGGAGAAGCAAAATAAAACAAATTAACATGAGAGAATGAATTACCTTTAAAAGTGTAACTCCTTTTGATTTGAGCCTAAAGGCTTCCTTTGAAAGGATTATTCCCAAAGGGAATCCTCTAGGAAGAGGAGAGGTATGTAGATAGAGTAAATGGTCAGGGGATGTCCGAGCCAAAGGCTTGAGGAGTGTGTGAAATGAGGTAGAGGTGGGGGCCATTTATAAGGGGAGAGGAGGGGCACTTTTGGAAATCATGAAACTATTATTTTGTTTTCAAAAGTGTTTCCAATTTATAAGGTCCCACATTGATATATTTCAAAGATAAGATGATAAGGATTCGAAATATTCTCATCCAATAGTTTTTGGACAAGTTTATGTCTTAGATTTTATATTATCGTTTCATTTTATTTAAACTGTTCATTTATGAGGTCATCGTTGCATCATCATGATGTCATAATTAAATTAATTTATTTAATGTCTAAAAATTATAACAATAATATCCTGATGTAGGAAATATTTTTATATTTCCAAATAGTATTTATAGACAAATATATTATTAGTATAACCCCTTCTAAAAATTGTTTTAGTAAAACAATTTATGTTAGTGTCATTTTCACCTTTATTTAAAAAAAGGCATTAAAGTCATTATCTTACCCAAGAGGCTCCATAGGGTCCCCTAAATCGACCCATGGGTTGTCTTGGTCAGCCATGACTCATGAAATAGGGGTAGGACAAGTTTCATGGTGTTTTCACATTTTTATAATATCATTTTTACCTTAAATTACACTAATTACCTCTAACCGCGATTAATGAAAAAAAGTTACTATTCACCAAAAAATTATTTTCATCCCATTGAACAGCATTTTACATACTAATGACAACCATGTATGTCGGATTTTCAAAATTCAATACACATTAGTGGTAAACCTTCATTTAACTGAAAAATCAGTTTGCTTGATTACCACTTATTGGTTTCACTATTCATCAAAAATTGGAGTTTTTCAGAAAATTACAAAAAATTCACTCTAAGATATATTCGATATTACGAATTCAAAAATGATGTTTATATTACCTAATTCAAATAATATAAGTAGAATTAATTAATTTAATAATTAACTCCTGCTGTCAAAACAAATAGCGTGTTTTTAAGAAACAATATATATCAAAAGATTGATATTTGTTTATGTTGAATTTCAAAGTGAAATTAATTCCAAAGTCCACCATTGAATCAAATGGTAAAAATATTTTATGGTTTCACTTTAAAACCAATTCAAAAGATAATCTAATCATATAAATAAATTATATTAAAAGAGGTTTTGAATTAAAATACAACATTTTTCACTTATTCATAAAAAATGAACTTTAACAGAAGAATAACAAAAACATACACAAAGTAAATTTTGATGTCCCAATTATAAAGAAGGATTTTATTTGGTCCGAAAGAATGTATAAGAGTGACCAAAACTATATTTAACGAGGTTTCTCCATCAAAAGGCGATAAATCAACCTTTTAGTGAATATTAATGTATTTATGTATAAAATTGAATTCCTTTCTTATTTTAAGCCTTTATCTTTTATTGGATAAATGTAAAAACATATATATTCGTATTTTAGTTATTTATATTCATTCCTGCCAGTACAATGGCTACGTGTTAACTACCATTTGAAATTATATTATTAGCGTGTAACGTAAGATTTCAAATAAACTCATTGTTGTGTATCGGTCACGCTATCGTACAAAGCAACCCCTTCAAAATAAAATTAATATTTAATTAAAAAATATTAATAAATATGAATATGTCTTATTCTTTATTTACCTGGGATATTACATCCTTCCCCCATTTTGGTAATCGCGTCCTCGCAATTTTATTCACTTATCGAATAAGTGGGGGTATTTATCCCTCATAGCATTTTCAGATTACCATGTTGCCTATTCCATCATGTGGTTTTCCCACAAAACATTTACCTGCTTAATCACCTTATTCCGTAACACTTGCTCCCTGTGGTCAAGAATCTGGACTGGTTGTTCCACATAAGATAGATTCTCTTCTAGCTGAACTACCTCTAGACTCAAAACATGAGATGGATCTGGCATGTACTTCCTTAACATTGAAATATGAAAAACATTGTGTACCTGAGATAAACTCGGAGGTAAAGCCACTCGGTATGAAACTGATCCAACTCTCTCCAGAATTTCGTATGGTCCAATGAACCTTGGACTTAGCTTTCCTTTCTTACCAAATCGCATAACACTTTTCCCTGGAGAAACTTTGAGAAAAACATGATCACCTACCTCAAAAGAGAGATCATTCCTCCTGTTGTCCGCATAACTTTTCTGCCTGCTCTGAGATGTTCTCATGTGTCTCTGAATCAACTGAACTTTTTCTGCCATCTCTTCTACCAACTCTGGTCCCATCAGCTTCCTTTCCCCTACTTCATCCCAAAAAGCTGGAGTTCGACACCGTTTTCCATATAATGCCTCAAATGGCTCCATCTGTATACTGGAATGAAAACTGTTATTATATGAAAATTCAACCAAAGAAAGATATTGGTCCTAACTTCCCTAATAATCCATAGAGCAAGAACGTAGTGTATCCTCCAATGTCTGAATTGTTCGTTCTGACTGTCCATCTTATTGAGGATGAAAAGTTGTACTAAAATTTAATTCAGTACCCAATGACTTCTGAGGGCCTTTCTAAAATTTAGAAGTGAACCTGGGATCACGATCAGATACAATGGAGAGAGGAACTCCATGTAACCTTACTACCTCTATAAGATACAAATGGGAAAGTTTATCTAGGGAAAAAGTATCTCGTATAGCAATTAAATGATCAGATTTAGTCAAGCGATCAACAATAACCCAGATTGCATTATTACCTCGAGATGTCTTCAGTAATCCCACAACAAAGTCCATGGATATATTCTTCCATTTCCACTCTGGCACTGGTAAAGGCTGAAGCATCCCATTCGGTAACTGCCAATCTGCTTTAACATGTTGACATGTCAAACACTTCACAGTAAAATCAGCAATATCTCTTTTCATTCCATCCCACTTGTAATACTCCCGCCTATATCTATACATCTTAGTACTGCTAGGATGAACTGAAAACGGAGAACTATGAGCTTCACATAACAACTCTCTCTCTTCAACTGTGAATCACAAGGCACACACAATCTCTTCCCAAATCTCAAAACACAATCACTATCAATGTTAAATTCAGGCAACTTACCTTTCTAAACCAGCTCTACCTTTTTCTGTAACTCATTGTCTTGCTTCTGTGCTTTCTTGATTCTATCTGATAGAGATGATCTCACTGATACCTAAAACAAAACAGAAGAAATTCCTGCACCAACAACTTCTATGCGAAATTTCATCAAATCCTTAACCAAAGGATCATGTTCCAAACACAACATTGCTAATGAAGCATTACTTTTTCAACTCAAATCATCAGCCACTTTATTTGCTTTTCCCGAATGGTAATGAATTGTACAATCATAATCCTTGATTAATTATAGCCATCTCCTTTATCTCATGTTCAATTCATTCTGAGTGAATATATACTTTAAACTTTTGTGATCAGTATATATTTCACACATTACTTCGTACAAATGATACCTCCAAATTTTTAAAGCAAAAACAACAGCAGCTAATTCCAAATCATGTGTAGGGTAATTTACCTCATGAGTTTTCAACTGTCATGAAGCATAAGCAATTACCTGATCATTCTGCATTAGGATGGAACCAAATCCTTTCAATGAAGCATCACTATAGATAACAAACACACCATTCCTGGAAGGTAGTGCCAAAACTGGAGCATTCACCAATCTTCTTATCAATTCCTGAAAAAAATCATAAAATTCTTTTGTCTAGATAAATTTAACACCCTTCTGAGTTAGCTTAGTCATTGGACTAGATAACCGTGAAAAATTTCTAACAAACCTTCGATAATAGCCTGCCAAACCAAAGAAGCTACGAATCTCAGTTAAATTTGTGGGTCTTAGCCATTCTTCAACAACTTTTGTTTTTCAGGATCAACGGTTATGCCATCTTTTGAAACAATGTGACCAAGGAAAGAAATTTGTTGCAACCAAAACTCACACATGCTGAATTTTCCATATAGTTTCTTTTCTTTTAAGGTTTGAAAAACAACCCTTAAATGACTTTCATGCTCCTCTTTAATTTTAGAAAACACCAAAATATCATCAATGAAAACCACCACAAACTTATCCAAGAAATCATGGAAAACTCTATTAATTAAGTCCATGAATACAACAGGTGAATTGGTTAGCCCAAAAGAAATAACTAGAAATTCATTATGGCCATATCTAGTACGAAAATCAGTCTTCGGAACGTCTCCTTCTTTTACTTTCAACTGATGGTACCCCGACCTCAAGTCAATCTTCGAAAAAAACTGAGCTCCCTGGAGCTGATCAAACAAATCATCGATATGAGGCAAAGGATATTTGTTCTTAACAGTGATATTATTCAAGGCCCTATAATCAATGCAAAGTCTCATAGAACCATCTTTCTTTTTAACAAATAAAACAGGAGCACCCCATGGTGATGTGCTAGGTCGAATGAAACCTTTCTCTAATAAATCCTGCAATTGCTCCTTCAACTCAAAAATTTCAATTTGAGCCATTCGATTAGGGGGTTTTGAAGTTGGATTTGCATCAGGAACTAAGTCAACCGTAAACTCAACTTCCCGATCTGGTATTATTCCAGGCAACTCATCAGGAAAAACATCAGGATACTCATTTACCATTGGCACATCATTAATTTGAACAGTTCCTTTATTTTCAACAATGTGTGAAAGGTAACATTCATTTCCATCTTTTACAAGTGTCTTGGCCTCTTGATCAGTTATCAACAGTAAGGGTTCATTCTTGTACACAAACTGAAATTCTTTTTAAAAAGAAACTTCTTTAGCTCTACAATCAATCTTAGCATGGTAAATAGAGATCCAATCCATACCCAGGATAACATCAAACTCTACTAGAGGTAGAACAATAAGGTTTGCAAGTAGGTTCTTTCCACAGATAAGGATAGGAAGATTCTTATAAATTCTTTTTTGCCTCAACATTTCCCCCAGGTGCTTTTACCAAAAGTTCAGGAGTCATTTCTTGAGATGGTATTCCCATTTTACTAGAAAAGGTTTCAGAGATGAAAGAATGTGTAGACCCCGAATCAAACAACACAATGTCATAATCTGAAAAAACAAACAAAGTACCTGATACAACTTCATTTGACGGCCCGACATCTGCTGAAGTAGTTGCAAAGGATTTCACCACCCCTTTCTGCTTGTAGTCTAACTGCTTCCCATCACTCAAGCTCTCTGTCGGACACTCATTTGCATAGTGACCCATCTCATTGCACTTATAACATTTCACTAACTGTAAATCAAATTTGTTCTTACCTTCACCTTGATTCTTTTCAGTGCAATCACGAGCCTTATGTCCCATCTTACCACATCGGTAGCACTTTCTAGAATTCAGAAGACATTCCCCAGCATGCCTTTTTCCACATTTATCACAAACTAGAAACTTATTTTTCTTACCATCAGACTTTTTTGAAGAATTCATACCTTTCTCCTGCCACCTCGGTCTCTTCTTCTGCTGGTTGTTATAAAACACTTGATCATCGGCAAACTCCATTTCCACCTTCTCAGCACATCGAACAAGCTTTTCATAACTTTTAAACTCACGAGAAGCTAATGCCCTTCGATATTTCGGCTTTAATCCTAATTAAAAACGATTGATTTTACTATCAAGGTATCGGATAAAATTTGGAGCATACCTTGCCAATCGAGTGAAGCTTTCTTCATAGGTATCCACTGAATCTTCCTCTTGCCTCAATTCAAAGAATTTCTTTTCTATACTAAGTCAAACAGCCTTATGAAAATACTTCTCAAGAAACATACCTTTGAATTCATCCCAGTCGAGAGCATCAATCTCATCAACGTCCCTGATATTTTTAACCATCGACCACCACTGATCTGTCTCACCCTCCAAACGGTAAATAGAAAGACTAACCTTTTGATTGTCTGAACACCCCATGACATCGAAAATCTTCTCCAGTGCTTTAATCCACCCTTCATCTAGCACAGGGTCAGATGATCCTCTGAATGATGGGGGATGTTGCCTCATGAAATGTTCCACCACTGACATGTTCCTCTGTGGTTGATCTGGCTGATCTCGTGCATGGATACCACCACCATTTATCGCTTGAGTCAACTGTGCCATTACTGCAACAAATTGTTCATTTCCAATTCCAACCATCTCTAGATGCTGATTCGGAAGGTTATTTTCTTCTGTATGCCTTCTTAGCACTGCTTCCATGTTTCCTCTGCGGAAAACCATTCTGAACAAACATGTCTTAGATAAAGCAACATGGTAATCTTTAAATGCTATATCATTAAATAAATAAAAAATTTGGATAATCATTTAATAGAATTCTAACTCCAAATGTTATCTAAACCGACCCTCTGATACCAACTATAAGGCCCCAGCGTTAAAACCTACTTAATCTTGACTTATTACAAGATTACACATTGAGGATCTTTTCGGGTTTAGAGTTTTAGAGAATTAGATCATAAAACTTGCATTACATTCCACATATAAACAAAGTGGTTACATAAAGATAGTATTCTTAATTCCCATCAATGGAAACGTATTTAGAATAAACATGGATTCTTTCTTGACACTTCCTTGACACTATCATCATATCATGTACCTTACCCTTGACCTGTGAAAAACATTTCAAAAAACTTGGGATGAGCATAAAAAGCTCAGTAAGGGATATAAAAATATGGAAAGGAAACATGGGTACATATATACATAAGAATGAAATCATACTTTACCCATAAAACATATGCACCTTAACATACCTCATAAATCATGAATAAATCATAGAAATCATAAGACATAAAGGTAACTTGAGGCATTCATAACATTCTTATGTAGGGAGTAACCCTCTTGGTTACGTTTGGAATACCCATCACAGTATATTCCCTAAATCTCTTCGGAGAAACTTTAACGTTTCACTCCTTCGCGTTACCCAATGCATTGGAGAGCTATATCGGGCTCACCCGCCCTTAGTTTATCACGGAACCACTCGTCTTCATAATAATTCCCAAGAGCCTCAACATAATCGTATCACATAAAACATGCATAAAGAAAACATAACATTTCCACCTTTCAATCACAAGATATCAATAAAACACATTGATATAAAAACATTATGAAAACCATTTTCAATACCAAAATAAAAGAAAAGTAAAACATGGTATTTATTTTTCTTTTAAAAAAAATGTATGGCTTGTAGAGGAAGCCGAAACTCAAATAACGGTCACGACGGAGGAGAAGTCGTTGTCGCCACATACTTACCACAGAAACATTCCATTTTGACTTTTAGTAAAATGCTTCATATAAAAAAAATATTCCTTTTGGATAAATGTAAACGTCAAAGGGGTTTATACACCGTATAAAAGAAGGTTGTGTATAAAACAAAATATGCCACAATGAAAGGAGATTGAGACGAAGTCCCATACCTCATATCCGACTTGACCCGACCGTTCTTTAATCTCCAGAATAATAAACTTGAGTTAATCTGTACATGCTTAAGAACCTTTTTCATGTTCATTATTCCTTTTATACCATGTTATGAACATCATGTAATCATTTAAGTTAATAATGTTCATTTTGTCGGTATTTGGTTCTTAAGTCAATAATAGACTTCTTACACTTACATGTTGTTAATTTGGTCAAACTTTCATTATATCCAGAATGATATTAATGATTTGGATAACATATATATCATATATATTCATCATATACATGTATTTATAATATTACATCACATTTAGAGGTAAGAAATGAAATGCACCGTTCATGGAGACAGTAAGCCGTACGTACGCATGAACGCTACTTCCATTTCTATTTCGTATTTTCTGGAATGGAATCATAATGATATAAGAGTATATTATAATTCCAGTATAATAACATATATAATATCACTAACTTTATCCTTTACACATCCCACATATGGTATTAACGAATCAAATCACTTTCAGGGGGCGGTAGTCCGCACTTCCTAAAATGAAGATATCGTGTTTACCCATAATGGAAACAATAATGGTATGCCATGAATGAAAAATACATAATCTTAAGGAAATAATAAACATATTTTATATCATATATAAAAATAGTGACATCATAATGTCCATCATTGAAGTGGTTAAATGAGTATTGAACAATCATCATTTCAGGAGGCAGAATTTCACCATCCATGGAAACCGTATGTTCTTTAACCATTTGATGTAGTTGTGTGAGAGTGTAGCTCAAATAAATCTTATAACAACATCCTAGTATATTTAAGATACTGGTGTTTTTACAAAAGAACTAAATAAAAAGAGTTTAGGGGGTTGGAGAAGCAAAATAAAACAAATGAACATGAGAGAATGAATTACCTTTAAAAGTGTAACTCCTTTTGATTTGAGCCTAAAGGCTTCCTTTGAAAGGATTCTGCCCAAATGGAATCCTCTAGGAAGAGGAGAGGGATGTGGAGAGAGTAAATGGGCAGGGTATTGCCGGGCCAAAGGCTTGAGGAGTGTGTGAAATGAGGTAGAGTTGGGGGCCTTTTATAAGAGGAGAGGAGGGGCACTTTTGGAAATCAAGAAACTATTATTTTGTTTTCAAAAGTGTTTCGAATTTATAAGGTCCCACATTGATATATTTAAAATATAAGATTATAAGTCTTCGAAATATTGCCATCCAATTGTTTTTGGATAAGTTTATGTCTTAAATTTTATATTATCGTTTCATTTTATTTAAACTGTTCATTTATGAGGTCATCGTTGCATCATCATGATGTCATAATTAAGTTAATTTATTTAATGTCTAAAAATATAAAAAAATATATCCTGATTTAAGAAATCGTTTTATCTTTCCAAAGAGTATTTATAGACAAAAATATGATTAGTATAACCCCTTCTAAAAATTGTTTTAGTAAAACAATTTATGTTAGTGTCATTTTCACCTTTATTTAAAAAAGGCATTAAAGTCATTATCTCACCCAAGAGGCTCGATAGGGTCCCCTAAATCGACCCATGGGTTTTCATGGTCGGCCATGACTCATCCAATAGGGGTAGGACAAGTTTCATGGTGTTTTCACATTTTTATAATATCATTTTTACCTTAAATTACACTAATTACCTCTAACCGTGATTAATGAAAAAAAGTTACTATTCAACAAAAAATTATTTTCATCCCATTGAACCACATTTTAAATACTAATGACAACCATGTATGTAGGATTTTCAAAATTCAATACACATTAGTGGTAAACTTTCATTTAACTGAAAAATCAGTTTGCTTGATTACCACTTAGTGGTTTCACTATTCATCAAAAATTGGAGTTTTCAGAAAATTACCAAAAATTCAATCTATGCTATATTCGATATTCCGAATTCAAAAATGTTGTTTATAATAACTAATTAAAAGAATATAAGTAGAATTAATTAATTTAATAATTAACTCCCGTTGTCAAAACAAATAGAGTGTTTTTAAGAAACAATATATATCAAAAGATTGATATTTGTTTATGTCGAATTTCAAAGTGAAATTAATTCCAATGTCCACCATTGAATCAAATGGTAAAAATATTTTATGGTTTCACTTTAAAACCAATTCAAAATATAATCTAATCATATAAATAAATTAGATTAAAAGAGGTTTTGAATTAAAATACAACATTTTTCACTTATTCATAAAATATAAACTTTATCGGAAGAATAACAAAAACATACACAAAGTAAATTTTGATGTCCCAATTATACAGAAGGATTTTATTTGGTCCAAAATAACGTATAAGAGTGACCAAAACTATATTTAACGAGGGTTCTCCATCACAACGCGATAAATCAACCTTTTAGTGAATATTAATGTATTTATGTATAAAATTGAATTCCTTTATTATTTTAAGCCTTTATCTTTTATTGGATAAATGTAAAAACATATATATTCGTATTTTAGTTATTTCTATTCATTCCTGCCAGTACAGCGGCTACATGTTAACTACCATTTGAAATTATATTATTAGCGTGTAACGTAAGATTTCAAATAAACTCATTGTTGCGTATTGGGCACGCTATCGTACATAGAAACCCATTTAAAATAAAATTAATATTTAATTAATAAATATTATTAAATATGAATATGTCTTATTCTTTATTTACCTGGGATGTTACAATATATCTATAAAAATACAATTTGGTGAAATCATTGCATCCCAAGGGTTTCACTCCTCTCGTGTTGGTGTTTGTGGGAATAATCTTCTAGTGAATCTCTTAATACTTCTCATGGTGGAATTCGAAGCTATAATGGGAATGGATTGGATCTCATTATATAGAGAAAATATAAACTATCATGAAAAAAGAAATATCTTTTCAAATCTAAACCATCCCATGCTCCTTTAAAAATTCGTGAATGATCATGAGTCTCCTTTAAAAATTCATTAAACTGTGTGGATTTTGATACCCTGTGATGAAGTATAACTCTCCCAAATGGTTTAGTCAAGGGAATGTGACAACCTTGCGGAAATTCCCATTGTGAGGGAATATGTTGATGTATTTCCTAAAGAGTTACCTGAACTTCCCCCGGATCATGATGTAGAGTTCCCAATAAAAATCATACCCAGAGCTACTACTATCTAAATGTGTCACTATATGATGGATTTTATTGAGCTAGAGGAGTTAAAGAAGCAGTTGCAAGAGCATTTGGACAAAGGGTTCATACTACCTAGTGCATCACCTTGGAGTTCGCTCGTACTCTTATTGAAGAAGAAGGATGGATCAATGCAGTTGTGTATCGATTATTGGAAACTCAACAAGATCACCATAAAAAACTATTATCCTCTTCTAAGGATTGGTGACATGTTAAATTAGTTAAGAGGAGCTCACTACTTCTCAAAGGTGCATCTTCATTATAGATATCATCAGCTAAAGGTGAAGAAAAAAGATATTCAGAAGACTGACTACTGTACAAGGTATGGGAACTATGATTTTATGGTTATATGCTTCAGACTTACTAATTCCCTTGTAATCATCATGGATTTGATGAATAAAGTCTTTAGACATTACCACGATAAATCTATGGTAGATTTTATCGATGATATTCTCATCAACTCTATGTTAAATGAGGAACATGAATAATATCTAAGACTTGTGTTGGAGACATTGTGAAAGGAGAAGTTGTATGCCATGTTTATCAAGTGTGACTTTTGGATAAAGTAAGTCACGTTCTTGGGACATGTGATCACAAGTGAGGGAGTGGACCCTTCCAAAACAAAAGTGAGTTGGGAATGGCCCAAAGCCTATAGTGTCACATAAATACGTAGTTTTATAGTATTTGATGGGTACTACTGATGTTTTGTGAGAAATTCCTCACCATTGTCAAGCCCGATAAGTAAGATAACAAGGAAAGGGGTAAAGTATGTCTGGATGGAATAATGTGAGGGAAGCTTCAAGGAGATAAAGAGAAGGATGATCACTGCACATATACTCAGATTACCTAAAATTGGATAATGATTTGTGATATACAGTGATGCTCCAAAGAAATGATTGGGTTGTTTACTCATGAAAAATGATAATGTGATAGCCTAAGCCTCATGGAAGTTGAAGATCCACGAGAAAAACTACCTGATGCATTATATAGAACTAGTAGCCATGATTTTTTCCTCAAAAATAGGGTGGAACTACCTTTATGGTGAGAAGTGTGACATATACACCGACCACAGGAGCCTAAAGTATATATTTACACAAAAGGAGTTGAACATGCATCAAAGGTGATGGTTATAGCTAATAAACGACTTTGATTACTCTATTCACTATTATCCTGGAAAGGTTAACAAGGGAGATGATCCTCTAAGTAGAAAATAATCTTTTACTATATCCATGTTATAGATTGAGAAAGACCATATCTTATTGGATATGTAAAGGATTGTTTTGGAAATCAAAATGTTAGGGGATACATCCCACCTTTCCCAAATGATTGGACAACCATCAATCTAGGAGACGATTAAGGTGGCAAAGAGGGATGATCTGGAGATACAAAAGAAGGTGAATGTAGTAATGGATGGGATTTTTCATGAGTTACATATCGATTATGACTGTGTGATATGGATTGGAATGTGACTTTTTGTTCCTTCATCACACGTGATAAAGAAGGATCTATTGGATAGTTCACATAACTCAACATTCTCTATCCATCCTGGTAGCACCAAGATGTACTGAGATCTCTAAGAACGCTATTTTTAGGATAATATGAAGGTGATTGCATAGTATATATCTAGGTTCTTAGTATGTCATCAAGTTAATGAAAAGTAACAACAGTCCAAATGGATGATGGAACCATTTCCTATACCCTTGTGGAAATGGGAAAATGTCACAATGGACTTTGGCATAGGTCTCCCGAAGACGTTGAAGGGAAATAATGTGATATGGGTGGTGGTTGACTGACTCACCAATACTGCCCATTTAATCTCTATTCAGGAAGATCCCACACTTGAACAACTTTGAATGATATATGTTAATGAAGTGGTGAGACTGCATGGTTTTCCACTCTTGATTGTCATTGATTATGATCCAAAGTTCACATCTAAATTGTGGATAAGTCTTTAATGTGATTTGAGTGATGAATTTAATTTCATCACAGCCTATCACCCCGAAACCAATGGCCAATATTAAAGGACTATTCAGATGCTTGAATACATACTGAGAGCCTTCTATTTAGAATTCAAAGGTGGATGGGATCAACATCTCCCATTGGTTGAGTTCTTATACAAAATAGATTTCACTCAAGTATTCTGATGGCTCCATTTGAATCTTTGTATGAAAAGATATGTAGAACTCCAACCTGTTGGGATGAATTTCTTGAAATAAAGCTTCTTGGACCTGATATTGTCCAAAAGATGACAGAGATGGTTCAAGTCATCTAAAAACACATCAAATCTACACAGATTCGATAAAAGAGCTATGCTGGAAACCGTCAAAGGGACTTGGAGTTCGATGTTGGAGATAAATTCTTTATTCAAATATCACCATGGAATAGATTCATGCCTTTTGAAAATAAAGGGAAGCTAAGCCCAAGGTATATTATCCCCTTTGAGATCTTTGACCACATATGATATGTGGCATATTGTCTTTAACTTCCACCGAACATGGATCAATTTCATGATGTGTTTAATGTATCACTCTTGTGGAAGTATATTCCAGACCCCTCAGATCTACTGAACTCGGAGGTGGTACAACGTGAAGAAGTATTTTCTTATGAGGAGCACCCAGTAAAGATTTTGTATAGGAGAGATAAGGTCCTGAGAAACAAGACAACCCATCTTGTCTTCTAATTATACCTTATATTATAATCACATTTGGAGGAAAAATGGAATATCAGGATATTAAAAACTATGTGATCATTAAACATAATTTTTCCACTTATATGTTTGTAATTTCAAAAATATGGTATACACAGTTGCTATCAGTAAGATGTTTGGAGTCTGATAGGGCACACACAATTTTTTGGTGAATAGTAACCCACCCCTATGGATAATAACCTACCCTTATGAATAGTAATATGACCCTTATGAATATTAAATCTTCCAAAATAATAGTATCCTCACCCACAAATGATTAAATAAAATTTAGGCACCCTATAAGTGATAATATGACCATAGTAAAAGTATTGGTGTTTTTGTAATTTATAAATAATTAATTAATTTAATAGAAAATTTATTCTCTTAAAACATGTTCATAAATTAACAATTCTATGTCTTTTGGTTTTAAGATAATTTTAGAAGATCATATGTAATTTTATAAAGCATTATAAAATCGGTTTTAATTTTAAAATATGTATTTTTCATGTAAATTGTGATTTTAATAGAAAATATAATTTATCATAATTAGAAAAATATTTTTGAAAAATTGAGTCCATTTTCAGATTTTAAACATCAAAAAATAGTTTGGGTGATTTTTTTAATTTTCAGAAATACATCATTTTTCTTCTGAATTGTAAAAATATTTTTTTTCACATAACCAGTATATCTTAAATTGCATCATTCATGATTTAATGATGACATAAACATTCTTGTACATTATATTCGTCCATGTTATATTAAATTTCATGAATGGTTCCTTAAAATACAATAAACTCAACTTCCAAACCTAAAAAGAACATTTCAAGACCTAAAGACAAAAAGTGATTCCTTAAATTACCATTTTCGCTTTCATTTCACTTTCCTTTTAATAAATTAATTAATTCTAATTATAAAGGTTATTTAAAGTCTAAAAACAACTATATTTTATTAATATATATGATTTATGTTGTCAAAAACTATTATTAAAAGTCTAACATTTGATGTATTATTTTATTTAATATTTTATTCTAAAACACCCCCATCCTCATGTAGAAATAACCCCCATCTCTCCCCTTGTCAAAACTTACCACTCTAGCTTCAATCCTTTTCCAAAATCTGTCCAAACATCATCCCTAGCCCGTCCCCTATGTCTAAAGAGATTTTGGTTTCATTAAAATACTAATCCATGTTTCATTAAGTAGGATTCAACAGGTAATTCCCCTCTCTCTCTTTAGTTTAATTTTCTTTCATTTTCACGTTCTTTTCTTATCCTCTCCCCACCTATCCTCATATAAATGGTCTGGTAAATCCAGTATAATACTTATAATGTAACGATATGATAAAAATGGGATAATATATCATCCAAACTCCTTCTCTTCTTTTTATTTTTAGAAAAGTAAACATTGTTTGTGAGGTGTTAATTCATCGCCTTCAAAAACGGCATGTTTTTTTACTTTACCACCTTCAGATAGAGTCATTTAACCTTTTTTATGGTTGAACCATATTATTTTATATGTATTATATTCTATTTAATGTTCTGGAATGAACAATTTTAAATATTACTATATGATTAAAGAAAATAAGTTCGTTGTGGCTGAAAAACCGCCCAAATTAACCCAAACGATCGTCATTAAATTCTTATCTAACGATTCTTTCTCACGGTATATAAAAAAAATATTTATAAGAACATTTCAAGTTTCGTGACATCATAAATAACATACAATTACAATTATAGATGTTTATCCATGTTTTATATGAACTTCCATTCATGAATACAAGTGAGTCATTCAAGAAAACTATAAAAATGAACATTCATGAACAATGAATTTAAACTCTATAACTCATAAAAAAGATCGTAAATGAACATAATATGACCTTAATTAATATTATAAATGTATAAAAGGTTCTATAACTGTTAATTAATGAATATAATGTGGTTATACATGATATTAAAGTGATTAAAGTGTTCAGATACATGGTAAGGGGACATTCTCGAACCCATCTTTCTTTCTTTAGGTTCTCCCTATTTCACTATATTTTTGTTATGGTAACTCCTTAAAAGTAATTTTCCCTTAATTATATCACCTTTTATAGGATATACCTTTTTTTTCATTGAATTTATGATAAACCCAATGTTTTCTAAAAGAACTCTTCTTTCAAATAGACACACCCTTTTTACTTCTTGAATATTGTTTCACTCTTTACTCATTGTTAATGGTTCTATGTCAAGAATGATTTTGCCTATTTATTTTGGGGAACAAATTTTTATGAAGTTATGATTTATTATGTTAAACCACTTTATTTAAATGTTTTATTTTATGTTTATGTTTGAAATATTTTCAATGTGCCATGAAAGATAATGTAAATATTATGATGTGATGGGAGTGCCCAGAATTATATAGTTCAATATGAATGTTTGAATATAACTGATGAGCCCAAAATTATACAGCTCTCTAATTCATTGGTTATACTGATAAATCTCATGAGAAAAAGGTAAATTATGCGTGATCATGATGCTATCATTGTTTACAACTATCTATTGTAGTTCACCACTAAGAAATGATGTTTCATTTTTATGAATAGCCACATTTAATGTCTTTTATTAATGATTCCTCTCATGTTCATGATCATTTTCCTCTATTATGACTGTGATCACCACTTTCAACATTTTTCTTATCTATCCTTTTACTTTACCTTTATCTATCCCCTTTTTGATATATATCCTCATGTGACTACATGTACTAAGGAGAGGTCAGATCCAATAAGAAGATAGAGAAGAAGGAATTAAATATGCATGATATTATAAATGTTATGTTTGTTCCTAGTTCTCCCAAGACACTAAACCTATGGATCCTCTTGGATTAAGACTATTATGTTGTTTATCTTTATAATTAAGTAATATTAATTCAATAAAAGGTTGGGTAGCTATACCATGTATTGTAACATGACCATAGTACATGAGTGGACCCCGGATGGGTGGACACTGCGTGTGACCCTTCTACATGGCGTGTCCCATCATCTACATGAAATTTTCTAAAGACATGATCCATTGATACATGGTAAGTACTCATGATCAAGGGACACAATGTGTTACCCTACTACACATCATGTACCTTTTTATACATGGTTTGAATCTCTTCTCTACTATATGTTAGAAAATTTTAATTAGGGTTCATGCCATTGATCATTTCCCTGAAGGTTGGAGAGAATAGTTTCTTACTCATAGAACTATGATCCCTTCAGCATGGCCACCTAGATAGATTTTTTGGAATCCCCCATGAGTCCTAGAGTATGATTTTCTCTTAATTCATTATTCCTTTAATAGTGTCTTCGATATTGACGTGGCCAAATTCACAGGGCATCGATCCTCTACTTAGCGGGTTAATATAGACGGAGTTGTAGGCATCACCTCATGTACATGGCATTGATCCTCATATGTTGTATCATATATCTCTCTCTTTATATCTATCAATGTATCTCTCTCATGAAGGTTCCCAACGAACAATACTTCTTGGATGAACGTCATTAGTGTTATTGGACTCAAGAGTGTGTTCTCCGAAATGAGTTCTTCATGGAATCTTTAAGCTTAATTCCAAGTGTTGGTATGCAGTAGTTGTGACATACCTCTAGATTTCATGTCTTTTCTTGTGTATATTTGGATATTCATGTTATATGTGTTGTAAACATATATTATGTAGAGCTGGTCATGCTTTCAATTGTGTATTACTTTGTGGTTTTTAAGTGTTCTATTAAGTATTGTTATACTCAACCCTGTACGGTCTTTCCCCACACATGTCGTGTCTTGTGCAGATGAGAGACCTTTTGATAGAGTCCTAGGAAGAACTAGACCAGATGGTTCGTTGTGAGATGAGGTATGATGAGGAGTTCTTACGACTATAGACAGCAGTCCCAATACATCTTCGTAACCGGTTGTCTTGTTTTTACGGACTTGTTTTTAGTGGGCTTGTATTCTAGCTAGGTTTAATTTACTGCACTTTACATTCCTATCAAATTCTGGTTGTGGGACTTAGTTGTATGCATGCATTTTGGTTCATAGTAGTTTTTACATTTCATAATTTTTTGATCTTCGAGATGTGTGTGTGTGTGTACAGGTTAATAGGAAATGCCTCCCTTGTTAGATATAATCTTACTTAGTTTTTGTCACCTGCCCCCGTACTATTGGAGGTGGGAGTGGGGAGTCGCAACATGGGCTCCACTGCAATAGTTCGTGATAGTATGGTATCAAATGTATTGGTTATACTTTAGGACTAGAAGTCTATGATATTTCTTTAGTGAAACTCTGTTATGTGTTTTGAGTTCGGATTTTACGCATGCGATGATAGTGTTGGTGGGATGGCCAACATATCCATACACCAGGACTCAGACCACCTTCTTTTTGACTTGGTACACGAGGAAATAGATTGAAGGGAAAATAATGTTCCATGCTTCATATAGGAATGGGTTTTAGTTCTATGTCTTTCTTGACTCGTCTATCTAGACATAATCATTGACCATGTTACATCTTGTTTTCTTATAAGAGTACCTTGAGATGTGTAGAATATAGGATTTAGTATCATGATCATGAGGAAGACCTCATTAGTTAAATGTCTTTGATACATGGAATGATTCCCCATATGTTACCTTCAGATGGCGCACCATCCAAAACACCACCTGTAGAGAAGCACACGGTACCCAGAGTACAAGAAGATGAGGTGCGTAGGCTTAGTGTGTTTCATGAGATTTAGTAGCAGAAACCCCTTAGTTTTCAAGGACATCCCAACCCACAAGTTTCTAAGGACCGAATTTTGAATGTGACCCATGTTTTTAATCTATTCAAGGAACCAATAGATCAGATGGTGGTCTTGGATGTGACCCTTCTACACTGCTTGACAGGGAAATGATTTGGATTAGTTACTAGATCTTATGATGATGTGACTCTTTCATGGAAAGACATTGATAACCTTTTTATAGAGGAGTTATCACATTATAATCTAATGTATATGCATATCTAGGAGCTTCTACGGCTCTGGAAAGATGAAATGTCTATATCTATGTATTCATCGAGGCTTACCACTATCTCTAGATACATGATGGATAGGGTACATGACCAGTACTTCAGGGATCAGACCTTTGGGTAGGGTCAACATAGAGACAATTGAGCTTGTGTTATCTCTCTGAGACTTCCAACATATTTTGGGTTTCTTGAGAATGAATTAGTGGATGAAGGTTTATTCTTAGAGAAGATATAGTCAGTGGTAGTAAAAAGTGAGAAGGATAGAGAAGAGACCTCAACAACAGAAAGTTGATGTCAGTGTGAGGGACTTGGGTGTTGGAGAAATCACAACAGGAAGACCCAGAAAAGGGGATCTGTAGTTTAGGACTCATGGGATGGGTCCTGTAAGCCTAGAAAGAGGCAGTTCTACTCATGAGGTGATAGGGGGCATCATTCCAGGGACTATCCAACCCATCATACTATAGACATGGAGGTTTTGGATTGACCACTAATGCGATGACAGTGATAGGATCAGATAGATCCATGGGGGAAGTGGATGTGGCAGTGTATCATGTAGGAAAGAGTTTCGATTGGGGTCTCTTGGTAGTGGTTTCAAAGCCTTACGAAGTCATTCTTGGTATGGACTAGTTATTCATAGTCTTTGGTTATATTGACTATTTTAGGCAAGAGTTCAAGGTGTCCTTAATGGTGAAACCAAGTATTCTTTTGTTGATTAAAATGGAATTTATGTAGCACCAGAATAACTCATGCATACGAGGATACAACCGATTACTCACCAATTGGCTAGCCTGACCCTTGGTGAAATGGATGTTATAAGTAACTTGTTTCTTGTAGTGGTGGTGTAGTACAAGGACATATTTCTTGAAGATGCACCATGTTTACCACCCCACTAAGTGATATACTTATGCATTCATCTGCACCCTGAGATGAAACCGATATCTACAACAACATATTAGATGTCTCCTAGAGATATTTGTGAGTAGACGGTGAAATTAGTGGACTTATAATGGAAGGTCATAGTGAGAACTAGTGTTTCACCTTGGTCATCCATAGTTTTTTTTTTCAAAAATGCATACGGCAGATTGAGGTTTTTTTAGATTAATTAGGATATAAACGTGCTTCTATAAATATGAAGTATCCACTACCAAGAATCCATGACCCCTTTGATCAGTTGAGAGGGTCACAATGGTTCCTGAAGGTTGACCTCGGGTCAATTCTTTAATGATATGAGGCAGAGTTTGACAAGAACTCAAATATTGGATTTTCTAGTGGAAGTAGACGTAGTACTCTACAATACATCAGGAACCAGGATTGGTTTCATCCATATAAATATGTAGGTGGTGATTTCCTATGGTTCATTCTAGTTGATACTACATGAGTAGAGCTTCACGACCCACAATCTTGAGTTTATAGCTGTATTATTTGCATTAAAGATGTGGCGAAACTACCTGATGGGTGAGTATTTTATCATCTACTCCAATAATTAGAGACTCATGAATATCTTATCTCAAAATTATTTTAAATTGAGATAGAAATGATGGATAAATTTCCTCCATCATTATGACTTTGAGATTGTCTGTGATCATGATAAGTGGAACATAGTGACATATTCTCTCAGCATGAGATCTAGTTTTTAGTTGTTGAGTGAGGCATTAGAGTAGTTGGGCTCATTGTGGATATCCTATGTGGGTGGAGATGAAGCATCTTACCTTCAATAGATGGTTGTTACCCCTCCACTCTTACAACGAGTTAGGGAATCATATCTTGGGGATACCTAATGAAAGACCCTATGTGCTTAGATGTCCTCAAGGCATGTTTTTTATGGATATTCAATTGGTGTGGAGAACACCATCCTTTTTATAGGACACACAGTACTACCAGTTGAATTGTGGGAAGAGGTTCTGATGGAATTTAATATTTCCCATTTCACGGTACATCTAGGTGTGGCGAAGATGTACCAGGACCTTGGACATCAATTTTGGAATCCATGAATAAATAAGGGAGTGGCAATGTTCGCTTCGTGATGCCTTACTTATCACCAAGTGAAGATTGAGCACCATGTTCCAGTAGGTTTATCTCAACCCCATAAGGAGTTGGAATGGAAGTGGTATGGGATATTAGTGGACTTCATGATGGATTTACCATGTATATACAGGGGACTTGATGCAATATTGGTGATTTTTGACCAACTCACCATGTCGACCCACTTCCTAGATATCCGAGAGTAGTGTTCAGAATAGATCTTGGGGTGCCTCTGTGTGCATGAGATATTTAGACTCCATGGATTCCCATTGATGATATTTTTATATTGTGATGCTCGTTTAATATCCCAGTTGGGGAAGGGCTCATAAGAGGCATTTGGGACATAGTTACACTTGAGAACAGCCATTAACCCACAAACAGATGACCAGAAGGAGAGGGTCATTCGGGTATTAGAGGAAATGCTTCGATCTTGCATGATGGACTTCAGTTATAGTTGGTAGGATCACCTTCTAGTACTGTATTTTGGGTTAAAAAATAGCTACCATTCAACCATTGGTATGCCACAATTTGAGGCTTTGTGCATGAAACCCTGTAGGTAACAACTTTGTTTGAAAGACCCGGGAGAGTCATCACTCATGTCCCTAGAGTTGGTACGAGCTACAAAAACGAAGGTAAAAATCATCTAGAAGAAGATGAAGACTTAAAGGAACCATTAAAAGACTTTTTCTGATATAATACAGAGTCCTTTGGAGTTTGGGGAAGGATTCCACATGTTCCTCTAAGTATCACATTAATGGGTATTGCAGATATTTTTCTGGGGTGGAAATATATTGATTAGACCCTAAATTTGGCTAATATTCATTATTAATATATTTAATATTCATGTTCTTCATTATTAATAAACACCATTTTACTACATTTTACACTTTGTACATCATTTCACATTATGATTGTCCTTCCTTCTTAAAATGCAGTATTACATGGTACATTCTTGAACCCATCATTACACACCAAATTGTTTTGATTTTATTTTCATATTTTATTTTCAGGTCTCTCATATTATAAGGAACAATTCATGCTTTTGGATCACTTGAAGATTCACACTAGAATACCACCAAAACGGAATTTCATGAAAACACATTCTAGGAAATGTAAACTGGACAGATGCCCAATAAAGAGACTATTGCAGACAATATCCAAGCTTAATGATTAAAAAATTTTAATTGAATATAGAGTAAATCACATGAAACCTTTCATCAAATAGTATGAAAAGATTATTTGGACGTCTGAATGGAGTTACAAGTGGCCCAAGTTGAAGATGGAATATTGGGCCAGATTCTACGGCCCGGAAAAACAGCACACACATTTACTCATATCTAGAAAACCATAAACTATTTTGGATTGAAATTTTACAGACTATTAGGAGACATAAATATCAAAAACAAATTATTCCCACCAAAATTCATCCATCTAGATGCTTTTTTGAACACAATGATTGAGTCATGCATGTTGGCTGGGATTGTTTTTCATGGGAGGAAAATTCAACTCTCCCTCAACTTTCCACCCACTTATGGCCTACAATAATTAATTGAAGAGACTTTAGAAATTGGAGGCTCAACCCAAGGCTTCAAAAATTCTTATATAAGTCAGTGTTGTTGAAGTAGTTTGGGTTGTTGGGTGATATGTTTCAGTCTAGTGTTATGTTGCCGCTTTGTGTTTTTAATCACATTTATTTCTCATGTAAGTTGTTCAGTTCATCTTAGTTTATTAATAAAAGTTCTTCTACTCCTCTTATTCTGTTATTATTCATATCATATTGATACTTTAGTCTCAATGTGTGAAATTATTCACACTAACCCTTGTGAAATTATCACAAAATGGTGGAGTGATCGTTATTTCATTGTCTTTTTTTTACTTCTCAATTTCCTCCCACATGAGTCTACTTCCCACTTAAATTGAAACCATATAATAAATGGAGGGATAACCCACTTATGGGATGATTTAAGGGAGTAGAAAGGGGTGGATTAGATGTTATTTCTCTCTCAATTAAAGTCAAATAACTTCTTTTAATTGATAATTTCGTTTGACTATCTTTAAACTCCTTCATAATTATTGAATTTAAGGTCACACACTTCAAATACTAATAAGAACCATTACCTTGGAGTTCTCAAAACATTGATACTTAATGTGTATAGGTAATTATTATTAGGGTGTGTTGGAATTATACCATTATGTTATGACGTTGTTTTATCTCTTTAAATGAACCCATATCAAATATAAGAAATTGAAATAGCTGAAAAAGGAATTCATCCAATCCGCCCTGAGCGATAACCTAGGATCAACTCATTATCTTAATTAGAATTAACTTAGATCTATTAGTGATCTTTTAAATAGATATAAAAGCATCCCAATGTTGGAAACTTCATATTCAAGAACAATCTATAGAATGTACTTGTCTATAGGTTACTTCTTAGGTCTTTGTGGATTTGACAACCCAAGCTAAACTTCAAGCGACCCCTTAACATTACAATCATTGGTAAATTTGGGAGAGACCAAATTTTGGTGCTGTTTTTGAGGACCCAATTAATTTATATCAACACCCATTCTATTCTACCCCATTTCTCTTTTCTCACCCCAAATTCTATTATCTTTTTCCTTTCTTGTTTTTTTCTTTTGGTGCATTTCCACCTTTACTCATGACCAATCAACCCATCTAGTTAGGGTGGAAAGCCCTGGGGTTAGGTAGTCAAGCCCCCTGAGGGGCCTCTTCCCATTAGATCCAAATATTCCTAATACTCCAGATTTAAAAATCGAACCAATTTCAATGGAGTTTCTTCAAAGAAACAAACTCATAATCCTAGGTGCTAACCATAATGGAAATCCAAATGAGGCAGCCCCAAACTTGGGGAATGCTGTCAATCATACCATGAATGACTACCTCAAACCTTCTTGGACCAAATTTACCCTCTTGAATTAGGCATTATACCCTAGGATAACCCACTATGTTTTCAAACCTCATGTCCTAAACCACCTTCCATACTTCCTTGGAATAGAGTCAGAAATGTCATACATTCATGTCAAAGAGTACAAATACATTGTTGAAACCATGTTTCCACCATATCATCTTGAGTCAGATAAGATGAATATCATTCCATTCTCACGTAATGATCGAGCAAGTAATTTGTTAAACAATCTGATACCTACATCAATCCACTCCTGGGACCAATTTGAAAGATAATTCTACAAAAAATACTTCCCCCCTAATAAAACAATTTCACTTAAAAGGAGCATACAATAGTTTTTTTGAAAAAGAAGGGTAGTCATTTTATGAAACACGGGAAAGGTTCAACGACTCGCTCAATTTGGTACCCCACAATGGATTTTCAATCCTAGAAAAATTTTAAATTTTCTATGAAGGGTTTGGTCTGGGAAACAAACAATTCATTGACATGATGTGTAATGAAACAATCAAAAACAAAGCCTCAAATGAGGCATATGGTTATCTAGAAGGACTGGCCGAACAAAACCAAACATGGGGAACATCACCTTAATAAGAGAATACACCGAAATAAGTTTTAATTCACTCACCTAGGGATGAGGAAATCCTTAGGGCGATACTTGTTGCACTCACTTTGAAGGTCGATGAGATCAATCTTAGGATGATCCAGGAAATTCAAACTATTGACCCTATTTGCACAATTTGTGACACACCTAACCTCAAGACTAACAACTAACCATCCATCCCTTCCATTAAAGATGTTCTTCTAGAAGAATAACTAATGGAGGACAATGATTTAAAATTTCAGAATCCACAGTACCAAAACACTTTCAATCCAATGTATAATGACCATCTAGAATTCCGTTGGAAAGATAACCAACAACCCAACCAACAATGTAGTTATCCCTATGAACCAAAACCCTACCCTCCACCAAATTTTCAAAACCATAACCTGTTCCAGCCCCATGCACTCCAATACCATAACCCTCCTATCAAATACCAACAACAAATCCAACAACCCATGGAACAACCAATCCGACAACCAAAGTATCCTCCTGGGTTAAACCAACCACTACATGCCCATACTCAATATATCCCTCTTCCAATCCTTGATAAGGTGTGTAAACAAATGGAGAAAATGAACTCCGAATTCACAACCCTTAAACATGAACTAAAAACCATTAAAACTTGGAAGGCACCCATCACTACTACAAAATTCAACATTACAGTCCACCAAAACCAGTCTCGTATGGTCTTTAGAGATCACCAACTGATGGTCAATGGTAGTTGTAGTTGGCTGTTCGCTAAAGGAAATTTGAAACCGCCAATGGCGGTCGCTTTAGGGGATCCATGGCCAACCATGATGGCAGTTTCTAGGAGAAGTAGTAGAGACCTCTTTTAGCAGTTTCTAATTCTATAAAAATGTAACCATTAATGACCGCCTATGGCGGTCGCCAGCCTGGGAATTGTTTTAAGAAAAATAAATTTTGACAGAATCCAAAAAAATAAAAAAAAACCTACAACAAACAGAAGCACATTAAAAAGGTTCAATGTGGACATGTGTGTGGATTAAGTGGAAGAAAACTGCAATTTAGAACATACCTAATATGGATTACATTTAGTCACCCATGACCAAAAGATCCCTATGTTAAAGTAAGGATAGATAATTAAGTCCGCTAGAAGTATGATAATGGAAAATATCATATTGATATAACTTATAGGAAGAAGTTGTGATTGGAATACATTTTAATCAAAACTCATTCTGAAGTAATAAATCTAAGTAAAAAATATATTAAGATAAAGGAAAATGACCACCCAATAATTCTTCTAAAATATAGTAATTTTTTCTTAAGAGCTACTAAAATCCAAGAATGGTGATCATTGGATAATCACTAAATGGATTTGTATAGAACTACATACATGAATACATATAATGTTTATGTATGTTCTTCATGTTTCTTAAATGAAGTCAAGATCATGTGAAAGAAAAAGATGGTATGCCTTCAATGAATGAAGAAACTCATAGAAGTTTCAGGTTATACTCACCAATATTCTCATATGCTATCAATATAATATATCCATTTTAGTCATGAAATCTAACCCAAATTTACTCATCATGTTCAGATCTAGTTTCGATAAATAAGAGGTTGATTTTGGTGATTCAACTAAGGGAAATGATCAAATAGAGACTCAATATATGTTACTTGATGTTGATAATATATTTAAGAAGCTGATATGGGATATTAATAAAGACCAAAAGATTTAAAATCAATAATTAAAGACTACTAAAAAAATTATACGGAGAAAAAAATTGAATTTGAAGAAGTATGACTAAAATTTTAGTTAGTAAGAATTAAATCTACAACAAAAAAATTTCATTTTAAATTAATAATACATTTTTGGTGTTGTTTATTGGATCTGATAAAATTTAAATATATTCATAAGAAAAATATACCTTGTTTCCCAGGATCTGATATTTGGTGATATTGATTTGTTGCATTCCAACATCGGTCTACCTCTCATAGTTCTTCCTTGGGTGCTGTGTGATGACTCCCTCAGGGATGGTAGGTGATTTTTTATCAAAAATGAAATCATTTCTTACTTTCCACATAATGAAAAAAACAGAGGCAACAATAGTTAACAGTTGGTTGTGTACCTGTCCACTCAGACCGATCATGTTGATGTCAGTAATGAGATCTTATTGGTGGATGCTTGTACAATTCATAATGTCAACCAGGCTTCCAATATATTTCCACACCTTCTATGAAAATATGCATCTCATGAATAGTTTTTCATGCTCTCTTCAATCCTCAATCATAAATTTTATGATGAAACAAGTTGTTTTCCATCCTTATTATTCCAAACCCAGAAACACTTCCACCAAAAAACATTTTCCTTTAATGGAAAAGAAAATAAAAAATCTAAACTATACCTAAAACATAAAATATGCTTCTAACTCTAGTGATTCATATTCACACCACAGATCTTCATTATTTACCTCCTCTATTTTAAATTTTATGAAAGATATGATGGGCCTTTGGGCACTCAAATATTTATTATTTGGGGTTGTATGTGGATACACATATGTTGTTTCATGTTTTGTGCCAAACAAATTTGAGTGTGTATTTTATAGATATTTTTCTTTAACTTACCAGTATGTGTGTTCATTAAGTGATAAATTTCATGTAGAGAATTATGACTGCATGATTTTTTGAGAATAAAAAACATTGATGTTTTTGAAGGAACAAGAAGTTGTATAAATACTAGAAGAGTATTTGTGAGTGCACCCGATAGTGATAGTTTCAAGTTTTTCCATAGCTGTAAGCAGCACTGGTTTCAGAAGTACATTTGAGTAATTTAGAATAACTATAATCAATAGGTTTTTGTGTGAACTAAATTATGCATTCAGTTGTGAAAAGAAGATAATAAAATCTATATTCCATTGTTTCTCAATCATGTAAATCAGATAAACATATGTGAATATATATGTTTAATGCTTAATTAAAAAATAAATACATTTACATTCATACATACCTTGACACTTAGATGCAGATAGCTCTTCAAAATTATATGGATATGGTGTTTGTTCCCCTACCACATCTTTATTCATAGAAAACATTTATATGGAAATGATTTGATGCCTATTACATGTCATATCATGTGAACTACATAAGACTCATTTAGTTTCTATTTCCTGCATACATATTTCATAAAATATATAAAGGGGTATTGAATTATAATGATTTTATTTCACGTTATAAACAATTTTTATAGACACATCAAAATGAAGAGTTATTGTATTCACAAATGGATATCATTATTTATACACTAAATTTAAAACCACCCCACACAAATGATCTAAACTGTACAAAAAAATCAATAATTAAAACATTGGTTATACACTAAAATGAAACATTTTTCACAAAGTAAATACATTATCTAAGACATGCCCTTATAATTTGATTCTTTTCATTCATCAATGCATTAGTTTTTTTTTAAAAAACAGTCGACTAGTGAATTAGTGAATTTAAATCTTCTCTCTCCCATAAGAAATCTCCATTATTGCAGATTTAAAAATGAGAATTTAGAACATGAGTATTCCTTTCCTTGTAAACCACCATAAGAAAGCTTCATCTATGCTCCTTCCACTAATATTTCCCAATATATGAGAAAAAACCTTCCTACAAAATCCCCAAGAATCATGTTCCAAATAAATCCACATCCAATGAAGAAAAAATACCCAATTAATATTCCTTACATCGAGATGCAACAGATTATAAGCATCTACATCATCTAGTATTGATTTATTTAATCTTTTTAGAATTGAAAGGCCAAAGTAGTATATGAATGGCCTTATCAAGGTCAATTTTTTCACCATCACTATGTAGTTGTCTATATTATAAAGGGGCCTTGAAAATATGACTTCCATATTTACAGAATAATCAGAGATTTCTAGATATATTTGTCAAAGAACTTTTTTTCAGTAATTTTAGTTTCCATCCTATAAATTATATTAAAAAAACATTGAAAACCATAAAATTTTTATGAAAATAGCTTCAAAAGTGGGAAATTTGTGGCATTAATTGCCTATGAGAATGACCTTATAAGTTCCATGATTATGCTTAATCAGCTCAACATTCATTCACTTATGACCACATACCTTTGTAGTCACACCGGATTTGATATACGTATGGGGGAGAAATGAGAATAAAATTCCGTTTATAAATACTAAACCATCAGCAACAAAAAAATCACAAATCCAATGCATAATGAAATATGAGGGATGGAATTGCCCAAAATAAAAACCCTAAAACCAAAATTATGGATTACTAGATAGTTAGAAAAATCCAGAACCATGTGAAGATGTGGTGTCAGAGGCTAGGTGAGATGTGAAGAAGGGGTGGGGATGAGGGTGGATGACTGGCGTAAGGCTTCAGGTGGAGGCATGGTGACAAACAATCCACGAGGTGAGGGAGTTAGGTGTGAGGGAGGTGGAGGCAGAAGTGGAGATGGGATCCAGGGAGGGAGAGGGAGCTGAATCAAGAGGGAGCTAGGAGCTGGAGGTTGAAGAGAATTCAGTGAGGGAGAGGATGAGCGACGACGAAGTTGGATGTAGGGTTTGCTGAGGGTGGCTGGTGTGTGACGGAGGACTGTGGGTGGGGGGGGGGATATCGTGTGAGTTTTTTTTAACCTAGTGACAACCAATGGTGGTCACCTATTCTATGTGGATCCAAAGCCTAAATTTCTATTAGTTCATGACAACTCAGGAAGTACGATCCTCATATTTAAGGGGATAATCCAGTTACACAAAAACCATTCATGAACAACTTAAAGCACTGACTATTTTAAAAAGTGTGAAATCCATTGAAAAACCTAAAGAAACCATTAAAATCCAATTTAAAGCTTTAAAAATGCAAGAAAATTATGAAGAACCACCCACAGATTCTAAAAAAACAATGAGAATGTGAAGGAACTACAATCACACCAAAAAATCAAACAACCTTCTCTCTTCCCTCAACTCATGAGTGGAAAAACTAAAAAAGAACAGAATGAGACTTTGTAGGAAATGTTCTCTTAGGTTAAGATGAACATTACCCTTCTAGATGAAATCCAACCCATTCCTTCCTACTCAAATTACCTTAAGGACTTTTCCATTTTAAAATAAAATTTTCACATAAAAACTAAGTCCTTTGGCTGATAATGTGAGTACCACCATTCAAGGGACCATTCCTCTAAATTTAAAAGACCCAGGATGTCTATATATCAATGTTGAGTTTGGAGGGAACAAAGTTGTCAAGGACCTCTGTGATTTGGGTGCCAGTGTGAACCTCATTCTTTATTCCATGTACTGTCAATTATGCCTCGAAGAACTCCAACACACATTTTTCACTCTTCAACCTACTGATCGTAGTGTTTGAGTTCTTAAGGGGATCTTAAAGGATGTTTTGGTTACAGTTGAAAATTTCATTTACCCAAATGACTTCATTTTCCAATATAATCACCCAAGCTTAGACCTTAGGGAGAAAACCCCAATCATCTTTTGTCATCCCTTCCTTACAACAACAAACTCTGTTATCTAAGTCCGAAATTACAAATTGACCATCACCTTTGGAAACATGACTCTATACTTGAACATCTATAATGAAAACTTTCAAATTGGGGATGATGAATAGGTAAATGAGATTAATCATATTGGTAGTATTGATAGTGAACACGAGGAACATCAGGGGATTACTAAAGGATGTTTAAGTCAAGAAGAGATTTTTTTCTTTGTTTGCATGAGGTAAATTTTTCTCCTTGGATTGAATATCGTTCAGATAGCTCTATTGATGATTTTATCGAATAAACAATCAATGATTCCATTGTTGAAATAAATAACATTGAGTCTATACCCATTCATGACACTAATCTGAAAATTCTAGGGGATGAAAATTTTGTTCATAAAGAACCAATTCGATTAAGAAATATGGAAAAAAAATAAGTTCAATACAAAGTCTTATCCTTATTTGGAAAGTGATAACAAATCTGATATTGCATTTATGTTCCTATCTTCATCACTCAATTATGAATTCTTAGGGGACAATTGAGACTTTCTGAATATCATTTCATCCTCTCTTAAATCCAATCAAGTGATGATGCTTCTATATGTCCTAACAATGCATAAGAAAGCAAATGGATGGACCCTTTCTGGTATTCTAGGGATTATACCTCTCATTGTAACTCATAGGATTGTTCTTGAATATGATTCCAAACCATGTCATCAGCCTCAGTAGAGACTCAATCCCAATCTTATGAATTTGTTAATTAAATAACATCTTCTGTTTTTGAATGTGGGTATTATCTACCCCATTGTAGAGAGTGATTGAGTTATCCCAATTCAAGTTGTCCTAAAGAATGATAGAATCATTGTGATTACCAATGAGGATGATGACCTTCTCCCCACAAGGGTTAGTAGTGGATGGAGAGTCTGTATTGACTATAGGAAGCTCAAATATTGTACCTTGAAAGACCATTTCCCCTTTCCATTTATTGATCATGTCCTCGAGTGAGTGGTGGGTCGTCAACTCTATTTCTTCCTAGATGAATTGTCCGGGTATAATCAAATTGAGGTCTTATTAGAGGATCAAAGAAAAAAACCTTAAATTTTCCATTAAGAATGTTTTCAATCAAGCACATGCCCTTTGGATTATGTAATGCCCTTGTTACCTTCCAACGGTGCTTGATGGGAATCTTCTCAGACATGGTGGGGGATTATTTAGAGGACTTCATTGATGACTTAAATATCTTTGGGGATAATTTTGAGGGATTCCTTATAAATGTTGAAAGGGCTTTTTCAAGATTCAAGGATAAGAACCTTATCCTAAATTGGGTAAAATGAAATTTCATGGTAATGGAAGGACTTGTTCTACGTCATCTGGTCTCTATTAGGGATTGAAGCTGATAAAGATAATGTTAAAATAATTCCTCACCATCTCTCTCCTAAAACTATTAAGGAAGTGAAGTCCTTATTATGACATGATGGTTTCTATAGAAGGTTCATTTGGAATTTCAAATCAATTTCTCGACCACTTTGTGCTCTATTGGGGAAAGATGCTCGATTTTTATGGACAACAAGTTGTGTGGAATAATTATCTACACTCAAGTCAACTCTTATCTCTCTACCTATTATGAAATATCCTAATTGGAAACTTCCTTTTGAGCTCATGTGTGATGCGAGTGACTTTGCTGTAGGAGTAGTCTTGGGAAAACAATGTGAGAAAACTCCATGTTTTATTGCTTATAAAAGAAAATATTTAAATGATGAACAAATCAACTACACCACCACTAAGAAAGAGTTTATATTTTTTTTGTATTTTCCTTAGAAAAAATATGGTCATATCTCTTAGGATCGCCCATCATTGTCTTCACCGACCATTTTTCCCTAAAATACATTGTCCAAAAACAAGATGCAAAAGGTAGATTTATTAGGTGTGTCCTTCCTTTTCAAGAGTTTGATTTAACTATTAAGGACAAAAAGGGTGTTGGAATTTTTTTATTTTATCACTTATCTAGGATGGAATTCATTGAAAAATCTCATCACCGTTATGTGTCTGATTCATTTCCCGATGAGCACCTTTATTCTTTGAGTGATATCCCATGGTAAGATGACATAGAAAAACATTTGGTGATAGTTGACATTCAAAAATTCATAGGGACCCAAGCTAAGAAGAAATTTCTTTATGATGTCAGACACTATATGATTGATTATCTTTACCTCTTCAGGATCTTTCCTGATCAAATCATTAGGATATGTGTTCCCAAATATAAGAAAGAGTGCATTCTATAATTTTCTCCTCGAGAGGCATGTGGATGCCACTTTTCCACAATTAAAACCACTAAAAAGGTCCTAAAAGGAGGTTTATAATAGCCTAACCTCAATAAGGATTCCTTCCAATTCTGTAAAAGTTTTCCTCAATGTAAACAATTAGTATCCATTACCAAAAAGAATCAAATGCCCCTCACTACCATTCTAGTTGACGAAGTCATTGATTATTGGGGAATTAATTTCTTGGGACCCTTCCCAAACTCTTGGAGATACCTCTACATCTTCTTTTTTGTTGATTATTTCTCAAAATGGGTTTAGGACATTCCCACTAAATCGAATGACCATCATGTTGTGATCTGATTTATGAAAAAGCACATATTTTCTCAATTTGAAATTCGTAGGGTTATAATTAGTGATCGAGGACCTCATTTCTTCAGCCACCCATTCTCTTCACTCATGTTTATGTATGTTATTTCTAATAATTTTTCTACTATGTACCATCCTCAAACCAATGGTCAAGCTGAGTTAGTGAATAGGGAGATTAAGCCAATTCTTCAGAAAACTGTCAATCTCTCTTGGAAAGATTGGTAAGAGAAACTCTTGGATTCCCTTTCCGCATATCGTACACCATTCAAAAACAATCTAGAAATTTCACCATATTGGTTGTTTTTTGGATAATCATTCCATTTACATATTGAAATTGAGCATAAGGCATTTTGGGATATCAAATAACTGAACATTGACATTTCTTTGGGCAAATCATAGAAGAAATTTAATCTTCATGAACTAGAGGAACTTAGGATACAGTCTTATGAAAATTCAAGGATAAATAAAGCTATATTTCAGGCCTACCACTCTATGAATTTCACTGGTAAAAACATTGAACAAGGAAAATTGGTGCTCTTATATAGTTCAAAACATCATTTACACCAAGGAATGTTGTGGTCTATGTAACACCTTGACCCCTTCTAGACAGGAGACGGTGCATTACTTGTGATATTGGAATGGATATAAGGAATGAAAATCCTGAAGGAACGATCATTTTAGTAGTCTTGAAGAAACTAGATACATAGATTTAACATAAATTACATTGGATAAGGTTATAAGATACAATACATAATGAAAAACAAAAATTGCTTCCACAAGCACTCAATAAATGACCTCCTCTTCGTAACCTATTGAAGGTAAAAAATGAAAGGGGTGAGCTCAAACGCTCAGTACGGGATAAAAATAATGGAAGCATGAGTAAAATAATAAATGAATCATAGTCAATCTGACATAATCAAAATGGCATAGTGAATAAATGAACTACTAATGACATTAATAATCTGAGAATGAAACTAAATCCATAGATTTTGTCATAGTGAACACCTCATGGATAATAATAATAACTGATAATGAATAAAGAAATTTCTTATAAATTGGACATCATGTATCTGGCACAAGAACCATAATACCATAAAAACGGTTTAGTTCTATGCGTAGAAACCCATCTGATTTTTGGAAACAAACTCGAAGGGTCTGTCGGCAAACTGTTTTGTCTCATTAGACCTAACGATGCATCGAGGGTCTGTAGTGGGCCCCACACACCTCTACATCCAAAGAATTATTTATAAATAGATTCAATACAAGAGAAATATGTATTTAAATTGTCCGTATAGAATAGAGGATACAGATTCATTAACATTTCCGCAGTCAAAAAAACATTTAAAATACACACCGTATGTAAAATGGTATACGGCTTAGACAATAACAATATTCATGATATGAGAATATGGATATTTAAATGGAATATAATTTAAATTTAAAAGTGATCTCAAATGGGAAGTAGTAACACCACATAAGAAACAGTAGGTGCACAATTATTAAGCAAGTCACACCGAAGTGAAAATTGAGACAAAGCTCGTTACCATGTTGTATTCAATTGAGTCATATGAAAAAAGTTAATAACCACCAAAAGAGTCATAGAATATAATTAATATAATGAGAACCATGATAAAATATTTCAAATGAAAAAACACCTATACCACATATAAGGAATAAGAGGCGAACAATGAAAATCCCACAGAATTGAAGGTGAGATGAGAAAACCTCTTACAAACATTTTGGCACGGTAACGAGTGTTATTGCAAGGTATTAATGAGAGGTAAAGGGGTATAATTATTTATATGTCAAAATGGAAGTATTGGGGTGGTAATATAACATACCCCATCATTAGAAAATTAAAACAAAATCACACAAGATAGTGTGGATTCTTGAATAAAAGTGAGAGAAAGGATCCCTTACCTTATGCTTGAAGGTGTTCTTGACTTGTTATTAAAGACCTGAATAGTCAAATTAGGATTATTAATTCATAATTACAAAACCACTTTTATATGTAAATTATTTATTATAATCATATTTAGTTCATTCTAGGCCTTTTTGATTGGTTATAAGGTTCAATTTCATTGTTCGGGATTCTTTTTTTACTTGGTTTTAAATGATTGGTTCCCTTATATTCATGTTCGTATAAATATACAAGATGGATGTGGTTGTCCAGAAATGAAGTTATACACTATTAGTGAACATCTAGGAGATTACATGGTTTTATATTTAATTCGTTTTACTAAGATTGAAGTCGAATATATATATATATATAACCTTAATGATAACCATTTTGGTTAATCAGTGGTTTTGATTACGATAAACATGTTTTTCTTTAAAACTTAATAAAATTTGTAAAAAAGTATTATATAATATTCTGGTTCAACTATAACACAAATGGTTTCCTGAACAGAATTAATGATTATAATATAAATCGATAAACTTTTGTCCTTGAATGTGTTAAATTTGCACATCTCAAACGGTGCTTTTAGTTATTTCAAATAAAAGTGGGGAAAGGAAAGAAGATAATGGAATATATACCATTATCATGAAAAAATTATAGTACATGTATGTTACTGGATTTATCATACTATTCTGGTGAAGGAATATGAGAAAAGAAACCAAAATAAAAGAACATAAAAAAAAGAAGGGATTTGAAAGAGGAATTTACCTCTTGATACATCCTCCTTTGAGAACCTCTTAAGGGGAGAGGTTTTGGTCTTTTTATAAGACCAAAGATTCCTGGACTTGGGGAGGAGGTTGGGAAGGTATTTGGATAGAATTTGGAGAAGGCACAAGGCTTGAGAGTAGTGAAAGGAAGGGGGGTGAGAGGGAGTTTTATAGTGGAGGAGAGAGGGGATTTCTTAATATAAAACTCATTAATTTATTATTTCTCCTCAAGAAAAGGAATAGTAAGTATTCCATGACCGAAAATAGTGATTTTATCATGCGATCCCGAACCAAGTGGGATTACATCAGCAGAAAATCACACATGACTCTATAATTAGTGTATTTATCTTGATTTTGCAATTTATGGTGTCACTATTCATCAAAAATTAAAGTTTTTTAGAAAATTCCCAAAAATTCACCCTAACAATTTTTCGACGTGTAGAATACAAAAATGAATTCCATTTTTCAAAAATAATTTTATAAATAATATTAATTAAATATTTAATTAAATCATTATTTAATTGAAATATATAAACACTTAGAATATTAATCTTCATCTTTAGGGTGTCTAAATTCATTTATACACTCAAGGGTATGGATACCATTCATAAGAGTCGTATTACTATTCATAGGGGTAAGTTGATATTCATAAGGGTAGGTTACTATTCATAAGGGTAGGTTACTATTAATTGAAAATTAAGTTAATTCTATCAGACAATAAATATCATCTTGAACACAACCGTGTATATCAGATTTTTAAAATTCAAATCACAGAGCTGGTAAATTGAAGTTTTGTGGCTACGTTATGGATATATCCTATATGTAACCATGTTTTGTTCCATAGGGGCTTAGTGATTCATGAAATATAGGCAACCTAATGGATATAGTGTATTTAAGAGAAACATACCATAAAATTATTGGGGTGCTACATTATTCCCTCCATCGGAAAATTTTTCCTCGAAATGGTATGTATAAAGCCCACCAAAAAGATGTGGCTAGTTCTTCTTCATAACATCCTTAGGTTCACATGTTTCTTCCTCCATATTCTGGTTTCTCCAAAAATCCATCACTAGGTGAGTTGTCTGATTTCTCAAAATCTTCTCCCTTGTGTCAAGAATCCCAATAGGCTTTTCACAATATGAAAAATCAGGTTCCAGTTCAATTTCTTCATATTTGAGAACATGCATTTGGAATGGCATGTATTTCCTTTACAATGACACGTGGAACACATCATGAACTCTGGAGAGATTTGGTGGAATCGCTACATGGTAAGCTACAGCTCCAATTCAGTCTAGAATTTCAAAAGATCTGATTTACCTGGGACTTAACTTTCCCTTCTTACCAAATTGTATAATACCCTTCCATGGAGATACCTTTAAGAAAATGTGATCACCTTCTTGAAACTACAAATCCTTCCTTCGATAATCTGAATATCTCTTTTGCCTACTTTAAGATATTTTGATATGGTTATGGATAATCTTCACCTTTTTTGGTGTTTCTTCAACGAGTTCTGGGCCCACGAGTTTTCTTTCACCAACTTCATCCCAACAAGTTGTTGTATGACATCTCCTCCCATATAATGCTTCACATGGTGCCATCTGAATACATGAATGGAAGCTATTGTTGTAGGAAAATTACACGATAGGTAAAAATTGATCCCACATTCCTTGAAAATCAAGTGAACCAGACCTCAACATGTCTTCCAATGTTTAAATTGTCCATTCTTATTGTCCATCAGTTTGTGGGTGGTAGGAAGTGCTCAAACAAAGATCAGTATCTAGGGCCTTCTGAAGAATTTTCCAGAATCTTGATGTAAAACATGGATCACAATCAGAAACAATTGATAGGGGTACTCCATGAAGTCTCACAACTTCATTAATATACAGTCTTTCTAGACGTTCAAGTGGTAGATCTTCTCTTATAGCATGAAAATGTGCTGACTTGGTAAGATGATCAAAAATGACCCATATTGCATCATTGCTTCTAGGAGTCTTTGGAAGTCCCATGGAAAAGTCCATCGTGATATTATCCCATTTCCACTCAGGTATGGGAAGAGGTTTCAATACTCCTCCAGGGTGTTGCCTTCAAGCTTTCATTTGTTGACAAACCATACATCTTGACACAAAATCAGCAATCTCCCACTTCATGTTGTCCCACCAAAAATGTTCCTTAAAATATCTATACATATTAGTTCTACCATGGTGTATAGATAAATTGGAACTATAAGAATCATCCAAAAATTCCTTTTTTAGATCAGGTATATTGGGAACACAAAGTCTCTTCCCAAATTTTTAAATTCCATCTTCATATACGAAGTCACTCAATCTCCCATCATTCACAGCTTCAATATTTTTTTGAAACTCTTCTTCGTCAGCTTCAGAACTTTTTATCCTTTATAGTAAAGATGTTTTGGAAACCATTTAAAAAATCATTGATTTTTCACCTTCCATGGTTATTACCATATCTAACTTTACTAGATCCATGAAAATATGATCCCTTTTAACTCTAATATTGTTCAGAACTCCATGATCCTTTCTGCTCAAAGCATATGCCACCTTATATTCCTTCCCGGGTGGTAGTGTATCATGAAATCATAATCCTTGAGTAGTTCAAGCGGTCTTCTTTGCCTCATGTTGAGTTCTTTCTGTGAGAAAATATACTTTAAACTCTTCTGATCAGTATAAATCTCACGTTTTTCACCATAGAGATAATGTATCCATATCTCCAAAGAAAATATTACAGCAGCTAACTCAAGATCATGAGTATGATAGTTTTTCTCATGAACTTTTAGCTGTTGTAATACATAAGCAATAACCCTATCATTTTTTATAAGGACACAACCAAGTCCTTTATTTGAAGCCTCACCCTTGAGACAATATACTGCTAGCACCACCTTCTCATTCTCATTGCATCTTAATTCCATAAATATCTTCTCATGTGACTTGATCCACTACTCAGCTACCACTAGATTAGTAGTCCCAATAAAATATGGGGGCTTCTGTTGCATGAAATGATCCAATATATGTGTGAAATGGTTATTCGTTACAACATGAGTATGTTGTCCCAATATAGTCATGATCTGATCTGCTCCAACATTGACTATTTTGACTTTCTCAGTAGGGAGATCCCTACCATGCCCATGATTATTGATTCCCCTTCTTCCATTAGACTCCATTTCTAAATAATTAGATATACTATATTATTTTATGAATCTCAAATATAAAATCACTCAACATAGATTCAAATTGTATGCATAGCTAATCTTATAAACATGGTTCCTCTAAGGGAAAATTTACATAAACTCCTTCATAATGAATTGTAAAGAAAACATGAATTATCCTAAGAATATCCCTCCAGAGTGTCTTAACCAAGAGTGAAAAAATTCCCATTATTGTGCAGCAGTTCCCATTCGAGTCTAGCTCAAAGCTGTGTCTTCGGGTTTTACCCCTAGATACATCTGTACCAGATCTGCCTCTACGTGCTCATTTCCAGATAGGGACATATTTCTTAAAATATCCACATAATCTATTCCTTTCCAAAATAACAGGAAATTATTTTATGATAATCCTCAGATAATACCTTTGGGATTTGTTCCCTACTATACATTTCTTACTCTAGTTTCCATTTTTTCTACAAAACTTCCTCTAATACCAACAGTAACACCCCGACCCCTCTGGACAGGAGCCAGTGCATTAATTGTGATATTTTCATGGTTAGAAGGATTGAAAATCCTGAAGGAATGATCAGTTTTGTAGTCTTGAATAAACTAGATACATAGATTTAACATAAATTACATTGGATAAGGTTATAAGATACAATACATAATGAAAAACAAAAATTGCATCTACAAGCACTCAAAAATGACCTCCTCTTCATAACATGTTCAAGGTAAACAATGAAAAGGGTGAGCTAAAATGCTCAGTAAGGGTTACAAATAGGTGAAGAATGATTACAATAATAAATGAATCATAATCAATCTGAGATAATCAAAAAAGAATAGTGAATAAATGAACTACTCTTGCCATTAATAAACTGAGAATGAAACTGCATCCATAGATTTTGTCATAGTGAAAACCTCATGGATACTAATAATAAATGATAATGAATAATGATAATTCTTATTAGATATACTTCATGTATCTGGGACATGAACCATATTACCATAAAAATGGTTTAGTTCTATGGGTAGAAACCCATATGAATCTTGGAAACAAACTCGAAGGGTCTTTCGCAAAACTTTTTTGTCTCATGAGACCTACCGATGCATCGAGGGGTTGTAGTGGGCCCTACCCACCTCTACATCCAAAGATTTATTTATAAATATATTCAATACAAGAGAAATATGTATTTACATTATCCGTATATAATAGAGGATACAGATTCATCAACATTTCCACAGTCAAAACAACATTCAAAATAAATACCATATGAAAATTGGTATACGACTTAGAAAATTATAATATCCCTGATATAAGAATATATATATTTAAATGGAATATAATTTAAATTGAAAAGTGATCTCAAATGGTCATTAGGTACACCACATAAGAAAGAGTAGGTGTACAATTACTAAGCAAGTCAAAATGATTTGAATATTGAGACAAAGCTGGTTACCGTGTTGTATTCAACTGAGTCATATAAAAAAAGTTAATAACCACAAAAAGAGTCACAGAATACAATGAATATAATGAGAACCATGATAAAATATTTCAGATGGCAGTACACCTATACCACATATAAGAAATAAGAGTCGAACAATGAAAATCCCACAGAATTGAAGGTGAGATGAATAAACCTCTTACAAACATTTTGACATGATAACGAGTGTTATTGCAAGGTATTAATGAGAGGTAAAGGGGTATAATTATTTATATGTCAAAATGGAAGTATGGTGGAGGTGATAGAACATACCCCATCATTAGAAAATTAAAATAAAGTCACAAAAGATAGGGTGGATTCTTGAATAAAAGTGAGAGAAATGAACCCTTACTTATGCTTGAAGGTGTTCTTGACTTGTTATTAATGACCTAAACAAACAAATTAGGATTATTATTCCATAATATCAGAACCTCTTTTATAGGTTAATGATTTATTATAATACTTTTTTTGTTCATTCTATGCCTTTTTTATTGGTTATAAGGTTCAATTTCATTGTTCGAGCTTGTTTGTTTACTTGGTTTTAAATAATTGGTTCACTTATATTCATGTTCGGATAAATATACAAGATGGATGTGGTTGTCCATAAAAGAAGTTATAAAATATTAGTGAACATCCATGAGATTACATGGTTTTAAATTTAATTCAGGTTACTTAGATTGAAGTTGAATTTATATATATATATATATATAACCTTAGTGATAACCGTTTTGGTTAATCGGTGGGATTGATTACGATGAAAATGTTTTTCTTTATAACATAATACCATTTTTAAAAAATTAATACAGAACTAAAAATAAGATATATTACATAATAATATGGTTCAACCATAACACAAATGGTTTCTTGAGCAGAATTAAATATTATAATAAAAATCGATAAACGGTTGTCCTTGAATGTGTTAAATTAGCACATCTCAAACGGTGCTTTAATTTCATTCAAATAAAATTTTGGAAAGGAGAGAAGATAATGGAATATAAACCATTAGAATGAAAACATTCTAGTACATGTATGTTACTGGATTTATCACACTATTTTGGTGAAGGGAGGTGAGAAAAGAAACAAAAATAAAAGAACTTAAAAGAAAATAAGGGATTGGAAAGAGGAATTTACCTCTTGAGACTTCTTCCTTTGAGAACCTTTTAAGGGCAGATGTTTTGGTATTTTTAGGTTACCAAATATTTTTGGATTTGTAGAGGATGTTGGAAAGGTATTTTTATAGAATTTAGAGAAGGCACAAGGCTTGAGAGGAGTGAATGTAAGGGGGTGAGAGGGGGTTTTCATAGTGGATGAGTGAGGGGATTTCTTAATATAAAACTCATTAATTTATTATTGATCCTCAAGACATGGAATAGTGAGTATTACATGACCAAAAATAGTAATTTTATCATGTGATCCCGAACCAAGTGGTCTTACATCAGTAGAACATCACAAATGACACTATAATTAGTGTATTTATCTTAATTTTGCAATTTATGGTATGTCACTATTCATAAAAAATTCATGTTTTTTGAAAAATCCCAAAAAATCACCCTAACCATTTTTCGACGTGTAGAATCCAAAAATGAAGTCCATTTTTCAAAAATAATTTAATAAATATGATTAGTTAATTATTTAATTATTTAATTATTTAATTGAAATATATAAACACTTAGAATATTCATCTTCATCTTTAGGGTGTCTAAATTCATTTATACACTCAAGGGTATGGATACCATTCATAAGAGTCATATTAATATTAATAAGGTTAAGTTGATATTCATATGGGTAGGTTACTATTCACCAAAAATTAAGTTAATTCTATCAGACTCTAAATATCATCTTGAACACAACCGTGTATATCATATTTTTAAAATTCAAATCACAGAACTGGTAAATTTATGTTTAGTGGATAAGTTATGGATTTATCCTATAAGTAACAATGTTTTGTTCTATAGGGGCTCAGTGATTCATGAAATATAGGCTACCTAATGAATACAGTGTATTTAAGAGAAACATACCACAAAATGATTCGGGTGCTATAGTCTAGATGGTCAGGTCCGTTCATAGTGCATCATGTCTACTACCTTGTGGAAATAGAGATTTAGGATCCCACAAGTGGCAACATTTTTGAATTCAATGGTCAAAGGTTAAAACCATTCATTGAATGATTCAATAAATAGGAAATAGAGGTTGAGTTAACTGAGCTAACCTATGAAGTAGGAGAAAATTGGTAGATTTTGGATCCAATTCAGGTAAATGACGTTAAAAAAAAGTGATGCACTAGAGGAAACCCATGGTTTTCATTTTTCCAATAATTGAGAATATTCTATTTTCAAAAAGGATTAATAATTATTTTGATATTTAGAAAAACATTACGTAATCAATCAACTCTAAATATGATATTACCTTATTCTATTGACATGTTCTTCTATTATGTGTATGGATGGCTATGAAAGGTGAGCACCATATTTATCTGCGTCACATGGTGTGATCCTTGAGTAATACCTTACCCAGAAATTAAAAAAGAAGACAACTTATCATCAGTTTATTTTATTTTATGTGTTTGAATGTTAAATGAAAAATACTAATATAATAATAATAAAAATTGAAAGGATATGTCGTAGGTCATGGGGAAAACCATGTCACAACTGGCGAAGCCATGGGGACTCGAACCCAAGATTGAAGGGAGACAGGGGAACGTGCTTTCCACTGACCTATGACTTATAGTACATCTATATTCTATATTTTTTTTAATATATAAATATTTTTTAATTTTTTAATTTTTTTTGTTTGTTTTTCTGTTTTTCCGTGTTCTGTTATGGAACTATGTGAGTGACATGGATATAAAAGGATTAAATAATAGCATCCCAAACGTCAACATCAACCACAAGGTGACTTCACTCCATGATTCTCATTTTCAATTTCATCTTTAAACTTCTATCCTCTACCCCATTCTATGTTTTATTTTCATTATCATTGGGAAAATGTTATTCTATGTTGGGGGGAGAAAAGAACAAAAAAGAAATTTACATTTTTGTGCAAAAAAAATTTTTGGAAGGAAAAATTTCTATAGCCTCAAACATGATAATACACATTGCACACTTTGAAATTGAATATAAAATAATTTATCATGCCCTGATTCAAATTTTAATCCATGTATAATTTCATGTTCAATGATTTTGGAATGTGTGGTTGTCTAATGTGATAATTCATCATTTATATTTTCATCCAAAAAAATCACAAAGAACGCCCTTTGGATAGTGGGATATTAGTTGGAGTTCAGGGGGTCCCCCAAATAAATATCATAGGTTTGATGATAATTTTTGTTTTAATATGAGTATTGAATAATAAAATAAAAAATAATAATAAATTTTCAAATAGAGTAATGAAATGATCGAATGTGTGGCTTTCGGCACTTGAGGATTGTGACTCCATTGTTGTCTGGCCCATATTATGTAATTTTATCTCTATTTATGGTAATTTGACTTTGTTTCTAACTAAGTTAACTTGAGATGATTCCTGATTGTGTGGGATTCACTAGGTTATCTAAGGTCTTTGAGCCTGGGAGTCATCGGTAATGTCTTAATACATGGGTTGACTATATTTTGTGCAATTTCAATTACCAAGGAAAAATTTAAAAAAAAACAAAAACAAAAACAAAATATATGCAAAAAAATTGAGTACTCATCTTAATATTTAAATGTGATTCCACCTACCACTTTCATCATTTCCCCCTTGTATAAAGATGAACCCCATGTCTATTTTGACACATAACACATTATCAAAGTTAATTGATATTGGATGAAATAGGGAAATGAATGTAAAAAATGGAATGGGATTGGGATTGGGATATGCTTATGAAAATATCATGTATTAAATGTTTTTTAAGGGTTTCATAATTTTTTGGAATATGGGTGGTTGGTGATCATTGTGTATTAAAATGTTTTTGGAAAATAGAATTTGAATTTTCTATTTTTGAGATATATTTTTCTCAGGACTTGAAAAACTCAAGTTGAGGGTTGTGATTAGCCACAGAATGAGGATAATATTAATTTTCAATATATATAATATTCATGTGCTTCATCAGTCATAGACACCATTTTATTTAATTTTACAATTTTAACATCATTTCACATTATGATTGTAATTCCTTCATAAAATTCACTAATACATGGTACATTCTTGAACAGCTCATTAAACAAAAAATGGTATTTAGTTTATTTTAATTTTTATTTTCAGGTATCTCATTATATATATAATAGTTTATTCTTTTGAAAAACTCAAAGAACATATTCTGGGCAATGTAAACTAGACAGAAGCCCAATAAAGAGACTGTTGGGGACACTATCGAAGCCCAATGGTTATAAAAATTTACCTGGTGATAGAGGACATCAAGTGGAAAATTTCATTAAATAGTGTACAAAGCTAATTCATATGTTTTAATTTAATTCCAAGTGTCCTAAGTTGAAGATAGAATATTATGGAATCCAGGATTTATATTACATAACTTTTCATTACATTTTACAAATAGAGGGCTTTTAAAGTCTAGTCTCTCGGAAATCAGGAACATAAAAATTGAAAACAATATAAAAAATTATTCTAATACACTTGTAAGGATTCATCATAAGTTCATCCTATGTAAAATATCTTTATCTCATAACTTGGGGACATACATCAAAGGATAGTGTGAGTAGAAGGCTCGGTAAAGAAATCAAGGGAATTAGTTTACTTGTGATATCAATAAGAACTTGATGAAAACCACAAGACATGAGAAAAGGAGACATATAATAATAAAAATAACATGAGTCACAAATTGAATATGTTTCTACAACATTTCATTTAGACATTCAGGAACATATCACCAAGGTTCATTCCAAAGGAGTTATAAAAACAATACCAATGTTATTCACCTAGGTATCAGGAAACTTGTCATCTCTAGAGATTAATTAATTACCCAATGCACTGGAGAGATATCATGTCACACCCTTAAGATGAATTTATTTTCATGTGAGACACATATATCATAATCAAACATTCATAAATAACCCAAATAGAATCAATGAAATGGGTTTAATGTCAAAATTGTGACGTTTAAAAAATTACATTAAAATAAGATCATTCTGTCATTTATAACCCATGGAAAGGGAGAGAGGGTTATATGTATGTCAATTAAAAAATAAAATAGATCAATTATATATATTGATTAATACCCATATAAATTAAAATATATTTGTGTGTCCACATAAATAATACAAGAGAATTTGTTAAGAAAAAGAGAGAGATTATTAGATGAAAATTCTGCAGCATAATAGCTATATAGCATCATTTTAGAAAACATTAAAAAGAGAGGGGAAAAGGGTCAACAACTCATAAATAATTCATAATACAATATGTTTACATAATAATATCATGGTATGGATATTTTAATGATATAACATATGAATAGAAAACATGAAAGAAATGAGAAGATGTTATTTCTTTTACGAATAATTCGGTAGCCTAACAGCATCGATAAAAAATTCAGAAAATAAATTGATGAGAGTGGAAAGGGTCACTCATAATTTTTACATGAAATTTAATGTAATAAAAACATATAAGAATATACCCCCACATATGAAGATGGAAACTATAACATATAACTTAAAAAAAAATCATGACTAAAAAGAGGAGGGTGAAAGATTCCCTTACCTTGAAGAGTATCATCGAAAGCTCGAAGGTTGGGACCATGGGGGGCCTGAGGGAACCTTGAGAGGACTCATTGGGAGGGAAAAAGACCAGAACTTCATTGAGGATTATTTTGGAAGGAAATTAAAGAGGGAATGTCTTGTATTTATAGGGAAAGAGAGGGAATATTTAATTAATTTCCACAGGACACCTCTTCGGTGGTATTTGGAAAACCATGGGATTTCCCTTGGTATTTCGCACTTGGGACACCTAATAACATATATTACTATTCACAAGTTGACCAGATTTATTAAACCATGATAACATCATAAATTATTTGATTAAACACTTGAAACTCAAAACTATATTTTTACTATTCACCGAAAATTTAATTCTTTTAGAAAAATCCCAAAAATTAGCCCTAACCTAATATTGATGTTATGTTTTAAAAAATTAACTCTATTGTTTGAAAATAAGTTTATATATGTTTTTATTTAATTTTTAAATAAAATCATTTGTTATTAAAAAAACAACTCTAAAACTATAAATTATTTTGTAACACCTTGAAAAAGTAATCAATGTCCCATAAAATTATCGTTTAAACATAAGAAAATAAAGTAACAATTTATGATGACATTTTATGAACATAAATTTTATTTTAAATTATCAAAAAACTTATAAAATTGTAATTAAAATATTTATGACATACAAAAATACCAATAATTATATTATGACCATTTTTTCACTTTTAAGATGTCTAAATTATATTTATGCATTCATGGGTAAAGTTTCTATTTCTCGATTGATTTACTAGTCATTACTATTCATTATTATTCATATGGGTATATTACTATACATACATTACTATTCACTAAAAATTATGTTGATCTTATTAGACTCTAAATTTCTTTATTGGTCACAATTGTAGAAAACCATTTTCTGAAAATCATTTCACATTATTAATTATCTAAATTTTAAAAAAATATTTTAAAATAACCATTTTTCCACAATTCATCAATAATTCGGATCTTCATACTACATTTATCCAGACATTTTAAATTCAAAAATCTAACATAATATGAAATAAAAATTTTATTTATACAAAAGGATTACACAATGAAATAAGGTCTCATTACATATCCCCTTATAACACCGACATAGGACCTAAGTATAAGGTGTTCTATGGTGAAAGAATATTTGGGTGGCTCAAACAACATTTCACAGGTGGTGATTTCTATCAGCTTGAACTTCCCCCTTAGGAGATTCTATTCAAGCTTCACTTGTTGAAGATCAGCGTGGACAAGGTCCAGAACAAAGCCTAGAGATGCTACCTCCTTCCCAAGCTCGGACAAATGGGCTTCATACGGCCCGAGTCTACTAGATGAGGCCATAAAATCTTTGTTTTTTTATTAATTAACCATGATCCCTAGTATTTATAAACAATAATTATAATGTTAAGAGTTTATTATCCAATGGTCATATAACAGTTGAATCCCAATGGTATCACTTTATTAATTAATGTTTATAGTTTTGTGGAGTATAAAATGAAATAACACCCCAATTTAGGAAACAAATATTATTAAAATGTTCATGTTGTTACATTCTTCCCCCCATAAGAAATTTTTTCCCCGAAATTTTAATTCATACCCTCATTATAGAAAAGGTGTGGGTACTTATACTTGATAAACTTCTCTGGTTCCCATGTGGCTTCTTCAGACATGTGGTTCCTCCACAACACCTTAACAAGGTGGTAGCCTTGTTGCATAGATTCTTTTCTCTACGATCCAATATCTCCACCACCTATTCCTCATTAGAGAGGTCATGTCCTAGTTGTACCAACTCTGGATTTAGTATATGTGAATGTTCAAGTATGTACTTCCTCAGGAGGGATACATGTAAGACATCATTAACTTGTGCTAGATTTTGAAGAAGTGCAAGCCAATAAGCCACTGCTCCTACGCGATAGAGGATTTCATAGGGGTTAATGTACCTAGGGATGAGCTTCCCTTTCTTCCCAAACCTCATGACTCTCTTCAAAGGTGAAATTTGAAGAAAGGAATTGTCACCAACATCAAACTCTATGTCCCTTCAATGGTAGTCTCCATATCTCTTTTGAAGACCCTAAGCAGCCTAAATGTGTTGTCGGATAGAATGGACTTTTTGTGTCATCTCTTGCACAAGATCATGCCCCTGAAGCTTTCTCTCCAGAACTTCATGCCAACAAGTATGAGTTCTACATCTCTTACCATATAGTTCTTTATAGGGTTCCATTTTAATGCTCAAGTGGAAGCTGTTGTTGTAAGAGAACTCAACTAAAGTGAGATGTTGATCCCATCCCCCTTTAAATTTCATTGAGCAAGTTCACATCATATCCTCTAGTGTTTGAATATTCATTTTAGATTGGACATTAGTTTGGGGGTGATAGGTTGTACTGAAATTCAATTTAGTTCTAAGAACATGTTGAAGACTTCTCCAAAATTTTGATGTGAACCATGGATCATGGTAAGATACGATAGAAAGTGGAATTTTATACAGCCTTACCACTTCCTTCACGTAAATCTCGGAATGTTGATCGAGATTGAAATCTTCCCGAATAGAAATAAAATGGGAAGTCTCAGTGAGATGGTCCAAAATAACCCATATTTAATTATTTCCCTTAGAAGTTCTCAGGAGACCAGTGACAAAGTCTATAGTGATACTATCCCACTGCCATGCTCGTATGGGTAGTGGTTTCAACACACTTTTATTAATTTGGTGCTCTACCTTTACTTGATGACATACCAGGCACCTTGAAGTGTTGTCCGAAATCACCCTTTTCATATTATCCCACAAATAATGATCATGAAGGTCCCCATACATTTTTGTGCTTCCATGATGCATAGAGAAGGTAGATCTATGAGCTTCATCTATCTTCTCCTACTTTATTTCTATAATATATGGAACACATAGTCTTGTAATAAATTTCACTACACCTTCTTGAACAATATTGAACTCTGGAAACTTCCCATCCTTCCCAACCTCAAACATCTTCTGTATCAAAGGATCTTCTTTCTAAGCATTCATGATCTTCTCTTGTAATGATGGTTGTGAAATAATTTGGGTTAGGGTTGATAATATCCCTTCCCTTATAATTCCCATGTCTAACTTTACTTGGTCATTGATAAAGGGAACTCTTTGAATCCTCATCATGGAAAGAACAACTGGGTCATTCTTGATTAATGCATCAGCGGATTTTATTGCTCTTTCGGGATGATAATGAATTGAAAAATTATAGTCTTTGAGGAGTTACAACCATCTCCTATGCCTTATGTTCAATACATTTTGTGTGGAAATATACTTCAAACATTGATGGTCTATGTATATATCACATTTCTCCCCATAAAGATATTGCCTCCATAACATTAGAGCAAAAACTAGAACAGCTAGCTCCAGATCATGCGTAGGATAGTTCCGCTCATGAGTCTTCAACTGTTGAAATGCATAAGTAATGGCTTTGTCTTTTTTCATGAGGATGCACCCATTACCTTTCAGTGATGCATTTCTAAAAATAATAAATCCTTCTCCACTTGAGTGTAGAGTTAACATGGGTGCAGTAACCAATCTCTTCATCATCTCTTAGAAACATTCCTCACACTCCTTTGTCCAGATGAACTTGTCCCCTTTTAGAGTTATCTTGGATAATGAATTAGAAATTCATGAAATGTTCTTCACAAACCTCCTATAATATCCCTATAATCCAAGGAAACTTCGAATCTCAATTATTATTGTAGGTTGAGTCAAATACTCTACAACTTTTTTATTTTAAAGATAAATTGTGATATCTTCATTGGTAACAATGTTCCCCAAGAAATCAACTTCTTGCAACCAGAATTCACAATTTCTGAACATTTTAAAGAGCCTTTCCTTCCATAGAGTTTTCAAAACACCGCTCAGATGATCCTCATGTTGCTCATGACTTTTGGAATATATCAAAATATCATAAATAAAATATACCACAAAGTTATCAAGATGGTCCTTAAAGACTCTATTCGTCAAATCCATAAAAATATCAAGTTCATTAGTCAGTTCGAAGGGCATAACAAAAAACTCATAATGCCAATATCTTGATCGGAGTGTAGTTTTCAGAATATCTTCTTTCTTCACCCTTAATTGATGATAACTAGATCAAAGAAAAATCTTAGAGAAGAATTCATCCCCATGAAGTTGTTCAAATAAGTCACCAATTCTGGGAAGACGGTATTTGTTCTTCACTATGATCCCGTTCAGTTCTCTATAATCAATGCATAGCTGCATCGATCCATCCTACTTCTTCACCAAGAGAATAGGTTCTCTCTAGGGAGACACACTCGGTCTGATAAACCCCTTATCAAAAAGATCGTGGACTTGTTTCTTTAATTCTTTAGCTCTACATTTTCCATCCTATAGGGGATCCTAGATATCGGATGAGACCTTGGTACAAGTTCAATGGAGAACTCTACCTCTCTTTCTGGGGGGGGGGTCCAGGTAACTCCTCAAGAAATACGTCAACGTTTTCCTGGATGATGGGGACATTTTCTATCCTCAAACTCTCATTTACATCTTTTTATTCACTAATTAACTCCATAAAGAAGGATATAGTAGGTCCTTCTAGAAAAAGATCAAGTTGAGATATCTATCCTTGAAAGAAAACTGTAGGTTTTCCATTCTAGACTACTAAGATTTCATTGCTTCTAAATTTGATCTTAGCATTATACTTTGAGAGACAATCCATCCCTAGTATAATGTTGAATTATAGCATGGGAATCACTACTAGACATTCAAGAAGATTGTTATCACTAATGTAAATACTATATTTTTTATTCATAGACGATTCTCGAATAATTCCACCTGAAGTCTTGACTGATAACTCTACTTTTAGCAAATCGGGGGTTGATTCTAAATTCTTTGCAAACTTGGAGGAAATAAAGGAATGCATAGAACCATAATCAAACAAATAACTTGCTAGCTTTGAGAGAAAAACAAGAGGACCTTCCACCAAATAATTTGGTGCTTCAACTTCTGCTGTAGTGATTTCAAAAGCATGACCCTGCTCCCTTGGCCTATGTTGAGGCTGATGAGGATTCCCCTCTGCTGCCCTTAGATTTTGACAGTTATTGGCAAAGTGCCCAAGTTTTTCACACATATAACATTGAATATCAGGTAGGTCCTACACCATCTTCCCTTTTTCATTAGTGTTGGGAAGTTGTGGCTTCACCTCACTATGACAATTCCATGCGATATGCCCATCTCTTCAACAATTTTAGAAATTCCCGCTCTCAAGCAGGCAGTTCTTTGAATGTTACTTCCCAAATTTATTACATGTGGGACGTTGCACATACTTGCCTCCTCTTCCCGGATCGAAGATTCTCCCTAATCTTGTCCCCATCGATATTTTATTATCATTGGATTTTTGAGACCATTGCATCTCACCAAACACCAGTTCAACTTTCATCGCACTTTTCATGATCTCCTCATAGATATCATAAACTCGGTTGGCTAGATTCTTCCGCAGATGAGGTCTCAGTCCACTGAAGGATATATCAAACTTATTATTTGGATCCATGAAAAATCTAGAGGTGTTACGTGAAATCCTTGTGAAGTTCATCATATAGCTTCCCATAGATTCATTATCCTTCTACTTCAGCTCAAGAAACTCCTTCTTCATTCTTGTTCTCATCGATAGAGGGAAATACTTGCTGAAGAATATACCTCTAAACTCTTCTTACTCTATAGCTTCAAACTCCACTCTTGTTCTCGTGTTTTTAATAATTTCCCACCACTGATTTTATTCTCCCTCTAAGAGATAGACAACTAGGGTGACCTTATATTACTCTGAACAGCAGAGCATAGAAAATATCTTCTCAATAGAGCTGATCCACTCTTCAACAATAAATGGGTCGATAGATCCACTGATGGATGGTGGTCGTTGATGTATAAAAGATTAAACAAAAAAAATTTCCCTCTATGGTGAGATCGGTCTCTTAGCTTGTTTCAAGTTATATCCCATAACTTGAGTCAGTTGGTTCATCATTCGCATGAAAGTTTCCGTTCCGGCTTCCATCGGAGGGCCGTCAGCGCATGGTCCATTGTGGTCACCATTTGCATGATTCCTCCTATTGTCCGCCATTTCCTAAAATAATAAAACTTTAGTGAGAAACTTATTTGATTAAGGAATCTTTTAACCATAAAGGATTTTATGTCTTAAAACATCATGCTTTAAACAATTACATTTCTCAATAAGTCCCTCATAATAAATCACAAAAAACCTATGATTAACCAAAGATATCCCCCAGGAGTTTTGTAACCAAGAATGCATAAAGACCCGTTGTTGTGTACCAGGATACCCTGGTTCAAGCCCAAAACTCCTTATCAGAGTTTTCACTTCTAGGTACATCTTTTCCAGAGCCGCCTCTACCTGCTCATATCCAGAGAGGGATGCATTTTCTTGATAAACCATTTACTCAATACTCACCAAAATACCAGGATGTTTTCCAATATTTAAACTTTTCTATAGGATTATTCCTAATGTTTTCATATCCTAATTTCCATAAATAACTAAAATTTTCATTGATACCAAATATGTAATCCCCCCTTTATATTACATAACGTTTCAATACATATTACAAATAGAGGATCTTTAAAGACTAGTGTCTTGGAAATCAGGAACATAAAACAAAAAATCCACATAAAACATTGTTCTAATATACTATTAATGTTTCATCATAAGTTCATACTATGTAAAATTGCTTCATCTCATAACATGGAGACATACATCAATGGAAATGGTGAGCAGAAGGCCCAGTAAGGAAATCAAGGGAATCAGTTTACTTGTGATATCAATAAGAACTTGATGAAAAACACAAGACTTGAGAAACAGAAAAAGATGCATATCATGATAAAAATAACATAAATCATCACTTGAATTTTTGGCTACAACATTCCACTTATACATTCATGAACATATCACCAAGGTTCATTCCCAAGGTGTTATAAAAACATTACCAATGTTATTCACCAAGGTATGTGAAACATGCCATATCTAGAGATTCATTCTTTACCCAATGCATTGGAGAGATATCAAATAACACCCTTTATATGTCTTTATTTTCATGTGATACACATATATCATAATAAAAAATTCATAAATAACCCAAATAGAATCAAAGAAATGGGTTTCATGTCAAAATCATGACGTTTAAAAAAGTTCTTAAAAATAATATCATTCTGTCATTTATAACCCATAGAAAGGGAGTGGGAATTATATTTATGTCAATTATAGAATAAAATAGATCAATGTTATGTATTGATTAAAACCTCTATAAATGAACAGAGATTTGGGTATCCACATAAATAATACATGAAAATTTCTTGAGAAAAAAGAGAGATATTTTGATATGAAAATTTTACAGCATAACAGCTACATAACATCATTTCAGAAAACATTAAAAAGATAGGGGAAAAGGGTAAACCACTAATGAATAATTCATAATACAATTTTGGTACATAATAATAAAATGATCTGGACATTTTATTGACATACCACATGAAAGTAAAACAAGAAGGAAAAGAGAAGAGGTTATTTCTTTTACGAAAAATTCGGCTGCCTAACGGCGTTAATAAAAAATTCAGATCATAAATTGATGGGAGTGGAAAGGGTCTCTCCAAATTTTTACATTAAATGTACAGTAATATGAATATATAAGAACACACCCTCACATAAGAATATGGAAACTAGAAGACTTAACATAAAGGAAATCATGACTAAAAAGGGGAGGGTGAAAAGTTCTCGTACCTTGAAAAATATCTTCAAAAGCTTGAATTATGGGTCCTTGTGGGGATTGAAAGAACTTTTGGAGGACTCTTTAAGAGGTAGAAAGATCAGATATTCATTGAGGTGGATTTTTGGAATGAAATGAATGTGGTTATGGCTTGGTATTTATAGAGAAAGAGCGTGCTTATTTAATTAATTTCTAAGGGACACCTCATCGGTGGTATTTGCAAAACCACAAGCTTACCAATGGTATTCTCCCATGGTATTGTCCACATGGGGCACCTAATAACATATATTACTATTAAAAAGTCTACCAAATTTATTACATCATGATCACATCATCAATTATTTCATAAAACACCCGAAACTCAAAACTATATTTTCAATATTCACCAAAAATTCAACTGTTTCTGAAAAATACCAAAAATTCACCATAACCTAATATTTAATCTCTGAATTAAAAAATAAACTTCATTTTATAAAACTAATTTTCTATGTATTTTTAATTTAATTTTTAATAATAATCATTATTTATTTAAAAAAACCACTCTAAAACTGTAACTTATTTTGTAACACCTTGAAAAAGTAATCATTGTCCCATAAAATTATCGTATAACTATACGAAAAGAAAGTAACAATTTATTATTACATTATATGAAAATACATTTTTTTAAATTATTAAATTAATTATAAATTTTTAATTAAAATATTTATGACATAGAAAAATACCAATACTTATATTATGACCATTTTTCATTTTTAAGATGTCTAAATTATATTTATACATTCATGGGTGAGGTTTCTATTTTTTTGGCTGATTTACTATTGATTACTATTCATTACTATTCATAAGGGTATATTAATATTCATACATTACTATTAACCGAAAATTAAGTTGATCTTATTATAATCCAAATTTATTACTATTCACAATTGTAGAAGACCATTTTCTGAAAATAATATCACATTATTAATTATTTAATGTTTTCAAAAATATTTTAAAATAACCCTTTTTCGAAAATTAATCAATAATATGGATCTTCATCCTACATTTATCCATACATTTCAAATTCACAAATTTAACATAATAATAAATAAAAATTTATTTATATAAAAGTATTACACAACGTAACTAAGGTCTAATTTCAAGCCCCTTTTAAAACCTGCATAGGACCTAAGTGTAAGGTGCTCTATGTTAATTGAATCTTGGGGTGGATCAGACAACATTTCCAGAGTGGTGATTTCTATCATCCTGAACTTCTCCCTTAGGTTATTCCATTCTAGCTTCACATATTAAAGCTCTTCTTGGTCTTGGTCCAGAGAAAAGCTTAGAGATTCTACATCCTTCCCAAGATCTGACAGATGGGCTTCGTACGACCTGAGTCTACTAGATGAGGCCATCGTCTCTTCTTTCTGTATTAATTAACCAAGATCACTTGTATTTATATACAATAATTGCAATGTTATGAGTTTATTTTCCAACAGTCATATTGACCAATGATCATAAAACAGTAAAAACCCAACAGTATCGCTTCATTAATTAAATTATATAGTTTTGTTAAGTATAAAATGAAATAACACACAAATTTTGGAAATAAATATTATTAAAATATTTTGGTCATTAAAAATATTAGGCCATATGTTGTGGCCCAGAAAAACATCCCACAAATTTAATTGTATCTGAAAAAACAATAACCTATTTTGGACTAATATTTTACAAGCTATCAAGATTCATCTGTATCTTAATATTTTTATTTTATGGACCACCAAAATTCGGCCATCTAGATACTCTTTGGAACACATCTGTCGAGTCATGAAAGTTGGCTCCGATTGTTTGTCAAGGGTGGAAAAATCAGCAATACCTTACCTTTCCAACCACTTATATCCTACCATAGTAAATTGAGGAGACATGTAATATTTAAGGCCATCCCCAAGGATTAAAAAATGACAATTTAAGATAGTGTTGTTGAAGGATTTGGGGATCTTGGCTTCTTCATTTCATTGTAGTATTATGCTGCCACCTTGTGTTTGTAATCACTTTTCTTTCTCATGTAAGTTGTTCAATTCATCATAGTTTCTTAATAAAAGTTATTATTCTCCTATTATTAATTTCTTCATCATGTCACATTTATACCATTGTCTCAGGGTTTGAATTTATTCACACAAAACCTTGTGAAATTATCACAAAATTGTTGAGTGAACGTTATTTCATTGTCGTTTTTAACATCCCCCTTTTCTCCCACGTGAGTCTACTTCCCACTTCCATTGAAACCATAGAATCAATGGATGGATAGCACACTTAAAGATTGATACAATGGAGTATAAAGGGGATGTAATGTATTTTATTTCTCATTCCATTAATTTCTAATCACTTATTTTAATTGAGAATTTTGTTTGATGATCATTAAACTCTTTTGTCCTTATTTAATTTAAGGCCACACACTTCAAGTGATAATACAAACATTTACCTTGGACGTATCAAAACATGGATACTTAAATTCTATAAGTGATTATTATTAGTGTTTTTAGGAATTACACCAGTATGTTATGATGTTGTTTGATCTCCTTAAATGAACCATTCTCAAATATAAGAAATTGAAATAATTGAAAAGGATTTCATCCAATCAACCCCGAGTGATAACATAGGATCAACTCATTATCATAATTTCGATTGACATAGATATATTAGTGATCTTTTCAATCCATCTAAAATCAACCCAAAGTTGGAAACTTCATAGACAAAAATAATTCCCAGAATGTGCATGTATGTAGATTACTTCTTAGGTCTCTTAGGATTCGGCAACCCAAGATAAACTACAAGATACTGCTTAACCATTAAATCTTGGGTCAATATTGGAGAGACTAGTTATATATGTGGTTTATCAACCATTTTAATAAATTAAAAATAATTTGTGAGGTGGTGTATTTCCTAGCTCTACCTTTTCACTTAGATCGGGTACGTGACGTCTTCCACGTGTCATATCTAGGGAGGTATGTGTATGACTCATCGCACGTCATTGACTGGGGAGAGATGGGCATTGAGGATAAAGTGACTTTTTTGAGTACACATGGGAGATCACCAATCATTATGATAATATCCTTCACGGGTGAGTGATTCAGTTAGTGTATATCTAGTGGAAGCACAAGAATCTCAAGGAAATCACTTAGGAGCGGGAGGCTTAGATGTCTTCTCAATACCCACATGTTTGTAAGTAGACTTTTTTTGGATATTCATGGATGAAATCCCCCAAGGTGGGGAGAATATAATGTCTAGTATTTTTTGTACCATTTATAAATATTATATGGATTAATTTCGAGACTAGGTGCTAAAATAGAATGTGATTTTGAGACATGGTGTTCCCAGAACAATTACTTGAAAAATATTAAAATATTAAATACTATGTGCGTGTTGTTTTCTAGAAAAACTGGAATAACTTTTTAATGGGTGTCGGGTTCAGAAGTATTAGGGAACCATTGTGTTCATAGAAACAACTTTGTGCTAGGCAGAGTATAACATTAGATGGCACGTTTCGATTGTGAAAAATAGTTTCTGGAATTTGTAATGAATAAAATAAACTAATTTTTTATTTTATTTTCTATGTCTCATCGAGGTAGAGATTATAATTATTTTAACTAATCCTTTAGGTAGGGATCCAAGCATATACCTATAACCTTGGAATTATATAGAGGATATGGATATAAAATATAGATAATTTTCTTAGTAGTGATGATAGAGACTTGGATCATATATCGTTCTTGATAGATCTCGCCAGCGAAAATCGATCTCTAGTAGTGAATGATCCAATTCCCAAGATGGATGTGTTATTTTGTATTTTCATTCCACCTTCATAGATTCAACAATGAATGTGGACTAACCAACGAAAAAGTTGACCCACAGTTCGGTCATTCCATGTGGTATGGGATATACTCTGCGGGATCTATGGGGTTTGATTATTGGAGAATTGATTTTTATTTGTTTATCATTCTTTCGGCAAAGGATCAAGGTTGGAATGAACAATATTCTAGGTTCATTCCACATTTTTTTCCTTGTGTTATTTCTCCCCTGTTATCTTTGGGTGTTCCTCATTCATCATTGAATTAAGGAATGAATGATCATCACACCTTCGTTTCATGGTGCAACAATATGAAATTGATAATCTGACCTTAGGATGAGATAAAGAGGTAATGTGGAAATAGTTATGGATGGATTAGAGAAAATCAGAATAAATTGTTCTTAAAGTGGCTTTTATAAGAATCTATTTATTCATTTTTTGAGTTGATTTAAGGCCCAAAACATCTCGATTTGGCGTTAGGGTGATGAAAAAAGACTAGATCTAGAAGTTTCGAGATGAATGGACCCTAGAATCAGAATCCAGAATATTGGATGAAGCACATGGGGGATGAAGCAAGAATTCTAGGAAAACCTGACGAACATGGTGAGTAACTTGGGGTCACACAACATGTGTCCCCCACTATGTGGCGTGTACGGTTTTAGTAGATAGTTAAATGGTACACAACATTTGACTCTATCTCACTGCATTTAGTCCCTTCCAAGACACCCTGAGTATATCTCTAGAGATACACGGTCATGGGGTGGAGTACACGGGTTTCCTATATGGTATGTACCCCACCACACGACTTATCTTGGACCTAGTATATGGACTATCCCATGTACTAGTACACGAGCATAAACACACGGATTGAAAACATGTACATGGACATAGATAGAGTACATGAGTGGACCCTGTATGGAAGGACACGACATGAACCCATCATCTACATGACATGTTCTAAAGACAAGAGTCGTTGTAAATGGGCAATACCTGGGGTCAAGGGACACGACATGTGACCCTAATACATGGAGTGTACCTCTTTCTACAAGGTCTAAATATATTTTCCACTATATCTTGGACAAGTTACATTAAGTTTCATGCCCTTTATCCTTTCCGTGAAGGTTGGAGTGAATCATTTCCTACTCATAGGGTTATGATCCCATCAACAGGACTTCCTGGATAGAGTTATTGTAATCACTTAAGAGTCCCAGGGCATGATCCTCTCTTAATTATTCATGCCCTAGGGAGAGTCTTCAGTATTGACATTACCAAATTCATTGGGAATAGATTCTATAAATAGTGGGATAATCCAGATGGAGTTTTTGGTATCACCCCATGGCCCTGGATGTGATCATCATATCATATATATCTCTCTCCAGATATATCAACATATGTCTTTTATGAAATTTATAGATGAACATTACTTCTCATACAAACATCATCAGTGCTATCAGACATAGTAGTGTGTTATTCTAGATGGTTTCTCTATATAATCATCAATCTGGAGTCCTAGTGTCAGTATTCGGTAGTTGTGACTTATCACTAGATTGCATGTATTGGATTGAGTATATCTAGATTTTCTTGTAATATGTGTTGTATAAATATACTATGTCGATCTAGCTATACGTTATTTTTTATTGTTTTTTTGTTTTGGGGTGTCCTACTAAGTATTGTTATACTCATACCTAACTGATCATTTCCTATATGTGTTGTGTCTTTTGCAGATGAGTGACCTTTTGATGGTGTCCAAGGACAACCAAGACCATATGGGGCTTTGTGAGATCATGTGGGCTGAGGAGTTCCTATGGGTACAGATAGTAGTCCCAGTACCTCTTCTTATAGTTTGGACTTATGGTTATAGACTTCTTTTTGGTGTGCTTTTATTCGATCCTGGTTTTAGTTATACACATTAATTTCTTGTCATACTCTAGTTTTCATAATTAATTGTTTACATGCATTATGGTTCTTAGTGGGTTTTGATTTCAAAATTTTGTGAACTTAGAGATATATGTGTGTATAATGGTAAATAGTTAATGCCTCCCTTGTTAATGATAATACTAATTAATGTTAGTCAGCATCCCCTAGCCTATTGGAGGTGGGCTTGGGGGGTCACGACATGGGCCCCATAGGTATGGGTCATGATAGAATCCTTTGTATGGACACATCAATTTCACCAAGGTGAAGTCACCCCCAATGGAAGTTTTACCCACATAAATTTAGAATTCATAATATTCATCAGCAGTCAGAATTTTAGTGTCTGTAATCGTTTTCACTCATATGAACATTACTTCTGTAGAGGAATTTGTAATTTGAGACATATCAAATGCATGGAATTTACACTAGGAGGATATCAATTGGATACATTGATACATGAATTTAATATAATATATGGAATTGTGTTATGGTAAAATTGACCATCTTTAAAAAAAAATCTGCTACCAATTCATAATATTTAGAAACTCAAAAGAATAAAATATGATTTGTGTTTATCTATAAGGAAACAATAGTCAGATGTAATTCATGACATCAGATGTGTATCATGTTAAGTATAGTTGATTCTGGGTATATAGATCATTGGAAGCCGGGAAAGAATTGAATTTTTTTATGAGGTTTCTAAAGAATAAAAAAGAATCAAGTTGATGGATTTATTTTTTGAGATAGCCCAAGTTAAATTAACTTTGTAAAATTCTGGTATTTCATGCTCAAACCAAGAATATCAACCTGATGTATCATTTCATGAAGAACTTTCTAGATTATAAGGAGATAAAGCTATGGAAGATATGATGAAGCTAAATTCCACTGGATATTCTAACCAAGGTAATAGTTTAGAAACTTATGAGGTAACATCATGCCTCAATTTTTCCTTATTAAATAGAAATGTAAAAATTGAAAACATTATATATAGTGATGGAAGGAAGGATGTTTTCAGAAGATTAAATAGTTTACAAGGTTCCCTAAAACATATCATTAAGTGTGATATTATTGTAGAGGGAATTAAATTTCATCTCATTGGATGATAATTCATTAAATTTATGTCCCTATAATCTTTTTACCATAAGGTGTGGTGGTCCAATATGTAGATAGTGGCATTGGGACTTCTCCATGGGTAGTATGGTCATCAAATGTTTTCATCTTTTTATGACGTTACTATGAAGTACTAATTTCAAAAATGTTTAATGAAGATAAAGTGTCACTTAGTTGGTAATCAAGTTGAGGAATTAATTATTATTGATATGTGAGTTTATGGGAGAATGTATTACCTCTTGACATAATAAAACATTGTATACAAGTGGGTGTGTCCATTCGATTAGCATGGGATGATAATATGAGAGTGATGTTGGATTTTATAAATTACATGTACATGGTAATATTACTTGTTATATCTTATATTTTATTATTATAATATATTGAGATCCATTGTTTCTATCATGCATGTAGGACACATTGATTGAAGCACATTAATATATTGTGTCCCTTTCTTGATTTCTGTATTTCCATTGAATGTATTTTGACTGCCTTGGATGTTTGGAAGCTATCTTATGCATGTGATGAAGGATGAAATTTGTCTGTGAGTAGGGTTATAAGTCAACCTACATTTGATATACGTAGTTGTAGGGAACTTCAACAGTAAAAGCTTTTTATTGAGAAACTATGAGTGAGCTTATGATGGATTATGTTGTGATGTTCCAATGGTTTTATTAGAAAATAATTTCACATTTTCAATCCAGACAAGACCAACAATGGTAATAGAGTTATGTAGTTTCCTCGTATTGGCTTAATAATATAATTTCTTTATAATAAAGTCCACTTGGTTTTTAAATACACTATCTAAGTAAACATATAAGGTCTTATTGTTTCTCTTAACATATGAATTTGAATAAAATTTCTTATATCTCTAGAGAATTTTGGCCACTACACCTATACTCACACTACCCTATAGTGGATTAATGTTCATGACATATAATGAGTATCTAATAATATATTGGGATTTTTCCTTATTCATAATGGAATGGTGTTAGATTATGCCTCATTTCAATTAAATATTCATGTGAAAAAATAAAAATCTCATTATTAGAATCTAAAAACTATAATATTTTCATTGGAGATATGGATGCATGATCTATATGGTTAAAAGTGTGAAATTTATAATGATCACAAAATATTAATGTATATATTCACATAAAATTATTTTAATATTATCCAAAGAAGATGGTTGGATTTGATCAATGGTTGTGGATACTCAACAGCTTAATACCCTAGGAAAGAAAATAATATGGTTGATTCTTTGAGCTGGAAAAATTATGTTTCTATATACAGGATCTGGATTGAAAGTGACCCAATACTGTTGGATTTCTAAAGGATGGAACAGGAAATCATAAGGAAAGTGGAAAATATCATCTTAACAAATTAATACTCAATAATTCACTCACGTGAAGATCATGGATGTCACGCCCCGACCCCAATTACCTTGAATTGGTGAATTATTACATAACCTTGGCATGATACATGGAATCTTGTCCCGAAATACCGATCAGTTTAGTAGACTTGGAAGTACTAGATACATACATAATTTTTATATTACATCGTGAAAGAAAAAAACATTTTTTCCCCTTTGAACACTCTTATATACCTTAGCCTATTCATGTTGGTTAATCATAATATACCTCATTGCATCCTGGAGAAAATAAAATATATGAAAGGGGTGAACTCAGATGCTCTGTAAGGATAACAATATAACGGAAACTAGCATAAATAATAATAAACATTTAAGGAAATATATAAGACTAGAAGACAAGACTTTAAAACCTAAAATTTATAATAATATTTCAAATATAAATTTGATAATGCCATTTACATATTCACATGGATATTCTACTAGTCGAATAATCGCATGTAATATCAATAGTAAATTTCATAATGATTGAATGCATAATTCTAGACTTCATAACCACATTTTCAAGGCATTGTGCCAAGAATCCCAAGACGATTTTGTCAAGTTCTTGTGCCAAGACACTAGTTTGTCCCATGAGACCTACCGATGCATCGAGGAGCTATAGCAGGATCCACCTATCACTTACTAAGTCCAATTCATTCCTCATAGAAAAAGGTTTAAACATAACATAAAAATTCGTATTAAAACTATCATAAAAAATGTCAATACTTTATCCATAAACCATGAATGGTATAAAAAACACATCCACAGTCAAACATATCACAAAACCTTCAATACAGTATGGAAGATTTGTATCATAATAAATTAACCTCGATAAATAATAGCAACCCATAAAGGATGTTGACATAGTTGATAATGATCAATAAAAAATCTTCGAGAGAAATATCCTTTTTTTATGAAAACATTTAAAAGTCTAACTATTTATCAAGAAGTTGTATAAAATAGATTTTTGAATCAAAGTGTCCCATACCACATTGAAATTTTTAAATGAATTTAAATTTTAAATCATTATTTTCCATATAAATAAATCCTTAAAACCATTTTTAATACATGCACATTAATGAGAAAGATTTAGAAGAATAATTTTTTAAAACATTTAAAATAATATTCTAGTTAGAGTTCCTAAAAAAATTAGAGATTCATGAATAAAAACAATTGAGCTAATAAAAAACTTTATAATATCAGGATAACAAAGGTATTAATGATATAATATGTCAAAGTACAATATATACACCAAATAAAAGTGAATTGGCACATAACAACACGGAAGTCTCAATGGAATGTAAGTTGGGATGAATTCCATTATAAAGACCGTATCCTTAGGTTAATGATAAATCAATGAAATAATTATGTGTGAAAAATATAAATAAACTCAATATTATTGGATATTCAATGTAAATCAATCAGAGTACATTCACACATATTCTTGTAAAAACAACACCAATGACATGGGTGTTTAACACAATGAATAGAAATTGAGTTAAAATTACTCTTATCAAGTTTATATAGATGACTTAAGAATTTATCAATGGAGTTATTATGTTTATAAAAAGTATATATACATAAAGTGGAGTGGAAATTACTATATAAGTAAATAAATAATGATTTCACACCTAATCTTGGAGTAAAGTAATCATTGAAGTTTGCGTAAAACGAAATGAGTGGAATTTGAAATTTGAAATTCTCTTACCGATTTGGAAACATACAAAACAAACACCCCATGGAAGAAGGATAATCCAAGGATTATGTAAATACCCATAAATTAAATTTTATTATGAAAACAATAGAATCATGGGTAGTACATACACTACAGAAAAGGTAATAGTGGTAAATATAGCGTGAATCTCAGGGGAATAAAAGTGAGATGAAAACCACATACCTTGTACTTATTCTTAGTATAGGGTAGGTTGAACTCATGTATAATGTTGAAATAATTGTTATTAAATAATACAAGAACCAAATACATAAATATGATATCATATATGATCATATAATATTTCTTTATTAATGATATTTCAGTAGTATCATTGTTTTGGTTGTTAACTAATTTGTTTTACTTTATTTGTTTTGTTACGTATGTCATGTTTCTTATGAATAAGCTGTATTTGATTCATATCCAGAATGATATTAAGATCTTAAAAATTATTTTTAGTCATAAAATAAAAATTATTCTTGAATGATTATGATGTCGAATGAATCTTATGGTGTTTGTGGTTACTGTAATCCATACGCACGCTTGAGAAACAATATCATTATATTGATGGTGAAATCATATGTAATTGGATGGTATATCATATATACCAAATCATTAACATGTTATATTTATTATTTAAATCAGTTATACTCATTATTATATCCATCCAAATAATGAAGTGTTTGAATGACAAACTACCCCACAACGTGGAGACGTTAAGCCGTACGTACGCATGTATGGTGACTTTGTCATTTATAGGATGGATAGAATAACAAAGATGGTTGTAACATATTTATAATAGCATTAAATTGTGTATAAGGTACTAGATGTAATATTTTTTTATGGAAAAAAATAAATAGGAAGTGTATGAAGAAAAGAACTTGAAAGAGGGTGGTGAAATTATTACATATTCTTAGGGTGTTCCTTTTGAGTTGATCCAAAGGGCTCCTTAGGTTGGCTTTCTGATCAGAGTAATTACTCTAGGTTTAAGTGAGGTAAGATTGGAATATATTAGGTCAGGTTTTGGCCGATTCAAATGGCTTTGTAGGTGTGAAATTAATAGAAGGGGAAGTAAACTTTTATAAAAGAGGTGAGGGTCACTTTAGGAAATGCTTGAAATATTATTTTACAATATATTCATTCTCGGTTTCTAATGGCTCTAAAATGATTTATTTTGAAGAAAAGGTATGTATGGGTCCAAATATTCTCTAAAAATAGGTTTTAGACAAGTTTAGGTTACCATTTTAACCTTATCTTTTAGATTCAACTTTTAGTTAAATTGTTTAACTTTTACCATGTCTCCTAGTATTCTTACACTATATGGTTAATAAACATACCCAAAAAATTCAAGAGAACATAATGTGGTTCATTAATGACATATGTAATATTATTTAAGCCCTTTTGGAGAACCTTAGATTTTGTGAAATATTATATCAACCAATAATATAGAATTTGTTTTAAAAACCAATTTATGTCAATTTTGACACTATTTGGTATTTTGTTTTTTTGAAAGTCATAAAAACCTTATCACTTTGAAAAAAATTATCTAATAAACCCTAAATGTCATATTAACCTAAAAAATTCATGGATGGAATCAAAATATGTAAATTCAATTTGATTTAATATTTATAATATAAAATAATTTAATATTTAATTAATTAGGTAATTATTGAATCACCATTCTATCATAAATAAATTTAATTATTTAATCTCTAAAAATTATAAGTAAAATAAAATTATGTAGGAAGTATTTTTATATTTGTAAAGAATATTTATAGTCGAATCAACTTTATGTATAACCCTATATTAAAAATGGTTTAGGTAATAAACTTTGAATTTAACACTTTTAACTCTTCTTTAAATAAAATAATAATAAATTTCCTAATCTAATCCAAGTGGACCTAAATGATCTTATTCTATTACTAAGGTTTTTTGGTTGAATTACACTTATCTAATAGAATTAGTACATGTGTTAGGGTAATTATAATATCATATTTACCTTTAATTATCCTATTTAATTTTAACCGTGGTAAATAAAAGTTAAAAGTTAATATTCACCCAAAATTATTTTCATCTTATTGAACCACATTTTACTTACTGATATTAACCATGTCTCTTGGATTTTTTAAATTCAATTCATAGAAGCGGTAATATTATATTTTATGAAAATTTGAAAATGCTTCTGAAAGATGGTAAAAAGATAGTAAAGGATCAATTAAATTTTATACATCTAATTTTGTTATAAAATGAAACCAATGAATTAAATTGAACTTATATAGGTATTATATTTATATTTTCATTAAAATAAAGAATTATTTAAATAAAAAGTCAGTTTTAAACAATAACGCATTGTTTTCACTATTCATCAAAAATTGAATGTTTTCAAAAAAATACCAAAACATTAACTTAAGCTAATTTTGATATTATGAATTTAGAAATGAATTTTATTTTAAAAAATTAAAAATATAGAAGTTTCATTAATTAATTCTATATTAATTCCCATTGATAAAACCGAAAAGTTGGTTTTTTTAAAAGTAAAAACTATCAAAAGATTGACATGTGTTTCTATTTAATTTAAATGTGAAATTACATTTAATGACCTAAATTATATTAAATGATAAAAATATAATCTAATTATACTTCCAAACCATTAAAATTCAATATTTATCACTATAAATTATTTCAATTAAAAATGTTGTTTTGAATTAAAATTAAGTATTTCTTAGTATTCATCAAAATATGAAAGTCTTCAGAAAAGTACCAAAAATTTATCCAAAATAAAATTTTATGTCCCTATTCAAAAGAAGAAATTAATTTCATTAAAATTAATATATAAAAGTGTGAAATATTTATTTTTAAAAGGGTTTTCCATTAAAATGTGGTAAAATTGAATTTTTTTAGAAAATACTTCTTTTATCTGAAAAATGAATTTTTTATTATATTATATCTAATAAACACATAATATGGATTCTAAAATTATATGGACTATATAAAATTCAATATTTAGTTAATACTATTCATAACAGCTTTTTGAATGGCTAGTTTGGTAAGTCGTGGTGCGCTCAAACTCTGTGTTGCGTGTAGCGCAAGCTATTGAATTACTTTAAAGAAAACAAAATACTATGAAATTTTGGGGTTTTACATTCTTCCCCCTTTTGGAAATTAAGTCCTCACAATTTTAAAATTGGTCTTGGGAACATCATTGAAAGTCCCACATCGAAAATAGAGTCAATAAAACTATCACTTTAAACAATAGAAAGAGAAGTACAAAGGTCACCCGAGATAACCCATACTAGGACTCCATGATGAAAAAACATGGATATGTAAGATAAAATAAGTGTCAAGTTTTGATGGAGAGTGATAGAAAAATGATCATGAGAATGTTAAAAACATGAAAACCACAAACTTGTGATGGGATAAACGGTCGTTAGTTTCCCATTAGGAAAAGTAAACAGACAATGTTTTCTGTTTTAAGTTTCATTTCATAAAGTTGAGGAAACTATTTATCATATTGACTAAGAACCAAAAGAGATATACTTACTTTTTAAGTAGTGTTTCATCCTTTAATTATTTTTTACCACTAACTCAGCTTTTTTTCAAATGATGATTATTCAAGATGACTCGGTCACACCTGAAACACAAGAATCAACTTCTAGATAATAACATGGTCCACAAATGATAAACTATATATTTACCTTTTATTTAGATATTATCCAAAACCAAAATGGTTAGTACAAGATTAGATGATCCCAAAAAATGATAATCCTTTAGAGAAAAAAATACTAATATTAATTTCTAAAATTAAACCAACAATACCCAAAGTTCAATAAATACCATTCAATTAACAATTGTCCATAAAATCCTTCAATATAATCCAAACTAATATTAAAAAACAAAACATAGAGGAATTTGATTATGAAGTATTCCACGTTAAATTGTATCTAGAAATAACATTGACTACTCTTAAAGTCGCATACTTAAAAGTAATTAACCAAATCACATATTCTCTATGATAGAATAATCATTTCCATAAATAAACAAAATCTTTATAAATCGACAATAAAAACATAGATAAAAATCCACAATTACTTCTCAAATTAAAGCCCGTAGTATTCTATTTTCCTTAGGAATATAGTGTTCCCAACGGAGCAAACGTCTTCCAAAATATCATTTATCACTTAATCACCAAATCATTTACCTATACTAAGGATATCTATTTGATAATTAATAATATATCATAACAACTTATTATTGATCAACAATATCATTTAAATAAAAATAATTAGTCACACTAACTAGGGACTTCACGTAGTTCAATGGTAGGCGGTAAATCTCAATCACACTCTGGCTGTGGATTCGATTCCCATAGCTTTGTCCGATGCGACGGTTTGTCACATGGTCTTCATGTTGTCCTTTTTCAGGAAAAAATATTTTATAACATTCCCAAAATGATATAAATTCATCAAAATAACCATAACATAATTTTAACAAAAATGTTATCTCTTACCTTGCATTTTCATCCCAAAATTTAATAACTTGTAATTTCCTCAAAATCAAGGATCGTATAAACCCAAATGGTTATTTATAACTATATCAACAATATAAAAGATAATTCATCATAAAATAGAATTTTCACATAACAAACTTCAGGGTTACACATACAAGAGAAAAGTCTTCCTATGTAATCCCATCAACGAAGAGCACTAATACTTTTAAACATTTTCTCCATCCATTTATTTCCACATTGGTTCTTTCTTGACCAAGAGGTTATCCTATAGAATAGGGAATTCACTTGGGTAAGGCCCAGGTCCCCTACATTTACATCATTTGATTGTAAATGGATTCTTGGGATCGTTTTTATTTTCTTCCATAGTACTCTTCATTTTTCCTCGGCAATTCAGTACTTTATGTCCTTATTTCCCACTCATAAATCATTTCTTTGTTCTATTGAGACAATTTCCTAGGTTTCTCCTTCCACATTTCCTACATGATAGAAATTGAGATTTATTTTCTCCAAGGTCCCTACTATTGGAGATCTTATCATTCACCGCCTTTCTATTCTTTGTTGAGTCCGAGAGTTGGTGAATATATATGTTGTTGATCATATTTTTTGAAAACTGATTCGACATCAACCCAATATCATTTACACCTATCAACATTCCATTTAATTTCTCATTTCCACCAACGTTCCCTCCTTGTACATCATATACAATTGTACTATGACTTCCTTGGAATCCTTCCATTGACTAAAACAAGAAAACATAGTGTGAGTCATAAAATAATTTAGACAATATCATAAAACCTTATTTTCAATCAAAAACACCTTAGGATTAACAAAGGTTATTTATTATCATATTATTTTAAAATCATTCAAATCGGTTTGTAATGAAAATTTGAATTATCCTAAGAATATCCCATGGGATTGTTGTAACATATTGTGCAGCAAGGCCCATTGTGGTGTACTAGATACCCCGAGTCAAGCCCAAAACTCCTTGTCATAGTTTTCACTCATAAGTACATCTATGCCAAAGCCGCCTCTACCTGATAATATCCATAAAGGTATGTATAGCTTAAAAACCCACATAATATTTTCATTACCAAAAGTTTTGTATATTCTTCTATACTAATCCTCAATTTATATCTTAGGGTAGTGTTTCCAAATCAGAGTTTTTTCTAAATCAAGCTTCCAAAGATTGTTCTAAACTTCCTATGATACCAATTGTAAAGCCCCGAACCCAGTTACCATGAATTGATGCATTATTACATAACATTGGAATGATACAAAGAATCATGTCCCGAAATACTGATTAGTTTAGTAGCATGGGAAGTACTACATACATACATAAGTTTTACATTACATCGTGAAATAAAAAAACAATGTTTTGTCCCCTCTGAACACTCTTATATCCGTCAGCCTATTCCTATAGTTTAATCATAATATACTTCTTTGCATCCTGGGAAAAGAAAAATATAAGAAAGGGGTGAGCTCTAATTCATAGTAAGGATAAAAATATTGCGGAAACTATCATAAATAAAAATAAACTTTTAAAAAATGTTTAAGACTAGAACACAAGACTTTTAAACTTATACATCAGCATTATATGGCAAAGATAAATCAGATAATTCCATTGACTTATTCACGTTGATATTCTACTATTCAAATAATCACATGTAATATCAATGGCCTGTTTAATAATGATTGAATGCATAATGTCAGACTTCATAACTACATAGTCAAGGACTTGTGCCAAGACTACAAATAAGATTTTTCCAAGGCCTTGTGCCAAGACACTACTTCATCTCATGATACCTATCAATGCATCAAGGAGCTATAGTGGCATCCTACCATCACTTACTAAGTCCAATTCATTCCACATATGAAAAGGATTAAAAATAACATTAACATTCATATTAAAACTAGCATACGAAATGTCAAAACTTTATCCATAGACTAAAAATGGTATAAAAATGAAACATCCAAATCCAAACATATCACAAAACCCTCAATACATTTTGGAATACATGTATCATAATAAATGAACTTCGATAAATAATAATATCCCAAAAAGGATGTTTACATTGTTGAAAATGATCCGTAAAATATCTTTGAGAGAAATATCCTTTTTTATGAAAACATGTAAATTTCTCACTATTTGTCAAGAATATTTTTAAAATAGATTTTTGAATCAAAGTGTACAATACCACTATAAAAAAATTAAAAGGTATTTAAATTTTAAATCATTAATGTCAATAAAAATAAAACCGTGAAACCATTTTTAAAACATAGACATTAATGAGAAAGATTTAGAAAAATAAATTTTTTAAACATTTAAAAGGATATTTTAGTTAGAGTTATAACCAAATGAGAGATTATTGAATACAAATAATTGAGGTAATAAAAATTTTATAATATCATGATAATATAGGGATTCATGATATACTATGTCAAAGTAGAGTATGTACACCAAATAAAAGTGAATTGGCGCCTAACAACAAAGAAGTCTCAATGGAATGTATGTTGTGATGAATTCCATTATAAAGAATATATCCTTGGGTTAAAGAGAAATAAATGAAAGTGTTACGTGTGAAAAATATAAATACACTCACTATTATTGGATATTCAGTGTAAATCAATCAGAGGACATTCACACATATTCTTGTAAAAACAACACCAATGACATGGATATTTATCTCAATGAATAGAAATTGAGTTAAAATTACTCTTATCAAGTTTATATCGATGACTTGAGAATTTATAAATTGAGTTTCTGTGTGTATCAAAAGAATATATACAAAAATGGGAGTTGAAATTACTACATATGTAAATAAACAGTGATTTCACATAGAATCTTGGAGTAATGTAATCAATGATTTTTGCGTAAAACCAAATAAGTGGAAATTGAGATTTTAAATTCCCTTACTGATTTGGTAACATAGGAAACATACACCCATGAAATAAGGATCATCCAATGATGATTTAAATTCCCATAAACTAAAGTTTATTACGCAAAAAATACAATCAGGTTCTGTACATACACCACACAAAAGGTAATAGTGTCGAATATATCATGAATCTAATGGGAATAAAAGTGAGATGAAAACCTCTTACCCTATAATTTTCCCTAGTATAGGGTAGGATAAACTCTTGTATAATGGTGAAATAATTGTTATTAAAATATAAAATAACCAAATAAAAAATGTGATATTATATATGATCTTCTAATATTTCTTTGTTAATGATATTTCAGTAGTATCACTATTTTGGTTGTTAACTGATTCGATTTCCTTTATAAGTTCTGTTACATAAGCTGTGTTTTTTATGTATAGTATTTATTTGATTCATATCCAGTATGTTATTAAGTTCTTAGAAATTATTCTTAATCGTAAAATGAAAATTATTCTTAAATGATTTTGATGGGGAATGAATCTCATCGCGTTCATGGAGACGGTAAGTTGTACTCACACACGAGAAACAATATCATTATATTGGTGGTGAAATATCATGTAATTGGATGGTATATAATATATAAAGAATAATTAATATGTTATATTTATTATTTACATCAATTATAGTCATTATTATACCCATCAAAATAATTAATTGTTTGAATAACAAACTACACCACGACGTGGAGATGATAAGTCTTATACACACACGTATGGTTACATTGTCATATATTGGATGGATAGAATATCGAATATGGTTGTACCATATTTATAATAACATTACTATATATATAATTTACTGGATTTATTATTTTGGTATGGAAACAAAAAAAAGAGGAAGTGGAAGAAGAAAAGAACTTGAAAGAGTGTGGTGAAATTGTTACCTCTTCTTCGGGTGTTTCCTTTTGAGTTGATCAAAAGAGCTGCATAGGTTGGATTTATGATAAAATTAAGGCCTATAGGCTGAATTTAAGGAATTTGGAAATATATTTGGGTAGGGTATGGCCGAGAAAAATGGCTATGGAGGTGTGAAATTAAGAGAAGTGGAAGTACACTTTTATAAGAGAGGTGAGGGTCACTTTAGGAAATTTTTTGAAATATTATTTTAGAAGAAAATAATTTTCGATTTATAATAGCTCAAAAATTATTTCTTTAGAATATAAGGTGGGTATGGGTCGATATAATATTAACCAATAGGTTTTCTACAAGTTTAGGTTACCATTTTAACCTTATCGTTTAGATTTAACATTTAGTAAAATAGTTTATCTTTTACAGTGTCTTCTTATATTATTACACTATATGGTTAATATACATACTCTAAAATTCCAAAAAAACCTCAAATGGTTCATTAATGACATATATGATATTATTAAAGACCATTGGTGGAACTTTATAGTTTTATTAATGTTATATCAACCAATAATATAGTATTTTTTTAAAAAACTTATTTATGTCAATTTTGACACTATTTGGTATTTTGTTTATTTGAAAGTCATAACATCCTTATCACTTTGAAAAAAAATTAACTAATCAACCCTATCATGTAATATTAACCTATAAAATTCGTGTATGGCATCAAAACCTTTAAATTATTTTTATTTTAATTTTTTTAACATAAACAATTTTAATATTTCATTAAGAAGGTAATTACCACATCATCATTGTGACATAAATAAATATAATTATTTAATCTATAAAAATTATAAATCAAATACATTTATGTAGGAAATATTTTTTTCTTTCTAATTAGTATTTGTAGTAGAATTTTTCTTTTGTATAACCCTATATTAAAAATGGTTTAGTTAGAAATCATTGAATTTAACACTTTTAACTCTTCATAAAATAAAATAATAATTAATGTCCTAATATAATCCAAGGGGACCTAAAGGATAATATTTTATTCCTAAGGTTGTTTTTGGTCGATTTACACTTATCCAATAGAATTAGGACATGTGTTAGGGTAATTAGAATATCATTTTTACTTTTAATTACCCAATTTAATTTTTACCGTGGTAAATAAAAGTCAAAAGTTATTGTTCAACAACAATTATTTTCATATTATTGAACAAAATATTACATACTTTTATTAATCGTCTCTCTTGGGTTTTTAAAATTTAATTCACAGAAGTGGTAAAATTATGTTTTATGCAAATTTGCAAATTCTCCAAAAAGATTGGAAAAAGATGGTAAGAAGATAAATAAAATTCCATACATCAAATTTTATTATAGAATTAATCAAATAAATTAAATTAAACTTATATAGGTATTAAATATCAATTTTGACTTAAAATAAATTTAAATAAAATAAATAATTATTTAAATAAAAATCGGTTATATATAATATAGTAGTGTTTTCACAATTCATCAAAAATTGAATGTTTTCTAAAAAATAACAAAAAATTATCCCAAGATAATTTTGATAATTAAAATTCAAAAATGAATTATATTTTACTATATTAAAAACATTTAAGTTTCATTAATTAATTTAAAATTAATTCCTGTTGTCAAAACCGAAAAGCGGGTTTTTTTAAAAGTAAAAACTATCAAATGATTGACATGTGTTTATTTCAAATTTAAATGTGAAATTACTTATAATGAGCTTCAATGTATTAAATGATAAAAATATAATCTAATTATACTTCTAAATAATTCAAATTCATAATTTAACACAATATATTATTTCGATTAAAAAATTTGTTTTCAATTAATAGTTAGTATTTTTCAGTATTCATCAAAATATTAATGTTATTAGAAAAGTACCAAAACGTTATCCAAAAAAAATTAATTCCCCTATTCTAAAGAAGAATTTAATTTCATTAAATTGAATATATAAAAGTGTCAAATATTGGGTTTAAAAAGGTTTTTCCATTAAATGGTGGTAAAATTGCATTATTATAAAAAAAACTTTTTTTATCTGAAAAAATGAATTTTTTTCTTATATAATGTCTAAGAAACACATAATAAGGATTCTAAAATTATATGGAGTATATAAAATTTAAAATTCAGTTAACAAAATTCATAAATGCTTTTTAAACGGCTAGTTTGGTAAGTCGTGGTGTGCTCGAACTCGGTGTTGCGTGTAGCGCAAGCTATTTAATTACTTTAAAGAAAACTACTTACTATGAAATCTTGGGTTGTTACAATTGATGCAGAGAAGAAGGATATAGATCTAAAAAGTTTTGTAGAAAATGTTCTGGTGTTTAACTTTGAAAATTATGGAATTATATTATTTGATAAATTAATATGTTTTCTATTAATATAAGCATTGGATAAAAATTAGTTAGATGATGCAAATATGTAATCATTCTCAATCCATATTGGAAGAACAATGTTTTATTGAGATCTTAATAATCATTTACAGTGGGATAACATAAAGAGATTGATTGTAAGGTTTGTAACTTTAAACTTGGTATTGTATCACTTTAAGGTGGAATGAAGGATTCCTAATTGGATGATGCAATCATTACCCATACATATATGGAAATGGTAGAATATCTTTATACTTTTTATTTCATGAATTCCCAAGACTTGTAAATTATATACTCTGGTTTGGGTCATAATTTACCTCCTTATAAATTTAGTGTTCATGAATACTTTATACATAATCAATTTTACTATATTTATATATGTCTATATTTATAATGTCTCATATAGTATCACTATCAATTGTTTTTGATCGACATCTAAGGGTTACCTCTATGTTGTGGAGAAGTATTCAATAAGAATTACATAAAGAGATAAGAATTGAAAACTCATATCATCCTCAAAACCATGGTTAATATGAAAGGACTATTAATACTCTAGATAATATATTTAGATCATTTTTAACGGAATTTAAATGAATTTGGGGTCAACACCTTCCTCTGGTAGTGTTCTTATATAATAATAGTTTTCATTCTTGAATTCAAAAAGAACTATATGAGGATAAGTTTGATAATAGGTGTATAACTCAATCATGTTGGGATGATGTTTGAGATAATAGACTAATGGGAACAGATCATCCTCAATAAATGATAAATAAGGATCAAACCATTCAGCATCACATTAAAATTTGGAAATTTTGAAAGATGTTCTATACTGATAGTAATTGATGATATTTTGAGTTTAAAGTCAAAGACAATTTATTCCATTGAATATCCCTATATAATTGGGCTATGAGAATTTAGATAAAGGTAATTTTTATCCCTAGATACATTGGACCTTTTAAAATCACTAATCATGGGAGGATAATAGCTTATCATCATAAACTTCCACCAATCCAATCCTAAGTTCCTGATGTGTTCTAGGTATCACTTTTGAGAAAGTACATTCCTGACCATCCATATGTTAAAATTTAATGTAGTACCATTGGAACATGATATATCTTGTGGGTAACATCCCATAGAAATTGTGGATCATAGAGATAGTGTATTATATTAGAATTTCACCCTCCTAGTTATATTTTTAGGGTGGAATTATAAGTATTTGGGAAGAAAAATGGGAACCTAAAGAAGTAATGAGATATAAGTACCATAATTTTATTTCATGAGATTAATTACATTTTGTTGGTCATATTCAATTTAGAGGGTTAAAGGTAACACCCCCCTGATATTACTATGCATTTTTTTCATTAAATAAATACTATTTTGAATATCTCATTTCACACATAACACTCTACCCAAATGAATCACAACACAATTTATTGAAAAAAAAATGTTATAATGAATGATAAACATTAATACACTATGAGAATAAAATATGAAATATCATTAGTAGAAGTATAAGTGCAATAAATTATAAATTAAATAAAAATACCATGAACCTAAAATCATTATCCTTGAGGTTTTCCATGATGACAATAAACCGAATTATAACTACTTGGAGACATAAAATTATTAGGAACATATTATAGTTGTTGACAGAGAAGTAAGCAGGATGAATAATTTTATTTATTTCTATAAGGCTACACATATGAATGAAATATGATGGTTTTATATAGGGTCATTAGATATATGTTCATTGGAAATATGGTCATTGGGTATATGGTCATTGGGTATGCATGTATCCAATAAGCATATTCCAGATCTGTAATAATTAATAAAAATATAAAAAATATCATAATTAAAAAATAATAAATAATTATGGAATGAAATAAATTGATAATTAACATATTTTATTATAAAAATATATTTGTATATGTTACATAATAATAATTATAATAATTATAATAATTAGGGATTAATTTGATGTTTTTATAAAATATAAAGAAATATTCTCATAATGATTTATTTATAATATTTATTGTTTAAAAAATAAAAAAAATTAGAAGTGGATGTGATTAAAATTATTTAATATTGAAAATTTATATCTTTAAAAGAACTGTTTTTTAATTATGTTGTATTTTGAAGATGATAAATTTAATTGTTAACCTTTAAATTATAAATATAAAATAATTTTTCAATATATAACAAATATATTAACACTCATTTAGTTATTAATTGATATGAGACAAGGTTTTGAAATAAGTTATTATCATGGATATATTTATAATAAATAATTTAAATGTTCTTTCGTAGAATTTAAGATTAATGAAAACGGTTTCCTTAGCAATGTCATTTTGAAATCAGGATTGTTTATATTTGAATTTTAATATATAAAAATTATATTTCATTCTCTCTAAAACCCATATATTTTATAAAAATAAATTTTTTCATGGGTTTTACTTGTATTCATACCATTTAACATCAACTTTATTCAAAATTCAATTAAATGGTTGTTTGTAGGTAGAGTCTACTAGATCTCTTCTCTTTGGTCGAGAATATTTCTCCATCAGGACAAAGTTTTCAATGTTTTTTTCTATATTTCCTTATATATGTATTCTATTATCTATTTTTTTATTTTTAATATAATTTAATTTATTTAAAAAAATTAATCATATTTAATCATTTTTTATAGGATCATTTTCTACTAACTTTTACCTTCTTTAATAAAGTGTGATAGAAATATCCTTTTTAAACATTTTTTTTGTATGGACACATTTTACTGAAATATTATTCAATGTTATTTAAGAATATTCCTCTCTAGGTTTTCATTATTTTATAAAAAAATTTAATTCCTTTGGTTGTATAAAATATTTTCTTTAAAAACAAAAGGTTTCAAAAAAATTCTAGGTAATTATTTTTTTCAAGTAAATGTATATGAAATTATAAATGTGTTATCCTTCTATGTAAACATCACTTGATATTTCTTATGATTTACTAGGAATATTATCTAACTATACCACCCACTTCCTTTATCAAGATGTCTTATGTAATTTTTCATGAACATGTTTCCTTTTATGGGATAATTGAATTATGATGGAAATAAGAATGTTTTAATGTTCATATGGCACACACATATATAGTTTTTTATTATGTATTTTTTAGGTATATAATTAATTAGTTCTGCAATACATTAAGTAAATATTTATATTTTGTTATATGACATGTATGCAACTGGGGAGTGAACCCACTCTACTATGGAACTATCGCCACTGTTTTTATGGGAATAGAGAGTGAACCCACCCATTATGAGACACTTTCCACTATGTGATAATGGTCTTGTTAGTCAATATCAATTTAGAAAATTATTTTATATTATTAATTATATATCACATTATTATCCCATTATTATTTTCTAATATCTCATGACTATCGACTCATTTTTTACACTCATATTACTCTTGTCTCATGTTATACCAAAGCCTTGTACCATGATTCCTTATTTATGTTCTATGTTTTATTGGTTGTGATTGTGTTATTTTATAACCATGAAAATTTCTAATGATCTCATACCATCCAAACAATTTTGTAATATTTTATTGAAAATAGGACTAAAGGATAAACAAGTCAGGGAGGTATAAACTAATTCAACACCAAAGTATCAGCCATAATAAGGGAAACTCAAGAGGGGGGAAGGGGACTAGTAGAGGTAAATATATTACAAGGACTACTATGAGAGGCTCTAGAGGCAGGGAAATCATACACCATGTTACCCTCCCTCGAAGTATGAGTGAGATCTATACAATTGTGAATTGTGATTCTACATCTATGCACTGTGAAAATGATAGACCATAGGGATTGAAAATCATTCATAATGGATGCATTTAGAATAGAGGAAACTTTTTCCACCCCACTAAACAAAATTCCATGTGAGAGGAACAAGTCCAAACCCTTCATCGTAGAAGAAGCTTCAACTGAGAGGGAATTCCCTTGTCCAAAGAAGGCTTTGAAAGAAAAGACCACCAAGACCTTTTGATTAAGCACAATCCCACCTCCGCGCATCTGACCATTGATGCAAGAATTGTCAATATTCATCTTCATACCTTGGGAATGATGAATCCACAGGACCCATATTCCATGAGGTCAAGGAACATGGGATACAGAGATCGAAACCCTACTAAACAAGAAATCCTTTAAGGATGATAAGAACTCTCCAATTCCATGAAGGGGTTCAAGTTCTTCCACGAGGATCCTTTCTTGGACAGTAACCACCAAAGGTGGGTATGAAGAGACATGGTCTCAGACCTTGTTGTGGTTACTCCAAATTCCCCAACAACAAACCAGAAGGATGAACACCCTAACCATCCTCTCTGGAATATTATCTGCAGACCCACTAAACCATGAATGAACAAAATTGTCCCCTATAATTCTCTAAATGACATTTCCACAAAAAATATTCAGACCAGTCCAAATAGAGGATTCCCACTCACTATCGAGGAAACGATTCATGGAAAAATCCTCCTCAAGGCTATCATAATAGTTACACTAGGAAACCACGGTGATCCCTTTGCATCCCATAGCATCACATGTGGGTAATTTGTGATTACAAATGTGCCAGAGGAAAAACATTAGTTTCACAAAAATCTATTTAAACCAAAGAATGTCACCCCATGTATCATGAAAAATATGTCATGTATGTTGTGATGATAATCCTTGGAATAAAAGAACCCCAAATGAGAATTGGTAAAAAAATATCCTTTCATTTTCATTATTGATCATGATTTTGTTGAAAACTATTTATTGTTGAGGATAAAGGATGGCCTTATAGAAAGAAGAAAAAAACACTAGCATACGCAATGAAGATGATAGGGACCATACAGCCAAGGAATTCAATAACAAAACCCACCAAATTATATTTCTAGATGATGATCTCCCCCTCCCTATGATATACTAAGAATTATGTTGGAGAACAGAAATGTGTCGGATGATAGAGTCCCACCATTTTGTGTTGCCTTCAACCAATCCATCCCTCTTCGCCCCATATTTTTTTAATAAAACATACCTAGAGAGACCTCCCTTTCATGAAGTCCCATGAATGTTTTTCCTAATGCAGATTTATAGCATCTGAAAACTTTATCATACATATACCTCATGCGCCAGGCTCCCATTCCATCTGATGCAATAAGGCCCAATGATATCGACCATTTTCATGTGCATCCCAAATAAAACTAATAATATGGGGCTAAATGTTGTGAAGGACCATCATAGGAGTTTTGATGGCTGAAAGAAAATAAATAGTAATGTACATGATCCCACTATTAACCAAAGTGATGTTACCCCCAAAATATTAGAAGTAATTCTTCTAATTAAAAATGTATCGAGTGATCTTCTCAACAAGTTAGTCAAAGTGAAAGATTTGAAATCTTCCCTGGGTTTTATGAGCCCCTAAGAAATCCCTGGGAATAATACCACGATGACACCCAATATGTCTATAATTTTCCTTCTCCTGTTATTTTGACATTAATTTGGAGTGAAAACAAGATTCTTCTCTCTATAAATGACCTTTCCAATCCACTTTCTATACATATTAAACATACTATTGAGCTCCCCAATAGACCTGATATTTCCATTGCTGAAGATAATGAGGTCGTCTACAAACAAGGGATGATAGATGCCAATGATGTTGTGCCGACAACTGAATGGACTCACACAACCCTCCATAATACTTTTTTTTGAGAACCTACTGAATGTGTCCAAGGCTATAATGAAGATGTTAGGAAATAAAGGACCCCCTATATAAGACCGTTTAATGAAATAAAAACCCTAACTCTTCCCCATGAATGAGACTAAGAACCTGGGAGAACTAAAGAACCTGAAAAAATGTCAACCACCATGTTATAAAACCCCATACATCTCATGGTACGAAGGATGAAAATCTACTCCATTTTATCATAAGAATTGTTCATGTACAATTTGATTACAATATTTGAGCCCAAAACCTTCATATTGATATCCCCAACTATTTCATTACCCAGTGAAATAGAATTCTATGTTGAAATACCACTAAAAAACCCTATTGTTCATTAGAAACCCATTTTGGAATGTAAACAACAAGACTCTTGTTAAGAACTATATAAGAAATTTGTAAGGAATGTTATAATAGGTGATCATCCAATACTACTTGAGGGAGGAAGGGGCTTTAAACTTCTAGATAAGAAGAATGGTGGTGGAAATAAAAACCCTAGGTAATCCTCCATCAGAATAATTCATGAATTATTCCCACTAGATCAGTATTGATGATTACGCAAGAGGTAGTATAAAAGAACCTAGAAACCCATCTAGTTCGGGAGAACTAATATAATTGAGCAAAGAATCTACCTCCCACACCACCATCTCCTTATGTATTCTCTTTAAAATCCATTGATCTCATAGGATACAACGTGATGAATGGCATCAAATAGGATGGACTGACTACCTAGATATCTATCCAGCAGGTTGTGGTTGACATCTGAAAGAAGTTATTTTTATAAATCCATTTCCATACCTCCAATATTATAAGGATCATTGGTGAAGGAACCATCCTCGATAAGGATATTATAAGGGAATACATGACTTCTCTCTTTGATGTATGATTGGAATAAAGTTGTATTCTGATCACTCTATCTGATCCCAGTAATTATAGACCTCTCTATAGAAATGTGTTCTTGTTCAAGAAGGAGTTATTATAAATTAAACTCCATGCGGGTCAAATAAATAAAGAATTCAGAATCCCATAGGTCTTCAAGATCCATCTTCAGCTTAGTAGTGTTAGCCGTGAGTTGATCTAATTCCTACAATCATGAAGGTCTAGTGGCTACCCAATATACAGATCACCATTCAAATACCAACATTTATTATGTAACCCCATGTAAGATCCCTCATCCTAATATTTATCCCATTACAACCACACAACTTTATAAAAAATAGGATCTGAATCCCAATGGCATGAGAAATAAAACCTCTCACTATGACCTGTATTTTCGAAAAGTCAGATGAGGTGGGGAGAATGATTCATGAGTTCCCACACTAGACTATCGACCTTGGAATTAAGTAATGTATAGATGACATGTATGATGGCCATGAAATGGTCAAGATTACACCAGGTATGCCAGCTTCCTCTCTAGTTATTATAAAAGATAAATTTATCTCTGTAAAACCACATGTCGAGGATACCATTACGAGTCACAAAGTTGGTAAAATATTGGCTCGAAGACCATATATAAGAGACCCTTCCCCTCTCTTTGGTTGAATCATTAATGAGGTTGACATCACCCCTAACCATCCAAGCTGTATCCCCTAGGATTAAAGAATCTAGCTCTTGCCAAAGAAATTCCCTCTCCCTTGCATCAAACTTATCGTAGATAAAGGAGAATAAATAGGTATGAGAGTCAAACCTAATCTGTGTAAAGAGTTTTTTATTAAAAATGGATACATTTTCCATTATAATTGAATTATTTCATAAGACCCATATATGTTCATTTTTAGGTTATCGATGCCTAAAATTTAGGGGTCACGGTTTAGTGTCAATGTTTTGAATCTTCTTTGGGTGTTTTTTGTGTTCTATAATAACCACTAGAAGAATTTTGTTATGATGAAGATCAAAAAAATTTATTCTATCTTCTCATGGATACCCAATACCCATGAATTATATAGGTCAACCAATATCATTGAGAAGTTTGGAGTCCAGTTTTCCCCCTGAAAAAAAGTCAATATTGACACCTAAGGAGAGGATAAAAGGAATTACCACTTCACTCAAGACCAAGTACGAGAACCACTAGGAGTTTGAATGAGCCCTAATTCAACTGAATCCATGAATTCATGAGATAATTCACTAAATATGTTTGAGAGTAATATGGGGGAGGAGGAAGGAGATGATGGTCCACTGGGAAGCACAAGTGAGAAAAGTATTGGATCTTTCCTAGGCCGTTGAGGGACCACAACATTTGGGATGGGATTTCAAACACCGCAAGAAATATTCAAGATCAAATTTGATGGAAAGACCCCCCCTAGGATCTAAATTAGGAAAAGGAAGGGAAGGGGTAAATATACCATAATAGCATAGCAAAGAGTAGTGGTATAAAGAGAAAGAGGACTATAGGGAAAAGAAGGAAATACTAGCGGATGGAAAAGGGGGAAAGGCTCAGATGGAGGAGGACCATGATCTGATGTAACATTAATAGGAGTAGGAGGGACCCGAAGCAAGTTATGGGATCCAACATAAGTAAGGTATGGATAGGTAGGGTTAAAGGAGGATCAGGAGCCGGAGGTACCCCCACTACCTCAGAACACCACAACAAGGACCCATAAAACTTCATAAAAAACACAAATTTCTACAGGGGAGGAGGAAGACCATTTTTTGAGAAAGGTACAATAGCCTAAGGGTTAAAAACAAGGTCTAGGTTCTTGTTTCAGATAGGCAAGGAGTGTCATTACGGCTAAAATCCAGTGCAGAATTGAGTGGGGAAATGGAAAACTAGATGTTTTCTGCATGAAGAAGAATGCACCCTAGAAGGGGATATGATAGATATATCTTCATTAAAAACCATACAATGCTGGTGTCTTGAAGGTGAAGCATGCACTCATCCACACAAATAAATTCCATGAGGGAGTCTCCAATACATCAGAGAAAACTAGGTTATGGAACGACATGGTAAGGTCGGGAAGGATAACCCAAACCACAACCTAAGGAGAATCCCAGCCGCATTGAGCATCTAATGACCACTAGAATAGGGTGAACCTTCACTTTCCATTAGATTGGGGGATATGATACCATGACCTCATGGAATCACATTGAGATCAAAAAACTAGACAAAAATATTTCTTGATTTAGAGAGGAAATGTCGTCTCAAAATTACAAGCCCCATGAAAGCATAAAATTCTAATAAAATGAAATGGGCTTTGCCTACCCTGAATTTGGCTAGAATAATTCAATAATGGAGGTCCATTGAATCCTCAAATTCATCTTGAGGGAAGACCAAATCTAGGGTTAAATCCATGGTTTCCGGTTGAATATCCTCTATCGGGATCTAAGGAAATACTGTAAAGTTCTTGGAAGGATCTAGCCATCGGATAACATCTTTCAAAGAAGGCATGATGGAAGGAGACATGGAAGCTTTCAGACAAGCCTCATCATCCAAAGGAACCCCGACCACAGGATCTATAGATTCATCCATGAATATGGGGTCTGGACCCTTCAGTGAGCGACCGAGCATTGAAGAAGAGGGGTCTAGTGAGACTTCCGTCAAGGGACGAGGTAGAAAACGGGTGGAGAAATTTGAATTTATAAAGGTATGTGGTGTGCGTATTGAGGAATATAAATTTCCATCTCACATCTTCCCATTTAAATTATGTTCGCATACCCACCTCCTCAACTTATGATCATTTATGATCTTCAATTTATACCTCCTATGTTTACTATTATTATGAATATGATCACAACCTTTCTTATGTTTTTATTACACATGTTATGAAGACTCATAATATGAATAATGAATTTTAAAATGTTATCATTTGATAATTATATTTAAGGGAGATATTAATATTATTTAAAAATGATTCACTTATATATATAATCTCCAAAATAACTAAAACTATGCATTTATTGGTTTGATTTATTGTGATATATGATGAATATTCATGTAAAATGATGAAATTAGTGTATATGCAATTGTTGGGTCTCCTAAATTCTCTACCTCATAAAGATCCAAAATCCCTTATAGAAGAATTTTTATTGATATCATACCCTATAAATCTTCAATTTATTATTCATGAAAAATAACCCCCACTAAACATTCATCAAAAAATTTATATGATAAAATATTGATAGAAATAGATATGGAATGATATCATTAATCATTAATGAAGAAACTAGTCTAATGATTTTACATACTATCGATCCAAAAATTGACAAAACAATTCAACGGAGAAATCCATAAATGGATATTAATAAATAATGATATTCTAATACAACCTAAGAACCATCCCAAAGGTCATATAAGAGTTATATTATTTAAATGGAGGTTCTAATGCAGTTAAAAATTAAAATATTGTAACATAATTTAATATGATTTTTTTCAAAACAATTTACCAAACCATGCGGACAACAAAAAACATTTTTTACCTCAAAACCAATAATTTAACAGTGGATTTCATGGTTGACAATAGTTTTTTAGTTAACCATAATGTATTATCTTACTCAAAAACAAGAATATATGTCTAGTTTCCTTGGTCTCCCTAACCAAGGAGTTAATGGTGTAATTATGCTAAAAGATGTAAAAAATTACATTAATTACACAAACATTAAAAAACATGAATTCCAAGGTAAATCAACTTATTCTTGTTCCAATAATTTTATCATAATTTAATTTTGATGACATTAAGGTATCTATTGTTTTGCTTTTAATTCCTATATTCTGTGAAAAGATATTAAAATAAAAAATTAAATAAACATATTTTTTGGATCACTATATTAAATACTATAGTGACCCCCACTTAACATACAATAACATTACATCATATTTTCTGAATAATTAATACATTAAAAAAATATACAACCAAAGACAATATTAGTTCAATTCCACTAGAAACATGGAAACATAAAAAATTATACATAAGTGAGCTGTATTATTTCCCCCCAGGTTATTCATGACTATTAACCTTATTATGAAATTCATATAGAAAACATATATTCATAAACTCAGAAAAGAAAACATATAAATGGGTGAGATTAAGGGAATAATAAGGGTAAACAATGGATATATGTAAACATAATCATGGGAAAAAGGGTATGGGAACATGATAGTAACATTAGAAAATCATACCCTGTATATTAATGATCAGAAAAATGAATCATGGAATAAAGATTGACATTTTTAAGAAATAAATCCTAAGGGAATAAAGAAAATAATACATGGAATCATAATGTAGGAGTAATACATGGAATTGTGGTAGACACAAAAGAATATAAAATTATTACCATAGTAGTAAAGGCTTACTTATGAGTCTATAATAATGGAATGGGTTCACTCCCCAAACCATATTATTAGTAAAGGTTCACCCCCAAAATGATAATATTAAAAAAAATACCTTTTCTCTGTTATGTTCACTCCTCATTCCAACCCTATATTGTTGAAATGGGTTCACTTCCCCTTTCTGCCCTATATTACTTAACTGGGTTCACTTCCCATTCTAGCCATGTATTACTAAACTCAGTTCACTTCACCTTCCATCCCCATAATTCATAACCAATTTCACTCCGCTTTATGGAACTAACATGTTGAACAAAGTTCACTCCTCATTCTAACTGTGTCTATCTCATGATATATAAATCTACATCTAATTCAATGGAGGGAGATATAGATCCCACCCATCACATAATGTAATCATACATATGTGTTCAAAAAGATCAAAAACAATCCTATCATAACCCATAAAATGAAATGAGTATCATAAAAAGTTCTTCATATCATAACAATAGTAAAGGAGACAATATTTAATTTCAATATTGAATATCCCAACAAAATAAGGGGGTTTCATATGCATTTTATTATAGTTTAACTTGTGGACGGGAAACTGATCTCATAAACAATGTGTCATACAAAGAATAAACCATTCATAGAAATATTAAGAATTGTACCCTGTGATAATAACCCCAGTAAATGATAAACCAAATAAAATTATTCCATATTAGATAGAAAATACTTTTTATTGATCATTTAAGATATTTCATGGGGAAAATAATCATTAAGCATTTCAAAGGGTCTCATACCACATTGAAATATTTTAATCATAATACCCATGAAATAATAGCATTAAATGAAGATTAAAATATCATGAAAACAGGTATATTCATGATATAACTTGTCTAATGGAATTATATACACCTCATAAAAGACTATAGGTGCATAACATAACCTTTGTCTCAAAGAAGGGAAATTCAGACAAAATTACTTTATCAATTTTTGTAAATTTTAAAACATAATCCCTATGAAATAGAGATGATAAATTAGATATGTAAATAAACATAAAATTATGTATAATAATAATATAATATATTAATGGGTAGTATATACACCACATAAAATAAGCGAGTAGTGAATAATTTATATGTCTTGTAGAAATAAAAGTAAAACTGGAAATCCCCTAACTACTTGAGTAACATTTGAATCACGATTCCCCTAAAATAATATCATCAAGTGAAACATTTAATATCAATAAATAAATAAAATTCATGATATAACATGTCATAGATCATTTTATTCATCACATAATAATAATATGTGGAGAATACATCATATATATCACTAAAATAAAAGTGAGATGAGAAAACTCTTACTTCATGTCTTGAATATATTTTTACATGTTCAAACCTCATGTATAATAAATATATATTTGTTATATATCTAAAAAATAGTCGTATTCCAATATATATTACCATATATTATTCCCGTATAAATTAGTAATTCTATTTTAATAAGAATTCTATGTTAAAGAAACATTTCAGGTAACAACTTCTTTTTTGTCAAACGTTTTTTGGATTATTATTCTTGATCCTCTTAGATAGATTTTGTTTTAGTTATTTCAAAAATTAAAAAAATAATTAAATTAAAATATATATTCAGGATATAAATATCTATAATAATCTTGAAAATATAGATATATGAAAAGGAATACATCGTTCAAAGAGACGGTAGGCTGTGTGTAAGCAAGAGTAGTTTCCATTTTCTTGTCATATTAAAGGAATGAAAGTAAATAAAATATATTTATATATATATTATCATTAAAATATAATTAATAAGTAATATATATTAAATAATAATAATAAAACCATCTTTAATATATTCCATGTAAAGGTTGAATTAATTACAACGCTTTGAGAAGGTGGTAGTCCACGCGTTCACAAACGAAGTTATCTTATGTACAAAAAATTGAAAGAATGAAGGTATGTGTCACATAATAATTATAAAATAATAATGTTACAATAAATATAATATACCTATATATATATAATATAGCTAAATTTATCATTAATACATTATATTCATTATGTGAATGAATCACATCACTTTGAGAAGGTGGTAGTCCATACGTCCACAAATTAATTTATCGTATTTACACAAAATGGAAAGCATGATGTTTTGTTTTATATAATAATTTAATTAGAATAAATAAATAGTAAATATCAAATATATCATATAAAAAAATTATTTACATCATAATTCTCTACCATGATAGGTGGTATAGGAAAACAAACGACATCGTTTCATAAGGCGGTAGTCTGTCACACACATGAACGGTAAATTCGTTTCCCATTTGATGGAAGTGTGTATAGATGTAGGTAGAAACATTATAATAACAACATATTAGTAGAATTAGGATAATTAGGATACTATATAATATTAAAATAATAATAAATTAGGGTCTTGGGAATAAAAATAAAACAATAGAGCTTGTAGAAGGATATTACCTCTTATTTTGGTAACTCCCTTTACCTTTAACCAAAGGCTTCCTTTGTTAGATTTATTCACAATGATATCCTTATATAATGAAGGGAAGAAATTTTTTATCTTATTTGGGTAGTATTTGGATGAGATAAATGTCTTTATAGGTGTGAATAATTGAGGGGTGAGTACCTTTTTAAATTGGAGGAAGAGTGTCATTCATGTAAATATGAAAAGGTAAACACTATAGAGAGGTCTACCTTAAATTACATGACTCCAATAATTAAAAAAATTAGATAAAATATAGGATAAGGTCTAAATATTTCAATATAATGTATTTTGTACATGTTGATATGGTATTTTTTCACTTATGTTAATGTTTAACCACTATGTAAACTTGATCTTTTCTTAATCGTTGTAATTAATTTTAATTACATTCACTGATATTTTCTATCAAAATTATGTTGAAATTATTATAAATTATACATTATTGTTACTAAAAATATATATTACATTTTACAAATTCTAATCACATAAATAGAAAATACTGATTTAAAATTAATCCCGCAAACGATATGAGATGATAAGTTTTTAAAGTGAAAAAGTCTAAAAGTTTGAATTGTTATTATATCCAATTTCGTTGTAAAATTATTTCCAATAAGATAAAATGGATTAATTGGTTTAATATTTCTAAATTAAACTTTAAAACAAAATTAAAATATAATTTATCTATTTGTATAAATTTTATGAAAAAGCAGTTTTGAATTAAAATGCAATTTTTTCACTATTCATCAAAAAATGATTCTTCTCAAAAAAATACCAAAAATTCACCCAATGTAAATTTTGATATTAATATTTAAAAAATAAATTTTATTTTTAAAAATAAACAATATAAAATTTTCAAAAATTATATTTAAAATTAGGTTCTCCATTAAAACGTAGTTAAATTGCCTTTTAGAAAAAATACATTTTTTATTCATAAAATAGGATTTAATCACATATATTGTCTAAAAACATATATTATTAACATTAAATAGATTAATTAATATAATATATCTATATTTTTGAAATAATTTATTAAAAAATTAATTAAATTATTAAAGAAATACTTTTTTTATTGCATAAATATTGTTTTCCAAAACAAATATTTCCTATATTTTTTAAAATAGTTTTATTTTCATTTCTAGTTCATTGGTCACCAAATAATTCTTCTTATATACATTTGTAAATAATATTATCATAATATAATTAATCATGTTCTAAAACACTATTCCAATTTCTAGGTGACAACTGTGATAATATTTTAATAATATTACTAATATTACATTGTATTTTGCTAAAACTATGTCTTGAGTGAAAAACAATAAATTAAAGGAACTCAGCATTGTGTTAAACACAATAAAAACATAGTGCTACGTATATCACAATGAAATATAAATGTTTTCTATTTCACAATATTAAATTGTATTCACAAATAACTTATGTCAGAATCTATATTCAGTGTTGCGTGAAATGAAAAATATAAAAAGAATAAAATAATTTGAAAAAATATATTCCAAAAAATTTTATGGTGTTAAATTCTACTCCATTAAGATGAATTTGGACCTTAAAATTTTCTAATTAATCAATGATTTTATAATTTAAATTTCCTTACATAGAGACCAACATCATAAAAATGAATAATAAAACTCCATTTTAAAAATGGAAAGTTCGAAACATAACGGTTACCCAATATAAATCATTACTAGGTTTCCACATAAGTGAACATTGATGGAAAGTAAAAAAATGTACAAAGAATAGAAAACTAAATATAAAGATCTAATGGATAATGATAGAGAAAATGGTCAATATAAAGTTAACTATCCCAAATCCATATCACAAAGTTGCTCGAAAAAGATCATTGATATCATCAAAAATTATAGCGATAGGAAAACATTTTGTTTTAAAACCCATTTTCTGAAATTTTAATAATTCTCATGATATGATATTCTTAATTATTTCTGAACAAACTCACCCTTTTTTCATGGGTCAATGTCCACCTCATCTCTTTCTCCACAAAATTAAGTTGAATTTATCATTCATGATGCATTATCATATCATGAGATCCATAAAAAAAAAGATAGGACATTCCATCTGTCTTTATCACGTACAAAAAATAATTTCACACATTATCCAATATACATAAATTCTCATATATCTAGATAATAATTTAATCTCTAAAACCATAAATTATGTTTATGAAAAACTCTTTCATAAATGGTTAACCTTGTAACGCTTAAAAACACAATCTACTATTTATTCCTTAAATAAGCTCTTATCTTATACTTAATCATTTTCATTGGAAACATGGGTATATCCTTATAATGATAAAATGTCAAATATATTTTTATTAATCTATAATACATATATAGGGAATTAATTAGATGAAACTTTACTAAAGGATGAATTATAATATTTTCATAGGGCTTATCATACAAAATCAAACATGAAATTCCGAACTAAGGAAGGGAGGATTAGCGTTCTCTAATTATTATTATTCACTTCATCCATTATTATTGCATAAAAATTCCCATTGTCCTTCTTACTCAGAGGTTATTAACGATTATCATCCATGTTTTCCCTTGTATTGGGGAATTGACTCTCATTATGCCCAAACTCCCAATAATTGGAACACTAGAGTTTTGGAGTTTAATTTTGTGCATTTGTTTCTATATTCATGTCATTAGATAAATTATTACCATCAATTCAGTACTTATTTTCCCAGTGACCATCCATTCCACATAAAATTTTTAGCACTCATGTTATGACAATTTCAACCATGTTTATTCGCACACTTTGAGCATAATGTAATGCTCATCATTTCTCTCCATGGCCATTAGATTTTCCATTAAACACCATATTTCCTTTATTATCAACACAATGAGATTGATATGAAACTCCAACCTCCATTTACACCTTGATTTTTAATTCAAAAAATTTCTTCATAGCTACTATAATCTCTAATATCTAAGGCCTTTCGAATACTAGGTTTAAGGCCACCCATGAATCAATCAATTTTTTCATGTTGGATAATAATACCTGAATAGTACCTTGAAATCCCTATAATATTTTCATTATATGCACCAAAAGATTCATCATCCTTATTATTAATCTAAATTAATTCCATTTCCATATTTTCCCAAAGAATACAAGGAAATTACTTATTGAAAAATAAGTTCTTTAACTTATCCCAATCCGTGGATCCAATTTTTTCTTGTGGCATCATATTCTTAATAATATTCCACCATTGATCTACCTCACCTTCCAGATGGTAGATAGACAGAGTGAATTTTTCATTCTAAAAAATGGATAATGGAAAATATATTCTCAGTTGTACTAATCCTTTTTTAGAAACTAATGGGTCAATTGAACCAGTGAAATAAGGTTACTGTTTCCTCGTTGAGGATTCCTCAGATTTTTCTTCCCTTCTTTTCTCATTTGGATGTTCACCATGATTCATATCTTGAGAAATTTGTGTGAGAATAGAAATTACTTTTTTCAATCCATATCTTATAGCATTTAGTTTATTAGGAGGAAATTGAATATTTTTTCCATTACATTCCACATTAACATGGTTCATTCATATTTCTTGCATTGAATGAAACCAAAAAACGTAGAGTAATAAATAATCATCATATTGGGGAGACATGTAATCATTAAAAAATACAAATACAATTTATAAATCATGAAACCTTCAATATTATTCTATGGAACCTTGGGTTTATACTAGTTTATTCTTAGTAATATTCTAGTTAAATCCCAAATGATGGTTCCTAATGATTTTTTTGAATTCCCAATGCATATCCCTAGAGAGTGCCAAACCAAGTGTCCATAAGGCCCATTGTCGTGAATCGGTTTTTGATTGACTCAATTTTAATATAGTGTTTAGGGGGTTGTTACCCTTATGTACATCTTTGTGACATCCATATCCACTTATAGTATTTTTATATGGATGTATTTCCTGGAAACCACTTTCTTTGTCCATTACAAAAATTCTAGTACTTTTTCCTTTACATTAACTCATATCTAGACTAATCCTTTGATACATCCCTACACATATCCTCTGAAATATACCTTGGGATCTCACTAAAGTATTTTCATCCTCATTTCCAAATGTTAACTAAACATTGGCTTATATACCAACTATAGAGACCCTCACTTAACATACATTAACATTACATCAATTTTTTCAAAATAAATAATACACTACACAAACATATTCCCAAAGACTGTATCAGTTTAGTTCCTCTTGAAACATGGAAACAAGACACTAGTACATAAGTGATATACATTATCTCCCACTAGGTTCTTCATGACTATCACCCTTCTATAACACATCATACATAATATATATCTACATTGATTGGGGAAAGTAAACAAAGAAAGGGGTGACATTATATTATTATAAAGGGGAAATATGGGATATATTTAAGCATAAACGTGAGCAAAAGAGTATGGTAATGTGATAATAACATTATAAGATTATACCATGCATATAAAAGATCCTAAACATAAATAATGGAAAAGATTAGTATTTTGTAATACATTAATTATAATGGAATCGAGAGAATAATCCATAGAATCATTACATAAGAGTAAGACATTGAATTGTGGTTGAAACATAAGAATAAAAAATGATTTTCATAGTAGTCAAGGATTACTATAGAGGTCATCTTATTAAAACGGGTTCAATAGTAACCCTTGATTTTTAAATATTAACATTACATAAATTTTGCATAATAATTAAACATTACACCTATAGATGCCCAAATATGGTAGTTTTTATAGTGACTTTGGATACATGGAAATAGAAACACTGGTATATATGTGAGCTATTTCATCTCCCACTATGTTCTTCTTTCAAACATACCTGTTAGGAATATCAAGCATATTACATATCATCATAACCTCGGGGAAAGGAAACATAAAAGGGGTGATCTCAAATTGTCATTAAGTGTAAACAAGGAAGACATGTAAGCATAAACATGAGTATAATGGTGTGAGAACAATATCATAAAAATATAAAATCATAAACTTCATATCAAAAATAACCTAAAAAATCATAGAATAAATATTAGTAGTACATAAGATATTAATCATAGGAATTAAAGATCATTATCCATTAAATAATCACATATAAATAGGACATGTAATTTTTTAAAACCCATAAACATATAATTATTTCCGTAGTATCTAAGGCATCGCTACCAAGACAATATCAGAAGTATGGATTCACTCCCCATAGAAGCATAGTAGTCATGGTTCACTCCCATGTCCATCATAGTATCGTGATTTAACATCTCATACAATATTAGTAGTCATGGTTCACTCTCATGGCCATTATAATAGTCAATGTTCACTCCCATGACCATCTTAGTTGATCTCATGAGATATAAATCTTTACCCAATGCATTGGAGGGATATATAGGTCCCACCTACCACATAATGAAATAATACATACTTGTGCCACAATATCGTAAATAGACATATCATAACCCATGAAATTAAATTGGTATGATAAATATGTAAACATATCACAACTTGTGTAAACTTATAGGTTTCATAATAATTTCATCAAAACCATAACTCGTGAAAGTGTAATGTGTTTCTTATACATATAACCCATGAAGGAGAAATGGGTTTCATAAATAACATGAAATTAAGAATAAACTATTCATATAAAATATATGAATGGAAACTTTAGATTGGCATGTAACATATATATATTTAATATTATAAGGAAAATTATTTTGAAATATCTTTTAAAAACTTTTCTTAAAGATAATATCCTTTGTTGTTTGAAAAAATGATTTTTAATACATGAAATCATATTAAAATATTTTTCTATGAAATTACCTTGAAAACATATAAAGAAGTACTAAAATCATATTTAAAACCATTTTCCTTGAAAACATATAAAATCAACTTCAAAAAAATTATAAAAAATATTTTCATTGAAAATATTTTTAGAACTTACAAAAAGAGCGTTAAAATGTTTTGAAAATCATTGTACTTGAAAATTTATAAAATAAGATTGAAAACCTTTTGAAATTAATTTTTAAAGAAAAATTATAAAGGAATCTTGAAAACATTTTGAAAAAAAATTATCTTGAAAATATATTCTAAAAAAATTCTTATTGATTAACCATTTAAAAATGCAAAGGGAGCTTTGATGAATTTACGACAGGTAAATATGTACATGTCGTACGAGTTCAAAAGAACATTCCTTTTCCATGGTAAAAGAGGTTTAAAAAGAAACTTGTTTGGAAAGAGACAATAATATTACGTTTAATATATTTGATTTTTAAAAAAATTAAATTTTTCTTTTTGAGATTATAATATAATGCTATACTATTCTTGGAAAACCTTTTTTTGAAAACCTATATTCCTGGCTGAAAGGAGAGTAAAGTCAGGCTTTCTTAAAAACACTTTCTTAACAATCTTTTATATCAAAGAGTTTAAATTAATACCAATATATGAATATATAATGAATAACCATAGGTGAAGAATAGTCATAAATTTCGTGAGATATTTTTTATAAGATTTTATCAAAGGAGGCATAAACATAAACAATATTGATAAAATGGTTAGATTATCCCAATAAACTCTTATAACATGGTAACATAGGACCACACTCCCCATGTAAGAAATTAAATTAAATCAATATTTATATATCATTAAAATATTTAGATTCATGAAAAAATATGTATAATGGAATTATATACACCTCAAAAAGGATTTTAGGTGTAAAAGAAAACATGAGTCTCAAAGAAGGCAAATGAAGAAAAAATTGTTTTACCGATTAGGTAAATTTTGAAAGTTAAACCCCATGAAATAAGTTTCATAAAATGGACATGTAAATACCCATAAATATATGTATAACAAAAATAGAATTAAATCTTGGTCAGTATATACATCCCCCTAATGGAAAGAGTGTTGAACATAACATGTATCTCCCAGAAATTAAAAGTGAGATGAAATCCCCTTACCTTGTGTCTTGAATCTCTCCATACTCATATAATATTATTTTATAATAAATCAATGATTATTATAAATATTTTACATAATAATATTCTTAAATATATAACCATATATGGTTTTATTAACACCTTATATTACCTGCTTATTAACTATCCTATGTTAAGGTTTTACTTGGGGTAATATTCGCTTTGATCATCACAAGCGTCATAGTTTGTTATATCATTGATACTTATACATATATCAGGATTCAATAATTAATAAAATGATATAAATATTAGTTATATCTAGTATATTTATATTATAATAATCTATATCATAAAGAATTATGAAATGGAATACATTAATCATGGAGATGGTATGTCGTACAAACGCATGAACGCAGTTTTTGTTCTTACTGTTATGTTGAAGAAAGTATGTAAATGACATATTTTTATATATGTATGTATATATATATAAATATTTTTCAATATCATTGATATATCATATATATCATATAAGTTCACTAAACCCATCCTTAATACATTACATGTGGTGTGTGAATGAATCACATCGCTTTGAGAGGGCGGTACTCCAGACTTCCCCAAACAAGATTATTATGTTAACACCAAACAGAAAGTAAAGAGATGTGTGTTTTAAAAGTAATAAATAATATTGAATAAATACTAAATATAATATATGGATTATATAAATATATATTCTATAATAATTCCCTACCATGATTGGTGGTAAAGGAGAAATGAACAATCATCATTTTGTGTGGGAGTAGTTCACCGTACACAAAAGGAGTATGTTCAATTTCCATTAGATGGAGGTGTGTGTAAGTGAAGGAATAAATATCTATATAAAAAATACTATTATAATCAGTATAATAGTTTTTTTCACAAAATAATGGAATAAATATAGTGGTGGGGTGAAGTGGGAAAATAAAACAAATGAGCTTGATTGAAGATGTTACCTCTTAATTGGGTAACTCCTTTTGGTTTATTCCAAAAGGATTCCTTGAAAATATTTATGAACAAAGAGATTATTCAAGGTTTAAGGGATTATTATTAGTAGGATAATTGGTTAGATATTGTCCAGCCATAAAATGTTTAAGAGGAGTGAGGAATGGGTAGAGGTGGGGGCCTTTTATAGTGGAGGAGGAGTGGCACTCTTATAAATACTTGAAGAGGGAATTTTACCCACATTTTTCAAGTTGAATGTGGATCCAATAAAATACCAAGGTCATGAAAATTTATTATATGATATAAGTATGGATATACAATGGGCTTCTTAAATGTTTCTAGGTTTTATGGGTCTTAAATTTAAGGATTATCCTTTTACTAACATAATATTTCTCTTAACCAATGTAATTAATTTTAATCAGCTTCACTAATCCTTTCTTTCAAAAAAAAATTTAACTTATTATACATTATAAATTATTATTCTTCGAAATATAGTATTCATTTTACCAAATTTTGATCATAGATATGGCAGAACATAATTTAAAATTAATCCCGCTGATGGGATGACACTACAGGTTTTTAATGTAAAAACATCCAAAAGATTGCAATGTTTTATGTCCAATTTCAATGTCAAATTAATTCTAATGAATTAAATTGGATTAATTGGTAAAATTATTATATAAATATACTAATAACCCATTTAATAATATAATTTAACCGTATAAATAAATTGGATGAAAATAAATTTATGAATTAAAATCCAGAATTTTTAACTATTCATTAAAAGATGAACCCTTATATAAATTTACCAAAAAATTATCTTAACCTAATATTTTTTTTCTATATTTAAAATATTATATTTATTTTGACATATTAAATCTATAATAGTTCCAAAATTTTGATTTAAAATGGTTTTCCATTAAAAGGTGGTAAAACTACCTTTATTAAAAAATGTTTTTATGCATAAAATTATGTCTCTTCTTATCTTATGTAAATAAAATATGTTGTATAAATGTAAAAAATATTTGACTGATTATATAAAATATGTATTACATTAACATCACATAACAATTTTAATTAATTTTATTTATAAGTTTAATATTTATTTGTTACTATAATAACATTTTCGTTTTTATTCAACTGGTTTTCATATTAATTTCTAATTAATTGGCAACATATGAATTCATCTTATATTTATGTAAACCAAATATTTTAATAACTTATTTACAACTATTTCATATCCATAAACTTAACATATATCTTATATTCCGTTATAAAAATATTTATAATAATATATTATAGTTAGGCCACACTCTATCTTGCATGTTACACAAGCCATCAAGGAAGGTCAACCTTGCTTGTAAGGTATGATAACCATATTGTTCCATGTAACATAAGACAATTTTGGATTACTTGTATCATATTATAAGTAATATCTTTGTGAAAGGAATTCTTGAATTAGTGAAAAGATATTTTCAGTGTTGAGTGATGTGAAAAATAAAAAATTATTAAATTAATTTAAAAAAATCACCAAAATATATGGGTGTTACATTCTACTACTGTAAAATGAATTTAACCCACAAAATTCATCAGTTTTATCAGTGGTTTAATACATTAAATTTTCATTCAAATAAAACCCCATCATAAAAATAGTTACTAAAATATCCCTTAAGGAGGGAACTTGGGGACCATAACGGTTACCCAAAGTAACATATAAATTGGTTTCCACATAGGGGAACATAGTTTGAGGGAGGAGATTGTACATGGAGGAAAATTGAAAATATTTATAGGGATTGATTGAGGTTGTTAATCAAAAACAATTGAATGATCGAAGGAAGGATGAGGGCCTCAAAGTAATAAATTTTTTATGATTCTAGAAGGGAATGGTTCAACAAAATTCATGGTATTAGGACAACATTTTTTTATCTTTATCAGACATCAGATTATTTATTGATAAATTTATATTAAAAAATTTTCATTCTTGGGGTTTTCTTTGAACAATTTCTAATACATACATTACCTCATGAAATGAATGTTAAAAATTTTTCATTAATGAAAAAAATCACTATAAAATAATTTCAATGGATCTGAAGGCCCATAAAATAATGAAAAAGTCCAACTATTTGTCTATTAAAATCAACATGAATAAACATAAAATGTAACAGTACATGTTAATCATAAATATTTATTCCTTAAAAATAAATATACATTAACTGTGACATCGTATAGGACAGTGGTTGGTGTGAAACCCTTATTTTTCATTAATCGTGAGTTCAAGACCTGTGGCCTTTCTGGACTTGATTAGTTATCACCTGGCATACATGACGCCCTTTTATAAAACAACACCAATATAATTTACCAAATATAAAAGATGTAAATACTTAAAATAAGTTTTATCACTAAATTTACTTTAAACCAAGGTTTTTAATACAAACTCAGTGCAGAAATACCTCTTTCAAAGTTTAACTTAATATTTTCAAGAATGGTTAACCTTATAACCCTTATCAAAGATGAAAATACAAAACATTAGAAAGAGATCCATGGAATCAGATTAACATTTATTCCCCTATATATCATAATGTATCTCTTGGTTGTCACATTCCAAATATGTAAATACCCTCATCATATATTATCTTGAAACTTGGTAACAACCTGAATTGCCCTATATCCTTTTGGAAAACATGCATGCTTCCTCATTAAAAAAATTGTATTGGATTTACTCCTTAAATCCAAAACAAATGTTGTAAACATCATCATGATAGCATAAAACACTTATAAACAAGTTCTTACTTAGTTCCAAGGTAATCAATAATGTCTATTTTACTTATTCATATCATATGTGTCATTATCCATACAACATTATCTAATCATAAAAAACATATTAAGGGTTACTTTCCCTTAGTCAAAATATCATCTTTTCATTAAATCACTTCCCCAGTCAAACATAAACTTGTAAATACTGAGAAACAAATCCTAAGTAGAACAATCCTTGATTATTTCATCATTCATAACTTTTGAATCAAAATACATAAATACATCAATTACATATTCCTTAATCCATTGACAATAATACCTCTTTTCTTTCACATTTCATCTGTAGTCTTGTCATCTTCCACAATGTAACCATTTCTCACACCACCTTGATGATTCACTTCAGAAACATTCTTCTGGGTACATTGGGTTGCATAATTACTATTTTCTCTACACTTAAAACACTTATCCCTCGATGATGACTTAGGGAGGCCAGAATTCCCTTCCATTTCATTAATCTAAATCTTCATGTTTCCCTTGTAGTCACTTACATTTTTTTCCTTCTTTTCCACAGTCAAAAAACATTATTGTTCCTTTAATGCATTCACATAGGTTGTTTTTTCCACATTCATGACATAAAGAAATCCAAATATTCTTTCCTCGATGGTCTTCATTACCAAAAATCTCAGTGAACTCCTTATTTCTATTCCCTAGTGATTCCTAAAGTAGGTTTGGTAAAAAAAATAACCATGTTCTGTGAAAACTGATGAGGAATGATCATGAAATATTTCACTCTAGTGATCATCCCACTTGACTCCTTATCATAAAATCTTACATCACATTCACCATTAATTCAGTTCCATTTGGTTCTTACAATTAACTAAAACCTAAAGCATAGTGTGAGAATTGTTTTTCATATCCGAAAACAACATAGTCATGAAATTAATTACATATTGGATGTCTAAATCATGACATTGTCCATAATCTATGACATGTTAGGTTTATATTATTTTATTCATATCTAACTTATATCTAAATCCTTCATGATTGTTCGTGAAGAGTTTATGAATTTTCAAATCATATCCCCTTTAAGTGTAGAACCAGGTGTGCAGCAAGGACCATATTCTTGTACCAGATTACCCCGAGTGAAGCCTGAAACATATTTTCAGTGTTGTTACCCCTACGTACATCTATTTCCGAGCTGCGACCACTTGTAGTATCCATAGAGAGATGTATTTCTAGGAAACCACTCACTCTATACTTCACCAAATTTCCAATACATTTTCCAAAATTTGGACTCATCCTTATAGTTATCCTTTGAGATATCCCTAAACATATCATAATAAATAATCCTAGGTATCTCATTAAGGTTTTCTCATCCTAATTTATAAAGGGTAACTATAAATTTTCACTAATTTAAACTATAGTTACCCTAACTTTCCAAACATTGACATTACTTTACATTTTTGAAATGCTTAAAAATTTCACAAATGCCAAAAACCGTTATTGGTATAGTGCCTTTGGAAACTTGGAAACACAAACACTGGTGTATATGTGAGCAACATATATCCCACTAGGTTCATCTTGAATAACACCACCACTGCAAAACCCTCCTATTGCAGTGCTAAAATTTATCAGAGCTCAAAAAATTCAATGATAATTTCCATATTTGATAGCTCTAAAATAATAGCTGGTAAAGTAATCCCTTTATTAGTGATAAAAAAAGTGCTGATAAAACACACCCATTATCAGCACTTCTTATTCAGCACTAATAAAAGCTAGACCTCATCGGTGTGTTATTTTAGTGATGATAATGGAAACCTATGACAGTGCTTTATTTATGGAATTCATATAATGTGTCCTTTATTAGTGCTTATTTTTCACTTATTCAAGTTTCCATTCATCAGCACTATTTTAGTACTGATAATGGACTAGAATAAAATGAAAAATTAAGCAAATAAAAATAAAATGACTAAATTAAGAAAAAAATGAAAAAAATTAATTACTTAAATAATTGTTGATAAAAATGAATAAATATCATATACATATATATTTATTATTAATATTAATAAATATGAAATATTAAATATATATATATATAATATATAAGCATAATATATATAAAATAATAATTAATGACATATTAATGTCTTATACATTTTTAATATTCTTTTATTTTTGATTTTAACTATATTAAACATCGTATGTTGCATTTATTTCATGTACACACATGTGAATATATATATATAAATATGTGTGTGTGTGTGTGTTTTTGTGTTAATTCATTTTTATATACAAATGCACACTCAAATATATTACACAGCATATATAAACACATACACATAGTATTTATACAATTTATTCATATTTTAGTATATTTGAGAATTTAATTATAACATGATCAATTTAATATATATTTTATTTTAATAAATCTATTTTACTTATTTTGTTCATATACTACAGTTTGGGTATTCATTTTTAATGTTTTTTATTTTTTATTTAATTTTTGAATTTGATCATTTTTTATTATAAATATATATACAATGTTTTAGTATTTTCAATGTGTAATATTCCACTCAAATATATATATATATATATATAGATTTTTTTAATAACATAAATTTATTTAATGAAACTAATCCATTTTTTAATATTTTTAAAGTGAACTCATTTTGAATTATTCAATTTCACCTATTTTTAAAATGCTTGAATTTAAGATTATATATCCATTAATAATACTAAACAATATTTCTAAATATATATTTAGAAATAAATATATCTATAAATGTATATTTACTATATTAATAATTATTATAAATAAATAATGATAATAAATAAATATTTATTATTTTTAAATAAGTATTAATATAATTATAATATATATATATATATATATTCAGATATGCATAAAATTATAATAAATTTATTGAAATAATTATAATTACAAAACATTTAACATTACTTTTTTAGTGTTGATAAAGATCAATCCTTATCAGTGCTAATAAAGCGTTCTTAAAGGCATATTTATCAGCACTAATATGTTAGCGCTGATAAATATATCTTTTATCAGTGCTAAAAAAGTGATGATAAATTCTTTTTTTGTGAGCGCTTGTAAATTTAGAACTTTTTAAAGGGATCTTTATCAATACTTTTAGGAAAACACTGTTAAAGGTGTCCTTGATCTATTTAAAAAAAACCTCACCATGACTCAGTCACTCGCGATTCTCAAGCTCTTGCATTACTCATCTGTTATCAATGCAACTCCTCTACGTTCTCTCAGGTTAATGAAGGCTAGAATCCATTTTATGTTATTTCCTACTCTTCCTCTATCTTTGTTTGATTTTTTAGCTTCTGTGTTTTGTGTTATAGCATTGTTCTTTAACATGAATAACCATATATCTCTTCTCGTCACTATTGAAAGACAATGAGTGTGGTTCTATTTATTCATCTCCATTCATATGTATTTGAGTGTCCATCCTATTTTTCCCTAGAGACACACATAGATGGTTTACTCTACTCTCAATATTAACATGTAGACCTGTCATCCTCCCTCAGTTTTCTCTTTATTTGAATAATATAGGGTTCCAAAGTCTAGGTAGTTTCTCAAACATAATTCATCTTATATACTATATTTAAGATTTGAATGGCCTAATTATGAGGGTTTTTAGGGATTAAGGGATACCAAGTTGTGGCCCCCATTTATGGGTGATGAACATATAGGGACCAAGGTAAGTGTAAAAATAATTAAAACCTGTTTTGTGAATTTGTTTATTCATGTAATTTGTTAAACCATAAAAGGGTAATTTAGATTTTTGATTTTGATGATTAATTTTTTATTAAATTAATTTTTCACATTCAAAAAATTATTTTAGTGATGCATGTTATGAGAGTTTTTTTAAAATTAATTTAAGATCATTATAAAAAATTAACCAGTCATGGAATATGATTAAATATTCATCATAGAATATGATTGATTTGTGATGATGCATCTCTCTTATATTATATTTTAAAACTGATAATATCATTATTAGTCATAAAGTATGATGAACATAGAGGTAATTGTAGATCTACTTTAAGCTATGTGGAATAATTTTCAATGATGGAATGTATCTATGGTTTCTATATATGATTTTATGGCAATATATCATAATAATAAAATTATTATTTCATTTAATAGATTCTTTTCATTTATAACCGCACAAAAAATCTTGATCAATATTGAGCATAAGTTACAAAATTCACCCCTTAAAGTGATTAATGATATTGGAGGGTTCTTATGGTGGAATAAAAAAATATATTCAAAATTAGAAGGTGAGGAATCCGTGAGTAGACAAATGTGATGTCCGATGTAGCTGAGGTGGGATTCATTTCTTCAAGACCATTAAAGTGGATGTCTTCCAATTTCTCTTCAATTGATGATACATTTGGAGTTATTCGGTCAGTGTATGTTCCTAGGACACTTTATACTTATATGATTTATTGAATTCCATATCATTATGATGGATTGGACTCCATATTTTAAAACAAGAATTCCTCCCATCAGTGTAGTTCCAAAGTTCATCATTGACATACCTTCCGAAAAGTGATGGCAGGAAGGATAGTTTGAAATACAGAATGAGTAGCCTCACATCCATCATCATGATATGGAAGAAAATCAAGCATTTTAGGAAATATTAAATAAAGGTACTGAAGGATAGTTGAGCCGTAGTATTTCGGTATTATATCTTGATTCAAGACAATAAAAATTTTAATGTAATATGGATGAAATTGTAATCTTTTATTCATGGTGTGTATTGAGTTGTTTTTATTAAGGTGAAATTAAATGTTTTCAAAATCATGCCGAAAATGTCTTCTGAACAAGATGATGTTTCCAATATTGAGTATGGAAAAACTATTGATAATGAAACTATGGAATTATAAGGGGATCAACAATATATTGATGAAAAAAATAAGAAAAAAAAGAATGGTGCAACATCACTGTTTTGAATAAAATTATCAATGCAAAAAAGTTAAGGTATAAAATTTGAGGTTGTTTCGAATTAATGCATCCAACCTATTGACCCCAACAAGTCAATAATTAAAATTTATCATGGGGTCAAAACAAGTATGAATGTGCAAATTGATATTGACTCATGGAACCACATCCGACCTGTAGCAATTAAAATCTTTTGGAATGATATAATGGTAATGTTATAATATACTTTCTCTATTTTACTAAAAAATTATATAATGAAACTTTGATTTAGTTTTCATTATTCCTTGCAGACTTCATTTATTTTAGAAGATTGTAGTAAGAATTTTTCTTAATGTCCCTTGGAAAAGATCATAGAGGCTTCTAGACTCTTATGAAAAAGTTATATATTAGGGATTCAAATGGAAAAATATATCCCCACCCACCACTTTGTTATGTACTTATTATAAATTAAGAAACATGGAATTCTTTCAGAAATCGTCACAATGAGAAATCATTTCAGGTGAATTTCAGTCGATAATATATTATTTGATATTATTTATTTTATCCAAAATTATTTAAAATTGTTATTTTAGGAAATAGGAAATGAGTGTTGAAAATAAAGAGTGTACATCAAAACTAGCATACCCCTATCACAAAGGAAGGATATGGTGTGCTACATTAGAGAAGAAATGTGAATAGATTTTAAATCAACAATAAATGTTTAATTATTTGATATGAAACAACATATGTACCTTTGTATATATGTATATTGACGAATCAAAATATGAAACCACTTCCATTACATGTCTTGTGCTATAGAAGGACGCTTGTGTAAAAAAGGAAGGTATAATAGTTGATGAAAACCCAAAAGCAGTATGGGAATCATGTGTAAGTATGACATAATTCAAATTAGTTATTATTTATAACAATATTACATAAAATAAATATGTTCATATTTTTTATATGGTCTAGAAAAAAAGAATCAGAAACGTTCGTACCAAAATAAAAGTGAACTTTAGTAGCTTTAAAGTGGACTGAACAATATGGTCCTGTTAGAGGATTAGGTTTCAGAGTCTCTCCATGAAAATATTTTGATAAGGTAAAACCACATGAAGATTTATATAATATAATGAGATGAATACATACAAAAATAGACTCACTAGAAGATATTATTTTTTTATTTTATTTAGAAAACCAATGTATAATAAAAGATCAAAGAGAACTGCCAGTGGAGCTAGGATCCACACATGATTCAATTGATCCCACAAGTTTGGATTCTTGTAATTACACCCAAAACATACCCAGGAAAATAAATTTTCTCATTACACATTTTCCTAAATCTGAATCAAAGAAGTTTTGAAAACATTCTATTACCAAAATTCTATAGGGTGTAGTTATATGTTATTTTTATCTATCAACACCCACGTAACACCCTTTTGTGAGGGGTAAAAGTTATAATATCCTAGGAGACCAACTACCCAATCAACCCCTCCCAAAAAATCAAATTAGATTGTGGATTGAGGTAGCTAATGAGATGACCGTTAAGTTTTTTGTTCCACTAGATGATTCAGATGTTACAATGGTCCAAGCTGTTATTGGAGCTTTCATAGCATGGCCATATAATCTTATAAAGAGATATGAGGTACATATTTAAAAAAATGCATATGAAAACATGTAACTGTTGATGATAAAATGTATGATGTGAGGTATGATATTACATATGGATAAAGCAGACGAGAAATGAAAGGTTAAATCCATAAAATCTACTGAATCGATCAAGAAAATGAAATGAACTTATCAGAGTACCTTCGCTCCACTATTTTTAGAGAAAAAATTATTCACATTAAACCCTCATCCAGAGACCACATTTACAGATAAAACTATTTATTACATTCATGATGAAGAACTCAAGGGCCTTCGGGCCATCAGAGGAATTCGGGCCACAGGGCCTTCGGGTCACGTAGACCATGTATTAGCCCAGTTCACACAAGAACAGGCCCCAGAAGAGGAGCAGAGCAATAGGAGTAGTAGCCACCAGATGCATAGGTAACCAGATTGGAAGAATGAGAGGGTATGGCAGCCGCCATCGGGACCAGGCACCGTATAGATTTGTATGGGGCAATGCTAGTCGATCAGCAATGCAAGGTGGGGAGCTAAGGAGATCAATGATTTAAGATGCTAGGGAGGGGCAGTTCTAGTGGGCTGGGCCTACGGGTCATGTAATGGGCATGGTATGCCTCTGGACTTTGGTTTATGTATTGCGGGTCATGTCGGGCCTTATGCCTTGGGCCTACGGGACATGTGCGGGTTCCCCTTTGACCCTTAAAAGGGGGATTATCTATAATAAAATAAAAAAAGATGGCCTTCGACCCATTCAGGCATTCATGATGAAGAATTAGTATTTGGAGTTTCCATTATGAAAAAAATTATTCTTGAGAGTCTAAATGAGAATCTCAAGCATGAATGGCTAGACATCTCAGTTTTCAATACACATATAAGGTACATTTTCATAATATGTCTATCAAAGTAGTCAGCTAAATATATTTTTTAAAGTTAATAACTATTCATACTTTTTAAAGGCATTTATATTAAAAATATATAAATGAAGGATCTCCCAAAGTACGCTTTTGATTCTTTAATCCTAGTATCATTTCTATAAACGAAATTAATTTGGATAAGGAATAAATAGATAAAAAAATAGATGAGTTACTCCAAGAGTTTAAAAAAATTATCAGATGACATACTCTTTCTGATTCCTTACAATTCGAGGGTAAAAATATATGATCTAATAACATCAAATATATTTTTCATTTTTTCATTACGTTATTGTTTTTTTACAAAGAACTGGATGGTGATAATAGTCCACATAGACACCCAAGCTATTTATTTTTTAGATTCATTGCATGGACTTCCAACCATCCAATCACACATGATGTGTATTATGAATATGTAATATAATAAAAATCAACATTATATAGATAAACATCTAATTATTTGTTTAGTATGTGTTTTTACAAGAATTTCGTTATGATACGGTGGTCTCTAAATACAGGATAAATCATGGAATGAGGAAGGTGTCTGAAAAGCTAAAGACTGTAGATTACTAATAATGGAAAAAAATAATGTATATATAAAAATATTTAACAATAAAAACATCTGAAAACAATTTACTAATATTGGTCAATTTTTTTTTGCAGTGTCTAAAACTAGATAAAGAAATTGATTGGGGATATTCTGTTTTCAAATTTATGAGAGATATCATATAGCCTAAAAAATTCATCCCCCTATAGGTAATTTCAAAAGTAATTAGTTTCAGTACTGTCAATATTTCCGACAATAGAGGTATTAAAAAAAGAAATCAATTTTTTTAGAGATGAGTGGGAAGTATACTTTTGTATGCTAAAAACAAGTTTGGGTGATTACATGCTATGTTTTTTATCTAGTACGAGTTATGAACATCAAAAAATATTTAGGGTGTGAAGAATTAGTGTCATAATGCTTATTTATAATTATTCATTATTTTCTCAAGGAGAATATTAATGGAGGAAATCAATTTGTTTAGAAGTTCTGACCTAGAAACAATAACATTATTGGGAAATTAATAAGTTAGAGGTAGAGTCAGAGGAAAAGTTATAGGCGAAGGTGGAGGAAAATTCGAAGTCGACGGCCAACATGTAGGAGGAGGTAGAGGCAATGACTAAGGTGGAGACCAAGGTAGAGGAGGATAATAAGCACTATCTGGCAAATAATAATTTTTTTTTCAATAATGTAGAATAAGGATCATACAATTATTATTTTTGAGAAATTTTTTTAAAAGAACATACAACACTTGTAACTTAATATAAGATTCATTGTGAGTCTTTCCAGTTTAAAATGACATTTTAGTAAAAAAACAGATGTGGCATACTGAAAACTGATAAAAAAACATTCAAATTGTTTTGGTACTTTATGAAAATGATCCATATTTCATTTTTGACATGTTAGGATTAGATTCACCTCAATCTAGAACACTGTGTGACGGATTAGACTCAGAGTGCATTTTTTATTCAATAGTGACATAAATTTTATTAAAAAAACAACTAACATACTCCAAACCGAGAAAACACATTTCAATTGTTTTCATACATTAGGATAATGATCCATGAGTCATTTGGGTTGTGTAGAATTTATCCACAACTCAATCCAACGTCTGGTGTGACTGATATGACTCCAAGTGCGTCTTTTCTATTCGAAATTGATATTAATGTTAATCCAAACAAACTGACATACTCAACACTAAGAAATCACATTCACATTATTTTGGTACTTTGGTAAAATGATCCATATATCATTTTTGACATGTATGGATCAGCCTCATCTCAATCTGATGCACTGTGTGAGGGGTATGACTCTATGTGTGTCTTCTTTATTCAAAACTAGCATTAATGTTAATCAAAAAACAATTGAAATACTCAAAAACGAGAAAACATATTCATATTTCATTGGTACTATAGTAAAACGATCCATATATCATTTTTGACGTGTAGGTATCAACTGAACCTCAATATGAGGCACAATGTGATCGATATTAGTCCATGTGCATATTTTTTATTCAAAAGTGTCATTCATTTTAATAAAAAAAACTACAGCTGACATACTAAAAATAATAAAGAATCATTCATATTATTTTGATACTTTAGGAAAATGATCCATGATTCATTTGGGATGTGTAACAGTCAGTCTCACCTTAATCTAATGCATGTTTTGACCCTTATGACTCCAATTGCATCTTTTTTGTTCAAAACTGACATTAATGGTAATCAAAAAACAACTTACATACTCAATAACAAGAAAACACATTCATATTATTATTTTTACATTAGTAAAATGATCCATATCTCATTTTCGATGTGTGGGGATTAGTCTCACCTCATTCTGAAGTACACTGTCATAGGTATGACTCCATGTGAGTCTTTTTTATCAAAAGTGATTCATTTTAATATAAAAACAATAATCAAAATCAAAACCATGAAAATGAATTTTGATTGTTTTAATAGTTTATGATAAGGATCCATGAGTTGCTTGGGACATGAATTATTCATCTGAACATCAATCATACGCACAATGTGATGGGTATGACTCCATGTGTGTGTTTTTATTTGAAACTGACATTAATGTTAATAAAAAAATAACTAACATCCTCAAAACCAAGAAAAACATTCAGATTATTTTGGTAATTTTGGAAAACAATCCATATGTCATTTGTGATGTGTAGGTATTAGCCGCACATCAATCTAATGTACAGTGTGACCCATATGACTCCCAATGCATCTTTTTCATTCAAAAGTGACATTTATTTTAATCAAAAAACAACTAACATACTCAAAACCAATAATACGCATTATGATTATTTTGATCCTTTAGGAAAACGATCCATGAGTCATTTGGTACATGCATCGTTCAACTGCACCACAATTAGATTCATGGTGTGACATGTATGACTCCAAGTGAATCTTTTTTGTTAAAAACTAACATTAATGTTAATCAAAAAAGAACCAACTGACATACTCAAACCAAATAAAATGCCATCATATTGTATTCATACTTTAGTAAAATGATTCATATGTCATTTGTGATGTGTAGGGATCATCCCCACCTCAATCAAACGCATGGTGTGACTAGTATGACTACATGGATGTCTTTTTTTTTCCAAACTGACATTAATGTTAATCAAAAAATCAACTGACATACTCAAAATTGATCAAACACATTCATATTGTTTTTTTACTTTAGTAAAATGATCCATTCGTCATTTTTAATGTGTAGGGATTAGATGCACCTCAATCCGATGCACGATGTGACCAGTATGACTCCAAGTGTGTCTTTTTTATTCAAAATTCACATTCATTTGCATCATACCGAAAACTGACATACTCAAAACTAAGAAATTCAATCTGTTTGTTTTTATACTTTAGAAAAACGATTAATGAGTCATTTGGGATGTGTAACATTCAGCTGCACCACAATCTGGTGCACGGTGTGACCAGAATGACTCCTAGTGCATCTTTTTTATTCAAAACTGACATTAATGTTAATAAAAAACAACTTCCATTATAAAAACTGAGAAAACCATTCATATAGTATTGTTACTTTAATAAAATGATTCATACATCATTTGTAACTTGTAGGTATCATCCACACCTCAATATGACACACGGTCTCACTAGTATAACCCCTAGTGCATCTTTTTTATTCAAAAGTGGCATTGATTTTAATAAAAAAATAACTAACATACTAAAAACCTAGAAAAATAATTTTTATTATTTTGATACTTTTGTATAATGATCCATGAGTTATTTGGGATGCGTATCATTAAGTAAAACCTAAATACTTTTCACGGTGTGACTGGTATGACTAAAAGTGTGTCTTTTTTATTCAAAAGTAGCATTAATTATAATAAAAAACAACTGACAACCTCAATACTGAGCAAAACATTTAGATTTTTTTACTTTAATAAAATGATCCATAAGTCATTTCTGACATGTAGGGATTAGTCGTGCCTCAATTTGATGCATAGTGTGACTGGTATGACTCCATGTGAATCTTTTTTATTCAAAAGTGACATTAAATTTAATGTAAAAAATAAATAACATACTCTATAATTGTATTTTATTTTTCTTGTATTTCTGTTAGAAATTTTATTTCATTTAAATTCAGTATTTGTATCTTATTTTGGAAAATTTTGTTCCTATTTCTACTGATGTTGTTTGTTGCAGCACATTGCACCTATTTTTGATGACAATATGTGCTACTGCATCACACTACAATTTTCACCTTTATCAGTTCTATTAACATTGTTGATAAAGTCTATCTATATCAGTACATTCAAAAGCACTGATAAATCTCACTTTAATCGGTGCTTTTAAAGTGCTGATAAAGGTTCTATTTATTAGTGCTAAATTAATGCACGGATAAATGGGTCTTTTATCATCACTCTGAAAAGAGTTTATAGACATAACATTTACCTATGCTTTTATATGAACTTCTAAATCTCCCTTTTATCAGACCATTTTTAGTGTTGATAAAAATCATGGCCTTTTAACATCGCTAAGGTTATTATCACTTCTCTAGCACTGATAATATCTGATTCTACCCCTATTAAATGCGTGTTTTTTTAGTATTTAACTTTTCAATTAAATATCAAACGTATTAAATATCATCATAACCTAGGGAGGAAGAGAAAATAAAAGGGGTATGCTCAAATGCTCAGTAAGGGTACAAAAGGAAGACATGTAAGAATAAACATGAGTATAAAGGTATGAGAACGTGGTACTGAAAAAATAATATCATACCCATCATATCAAAGATCATAACCAGTATTATGGCATATATATTGGCAGTACATAATACACAAATCATTTGAAATAAATATCATACTTCATGAATGCATCACATATGAATAAGACATGGAATTGTGTAAAACACATAAACATAAAATGATTTCCATAGTTTCCAAGGTATCACTTCCAATACCATATTAGTAGTATGGGTTTACTTCCCAAATCATCATAATAGTCATGGTTCACACCCATTTCAATCATAGTAGCATGATTTCACTACTCATATCATCTTAGTAGTCAGGGTTCACTCCCATAGAAATCATAGTACTCGAGGTTCACTCCCAAGACCATCTTAGTTTGTCTCATAAGATATAACTATTTACCCAATGCATTGGAGGTGGATATATGTCTCATCCATCACATAATGAATTCATAAATACAAGTCCTATAAGGTCATAAATAGGCATATCATAACCCATTAAATGAAATGGGTATCATAAACATGTAAACATATCAAAACCTGTGGAAAAAAATACCTTTCATAAATATTTCATAAAAATAATTACCCAAGAAAGATTAATTGATTTCATATACATTTAGACCATGATGGATAAATAGGTTGAATAAATACCATTACAATATATATAATCCATTCCTAGAAGGGATATGAATGTAACATTTATATTGGCCTGAGTAAAAACAATTTATGTCATCATATATGGAATATAATTTTGAAATATATTTTAAAAACATTCCTTTAAGAAAAATATCCTTTATTATTTGAAAACGGATATTTAATACATAAAACCATTTTAAAATATTTTCCTTAGAAAATAGAAAGAAAATTTATAAACAAGGAATGAAATAATTTTCAAAATCTTTTTCATTGAAAACTTATAAAATAAGTTTCAAAAAACAATTCATGGAGAACACATTCATAAATTATAAAAAGATCTTGAAAACGTTCAAAAATTCATTGCACATGAAAACTTATAAATAAATCTAGAAAAATAATTTGTAAACCATTTTTATTGAAAATTAATAATATAATCTTGAAAACATTTTGAAATCCATTTTTCTTGAAAACATATAAAAGATTCTTGAAAACATTTTAAAGAATATTTTTCATGAAAACTTATAAAAGGATCTTAGAAATATTTTGAAAACCATTTTCCTAAAATCAATTTTAAAAATATTTTCTTAATGATTATGATTTTGAAAATTCAAATATATCTTCAAAAAAATAATTATGGTTAAATCCATACATGCCATACGAGGTAAAAAGAAAATTCATTTTGTATGGTAAAAAGGTTTGAAAAGTTCCATGTTTGGAAAGAAATAAGAATATTCCTTTGGAGAGGATGCTAAAAGGAAAAAATGTATTATTTTATGTTATTTATTATAAGATAATAGTATAATATTCTTGGAATACTTTTTTAAAAAACCTATAATTTTTACCGAAAAGAGGGTAAGGTCGGGATTTTTTTAAAACACTTTCCTAACAATATTATGTACCAAATAGTAGATAATGGTACCAATAGATGAATATAGAATTAATAACATGAGGAGAACAAAATTCATGAATTTCATGGGATATTTGTTACAATATTTCATCAAAGGAGGCATAAATATAAACAATCTTGAAAAATGTTGTGATTGTCTCAACAAACTCTTATAACTTGGTAACTTGGTATCATACTCTATATGTAAGAAAGGAAATTACATGAATCATAATATATAATAAAAATAAGTTTATTCATCATATAAAATTTAAATTGGATGTATATACACCTCAAAAAAAATTTGGTCCATAACAAAACATGAGTCTCAAAGAATGAAAAATGAGACAAAACTATTTTACCGATTTGGTAATGTTTGAAAGTGAAACCGCATTAAAGAAGAATCATAAAGTGGACTTGTGAGTACCCCTAAATTTATTTATATGATAAATATAATATAATCATGTGAATTAAATACACCACACAAAATTAAATAGTGGTGAACATAACATGTATCTCATGGAAATTAAAAGCGAGATGAAATCCCATTAACTTTTGTCTTGACTCTCTCCATACTCGTACAAGATTCTGGTATAATAAATATAATATTGTTATAAATATTTTAAATAAACATATTCTTATATCTATAACCATATATGGTTTTATTATAACCCTATATTACCCATTTATTTATGATCCTATGCTAAGGTTTAACGTCAGGTTATATTCACTTTACTCTTCACATGCGTCTTAATTTGTTATATCGGTGATACTTATAATAATATCATGATTAAATAATGTAGATCATGATATGAATATTAGTTATATCCATTATAAGTATATTATAATAATTTATATCATAATTATGTAGAAAAATAAGACATCGTTCATGGAGACGGTTGGTCGTACGTATGTCTGAATTTTGTTTATATTTTTATTTTAATATTGAATGAAATTATGTAAATGACATATCTATATATATTTATGTGTGTGTGTGTAGATTTTATTATTCAAATAGCATTACTATATGATATATATCCTATAAGTTCACTAAAATCGTCTTTAATACATTCCATGTGGTGTGTGAATGAATCACATCACCTTGAGGGGGCGGTAGTCCACACTTCCATAAACGAGATTATCGTATTAGCACCGAATAGAAAGTAAAGAGATATGTGTTTTAAAAGGAATAAATAATACAGAATAAATAATAAATATAATATATGAATTATATAAATATAGTTTTCATCCTAATGGAACCCATGAATGGTTGTAAAGGACAAATGAGTAATCATCATTTCATGGGGCAGTAATCCACCATACACAGAAACTGTAGGTTAAATATCCATTAGATGGAGGAGTATGTATCTGTTGGTCGAAATAATTATATATATAAAAATACTATTATATTTAATATACTGTTTTGTCACAAAATAATGTAATAAAGATATTCGATGGGGTGAAGATATAAAATAAACTAAATGAACTTGGGAGAAGAATTTACCTTTTAATTGGGTACCTCCTATTGGTTTGTTGAAAAAGGTTTCCTTAAGAAGCCTTCTGACCAAAGGGAGGATTCAAGGTCAAAGGGAGGATTTTTTAAGCTAATATTTTAGATCATGTCTGGAGTTAAAAGGTTTGGGATGTGTGAGGAATGGGTTGAGGCCATGGCCTTTTATAGTGGATTAGGAGTGGCACTCTTATAAATAATTGAAGAGAGAATTCCACCAATGTTTTTCATGTTCAAGTAGATCTAATAATGGTACAAGGTCAATAATATAGAATATATTGTCTAAATATGGGTATCCAATGGGTTTTCAACATGTTTCTAGGTCATTTGGTGTCTTATATTTAAGTTTTAGTGTTTTATTAACCTAATTTTTCTCTTAACTGATGAAATTAATTTTAATCCCCTTCACTAATATTTTTTGTAAAAAAAATTGAACATATTATATGTTATAAATTATTCTGATTAAAAATATGGAATTCATTTTTTAAAATTCTAATCAAATTAGTGGGAGAAATTTATTTAAAAGTAATCCCACTGACAAGACGACACTACAGGTTTTTAAAATAAAAATGTCCCAAAGGTTGCTACATTTTTATATCCAATTTAAATGTTAAATTTATTACAATGACCTAAATTGGAATTAATTGATAATAATATTATCTATCTAAACAATTCAATTATTTAAAAATATAATTAAACTTTATTAATAAATTGGATGAAAAACAGTTTTGAATTAAAATCCTGTATTTTTAACTATTCATTAAAAGATGAAACCTTCCATAAATTTACCTAAAATTTATCATAACCTGAATTTTATATATCTATTCAAATTATTATGTTTATTTTGACATATTAATTCCAAAAAAGTTATATAAATTGGATTTAAAATGGGGTCTCCATTAAAATGCGGTAAAACTACCTTTATAAATAATGATTTTTATGCAAAAAATTAGGTTTTTTCTTAAATTATGTCTATTTAATATATTTGATGAATATTAAAAACATTTTGTTGATTATATAAAATTTGGATTAAATAAATATCACTTTCCATGTTTAATTAATTTAATTTACTAGGTTAATATCACTTTCTGTTTATAATAATATTTTCCTTTATATTTAACTGGATTTGCTATTCATTTCTAGTTAATTGATATCCTATGAATAAATCTTATATTTTTTAAACCACTTATTTTAATATATTAGTTGACATTATTTCATATCCCTGAAATTAAAATATAGGTTATATTAAATTATTATAAAAAATTTAATAATATATTATAGTTAGGTTACACTCAATCTTGCATGTAATGTATTATAACATTTTTGTTTTGTGAAACATATGCCATGTTTGGAATTCATGTAACATATTACAAATCTACTCTGAGAGAAAGAAATTTTTGACTTGGTGAAAAGAAAGTTTCAGTGTTGTATGATGTGAAAAATTTCAAAATATTAAATTAATTCGAAAAAAATCACCAAAATCTCGAGGTGTTACAAGTTTAATCCCCAGACTATCTTAGTAGTCAATGTTCACCCAAAAAACCATCCTATTAGAAAGGATCCTTTATTGAACTCAGTTCAATCCCCATTCTATCCATGTATTACTGAACTTGGTTCACTTCACATTCCATCCTTGTATTAATGAACCAGATTAACTTCACATTCCATCCCTATATTACTGATTCAAGATCACATCAAGTTTCATCCCTATATTAATGAATTGATATCAGTCATCGTTGTAGCCTTATCACGCTGAATTGGGTTCATTCCTTATTCCAACCATTTATATCTCATGATATATAAGTCTTTACCCAATGCATTAGAGGGAGATATAGGTCTCACCCTCTCATAATTAAATCATATATATGCGGGCCACAAGATCATAAAAAATTATATCATAACCCATGAAATGAAATGGGTATCATAAAAATGTCAATTTATCATAACCTATAGAAAAGAGATAGGCTTCACAATAATTTAATTATATAATAACCAATTAGAAGAAGTGTGTTTCATAAGTATTTTATCATGGTATAACCAATGGAAGACTTGGTCTTAAAAAAGTGTCATCAAATGTATAAACCATTCATAGAATAAATGAGAATAGTACCCTTGGATCATAAAAACATTAAATCATATAATAAAAAAGGATTTCATCTTAAATGGAAAATAATTGTGAACGATCATTTAAGATATTTTTTGAGGAAAATTGTCATTAAACATTTCAAAGTATCCCATATCACATTGAAATATTTGAATCATAATCCATATGATATAATAACATTAAATGAAGATTAAAATATCATTAAAATATTATATTTGAGATATATCATGTCAGATAGTAGTATATAATACTCATGAAATACTATTTGTGCATAACATAACATGTGTCTAAAATAAAGAATATTGAGACAAAATTACATTACCTATTTGGTAACATTTGAACAATAAACCCCAAGAAAGAGAAATTATAAAATATATATGAAAATACTCATAAATTTAAGTATATTAATCATTGAATATATTCATTATTTGTATATACACCATACAAAAGAAATGAGTGGTGAATAAAGATTAGGGTTTGCAGAAATAAAAGCAGGAAAAGAAATCCCCTTTATACTTGAGTAACTTTTCAATCAAGATCCCCATGAAAGAATAACATCAGTTAAAACTTTTAATATCCTGAAATAAATAAAATTCATGATATAACATTTCATAGAGTTTTTTATATTTCACACAACATGAATAAGTGGTGAATATATCTAATATCTCACAAAAATAAAAGCGAAACGAGAAAACCCTTACCTTATGTATTGACTTTATTTGTACATGTTCAAACCTAATGTATAATAAATATAAGTTTATTATACATCTAATACAGAACCATATTCCTATATATCATACCATATTTTATTCACTAATGACTTTATATTAACAATTTTTTAACAATTCCATGTTAAATAAACATTTTGGGTTATAGACACTTTGTTTATCGTATGTGTTTTGACTTGTATTTCTTGATCCTCTTACCTAGATCGCGATTTAATTATTTAAATAATGAAAAAAATTATTTATTTTCTATATATATTCATTATATATATATTTATAATAATCTATAAAATATGTATATATAAAATAGAAGATATCATTCTTAGAGGTTGTAGGCAGTACGTACATATGAACATTGTTTCTAGTTTCTCATCATATTGAAATAAAGAATATAAATTTCATATATATATATATGATCATTATAATATACTTTTTATTCCAAATATATCATATAAGTTTGATAAACGAGTATCAACCCAAGAATTTAAAAATAAATTTTTTATTGAATGCATGAAACATTCAATCTCTATGAAACAACACTTTTTTATAACCTAGCCCATGAACATAATTTTTCTGCTTTTGAGTTTTAAATTTCAAAAAACTAACATAAACCATTGCAATCAGTAAGATATTTAGATTCTGATAGGATCAACATAAAATTTTTGTGAATATTAACTTACCCTTATGAATAGTAACATATCCTTATGAATAATAATGGACCCTTATGAATAGTAACCCCACCCATGTAAGTATAAACAAATTTCAAGAACAGTCTAAATGAGAGTGAATATTTAAAAAATTAATAATTAAGTTTTGGCATTTTGAGAGTAATAAATATATAATTAAAATTTTATATTAATAACTTAATAAAATTATGTTTCATAAAATTTATACCTAAATAAATATTTTGTTGTCTTATGATTTGAGGAACAGTTTTTGAGACCTCAGTAAATTTGTGAATGTATTATAAAATCAGTTTTAAATTTAAAATTTGGGTTTTTTGAGTAAATTATGATTTTATTTAAAAATCCATTATCTATTGTTTAGAAAATATTTTGATAAAATTTAGTTCATCTATGAATTATACATGTTGAAAAATTGTTAGGTTCAATTTTTGGGATTTATCTAAAATGCATGAATTTTTCTGAATTGTAAAATTCGATAATTTATGATATATGATAAATAAACGAATTTATACATCATTATTGAATCATGTATGATGTGAATGACCATTAGTTTGAAACCACATGCACTTATTAGTGTTTTTAGTCACATGAATAAAGACTATTTATAGTATTCAGATAAAATAATAAAATAATGATTAAAATAATTGAAAATCCTCTTCTCCTAAACTATAACCCTCACTACCTCTTCTATTCACTCTTCTAATACTTTAAGATTCTCAATGTTCCTCCCAAAACTCTTACCTACTTACTCCACATGTCCAAGACCTGTTGTTCTTTCCAAAACACCAAAACCCTTTCTCTTAAGGAGGCTCTCAGTGAGGTTATTTCAAGAGGTAAGTCATCTTTCTTGTTTCATTTATTTTTATTTCAATTTATCTTTTTTTCTTATTCTAAACTAAACCTAATCGGTCCAATTTATCTGGATAACTCAAGTATAGTTTATATACTATAGTTATATCATATTAATGTAATATCCATTATCAATTTCTTTTATCTCCCTCTTTTATTTTATAAACAAAATTATCGTCTGGGAGGTGCTGATTTACAACCTCCATGGACAACAATGTTTTGTGCTTCAACTTCTATTAAAATATGGTCAAAAAACTATTTTAATGGTTGATATAGATTGTAAAATGTGTAATATAACCTGTTTTTTTCCATAAATAACATATAAAAATAATACTGAATGTTAAAACAAAATTTGATTGTTATGATCAATAACCGTTATAATAATCTAAACAATTTTAATTAAAAGTATTATCCAATGAATCATAATAATAATATGTAACCATATTATATATATAACTATTTAAAATTCATCATTTTCAATTAAAAAATAAATTTCCAATTCTATAGAATTATACCAATTTTAAATGAACTTCATTACTTAAAATCAAGCGAACCAATCATTAAATCAAGGAAACAAACACTCCAGAATGATGAAATTCCATCATATAACATATCAATAAGGACATAAATGAACATATTAAAATATTAATAAATCAAAAACATGTATATAAGTTTATTAATTAATTAAATTATTTATTTAATTTTATTATCCAGGACGTTAAGTTCATGTGCAGAACATGTTCGGACAAAAGGTAACAGTTTTATACCCGAACCTCCATTTTCTTTCGAGTTACTCTTATTCTATAATTACCTCAATGAAATTATTAATTATTCATATTTACTCATCATAAATTATATTTTAATGTTCTAAATATGTTTACCAACCATAATCCTTCTATCTTTTGTGGGAATTTATATGTTTTAGAAGGATCTTTCAAAACATCTTCCTAATAAACAAGCCCATTTCAAAGGAACTTCCCAAATTATTACCTTTTCTCAAATTTACTCTATAATCTATTTTTAAACACAGTTATTTTTATAAAATAACTCATTTTATTGTGAAAAAGGAAAATTAATTCAATTCTTGTTATATGAACCTATTTTTTTAGAAGAACTCTTCTTTTTAAAGTAAAATATTATTTATCTTAAGAATTAAATGGTGATTTTATATGAGTATTTTCATCTAATTCAACACTCTTCTTGATTATTATGTTTAGCTGGGATTAATATTTTATAATATTTTATAAAATATTTTATAAAATTGTTTATAATTAGTTTGACTGTGCAAGTGCTATCTGGATAACATTCACCATATTACTCTGAATGGCTAATGTTCATATTCAATGATTGGGGAACGTTATTTAAATTTCATATGTTAGTTTCAATATGAATGTATATGTTTTTATGTTTATCCCCATTCATATGAGAATTTCATTGGACTTGTTATGTGATGTTTGGGGCCTTATATATCCCCTTTTCATCAGTAGGTCTCATGAGACAAACTAGTTTGTCTTTTTACCCGTTTATGTATGGTCTTGAAATGAGGCGTTGATAAAATGATTATGATGTATGGTATTATGCATTCCTTAATTATGATACTAGATATTGAAAGTCAATGTGATTATTATACTAATATAATATCCATGGTAATTTTTGTATGGAATTATCTAATCAATTTTTATTCTGTAAATATTATTCTCATGTTTTATTAAAGGCATGTGTTTTTTGTTATTAATCATTCCTCGTGTTTATGTTTATGATTACTTCCATTGTATAATTTATCCTTAGAGAGAATCTGATATCACCCTTTCATTTTTATTATATTTCCTCAGGATGTGAAGAAGTGTATTATGAATGACTTGTAGGGAAAATCTAGGAGTTATAGGAGCTACTAATGGATCTGCTATATTGTATTTTATTTCTAGTTTTAATGTTGAAATTCTGTATGTATCTTGTTTTACAAAACTACTAAACTACGTGGTCCTTCATGATATTACATTATTTTAATCATTCTAATGTAATAAAATAGTTCATTAGTTTGGGAAATTTGGTTTGGGGCATTAGAGTTGGTATCAAAGGAAGTTTAGTAGAAAACTTGAAACTATACTTTGAAAATGTTGATTAGGGAACAAAACCCTAATATTGACATTGAGGATAAGTATATATAAACATTAAATAATTTTTTTAAGGTATAGATTATGTGCATATTTTTATAAAATACATCACTATCTAGATACTATATGTGGATGTGATTTTAAGAGAGATGTACTTTGGAGTAAAAAATCTAACAAGGTGTTCCGGGCTTGACTCTAGGTGTCCTGGTACAAGAAAATGGGTCTTACTGGGAACCTAGTTTGATACTCTCGGGGGAAATTCCTAGATAATTCATATTTTCTTAAAAACAATTATGAAGGATTTAAATGTAAATATTTCCTCAAAGCAACCATGATTATTATTATGAGATTATACATGCATAAAATTTCAATTTATGTTAGGTGTGTTTCTAGTTTTAAATTATACATTATGATTCGTAACCTAATTTAGTGTATACTATTATTTTTAAATAGTTCATAGTGGATGGAATGGAAACCATATAAATTCTTGTATCCCCTATAGGGATTTTCCTCTTATGTAAGATAATAATGCGGGTACTGGAGCTACAACTAGTGCTGAGTAGCTTATAACTATTAAGGGATAACTGACTCAGGTTATGAACAACAACCTTGCCCATATTGAGTGTCTTGATCCACAGAGTGGGGTATAAATGGTACACCACTTTATGACACGACAACCTCCATCTTTAAATGGGAATACATTCCCATTCGTAGCGTAGTAGTGGATAAGTTACATAGATAAGATATATCTCTTTTTGAGACATAACGAAAGGGAAAAGGTTATCGTTACTGTTTATCATCTTTTGGGAGATGTGGATCAGTGGTGGTCATTAATTAAAAACATGATTTTGGTGGAAGAAATAGATGAAATGGAATGGAGGGACATTAATGAAATATTTTCACAAAAACATTTCCCTAAGAATAGCGAGCAATTATGGAGAGGCAATTCTTGGGATTGAAACAAAAAGATGATGAAAACATTACGAAGTAAGAATCAAATTTTCCAAGGATAGAAAGGCATTACCTGGAATATATACATAATAAAAGGAGAAATATTTATCTATTCTTTTATTTTTTAAATCTATTCCTCTGAAGGGAACCAGCCTCCCAATTTTACTTATCATATAAAGATATAATCTCAATGGATATCAAGATAGAAAAATAATTTTCCATGCCTTTTGAATTTAATGGAATGCAAGAGAAGAAGAAAGCTATTGAACACTCTGGAAAAGAAAATATGGAAAAGGGGAATAAATAAATAATTGACTTTCTATCCTAGGATAATTGTGGGAAGAAACACACTGGTACTTGTCTGAAGGGTATGGGTGTCTTTTACAAGTGTGGAGGAAAAGGCCCCCAATCTTGTGATTGTAAGCGAAAGAAAGATTCCCCCAATGTTCAATACTAAAATTTCAATGTGATGGTATATTATGCAATTGATTTTCCTAAGAATCATGAAAATATTCCCTATTGAAGGCCAAGGTATTGAGGCCAGTCTTATACAATCGCAACTGCTAATGTTGAAGTTCCTAATGATTTGGTGATAGGTACTTTAATCATTTCCTCAAACATATATAAAGCATTATTTGATTCTAGATCATTTTATTCTTTAATATCATTCCAATTTGGATAGAAAATTAGAAATTTTATATTTGATTTAAGTAAGGGGTTTTCAAACAGAACTCTTAAGGGAGGTATCATAGAAATAACTATGTGTCAATAAATACCCCTTATGATAAATAAACATGATTTAGTTGTTGATCATGTTATCATACCAATGATTGATTGTGAAATAGTCCTTTTTATGGATAGGATTTCAAATTATTATGTGAAAATATATTTCAAGAATAATGATGTTGCAATTTTAGATAATGATGAATAATCCCTTATCTTTAGAGGATAAACATCATCATATGATTCTTATCTAGATCCACCCCCATTATCTCTAATGAATTCAATTATTAGGGAGGATGAAAACTCAATATCTATGAGTGAGGAAAGATATTTTCAAATTGAGGATGTTCCTATTGTTAAATAATACATTGATGTATTCCAGTCGGATTTACCTATAATTCCTCTAGAGTGGGAAATTGAGTTTTTTTAATAATTTAATTCAATGTTCAAGATCTATATCAAAGACCCCTTATAGAATGGACACTATGAAATTAGTATAACTGCAGAAATAAATAGAGTAATTGAGTGATAAAGGATTTATTCTCCATAGTGTTTCTAAATGGTGATATCCAATTCTTTTCCTTAAGAGTAAATATGGATCTATGAGGCTCTGCATTGACTATTGGGTGATCAATGAAATTACGATAAAGAAAAAGTATCATATTCCTCACATTGATGATTTATTTAATCAACATCACAGAGCCCAATATTTTGTGAAGATTTACATTCAATCGAAATATCATTAGTTGTGTATGAGGAAGAAATATATTTCAAATACAACATTTCAAAAAAAGTATGGGAATTATGAGTTTATAGTAATGCCTTTGTTACTGACAAATGAACCCTCTGTTTTCATGGATCTAATGAATAAAGTTTTCAAGGAATATATTGATGAATTTTTTTTGGTATTTATTAATGATATATTAGTATACTCCAAAACCTATAAATAATATTAGAATTACTTGTGCATTATTATGAAGTCTCCTGGAAGAAATGAATTATATGGGAAGTTTAGATGTTTGAATTTTGGATTCAATCAGTCTCTTTTCTTGGCCATATTATTTCTAAATATGGAGTCTTAGTTGATCCTATAAAGATAAAGGTTATTCAATAATGGTTTAAAATAATGAATATAACTGACGTATATAGTTTGAATAGTTTAGCAGGTTAATATCATCATTTCATTCAGAACATCACTCAATTATCTAACTCGTTAACCAAGAATAATGGTAAAGGCGTTAAATTTTTATGGGAAAAAGATTGTGAAGAATGTTCTGAAGAATTGAAGAAGAGTTTATTGAATTCTCTAATCTCAACTCTACCATTTAGAAATGGTGGTTTTTTATTGATAGAGATGTATCAAAGAAAGGAATTAGTTGTGTCATTATATAGAATAATAAATTTATTTCTTATGCATCCAGAAAATTAAAAAATCATGAATATAACTATACAACTCAAGATCATTAGTTAGTAGCTGTAATAATTTCTATGAATATATGGGGACACTAACTCTATTGTGAGTGATGTGAGATATATACAGATAACAAGAGATTAATATATATCTTCTCAAAAAAATAACTTAACATGAGGCAATGGTGATTGCTCAAGTTACTCAAGGATTATGATTATTCCACACACAACCACCCGAGAAAAGAAAATATGGTAGCTAACTCCTTGAGGAGGAAGGATCATTGAGTTTTAAAAAAATTAGGACTAAAAGGGACCTTGTATTCATGGATCTAGTAAATATTGATATGGAAATTTTCAAAGAATGTGAAAAATCATTACCTTTTCAATTTTTTTCCAAACCATCCTTATGAATGAAAATTAAAACATTTCAGTCTAATGATTATAATATTCAAAATAAAATTAGTGGGGTGAATGATGGGAAGTTGGATGAATTCATGTTTGGGGATGGAATTATAAAATTTTAGAACAGGCTATGTGTCCCCCATATACCTGAGTTGGAAAAGGAGTTATTGGATGATGCCCATAGATCAAATTCATCTATACACCATGGTTTCACTAAAATGTATAGATATTTGTAGGAAAATTTCGATTGTGACAACATGATGTGGGAAAATGTGGATTATGTATCAATATGTTTAGTATGGAAACAAGTGAAGGTCTGGTAACAAAATCAAAGAGGATTCTTGCAACCTCTACCTATTCCTACTTTGAAATGGGGTGACATAACCATGGATTTTGTCACTGGATTACATAAAACTCCAAGAAAAAATGATTAAATATGGGTAATTGTTGATCAACTTACAAAATTTACACATTTCCTCTCTATAAAGTAGGATTTTCCACTGGATCACCCTAGACAACTATATATCACCAAAGTTGTGAGACTCCTTAGATCACCTCTCGTAATTTTTTCTAATAATTATCCACAATTAACTTCAAAATTATAGAAAGTTCTTCCAAAATATTTGGATATTGGTCTTCAATTGAGTACATATTATCACAATAAAACTGATTGGAAATTAGAAAAGATGATCCAAACTCTAGAAGACATATTATGATCATGCTCACTTGACATTCTTGGTATGTGGGATTATTATTTACCTTTGGTGTGGTTTTCCTACAATAATATTTTCCATTCATGTTTTCAAATGGAACCATATGAAGCATTGTATAGAAAGAGATGGTATACACCAAAATGTTGGTATGAGGTCAGGGAAAGGAAGCTTTTGGGTCCATAGTTTGTGGAAGAAACAACAACAAAGGTAAATACAATTCAAGCCCATTTCAAATCTGCTCAAAGTAGGAAAAAGTGATATGCTAATAATCAATGTAAGGATTTGGTATTTCAAGAGGGAGATCAAATTTTCTTGAAAGTATCTTTGTGGAAGGGTGTTATAAGATTTGGAATGGAAGGTAAACTGATCCCCATGTACATTGGACCTTTTGAAATTATTGAGAGAATTGGAGTTGTTGCTTATCAGTTAGAAATTATGCCTAGCCTCTCTAAGGTACACAATGTGGTTCATGTCTCTTTTTTAAGGAATTCCATGCCAGACCCAGCATAGGTACTCACTTATGAATATATATAATTTGAACATAAATTTTTATTCTGTGAAGAGCCTATTCGAATTCTAAACACTAAAGAATAGGTTTTTAGGAAATAGATGACTCTGTTGGTAATGGTACTGTGAAAAAAATCATATAATCAATGAGGTGCTGTGAAAGCCTAATTAACATATGATGGAAACCAACTCAAATATATTTATGAGGTATCATTTTCGTAATTTTGAGGATGAAATTTTTTTAAGGGGGAAGAATGTAGCTCCCCAAGAATTTACAAATAAATTTAATATTGAATTCATGAAACAATGGTTCTATAAGAAACAACACTTTGTTATAACTTGTCCAATGAACATAATTTTTCTGCTTCATTGATTTGAATTTTGAAAAAATAATATACACGATTGTGATCAGTAAGATATTTACAGTTTGATAGGATCAAAATGCATTTTTGTTGAATAGTAACTTAACCTTAAGAATATTAACATACCCTCTGGGATAGTAATTTAACCTTATGAATATTATCCTCATCCATGTAAGTATTAAAAAAAATTAGGCATTGGATAAATGAGAGTGAATATTTTAAAAATTAATAATTATGTGTTTTGTATTTATGCGAGTAATAAATATTTATTTACAATTTTAAAATATCAGATTAATAAAATTAATTTTCATAAAATATTTTCCAAAATAAATATTTTTTCCCATGATTTTAGAATAATTTTGTGGGACCTAGGTTGATTTTTGGAAGTAATATTAAATCATTTTTAAAATTATAATCTATATTTTTCTTGTAAATAGTAATTTCATTTAAAAAATAAATTACTCTTATTTAGAAACTGATTTTCATAAAATGGATTTCATATTACAATTATACACTTTTTAAAATGGTGGGGTGAATTTTTTGGATTTTTCAGAAATACTTGAAATTTTTTGGTAATAGTGAAATTCGATAATTTATAAAATCTGCTAAATAAATGAATTTATACATCATTCTTGAGTCATGATTGATATAAATTTCCATTGATTCCAAATCACATGCACTTATTGCTTTTCGTAATCACAATAATAAAGACTATTCATAGTATTTATCCAAAATAATAAAATAATGACTAAAATAATGGAAAACCCCTCCTCTCCTCAATTATAAAACTACCCCTCACTCCCTCTTCCCTTCACTCTTATAAGCCTTTAAGATTCTCATAGTTCTGAACAAAATACCATTCCATAGTTTTTCCCAACGTTTATTGGCACTTTGTCTTTCCAAAAGACCAAAACCCTTTCCCTTAAGGAGGTTCTCAAGGAGGTTATTTCAAGAGGTTAACCCTTTTCATTTTTCATTAAATTTAATTTCAATTAATATTATTTTCTTATTCTCTCCTAAGCCTGATATATCAAATTGATCATGATAACTCTAGTATCACATATATACTGGAATTATATAATTTAAATGTAATAACCATTATCAATCTCCTTACTCTCACTCCTTTTTTTATAAATGAAATCATCATCCGGGGGTGCTGATTTACAACCTTCTCGGACAATGAAGTTTTGTTCTTAAAATTATCTTCAAAACTATTCATGAAACCATTAAAATGGTTGCGAAATATTCTAAAATTTAAAATATAACCCTTTTTATTTTCTGGACGTAAAATATTTACAAAATACTAAATGATAAAACAAAACGAGTTTGATATTATCAATAACTGTTGTAATAATCTAAATGATTTCCACTAAATATATTATCTAATGATTCATCCATATAATATGAAAAAATTATAGATATAACCATTAATACTTATGGAATCTCATTAATAACATTCAATTACAATTATATATAATAATAAAAATTTTAAATGAACTCCATCAGTTATAATCAAGCGAACCAATCATGAAATCACAAAAATGAACACTCGAGAAAGACATAATTCAATCATATAACCTATCAATAAAACCATATATGAACATAATAAAACAATAATGAATCCAATACATGTATATAAGGTTCTTAATTAATTAAATAGTTAATTAATTTGATTATCCATGATGTTAATGTCAAGTGCATAACACATTCACAAATATGGTATCAGTAATCTACTTGAACCTCCATTTTCATTCGGGTTACTAATATTCTCTACATACCTCAATGAAATTTATAACTATTCATATTTAATCCACATAAATTCTTTTATAATGATCTATAATTGTGTACCAATAACAATATTACTTTCTTTTTGGGGTTGTAATTTTTTTTAGAAGGATCTTGCAAAAATTCTTCCGATAAACAAGACCGTTTCAAACGATCTTATCAAATTCATACCTATTTTTAAATGCACTATATAATCTATTTTTAGCCATATCTATTTTTATAAAAAAATAATTTTATTATAAAAAAATATAAATTAATTCACTTCTTTTTGTATGAAAATATATTTATAAAAACAAATCTTATTTTTAATGTGAAAAGGTATTAATCTTAAGAATTACTCGATGATTTAAAACCAGAATCTTCATCTTTTTTAACACTCTTATTGATTCTTATGTTTAATTGGGATTAATATTTTATGATATAATTTACCATATTTTTTTAATGTTTTATGAATATTTTGACTATGGATATGATATCTTGATACCATTCACCAAATTACTCTAAATGGATGGTGTTCATATTTAATGATTTGGGAATGTTATTTACATTTCATATGTAAGTTTAAATATGAATGTATATATTGTTTTTCTTTATACCCATTTATATGATGAATTAATTGAAAGTATTATGTTGTTTTTGGGGCCCACTATATCCCATCAATTCATCGTTAGGTCTCATAAGACAAACTAGATTGGGTTTTTACCCGTTTATGTATTGTCTGGGAACAACACCTTGATGGAATTATTATGATGTCTGGAATTATGAATTCCTTCATTATGATACTAAATATTGATAGTCCATATGATTATTAGACTAGTATAATATCCATAGTTATTTTTATATCATTATTTAATCATTTTTTATTCCTTCCATATTATGCTCATTTTTATTTTTAAAGTCATGTGTTTTTAGTTATTTGTCATTCCTGGTGTTTTTGTTTATGATTACTTTCACTGTATTATTTACCCTTACTGTGCATATGAGATCACCCATTTATTATGGATTACATTTCCATAGGATGTGCAGAAGTTTATTTTGAATGAATTTCATGGATAATCTAGTATTTATGGGAGATACTAATGGATCTGAAATATTGTATTTCATTTCAGGTTTTAATGTTGAACTTATGTATGTATCTGGTTATCCAAAACTACTAAACTACCTTGTCTATTAGGATATGAAATTATTTTAAACATGAAAATTTAATAAAATAGTGAACTGTCTTCAGTCTACAAGATTTGGGGTTTTACAAAACCCATACATAATATATTTCATGTAAAGTATGAACGAATTACATTACTTTGAAGAGGTGGTAGTCTACATGTCCACAAACAAAGTTATCATATTTAAAAAAAATTACAAATAATAAATATATGTGTTATATAATAATTACCTAAGAATAAAGGCATAATTAATAGCATATATATCATATAATATTACTACATCTATCATTAATACATTCTATGTAAATTGTGAACGAATTGCATCACTCTGAGGAGGCGGTAGTCCACACATCCACAAATGATTTTATCAGATTTTCACAAAACAGAAGGTAAGAAGGTTTGTTTTATATATTATTTAATAAATAATAAATACATCATAAATATAATATAAATCCTAAAAATATTTTTTTCCTCATAATTACCAACCACGAGAGGCGGTAAAGAAAAAAATGAATGACATTATTTCATGAGGCAGTATCCCACCATACACAAGAATGGTAAGTTCGTTACCCATTTTATATAAGTGTTTATTGGTTTAGGTGAAAACATTAAAATAAAAAAAATCTCAATATATTTTTGATAACTAGGCTTTTATATAATCATGTAATAAAATAAATTAATGGGGTGTGTAATGAAAATAAAGCAAAATGGGTTGTGGAATGATGTTACATCTTCTTTTGGAAACTCATTTTTTTCACCAAATGGATTAATTTTTAATATTTATACACAAATAGAGGATTATAAGATTTTATTTTGGTTGGTATTGGCTGATCTAAATCGCTTGAGAGGTGTGAAGAAGTGAGGGGGTGACAGTTAGTTTATTATGGAGGAGTGACATTCATCAAAATATTAAAATTTAAATACTATTGATAGGTATCAATTACATCATTTGTGACACCCCAAGCTTCCACGGTACTCTTCTCTTTGAATAATACAGTAGTGTGTGTTGTACGCAACATCGAGTTCTAACACACACCACAACTAATCAAACTAGCCGTTACGAATAGTAATACCCACTTTTTGAAATTTTATACATTTTATCTTTCAAAATGGACTTCATTTATGGATTCTAAAAATCAAAATTAGCTTAGGGTAAATTTTTGGTATTTTTCTGAAAACTTTCATATTTTGATGAATAGTGAAAATTGCTAAATTTTAATTAAAACAACTTTTTTAATCGAAATAATTAATAGTGATAAATTATGAACATGAGTGGTTTTAAAGTATATTTAGAGTATATTTTTACTATTTAGTACATTTTTGGTCATTGTACGTAATTACACATTTAAACCAGACATAAACAAGTGTCAATCTTTTGATAGTTATTATCACTTAAAAACACGCTTTTTGTTTTAACAACGGGAATTAATTTTAAATTAATTTCTTCCAATTATGTGTTTTGAATTTAGAAAAATGGATTCCATATTTATAATCATAAGTTCTTAATTTTTTAAATAGGTAACTCTTATTTTTAGATATTTTGAATAATTACTTCGGTAAATATTTTATTTACCATGGTTAAAGGGTAAATCCGGTAAATAATGGGTAAACAAATAATATTATATTAATATTAATTTACCCTTAAACATGTACTAAACCTATTGGTTGATACATGTCCGACCATGGTCATCATTGGGTCTATTTTGGGACCCCATGAATCCAATTTTATGTGATAATGACACTTTATATTAATAAAGTTAAAGTAAATACAAAAATGAGATAAGTATATATCTTTTAGAGAAAAAAATTTAAAAAGGGTTATATATGTTATATTTTAGACTATAAAAATTCATTATAAATATAAAAATATTTCCTACATAATGGTATTTTATTTATAATTTTTAGACATTCAATAATTAAATTTATTTATGACACAATAATGGTGCAGTATTTTCCATATTAATGAAAGAATCAAATAATTAGTATTATAAATGTTAAAATAAATATAATATGAATGTTTTGATAAAATACACGAATTTTATTGGTTGATATTACATTTTAGGATTGCTTAAATTATTTTGTTCAAATTAATAAAGTTGTTAAGACTTTAACCAAAATCAATTATTAAATATTGTCAAAATTGATATAAAAGTGTTTTTAAATCAAATATTATATTATCAATTCATATTATATTCCTAAAAATATATGGTTATGACAAAGGACATATATAATGATAGTTGTATCATTAATGGACCACTTGGGGGTCTCTTGAATGTATATAGTATGTTTATTAACCAAATATTATAAAAATACAATGTGACATGGTAAATGTCAAACTATTTAACTAATAGTTAAATATAAATGATAAGGTTAATATAGTGATCCAAACCTATCTAAAATCTATTGGATGAATTTATTTCGACCCATACCCACCTTATAATTTTAATAATCCACTTTGGAGCAATTAGAAACTGAAGATGAATTTATTATAAATTAATACTTTAAGTTTTTCCTAAAGAGCCCCCCCCCCCCCCCCCGTATAAAAGGACACCACTTCTCACCAATTCTTCATACTGTCAAAGCCTTTTGTTTTGGAAAACCTCTGACCAAATACCCTATCAACTATCCTCCCTTAATCTAAGAGTCCTTCCTTTAGTCAGAAATCCAACCTAAGTATCCCTTTTGATCAAATCAAAAGGAAGAACCTGAAGAAGATGTAATGTTTTCACCACCCTTTTTCAAGTTCCTTTCTTCATCAAATTCTTATTTCTTTGTTGTTACATTATAAAATAATAACTCTAGTATCTTATGAATACTTTGATTTATTATAAATATTTTACAACCATATTCAGTATTCTATCCATCCTTTGAATGACATGTCACCATACGTGCGTACGTACAGCCTACCGTCTCCACGTCGTGGTGTAATTGTTATTCAATACATTATTATTTGGATGGGTAAAATAATGATGTTTAATTCATGAAAATAATAAATATAACATGATAATTATTCATTATATATTATATACAATCCAATTATATATTATTTTAATATCAAAATAATGATAGTGTCACTCATGCGTACGTACGGACTACCGTCTCCACGAACGCGATGAGATTCATTCCTCATCGTATCCATTCAAGTCTAATTCTCATTTGATTATTAAAAATAATGTTTAAGGACTTGATATCATTATGTATATGAATAAGATACAACCTACCCATAACAAACACGACTTTTGTAACAAAAAATATAAAAGAAAACGTGTAAGTTAACACCCGAAACGACGATAATACTAAGATATCATTAACAAAGCAATGTTAAAAGATCATATATGATATCATTATAATGTATATGATCCTTAAATAATTAAATAACAATTATTTCACCATTATACAGGAAGATAACCTACCCTCAACCAAGGAAAAAGTACAAAGTAATGGTTTTCTTATCTCACTTTTAATTTCGTGAGATTTCCATTGTTCACCACTTATTTATTGCATGCGGTGTGTGTACTACCCATGATTGTATTCATTTTGTAATATAAATTAATTTATGTATATATAAATCATCTTTGTTTTATCCTTCTTCATGGGTGTATTTTTCGTAAGTTACCAAATCGATAAGGGAATTTGAAATTTCAATTTCCATTCATTCGACTTTACGCATACTTCATTGATTATCTTAATCCAAGATTATGTGTGGAATCACTATTCATTTGATTATGTCATAATTTCCACACCCCTTTCTTTGAATATACTTTTTACACAAATAATCACTGCATTTATAATTTCTCAAGTCATCGATATGAACATGATAAGAGTAATTTTTAACTCATTCTCCATTTGTTGAGTTAAATATCCAATTCATTTCTGTTGCCTTTACAAGAATATGTGTCAATGTCCTTTGATTTATTTATAGTGAATATCCAATCATATTGAGTGTATTTATATTGATCACACATAATTATGTTGTTGTTTTTTCATAACCTAAGTATATGGTCTTTATAAGAGATTTCATATCAATTTAGAATCCATTGAGACTTCTTTGTTGTTATACACCAAATCAATTTTATATGGTTTATATAATGTACTTTGACATAGTATATCATTCATATCCAGAAAGTGGGTTTTAAAAATACAAAAAAAATGGATTTGGACATAGTATATCATGAATCTATTTATTCTCATGATATTACAATGTTTTGATTACCTCAATTATTTGTATCCAAGTGTCACTCTTTTGGTTAGAAACTCTAACTAAAATATCATTTTAAACGATTTAAAGATTTATTATTCTAAATCTTTCTCATTAATGTCCATGTTTTAAAAAAGGTTTTATATATTTATTTATATGGACATTAATGTTTTAAAATTAAAAATCCTTTTAAAAGTTTCAAAGTGGTATGGGAAACTTTGATTCAAAAATCTATTTTAAATGTCTTCTTGACAAATAGTGTGACTTTTAAATGTTTTCAAGAAAAAGGGGGATATTTCTCTCAATAGTTTGATGATTATTTTAATATATTTCAATATCCTTCATTATTCTCGATTGAGGTTAATCTTCTACAATAAAAAATTCCATATTGTATCGAATGGGTCATGTTTGACTGTGGATGGGGTATTTTTTTATACCATTCATGGTTTGTGGTTAAAAGTATTTACATTCTGTATGCTAGTTTTAATACGAATGTTTATGTTATGTTTCAAACCTTTCATATGAGGAATGCATTAGACTTAGTAAGTGACAGGTGGAGCCCTCTATAGCTCCTCAATGCATTGGTAGGTCTCATGATACAAACTAGTGTCTTGGTACAAGGCCTTGACAAAATCTAATTTGTAGTCTTGACACGAGGCCTTGACTATGTGGTTATAATAGTCTGGAATTATTCATTCTATCATTATGAAAGTGGTTATTGATGTTCCATGTGGTTATTCAACTAGAAGAATATCAATGTGAATAAGTAAATGGAATTACTTCATTTTATCTTTTCCATATTATGCTGAAGTTCAAGTTTAAAAAGCTTTTGTTTTAGTAATACATTGCCTTAAATGTTTATGCTTATCTATGAATGTTTCCGCTATATTGTTATCCTTAATGGTCATCTGATCTCACCCCTTTCATTGTTTTATTTTTTCCAGGATGTGAATAATTAATTTATGAATGACCTATAGGGATAGTATGAGGGGATATGAAGACAATATGTTGTTTTTGTTTTTTTTACTTTATAACGTAGTGTAAAACTTATGAATAAATCTAGTGTTTCTAAGACTACTAAACTAATCGGCCTTTCGAGACTTGATCTTTTGTGATCATGCCAATGTTATGTAATAATTCACTGACTATGGGTAACTGGGGTCGGGGCGTTACATCATGTGTCTCAAAAAAAAATTATCTTTCAAAAAAATGGAGAATATTTTCCAAATACAGACCAAAAGGGATTTTTTTACAAATTTATAGGGTTCTTTCCCTTAGGTTAAATATTAACAGCTCAGTAAACATGTTTTATAACATTAATTGATGTAATGAATTTTAATTTCATTCACAATAATTTTTGGTCAATAATTAAGAAAACCGTATTTTAAATTATAAATTATGATGATTCCAAATATGCAATCCATTTTTCCAAATTTTAATCAAATTAGAGGAAAAAATTAATTTAAAATTAATCCCATATATGATACAAGACAATGTTTTTTTAAAGTGAAAAAGTCTCAAATACTTAAATGTTTATATATACAATTTCAATGGGAACATGGTTCTAATTAACTAAATTGAAATAATTTATTGAAAATTTATCTAATTACACTTTAAAAAAAATAAAAAAATTTAACTATAAAAATAAATAAGATGTAAAAGCAGTTTTGAATTATAATTCAACATTTTTTTACTATTTATCAAAACAAATTGAACTACTCCAAAAATACCAAAAATTAACCCAATGTAAATTTTGATATTATCATTTAAAAATTGAATTTTATATTTTAAAATTTAAATTTTTAAAGTTTCAAAATTCTATTGAAAATGGATTGAGCATTAAAGAGCTATAAAATTAACTTTTAGAAAATACATCCCTTTAATCATAGAATTGGAATGATTCTCATCTATATTATAAAAAAAATATAATATAAACCATTAAATAGTTGAATGAATATAATATATATATCATTAAAAAAATTTATCAAGTTTTTTTAAATTAATATATTAACGTAAATCTTGTTTTATTGCATAAATATAGTTTACTAACAAAAAATTTATATTATTTTCAAAAAGGGTTTTGTTTTCATTTATACTTAATTAGTCATAAAATAATTATTATTATATACATGTTTAATCAATATTATAATAATTTAATTAATCATATTCATAAACACTATTTCCATATCTCGGTGACAACTATAATAATGTTTTAATAATAATCTTAATATTACATTTTACATTAGTAAAATTATGTCTTCTATGAAAAAAAAGATATCGAATGAACTTTGAATTGTGTGTAACAAAATCTAAACATAGGGTTTCAAGTATCACAATCCAATCTATGTGTTTCATTTACTAGAATCTTAGCTTGGTGTTCCATATAACATAGGTCAAAATTTATATTCAGTGTTGCGTGAAATGAAAAATATAAAAATATTAAATTAATTTGAAACAAATATTTCAAAAAATCTCAGGGTGTAACACATATCCTTTAAAATATATTAATACTAAAAATTAAAAACCATAAAACATTAAAATTTAATTAAGTAATCACATAAAAAGAAAATAATAACAATACATACCCCTAGATACTTTTCATTTAGGAAAAAAATAGTATCATTTCAATAAAAAAATAATTATTATCATTTATAATTTAAAATTGTCACCATATAACTACATGTAATATAAAGTATAAAAATTTCATAACTCATTGATCTTTATTTTTTGATTCTTTTTCCAATTAGAACACCTCCAAACCACTATTGTTTCATATAATTCTTACTAATAATAGTTTTCATCATTAAAAGTCCACTTAATGCTTTTGTATCTCTTTGTGATATACAATGATCATATTATAAAAATATATATCAATATCATAACATTGATCACATGAAATTCATTACAATGGTTCATTAAAATTTTTGACATTAGAAAAAATCTTGAACCTACTCTAATAAGGGTGTAATTTTTAATTGAAAATTCACCTTACTAGTATTCTCTAAAACCTCAAAAGGCCTAAAAGTCATTGACAAATCTTATAAATTTTATAAACCTATATTTTATATGATTCAATGAAATATTAAATAATTTATGATTAATAAAATCAATATCTACGGTGGAAACTAAACCAAGGACTTAAAACAAGAAAAAATTATCTCTTGTACTACTAATAGGTCACCAGATGTGTGATTGAATGATCCACTTGAAGTTCAAATATAGATTAGTTGAAAGGAAAATAGAACCTTTATGACTTTTCCCCTTGACTGAGTGTACCAGAATTAGGAATTCCCAAAACCCTATTCACTACTTAATGTCAAACTCATAAACGTTAGCAAATATATCAAAAGTTCAATGAAAATATTAGTAGCATTAATAAATGAAACCTAAGTATATAAAATAGTTAATGAACAGAGGATAATTTAAGATTATTCAGAATTGTATACAACATGTATGGGAGGAAGCACTAGGAGTTATTTATATTTTAAAAATTATAAATATTATAATCAACAGAAAAATAGTTATAGTAATATTTCATTATGAATGATTAATAAACTATAAAAATATGATGCGTAGTATATTCTACATGTACGTTGTACTTATATAAAAATCAGTCATTATGATTAATTCTCCACTTCTTTTTATAGGAAGCATTTTTTGTTATCCAGGTCACAACACTTTCCTATATTGATGGTGATTCATTCAAATAGAGTGTCACTCAGGATCACATTTAACATTATTAACCTCAACTGATTTCCTTGGAAAACACTTCTACAATCATATTTCTTGAGAATTCCATATAAAGAGTTCACCAAAAATATAGAATTCCCAAGATGACATCGAACATATGAACTTCTCAAAACCTAACTAAATATAAATAGAATAGTTGTTACTATCTAACCATTGATCTTATCCATCTGTCATTAAATGGATTTTTCATGATCATATATCGGAAGCTAGAAAATATAATTCTATAAACTTTTTAGGGTCATAAAAATGATTCAAATTCAAATATTCTCCCACTTCAATAAATTTTAATGGTAAAAAATCATCAACCATTCTTCTTTTTCAGTAATAGTGTTTATCCACCTTTCTTTATTTCATTCATAAAATCCCCAATGAAGCATGATGTTGCCTCATAATTTTTGGAGATAAAGTCTTATTAAAAATTTCCACTATATTTTTCCAACCATTGATCATATGAAGATATAACAATTTCTCCACCATCATATTTTTGATGAAGTTCTACTTTAAGTCAATGTTATTTTCCCTTACATGGAATATCAAATTTTTATCCATGTGAATTTCACTTTTTATCTTATGAAAAATAATCCCTCATTCTTGACTAATTAATTTATTTAGTAACTTCTTCTGACAAACAATATCCTCCCCATCTTCTATTTATACTATATACTCTACTTTAGTTGTACATTGAGTAATATTATTTTTTATTCATGAAATACAATTTATTTTTGTTCTTTTATAAGTAAATATGAATCCTATTGTGCTCTTCTGACAATATAAGTCCCTATAAAATTTTGAATAAACTAATCCTTATAATTGATCTTCCTCCCTAAAACTGGGAGCCTAATATTTCAATACTTTTAAATATTGAGGATCCACTTGATAGCTTTACAATGGTTTTCCAAGGTTTTACATAAATATTCTTACAACTTGAACTATAAATGTTATGTATATTCGAGAACATAGAATTTCATTTCAAATAATGAATGATCCACTTGATGGCTTCCCAATGTTCTTTTATAAGGCTATACATAAATTTTCATACAAGTTACATTGAATGTTTTATGTCTATTCATGTACAGAAAATCACATACATTAAATATCATGTATCTAATGACTATGGAACATTTCCCATCTTATTTTCCTCTTATTTTGTTTTAAGTATTTGTGCCTTGGGTAATTTGAAGTGTCCAACTAGAGGGGTTGAAACTATTTTCCATTCATCCAGGAAAAACAATTCAATTTAATCCCAAATATATTCCTTTTATGATAGAATAAAATATATTTTCTTCATATCTCTATCTATTGGTATCCCTAGAATCCACTTTTCATTCCTGAGATCATTCTTCTTGAAACATCCAAACAACTTTTTTATCAATTTATAATTATTGTTTACATATGTTAAGACAAATGATATTTCATTTAAATATAATATAAAAATGATTAATGTTTTTTCATACCATTTCTTCTGGTAATAACAATTATTAGTGTTGCACTAGTTGAAACATACTTCATCCATAAAGCTGATGAATCTTTTATTCCATTGTTATAGGTATTACTTCATCCCATAAAGGATTTTATTTTGTTGAAAAAAAATTATGTTGGCCAATATATTTTATACTCCTTTTCTATTTCATGTAAATATTCTCCCCCATATCATCATGTACGAAAACAACTTTGACATCTATCTTCTCCAGATATAAATCTTTTCATGTAACTATACATTGCACTATTTTGATGGTATAATCATCACATACATGTAAGAATATTTTCATAAAATTAAATACTTCATTATGGTTAATCCCTTTCCCTACCAGTCATTATTTGTATCTCCCGTTACGATTAGACTCCTACATGATTTGGTAAACCCAATTATTTTCATGTGCCTTTTAGCCATTGAAATTTTAGCCATTTCCCGTGTTTCGTTGAACATAAAAATGTTCATCTCCCCATGAATGGGTAACTCCCACTACATAGATTTACTAAGAAGATATCTTATATCTGTTAGATGTATAGATTTTAAGTCATTCTCAATCATCTAAACTAGCCTCTTGATTCTAGTTGGTTTTCTTAATTTAATTAGGTTATTTGTTCTTCTCTACTCTTCTCTTTCTATTGGTACCGTAACTTGTGCTACATGTAGTTGTAGGGAATGAATTGCTAGTTCTATCACGCAATATTTAACTACCCTTTAAATTTATAGTATTTTTATGGTCTTACATTGGGACTTTTTTTTCTTTTAGAACCTATATCTAATTTCTCCAAATTTTTATGAACTATTGGTACTTTGATCAACCTTGATTTCTTTACTTGATTATCCTTTAAATTAATCATCCATGAAGTTATGATCCTTCCAAAGATCTTTCTAATCAAGTACAATATCTTTAATCCAAATTATTTCTTCTCATTTATTATTCCATAAACAATATCCAAATTATTCAAATCAGTAACCACATAAAAAACATATTTTTGATTTAAATACATGTTTTTCATGGTCCGTATCAATTACATATACATATTCTAAACTAACAAAAACTATAATATGATGAACTTTTAATCATTTTATAGACTAAATCTCTATGAAATTTTATTCCCAAATAAAAATATTGGGAATCTATTTATGAGATAATATATCATATTTTATACCTCTTCCCAAATAGCCATAGGAATTCTTTATTGGAACCTCTTACTTCTAAATTTCTCTATAAAGGTCTGATTTATTATTTAAAATAATCAAATTTATTATAGAGTTCCAAGAACCAAATTCTTATTAATTATTCATTCTTCCATGAATATGTTCTAAATTTTCCCTCTCGTGTATTCGCTACTATTTTCTATTCAAATACACTTCTGTTTCTTGCCACATTACTATTTTCCCAATGTTTTCCATTGATTAAACATATGAAATACATCTGATTTTTTATTTGAGATGTATATCAATAATTTCCTTATAGTATCATCAATAAAATTAATAAATTATATTCAACCATCATAGTTTTAAATTGAATTAGGTCTATAAACATCTGGTTGTACAATATCAAACATATAATTTTTGGGCTTTTGACCATCTAAGTTGAAAGACCCTCTTTTTTTCATTACCAACACAAAACATTCACACTTTCTAATTCCCATTTGAACAACCTTCATTATATCCTTTTCCTTAAATTCATTAATGATATTTTAACAGAGGTGACTGAACCTACCATGTCATAATTTTAGATTATCATAATTTTACGTTCTAAAAACTACAATCCCATATATATTTCCAGTTATGTAATTAATCCCATCCTTTCCCCTTTTAAAAGTACATATACCACAAAGTAACCTTACATACACCGATTTTCATATCTAGTTCCATATTAAGTATCATCCAATTTCCCAAAATATATCATATTACTCTTATGTTCAAATATTTGGAGAACTACTTATAGTTTCAAGAATCCATCCTTATTCATTAGGATGCTAACATATCCTTTTACAACAATTTATAGGTCATCAAAATATACCATATGGAATTTCATAGACTTCCCAGATAAATTTATTTTCCTAAATATTTTATCACTCGCTGAATGGAAAGATACTGCAAAGTTAAGGATTAGTGATTCTACTACTTTGCTCATGCTTAAAACCAGTCATTATAAATGCGAGTTATATTTATGGAACTGAATCATCAAATGGTTTCTCTATTTTTGTTATTATACTTGAAACTTTTTTAGTCCTTCTCGATATATCCTTTCTTACAAAATTTATAGCAGGTTCAACCAGTTTAAGATGACTTACTTTACTTTTATTCATGAGTAATTTCTTTCATTAGTTTCATCTGATTAACCTTCTTCTAATTGGAAAACTGCCCCTCCCATCGGTATTAAGGGCACTACTTATTGTCATTAGAAATTTACTCCACCTTATATCTTATTAAAAGACTAATTTTTTGATATCATCAAATGAAAGACTGGTATTTTATCTATTGTTACAGACTATAATGACCATCATATCCCAGCTATCTCAAAGTCAATAAAATAGTATCAACACCCATACATCAATAGTGAAATTTTCCATTGCCGAATAGAGATTCCCATTAATGGTGTTCGGGTAATTCACATGATATGACAATGGTTTTCCTTCTGATAACCTTATTCTGAAAAACCATCCAGCATAAAACATTTTTCTGGGTTGGCGGGTTTTCATCCTTGTCTATAAATGTCTTCAGAACATTCATTAATGTCTTCATCTTTTGAATGTTAAAGGAATAATTTTTTTCTAGAGAAATTTTAACCAATTCATGTCATTCCAAAACAATTTTTCCAATTCATCTTTCCCCATTATCATTGGATTTATCTTAGACAATGGGACTTCCAAGTACTTCTAAATCAGATGGTCTTCAATCTCTAAAATCCAAAAAAATTCGCATTGAATTTATTGATATGGATCTTTAATTATTATAATTTCATTCTCATTGATAATATGAGTGTGTTAAACATGATCTCAAGACCAATATAATTGATACATTGTGTTGGGGAAACTAAAATAGTAAATTGTAGTATGAAATAGAAATTATTTATACAAATGATACACCACCATATGTATGATCGATAGATCCACTATAAGTTCATGAATAGATCAACACCACATAAGATAAATCCTTTGGAACTTCACCACCCCTTGACCGAGTGTTCCAAAATTAGGATGTTACTACACCCTACCCCGACACAAAGTTGGCCTCACACACTCATTATCAAAATCATAAAATGCAATGGAAATACAAAAAATGTTAATATATGAAACTAATGTATTTAAAATAGTATGTGAACACAACATAATTTAACATGCTTATGACATTTATCCTATTTGAAAATGATGAAGCACTGGGAATTATTTATTTTATCAAAAGTATAAATATTACAATAAAATGACCAACCCTATTAGAAATATTTCATTAAATATTGATTAAGACTCTATAAGACACTTCTGTATATCTTATTACATGGGTATATAATACTTGTGTTATAATCTCTTATTCAAGGATGGTCTACAATTAATTTTATAGGACAAATTTCTAGTTATACACATCACATCACATTTCAATTTTAGTGGAGATGCATTTAAATAGAATATCACCAGTGGTCACTCGCAACATAGTTGACCTCAGATTCTTTCCCTAATAAAAACATATAAATTCTTCTTTTTAATGAATTTCTTCTATAGTGTTCAATAGAGTTATTTATTTACCTTGATTAAATATAAAGTATAAAATTATGAAGACTCAACACTAACTAAATAGAAGAACTAACATTACATGTACACTAATACCATCCATTAGTTGATGACCAAATTTTGAGTGAACATAAATAAAATTCTCAAATATTTGATGCCCTACACATCTGATGGTCAGATCAAGGATTCATATCCCAACAATCTATAATAGTATTTTTATTTAGTTTCTATATGAGTTTTGATGATTTTGTGTCACCACCATCCACTCTTGGATCATTTATACTCAATCACTAAATGAAAAAAGTCCAAGAACCATAGGTTTTTCCATGTTTTAGATAAGCATTGATGGTAGTTTTCCCCTAAAAACACAGTGTCACAGAACTAAAGTCATATGTGACTAATTACTATCTTTTTATCAAATTATTTTTTTATATTCCCATTTTTATATGGTTTGAGAAAATCATGGAAATGAAATGGTCCTAGTACAATGGTTTGGTCAAACTATGGTATTAGGTAAATTATAATAAAATATTCATTAGTCATGTTTAATCTAGTAACCAACATGTTATTAAAATAACAATTCAACCATTTGAATTATACACCTTTGTGTTAAATATATAACTGATTAAAATTTGAATTTCAATTGTATATTATAATTCAAAATAAAATTATCTATTTAAATATATAAATATTATATATATGTATATAATAAAAGTATAAGGGTGAAAATAATCTTTATATAATGTGTGTGTGTGTTTAGTTAATTATCCCCCCCCCCACACACACATATAATCTATTTTTTATGAACCTCTATATAAAATCGGTGTTTCGTGGTTCAATCCTCACTAGAGGGTATTTTTTATTATTGCTTGATACCTATTATAATTGTTTTATAAAAATTGTTTTCTTTATTACCATGATTCTAAAAATATACGGCTATTATCATGGTTTTAAAAACATGTAAATAGATTATAACACTATAATGATTGGAAACTATGGAAACAAACCTATTTTGATAACATATAGTACCACAATTGTCCACTCCATGATAATATCTTAAAACCACCATTTTTTGACCTATAACTATAATTACCTTGATTGTTTCACCCAAAAAAATTGAATTATAAAAACCACATGACCTCAATCATGACTCTTATATCCTAGAAATTGTTGACTAGTATTAGGGGTTAAATATACAAATGGTGAGACTATACAATTTAGTATCATTTAATAGTAACATGTAAATAATTGAACATCAATAAATATATATAATATCATATTAAAATAATGGATTTAAAAATAGTTTCATATCATTAATATCATCCATAATGTTATTAAAAAATAATACGCATAAAATTCATCTTATCATATACCAATTCCAGACTAAATAATTTCTTGATCATATACAATGCAGGATAAACATAAAAGAAAATGAAAGAGGAATCCTAAATAATTACCTCATAAAATTCTTCATATCCTTACTAAACCCCTATAGCAAAAACTCAGTAATAAAACGAAAGCTAGTAAAATTGATAAGGCCTTTTTAAATAAAGAAATTCATTATGTTTCTAACTCCACATTTTCACTACCCTTGGAAGAATAAATTCAGATCATCACCCGATCTTGGAAAACAATTTTTCAGGATATGTGAATCCAGCTTTACTGTTCAAATTTAATAATTATTGGGTATTTCCCCATGAATGAAAAAACAATTTTATGATACCTACAGTTATATTACTTTTAATAATTATGCCTTATCATGTTCCTTAATGTTTAAACTACTCAAGAAAAATCCGGAATAATGAAGTAGATATTGTTTTAGTTATCTTAGCTATAACGTTGTCCATCTTAAATCCTATCTTCATATCATTCAAGATACTAAAACCTCAATTTATTTTTTCATAGGTATTGAAAAGGAAATTTTGTTCTCCCGTGATATTAATAGATTTTTAAACCTCAATGAATTCATATAGGGAGAAAAATTTAAAGTGAAATGTCTTAAGGATTAAGATTGGAATTCTATGTTTTTTAACTTACTTCAAATTTCCCTGAAAGTAAGAAGACCCTTATCCATTATCAATGATGATTGTTAATTTTTTAAAATATGAAATATCTATGAGATCATCTTGCCTCCTTTTATAGGAACCTATTTAATAGACCCACTAACAACTTTGATTTATTAAAGGATGTCATCCCCATAATTTTAAATAATGAGGATAATAAAAACCACATATTGATTCATTTAGATTTTGAAATCAAAGAAGTTATATTTGGCCTAAATACTGGTAGATCCCCTTACCCAGATAGCATCCCCAAATTCTCTATTCAAATGTTTTTAATCGTAATCCAATATGGTTATGGGAAGCTTGTCCCCCATTTTTTTAATGTTCAATATCTGACTAATGTAATAAATTTTCAATTCAATTCCCTCATTCCAAAAGTGGATAATGCCAATGAAATTTATCACTTTAGTATTATGGATATTATCAACATGGTCCAATAAATAATTTTTAAAATTATTCATAATCGGATTTCCATCATTCCAAACAATATTATGTCATCTAATCAATTTGGATCCTTTAAAGGAAAGATCCTACAATACTAGCTCATCACTACCTCTAAATGTGTCTACCCCCTCATAAAATGCACTAGGGGAGGTTCCATCACTTTGAAACATGTTGTTAAAAAATCCATTGATGTGATGGAATGGGGTTTTATTAGTTAGGTTCTATCCATATTTGGATTTGGTGAGACATTCATCAAATGGTTCAAAATCATTCTCACCACATCCCATATTTTAGTTTTGTTTAATTTCCCTCTTAATGTATAATTTACATGTTCAAAACGTGTAATACATGGTGAAACTCTCTCATCATTTTTTTCTCTATTGTAGAAGACAATAAAAACATAGTTCAACTCAATGTGCTGGTGAATCACAAGATTAAACCCATCACAAATATAAGATTCATAGTTTCCCCAAACCATTTATTATATGTAGATGAAATAATTATCTTCACTCAAGGATACAAGAGAAACTTAAAGAATATCAGAGATTATATTCCTCACTATGAAAAGGGTGAAAGATTGGAGATCAGTTAGAAACAAGTCTTTCTTATACATTTGAAATAATATACCAATGACCAAAAATTTGACATTAATAATGATCTTATCATTAGATAAGTACTTATTCTATTTAATTATGTTAGAGTCCCTATATTTTTTATAAGTTTTCATGATTCCAATTTCACTCATATTTGGTGATATATTAGAAATTAGTGAGATTATTGGATTGGAAAATATTTATCAATTTCCATTAGGGTTTATCTTGTGAAAGAAATCATTTTTAATAAAAAAAATTATTTAATTGATTATAAATGGTATTTATTTCTTCATAAGGTTATAAATATTCCCATCAGAAATTTTTTTAGAGGGGTATTATACCTCATAGAATTTTTATTGCTATCCCATGTAAGAAATGTTTTCAAACCATTGTTCTTGGAGAACATGGAATTAATTTTTTTTATTTTAATGAATCTCTACAGTAAAATTTTATATAGAGTCCTATCAATAATAAATAAATAAATACTTAATTTATTAGAACTATATTTCGAAGCAGGAATAAGTATAAAAATTTAAATTGTGATGATTCCTATATATGAAATTCCCTCAAGACCTATTTCTCTAATTTTTATTCACACTCTTTTTGGTAGGTTAATCTGAATTACTCAATCAATTCATTGTTAGATAACTAGAAATGTACGCCTCTCCAAAATCTCTTAAACCCGATTGACCAATTTTTTTATACAATTTTCTAAATTAAAGATAAAATGGAAATATCTCTAGATGTGCTTCTTACTTGACATTAATACAATGGCCTATAATTATAACTTCCTAAATGGTGAAGATACTATAATATTGTAACCTTCATCATATGGTACTCTCACCTCCAAACAACACTACCTAAATACATTAGATAGGCACACAAATACCAGGACTACAGACATGAAAAAGATCCATATCTCCCCTTCTAGATTCATGATCATATCAAGGCTGACGCACTCCATTATCCAAAATGATTCATGCATGTAGTCTTTAAAAATTTCTCTCTACTCTAAATGTGTTCTTCACAATTAGAATAAGGAAGACCATAACCATTTTTTCTGGAGTTGTGGAACTACATCATCCCTCTAGAATGTTTTATTTGGTTTCTTTTATGTGTATATTCCTTAAATATCTTTTATTTTTAAATATTTGAAATCCTTCTTTAGGATTTCTATATCATAATAGATTTTAATTCCTCTCTTTGATTCCAATGTATATGATATTCAAATTTTACGGAATAGCTAAAACCAATTCATTCATGAGAATACATCCTTTGATCTTTAATTGGAATTTTTTAGACTATTGTCATAGTGAAAAATGTGAATTCACTTCACCGTTCTCACTACATTAAATCTATTCGTAAAATTATGGTTCTTAAGCATCTTGGAATTTCAGGTATTTTATAGCCACATTTGGAGTCTTTCTATGTCATGTGGATTCATCCACTCCCTATATGGATGAACATATTAGGCATCGAGATGAAATCTAGGACCATTTAAATTTGAATATGTATTTGAAAATAATAATGTTGATATCATCGGATGTATCTACAGACTAGGTGGGGATAACATATCTATTCTTGTAAATTTGTGGCTACCATATCTTTTGATACCAAAATGATTATTATTTCAAATGAGATTTAAATGTGAAGGAAAAAAGTTTGATGTTATTTTTTGTTAGAATACAACTGTACTACCATTGTACACGCTATCAGAAATGATACTCTTTATAAATCATGGAATTCTACTACCATATGGATCGAATTCATGGAATTTCACTCATCCATGACATAGATAATCATACATACATATCATGGAGTATTTTTTTGGATAATGGTATTCCAAATTAATTGGTGATAACTAATGATATGATCTATTTCATTCGTTTACTAGATGTAATTTTTTTATTATAATGAGGTCATTATAAAAGTCCTTAAATTAGTCATTTTTAACACTATTTTTATTTAATAAAAGATACTTTCCAATATATAAAGCTATAATTCTTTAAAAAGGGAATTCATAATATAACACGCATACACTTATCAAACTATGTGTACTCAACCCCCCCCCCCCCCACATAATTAACTCTTACCTTATTCGTCTAGTGTTGGTTTATGAAATTATAACATGTTTCATACAAGGGTCAGAATAATATCCAACCAATCATGATATAAATTATAACCTATGTATAATGTCTAATCACGTAACATAAACCAAGGGTGAATCGGTACAGTGTTTCATGATATAACAAAATCAAATAAGAGGTAATAAAAGCCCTTACTATCACATAGATGGAATGATAATAATGTTCCAATCAATAAACAACATCATAAAAATTGGAATACCATCCCATACTAGGGAAATATCATTTTAATGGGAATATAATCCTAGTATATAATTATTTAATCTCACTATATAACTGGTGCTAAGCATAAATTCATCTTCCCATATCATTGATGGATATATACCAACATAATTTCATATAATTGGAGGTACTTTATCATTATTTCAAATCATTTTTAGAAATGTGTCATTATATTATCCTATTGATGACTGCAGTGTATCAACATTTAAACGTATCACAAGTGGAAGCATGTCATCATCTCTTTTTATCACTGATAATTGGAAATCAATATCTCTCATCATCACTGATAGAATCACATCATTATCTCATCATATAGCTAGTGACAACTCATCATCAGATCATCATATCGTTGATGGTATTGTATCATTATCTCACTTTATCTTTAGTTGAAACATATTATCATATCATAATATCATTAATGGTATCATATAAACATATCTTCGTATTTTTGGTGACATCATATCATCATTTCTCTATACCACTTATAGTCGTGCATTAACATCTATATCAGGTTTATAAGGAAATTTAATCATATATAATAAATAATATAAGGGCCAATGGGTGGGGCAACTTGCTTTAACATTATGAGGGAAAAAATATCACATTAGATATATCAAGTGATATTAGGGGAAACTAACCAATGTGGCATAATCTCTATAAATGCATGCTCTCAGGGGATATCATGTCCAACCCAGAAAAATCATACAATTAACACTATTTGGCATAGTTTCCGACTCAAGGTGTCATATATCATTATAGTCATACCAGTGGTCAATTGTATATATCATATTAACTTAACAATATATGGTGGAATAGATGATCAAATGTACCAATAATATTCAGCAATTATAATACACTAATGGTACAATGACCTAAGAATAACATACATTAATATCACATATTTTTTATGAATATTCAATATATCTTCCAAATAAATATGCTTAAGAACCATAATGGTTTTGTGTAAATGGAGAAAAATTATATTAAAATGTTATTTAAGTAAAATATATATCATCTCAATAAATTTTCATTACATAAGGTACCCTTCTAGAATCATCATACTTGTTACCCTTCTTCATAACCTGGGGATAACTAAAACACAAGAAGATGTTATCTCAGATGCTTGGTACGGGTAAACATGGGAAATATAAATTAATGATCATATGTTATCATAACATGATAATATACATATAAGAAAATATTATTATAAATAAAAAGTCATTACCAATAATTCTCAGAGCATAATCATAAGCCTCAGAATAAAACTAATTATGTCATGATATTGGGGAATTGTCCAAAATCAATCTGGATTCATGAGTTAAAATCATAAAAATAAAAATATTTCATAAGAGTATGGAACTATAATTAGAACATAAACCATATTATATTTTAAATCTAACTACCAATACAATCATACCATAGTGAATCGTGCATCACTACATGTTTCCCATGTCATAGTGGATCAAGAATCCCTTCCCATTTTCCATAGTGGATCAACCACCTTAAATCATTTCCAATTATTATATCATGATATATAAGGATTTAAAAAATTCATTTGAGCTATATATAATATCAGGATCAACAATCAAATAATTAAAACCATATATATATGCCACAAGATCATAAAACATTCATCATATTATCATATCATTACCCATGGAAAAATCTGGTTTTATAAACATCTAAACAAACTAATTAAAATCATCCACAAGATAAAATATCATTTTTATTTGAAAACATTTTAATAAAAAATTCACAATATATTGAGAAAACTGTTTTATTTAAAAATAATAAAGGAAACTTTTAATGAATCCTTAGATAATATAATAGATATGACCCTGTTAAATTCTATTCTAGCAGTGTACATTGAAAAAAATATTACATTTACACCATTGCTAAAAAATACCTTGTTTAGAAAGAAACAAGGATATTTATTTTAAAACTTTTCATATATATTAAAACCAGTGTAAATTATAATTTAATAAATAAATGGATAATATTAAATAAATTCTTTTAAAAAATTTAAACAAAAAATGGACCAGGAAGAAAGGATTCTTATAACGACCCATACTTTACATACATTGTTAATACTTCAAAATTGAAGCACACTTATTACAGCATATGACAAACCCACAAAGGACCGTATAGGAATAGTGTCTTTAGAAACTAGGAAACATAAACAACTGGTTCATAAATCTTCTACAGTGTCTCCCATTTATTTCATCATATCTAGGGTCCCTTTTAGCATATTCTACTTAATATCCATATTCCTGACCTGGGGAAAAGAAAACATAAAAGGGTGAGCTCAAATGCTCAGCAAGGGCAAATAAAGGAAATAAAAATCATATAATATCTTTTTGAAAATCAAAACCTGCAAAAGAGATCATAATATCTTAACATGGAATAAATCATAGAAGTGAAAATGAGATCCCCATAATCATAACATAAAACTTGAAACTTTGTGGCATGCACACATAATCATGGAAAATCATTTCTTGTTAGTCATGACTCATTTCCAATACTATCTTAGTGGACAAAGTCCCTTTCTGAACCGAGTCACCCTCGTTCCAGTCCTGTTTCACTGAACCGGTATAACCAACCGTTCCAGCCATGTCTATCTCATGAGATATAAAATATTTACCCAATGCATTGGAGGGAGATATAGGTCCCACCCATCTTATAATGAATCCTTTCTTATGTGTGCCACATAATCATAAACCATACATCATCGCATAACCCATGTAATAAAAATGGGATTCTTAAACAACATGACATAATAAAACAATTCATATAAGGTAAAGGAATTCATAAAAATGTTTCCATCACAACATAATCAAATCCATGTAATAATAGGGATAAAAACAGAACCCTTTTATTATCTTAGATGGAAAATAATTTTGATAAAATACTTGAACTTCATTCTTGAGGAAAATATCCTTTCTACTTCAACAACACTTTTCCTTTCTTAACATGTCATACAATTTTAAACTAAAAGAAGTTGATTAAAAATAAACTTGAATACTTGTAAAGGAAGCTTCTTGGAAATAATTTTTTAGAAATCCATTCATGCCGTATAAGTTAAAAAAACATTCTTCGTACTTTTGTCGGAAAAGTCAAAAAGTACCTCGTACGAAAAACGACAAAAGATTCCTTTCATACATATTACAAAAAACTCACCGAAGGGTAAAAATGGATTTAAACAATTGTAGGTGGATGGAAATAATATTACATATTGATGAAACATGGATTTGGATGATAAAATACACCCCAGTAAATACTTACGAATAAACAATCTTGGATAAAAATGAGATTGTGATATTTCCCTTACCTTAGGTCCGATTTGCTTTGTACGTGTCCGAAGCTCCTGTATAATGGTTTAAATAATTTTATTGACTTATTCGAGAATCATACATATTGATATCATATCATATATGTTCATATTCTTAGTAATATTTCATTGTTACTTGTTACTCGGGTCTTTATTGCCTTTTGTTCTTATGCGTGTTTTGCCGAATAAATTCTTATTCTTATTTTAAGGTTATAGATACCTTATATACAGAATGGTATTAGTGTAACATATATCATATTTATTCATTCATTTAATTTATTTAATTACTATGTAATGATGATCATGTAGAACGAGTCGCATCACATCGTGGAGACGGTATTCCGTACGTACGCACGAGTGATGATATCGTTCCTATGATCGTGGAACTGTATTGGAGTATATATATATTATTTTAGTATCAATATTACTTTATAATAATCATAAATAGTTACTCATTACACCATTATACCCATCCTTGTAAAGTGATGGTGGAAAATAGATTACACCACGGCGTGGAGACGGTATTCCGTACGTACGCACGCGCGGTGATTTCATTTTTCTGTAGGATGGATAGAAGGTGAATTAGGGTTGTTTCATATTTATAATAACATATCAGTATGTAAGTAATACTGATGTTATTACTTTATCATGAAACAACTAAAGAAGAAGAAGTTGAAGAAGAAATAAATTGAAAAGATCGGTAATGGATATTACCTCTTCTTTGGAACGCCTCTTTGAATCCTCCACCTAGGGAACTAAGATTGGTCTTTGAAGAAGACCAGGACCTCTAGGATTATTCTAGGGAAGTGGACAGGATAAAATAGCAGGGGTTGTCAGATCTTGAGTTCTCAAATTGGTGTGAGGAGGAGGGGGAGGAGGTGCCCTTTTATAAGGGAGGAGAGGGGCACCTTAGGAATATCTCAAAATATTATTTTATATTAAAGTCAAAATCGATTTATAATGGTTCCAAAGGGTCTTATTTCGAAGCTAAAGTGGGTATGGGTCTAAAGCCTATCAACCAATAGGATTTAGACAAGTTTAGATTATTATGTTAACCTTATCAATTAGATTAAACTCTAAGTTAAATAATTTAACTTTTACCATGTCTTTTTGTTTTCTTTCACTATATGGTTAATACCCTTACTATAACATGCCAAACGAACCCCAAATTGTTTATTATTAATATATATATCCTTATCTAAGTCATTTGGCCGAACCATAGATTTTTAGGAATAAAATGACAATTAATAATATAATATTTTATTTCAAAACTATTTAGTTTCAATTTTGACACTATTTGATATATGATTTTTTTTGAAAGTCATAACAGAATTATATGTTCGAACAAAGTTGATTAAATAAACACTAATATATCATAGTAACCTAGAAAATTAGTGTAATTCATAAAAAGTCTCAAATTACATTTATTTTGGTGTTTATAACATCAATTATGTCAATATTTAATTAATAAGATAATTACTGCATCATCATTGTGTCATAAATAAATTAAATTATTTAATGTCTAAAAATTACAAATAAAATACAATTATGTAGGAAATCTTTTTAGATTTCTAATTAATATTTATAGTCGAATTTATCTTATGTATAACCCCATATTAAAAATGATTTACTTATTAAACTTTGATTTTAACTATTTTAACCCTTCTTTAAATAAATTAATAATAAATGTCCTAATCTAATCCAAGAGGGACTAAATGGTCATATTTTATTCCTAAGTTTGTTTTTGGTCGAATTACACTTGTCCAATAGAATTAGGACATGTGTTAGGGTAATAATAATATCATATTTACCCTTAGTTACCATATTTACTATTAACCGCGGTAAAAAAAAAGTAAAAAGTTAATATTCACCAAAAAAATTATTTTTATCTCATTGAACCACATTTTACTTACTGATATCAACCGTGTCTGTCGGATTTTCGAAATTCCATTCACAGAAGCGGTAAAATTAAATTTTATGCAAAATTCAGTTTTTAACCTACCACTTAGTGGTTTCACTATTCATCAAAAATTGAAAGTTTTCAGAAAAATACCAAAATTTCACCCTAGGCTAATATACAATATTCCAAATCCAAAAATGAAGTCCATTTTGAAAAATAAAATGTATAAAATTTCAAAAATTGGTTATTACTATTCATAACGGGTAGTTTTAATAATATTTTAATAGCATATCGTTGTTTAGTGAAACTCGGTATTGCGTACGACGCAAGCTATCGAGGAAGGTCGTGATTGCGTGTAAAGTAAGCCAAGAAAGTGTGTAGTGAAAGATTCCTTTGATGATATAAAAACAAAATATTACTCATAAAAATTTCAGGTGTTACAATTCTGGACCTAAGAGAGAAATAAAGCGTATTTTCTCTATATACATTTTTTGAATTATTTATTACTTCGAGAGAAAGAGAGAGAGAAATGAAAGAGAAACTTGTGATTTCCTTAAATTAATAGAGGATATTAAAATTAATGACATTATTTGATATATAGTTCATAAAATTTCTTCATTACAAATTTGAGCACAAACAATCCTGGTAGAAATGAGATTGTAATGTAAAACCCTTACCTCAATTATGAATTACTTATTAATTACTATAACCTCCTATATAATAAATTAAGCATTATTATAATTTTATACTTGAACCATAAAAATTCTTATAATATAATATATTACCCATTAATAACATTTCAATTCATATTTCTTAATAATTATTTATTAAAATCGTTGTTTTTTTGTGTTAATTGTTTCGTTTTTAATGTATGTTTTGGTTCGACGGTACTAATCATTAAGATTTGATCATGGTTCTACAATATATTTAATTTTATTAATTATATAATTATCCTATATATTCATCATATACATATTTATAACCATACCTTAATGTTAGAGATATATATATGAATTACACAATTTATGGATACAATAGTCTTTACATATGCATGAACAATGTTTTCAACATCGAAAGAAAAGAATGAAGAAAATGATTAATAGTGTTTTACAATTCCATAATTATTTTTATATAATAAATATAATATATATTAATTAAATAAATCATTATCCATGTGATTAGGTTATGTAAGATGAATCATATCTCTACGTGGAGGTGGTAGTCCACATGTACGCATGAGCATTACTTTCATTTTCCATTTGATGGAAAGGATGTGGATAATGGTTCTTCCAAAAAATCATAAAAATCATAGTATATTTATGATACCACATTATTCATTTTATGATGGATAAAATATATTTTTATAAGTTTTGATAAGATATAAAATTGAAAGTGTTTGTTTAATATTTGTATATCTTCATTGAGAGAACTCATATACCTTGCACCTTAAGCCTTGAATGATTTGCCTTAGGAGAAGACCAAGTGATGTAGGATGGAACGAAGGAATATAATAAAGTATTGTTATATGTATTTTATGATATTATATTATCTTTATGTGTTTATAATAGAGGATATGGGGTTTCCTTTTATAAGTGATAGAGATTACACACATGGGATTTTTCAAAATAATAGAATATATTTATGTCTTACATAAGAAAAATGTCTCAAAAAAAGACTCATATTAAAATATTATATGAAATAATGTATAAATATCACCATAAAATATAATTTATATTATTATTTAGGTCATTTTCACAATTATAATTTTCGTTTTAAAACTTTAACTCTTTTTTACTCTAACCGTGGTAGCTTTATTTTTTTTACCAAAGTTACATTTCATAATGACCAAAAAAGAAAGTTTTATAGTTATAAAAAATTTAAAATATTATCCAAAATATGGATTTCGTTTTATTAAATTCAATTTCTATAATTAGAAAAAATATACTTTAAAATAAATACAAAAACTCTGATAAAAAATTTGTTTTCCACAATAAATAATTTTTTTATTTTAAAATTGTTTTTATACAGAAATAAATAATTATTTCAATTCCCAAAAAATATTTATATTATTTTAAATAAATAATAGCTAATGAATTTTTAAAATAAATTAAAAATATAATGGGAGTTTTTAAGTAATAAAATAGAAAAAATACTTTTCTCTAAAATCATTATTCTTTCACTATTATCAGTAAAATTAATATTTTTAGATAAAACCCAAAATTTTACCTTAATTTTATTTTGATATGATGATTTAAAAAATGATAAATATTTTTTAAAGTCAAATTTCTAAAATTTTATGAAATAAATTAAAATAGCCACACACAAAATAAAATAAAACCACTTTTGAATAAAATGTATCTTTGAAGCATAAAATGACATCAGTCGCATTCATTTCATAATAACCACAATTAAATGAATGATAAAATATTTGATTGATCATAAAATATATAAATTCAATTTAAACCATTAATCAATAATTATTTACTTATAATAAAACATAGTGCACAAAAAAATATTTTTTATGAAAAATAAATCTTTCTACCTTTAAAGGATTTTAACCTTTTCCTAACATATAGATAACTAATGTATGAATGATAATTTATTTATTCACAAACGTTTTCAATATATTTAAATGAAATAATTTTTGAATTTTGATAGATATAATCTATTTAAATAAAAATATAAAACATTTCGAATAATATATTTTTTAAAAACTGGTATTTTAATAATTAACTAATTTTATTAAAATTGAGTGCTTACTAATACATTTTTACCACCATAAAATATAGAAAATATATAACATAATCAACTTTTTTATATTCATTCATGATAATTCAATTTATAAATTATAATGGTATATTATATCAGTGGTCATTTTTACATAATGTTTTATGTAAATAATCCATTTAATACATTAAGATTATTTCATGGGATGTGTGTTTAAAATATTGGGGTGTTACATTATAGCCACAATTAAATGAATTTCTCCCTTTATGTTTTTCCAATTATTGATAAAAAAATTAATATATATCTTCTTTATCACATCATAATGTTCCCATGTAGCATCCTCAAATTTTGGATTCATCCACTGAACATTAACCAAGTGAGTTGCTTCATTTTGTAAAACCAGTTTCTATGGTACAATATTTTTTCAAGTTATTATTAATATGAAAGATCACACTCCAGTGGTACAACATATATGATCAGTACATGTTAAGGATGAGGTATTTAATTACTTATAAAATATACATGTAACACATCATGATTATTAGAGAGACTCAGTTGAAGCACCATGTAATAAATTTACCATCCTGATGTGATCATGATGTTTTAAGGTGATCGTATATCTGGGGTTCCTATTTCCCTTCATTTAAAATCTCAGAACCATTTTCAAATTATGTATCCATAGGAATACCTTGTCACTAATATCAAACTCTAGATCTCATCAATGATTTCGAGCATAACGTTTTAATTTAATTTGAGATTTTCTAATCTATTGTTGAGTAGATATAAACTTCTCTATAATTTCCTCACCTAGATAATGTCCCAAGGGATTTTATCTCTAACTTCATTACACCGTGTTAGAGTTTTTCCCATCCTTTCAAAGAGGTCTTATAACTAACCCTCTTGGAGTAACATATGATCTAGAATTTATTATGATATTTAACTCAGTTTATGGGAATTATTAATCCCCATGTGCTAGAGACAAACACCTGGTCATAAAAAACCTTTGTGAATGATCTTCCCAAAATGAAATATAACATAAATCTAATAATATATCAAAAACATAAAATTGAAATATAATAACATTGAAAATAATATATGGATTTTAGAATACAAAAATCATTACAAAAATATAAATATATGAGGATTTAATGATAGGGTTAAAATTCATTCCAACTTAGAGACATAAAGAAAATCACCAACCCCAAAACCCATCATATGTTGGTCCTTAAAAAAACTACATCTCACAACTCCTACCCATGGCCGACCAGGCATGGACCCACATAATAATTGTAAAGAGACTCTAATCACCAAGTATGAAAATATGAATCTAAATTACATAGAGTGGTGCATGATGGGTGTGAGTAGAAAAGATCACAATTGGATCACTCTAAGTAGTCTATGAAATTCCTTTATAAAGCAATTCATATATACTACTTTTCAATACATCACTGATAAAATATTTTTTCCCCACTACAATGAATGAAGTTAAATCATTCCACACATAAAAAGGGATGAAAATCTATGAAATCGGGCTATGAGCAATACAAAGTTAAAACTATTTCATTTTCTTTTTAAATTCTATTTTTAAACCTCATGAAGAAAACATTCCAAAACCATTTGAATAAGACAAACTTTTTACAAAATCAATGATATCTATTTAAACAATCCATATTAAATATACGAAGAAGGAACTATGAGTTTTCAACACATATCATATTATAGAACAATATAGAGATACATGGTTAATGAAATTTCCTTATAGTAGTAAGTAATTGATTATAAATACTCCAAATGTGGCAACTCTACTATCAGTAATTGATCAAGTGACAAATTTCATATATCAAGTATCAAATTTCAAGTATTGAGATGATATTTCAATGTAAATTTTTAGATACATTAGTGAGTCTACCATTGAAAGGAATATAAATATCATGATTGATTTTATGAAAATTTCATATCAAACACATAAATAATGTTATCGAATCTGCACACACATTCCTCTTTAGAGCACATCCCTATTATAACTCACAATAATAGGAATACATTAGTCATGGTGTGATTCTACAATATAATAGCATAAATCTTCGGTCATATTATCTAGCATTCTATGTTTCCCATGAAAAATAAATCGGGGTGGGTGAGATAATAAGAAAAAATGACCATAATGTGGATCCACAATAGTGTAAACATGCCCAATATACATTCCATATAATATAAAGTCCACATATGACCCTCACTCACATGCTCCATCATGTATTACAACCCCTTTTTCAAAAAAAATCACCATTTTCACTAAGCACCATTCATCAAGTAAAAGCATAAATAATAGGTTCATCAAAGATTTTCACAAGAAGATAATTTATACCATAAAGTTACAAAAGATCATATAAGGAACAACAAATTTACCTAACAAGCCTTTATCAAGTAAATAAAACATTACTTTGAACCATTCATTATAAAAGTCCATACATACCTGATTCCAATAAATATAATTTTAAAGTACCAAATAGGACATTAATTGAATAACATGAAATACCAATAAATAGATTTAATTTTTTGTGAAATATCATTTTAACCAATATTTCCCAAAAAAAATATTAAAATTTATTCTTTATATAATTCCAAAAAAAACATTTCCAAGAAACAAAAACATTTAACCATTTGGAATTAACTTTAAATAATCAACCAAAATTCATTAAATTAGGAGTTTTCATTTTCAAAAAAAAACAATCCCAGATTATTAAATTGGCCAATTCCATTTCAAAACAAAGGATCATTTATATAAATGAAATCATCCATTTTAGATACCTTTTTCAACCAAAAAGTTCATTTATCCTTTAGCACCAATAAATTGTGCTTGGCCAATTTCCAACAAAATAAATAAGATTTTAAGAATCACCAAAATCATATGAATAAGAGATGGAATAAAAATTCCTTTGTTGGAATGTTTAGGATAAAACCACAATGAATCTATGATGTGACACCTCTGATGGGGAATACCAAATAAAGGAAGAGAGTTCTCTGGAGAAGTCATAAAATATCATCAAATCATAACCCCGCATCAACCGCTATAGGTTCAATGAATCCATTGGTTTTCCGGGCATAAAGGAACAATTGATCTAGAGTATAAGTATAAATCTATTTTCAAAAGGAGTTATACTTACCAAATAGTATCATAGATTGATCAGTACTTCGATCCACCAAGTGTTAGGGTTAGGAGAGTAAAAATCACCAACTAGGGATACCAACGGTCGTATGTGACAAGATAGAGTCTTATAAGAGGGGATAAATAATAAAATAGGGTTTATTAGGTAAAAAGATAACATAACCAACAAAATAACACATCCAAGTATTCAATTGGTGGGCCGGTGGAGACCCACCAGCTTACATGTGGCAATAATATTCGTTTTAAGCACTTTCGGGCTCACTAGCTAGCTGGTGACCCTCACCAGCTAGTTGATGGGCCACTTATATCTCCAAGAAGTGAAAATGTAGGTCAAAAACTATTACATTCTTCTAGGCCTCCCTATACCACTCGATTAACCCATAAAATAAAAATTATATATCCATAGTTGAAAGCGATATCAGGATGTAACACTTCTACGCAATAAAAAAAATTATCCCTGAAATGAGTTAGACAAAAGATAGAAATTATATGATGGAAATAACTTACACATATAAATATTTAGGTGGATGGTTCTCAAAACAAAAGGAATACTTTTCCAAGAAGAATAGACCATTCATAACTCTAAAATGATGGATCGTCCTCAAACCTAGGAATCCTCAAAATAAAAAAAACCAAGATAACTAGACATGTTTTAAAATATTCCAACAACACCTCGAAAAAAGAACTATGTGAAAAAAATGAAGACCTATCATAGGATTACCCACCATTTAAATACTTACCAAAATTTTGTAATAAGATGAAGACAGAAAAATAATAAAATATACATTCAACCCAATGAATAAACCCCAATTACTCACAATAAGGAAAGATCTAAAAATAGAATCATAATGACCATGAAATGAAACAATCATTAAATCTTGATGATTTAAAAATAGACTCCATCATAAATGTAAGAACCCGGATCTTCGTTTCAGGTATGTTTTCCTTTTTCCTAGAGTTTTTGATAAAGGTGGGTTTTCTGGAAATTTTTGAAGTGCATTCCATGTACACCCTTACCGCGCCACGCCGTGTGCTGGCCATGTCCAGGACACACACACGGTGTGTAGGGGTGATGTGGAGGCCACTTAAAGAAGAGTACGGAAAAACAGAGTACATGCAGTGTACCCCAGAAGTACACACCATGTATTTTATTTTTTTTCATTAAATAGACCGAGGTCGCGCCTGACAGAGAGAATGCACTCTTTCTCCAGGTTCTTCTTCTGAGAGAACTTGTACAGCCATGAAAATTCTCTGGATTCCCGAGCCTCTATCTGATCCTCGTTTCAGTCGCCGTTGATTTTGTTGGAACCACAACAGTAAGCTCTCTCTTCTCCTCAAGCATTATTTTCCAATTCCTCCTCTTTCTCAAGTTATCATTGGTTGAGTGTTTTGAAATTTTCTTAGATCTTTGACATTCTAAGGAGAATCAATTATCTTGGTTCATGTATATCGTTCCCCTAGCATTGAGGTAGGTGGTTTGTGCCTTTCCATAGGAAGTCTGTGAATATGTTTTTCAAATTCCACCAATACCTTTGAACGGGGTATTGTGTTTTTCCTGTTTTCCCCCTGTTGTTTGCCTGCTTTGCTTGATTTCTTGAATAGAGGTAATTGCTTGTGTGTAGGGTAATTATTTTACTGTGCTTTGGATGTTTCCCATGCATGTTTTTCCTATTAGGAATTTTTCCATTTGCCATGCCTAGTTGTAGGATAGTAGAACTATTGAACTGTTATGTTTTTGTGCCTTAGAATAATATCTAAGTATTTCATGTGGTTTACTTGGGCCGATACACACGTTATGCTTGTTTATTTGACATAAGGCTATTAGAACCTAGTGTAGTGGACCATAGGGAGAATGAACGTAAGGGCTTCTCCAGAGTGTCTTTAATTTACGATGTGAGACCATGGGGGGAATTGATGTTGAGTGCTTCCTCATAGAGTATGTAGTTCCTCTATGTGATCCACAGGGGGAATAGACGTTGAGTGCTTCCCCAGATAGCCTTTAGTATGTTACGAGACTATAGGGGGGATTGATGGTGACTGCTTCCTCAGAGAGTCTATTATTTAGTTGAACCAGAGGGTTGAGATTGGGTGTGCCTCCTAGAGGGTTGCTAGTACTTGTAGGTTGAACCATAAGGGTTAGGCTGTAAGAACTACCCAGAGGTCACTTTTTTGTTCTACTTTCTTTAGTGGATGATTCTTGTTTGTAAATTACATGCTGGAAACTGTGGATTGTTAATGCTGCGTTTTATCCTATTTACTGATTACTATTTACTATTTACTATAATTTACATGCCATATATTCACTGACTGTTAGGCACAGATATTTGGGTGGTTGCCTATTGGGACTTTGTCTCACACCCTGTTTGGCTCATGCTTTTGACCCCAAACAGATTATGTTGTTGCAGGTATAGATAAGGGCAAGCTCCCTTCTACTTCATGTAACTGACTTGTTGTGGAGCTAGAGAGCATGGGACCAAGCTATGGCATGTGTTGCTGAGGAGTATACTTATTTTCTTTTGTACTTGATTTAGTATTGTATTCAGTGTTGTGACTTGTTTGGCTGCTTTCCTAGACATATGTATCATACATCATTATTATATATGGGTGCTTCGGTTTTATTCTTTCAGTCATCTACTGTTTATTTCTGTATGGATTATTATTACCTCCCATGTTGTATGTTGTTTAATTCTACTGTGAACTCTCCCAATTAGGGCATATTTTCACCACTATCACACCCAAGGCCCTCGCTGCTAGTTGGCATCCTCTGGCATTCAGGGAAATGCGCTTGAGGCCATGTGACCAACTAGGTATGGGGCGCCTCTGGGCAGCTTCTGAAACCGGCACGTTACAATAAAAATCCACATTTTATCTCACCATACACAAGAAAGTAACAAAATTGATAGGTATTTGTACCTCCAGTGAATACTAGATGGATGCAGAGGACTCTCAATGCATAGCTTCACCCTTTTATGAGCCCACAAAACCAATCACTAGAACTTTTGAGTCACCGATATAACAAGAATTCATACATTCCTAGTTACGTAAATACATCTCCATGTAATATCCAGGTATAAAAAAAAGATAACTTAAAATAACTATATATGTACACAAAAAACCACCATATGGTTTCAAAAAGTGATATCACCCAAAACATCAAGATTGATATAAATCCAAAAGGGTGTAAATAAGAGGATACTAAAGGAACAAAAATTGATATCCAACACAATCCATAAAAATACACCCATGGAAGGGGGAAAATTGATTTCAAAAGAAAAAAATGAAAACCAGAAAACATTTTTAGAATAAAATTCCAATCTATACACATATGGGTGAAAAAAATCTCAAGGAATTAAAACCATTAAAGATGAATACTAACATCATTAATGAGGGCACATATACAAGGATTAGTATAATAATTATCTAGAAAACAAATATGTCAACATGATAACATACCATAAATGAATCCAACAACGATCCCCAATAAAGAATCTAGGAATACACCTAAAACAATCCTTAACAGATAACAAAAATTATCTATACAAAATACCTAAAAATAAGGCCACCAAAACCGATTACACCTGAAACATCCCCTTTCGGTCGCCTAACATACAAAACTTTTGAAGGTGACACAAGTGGAAAAAAATGATTAAAAAATATCATATATTTTTCATAATAAGACATTAAATTCCATGGTTCCCTGCATTGGAAGCACACAAGTTGCCTCTTTTTTCCTTTGATATGGTTTTCCTTACTAAACAATATTCAATATTTCACTGGAAGGGACTTATTCTCCTAATCCAATCTTTCATAAGAAATTATCCACTTATTTTATATTCTCTAGATAGACATTAACTATTATGTCCCATTTAATGACCATTGGATAAGTGTTAATATAGATCTCCAATATGGCAGCACTACGGTTTGGGAGAATACCACCTTTCAGAAAAATATCCATGAGGGATTTTTCTTTGATAGAATTTAATGTGAAATATATCTATCAAAAAAATTATTGGTATAATCCTAAACTGAGTGATCACCTTGAATGAGAACCATGAGCTCAAACAAATTCTCCTTCCTTAAATCATTAATATATTTCCACCAAATGAAGACTGATTTGAATAATTATGAAGACATACTTTTATATATGTTGGAAGGGGACACTAATTAAACCACTCTCAATCAGGTTTTCCAAATAAAAAATTCATACACTTGACCTATATGACATCAATATTATTGATATAATCAAATATTCCTTATATTTATTTTACACACATCATTTCCTCTGAATAGTCTTGATCACTTCCATAGGGAGGTATAAGAATATTTATGAAGACTTTGATGGGATATAAAATGTATGAAGACAGTGGATGCACTACTCATTTCAGAGTCTCAAAATAGTATTCAACATGAAACACTAATTATTGAATATAAAAAGGGTTATTTTGAATATCTTATCAATGAAAATACTTCATATATTTTTCAAGAAACTTTCTGGGAGACATTTATGGACATCATGAAACACAGTATCATCAACCCAAGCATCAAGAATTAATTTAGACAAGATAGTATGAATAAAAAATCTATAGATAACACACACACAAACCTTTTATTTTTAAACAAAACATTAAATCAGTTTTATTAATGAAAAACTACAATAAAAGACATAAGTTCGCTGCCTTTAAAAAAATTACACTTTCACTTCAAAATATTTCTTCATAAAAATCCAGAAAAATTTGAAAACATTTACTAGTTCATATATTTACATTCATGGTTTCAAAACATAATTCCCAAATTATAATTCTAAAACCATTTCCTATTAAAAATAAAATTAAATAAATTTTCTCCTTCCTGAAAAATTGTTTCAATATATCACATGAGAATATTTGAAAAATAATATTTAGAAACCAAATTTTCTGTAAAATAAACCTTTTTGAAATCAAAAGAAAATCACAAAAAATACAATATTTCTTTTTTTAAACAATAAATATGGTTTTAAAAATGATTAAAAAATAAAATATAAAAAACCAGAATAACTGGATCTGAGCATGTTACAATACCCTAACTATCATATCCATTCAAAAAACAAACACCCTCCATGATAACATCACCTATGTAATGTAAATTTAGACGTAAAGGAGTAAGGAAAAAAGTTTAGGATTCAAATTAAGAAATTCATGTCCTAGATTCATGGGGTAATAAACCATGTATTGAACATAAAAGATTTGATGGATTGGTTCCCAGATCAGCCACTCCAATTCATCATGGTTTTCCAACTCCAGAAGGAATTTTGCAGCTCTGTTCACCCCACTGGTCTAACCCAAAAGTCATTAGATATTTCCAAGGTCAAATATTGCCTCAACAGTAATATAACTATCATCAAATATCAAGAAATAAGAACTCAATAGAAATACTCAAGTCCCCTCTTTCCCTTATAACTCAAGATTAATCACAAAGGGTGGGGATCAAGTACTGATTCATGAACTACATCTTGAGTCTCGACACATTTCTAATATCCATTGAATAATTATTTGAAAAATATAACACAATTGAATTCATATAAGACTTCCCTTAATACCAATTTTAATGAATAAATCCGGAATACCATCTGACCTGGAACTCCAACTGATTATTCCTTGGCTCAAAGTTTGATCTTGATCACCACAGGCTGTTGTTACGCACCCATGCATCAGAAAATGTCCTTTTGGAAATATTTCAACTCAAATTAAATATTTCGTAAATAAAAGAACACAAAGAAAACAAAAAAGAACATAAAAACGAAGACAAGAAGAGTTATATGTCATAACTAAAAAATGGAATCATAAAATATTAAGACATTATATGCAATAAAAGGGGTAAAATAAATATTAACTTTTAGGCATAAAGGAAAATACAGAACATAAAAAACCCTCTCATGGTATTCCTTGACCACTAACTACATCCCATAACTCCATCCCATGGATGAACAAGATTGAATCCATATAAGAAAGGTATAGATATCTTGAGAACTATAATGACCCAAGATATTAATAAACAAATATTACATCATTTTTTACAAACATTCATTACATTATACCAAAAAATGATTGGGGATCATAAAGTAAAGTCGTATTCGAAAACATGGAAACATAAAAAACTGGTTCATATGTGAACTAAATCATCCCCCACTATGTTCTTCATTACTACCACCCTTTTAATAAATATCACATAATAAATTTATCCATATCCTAGGGAAATGAGACATAAGAAAGGGAGATTTCAAATGCTCAGTAAGGGTAAAAATTGAGATATATAATAAAAACATGAGCATAATGGTATTATAACATGATAAAAATATTTGAAAACCATACCTTATATTTCAAATATCTTAATCTTATGTCCTCACTTAAATATTAGAAGTTCATAAGACATGAAAAAAATTAAATCAAAGAACATGATCCATGTTGTCATTGTATTTATATAATACATGGAATTGTATCATACAAATAAGTATGTAAAATCATTTCCATATTAGTCAAGGATCACTCCAAATTCTATCATACGGGAATGGGTTCACTACCCGAACCATCATAGTAGTCACGGTTCACTCCTAATACCATTATAGTAGACAAAGTCCCTTACTAAACTGGGTTTACTCCCCATTCTAGTAATATCTATCTCATGATATATAAATATTTACCCAATGCATTGGGGGGATATATAGGTCCCACCCAACACATCATGAAAATCATACTAATGTGTTCCATAGGATCATAAAACATTTATCATATCATGACCATGAAATTAAATGGATTTCATAAAAATTTAATCATATCATAACCTATGTAAAAGAGATAAGTTTCATAACAATTTCATCATTCATTAAAGAATAACCCCTTGAAAAGTAAGTGGGTTTCATAATAATTTTTTAATGGTCTAACCCATGGAAGGGAAAGGGGTTTCATAAAAAAAATTCATCATAAATTCGAAGCATTCAATGAAATAATAAGAATATTATCCTTGGATAAATCCATATTAATTCATATGTAACATCAATGGAAGTCGTCTTATATGGGAAATGATTTTCAATGATCATTTAAAAAAATTATTGAGAAAAATTTACTTTCCACTATCAAAAAACATTTAAAAAAACTAAAAATAATTTTATTCAAAACTAAATTTGTAAGATTATAAAAGGAAACATTAAATTAATGATAGTTCATGATGATGGATAATTCAATTGATGTAATACATGTAAAAATGAAGACTCCTTTCACATTTTTTTAAGGAATAATTGGAAATGTCTAAAAAATAACATAAATATTCCTTTATAAGCATTTGATAAAAAATTAAAACATCTATTAAATTTTATAGTAAACCATTTGGATAATTTTAAGAGAAAAATTAAAACCCTTTTATAAATCATGTTTTTGAATTAAAATGAGTTTTCGATCTAAGAAAAAAATAAAGATGGTTTTTATTAAAGTATTATTTTATACTCTTGAGTACATAAGTAGAGGATAATGAAGGAGAAAACTTGTATTCTCATGAAATATGATATTAAAATTCATTATTTTATTTATATATGGATCATAATTTTTAATCCTCATAAATGTATTCATAAATAATCACGATAAATGATGAGATTGTAACATAAAATGTTTATAATATAGGTATCTTAGAATTACAAGACCCATGAAGGAATAAAATTAAATGAAACTCAAAATATAATGATAATAAATATATTTATGATAGTATATATAACTGTTTCTGTATATAAATCTCATAAAGAAAGATAGTTGTGTAATATAACATATGTCTCAAGGAAAGAGAATTGAGATAAAAATATATTACCTTAATTAACAAATATCATCATACATAATAAGAAAATATTTATTTTAAATATAATTTCATTCTAAATCGTTTACAGAACCATAATTATATATATCAAATCATATACTATTTTCTTATGACCTTTTTTATGAGTTTATTAACAATTATATCTTAAAGATTCATTTTGCGAAATAACAACATTGGTTTTCGTGTATGCTTTGATTTTTTATTTTTGGTCCTCTTACTTTGTTCATGGATCCATAATTCACATAACTATTAACATGGTATAAATATAATATATATATTAATTATATATGTTTTTATATTAATACATAAGATATAGAGATAGAAAATGAAACACATTCTCCCTAGAGATGGTACGTCATACGTACGCATTAACGCTCTTTGCATTTTCTCAACTGACTGAAAGAAAGAAAATAACTATTATATTAAAATTTTAGATTCATTTTCATGTCATATATATCAAATATTTTAATTAAAACCATCTTTATTACCTGTCACATAAAGTGTGAACATATCGCATCACTTCTTGAGGGGATAATCCAACGTATATAAGAGCGACGTTATCATAGTCCCACATAAGGGAAAGTATGAATGCATAATTGATATAATAAATATATAAGTATAATAATATAATGATAATAATACATAAACATTTATTCCATATTTATATCTAGTTGTACGATGTGGTTATGTCAATCAAATAACATCGGTTCACAAAGCAATAATCCGCCGCACACATGAATGATGATTTCTTACCCCATTTGATGAAAGATGAGACAGTTGTAGTCAATTACCTTAATGAAAAAGAATATAAGTATATAGAAGATAATTTGGTTATTATATCATCATGTTTTATTAATAATTTATGTATTTTAAAGGATAAATAATATAAAATTCTCGGTTAGGGGTGTTACCTCTTTTTCAGACAACTTCTTTTGAAATGCACAAAAAAGACTTTTTAGGTTATATATATGACTATAATAAGGATTATAGGATGGTATGAGGAAAAAATAAATTTATTTGGGTTTTTCTTGGATGGATCAATGGTTTTTATTTTTTTGAATAGGAGACGACAATGTATGGGATTTTTTAAGTGAGGTGAATGCCACACATGTTGTTTTTGCAAAGAAAACATGTACACATATTTTTATCATGAAAAAAAGCTCCAAAATGGTCTATTAATGTCCATATAAATTATAAAGTCTATATATTTCTATAAAATGGGTTTTTTAAAATTTTTGGGTTTTTTGAAACCTTATATAATTAGTTTAACCCCTCGTTAAACCCATTTTCTCCTTAACCGTAGTTAATATTTTTTACTATTTTTAAAATTAATTATACTAAAAAATTAAGTTTAACTAATTAGTTAATATAAATTATTATTATTATAAATATTTAACACAATTTATAAACTTCCATTCACATAATTTCACCAATTTAATTTATAATTAAACCCGAAAACATGATAAGAAAGCGGTTTTACAAAGAGAAAAAGCTGAAAAGATTAAAAAGTTTGCGTAATGATATTAAAAATAAGAATGTTTTCAATGGAATAAATTGGATTAATTGATATATAATTGATGTGATTTTAATTTTAATCTCTTTTTAAAACAAAAAAGGATCCTTATAAATTCTTTAAATGAAAAGATAGTTTTCCATAAAAATAATTATTTTTCATTATTCATCGAAATATTAATTTTTTCTGAAAAATAAAAAAAAATTTACCCTAAGATAATATTTATGCGATGATTTCAAAAATGAATATTATTTTATAAAATTACCTTTTTAAATTTCTCAAAATTTAATTTTATTATTTTTTATAAAAAAAATATGGAATCATTTTTTTAGAAAATAGTATATTAAACAATTATAATGTCCATATTGAAAATTAAGTACTTTTATGATTATATTTTGTTTATGGAAAACCAATTTATATAATATTTATAATTTATTTTTTACTATTCTTATCTCTACATTTAATGGCAGGGATATAATTGTCGTATTTAACTAATAATATTAATAACATATCGTGGATTGTAAAAATTCAGTGCTGCATGTAATACAAGATAAACTCAGTGTTGTCTGTAATATAAACAATCAAAGAAATATAATTTTTTTCAACAAATAATATTTCATAAAAAATCAGGGTGTTGAATTATACACTCCCTAAAATGAATTTCTCCTTTAAAATTTGTCACTCTGATACAAAAAAAGTGAGGTTACTTATTCCTCATCCTTTCCTCAAATTACCAAATAGATTCTTCAAACTAGTGGTTTATCCCCAAAATATATACTATTAGAGTAGTCTCGTTTCATAGAAATTTATCTATATGATCTATAATATCCAGTGGATATTACTCATAAGAATGATCATGCATTTGTGATACGAACTATGAGTTTAATACATGTGAAGGATCAACTATGTACATAGTCAGGAGAGATACTTGCAACTCATCATGGACACGACAGAGGTTTGGTGGAAGCATAAAATGATCTGATACCATCAAGATATGATTAAGAATTTAAAAAGGACTGGTGTATATGTATGGATTTTTATGCACTTATTTTTAAATATCATTAACTTCTTCCATGCAAAAATTTATAGAAACAACTTGTCCCCAACATCAAATTCTAGATCATTGTGGTGATTGCCAGCATGACTTTTATGCCAAACCTGGTATGCCTTGATGTTTTTATGAATATATCTACCCTTATCTACCATTTCATCCACTATATAATGTCCAAATAGATTTATTTCACCAACATCCTTCCATCGTGTTGGATCTCTACATTTTTTCCATAGATGTCTTTATAAAGATCCATCTAAATGCTCGATAGAATGATATTATTGTATGAAAACTTTACATGATGATGGTGTTGATCCCAATCACCATTAATATACACAAAAAAATATCTCATCATATCCTAAATGGTTTTAATTATTCTCTCATACTAAACATATGTTTTATGATTATATTTCATTCTGAAACTTAACTCTATTTCTAGAGCTTATTGAAGACTTCACCAGATTTTTGAGGTAAATCTCAGATCCCGATCATACACAAAATAATCTAGTACTCTATAAAACCTAAAAACTTCTTTAATTTATAAATTGGAAATCTAATCTACAGATAAGTCTTCTATTATTGTGAGTAATTTTGTTGACTTTCTAAGATGATATACTGAAACACATATGGAATTATTCCCCTTAGATGTTTTGGGAGTATGAATACAAAATTCATAGATATGTTTTCCCATTTCCAATATGGTATACATAATATATGTATGACACCCTTATACTTCTGTATCGTAGACTTGTCTTGCTGTCATATCAAGCACTAATTAATAAACTATGTGATATCTCTCTTCATTCTATCACACTAAAAATACTCTTTCAAATTCCTATACATATTTGTACTTCCAAGATAAATAGAGATTGAAGAACTATGAGCTTCCTCAAGAAAACCCTCCTTTAAATATGGTATGGACAGAACACATACTTAGTTCTGGAACCTTATCATTCCATCATGATCATGGTTAAACTTTAGAGCATTGATACCCTTATTTTCTCATCTCTACATCTTCTTTCTATGCTTATTTATTCATTAAATGGATGTATGGTAGAACATTTAATTGATTAAGATAATATTTCTCCCCTTCCATCAATAGTTCTAGGTATTTATATTAAAAATCTAGAAATATTTTATATTTTTTGATCCTCACCATGGATAAGCCAACATGATCCTTTTAACTCAAATCTTCAGCCACCTTGTTTTCTTTCCCAATGATGTAATGTATTGAGATATCATAATATTTAATCAGCTCTAACCATCTTGTATGGTGCCTATTCTACTCCTTCTATGTGAATATATACTTTAAACCTTTTTGATCAGTATATATATATCACAGTTTTCAACATAAATAAAATTGTTCCATGTCTTTAATTCAAAAATTTCCCCTTATAACTCGGAATCATGCGTTCAAAAATTTTCTCATGAACCTTTAATTACTATGAGGCATAATCTAAACTAATTTCATTTTATATAATAAAACATCCCAAACCCTTCATGGATTCCTCACTATAGATTACAAACCATTATCAACTATAGGGCAACGTAATAACATGTTCACTAACTAATCTTCTCTTCAGTTCCTTGAAATATTCCTCCCACTCATATATCAAGAGGAACTTAACACCCTTCCAAGTTTACATGGTGAGTATATTAGATAGTCATGATAAATTATTCACAAAACATTTATAATGTCTAGTTAAACCAATAAAACAATAGATCTCTTCCACCATGGTTGGCCTGGGACAAAACTTAATAGCCTCCACCTTTTTTGATCAATACATATACTCTCTATTGAAATTATATGACCCAAAAATGAAACCTTTTGTACTCAAATTTCACACTTTTTAAATTTCTTATATAGTTTCTCCTTCTATAGGGTGGTTAGTAAAATTATCAAGTTATCTTTATAATATTCCATTATCTTTTAAAATTTAAGAATATATAATATAAATACTACCACACACTAATCAATGTAATATCAAAAGACTTCATTCATTAAATCAATAACGATATATTGGGAATTAGTAAGAACTAATAAAATCACTATATACTCTTAGTGTCGACACCTTGAATGTAATATTTTCTTGGGTATATCCTCCTTATTGACCCATAATTGATCGTATCCAAAATGAATTTCAATCATTGAAATGTATTAGTCTCTATGTAGTTGATCAAATTGTCCATCAATATGGGGTAGATATTACTTTTTCTTGATCATGGTCTTGTTCAGCTCCTAATAATCAATGAAATGTCTAACTAATCCATCATTATTTTGAAAAACAATAGGTATATACCAATATGAAAAAACATGGCCAAATGAATCCCCTATCAAGGTTCTCTTACTGTTTCATTTTCAATTCCTACAAATCTATTGGGGTTGTTTTATAAGTTGTGTTTGAAATAGGTGTGGCACAATGTATGAGGTATATTGAGAAATGAACTTCACATTTTGGTGGAATTCTAGGAAAATATTTTGTAAATACATCAAAAAAACTTCTATAAATTACATGTATCATCAATGGTGACGTTCTCCCCAAAAATCCCCTCTTGAAAAGGAATCCAATCCCAAAAATTGAATGCTATTTCCATTATAATTTCATATTTATTGACATATTGATAGATGATCATATTTTGGTTTTCAATATCAAATGTGACTTAAATTCCTTGAAAACTGATGTCTTATTTGTTCAGTGAAACCCAATTAATTCATAAGATAACATCACATTTAACTAGAGGAAGAATGAAAAGATTTTCCGTAAGAACATTCTCAATAACATCAATTGGAGAAGAATCATAGACTTGATATTTGATCATCATACCATTCTGGTCTTTCACTACACATTATATATCGAATCATTTATGTTTAATCTTGATTCCCTTATAAAATTCATCTTTTGTAAAAGAATGTGTATATTCATATTCAAATAATACATTAGAAGTTATAGAGTAGATTGTATGTGTACCTTCCACCTTTTAGTTATCTCGCTTCTCATAAAAAATAGTGGTCATATTTAATTTCCCTTTATCTCTTATCTTAATAGGATGTTAAGATGATCTCTATCATTAACCTTCATATTTGGGAACTAGTTAGCATTATTCCAATACTCCTTGAATTTGAAGCACTTGAGTGTTAGTGTTTCATTATATTGATCTTTCTCTCTATTTGTTTCATTAGCTTACTTATTTTAATCACGTCATCATATAGTTTCATGTTGACCATACCCTACAAAATTAAAAAATTTACTATTACCCTTAATATAATCTCAATCATCTTTCTGCCCACACTTTGATCATAAAGTAAATCCCATCTTCTTCTCTCCATGATTTTTATATTTTCATTTGAATTGCATTTTTTTCATCTTATCAAATCAATAATATTGATAGGTAACCCAAACCTTTATTTCCACCTTGATGGCTCGTTTAATAATGTCTTCATAGCTGCTGAATTCAATTAAGTCTTACACCTTTCAGAGACTTTTTTCTAAGACACTAAATAATTGGTTAACATTAATTATATATTGGACGATAATACAAGAAGTGTAGCTTGAAAGTATGGTAAATTTTTCCTCATTGCTAAAAACTAATTCTCTATCCTTTTTTCCTTAGATCATGTAACTACTTATCCATTTTCATATGAATAAATATAAGAAAAGTACTTATTGAAAAATAAGTACTTGAAATCATCCCAATCCATGGAGTCAATTTCATCTTGTTCAATTTTATTCTTGATAGGTTTCCACCAATAATACACTACACCTTCCAAATGGTAGAGAGCCAAAAATTACTTCTTCATGTTTCGTAAACTAATTAATAAAAAATATATTTTCATTTGTGTTGATACATTACTTAGAAACTATGGGATCATAAGGCCCACTAAAATAAGTTATATTTTTCCTCATTATATATTCATCATAAGGTTGTTCCATCCTTTGTTCATTTGGAATTCCAGCGTGATTTATATCTTGAGAATGTTGTGTGAGCATAACAATAAGATTTTGAATTCCATATCCCATTACATTTGGCTACAAATGATAAAAATAATTGTATTTCTTAACACTCTCAGTATTAACATGGTTCCTTTGGGTTCAATCTGTTTAATAGAATAAAAAAACATGGTGTAAGTAACAAAAACTATAGTGGGGAAACACACATCATGTAAAATTACTTATAGTATGACTAAATCATGACACATTATTTTTAATATATGACACCTTATGTTTATCCTAGTTCATTCATAGTCATCATTTTTTAAATCATTATAACAGTTCATAAATAGTTTGTGACTTTAAAAACTATATTGAAAAAGTGTTTCAGACTTGGTTTGGACAAAGGACTGTTTTCATCCACCAGGTAACGATCGAGTCCTGCTCAATACGCCTTTTTCATAGTTATTTCCTCTAGGTGGCTTTGTTTCAGAGACACATCCACTTGTAGTATCTTGACATAGACGTAATTACTTGGAATCCAATTTCTCAATTCATTAATAAAATCCTAGGATATATTTATATATATTGAATCATCCTTAGGCGTATACTTAGAAATTGCCTTAAGGATATCACTAATGTTTTCTAATCCTAGTTTTCATAGGGCAACTAATCCCATCCTATGATACCAACTATAGAAACCCAATGTTTTTAGACATAGATATTACATCATTTTTTTTAACATCCATTACATTATATAAACACACACCTGAGGATCATAAAGGTATAGTGCCTCTAAAAATATGGAAACATAAAAAACTAGATCATATGTGAACTATAACATCTCCAAGTAATTTATTAATAACTATAACCATTCTTAGACATATCATACATAATTTATTTCATTATAACCTAGGTAAAGGAAACATAAGAAAGGGTTAGCTCAGATGGTCAGTAATCATAAATAAATGATATACATAAGGATAACATGAGAATAAGGGTATGAAAAAATATGCATCACATTTGAAAATCAAACCATGTATATTAATTATGAAAATATGGAGTCAGAGCATAATTATTGGTAGTTTAAAAGACATAAATCAAAATAAAAAAGAAAATAACAAGCACCTTAAGTGCTGAATGAGGGTGCCCTAGACCCAACCTGTGGATTTACTCTGATTAACACTACATCTATACTATTTTATATATAAATATATTTAACTAGTGTGTGTGTTTATTTATCTTACCATAATAGTGTTGATACTTTTACATAGAATATATTTATAGTAATTTCCTTATATTAAATATCATATCAAAGGGTTATAAAAGTTACTAGGATATAATGTGAACCTATAATTACTATGACTATAATCTTAATGAAATGTCCCATGGTCTAGATACATCATACTGATAGGTTACAGATAATGTGTTTCTATCACATATTAAGGGCTCATAAGAATTTTGGGTTCTTCTCATGAATTTCATACATAGTGATCTCTAGTAGTTGATATCATGAGTACATGCCTAAAAATATAATACCACCTATTTTGAGTGTCATTGGTCATTCCTATCTATTGAAATTTTTGTTGGTCTCCTGAAATGAGATCATTATCAATTTTTTTCCTTTGATTGTGTACATTTATGAACGTAAAAAACTATGACAATGAATTTTTGGTGAGGTGTCTTATGTTGGGTGCATCATTGGTGATATAATAACAGTTGAACTATCAAGAAATAATATTTCACTATTGATCTAAGAAAGTGATATATTAGGACTGGTTGATTTGGATAGTAGTACCTTCATCATTCCATTTCCATGTAATTCAATGTTAAATCCATCTAGATAGATCAAAAAATAATAAATAATGAGAGGATGATGACACAAGTGTTCCTCCTTCTTTATGTTATATTGTATAACAAAGAGATTATATTACGTAGTTTGTATTTGTATGTTAGTTGTTGTTTCTATGACTATTCCATACATGTTTAGTAGCATTGATGTGTTACTAAACTCTAATTCTGGTCTATGAATATTATTTCCTACTATCTAGATAATATCCTAGATTGTTACACACAATAGAGCATTTGAGAATATTCTTTATTCAGGTGAATATGTATATTGGACAAGGTGGGACCCACCATAGGGTCATAGAGTTTCCCATGATTTATTGATCATCAACAAATAAATAAATTAGTTATTATTCAATTAAAGAATAATTGGGTTGAATTTATTAATTAAAATTATTTACAAGTGTCTAAGTAAATACAAGGATTAGTATTAAACAAACGATTGTTATGCTAATATTCTATATTCATTAAATATTATCTAGAATTATGAGTCAAGTTAATGTCTCAACTTTATCACATAATATATTTAATATATATTAAAAGTGTGTGATAAAATATAAATAATATTTATGACACAGTTAGTTCATCATAATAATTTTTTTATTACCTATTTAGTGTATGTTAAATATATGAGGGATTTTGAACCCAAAATATGAATTTGGAAATCCATTATATAAGTTAGAGGGAATTTATTTCCATGAGACTATTTGTCTGTCAGATTTGAGTCCAAATATCTCATATTGAATCCTAGATAGAGAATCTCTCTAACATAGAAAATGATCTAAGGTCATCTTCATAGATTGAACGTAGGGGTCGATGTGATCATCGGGCCATCTAAGAGATTATTAATGCTCCATGATATCACCCATAATCTAACAAATGGTGTACAAGAAGATTAGAGAAGCATGTTTGGATGATCTATATTGGTTTATTATTTGATTCATTAGGCAATGGATACTGGAGACTTACGACAGATGTGTGTGCTTCAAATCAGAACAAGGTACGTGTTTGTTTCATTTTTAGGCTTTGATTACACCATGTGAGATATTCAGACCATACTAAGGCTTGGATCACTAGACATGATGAAGTTTCATCACTCTTATAATGGAAAAAATTTAAATCTCCAACCCACCTGCTTCAGATTTGAACCCCAATACCAAATATTCGAATCAGAGTTATTGCATTATTTTTTGGAGAAAAAAAATATTTTGATTAAATTTATATAGAGGGTATTAAAACAGTCTCAATGGATCCACTTTTACTTTGATCCTATTTCATATGGACAATTTATGGCCATCCAGAAATAAAATATTATGGATTGAAATAGTTTGTATGTTTTTCAGATAATAAAATTTTGGATATTATATTTTAAAGAACATGATATCTATATGTACGTATGTATGTATGTATTTATGTATGTATGTATGTATGTATGTATGTATGTATGTATGTATGTATGTATGTATGTATGTATGTATGTATGTATGTATGTATGTATGTATGTATGTATGTATGTATCTATGTATGTATGTATGTATGTATGTATGTATGTATGTATGTATGTATGTATGTATGTATGTATGTATGTATGTATGTATGTATGTATGTATGTATGTATGTATGTATGTATGTATGTATGTATGTATGTATATATGTATGTATGTATATATGTATTAATGAATGAATGAATGAATGTATGTATGTATGTATGTATGTATGTATGTATGTATGTATGTATGTATGCATGTATGTATGTATGTATGTATGTATGTATGTATGTATGTATGTATGTATGTATGTATGTATGTATGTATGTATGTATGTATGTATGTATGTATGTATGTATGTATGTATGTATGTATGTATGTATGTATGTATGTATGTATGTATGTATGTATGTATGTATGTATGTATGTATGTATGTATGTATGTATGTATGTATGTATGTATGTATGTATGTATGTATGTATGTATGTATGTATGTATGTATGTATGTATGTATGTATGTATGTATGTATGTATGTATGTATGTATGTATGTATGTATGTATGTATGTATGTATGTATGTATGTATGTATGTATGTATGTATGTATGTATGTATGTATGTATGTATGTATGTATGTATGTATGTATGTATGTATGTATGTATGTATGTATGTATGTATGTATGTATGTATGTATGTATGTATGTATGTATGTATGTATTTCATTATTTTATAAATGATGTATTTTGGAGACCTGTTTATATTATGGTCCAGAATTGTATAGAATCCATCCATTAGATCTCCACCTATTGGTGAACTATTTTTATACAAGCAGTAGAATAAAAATAATATTGTATTTTATTTTAGAATTAGATGGCTATAGAAGAATTAGATGGGTGGGTGAGGGTGCGCAAAATATACGCATACAATCAAAGAGGTTCATGGGGATTGATTGATTCATAATACACATTTTATTTTCTAAATCCTTATTTTAGACTTTAGAAAAACTCAAGAAGGGATAGTACACATTATAAGTAAAAAAAGTAATATATTCCAATGTAAGCATTTAGAATGTCACTACCCCTCCTGCATAAGACCTTGAATCATCCACCCTACTCCTCGAGCCCAGTGTGATCTCGTAGTAATCAGACTTTCTCCCTCTTGATCCCTGACTGAGGTCGTTTTTATTTGGACATGCTGTCTTCAGTTACCCCATCACTTCTGGCCGGACCCACCAAACATAGTGCCTAATAAGGCCAGACTCCCAGCTAGACACCTTGAGCTATAGCCGCACAAGGGCACTACTTCCCACCGCTAGACGCCAGGCCACTAACACCACCACCATTAATGACTTCCAATATGAGGATTGACCACTAGCATCGCATTGATCCAGGTCAACCGAGTTTGCACCTTTAGGTCCCGAAAGCTGAGCATTCACCTTCCCGGTCACCATCATCATTGAAAAATCTTTCCAACACCATCCAACCTCATCTTTCCATCGTCCGAGAAGGATAACCCCACCACTATCTTCCATAGACGAACTGACACCCTCTCTCATTGTTAGGAACCTCCTAACATGAGTTCCATGGGTTCGGTTAGACTTTATCCAACCCGTAATGAGTTGAGGTGGGTCTTCCAGACTTGGGATGGTTATGGGTGGGCCTTCCTATCCCATAACACTCTTCATGAAATCATCCTATATTGAAATGGTTTTCAGGGATTATGACCAGTCCTGTAATGGGTTTTGGATGGGTTTTCATTTCCCATGTTAAAATTAATATAATTAAAAGTTAATTAATTTCATCAATTTCATTTTATTATTAAGTTAAATTATTTTATTAGTTAAATTTTTTTCAATTAAAATTAAATTTATTATGGGGTTGAATATAATAAATTTTTTGAATTAATTTAATTCATCTTGTTTATTTAAATACCCTCATAATTTAAATTTGTTTCAATATTATGTTTTGTAGGTTTTTATTTATTATACTGATTGATATTGGCCTCGTGACCATACATGTGTATATACTAGATAATTTATTTAACTATTTATTACATACATGTGAGGATTGATATAATTGGATAATTAAATGAAGGTATGCACTTCATATTTTTGTTCAATGTGTATAAGGGTCTTCATGTCCAATTTATCTTTTGTATATTGTGTACCTAGACCCCCTCTCCTGCACGTGAGTATATTGTACATTATATTATGATTATTTATGAAAGAGACGCTAGAAATATGAGGCGGTACTCCAAATGATAATTGAATACACTATACTTGGGGTGATATACAATACATGTTCGGACTACACTCGTGTATGTTACCCCTATGTCTTTTTTGATCTGTTAAATAAGAAATTCATCAACCAATATTATATGTTCATGACCAGTCGAGTAAAATTATTTCCTTTTTACATTTTTTTATATTTTATTCTAGTACATACTTAATGTGGCATCAAATGAAATAATAAATAGTAAAAATACATAATGATTTGATGTATGTTGTTCTATTAATGCATGTGCAGTTGTTAGCGTGACAACTTATTATGATAACATTTAGTATAAATGGATTACATTGTTCGCGAAATAATAAAATCCATCAATTCAATATTAAGTCATAATGCCTTTTGTTCCCCAAATTTAAACAAAACAGATGTTTGGGGTTATCATGATCCATAGTTGAGAGTGTCTCCTACTACCATGTATTTCTTATGAGATTAATGAGTTGAATTAACTATAGTTGGTAGCATTGTAGTAGACATATTTATCTTTCTACCACATTAGAGGCCTTTCATTGAGAAAATTAATGTTACAATTTAAATAAGATGACAATTTACTCAGCAGATTAAGGAATTGTGAGTTAATGCAGTTGGATGGCCTAATACCTACCTTGGAACACTCTAAGTAGTGGTGTAGCCATATCTTGTAGACTATGAGTGGAGGATTCAATGATCCAAAACACTCTAATACTCAATTGATAGATTATTCAAAATCTAATAGTGATGGCTATTGAGGTTATATAAAATAGTTGGACACTTTTAATGATTTCATAATTAAATAATCTAAAATGTCTAAAAAGTAATCAAGATAAACTACTAAATTGTAAAATTTATATACTGTAGATCTAAAATGGAAATCAACACCACCATTACAAAATTATCAGTATGATATAAAATCGATATAGATAATATCCTGACTAGCCACAACTTTTAAGTGTGGTACAAGTGCTTTCATATATTACTATGCTATGAGATTAAGATTTTTGTTCTAGAGTCATTGCTTCTTGGTGAGCCTCCTATGAAAGAAAGAACTGAAGAAAAAGATAAATGGAAAATAATACAGATGATACACTATATTTTCATTAAATCTTTTTTACATATATATCCATTCAATTAATGAAAATGAATGAGGATGAAGATACCTACAAGATTCTAAATCATTTATAAGAATTATATCAGGAGAGAGCTAAGAAAGAAAGGTATAAGCTTTCTAATGTACTGTATAGGTGTAGACTAGTATAAGGTAAACAAGAAAGACCTCATGTACAAAATATGATTAGTTAAATTGAGAGACATGAAGGCCTTGGGTTCAATCTAAACCAAAAACGAACAACATATATCACTCTTTCAACTTTAACATCATGATTCATAAATTTAATTGTTAAATACAATATGAATGACATGAAAAATTATCACCCATATCTTTTGGATTTAGTTTTCCAATCTGATAAGTATATAAATTATACCAATTCTCCAGTCCTTATGTTGAATAGGAAGATGAAGGGAAAGTATACGTTATTTATTTCAAATTCCAATCTAAGGAAATTAATGATTCCCCCTTCCAATAATAAAATGATATAGGGTAGGGAAATGATAATGAGGATTTATTATTTATTTTTGGCATGAAATGCGACTAGAATAATAGTTTGAAAGGTGGGAAGAAGCAAGGAGACACTTCCACTTTAGGTTTTATTTCATTTAATGAAATATTTCATTATCTAAAATTGGTTATTGGATATACCATGTGGATCAAACATGTTCATTAATATGAAGAAACCATATTGATTTAACAATATTGAAAATGGTAAAGTGGATCTACATGCAGAAAATGGTGCGAGTGTATCTGCCTTAACATGGGGAGAATATCATCTAAATTTTCTAAGTGGTTTGTTTCTTGTATTAAATATTTTTAATTATGTACCTTTAGGGACTTTATATATAATCTCAATGAAATGTATGGACACCATGGGATTTTATATCAAGTTCAAAAATAAATTTTTTCTCTTTTATAAGGATAATATATGTTATGGTATGATGCATGTTGAGAGTTAGTTGTATATACTTGAACTCAAAATCCAGTAATGGAAATCAATGAAAAAAACTGGTGAACATTACTCATACAACACCCACATATGGAACTTTAGGATTCTTCTTGTAAATGAGAAGTGATTATAGAAATTACATCAACCAGGGTATTTACACTCTGTAGTGTTCAAACAATTGGATGTATGAATCACTATTTTATAAGTAAGAACGGCCAAATCAACCTTTGATAGGAATGGAGAATGGACCCATAAATTAAAATAATTAATTAACACTAATGTATGTTGTCCTTTTATCGTAGGGGGAAAGGGGTGGTGTTTTGTACATTATTAATTTTACTAATGAATAAAGTAGGTATGATCATATATTTTTAATGAATAATAATTCATATTCATTTCAGATGTTTAAGAAGTATCAACATCATATAGAAAATCAAATTGGTTATAATATTAAAGAACTACTCTTGGACTAATAGGGAGAGTATATTAACCCAAATTTCATTGATAACTTAAATGGGTGTGGTATAGTACCCCAAATAACATGTCCCCATACAACAATGTGTAATGGTGTTAGTGAAAGGAGGGATTGATCTTTACTAGAAATAGTCAACTCAATGATGAGTCATGAAAATCTTCCATTATACTTTTTGGGATACACCTTGCTGATAGAATCATATACACATAATGGAGTACCAACTAAAATAACATATGGGATTCTAAATTAGTTGTTATATGGAAATAAACTTATTATATAACACATACATGTATGGGGTTGTGTGGATTTTATCAAGACTATACCTCGTGACAAATTAACATCCCAAAGCATGAAGTGTATCTTTATAGTCTATCCTATGAAACTAAAGGATATTACCTATAATAATTTATACAGAAAATTTATTGGGAAAATATAAGATGCATTTCTATAATGGGAACACATTTCAAAAAAAATTAGTGGGAGAAAGATTGACATTGATGAATTTGATGCCCCATATGAACAATAGATGGTATGGGAACAATCCACATATGATATTTTAGGAGATGATGATGTTATAAAGACACAAGTATTGTATAGATCTACTCGAGAGGATAGTGAACCATAGAATTATGGTATTCTTTATACCAAGTTAGGTGACACATTAAACATTGATGATGATGAACCGGTAACCTATAACAAATAAGTGTAATGAATGGATTCTACTAAATGGAATGATGCCTCACATTCTGAGATAGAGTCCATTTACCAAAATCATCTTTGGATTTTGGTATACCCTCAAGATGATCTAAAACCCATTGGGTGGAAATGGGTATTAAAAAAAATCTAGACAAAGATGGTAAAGATAATACCAATATGGAAATACTGGTAGAGATGAGTTTCAAACAATGTGAAGGAACAGACTATTTCAAAAACTTTAAACTAATAGAAATGATTAAATCACAAAAAATATATCTTATAGTAGAATCCTTTCATGATTATGGGATTTCAAAAATTCATGTCAAAAATTACTTTTATAAATGAGAAGTTAGTTAAAGTTTCTTATATGACTGAAATTAAGGGTCTGTTAGGTTAAATATTTCTAGAATGCTGTGAATTCTACATAAATCCATTTATCTGTTGAATCGGGTATCAAAATCATGAAATATTTGTTTTTATGAGGCCATAAGAGAATTTGGTTTTTATAAAAAAATGAATGTTATCCTTGTGTATATTATAAGGGTATATAGAATGATATCATGTCATAGTATTACTTGTTGATGGAATATTAATTATGAGAAATTTAGTTTAAGTATTACATTTAGTTAAGACTTGGGTAAATAAATGAAACTCTTTGAAAGACTTAGGTGAAACATCCAATATTCTATGGATAAGATCTATGGTGATGGATCTCAGAGGATTCTTGGGCTAAGTCAAAGTGTATATATTGATAAGGTACTAAAAAGGTTTAATATGAAACAATAAAAGAGAGTGTTGTTTCCCATGTCACATGGTATCAATTTCTCCAATAAAATTTTTCCACATACACAGAAGGATATTAAGAGAATGATCATAATCCCATATTCTTCAGTAGTCAGATCTATCATGTATTTAATGTTATATACTAGGTTTGATTTTACCATTTTTTAAGCATGGTGGGAATATGTCAAGATAATATAGGACATTTATATTGTAAAACTGTTAAGACTATCCTAAATTACTTAGTGTGTAAAAAGGATATGTTCCTGGTGTATGAATGAGATGACGAACTAGTAGTGAGATGATGCACTGATGATAGTTTCAAGATAGGTCATGATGATATGAAATCATAGTCTCGTTATTTATTTTTCTTAAATGGTGGTGTTGTGAGGTGAAGAAGCTCAAATAAACCTATGGTCACTGATTCTACAGCAAAATGCGATTATATAAAGAGTTTCAATGTGGGAAGGAATATTTCTATATATGAATATTTTTCATAGATAATGGTACTATTCATAGAAGTGTAGGCCCTATTCTAGTTTATTGTTATAATACTGCATCATTTGTTCTTTATAAGGTTGCCAATTCACACTAGAGGTAAAATCATATACATTGTTAGATTCATCTGTTAAAGTATTTTGTGTAGAGTTTTGAAGTCATATTTTTTAGAGTAGCAACATATGATAACATGGTAGACCCCCACACTAAATCCATATCATAGTAGAAGCATGATTCTCAACTGAGAGATTGTGAATTGTGACTTGTTAGCAATAGGATCTAGAGGTAGTGGGAGTGTTGAAAGTGTTTTCCATTGGACCATGTTGTGGATGTACGTTGATTACCACTACATGTATAGAGCTTTACTTACTTATACACGTGTTTATCTTATCATAATTGTGTTGATACTTCTACATGCACTATATTTATGGTATTTTCTCTGGTTTACATTTCGTATTAAAGGGTTGTAGCAGTTCTCATTCCCTAATGAGAACCTAGGGATACTTTGACAGTAATCTTAATGTAATATCATGTGGTCCAAGTACATCATACTGATTGGAAATAGATGATGTGCAATTATCATGTGTTAGAGGATAATAAGCATTGAGACTTCTTCTCATGAAAATCCCACTTAGTGATCTCTAGTATTTGAGATCATCAAAACAAACCCTATAATAAGAGCACCACATGATTCAGGTGGTGTTTGTTGTCTCTCTCTATGTACATGTGTATTGGTCTCTTGACCTGAGATCATTATAAATGTATTCCATTTGATAGTGTACATTGATAAAAGGAAAACCCCATAATAATGAATTCATGGTGAGGTAGTATGTGTTGGGTGTTTCATTAGTGGTATGGAATTCATTGAATAATCACAATAGAATTTTTAACCTGTGAGTTGAGGAAGTGAAATATAGGGCCAGGTTGATTAGGTTGGCAGTGCCTTTATAAGTCCATGGTCATGGTAGTCGAATGTAAATCCTTCCAGATAGATAAAAAAATAATAAATATATAATGTATGTGAAAATAAGTGTGTTTATTTCTTTATAAAGGACCATATGAAAAAGAGACTATATTACACATTTTTTGTTCATAGGTTGGCTATCTTTTCTATGATTATTCATCATATCATTCAATACATTGTTGGTTTTCTGGATTATTCTCTTAGTCTTTGAATACTATTCATTGATATCAAGATATATTCCTAGAGGATAACATACAATGGTGAATTCAAAAATCTTCTCTATTCGGGTGAATAGGTTTAGAGGACATGGTGGGCCCCACCATTGGGTCAGACAGTTTTCCATGTTTTATCGATCACCGATAACAAAATAAACTCATTATTTTACCAGTGAAGAATAATATTGTTTAATTTAATTATTAAAATTATTTTTAACTATTTATTTAAATATAATAATTAATATTTAACAAACTAATATGATGTTAATATTAATATTATCCAGAATTATGAGTCGATTAAATGACTCAGGATTATTATATAATATATTAAATATATATTAAAATTACATAAAAACATATAAATAATATTTATGACCAAATTATTTTTTCAAAATTATTTTTTTACTAATTATTTAATGAATTTTAAATATATACGGATTGAAAAATCTAAACATGATATTTGGACTTCCACTCTATAAGTCAGAGAGAAGATCTTTCCATTATACTATTCATCAGTTTGATTTGATAGATTATCTCTACTCATGAATCCTAGAGAGAGAACCACTCTAACTTAATGAATCATCCAAGATTTTCTTCATGGATTAAAGGTTGGTTATCATGGTGATCATTGCGGTTCCAAAGAGATCATTTGGTCTCTATAATAGAACTCGTATTCTGACAAACGATATATACGGCGATTCGGGATGAATATTTGGATATTCTAGAGGGGTTCGACATAAGATACCTCATGTAATGGTTTCTAGTGCCTTGTAAAAAATTTGTTCACTTGAAATTAAAACAAGGTACTTGTTCATTTTTTTTATGTGATTCGATTATACCATGCTAGGTCCTCAGACCATTTTGGGGCTTGGATCTCCAAAGACAATGATGTTTCATCGTTATGGTGTTAGAAAATTTTATAATACATGGCCAACAGGCTTCTGTTTCATTCCCCAATTCCAATATTGAGACTATAACATTGAAATAAGACTTGGAATTGTGGCATACACATAGGCATAGAAAATAATTTCCATAGTTATCATGGCTCACTTCTAGGGCTATAAGGATGGGATGAATTCACTTGAAAATCCATTATAGTAGACAAGGATCATTCCTAAGACCATAACTACGGAAAAAGTCCACTACTAAACTAGGTTCACTCTCTATTCCATCCCCAACTATATCATAAGATAAAAATCTTTACTCAATGAAATCGATGAAGATATAGGTCCCGTTTTTCAGATAATGAAAATCATACGTATCTGTTCCATAAGATCAAAAACCATTCATCATATCATACGCATTAACTGAAATGGGTTTTATAAACATTTCTTCATCTCATTACCTATAGAAAAGATAAAGGTTCCATAATCATTTCATAATTTCAGCATATCATAACCTGTGAAAAAAGAAGCTATTTTCATAAGAATTTTATCATGGTATAACACATGTAAGAGAAACGTGTTTTTTAATATATTTTCATCAAAAAAATCAACCATTCATAGAAATAATAATAATTATATCCTTGGATCATGTCCCTATTATCGTATATGAAACAAAAATATATTTAATATTAGATGGAAATTGTTTTTGAAAGATAATTTAAAACATTTATTGATGGAAATATCATTTCCACTTTCAAAAAAACTTTTTAAAAAATTTAAAAAACAAGATTATTTTTTTTGGGAAATAAACATAGATAGATATAAAGGACCATTTAAATAAATTATTGTTCATGATGGTGGATATTTTTATTCATGTTTTACAAGTTTAAATGGATATTCCTTTCATGTTTTTGGTTAAATACAAATGGGGATTGTTTTGAAAATGTTATGCTAAATATATTCACAAAATATTTTAAAAAACTAAAACATCATGAAAAATGTCTTTAAAAAATATTTTGGACAACATTAAAACCATTTTTGAAAAAAAATTACAAAACATGGTTTTGGAAGAAAATTTGTTTTTCAAATGGAGAGAAAAATAAATATATTTTTTACTAAAAAAGTTTTATTAATTATTGAGTTTATAAATATAGGGAAATGAATAGAAAAAATTTATTCTTTTGAAATAACCATATGATAAAATAATTAAAGAGTTTATTTAGATATTTATCATAATATTTTATCATCAAAAACATGATCATAAACAATCCTGATAAATAATGAGAATGTAACATAAAATCTTTACCACTTTGGTAACATTGAATTGGAATCCTTGTAAAATAATATTATTAAAAGAGGCTAAAAATATCATGAGACTAAATAAATTAATTATATTATATATCAAAAGGGTTGTATATACATATTATAAAAAAAGATCAGTGCATAATAAAACATATGTCTCATGAAAATAATTTTGAGACAAAAATCCCTCACCTTAACTATTGACATTTTACAAACATGTTCAAACCTCATGTATAATAAATATAATTTTATCATAAATATAAAAAATAACCATATGTATATATATATCATATAATATTTACCTTTGACCATTATTGTGTATTTATTATCATTTCCATGTTAATGTCATGTTTCAGGCAATAACTTTTTGTTTTTCAGGTTTTTTTGGTTTTTAATTTATTTTTCCTCTTACTTTGATCATGGTTCCATCATATCTATGATTTTAACCATGATATAAATAACATATATATTAATTATATTTTTTCTTATATTAATCCATAATTTTTAGAGATAGAAAATGATATACATCATTCATAGAGTTGGTAGGTCGTACGTATGGATGAACATTGTTTCGATTTTTTCAATAGATTGAAATAAATAAATATAAATAATATATTACTGTGGAAGTATAATTTTATTTCATATATATCATATATGATCATTAAACATTTCCTTATTACTTTCCCTGTAAAGCATGATTAAATCACATTGCTTCATAAGACGGTATGTTTTCGTACACATGAGAGATGTTATCATATTCCCGTATAATGTAAAGTATTAAGGTGTTTAATTCCTCAAAATTATAAATTATGAGCCTTTTATTCCATACCTTGTATGACATGAAACATCAAAAGCATAAGGGAATATAATATCCCAATACATTACAATATAATTAATATTTTAAATATATTTAATATATTATATAGCTTGAAATTCATGTGATACTGAGATAGAATGTATCACACACAACAAAGAGTTTATCTGAAATCTTATGTTTCATTCAAGGCCGAGTTATATTGAACTACAATATATTATTAAAATATTATTATTTAATATATTAAGATTTTTCATAGCTTTTAAATTAGATGTTATGAGTAGTATTTACTAACATATTAGAATATATATATTATAAATCCAATAAAACATTTTTACATTAATTAAATATATTCTATAGTCATAAGATAAGAAAAAACCCAATATTATGCATAAAATTATGTATTTTTTCATAAGTCCATTTTACAGCCTTCTTATAGAGAACCTATTTTTAATTTAAATTTTTTCACTTTTTTAAATTTTATATGTAAAACTAATATTCATTTTTTAAATATAGACATAAAAATTAGGGTAGGATGGATTTTTGGTATATTTCAATGATGTTTAATGTTTTGAAGTATAGTAAAAAATAGTGAATTTTATTTCAAAACTAATTTTCATAAATTGTATTTATAAGGTTGAATTATATTTTTGGTTGTTTTTAAAGTTTAATTAGATAAATTTTATATCAAATAATATAATTTAGGTAATTTTAATTAGTTTTAATTTTAAATTAAACATAAAAACATCGTAATCTTTTGAACATTCTTACTTTAAAACCACACTTTGTCGTCCCTTTTGTGGGATTAAATTTAAATTAATTTCTGCAACTTCTGTGATTTCAATTTGTAAAAATTTATTCTCTAATTATTATCGTAATAATTTATAATATGTTAAATGTTGTTTTTTTACAATGAATATTAGTGATATTTATTAAAATTAATTACAGTGATTATGAGAGAAATGAGCTTAATAAAGGGATAAATCATGAACATAAGATCCAAAATGGCCTATAAACATTTCAAAAATCCACTGGATGTTCATATTTTTACCCTATACTAAATTGGATCTAATTTTCACCATTATTTTAGCCATTGTTTATAGGAAACACGTGGTTGGAATTCCCTTTCCCCAAATTTACAAGAATGCCACTCCTCTACTATAAAAAGGCAATCACCCCTCCCACTTATTCACCCCTCTAATGTAATTTGGATAAACCAACGGATGATATAATAATATACCAACATACATACCCATTTATTATAAGCATCACCTTTGGCATAAATCTATCCAAGGAATGTCTTTTCTTCAAACCAAAAGGAGTTACCAAAATAAGAGGTAACATCCTTCCTCAAACTCTTTTGATTTATGTTCAGTCTCCACCCACTCAACATTAATTATTCCATTTTATATAATAACAATGGTATCATCAATATATAAAAAAATTTATTCTAGGTCTTCGACATAAAATTACACTCACATCCATCTATTAGGTAACAAGCCTACCATTTTTGTGTATGTTGGACTAATGCCTCATGAAATGATGAATGTCCGTTTTTCCTTTACCACCTCTCCTGGTGGAATTTATGATGAAAAGGTTATATATATATTATATATATAATATTTATTATTTCCATTTTCTTATGTAATATTTATATAAAAAACACCTTCATTCTATCCATTTTGAGGGAATATCATAACACGGTTTGTGGACGTGTGTTATATCGCATCTTCAAAGCGATGTGACGCATTCACACTGTACATAGTAGGTATAAAGGGTGGTTTTAATAAACAAATATAAAATATATGACATAGATATGATACTATTATTATAATATACAAATATATAATTTTTTTTTATTATTTTAAATACAGAATAGATATGAAAGTAGTGTTCATGTATAGGTACGACCAACCTTCTCCATGAATGGTCTATTTCATTTCTTATGTCAAAATATGATGGATTATTATAAATAAATATATATTGAATATATATTATAATTACATCATGATTTAAATTATATAGATTATTAAATCTGAATCTGTGGGATAGGAAAACATATAATATGTTAAAACATTTTCAACAAACTACGAAATTAACACCCAAAATAGTGAAAATATTGAAATATTATTAACAAATGGGAAATAATATACTATATAAATTCAATAGATGATATTATAAATATAATTATGGTTATAGAATAATTTTTTTACATGTTTAAAACCATTATACACGAGTTTAATATATGTTCACTCAAGAGGAAATTCATGGTAAATATTTTTGTCTCACTTTTCTTTATCTGAGGCGTACGCCATTAACAGAACATATTTAATTTATGTGGTGTACATATTACCCATTTTAATATACTATATAATGAATTATTTTTTATTCATGTTATTTAAATGTTTCATTTTATGATTATTAATTTTGGGACTTCTAATTCAAATGTTACCAAATAATATGGCACTCGTCTCAACTTCAATTCTTTGAGATATATTTTATTGTTGTGCACTTAATTTCATATATATGTTATGCATACTTACACTTTTACATGTAATATAATTATTCACTAATTATTAATGATATTTTAACTTTCTAAATTGTATTATTTCATCAATTTGGAATTGAATTAAGCATTACCATGTAGAAAAGAATTTCATAACCTAGTTTCTTTTCATTGGATTATATTACACCCTCATTATTGTTAATTTTATAAGATTATATTTATAATAAATTTTTAATATATATTGTTTTATTTGAAAAAGGTTTGTCTATTTAAATTTTACACACATAATTTATTAATTGATTGATTATCACATCAACATTGTGGTCTTTTCAACAGTTCAATTCATAATCTAATTTTGTTCGGGATTGTTTACACATGAATTTATATTAGAAAAAGGTATTGGATCATTTTTAAATAAACAATTTAATTTTTTATCCTCTATTTATTCATGACCTTTTCATTTAATATTACCATTTTTTGGTTCCTTGGTATTTAAAATGTTTTGTAAAATGTTTTTAAGAAAACCTGAAATCATTTCTCTCTTTATTCGAAGAACCTATTTTCTTAACAAAACATGTTTCTTCAAAAGGTTTCTGAAAATGTTTTAACCTTTCAATAATTATTTATTAAATAAATTTTAACCCTCTTTTTATTTTATAGTTTTTTCAAATTAATCTTCTTGTGGCATTCCAAACAAGGTAGTTTTCTAACCTTTTTACTATTCAAATATAATTTCCTTTTTACCTCATAGGGAATGTACATATTTACTAATTATTACTAGGAATCTAATCCCAAAAAAAATTGATATTTTCCTAAAAAATGTTTTCAAAATATTTTTTATAGTATTTCGATTCATCAGTGACAAAAACCATTTATTTTTACTCCACTTGGGATATGTTGTATTGATAGAATTTTTATTCTTTCTTTGGATGGTTTATTATTGATCTGGACAAGGATAATTTTGTCTTTAACATACTTGATTCCTTTTCGTCCCCTTGAAATATTAAATTTCATATGATCATTAAACATTTAATTTCCATTAATTATCCATGTCATTTATCATGGATCTGTTCATTTACAAAACCATATAATATTTTTTATATGGTGTTTAATTTGATATTTATTTGACTATGTAGGACAATATTGATAAATTATTGTCCTTTATTTATTACAAATATTTTATAAGACACATTTTTCATGAATTAAATTGATTATATGATATTTAAGGAATGATTTGTACATATATGACATAGGTTGGGGGCCATTTGAAGTAAACCCCTCGATGCATCAGTAGTCTCATGAGATTAAATTAGATGTAAAACTACCCTTAAAGTTTATTTCAAAGTATAATATATGGGTTTCTACCCATATGCTTAAACTATCATGAGATTTGTTCTCGATAATAAAGGTATAATATACCTTGGAATCATGTTATCTAATAATTAAGAATTACCTTAATTTAGATTCACTTATTATTATCCATAAGATTTTTTATTTTTCATTGTCTATAGATTTATTTCATTCTCAGTTCATTGATTAAATTTATTGGGTTTTAAATTATTTAGCTTTCCATATTATTTACTCATTTTCATCTCAACTATTAACTACATCAAATATATTCTCAGTTATTTTCCGAGCCATATTGATTATTCTCATTGATTCATTATTTCTTCTACTATACTTTACCCTTACTGGGCATTGTAGCTCGCCATTATTTTTTTCATTTTCCTAGGAATCCAAGAAGTCTATGAAGAAATATATGGATGGATATTATATATGGAATAAATTTATCCTGGAAAGAAAAAAATTATGTTGTAATTAGTGTATTTATTTAAAATAAAAGACTCATGTATGTATCTGGTTAGCAAGGCTATTAAACACAATGGTATTTTGGGATTAGATTCCTAGTAATCATGAAAATGTAATGGTAGCTGACATTGACTCGGAACTTATTGGGTTTGGGTCACAACAGTGGGAATTAGAGAATTTTTGGTAGCAAATGTGGGAACAACATTTAGGAAAACATAGATTACAAAATGTAACCCTAAAATAGACTTTGATGAAAATTTAGAATAACATTCTAGAATTTTTTTAAGGTGGATATTATGTCATTATTTCTAGAAATATATCCATGTATGGATATTATAAGTGGATGTGGTTCTGGTACAGATGTGCGTAAGGGTAACAACTCTGACAAGGTGTGTTAGGCCTGGATTGAGTGTAACCTGGTACACAACAACGATCCTTAAAGAACACCTAGTTTGATACTCCTAGAGGATACTATTAAGATAATTCACATTTTCTTTACAAGCCATTATTAATTATTTTAATAGATAATGAAAATTATTGACCTAGGTTAAACATAAGACCCTGGAAGGACCTATGTAGAAATAAATGGATGATTTATTAATATATTTGGCATGTATTAAAAACTAAAATCAGAAATTTATTTAGTGATTAACATTATTTCAAGGATATACATCATATTTATTTTGGAAATTATACTAATATTTTTTAGAAAAGGACAACCTGTATGTCAGGTGACAACCCATCAAATTCATCAAGACCTTGGGACATGAACCCATGACTGAAGTATGATAAGGGTTTTCTCCTACAACTTACCTACGCAATTCTAGACCTAGTATGTAATTTGTTTTAGTTAAAAATTCATGAATAACTATTAATGATGAACCTCTACTATTACTTTTTAGGATTAGAGGTTATTTTGTTAATAAAATTTTATTTTGAGAATAGATAGAAAAAAATAGTTAGATGTGTAAGAACCTGGATCTTCGTTTCAGGTATGTTTTTCCTTTTCTTGTCATTTTTTAGAAAAAGAGGAACTTCTGGAAATTTTCAAAATACACGCCGTGTACTTCATACGTGCACTCCGTGTACATTGATGCAGAGCCAGGACACGTGATGGCCATGTCCGGGCCACACACATGGTGTGTAGGGGATATGTGGAGGCTGCTTAAAGCGGAGTACGGAAAGGCCAAGTACACGCTGTGTACCCCAGAAGTACAGGTCGTGTTCTTTTTAAAAAAAAATTAAATAGACCGGGGTCACTCATAATCGATGGAAACACCTTCTTCTCCTAGTTCTTCAACCGAGAGCACCTGTATGGCCACAAACACCCACCGAGCCCCTGATCCTCCATCTGTTTTCCGAATCAACCGTTGTCGATTGCATTGGAACTGCAACGGTGAGCTCTTCCTTCTTTTTGAATCTCATTCCATGATTTTCTCTCTTTCTCAAGATATCGTAGGTTGATGGTTTTGTGGGGTTTTTCATATCTACGTCATTCTAAGGATAATCAAGCCTTATGGTTCTGGTATATTGATCTCCTAGCATCATGGTAAGTGTTTTGTGCCTTACCATTTGAAGTCTTTGAGATTTATGTGAAATTTCCACAAATACCCGTGAATGGGGTATTTCGGGTTTACTGTTTTTCCCTTGTTTTTTTCTTCCCATGATTGTATCCTTGTGTAGAGTTAATTTTATCATGTTTATGGATAATTTCTATGATTGGATGTTTTACCCATTCCTTGTTCTTGTTACGACCTTTGGGTCTTGTTATCCTTTGGTCGTTATACCTGTTTTCCATACCTTGTGACTATAGGATGGAATGATATTCTTGACCTGCTTGTTTTCTTATAGATAGGTTAGCCAAGTAGCTCCGTAGGTGTACTTTGGCCTTATAACATTATTATGCACTGACTGGAACGGGGCCATGATAACCTGGTGCTATAGACTACAGGGGATAGACTGAGGGAGCTTCTCAGAGAGTCTTGGGTATTATAGAAAATAAAAGGGTAGTCTGAGTGAGCTTCCTCAAAGAGTCTTGGACATTATAGACTACATGAGATACACCGAGTGATCTTCCCAGAGAGTCTTGGATATTATAGACTATAGGAGGGTAGACTGAGTGAGCCTCCTCAGAGATTCATTACTTTGTTTGAATTTATTTAAACACTTTCCAGGATTGAGAAGGAATTGACTAAGTGAGATTCCTTAGAGAGTCTGTGATAGACCTGAGACTATAGGACGAATTGACCGAGTGAGCTTCCTCAGAGAGTTTCTTGACCTTTGGGCTATAAGAGGGTTAGACCGTGTGATCTTCCTCAGAGAGTCCCTGACTGCCCTAGACTATAAGAGGAATTAACAGAGCGAGCATCCCCAGAGAGTCTTATAATTTCGTATGACCAAACCAGAGGGGTTAGGCTGAGTGTACCGCCCATAGCGTTGTTGGTACTTCTTGGATAGGACCAGAGGGGTTGGCTGCGAGAACTTCCCAAAGGAATTCCAGTTGTGGTTTGTTTTTTGCTTATCTGCTACTTTTTGTTTTGTGGATTTGTTACCATTGTATACCATCCATTTACTACTTACTGATTACTGCATGTTGTTTACTGTTACTGTTTACTTCTTACTGTACTATTACATGCCATATACTCACTGACTGTTACGCACAGATCTTCAGGTGGTTTCCCACTAGGAATTAGTCTCACTCCATGTTTGGGCCATGATTTTGGTCCCAAATAGACTATGTTGTTTCAGGTATAGACAAGGGAAAGTGCCCTTTGACTTTTGTTACTTGATTTCTTTGGATCAGGAGAGCATGGGACCAAGCTGAGGCTTGCAATGCTGAGGAGTTACTTATCTGTTTACTTTTCTTGGTACTTTGGTTTAGTATTGTATTCAGCATTGTGACTTGTTTGGCTACTTTCATAGACATATGTATCATGCATCATTTCATATGTATATGTGTACTCTAGCTGTTTATTGTTTTAGTCTTCAGCTGTTTATTGTTTTTTGATATTTACCCCTACCGCTATTTGTCTGCTTTTTTTACTTCCGTTGTGTACACTACCAATGAGGGCATTGTTTTCCAATTAACACACTTAAGGCCCTCGCTGTTAGTCATCAGCCTCTGGCATTTGGGGAAATGCGATTGAGGCCATGTGACCAACCGAGTACAGGGCGCCTCTGGGTGGCTTTCGGAATCGGGACGTTACAAAGTGGTATCAAAAGAATTTTTTTCACTAGATTTACTGTTTGGATCCTTTAGCCAGGGATAGTATGTATTCATTACTTCGTAATAAGTTGTGCCCTGGATTGGCTAAATCGTGTACAGGGAAAAGCCAATCTTCATCGTTTATTGCAGTTTTCTGGTTTTGAGATTTTACAGTTGATATGATTTCACCTAGAGTGATTCACATGCCTTGTGTTGTTATTATTACTGCTATTACGGTTCTATTTCTGTCACAACCTGATGAGATGAGGTTATTCCATCTCATGTATAATATGGGAACTTGTTAGAAATCATATTCCATGCATTCTTTCCATGCCATCTAGGGTACATTAGAAATTGCATGTTGTTGTGATAGACGTTGTGTAGATTATGCATGTTGTCGTGATAGATGCTTTGATAGAATCCATGCAGTTTTATAGAGAAATTGTTTGTATTGTACCTTTGCTTAAATAAACACCAAATTGTGATTCTTGAGGTGTTATGGTCCCTCATGAATTAGAGTATCGTGGATAATTGACTTGTTTCCCTGGTATATGATATGTGGTAGTTGCTGAGCTTTGATTTGTGGGGAGTATGGGCCCTCACGGATCGGAATTTGGCACCTCCGGGCTTGTTTTTTGGTGTTTTCTGGGCTTCGGTGTAGTTTCTGAGCTACTGCCCGGAAAAACCCCGAATACAAGGTGTGTACTTGACTACACGCCGTGTAGTTCTAAATAGTATCGCTGACTGTGTGAGCAGAAACACGGGGTGGTGATAATGTTTTCAGAAACACGCTGTGTACGGTTATTACACGTCGTGTAGTAGTGAGCCGTGTACCCGACCGTGTCACTAACAACACGGGTCGGGGAATCTCATGTAGTACACACCGTGTTGGGTATAAACACACCGTGTAGCCTCATTCTAGGTACCCGGCCGTGTGAAAAACAACACGGGCCGATGATATCTTCTCTTATACACTTTGTGTTTGTTCGGAACACGTCGTGTAAGGGTCATCCGTGTAGTCGGCCATGTAAGTAACAACACAGGCCACCGAAACCTTGTCTGGTGCACATCGTGTCCTTAGTGAACACGCTATGTAGTCTAGGGTTAAAAGGACCGTGTGGGTTAGCCGTGTACAGAGACTCGGGCATGGGAATGAAGATCCAGTACACGCCGTGTAGTCTGGGGTGTTACACGACCATTCATGGAAGAAGTACACGCCCATGTTACAGGCTTAAGAGGACATGTTGTGTAGTTTTATACACACCATGCAGTCATGTTTTGTAGAACTTGTTTTTTATTTTCCTTAAATTTCCTTCTTTTACTCTTATGTTCTCAATCCTTGATAATCATGATCTACGGTGTGATTTTGATATTTCAGAGCTATGCCTCCGAGATTTCCACTAGTTGTACGTCAGCTACCAGATGGTGATCAGACACTAGATATGGTCGATCAAGGATCTCCTGCAGATCCTCTTACAGATCCTCCTATTATGGCATCCTTGGAACCAACAGTTATACCCATTACAGGCACTGATGTGCAGTTCAGGGAGGACTTCCTGAGGATGATGCTTACCTTTCAGGGAGCTCCACCTCCTACCCCATCGATGGATGAGCTGACGCGGGTTTTCTAGCAGAAGTATCCTCCTACTTTCTCAGGAGATGGAGGAACCCAGGCTGCAGAGTCATGGATAGAGGCCACGCTGATGATATTTGACCACCTAAGGATACCTCTGGAGAAAAGGGTAAATCTTTCCACTTATATGCTCGGAGACACCGCCAAGAGGTGGTGGGAAGTGATCTCACAGTCTGGGCGCCCACAGAGTATGACCTGGGATGATTTTCCGCCCATCTTCTACGATTAATTCTACCCAGAGACCTTGAGGGCTGATCGAGCTTATAAGTTTATGATTCTCAAGTAGGGTACTCTTTCTGTTATGGAGTACTCGTCTCGCTTTACCGAGCTGCAGCGCTTCACGCCGATTCTAGCAGGTGATGAGTTGTTCCTTGCTAGGATGTTTGAGGATGGTCTTAGGCAGGTGATTTGTTCCTAGTTTAATATCATTAGGTTTAATTTGATATACTCTATCGTCATCCAGGAACTGATCACTGAGCGCAATCTGAGAGATTCTGGAGCAGTGAGCTAGGGCGGTTCAACACCCAGAGTCAGTGTTCCTCCCACTGATAGCAGGAAGTGCTGAAGGGAGTATTCTCGAGGAGAACTGATTTGGAGGAATGTATCTTCGGGCAGCCAAGTAGTATGCTACCAGTGTGGTACGAGTGGGCATACTAGGCCTAAGTGTCAGAGAGACCCGATGGAGTTCCAATCTTGCGGCAAGATGGGTCACCTTCAGCTTTTTTTGTCAGATCTTCTCACCTACAGCTGGTGGTGGGGGTTCTTCTATGACCATATGTATAGAATATGTATCGCCAGTTTCTCACCAGTCTGGGAACTGGAGTTATTTCGGTTTTTCGGGCAGAGGTGGAGGTCCCGACCGTGGTGGTCAGTCACCAGGTTACCAGTGACATCAGAGTGGATCAGCTCAAAGTGGTCAGCCAGGGTAGCAGGGCCGCGTTACAGGCCAGAATTTCACCGTGGAGCAGACCTATTAAGAGCAGGATCCCGACCCTTCTACAGTTCGAGGTGCGATCTTAGTAGCCTCATTTTTATCTTCATCCCTTTTCGATACTGGTTCTTCGCATAGATTTATCTCTATTTCTATTATGGAGAGCCTTGGGCTCTGTATCTTTTTGTCTACCGACATGTTGACTCTTGATACACCATTGGGATCGTGGATGTCTACCATACATCAATGTAGAGAGTTACCTCTTGAGGATGCAGGGTGTCACTTCTTATGGGACCTCTATGTCCTAGAGATGACAAGTTATTATTTCATTCTCGGTATGGACTGGTTAGTTCCCTTCCAGGCAGTTGTCGATAGCTATCATCGCAAGGAGAGTTTTGTATCACCAGAGGGCAGATCTTTTCTTTATAGAGGTGAGTAGGATGTCCATGTGGGTAGAGCTGGACCCGAGCAACATGGGATAGGAGGAGTAATAGCCTTGATTTCCAGTCTTTATCTGGATGACTAGGGGACTTCGTAGCTAGACATTCCTCGAGTGGTGGATCATTTTAGGGATGTATTTTGAGAGGACTTTTCAGGTTTTCCCCCAGAGCGTGAGGTTGAATTTTCTATTGATCTTGTTCTAGGAGCGGCACCGATGTCCATTCTTGCTTATAGGATGGCTACACCTGAGTTGTAGGAGCTCAAGAAGCTGTTAGAGGAATTGCAGGAAAAGGGTTTCATCTGACACAGTACTTCACCTTGGGGTTTTACTGTCCTGTTTGTGAAGAAGGAAGACGACACCCTTAGGATTTGCGTGGATTATCAGAATCTAAACGAGTTGATAGTCAAGAACCGATAACTCTTACCGAGGATCGATGACCTCTTTGATCAGCTTCGAGGAGCCTGAGTGTTCTTGAAGATTGATTTGAGGTCCGGTTTTCATCAGTTGTGCATTGGACCATCAGATATACATCATACAGCCTTCAAGAGACGGTATGGTCTATACGAGTATACGGTCATTCCATTCGGTCTCATGAAAGTACCATCAGTTTTTATGGCACTGATGAACCGAGTGTTCCATCCATACTTGGATTCCTTCATGGTGGTTTTCATGGATGACATCTTAGTGTACTCTCACACTCGACACAACCATCCTACCCATCTTGAGATCATTTAGAGTGCATTGAGAGATCATCAGTTCTATGCTAAGCTCTCGAAATGCCACTTTTGGGTGGAACAGATTCACTACTTTGGTTATGTTATCTCAGAGAAAGGAGTATCAGTAGACCAAGAGAAAGTGAGATCTATAGTTTCTTGGGAGCATCCAAAGAATGTCTTTGAGGTAAGAAGTTTTCTAGGGCTAGATAGATACTATAGACATTTCATACAAGACTTTTCATGCCTTGCAGCACCGCTGACAGGTCTGACCAAGAAAGGGGAAAAGTTCATGTGGTCAGATTCTTGTCAGATAGCCTTTCAGGATCTAAAAGTGAGATTAATGTCAGCACCGATACTAGTCTTTCCAGAGCCGGGAAAGATCTATATAGTCTACTATGATGCTTCAGGTGTCGGATTGGGAGCTGTGCTTTTGCAGGGATATGGAGTCGTTGCATACGTGCCTCAGCAGTTGAGGCCACACGAGAGGAACTACCTGACACACGATCTAGAGTTGGCAGTTTTTGTTCATTCCTTACGTGGTAGTAGAAATTACCTTCTGGGAGAGTACTTTCTGGTTTACACCGATCATAAGAGTCTCATGTACATCTTCAGTCAGCATGATCTGAATCTGAGACAGTGTAGGTGGGTCAAGTATCTTCAGTCCTTCGACTTTGAGCTTGTATATACGCTGGGAAAAATCAACGCAGTGGCTGATGCGTTGAGCAAGAGAACTTAGATTCATACAGTTCATGAGGCCAGATGTGAGTGGCAGCTTATGGATATGTTCTATGAGATGCATTTGGAGGTTCATGACAAGTATGGGGCATACTTTTCTATCTTTTGAAGTTGTTACCTCTACCCTTCTTGACCGGGTACGGATGAGGTAGCTATCAGAACCAGAAGGCCTAGTTCGGCGGTAGAGTGTGTCAGGAGAGGACCCTCTTCCTGGATGGATAGTGGGAGAGGATGAAATCCGATGTTTCAAGGGACGTTTATGGGTGCCAGTAGACATACACGAGGAAATGATGCAATATTTTCATTCTTCAGTTTGGTCAGTTCATCCTGGCGTCACCAAGATGTGTCGTGATCTACACCGCCATTACTGGTGGCCAGATATGAAGAGAGATATAGTTAGTTTTGTCATGAGCTGTTCTACTTGTCATAATGTGAAAGTAGAGAATCATTGAACAGCAAGGCTTTTATAGTAGTTACCCATTCCAGAGTGGAAGAGGAATGATGTCGCGATGGACTTCATGACCAGGTTACCGTTGTCACCTCAAGGGAGTGATGTTGTTTGGCTTTTCATCGATAGGCTTACTAAGGTTCCTCACTTCTTGCCGATCAAGGAGACCTTCAGTGTTGATGAGCTAGGGAGGTTTTACATCCAAGAGGTTGTACGTCTTCATGGAGTTCCACACTCTATTGTTTCAGATAGGGATGCATTCATTACTTCTCAGTTTTGGAAGGGGATTCAGAAGGCTTTGGGTACAAATGTACTTTTGAGTACAACATACCATCTCCAGACAGATGGCCAGTCCGAGCGTACAATTATGGTGCTTGAGGATATGATCCGAGCTTGCATTCTAGAATTTGGCAGTTCTTAGGAGAAGCATATTCCTCTTGTGGAGTTTGCCTATAACAATAGTTTTCAAGAGACTATTCAGATGGATCCTTACAAGGGTTTGTATAGTAGGACATGTCGATCACCTTTTTGCTGGCTGGAGGTAGGAGAGGTAGCTTTGCTAGGACCTCATCTTGTTTAGGAGACCTCAGAGCAGATAGAGTTGATTCAGAAGAGGATGGATATAGCACAGTCTCGACAAAAGTCTTATGCTGATTAGCAGAGACGACCTCTGGAGTTTGAGGTCAAGGATCTAGTTTTCTTACGTGTCGTACCGTGGATGGGATACAAGAGGATTCGAAGACAGGGTAAACATTCACCATGGTATGTCGGGCCATTTTAGGTGTTGGAGAGGGTTGGTCTGGTTGCCTATCGGTTGCAGTTACCTCAGAGGTATTGGGCTATGCATGATCTCTTCCACGTCTCTCAGCTCCGACGATACGTTTCAGACCCGTCTCATGTATTCCAACCCGAGGAGGTTGAGCTTGAAGCAGACGCGTCATTTGAGGATCATCCTATCTGGATTTTCGATCACAGTATGAAGGTTCTCTGTGCCCAGTCTGTTCCACTTGTATGGGTGATATGGCAGCACGGGCAAGTACAGGACGAGACCTAGGAGAGGGAGTCTGATATACGATCGCAGTGGCCAGAGATGTTCGGGGTTTCTTCTTCTACACCTCTCTAGGAAAATTCGGGGATGAATTTCTTTAAGGGGGGAAGTTTGTAAGAACCAGGATCTTCGATTCAGGTATGTTTGTCCTTTTTTGGTCGTTTGTGAGAAAAAGCGGAAAATCTGGAAATTTTCAAAATACACGTCGTGTACTTTATACGTACACGCCATGTACTTTGATGCAGCGCTAGGCCGTGTGCTGGCCGTGTCTGGGCCACACACATGGTGTGTAGGGGCGATGTGGAGGCTGCTTAAATTGAAGTATGGAAATTCCAAGTACACGCCGTGTACCCCAGAAGTATGCGCTCTGTACTTTCTTTTTTTCATTAAACAGACCGAGGTCGCACCTAATCAACGGAAACACCTTCTTCTCCGGGTTCTTAGACCGAGAGCACCCGTATGGCCATGAACACCCTCTGAGCCCCCGAGCCTCCGTCTGTTTTCCGAATCGACTGTCGGTGATTGCATTGGAACTTTGGAGGTGAGCTCTTCCTTCTTCTTGAATCTCATTCAATTATTCTCCCTATTTCTCAAGATATCGTGGGTTGAATGTTTTGTGCATTTTCACAGATCTATGCTGTTATAAAGAGAATCAAGCCTCATGGTTCTAATATATTTATCTCCTAGCATCAAGGTAGGTGTTTTGTGCCTTACTGTTTGAAGGATATGAGTTTTATGTGCAATTTCCACCAATACACATGAATGGGGTATTGCGGGTTTTCCGTTTTTCCCCTGTTGTTTTCCTACCATGCTTGTATGCTTGTGTAGAGGTAATTTGATCATTATTGTCGATAATTTCTATGATTGGATGTTTTTCACATGCCTTGTTCGTGTTACGAACTTTGGGTCTTGTTAGCCTTTAGCTGTTATACCTGTTTTCCATACCTTGTGACTGTAGGATGGATTGATAATCTTAACCTGCTTGTTTTGTTGTAGACTGGTTATCCAAGTAGCTATATGGTTGTACTTTGGCCTTATAGCATTATTATGCACTGACTGGCACGTGATCATGAGAACCTAGTGCTATAGACTATAATGGATATACCAAGTGAGCTTCCCAGAGAGTCTTGGATTTTATAGACTACTGGAGGTTAGACCGAGTGAGCTTCCTCAAAGAGTCTTGGACATTATAGACTACAGGGGATAGACTGAGTGAGCTTCCCAGAGAGTCTTATAAATTATGGACTACAGGAGGGTAGACTGAGTGAGCTTACTCAAAGATTCTTTTTTTTGTTTGAATTTCATTAAAACCTTTCTAGGGTAGAGAAGGAATTAACTGAGTGAGATTCCTTAGAGATTCTGTGATAGACCTGAGACTATAGGAGGAATTGACCGAGTGAGCTTCCCCAGAGAGTTTCTAGACCTTGGGGCTATAAATGGGTTAGATCACGTGATCATTCACAGAGAGTCCCTAACTACCCTATACTATAAAGGGAATTGGACGAGCAAGCTTCCCCAGAGAGTCTTATAATTTTGTATGACCAAAATAGAGGGGTTAGGTTGAGTGAACTGCCTAGAGGGTTGTTGATACTTCTTGGATAGGACCACAGTGGTTGGCTGCAAGTACTTAGCAGAGTGGTTCCTTTTGTGGTTTTTTGTTTGCTTCTCTGCTGATTGTTGTTCTGTAGATTGGTTATTGCTGTATATCATCCTATTACTGCATACTGATTACTGCCTGGTGTTTACTGTTACTATTTACTACTTATTGTACAATTACCTTCCATATACTCACTGACTGTTAGGCACAGTTCTTTAGCTGGTTTCCTTCAAGGGTTTAGTCTCAAACCCTGTTTTGATCATTCTTTTAGGCCCAAACAGACTATGTTGTTGTAGGTATAGACAAGGGTAGGCACCCTTCGATTTCTGGTACTTGATTGCATTGGAGTAGGAGATTATGGGACCAAGCCGAGGCTTGCGATGCTGAGGAGTTTCTTATCTATTTACATTTCTTTGTACTTTGGTTTAATATTTTATTCAGCATTGTGACTTTTTTGGCAGCCTTCCTTGATATATGTGTCATGCATCATTTCATATATACTTGTTTGCTTCAGCTGTTTATTGTTTTAGTCTTCCACTATTTTTTGTTTTTGGATATTTATTGCTTCCGCTATTTGTATGCTTTTTTACTTTCATTGTGTACACTACAAAATGAGGTCATAGTTGGCCCACTATCACACCCAAGTCCCTCACTGCTAGTAGGTAGCATCTGGCATTTGGGGAAATGCGCTTGAGTCCATGTGACCAACTGGGTACGGGGCACCTCTGGGTAGCTTCCAGAACCGGGGAGTTACAAGATGTGTCACTCTTTTATTTTTCTTACGATCTGTTAAACATTTATTTTAGTGCATCAGGAATCAAATTAGTTTTTTGATATCAATTTCTTTATGTAAAATATTGTAACAGCCTGAGATTTTATGAAAAAATATTCTTTTTAATTTTATTAATGTCTTGTGTTGTACGCTACACCAAAAGGAGCTTGCACAACACACATCCTTGACTTGTCTTGCATTACACGCAATCGTGACCTTCCTCGATAGCGTGTGTAGTACACAATACTGAGTTTCACTAAACAACGATATGCTATTAAAATATTATTATAACTAGCCGTTAAGAATAGTAATAACCACCTTTTAAAATTTTAGAAATTTTATCTCTCAAAATGGACTTCATTTTTGGATTCGGAGTATCGAATTTAGCCTAAGGTGAAATTTTGGTACATTTCGGATAACTTTCATATTCTGATGAATAGTGAAAATTACTAAATTATAATTAAAAACAACTTTTTTAATCAAAATAATTAATAGCGATAAATTATTAATTTGAGTGGTTCTAAAGTATATTTAGAATATATATTTACAATTTAATACAATGTTGGTCATTGGATGTAATTTCACATTTAAACCAGACATAAACAAGTGTCAATCTTTTGATAGTTATTATCTCTTAAAAACACGCTAATTGTTTTGACGACGGGAATTAATTTTTAAATTAATTAATGAAACTGATATATTTTGAATTTGGTAAAATAGACATCATTTTTTAGTTCATAATATCAAATATATCTTAGGCCTAATTTTTTGTTTTTTTTAAAAACTTTAAATTTTTGATGAATAGTGAAACCACTAAATGGTAGTTAAAAAAAACTGAATTGTTCATAAAACTTAATTTTACCGCTTCTATGAGTGGAATTTCAAAACTACGAGAGACACGGTTGATGTCAGTAAGTAAAATGTGGTTCAATTAGATGAAAATAATATTTGGTGATTAGTAACTTTTTGCTTTTTTTTACCACGGTTAAAAGTAAATAGGGTAATTAAGGGTAAAAATGATATTATTATTACCCTAACACATGTCCAAATTCTATTGGATAAGTGTAATTCGACCACAAACAAGCTTAGGAATAAAATATGACCATTTAGGCCCACTTGGATTAGATTAGGACATTTATTATTATTTAATTCAAAGAAGAGTTAAAAGAGTTAAAATCAAAGTTTATTTACTAAAACATTTTTAATATAGGGTTATACAAAAGATAAATTCGATTGTAAATATTCATTAGAAATCTAAAACGATTTCCTACATAATGGTATTTTATTTGTAATTTTTAGACATCAAATAATTTAATTTATTTATGACACAAAGATAATGCAGTAATTATCTTATTAATGAAATATTGACATAATTGATGTTATAAATACCCAAATAGATTTAATTTGAGACGTTTTATGAATACCACTAATTTTATAGGTTAATATGACATGTTAGTATTGATTTAATTAACTTTGTTCTAACTTATCATTCTGTTATGATTTTCACAAAAATCAATTACTAAATAGTGTCAAAATTGACATAAAATAGTTTTTAAAACAAATATTATATTATTAATTTCTATTTTATTCCTAAAAATCTATGGTTCGGCCAAATGACTTAGATAAGGTTATAGATATTAATAATAAACAATTTGGGGTTCGTTTGGCTTCTTATAGTAAGTTTATTAACCTTATAGTGTAAGAACACAAGAAGACATGGTAAAAGTAAAATTATTTAACTTAATGTTAAATCTAAATGATAAGGTTAAAATAGGAACCTAAACTTGTCTAAATTCTATTGGATGAGATTATTTCGACCCATCCCCACTTTAGCTTCAAAATAAGACCCTTTGGAACCATTATAAACCGATTTTGACTTTAATATAAAATAATATTTTGGGATATTCCTAAGGTGCCCCTCTCCTCCCTTATAAAAGGGCACCTCCTCCCTCTCTTCCTCACACAACTTTGAGCCTTCAAGCTCGGCCAACCCCTGCCAAAATCACTTCTCCACTTCCCTAGTATCATCCTAGTGGTCCTGGTCTTCTTCAAAGACCATCCTTACTTCTTTAAGTGGAGGCTAAGAAAAGGCGCGTCAAAAAGAGGTAATATCCATTACCGATCTTTTTCAATTTCTTTCTTCTTCAACTTCTTCTTATTTAGTTGTTTCATGATAAAGTAATAACATAAGTATTTAATATATACTGATATGTTATTATAAATATGAAACTACTCTAATTAACCTTCTATCCATCCTACAGAAAAAGTAAATCACCGCGCGTGCGTACATACGGAATACCGTCTCCACGCCGTGGTGTAATCTATTTTCCGCCACCACCTTAATTGGATGGGTATAAAGGTGTAATGAGTAACTATATATGATTATTATAAAGTTATATTGATACTTAAATAGTATACATACACTTCAACACAATTCCACGACCATGGGAATGATATCATCGCTCGTGCGTACGTACGGACTACCGTCTCCACGACGCGATGAGATTCATTATCAATGATTAACCATTAATGAATGATTATAAAGTATATATAATAAGTACTAATGAAATATATGACCTAATAATGATACTGGAATTATTTATATTTATATGTATTGCATCTACTTAATTCCATTCAATTCAATAAGGAAACGAAAACAGCTTTCATGCGTACGTACGGACTACCGTCTCCATGAACGGTGTATTTCTTTCCATTTACGGATTTATTAAATATGTATATTCTGAATATATATATAAATCATGTTTTATATTCTGGAATTAAGTAATCATGATCTAAGTAATCATATGAATAATTACAAGTTAAAAACACGAACGACAAATGAGACAATTTTACCCAAAACGCTATTTTAACATGAATTTACAAAAGAACGGCTAATATAAAGTCATAAGTGGACCATATATGATATAATAACAATTAATATGATTCTGGAATAAGTCAATAACATTATTTAAATCATTATACAGGAGTTTCGGACACTTACAAAGCAAGTCGGACCTAAGGTAAGGGAAATATCACAATCTCATTTCTATCCGAGATTGTTTATACTTTGTAATTTACTAGGGTGTATTTTATCATCCACATCCATGTTTCCTCAGTATGTAATATTATTTTCATCCACATACAATTTTTTAAATCCAATTTTACCCTTTGGTGAGTTTTTAGTAAAAGATATGAAAGGAATCTTTTGTTGTTTTTCATATGAGGTACTTTTTGACTTTTCCGACAAAATTATGAAGAATGTTTTTTTAACTTATACAGCATGAATGGATTTTTAAAAAATTATTTCAAAGAATCTTCCTTTACAAGTTTTCAAGTTTATTTTTAATCAACTTCTTTTAGTTTAATGTTGTATGACATGTTAAGAAAGGAAAATTGTTTTTGAAGAAGAAATGATATTTTCCTCAAGAATGGAGTTCAAGTTTTTAATCAAAATTATTTTCCATCTAAGATAATAAAGGGTACTGTTTTTATCCCTATTTTTACATTGATTTGATTATGTTGTGATGGAATTATTTTTATGAATTCCTTTATCATATATTAATTGTTTTATGATGTCATGATGTTTAAGATTCCCATTTTTATTACATGGGTTATGCAATGATGTATGTTTTAAGATTTTGTGGCACACATAAGAATGGTATCATTATGAGATGGGTGGGACCTATATCGGCCTCCAATGCATTGGGTAAAGATTTTATATCTCGTGAGTTAGACATGGCTGGAATGGTAGGTTATACCGGTTCAGTGAAACTGGACTGAAACGAGGGTGACTCGGTTCAGAAAGGGACTTTGTCCACTAAAATAGTCTTGGAAATGAGTCTTGACTAACAAGAAATGATTCTCTATGATTATGTGTGTATGCCACAATGTTTAATTTTCTATGTTATGATTATTGGGATTTCATTTCACTACTATGATTTATCCCATGTTATGAAATTATGATCTCTTTTGCAGGTTAAGATTTCCAAAAGATATGTTCTTATGAATATAATGTGATTGATATTTCTTTTGTTTACCCTTACTGAGCATTTGAGCTCACAATTTTATGTTTTCTTTTCCCCAGGATATAAAGAAAGGTTTTAGGTATAAAAAAAAGGGAAGATCTTTATGGGAGATGTTGAAGATCTTTCACCAGGATTAGAAGATTACGTTCCGAGTTTCCAAAGAAACTAAACTATTACGATCCTCGTGTGTGTGTTTTTGTTATGTACTAAGTATTCCGCAAAAGTAATGTAATGTCCATGTACGTCAAGCTTCGGGTCTCTACAGTTGGTATCAGAGGAATGTTTTAGTCAACCTTTGGAAACTAGGATGCGAAAACGTTAGTGAGATCCCTAGAGATATTTCTACGGTATGTCTAGGGATGCCCCTAAGGTTAAGTATACGTATAGGTTATAGTACTCGAACTATGCTAACGATCATAGAATTAAACCTAAGATGTTAGATATTGAAGGTACTCCCCCTTTATTATGTTGTTTTCACTAGCATGATTTTTGCCTCTCACACTATTCTTTTTGGGTTTTAGACGATGGCTGGAACCCGAAGGAACCGTGTTGATCAATGCAATGGACAATGCAATGATTGTACTCCTGAACAAACAAATGTTATGGGAGATGGAGTGAAAAATCTTATTTCTATCCTTACACAAGCTATGAATCATTCTGGACTTCCAAATGAGCAGAGAAAGGAACAGTATTCTATTGAGTCCTTCATGAGGCAACGTCCACCTTCTTTCAGTGGGACTTCCGATCCACTTGTTGCTGAACAATGGATCAGTACCACTGAAAATATATTTTCAGTTCTTCAATGTTTTGAACATGATAAAGTCATCTTAGCAGTATATCGTTTGGAAGGTGAAGCTGATCAATGATGGAATCTTATCAAGAATACGAGGCCAAGAGATGAAATTGAGTCCATGGAATGGGACGAGTTCAAGAACTTGTTTTTCAGTAAGTACTTCCCTCGTATTCTTCGAACAAAGATGGAGAAGGAGTTTCTTGAACTAATGAAAAAGGATGATGAATCTGTTGGTATATACGAAGCGAATTTTACAAGACTTGCAAGGTATGCATTTGGCATTATCATCCAACCTGAAAGTAAAGTTGATCGATTTTTTAGTGGATTAAAACCAAGTCTTCGAAGGGCATTAGCTATAAGAGACTTCAGTAGCTATGAAGAAATTGTGCGTTGTGCTATCAAGGTAGAAATGGAAGTTGGTATTACATATCCATCTGATGGTTTTGACAAGAAATGAAAGATGGAGTTCAAGGAGAAATCTCAGAATAATGGTGAAAAGAAGATTAATGTTTCTTTATGCACAAAGTGTGGAAAGAAGCATGGTGGAGATTGTCTTAAAGGGACTAAAAAATTTTTTAAGTGTAGAAAATAAGGTCATCGAGCAGTTGAGTGTCGAATTAATGGAAAAAGGGTTTCTAATGATGTGAATAAAGCAAACACTGCATAGAACGCACCACCAACACTTCAATGCTTCAAGTGAAAGGAAATGGGGCATTATGCTAATAAATGCCCTAATACAATGGTTAGTGATGATCAACATGAGCAACCACTGAAGGCAAAGGACAACGGGAAGTCACATGCGATCACTATTGGTGATGTTGAATATGACAACGATGTGGTGGAATGATTAAGTGTTTATGTAATGGGATTCCAAAATAATATTGTATCATGGAGTATTGGAATATTTATGTATTCGTCTAATGTGTTATTCAAAGTAATTGAGATATTTTTGGAAATAAGATGATATGCGCATAATGAAGGGAAAACGAGAAAACGAAATGTTTAACAGTATTCATGAGCTCATGATTGATATAAGGACTAAGTGATATCATGGTTTGAGTATATAGAATTTTGAGGATTTTGGTATGTGGAAAGTGTTAACTTTTAACTGCATTCATGTTTTCACTAAGGTATTCAAGAGAATACATGATTAAGGACTTTGAATGTTTGAAATGTGACCAAAAAAACATATATTATGATATATGGGGATCGAAGATGGTGTTAAATCTCTGGTAATCGTTTTCACTATGTAATGAGAGTGGACTATAGTATTATGGATAAGCCTAAAGATTGGAATGGATTATGTTGGACATAAGTTAGTATTGTTTAAGGATAAAATTTTTTTTCGATATTATTGATGAGATGTTATAGTAATATAGTTTTAGAAAAAGGACAACATGCAGGACGGGCGACAACCCATGGCGTCAGACAAGGCCGTGGGAATCGAACCCACAACCGAAGTGCGACTGGCCTTTATCACCTACCACTAGCCTACAGGAAGTCCCTGTTTAGTAGAAACTAGTTTTATTATATAAACCAGTATGATATATGAAGTATAAGTCCATTTTAGGAACCATATATGATTAATCTCACTATAGATCGACTTATGTATATAATTTTTGCTAACCTTTTGTTTCAGACAGATGGAATGACCCGTCATTCTATCACATGATCTGCTAACACTTCACGAATAACAAATTCAACTTCATTTATTTAAGAGATGAAGTGGAAATTGATCAAGGCACGAACAATAGTGAGATTGTACCAAAATAAAGTAAGTATTTATTCTAATGCAAATTTTCATCTTTAGGGAAATGATCTTGAAAAAAAAATGTTGTCCTAGTGATCTTATACCTGATGAATCAGATGGTACCTTATATCATCACAAATCTATGGATTTGTGATTACTGGCTTTTCTATAGCCATGTTCTCTACCACTCTCCATTAGAACATGATGGTTAGATTTTTCTTCCATATCCATATTTTCACCTATGTAGAAACACAGTGATTAGTTTATTTGGGTAACCATTACGTTTCATACTTTTGTTTTTAAAGATTGGTTTTGGTATTCCTTTTTACGATGTGGGTTTCTCTTAAATAAACTTTCGAATAGTAAACCATTTATAACCCCGACGAATTTCGAGGGTGAAATTCATTTTAAGGGGGGTAGAATGTAACAGCCCGAGATTTTATGAAAAATATTCTTTTTAATTTTATTAATGTCTTGTGTTGTACGCTACACCTAAAGGAGCTTGCACAACACACATCCTTGACTTGTCTTGCATTACACGCAATCGTGACCTTCCTCGATAGCGTGTGTAGTACGCAATTCCGAGTTTCACTAAACAACAATATGCTATTAAAATATTATTATAACTAGCCGTTATGAATAGTAATAACCACCTTTTAAAATTTTAGAAATTTTAGCTCTCAAAATGGACTTCATTTTTGGATTCGGAGTATCGAATTTAGCCTAATGTGAAATTTTGGTACTTTTCGGATAACTTTCATATTCTGATGAATAGTGAAAATTACTAAATTATAATTAAAAATAACTTTTTTAATCAAAATAATTAATAGTGATAAATTATTAATTTGAGTGGTTTTAAAGTATATTTAGAATATATTTTTACAATTTAATACAATGTTGGTCATTGGTTGTAATTTCACATTTAAACTAGACATAAACAAGTGTCAATCTTTTGATAGTTATTATCTCTTAAAAACACGCTAATTGTTTTGACGACGGGAATTAATTTTTAAATTAATTAATGCAACTGATATGTTTTTAATTTGGTAAAATAGACATAATTTTTGAGTTCATAATATCAAATATAGCTTAGGCCTAATTTTCGGTATTTTTCTGAAAACTTTAAATTTTTGATGAATAGCGAAACCACTAAGTGGTAGTTAAAAAAACCGAATTGTTCATAAAACTTAATTTTACCTCTTCTGTGAGTGTAATTTCAAAAATCCGAGAGACACGGTTGATGTCAGTAAGTAAAATGTGGTTCAATTAGATGAAAATAATTTTTGGTGAATAGTAACTTTTTACTTTTTTTTACCACGGTTAAAAGTAAATAGGGTAATTAAGGGTAAAAATGATATTATTATTACCCTAACACATGTCCAAATTCTATTGGATAAGTGTAATTCGACCAAAAACAAGCTTAGGAATAAAATATGACCATTTAGGCCCACTTGGATTAGATTAGGACATTTATTATTATTTAATTCAAAGAAGAGTTAAATGAGTTAAAATCAAAGTTTATTTACTAAAACATTTTTAATATAGGGTTATACATAAGATAAATTAGATTTTAAATATTCCTTAGAAATCTAAAACGATTTCCTACATAATGGTATTTTATTTGTAATTTTTAGACATCAAATAATTTAATTTATTTATGACACAAAGATGATGCAGTAATTATCTTATTAATGAAATATCGACATAATTGATGTTATAAATACCCAAATAGATCTAATTTGAGACATTTTATGAATTCCACTACTTTTATAGGTTAATATGACATGTTATTATTGATTTAATTAAATTTTTTAGAACTTATCATTCTGTTATGATTTTCACAAAAATCAATTACTAAATAGTGTCAAAATTGACATAAAATAGTTTTTAAAACAAATATTATATTATTAATTGTTATTTTATTCCTAAAAATCTAATATTCGGAAAAATGACTTATATAAGGTTATATATATTAATACTAAACAATTTGGGGTTCGTTTGGCTTCTTATAGTATGTTTATTAACCACATAGTGTAAGAACACAAGAAGACACGGAAAAAGTAAAATTATTTAACTTAATTTAAATCTAAATGATAAGGTTAAAATAGGAACCTAAACATGTCTAAATTCTATTGGATGAGAGTATTTAGACCCATCCCCACTTTAGCTTCAAAATGAGACCCTTTGGAACCATTATAAACCGATTTTGACTTTAATATAAAATAATATTTTGAGATATTCCTAAGGTGCACCTCTCCTCCCTTATAAAAGGGCACTTCCTCCCTCTCTTCCTCACACAACTTTGAGCCTTCAAGCTCGTCCAACCCCTGCCAAAATCACTTCTCCACTTCCCTAGTATCATCCTAGAGGTCCTGGTCTTCTTCAAAGACCATCCTTAGTTCTTTAAGTGGAGGCTAAGAAAAGGCGCGTCAAAAAGAGGTAATATCCATTACCGATCTTTTTTAATTTCTTTCTTCTTCAACTTCTTCTTCTTTAGTTGTTTCATGATAAGGTAATAACATCAGTATTTCTTATATACTGATACGTTATTATAAATATGAAACAACTCTAATTAACCTTCTATCAATCCTACGGAAAAAGGAAATCACCGCGCGTGCGTACGTATGGAATACCGTCTCCACGCCATGGTGTAATCTATTTTCCGCCACCACCTTAATTGGATGGGTATAAAGGTGTAATGAGTAACTATATATGATTATTATAAAGTGATATTGATACTGAAATAGTATACATACACTTCAACACAATTCCACGACCATGGGAACGATATCATCGCTCGTGCGTACGTACGGACTACCGTCTCCACGACGCGATGAGATTCATTCTCAATGATTAACCATTCATGAATGATTATAAAGTATATATAATAAGTACTAAAGAAATATATGACCTAATAATGATACTGGAATTATTTATATTTATATGTATGTCATCTACTTAATTCCATTCAATTCAATAAGGAAACGAAAACAGCGTTCATGCGCACGTACGGACTACCGTCTCCATGAACGGTGTATTTCTTTCCATTTACTGATTTATTAAATATGTATATTATTAATATATATATAAATCATGTTTTATATTCTGTAATTAAGTAATCATGATCTAATTAATCATATGAATAATTACAAGTTAAATACACGAACGACAAATGAGACGATTTTACCCAAAACGCTACTTTAACATGAATTTACAAAAGAACGGGTAATATAAAGTCATAAGTGGACCATATATGATATAATAACAATGAATATGATTCTTTAATAAGTAAATAACATGATTTAAATCATTATACAGGAGGTTCGGACACTTACAAAGCAAGTCGGACCTAAGGTAAGGGAAATATCACAATCTCATTTCTATCCGAGATTGTTTATACTTTGTAATTTACTGGGGTGTATTTTATCATCCACATCCATGTTTCCTCAGTATGTAATATTATTTTCATCCACCTACAATTGTTTAAATCCAATTTTACCCTTTGGTGAGTTTTTAGTAAATGATATGAAAGGAATCTTTTGTCATTTTTCGTACGAGGTACTTTTTGACTTTTCTGACAAAAGTACAAAGAATGTTTTTTTAACTTATACGGCATGAATGGATTTTTAAAAAATTATTTCAAAGAAGCTTACTTTACAAGTTTTCAAGTTTATTTTTAATCAACTTCTTTTAGTTTAATGTTGTATGACATGTTAAGAAAGGAAAAATGTTTTTGAAGAAGAAAGGATATTTTCCTCAAGAATGGAGTTCAAGTTTTTAATCAAATTATTTTCCATCTAAGATAATAAAGGGTACTGTTTTTATCCCTATTATTACATTGATTTGATTATGTTGTGATGAAATTATTTTTATGAATTCCTTTATCATATATGAATTTTTTTATGATGTCATGATGTTTAAGATTCCCATTTTTATTACATGGGTTATTCAATGATGTATGTTTTAAGATTTTGTGGCACACATAAGAATGGTATCATTATGAGATGGGTGGGACATATATCTCCCTCCAATGCATTGGGTAAAGATTTTATATCTCATGAGATAGACATGGCTGGAATGGTAGGTTATACCGGTTCAGTGAAACAGGACTGAAACGAGGGTGACTCGGTTCAGAAAGAGACTTTGTCCACTAAGATAGTCTTGGCAATGAGTCTTGACTAACAAGAAATTATTCTCTATGATTATGTGTGTATGCCACAATGTTTCATGTTTTAAGTTATGATTATTGGGATTTCATTTCACTACTATGATTTATCCCATGTTATGAAATTATGATCTCTTTTGCAGGTTAAGATTTCCAAAAGATATGTTCTTATGAATATGATGTGATTGATATTTCTTTTGTTTACCCTTACTGAGCATTTGAGTTCACCCTTTTATGTTTTCTTTTCCCCAGGATATAAAGAAAGGTTTTAGGTATAAAAAAAAGGGAAGATCTTTATGGGAGATGTTGAAGATCTTTCACCAGGATTAGAAGATTACGTTCTGAGTTTCCAAAGACACTAAACTATTACGATACTCGTGTGTGTGTTTTTGTTATGTACTAAGTATTCCGCAAAAGTAATGTAATGTCCATGTACGTCAATCTTTGAGTCTCTACAAATATAAATTGTAAATTCATCAAAGCACAAACAAAGGATGAAAAATATTTTCACCGAAATATTTCAAGTAAGTTTATTTCCTTTTTTTGTCAATAAAATAGTTCCTAAATATTAGGAAAAGTATATTAAACTAATTTTTTTCCTAACACCTTAATCTTTGTGGAACTGATGGTTTTATAAATCATCACATATTTGTGAATTTGAGACCCTCAACTTTCAATTGACCATTCAATTGTTTTTAACTGACGAACTCAATCACTCTTAATAAATATTTACACTTTTCTTCTATGTGTATATATTTATAAGAATATAATGTTCTATTACCTAGATACCCAGTTACATGTTAGTCCATGTGACCTTTTAAATTCTCATTCTCTCTTTTCCATAATATGTTTTATAAACCCTTATCACAATGTGGGATTCCAACATAGGAAATATCAGAGAATTTATTACCAAGGTAGAGTTTAAATTGAGATGATGAAATTTATTTAATGTGGGAGAATATAATGACATGATATTATAAGGTAATAACATTATATTTTATATCATGTATGACAGGCAACACCAAGCGCATAAGGGGATATAATATACGGAGATTTTACAACAAAATTACTATTTAAAATAAATTTAATATATTCTATATATTGAAATGCTTGAGATACTAAGTTAGTGTATGTTGTATGAAACAACAAGTTTACTCAATATATTATTTTACCTGGAAGACCGAGTTTTACTGAACAACAATATATTAATAAAATAGTATTATTTAATAAAATAAGATTTAAATGTAACATTTCAGGTAATTGTAGGATAAGACTTCTTTATATCTATTAATATTTATGAATTAGATAGTGGATTTACCTTAATGGGGATTCTATGTCTGATATAATACTTTACATTCAACAACAAGTCTCTCCGAAATCTTAGGATTCACACAAGACTAAGTTATACTAAAAATAATATATTATTAATATTATTAAATTAAGTGGTAGTTATCGCCTAGTCATTGTATCGGAAAAAATGAATAGAACTAACTTTGTTATGTTTATATATGCTTATTAAATGTTTTTACATTCTTCCAATTAATTTTATAGGCTTAAAATGAGAATAAATCAAATTTTAAGCATAAAATACTATAATATTGTTAAAAGGTAGTTTTATCACCTTTTGATGTTGAACCCTTTTTAAATCTAATTTTTTTCACTTTTATGTGTTTTATTTGAAAAAATAAACTTTTTCTTTGGATTCAAGATATAAAAATTAATTTGGAATATTTTTTGGTATTATTCTGATAAAAATAATATTTAATGAATAGTGAAAAATACATCATTTTAATTAAAAATTGTCATTTCATCTATTTTATATATATTTTTATATTATCCATTTATATGGTTTTAAGGCATAATTTGATTAATTTTTTAGTCATTTAATCTAATGTATTTCATTGGATAAAATTTCAAATTAAAATTAAATAGAAAAACTATGTGAACTTTTGAACATTTTACATAAAAACCTTGTTTTCTCAACTCTTAAATTGGATTTGTGTTAAGCCTAATTTAATAATTTATATGAATTTAATTTTCAAAAACGTAGATACATGTTTTTTCTAAGTATGAAAAAATTTGTCCAATGGAATCAAAATAATTTTTGGTGAATAGTAATTTTAGTATTTTATTTTCCACGGTTAAAGGTAAATATGGTAATTAAAGGACAAATTAATATTATAATAGCATAAAATAACCCTAAATCTTGTCCTAATATTATTGTATGAGTTATTATCAACCATTAAAATAATTGGGCTGAAATCGTGAGATTTGGAAGCCACTTTGGTGTTATTATGACATTTATAACATTTAATTTAAAGGAAAATATGTCATAAATATGTCTCTGCTTGCTAAAAAAAAATTAATATGGTATCATATAAGTTATATCTATGACTATGAATATTACATAGAAATATAAAATGATTACCTACATCATGATAATTTATTTATAATTTTTAGTAATTAAATAACTAAATTTGAGTATGACCCAATGATGGTGAAGTAATAGATTTTTTAAAGAAAGAACCAAATAAATGATATTAATAATATTAAAATAAATATAATTTAAAATATTTTATTCCTTAAATTAATTTCATGGATTAACAAGACATTTTAAGATATATTAATAAATTTTTTATGATGGGATCAAGTTTTTATGATATTTTGAAAAACACATGTAATTAATACAATCAAAATTTAGATAATTCATATTTTAAAATATAACATATTTAATTTAATGATATAAAATTTATAAAAATCTAATATTCATCCCAAAATATTATATAACTCTAGAATTTTCATTAAGGACTCATTCATTGGATGTTTGGTATGCTTTGGTAATTAATTTAACTCTCTAAGTGTAAATTATTTGAAAAAATTGTAAGAGTTAAAAGGGGTTAAAACAATGGTAACGATTGAAGAAATACTAAAACATTTTTTTATTTAATGATTATATTTCTACTCATATTCATCATATCTAATACCTACATGATTTTAAACCAATTTTTAATCTAAATTCAATTTATATTAATTTAATACTTTTTATAATTCCAAGGGTACCCCTCCCCTCTTCTATAAAAGGCACTCATTCATCTCTATTACTCACACTTCCAAAACAATTTGTTAAAGATAATATCAACCCAAAACCCTTACTAGAAACCCACACCAAATTCCAAATCCCTGATATTAGGCATAAAACCTTCCTTAGAGGCGTCAAGGTGTTAAGAAAGGTTATCTTCTGAAGGAAAGGTAATGTTTTTATTTAAGTGTTTCTATTTTATTTAGTCTTCCACATACATAAATCTTCTTCATCAAAGTAGAAATAATAAATTAAGTGTCCCCAATTTACTAAGGTGTTATTGTGTTTATATCATCACCTAAATCCATATCCACTTCCATTAAATGGCAAAGAAATTAATAGTCAGTTTTTACGTGTGAACTATCACCTCCATGAACGTATCTAATTTGTTTTTCATAATAATCTCTCATAAAAATTTATAATAATGAAATTAATGTTCATATGTGATATTAAAGAAATATTAATCATTATAATATAATAATATATCAATTGCGTTCTTACTTTCATTGGCATAAAAATTATAATGTGGTCTGTGCATATGTGCGAACTATCACATCCACGAAGCGATGTGACTCATTTTTATTCATTATATTACTTGTATGATATATATAAGTATATTTAAATGATTAATATGATATTAATTATGTTATTATCATTCTTTAAATATAAAGAAATACTTTTATACTTTCCATAATGATCAATGGAAAATGGAAAATGTTACTCATGCATATATACGACATACCGTCTCTATGATTATAATGTTGTTCATTTTTCAAAAACACAATTCATGGTTAGATTTAAAAGTATAATTTATGTATAAAAATGAAAATAATTTCATGAATTTTATTCTGGATATTATTGAATTATTATTACACAGACTAGTGACATCATATCATGTTCATTTTCATGTCATGTACTGAATATCGACAAAACGTTTGACATGAACTAAATTAATTAATTGGTTATTATAACATGGTAATTAATGATATGAAATGTTTAATAAAAGTTAAAAAGGCTATTAATCAAGTATAAATTAACCTATTTTTACTATTTAGGATAAATATGGAACATACATGAAAAATCAAACTCAAGGTAACAGACCTCTTCTCAATCTCCTTTCATTGAGGCATATTTTGATGTTATACACCACCTTAATTTATAATGTGTATAATCAATCACATTGAATTTTAATTTCATTAAAAGGTTTTTAAAAAGAATCTTTTTATAATAATCATTTTACTTTCTTTACAACATGAAAAAAATTGTGTTTTTAATGTATGTCGTGAAAATTACTTCTCTGTCACCATAACTGTTATTTGATATTTAGCATCCTCTATAACCCTTAATATTTTTAAAAGGAAAATAAATACCTTATTCCCATTTTGGGTGTTTTGAATTTTAAAATGGTTTTGAAAGTGGATTTACAATATCAATATCTTTAAATGATTTCTTGTGATTTCAAATGAAATTTTATTTGTGAAATTTTTATAATTTCAATATTTTATGTGTTAGGATTATATAATGGTAATTATCCATTTATCGGTGGTTATGCAATAAACCAACAAGTTTTGGTTACATGATAAACCAAATATGGGTGGTTACATGGTAAGGAAAGGATGGTTGATTACATTATAACCTCCAATACATTGGGTATCGAAGATGGTCATATGGATATTCCATTTTCAATAGTGATATGTGTGGATGTCAACCATATGGTTATTCCATTTATTTATGATTATGTCCCAAGTTACCTTTATATTTTATATATTGCATTATATGGATTTTATGATAATATTTTGATTTCAAAAAGGGTATGCAATGACCTTATATTCAATGAAGAGTATTTACTATATCATAAAGGTGAAAAGTATTACTTTTTGATAAAGTATTCATGGTTTACATGTTTCTCAAGGCTAACAGTTTTCCTTCTTTTTGTATCCCTTACTAATATTTTTATGCTCATCCCACATTTTGAATTTTTTTCATCGGATTTAAAGGATAATAGATTCAAGTATGGGATTAAGTAAAAGTTATGATGTTTATACATTAAATGAAACCATGTTTCTTTTTAAATGTTTTTTTATAAAAAAATGGATAGTGGGAAGAAGTTGATAATTTGTAATATTTACATTGTTATATATGAGTTATGGAATAATTATATAAATCTATAAACTTTAAAGGATCCTCAATTTTAATTAAAATTAAATTCATGACTTATCTCAAGATTACGTAATGTTGAAGACTATGTCCTTATATTTGGTATTAGAGGTCAGTTTTAATAACTTTCGGAGTTAGAATATTTTTAATAGAATATCCGTAATTGATTTTTAATTTATGGTCGAATTGAAATGATATATCATTTTAATATTACCATGTGGATTCATCTATGATATGTCTATTTAGAATGGTTTTCTATAGAGGAAACAAGGCAATGGTTCTAGAAAGGCCTACTGAGAAAAAACCCTTCCAAATCAGCATCCTTAGATGGTCAGAATTAGAACTGAATAGTTTGTTACAGTGATGAATCAGTTGAATCAATTGATTAATGGTGGTGGTTCTCTTGCATGAGATCAATCCTAGAATAATATTTCGGTAGTAGAGAATTTAAAGAGGCAACATCCCCCATCATTTAGATGATCAACTGACCCTGTGCAAGCTAAGGGGGAATTTAAGCACTATAACGACCCAAAACATTCATTAATGGAAATTACTCTTGATATAATTAAAAGTCTTTTTATGGTTATATAAAATGAAAACATCATTGGTTTTATATTTCTATATTTTAAAATACCATTATGAATTGTGACAATTTCTAATATAGTCATTGAACAGTGATCACATGATTAGCATAAATATAGGGCTTTAACAAATCTGATTTACTCATGCAAAGGAAGTGATGGACTCATCCAGCAGATATTCCCCATACAAAACCCATTTGTTAGAGCTTGGAAAAGAGGTGGCATAATTGGGATTCTCTCTTGACCAAGCCCATGACGAGCTTGAACATGTTAAGCTTGAGTGGAACCGAATACAGGAGAAGTGGAAGTTAATAGAGATTACCACCCGAGCGATGTTATCTGAGCCACCCTAAGAGAATGTCACCATCGCACACCATACCCTTAGGTCTTATGCGGGTGTTATAAGTTGTTATGTAACGATACCATAGAACTATTACTATGTACATTATTCTTGTATAGATAATATACATTCTTTTTATTGTTACCTTCTAAATAGTTTTTAAATCACAAATAGTATTTTTAGTTAATATTCATCTAAGAAATATATTTTTATAAATTAATGGATTTTTGAATTAAATACTATTTTAATAAAAATAATAATATTATTATTATTATCAAATTACTAGTTATTAAATCTTAATTATAATATAATTTTATGAATGCAATTGTATTTTTTATTAAGGTTTGAAAGTTGTTTTTGTCAAAACCCATGAATTTTTTATAAATGTCAATTTTTATTTTAAAACTAAAAATTCAAATATTTAGAAAATGATTTATATAAAATTAATGTTATTTTTGGAATCAAGATGTTGAAATTATCCAAAGGTGTATTTTTTCAAATTTTCTGAGACAGTTATATTTTTTTGTTAAAAATTAAATATAATTTAAATATATAATGTCTTTTAAGACATCATAATGACTCAATAGTGATGTAATAAAAAACTATAAACATTATGTTCGAAAAATATAGGTTTTAACATTAAAATAAAGTGATTTTATATTTTATTGATTTATTTAACAAAGCTTTAGTGGACCCCACAAGACTTATAAAACATTTTGTCTTTTTAAATTGTTTTCCATGAGAGTGTGACTCACCTCCACATAAGAAAACCTGTTATATTAAGAAGATCAGCCATTGGCCTCATAAAATGTATTTTTCCAAACCAATTTGGTAAAAACCATTGGCAAAAACCATGGGCTGATTTTTGTTTTTGAATAGTTTAATTTGTAGTGTCTCAAACCTAAATAATAAATAATTCCCTCTCCTTTCCTATATAAACCTGCCCATGCTCCCACTTCCTCTTCAATCAATGCCTTTGGATTTCGTCCAACCCCATCCCTCATCTCTCTATAATCCTATCAAGGTTCCCCAATCTCCCAATAATCCTCTCTCAAGCCTCTCCCAAGCTTTTGGGATTACACTTCCAAGTAAGAGATTCCTACCTTTCTTTTTTAGTCCAAGTTTCTTAATATTGTCATGCCCTTTTATTTTCAATTAGGAAAGTTTGGGTATGATTTTTCACCTCCCGCATACTTCCCTCTTTATGTTTGGATAATGGGATACCCCTTTATCCCTCATTAGTGCCTCCCATTTACACCCGTTACCATGCCGAAATTCTGAGAGGGATTTCTCTCTCTTCTTTTACATCCATGTAATTATTTTGTATTATGCATCTCAATTCAATTACGTTTCTTGGGACATGTATCTATATGAACCCCTTACTATTTATTTCATTTAAATATGAATAGACACTCATTTATCCCTCATCAACCATTTTCATGAATCCTTATGTCACGCCGTTATGCTACCGAAATTGCACCGCATTTTTCCAAGCCAGTATCATTTTGTAGTGAATACTATACCCATGTCTCTATTAAGGGTATTCACCTTTATGAACATATACATATTGAATAGTACTTTCATGTATTTATTCCACATTAATTAATTGTTTAATAACTTATGATTTTGATTTATTCCATAATATATGATCCATGTGGCATACTTATGCATGAAATGAAATGATTAAGAAGGGTGTGCCCTGATAGCGCTCCAATCCATTGGGTAAAGTTTAGTATCATGATACATCATGTGATATGGGTGTTGAATCATGCTAATTCTAGTGAAATGAGGGTTTACTTGTGTTTCATGTTCAATGAGGGTTTACTCATGCTCCATATGCAATGATCCTTGGCTCATGCTAATTCCATATTAAGTGTTGTTGGCAAATTTCCATGTTATGATTATCATTCTTTATCATGAATTGATGTTCATGTTTCTCTTATGCTCCATTGATATGCCTTTTTTATAACATGTATTTTATTCCTCATGTTATTCCATGTTTATTCCCTTGCAGGGCAATATAGCTCACCCTTTTCTTATGCATGTCCTGAGGTTATCTCATACAATGCTAGGTACGAGGGAATGTAGTGGTCATGTAAAGGAAGTTTTCAATAAGGATGTTATATTTCATGTTTTAAGTTGTTATGTAATGATACTAATCCCAAAATACACTATAACTATTGATCTTTTTGTTGTATCAAGTTAATTTTTGGTAATAAATCATGTTTTAGTGTGTAATAAAGAGAAGAGTCGTTATAGTTGGTGTCAGAGAGAGCTTTATCTATTTTTGGGATTAGGATTAAAAATACCCTAGGGAAGACTTAGTGGCAACACTAAGTATAATAAAAACGTCCCTAAGTTTTGTTAGGTATTTAATAAGTGGTTTATCAAGAAAATACATCCCTGTCTGGATACGAGCAGGTAGAGGTGGCTCTGGAACAGATGTACCTAGAGGTGAAAAACCTGACAAGGAGTTTCGAGCTTCACCCGAGGTATCCTGGTGCAAGACAATGGGCCTTCTACACTCTTGTTTACGACAATCCGGGGGGTATGCATTGTTAAATTCACAGGCTTAGTAGAACCATTATTAAGGTAATTAAAAAAGGCCCCTAAGAATATATGTTAGAAAGTAAATCATGGATAACATATATTAAAGCCTATAGATTCATAAGTTAAGGAAATAAAATCAATTTATAAGTCATCTGTTTTTTGAATACACTTATTGTGTTACCACTAACATTAATTTTATTATAGCTAATGTCCTTTAATAGGAGGACTCGGGCTAACAACCGATGTAAAGAGCATTGTGATGATTGTGCTAACGAGATGCCCAATCCGATGGGAGTGGCAATCGTGAACTTTTTCTTGATTCTATCTCAGTTAACTAAAGATTTGAATAGAAGCATGGTTTAATAAGAACTTTAAACCCCCTATTAAAGAACAAGTCACTATCGAGAGCTTCATGAGACAAATTCCTTCTATATTTAAGGGATAATTCAATCCCTTAATCTCTGAACAATAGATCATATCCATTGAAAAGAACCTATCCATCCTTTAATGATCTGAACAAGAAAAGGTTCTCCTGGATTCTTATCATATGGAGGGTGAAGCTGATCAATGGTGGATGTTGATAAAAAATACGAAGCCTGAGGGGGAGATCGAGGCGTTGAAATTGAAGTATTTCCCAAAGATGTTTTTTGATAAATATTTTTTGTACACCCTCCGAATTAAGATAGAAAGGGACTTCCTTTCCCTCAAGAAAAAAGACGATGAATCTTTTGAAGCGTATGAGGAAAACATTACAAGGATTGCATGATATGCCTCTGACTTTGTTGTTACCCACAAATGAAATGTTGAATGCTTCATTGGGGGGATGAATCCTAGACTATGGAAATCACTGCTGATCCTTGACTTTGAAAACTATACGGAAATTTTTTGATGTGCCCTCATGGTCAAAATAAATATTAGAGAACCTCAGGGGTATCATGAGGATAAGAAGCAAAAGGTGGACTTCAATTCCGGCGGTCCGGTGGATAAATCCAACTATGCTTAGAAGATCCATCACCCCACTTTCCATTGTTGTAGAAAGAAGCACCCCGAAAATTGCCTGAAAGGGATGAGGAAATGCTTTAGGTGTGAAAGAGAAGGGAACCTTGCTGTTAACTGCCGACTAGAAAACCCACGACTGCAACAGAGGAGAGGAAGGCTCTGTTCGACTCTCAATGCATTATTCATTGCTTCAACTGCAAAGAACCAGGGTATCTTTAAAATTAGTGCCCTAAGATAAGGGTTTTTAGAGGCAACCAACAACCTCCAAGGAAACAAGGGTGAGCTTTTCCATCACTATTGTCGAATTGAACCCCAAAAATAAAGTGGTGACATGTATGCTAGTTATTCATTCATGAATTGATAATGTACTTTTTGATTTAGGTTCTACGCATTATTTTATATCCAAAATGTTTTGTAGAACAATCCCAACACCAACCCAAATCATGGAAGTAAAGATGTTAGTGAGTACGGAAAATGAGGAAATCATTAAATCCCATGAATGTAACTCCTCCTCTGTCTTAATCATTGGATTGAACGTCCAAGAGAACCTCTTCATACTCCCTATGGTGTAATTTGATTCAATTCTTGGAATGGGTTGGCTTTCCTTATATAGAGCCAACATAAATTTTCATTAGAGGGAAATCACTCTCCAAGTGGAGAATCGACGCCCAATTCTATACAAGTGTAAATAGGAAGTTGAATATTATTTAGCTCCATCATCTCAAGAATGGATATTACTGCCGTATGAGCATGTGTATCTGGCTCAAATTATTGATTCTAAGGAGGCAACCATCCTTGTAGACATGACTATTATGAAGGAATTCGCTGAAGTGTTTCCTGAGGAATTGCTCGGTCTTCCTCCTAGAAGAGATGTTGAATTCTTAATTGATATTATACCTAGGGTGTTTCCAATATCCCAGAATCGATATAGAATGGATTTTGTAGAACTTGAGGAGTTAAAGAAACTACTACAGGAGAATATAGATAAAGGGTTTATATGCTCAGGTGCTTCACCATGGGGTGCACCAGTCCTCTTTGTCAAGAATAAGGATAGGTCAATGCACCTTTTCCTCGATTATCGTGAGCTTAAAAAAATCATGATAATGAACAAGTATCATCTCCCACGAATTTATGACTTGTTCGACCATTTACGTAGAGCACAATATTTCTCCATGGTGGATTTGTAGTCGGGATATTATCAATTAAGAGTGATGAAGGAAGATATCCCCAAGACTGCTTTTCGTACAAGATGTGGGCACTATGAATTCATAATAATGCCTTTCGGACTCACTATTACTCTAGAAATATTCATGGACTTTTTGAATAGAGTGTTTAGGGATTACCTAGAAAAAATTGTGGTAGTCTTTATAGGTGATATTCTGATATACTCCAAATCCAAGGGGGTCATGAGGAGCATCTAAGAACAGTAATAGATACCTTATGGAAGAAGAAGCTCTATGAAAAGAATAGAAAGTGTGAGTTCCGGTTAAAGGATATCTCATTCTTAGAATATATCATCTAAAGCAATGGGATATCTATGGATCCCTCCAAAATAGATGCAATTGAGAGATGGATGAAACCAACATCAGTAACAAATATCCGTAGATTCCTGGGGTTAGTTGGATATTATCAACGATTTCTGAGAAATTTCTCACTACTGTCCTACTCACTTTCCAAGCTAACTCAGAAGGGAGTAAAGTTTTCTTGGAATGATTAATGCACAGAAAGAAAAAAGGATTTTACAAAAGTCTTATCACTATGCCCATGCTCACTTTATCCAAAATTAGTGAACTTTTTGTGGTATTCATTGATGCTTAAAAGAGGGGCATGGATTGTGTGTTGATGAAAACTGACAAATTCATTGCCTATGCTTAATGGAAATTTAATGTTCCTATGAAGAATTATCCAACACATGATTTAGAGTTGGATACGGTGATATTAACTTTAAAAATTTGGTGGAATTATCTCTTTGGAGAGAAGTGTGAAATATATATGGACCACAAAGGCTTCAAGTATATATTCACACAGAAAGAGTTGAACATGTTCCAACAAAGATGGTTTGATCTGATCAAAGACTATGAATGATCCATCCCTTACCACCATAGAAATGAGAACAAGGTGGCAGATGCTCTAAGTAGAAAGGACCTAGTGATTCTATCATTGATAAAAATTGAGAAGGATCCAATATTCTTGGACATGATGAAGATGGAAATGGGAATCATAAAGAATGGAACATCATCTATCCTTTCACAAATTATTTCTCTACCAACTCTTTTGGAAATGTAAGAGGATGCTTAAATTGATGATATAGGAATACATAAGGAAGTGAAAGATATCAGAAAAGGGAAATCCTAGAAGTTCAATGTTAATGAAGAAGGAATTTTGATATTTGGGAAAAGAATATGTGTTCTATCAAGTCCAGAGTTGTAGAAGGAACTTTGGGATGATGCACATAGTTTAAATTTCTCTATTCACCCAGGAAACACAAAGATGTATCGAGATCTCCGAGATAATTAATGGTGGGATAATATGAAGAATGATATCGATGAGTATACATCAAGGTGCCTGGTGTTTCAGAAAGTGATGGCAGAGAGGCATAATTCTAAGGGAATGAAGCAACCATTGCCCATACTAGTATGGAAATGGGAGAACATCACCATGGACTTTGTCACCATACTTCCAAAGACATCCAAAGGAAAAAATGAATTTTGGGTTTTTGTGGACCATCTTACAATGTTTTCACACTTTATTACAATTTGGTAGGATTTCTCATTGGATCAATTGGAAATGATATATATCAGTGAAGTGGTAAGGTTGTGTGGAGTACCACTATTTATTATATCTGATCATGATCCAAGAATCACCTCTATGTTTTGGAAGAGTGTTCAACATGATCTGGATACTGAATTGAAATTCAGTACGACCTATCATCCTCAAACTTATGGCTAATCTGAGAAAACTATTCAGACACTGGAGGGTATGTTATGATCATATTCTATGAATTTTAAAGGAGGGTAGGACCAACATCTTCCACTGGTTTAATTCTCCTACAATAACCATTTCCACTCAATAATATAAATGGTACCTTATAAATCCCTATATGGGAAGAGGTGCAGAACCCCAACATGTTGGAATGAATTTGGTGAGCGTAAGCTGCTAGGATGAGAAATTGTCGAAGAAATGGTAGAGAAGGTGAAAACCATTCAGAAGTATATCAATGTAGCCCATAGTCGACAGAAGATTTATGAAGATAAATATCAATGATACCTTGAGTTTAAAGTTTGATACATGGTATTTCTATGAATATCTTCATGGAAGAAGGTCATGAGGTTTGTAAAGAAATGGAAGTTAAGTTCTATGTACATTGTCCCCTTCAAGATTCTTGATCATGTTGGGGTTGTGGCCTACTGACTAGCACTTAAACCGACCATGGCCAAAGTAACTGATGTCCATCATGTATCCCTTGTAAGGAAGTACATACCATACCCTTCACAAGTATGCTCTTCAAATGTAGTACAATTAGAGGATGATCATTCTTACAAGGAGCAACCAATGAAGATCTTAGATCATAAAGAAAAGGTTCTATGAAATAAAACAATGCCCCTCATCAATATGTTGTGAAAAATCCAAAAGTTTGAATAAGTGATGTTTGAATAAGAGTAAGTGATGAATAAAAGTTAGCCACATTTTTATATAGTGAGAAATTTAAATTTCCCCGACGAAATTTCATAAGGGGGAAGATTGTAACAAACCGATCATTCATTAATTTTAAGTCCTCTTGATTTAATTAAATATATTATCATGTTTATATTAAATTTGAAATTCAATGGTTTTATATTTATAGATTTTAAAATACCATTATGAATTATGACCATTTCTAATATAGTCGTTGAACAGTGATCACATGATTAGTATAAATATAGGGCTTAAACAAATCCAATTTACTCAGACAAAGGAAGTGATAGCCTCATCCAGTAGACTAGCCCCATACGATGCCCATTTTTCAGAGCTCAAAAAGGAGGTGGAATCATTTGGATTCGGTCTTGACCAATCCCAAGACGAGCTTGAACACGCTAATCTTGTGTGGAACCGACTACGGGGGAAGTGGAAGTTAATATAGATTACCACCTGAGCGATTTATCTGCGCCACCCTAAGAGTCTGTCACCATCACACACCATACACTTAGGTCTTATTTGGGTGTTATAATGGGTTATGTAATGATAACCTAGCACTATGAATATGTACATTATTCTTGTATAGAGAAAATACATTATTTTTATGGTTAGCTTGTAAATAGTTTCTAAAGCACAGATAGTATTTTTAGTTAATATCCAACTAAGAAATCTATTTTGATGAAATAATGGATCTTTTTAATTAAATAATATTTTAATAAAATATTAATATTATTATTATTATTAAATTACATTTTATTAAATATAAATTATTGTATAATTTTATGAATGAAATTGTAATTTTTATTAAGCTTTGAAAGTTATTTTGGTCAAAACCCATGAATTTTTTATAAATGTTGGTTTTTATTTTAAAAGTAAAAATTCACATATTTATAAAATTATTTGTATAAAATTAATATTATTTCTGGAATCATGATGTCTAAATTATCCAGCAACTAGTGTTTTGTAATTTTGTGAGACAGTAAATTTTTTGGGAAAAATTAAATACTGTTTAAATATATAATGTGTTTTATGACATCATAATGACCCAATAGTGATGTAATAAAATACTATAAACATTATTATTTGACAATATATGTTTTTTTATTAAAATAATTTAATTTTATATCTCTTTGATTTATTTTACAATGCTTTAGTGGGCCCTCCAAGACTTATAAAACATTTTGTCTTTTTAAATTGTTTTCCTTGAGAGTGTGAATCACCTCCAAAAAACAAACCCTATTATTTTAAGAAGTTATGCCATTGGCCTCATAAAATATTGTTTTCTATGCCCCTTTGGAAAAAACAATTGGTTGTTTTGTGGTTTTGATTATTTTAATGTGTGGTGTCCCAAAACTAAATAAAAAATAATTCCCTCTCCTTTCCTATATAAACCAACCAAATCTCCCACTTTCTCTTCACTCAAATCCTTTGGAGTTTGTCCAACCCCTACCCTCCTCTCTCTATAATCCTCCCAAGGTGACCCAATCTCCCAAGAAGCCTCTCTCAAGCCTCTCCCAAGATTTTGGGATCACACTTACAAGTGAGGGATTCCTACCTTTCTCTTTTTATCCAAGTTTCTTAATATTGTTATACCCTTTTTTGTTCAATTATGAATGTTTTGGTATGATTTCACATCTCCCCCATACCTCAATTTTTATTTTTTGATAATGTGAGACCCATTTCTCTCTCATTAATGCCTTCCATTTACACCCATTACCATGCCAAAATTCCTCTAGGGATTTCTCTCTCCTATTTTACATCCAAGGAATTATTTTGTATTATGAATATAAATTCCATTACATTTGTTGGGACATGTATCTATATGACCCCCTTACTTTTCATTTCATGTACATTTTATCAGACACCCATTTCCCTCTCATCAACAATTTTCATGAATTCTTATGTCACACCATTATGCTGCCAAAATTGCACCGCATTTTTTCTAGGACAAATCATTATGTAGTGAATACCATACCCATGTATCTATCAAGGGTATTAAACTTTATGAACATATATATATTTAATGTTAATTTCATATATTTATTCCACATTACTTAATCTTGGAATAACTTATGATTTTTATTGATTCCATTTATATGATCCATGAGGCACACTAATGAATGAAATGAAATGTTTAAGAAGGGTGTGACCTGATAGCACTCCAATGCATTGGGTAATGTATATTATCATGATATGTCATGTTCAATGGGTGTTTACTCTTTCTAATTTAAGTTCAATGAGGTTTTACTCATGCTTCATGTGTAATGAGGTTTTACTCAAGCTCCATGTGCAATGAGCCTTGCCTCATGCTAATTACATGTTAAGTGTTGTTGCCACATTTCCATGTTATGATTATCATGATTTATCCTGAATTTATGTTCATGTTTCTCTTTTTATCAATTAATATACATATTGTCCAACATGTATTGTATTCCTCATGTTAATCCATGTTTATTCCCTTAGTAGGCTTTATAGCGCACCCTTCTCTTATGCATGTCCTCGGGTTATCCCATGCAATGCTAAGTACGGGGGAATGTAGTGATTATGTAAAGGAATTTTTCAGTAAAGATGTTTTATTTCATGTTTTAATTTTTTATGTTATGATCCTAATCCCCAATGAAACTAGACCTCTTGATCTACTACGTTGTATCAAGTGAAGTTTATGTAATAAATCACGTTTTAGTGTGTAATAAAGAGAAGGATTGTTATAAGCACTATAAAATATCTAATATGTAATGGGGTGTTCATAAAATCAAAATATTAGTATTGATGGTTATAGTTTTGAAGGTGAATCCAATCAATGGTGGTCAATGTTTAAAAATATCTAAGTAAGTGAAGAGATTTATTCCATGGAATGGGATGAATTTAAGAATATCCTCCTTGAGGAATATTTTCCTAAGGCTATTTTACTTGGGATGGAAAATAAATTCTTAGAATTGAGGAAAAAAATAAGATTTCATGGTTGTATATGAAGAAAATATCACCATTTCATTAACATATGTCCCAAATTTTATCTGAGATATTGATAGTGAGATATATTGTTTTCACTCAGGATTGAAGTCAAAATATTGAATGGAATTAGCTTCTCATGAGTTTAATATCTATAAGAAACATTCTTGATGTTTTGAGAAGGTTGAAAAGGAGTTTTATGGTGATTATGTGTTCCATGATAGTAAGAAAAACAAGTGAACTCGTTGGTAGGTAATGGGAAAGTATTCATCAAATAAGTTTAGAGGTAAGAAAACTAAATTTTGATCTTTGTGAGAAGTGTGTAATAAATAATCCTAGAGAATGCTTATAAATGTCTAGGAAGTGCTTATGATGTGGTAATACTGGTTATATTTCCCATGACTACAAAGTAGATGATCAGGCAAGAAAAGAAACGATATTAGTAAGATGTTTTAGTTGCAATGAGTTCAGAAATTATTCCAATGTGCAGCCCAATTTGATTACCCGGGGTAGAAACCAGAATGATCGAATTTATAAGGGAATAGAAAAATAATTTTATAATTATAAAATTTATGTGGGTCCATTAATTTAAGTGGTTATAGGTATGTTAGGGGTTTTTTCAAAATATGATCATACTCTGTTTGACTATGGATCTTCGCATTCTTCTATTTCTGAGAGACTTGAAGGTAAATAGGAAATATCACCTCATGAATGTGATATATAAATTTTAGTAAAAACTCTGGGTGGAGGTATTAACGAAACCAAGATTTATAGAAATCTTGCTATTATCATTTGTTGTATGTTCTTTCGTACAGTTATTGATGAACTTCTTTTAGTGTAATTTGATATCATTTGGGGTATAGATTAGATTTTAGTTTATCATTGTAACGTAGATTACAAATCCAAGAATGTTTTATTAATTGATTTCATAACATTGATAACATACCCAAAATATGAGAAATTGATTAATGATGGAAGTGAAAGTTATTGAGCACATGTTGTTGAAAAGAAATAAAGAGTTTTTATTAGTGACATTACCATAGTGAATGAATTCATAAATATTTTTCTTGATGAATTTCCTGGTATTGTTCCTGATCGGGAGGCTGAATTTACAATTTATTTAGTGCTTGATGCTAAGCCAATTTCAAAACCCCTGTATTGAATGGATCAAGTATAATATAAAGAAATGAAAAAATATTAGCCTGGAATTCTTGATAAAGGATTCATTCAACCTATAACTTAACCATTGGGAGCTTCATTTTTATTTATAAAAAATAAAGATGGTTTTATCAAACTTTTTATTGATTTTAGAGTCACGAATAACATCATTATTAAGAACAATTATCATTTTCCTCCTACTGATGATTTTTTTGACTAGATATAGGGAGGTTAGTGTTTTTCAATGAATTATTTGAGGTCAAGATACCATAAGATGAAGGTAAAAGAGGATTAAATTCCAAAGATAGAGTTATAAATTAGATATTGGAATTATTAGTTTTTAGTTATGACATTTGGTTTATCTAATGAACCTGATGTATTTATGAATCTCATGAATGGATTATTTCATCAGTTTTTGGATCAGCTTGTGGTTGTGTTGATAGTTGATATTTTTGGTATATTCTAAAATCCATAAAAAATATGAATGCTTCATTAGGATTTTTTTCAAACCATAAATGAAAAAAAATATATTTAAATATTCGTAGGAGTGAATTTTTGTTGCAACAGATTCCATTCCTTGGTTATATTGTGTCTAAAGAGGGCATAATTGTTGACCCTTCTAAAACAAAATTTGTTGAAGAGTGGCCAAGACCTACCAATATTATAGAGATTCATAGTATTCATGAATTGGAGGGTTATTAATGAAGCTTTTTTGAAAACTATTCTTGGTTATCTGTCCGACTAACTAGGTTAACATGTATGGGATTTAAGCTCATCTAGAAAAAACAATGTGATTATCTTTTTCCAAAACTGAAAATAAGATTGGTAAATGCTCTAGTTTTGGCCCTACCTTCTAGAAATGGTAAAAAAAATTATGTTGTGATTCTTTATTAAAATAAATTGGTTGTTCCCTAATGCGTAATGATTAGGTAATTTCTTATGCTTTATGTTAGTTGAAGACTCGTGAGTTAAATTACCCTAGACATGATTTTAAATTAGCTACTGTTGTTTTTTGCATTAAAAATTTGAGGCATCATTTGTATAGTGTAAATTCTGGAATATATACTAATCAAAAAATATTCAAGTATATAATCACATAGAAATAATTGAACATGAACTATAGGATATGTTTATAATTAACCAATTATTATTATTGCATGGTTAATTACCATCCAGGATAAGAAAAAAAGTTAGCTAATGGTTTGAGTCGAAAAAGTAATGAAACATTTTCAACAAGATCCTTTGGTTAATGATTTGATGAATTTTTTATTGAAATTTTTTGGTGTGTGAAATTCCTATGTTTTGTTTTTGGTTTTAATGAAATCATCTCTAATATATAGAATTAATAAAGAACAAAATTAAGACAGTGAGTTGCAAAAAATGTAGAATTAGTTCAGAAGGGTAAGTTACCTAGATTTAACATTGATAAAGATTGTGTTTTGAGGTTTGATAAAAGATTATGTGTGCCTTGTGATTCATAGTTTAATAAATATTTGTTATGTGAAGCTCATATTTCTCCATTTATAGTTTAACTGGTCTGAACTAAGATGTACAGAGACCATTGAGAGTATTACTGGTGGGACAGAATGAAAAGAGATATTGATGAATATCCCCTAATATGTTTGATTTCTCAACATGTTAAAGAAAAGAGGTAGCTACTGAAAGGGATGCATCAGCATTTTCTAATGCCTGAGTGTAAATGGGTAAATATATTATTGTATTTCCTAGGGGGATTAACAAATGAATCGTGAGGTAACAGTGTGATATGGGTTATTATTGATCGATGGACTAAATCTTATCATTTTTTCCTACTCGAGATACTCGGTCACTAGATCAACTTTCTTGGATGTGTATTAAATAGATAATCAGGTTACATGAAGTTCCCCACTCGATTGTATCTAATCATGATCTTAGGTTCACATCTAACTTTTACAAATCCCTTCAGAAGTCGTTCGGCCCGGAATTAAATTTCAATACAACTTTTCATCCTCAATCAGATGGGAAATTGGAACAAAAAATTCATACCTTGGAGGATATGCTAAGTGATTTTTCAATGGATTACTAGGGAATTTGGGATCAATATATTTATTTGGTTATGTTTTCTTATAATAAAATTTTTTATTCCATTATACTGATGGCACCATTTGAGGCATTATATAGAAAGAGGTTTTGAACTCTAGCTTTCTGAGATGATGTAGGTGAAAAGAAGTTAATGGGACCAAAATTGGTAGATGAAATGGAATAGAAAGTTTAGTTGATATAGAGATATATGAGGATAACACATAGCAGGAAAAACAATTATGTGGAAAACCATAGGAAGGATCTTTATTTCAATGTACTTGATCATGTTTTTCTCAAAGATTCACCGTGGAAAAGTGTGATGTGTTTTTGTAAGAAATGGAAGACGATTTTGTAGTTCATTGGACCCTATGAAATCCTAGAGGATGTTATATCAGTTTCCTACGGAGTGGATTTGCCTACAATTTTATCCCATGTACACAATTTTTTCATGTTCAAATGTTAATAAAGTATATTCAATATCCATATCATGTTATGAGTCTGGAAGTAGTTCAATTGGAACCGAATCTTTCTTTTGCAGAATAATTAGTCCAGATTCATGACCATAAGGAGAAATTGTTTTGGAATAAAGTGATTCTTCAAATTGAAGGTTTTTGGAAAAACCATATGGTTGAAGAGGAAACATGGTAATCTGAAAATTCTAGGAGGGACAATACCCCAACTTATTGGATAAGTAAATAAAATTGTGAGGACATAATTTCCAAAGGGGGGGAAGGATGTAACATCCCAGATAATTATAGAAAAAGAAATTTTCATATATACTAATATTTATGAATTAGATAGTAGTTTTACTTTAAGAAGGACACTATTTTTGATAGAGTACATAAAATGAAACAATGGGTTTCCCCAAAATCGTAGGTTTCACATATGACTGAGTTATACCGAAAAATAGTAAATTATTAATATTATAATATTTTACAGTATTTATTTCCTAGATTTTGTATTGGTTGGAATGAATAGAACTAAATATATTATGTTTAGACATGTTTATTAAATGTTTTTACATTCATACAACAAATTTTAGAGGCTTAATCTGAGAATAATTCAAATTTTAACTATAAAAAACATTAATAATTATAAATGGTAGTTTTACCAACTTTTTTTTGTGAATAATTTTTTAGTCTAGTTTTTTTAACTTTTATATATTCTATTTGAAAAATTAATCTTCTTATTTGGAAGCATGATATAAAAATTCACTTTGGTTGAAGTTTTTATATTTTTCGGAGTAAATTCAAATTTTAATACATAGTGAAAAAAATACTCCATTTTAATTCAAAAATGAATTTTTTTGTCTAATATATTTATATTTCTAGATTATCCTTATATATGGTATTACGTTTTAATTAGATAATGTTTTTATAATTTAATCCAATGTTGTTCATTATATGTATTTTCAAATTAAAATTAAATAAAAAAACTATATTAACCTCTAAACATTAAACATAAAAACTAATTTTTCGATCTGTCAATAAGATATGTGTTAGAACTAATTTAACCACAATTGTGAATTAAATTTTCAAAAATGGCCATTCATGTTTGTACTCAGTGTGAAATATTTAGACCAATAAGATCAAAATAATTTTTTGTGAATAGTATCATTAATATTTTATTTACCATTGTTAAAGGTATATATAATAATAAAATGTAAATTTAATATTATAATATTATAACATTACCCTAAAACTCATCCTAATATTATTGGATGAGTTATTATCAACTATAACCATCCTTGGGCCAAAATGGTGACCTTTGGAAGCCACTTGTGTGTGATTAGGATATTTGTAACATTTAATTTAAAGTAAAGGAAAATATATCATAAATATGTTCCTTATTAATAAAACACTTTTAATATGGCATTATATAAGTGATATCATTAACTATGAATAGTAATTTGGAATATAAAGAAATTACCTACATCATAGTAATTTATTTATAAGTTTTATGATTTTAATAATTAAATTTAATTATAATAGAGTGATGATGTAGTGACAGATTTAATAAAAAAAGAATCAAATAACTGATAATAATAATATTATTAAATTAAATATAATTAAAAAATAATTGATGCATCCACGAATTTTCAAAATGATTACGACATGTTAGCATTGATTTAATGTAGTTTTTTCTAAGGAATCAAGTTGTTGTGATATTTTAAAAAAGTCATGTAATGAATAGTTTCAAAATTGACATATTCATATTTTAAAATATAAAAAATTAATTTAAATTATATAAAATTTCAAAAAATATAATATTCAAACAGAAATTTGAGAGAAATATGAAAATTTAATTAATGACCCATTCATTGGAAGTGCGGCATGATTTTTTAATTATTTTAACCCTCAAAGTGTAAATTACTTGATAAAATGGTGAGATTTAAATGGCGTTAAAATAACAAGATGAGGATTAAAAAACATGTCTAATTTGTATTGGATGATTATATTTAGACCTACACTTATCATATATGCTAAATAAATGATTATTTACACATTTGTAATCATAATTAAGTTTATATTAATTTAATACTTTTAATATATCCAATGGTTCCCCTCCTCTCACTACTAGAAATCCAACCTATAATAATGCATATATACCAACGGTCTCTAAAAACCATTGGTATAGGTCCCCTTTCACAACGGTTTTTCCAAAACATTGGGAAAAACCAACTTTGAGACCACTTTTCCCCACGTTTTGGAAAAATCGTTGGGAAGGGTACGGATTTCCCAATGGTTTTTCCAAACATTTGGGAAAAGCCCACTTTGGGAACACTTTTCCCAATAGCTTGGGAAAAATATTCAGAAAGGGAATGTCTTTCCCAATAATTTTTCCAAACCATTAAGAAAATCACACTTTGGGACTAAATTTCCAAATGGTTTGGAAATTTTTTTGGGAATGGGTATGGCTTTCCCAACCATTTTTTCAACCCCTTGGGAAAAGCCCACATTATGTCCACTTTTCCCAAAGGTTTGGAAAAACTGTTTGGAATGGGTATGGCTTTCCAAAACTTTAAAAAAAAAGGAAAATACCACTTTGGGACAACTTTTTCCAATGGTTTGGAAAAACCATTGGGAAAGTGTGGGTACCTATCCCAACAGTTCTCAAAACCATTGGGATTAGTACCCTTATTTTTTATGAATTCTATAGTGGAATATCGTCAAATAAATCCATATATAAATTACATATATATATATCCAAATATATTCCCAAAGGTAATTTTAGGATAGTGGTAATGTCTTTTATATATAACCCATAGGTTTTGGGTTCAAACCTCCGCTGTAATGTTTTTAAAAAAATTCCCTATACTAACGGTTTGGGCAGCCCTTGGGTGATTTGGCATGGGTATAGAGCTATACCAATGGTTTTCCCCAAACTATTTTGATAGGTCTATCCCCACACCAAATCACCCAATGGTTTTCCAAACCATTAGTATAGGCTATACTAACAGTTTGGGGACCTATACTAACGGTTCCAAACCGTTCGTATAGGTAATTTTTCCATTAATGTCTCTCCTATAAAATGGAACCCATTCCTCTCTATTACTCACACTTCCAAAACCATTTGGTTCATCCAATATCTACCCCAAACCATCCTAGAATCCCTCCCCACATCCTTTAATCCATATTTTATTTATAACACCCACCTTATTGGAGTTAATGTGTTAATAAAGGTGATCATCCAATGAAAATACAATGTTTTTATTTAAGTGTTTCTATTTTATTTTTTCTTACACATATATAAAATCTTCTTCTTCCATGATAAATTAATAAACAAAGTATCCTAAATAGGATAAGATGTTATTATTTTAATATCATCACCTAAATCCATCTCCAATTCCATTAAATGGGAAATGAATTAATAGTTTTGGTGTACCTATGAACTATCACCTCTACGAACCGATCTAATTTTTTTTCCATAATCATCTCTCACGACTAGTTATAATACTGTATTTAATGTTCATATGTGATATGAATGACATATTAATCATTATATGATAATAATTTATCAATTATGTTCTTACTTACATGTGTATAAAAATGATAACGTTGTTCGTGCGTATGTGTGAACTATCACTTTCACGAAGTGATGTGACTTTTTTTATTTATTATATAACTTGTATGATATATATTTTAATATATTTATATGAATAGTATGATATTAATGATGTTATTATCATTTTGGAAAGATTAAATAATCCAAAACGTTTTTCCATAATGATCAATGAAAAATGGAAAATGTTACTTGTGTGTACGTACGACATACCATTTCCATGATTAAACCATTGTCCATTTTTCGTAGCCTTACTTCTTAGTTTGATTTAAATGTATAATTTATGATTAAAATTTATAATAATTTCATTAATATTATACTGGATATGATGCACTTATGACCACTTGGACTAGTGGCATCATACCATGTTCATTTTCTAGTCAAGTACCGAATATTGACAAAATGTTGGACTTGAACTCAAATAATTAAGAATTTATTATAATATTGTAATTAAGGATATAAAGGGAATAATAAACATTAAAAGTTTCTAAAGAACGAAGAAATTAACCTATGTTTATTATTCAGGATGATCAAGGAACATATGTGATGAATCGAACTCAAGGTAAGGAACTTCATCTCAATCTCTTTCATTGAGGAGTTTTTTGATGTTATACACCACCTTATTTGATAAGGTGTATAATCAACCATGTTTACTTTTATTTTCATTAAATGGTTTTCAAAAGGAATATTTTTATATGAAGAATTTAACTTTCTTTACAAGATGAAAAAATGAATGGTTTTTAACGTATGTGTTGACAACGACTTCTATGTCACCATAAACAATATTTTATATTTTTCATCCACTAGGAGACTCAATGTTTTTAAAAGGAAAAAAAATACTTTATTCCATTTTTTAGTTTTTTTTGTATTGAAAATGGTTTTGAAAATGGATATAAAATTTCAATATATTTGTTCATTTCGAATTCCATCATGATTCATATATTGCGAAATTTGTGTGACCATAACAACAATATTTGGAATTACATATCAAAAAACATTTTTCTACACATGAGAAATATAATTTCATTTTTTATCACTCTTAGTATTATCATCGTTCCTTTGGGTTGAATCTATTGAATATAAACAAAAACAAGGTGTAATTAATAATAATTATAGTGGGGAACCACATAATCATGTAAAATTACTTATAGGATGACTAAATCATGACACCTTATTTTTATAATATGACACATTAGGTTTATCCTAGGTAATTCACCATTTTAATCTTTTTAAATCCTATATTATAGTTCATAAATAGTTTGTGGCATTCGAAACTATATCGACAAAGTGTTTCAGACTAGGTGTGGACAAAGGATCATTTTCATGCCCCAGGTAATGATCGATTCATTCCCAATACGCCCTTTTTAGAGTTATTTCCTCTAGGTGACTTTGTTACAGAGACACATCCAGTTGAAGTATCATGAAATAGATGCAATTACTTGGAAACCAATTTCTCAATAAATTAATAAAATCCTAGGACATATTCATATATATTGAATCATCCTTAGTCTTATCCTTCGACATTACCTTAGGGATATCACTAATGTTTTCTAATCCTAGTTTTCATAGGACAACTAAACATGTCCTATGATACCAAATATAGAAACCCAATACTTTTATACATAGATATTACATCATTTTTTGTTAACATCTATTACATTATATAAACACACACCTAAGGATCATAAAGTTATATTGCCTTTGGAAATATAGAAACATAAAAAACTAGTTCATATGTGAACTATGACATCTTGAAGTAAGTTATTCATAACTATAATCATTCTTAGACATATCATATGTAATTTTATTTCATTAAAACATAGGTTAAGGAAACATAAGAAAGGGTGAACTCAGATGCTCAGTAATCATAAACAAAGGATATACATAAGCATAACATGAGCATAAGGGTATAAAAAAATGATCATCACATTTGAAAATCATTCCATGTATATCAATTATCGAAGTATTGAGTCATAACATAAATATTGGTAGTTTAAAAGACTGAAATCATAAGATAATAAAATAACACATGCCTTAAGTCTTGAATGAGGGTGCCCTAGACCAAACCTATGGATTTACTCTGATTAACACTACATGTATACTATTTCATATATATATATCTGTGTGTGTGTGTTTTTTTATCTGACTGTAATAGTGTCGATACTTTTACATACAGTATATTTATGGTAATTTCCTTAGATTAAATATCATATCAAAGGGTTATAGAATTTACTAGGTTATAATGAGAACCTATTGGTACTATGAAAGTATTCTTAAAGAAATGTCCCATGGTCTAGATACATCAGATTGATAGGGTACAGATGATGTTTATCTATTACATGTTTGGGGATCATAAGAATTTTGGGTTGTTCTCCCGAACTTCATTCATGGTTATCTCTATTTTTTGTGATCATGAGGACAACCCTAAAAATATAACACCACCTATTTTGAATGTCATTGGTCGTTCCAATCAACTAACATGTGTGTTGGTCTCATGACTTGAGATCATTATCAAATTTTTTCCTTTGATTGTGTACTTTTAGGAATTTCAAAAAATATGAAAATGAATTTGTGGTGAGGTATATTGTGTTGGGTTCATCATTGGTGATATAGTATTATTTGAATTATCAAGAAATAATTTTTCACCTCTAAGCTGGAAAAGTGATCTCTTAGGTCTGGTTGATTTGGATAGCAGTACCTTCATTA